>OY728159.1:1035072342-1037472342 GCA_963277665.1 Viscum album
CATCAGTATCACTAATATAATGATATGTTATTATAAGTATGAAACAACCCTATTTCACCATCTATCCATCCTACGGAAAAAGAAATCACCGCGCGTGCGTACGTACGGAATACCGTCTCCACGCCGTGGTGTAATCCATTTTCCGCCACCACCTTAATAGGATGGGTATAATGGTGTAATGAGTAACTATATATGATTATTATAAAGTGATATTGATACTGAAATAATATGCATACACTTTAACACAATTCCACGACCATGGGAACGATATCATCGCTCGTGCGTACGTACGGACTACCGTCTCCACGACGCGATGAGATTCATTCTCCATGTTAACCATATAAGAATGATTAAAAAGTATATATAAGAAATAATAATTAAATATATGACATTATAAAGCTACTGGATTTATGTATATATGTATATGTATTTCATCTACTTACTTCCATTCAAGACAATAAGGAAAGGAAAACAACGTTCATGCGTACGTACGGACTACCGTCTCCATGAATGGTGTTTTTCATTTCATTTATCTATCTATTATATATATATATACTGAAAATATATGATATATAAATCATATTTTATATTCTGGAAGTAAGTAAATCATGATATAAGTAATAATAATGTCAAGAAAAACAAGTCAAAACACCTAGGATAAATGAAACGATTTTGCCCAAAATGCTTCTTTAACATGGAATTTACAAAAGAACGGGTAATATAATGTCATAAGTGAACCATATATGATATCATAACAATGAATATGATTCTGTAAGAAGTCAATGACATTATTTAAATCATTATACAGGAGGTTTGGACACATACGAAGTGAATCGGACCTAAGGTAAGGGAAAATATCACAATCTCATTTTTATCCGAGATTGTTTATACTTTAGTATTTACTGGGGTGTATTTTATCATCCACATCCATGTTCCCTCAATATGTAATATTGTTTCCATCCAATTACAATAGTTTAAATCCAATTTTACCCTTCAGTGAGTTTTTAGTAAAGAATATGAAAGGAATCTTTTGTCGTTTTTTCGTACGAGGTACTTTTTGACTTTTCCGACAAAAGTACGAAGAATGTTTTTTTAACTTATACGACATGAATGGATTTTTAAAACATTATTTCCAAGAAGCTTCCTTTACAAGTTTTCAAGTTTATTTTTAATCAACTTCTTTTATTTTAAAGTCGTATGACATGTTATGAAAGGAAAAATGTTTTTGAAGAAGAAATGATATTTTCCTCAAGAATGGAGTTCAAGTGTTTTATCAAAATTATTTTCCATCTAAGATAATAAAAAGGGTTCTGTTTTTATCCCTATTATTACATGGATTTGATTATGTTGTGATGGAAATATTTTTATGAATTCCTTTATCTTATATGAATTGTTTTATGATGTCATGTTGCTTAAGAATCCCATTTTTATTACATGGGTTACGCTATGATGTATGGTTTATGATTATGTGGCACACATAAGAAAGGATTCATTATAAGATGGGTGGGTCCTATATCTCCCTCCAATGCATTGGGTAAAGATTTTATATCTCATGAGATAGACATGGATGGAATGGTAGGTTATACCGGTTCAGTGAAACAGGATTGAAACGAGGGTTACTCGATTCAGAAAGGGACTTTGTCCACTAAGATAGTCTTGGCAATGAGTCTTGACTAACAAGAAATGATTATCTATGATTATGTGTGAATTCCACAAAGTTTCATGTTTTAAGTTATGATTATTGTGATTACATTTCACTACCATGATTTATCCCATGTTATGAAATTATGATCTCTTTTGCAGGTTATGATTTCCAAAATGTTATGTTCTTATGAATACGATGTGATTGATATTTCTTTTGTTTACCCTTACTGATCATTTGAGCTCACCCTTTTATGTTTTCTTCTCCCCAGGATATAAAGAAAGGTTTTAGGTAAAAAAATGGAAGATCTTTATGGGAGATGTTGAAGATCTTTCACCATGATTAGAAGATTTTATTCCGAGTTTCCAAAGACACTAAACTATTACGATCATTGTGTGTGTGTTTTTGTTATGTACTAAGTATTCCGCAAAAGTAATGTAAAGTCCATGTAAGTCAGGTTTCGGGTCTTTACATTTGGTATCAGAGGAAAGGTTTAGTCAACCTTTGGAAACTAGGATGTGAAAACGTTAGTGAGATCCCTAGAGATATTTCTAAGGTATGTCTAGGGATGTCCCTAACGTTAAGTATACGTATTGGTTATAGTACTAGAACTACACTAACGATCATAGAATTAAAACTAAGATGTTAAAGGTACTCCCCCTTTATTATGTTGTTTTCCCTAGCATGATTTTTTCCTCTCACACTATTCTTTTTGGGTTTTAGATGATGGCTAGAACCCGGAGGAACCGTGTTGATCAATGCAATGGACAATGGAATGATTGTCCTCCTAAACAAACAAATGTTATGGGAGATGGAGTGCAAAATCTTATTGCTATACTTACACAAGCTATGAATCATTCTGGACTTCCAAATGAGCAGAGAAGGGAACAATATTCTATTGAGTCCTTCATGAGGCAACATCCACCTTCTTTCAGTGGGTCTTCTGATCCACTTGTTGCTGAACAATGGATCAGTACCACTGAAAAGATATTTTCAGTTCTTCAATGTTCTGAACATGATAAAGTCATCTTAGTAGTATATCGTTTGGAAGGTGAAGCTGATCAATGGTGGAATCTTATCAAGAATACAAGGCAAAGAGATGAAATTGAGTCCATGGAATGGGATGAGTTCAAGAACTTGTTTTTCAGTAAGTACTTCCCTCGTATTCTTCGAACGAAGATGGAGAAGGAGTTTCTTGAACTAAAGCAAAAGGATGATGAATCTGTTGGTATATACGAAGCGAATTTTACAAGACTTGCAAGGTATGCATCTGGCATTATCATCCAACCTAAAAGTAAAGTTGATCAATTTTTCAGTGGCTTAAAACCAAGTCTTCGAAGGGAATTAGCTATAAGAGACTTCAGTAGCTATGAAGAAATTGTTCGTTGTGCTATCAAGGTAGAAATGGAAGTTGGTGTTACATATCCATCTCATGGTTTTGACAAGAAACGAAAGATGGAGTTCAAGGAGAAATCTCAGAATAATGGTGAAAAGAAGATGAATGTTTCCTTATGCACAAAGTGTGGAAAGAAGCATGGTGGAGATTGTATTAAAGGGACTAGAAAATGTTTTAAGTGTGGAAAAGAAGGTCATCGAGCAGCTGAGTGTCGAAGTAATGGAAAAAGGGTTTCTAATGATGTGAATAAAGCAAACACTGCAGAGAACGCACCACCAACACTTCAATGCTTCAAGTGCAAGGAAATGGGGCATTATGCTAATAAATGCCCTAATCCAAGGGTTAGTGATGATCAACATGAGCAACCACTGAAGGCAAAGGACAAAGGGAAGTCACATGCGATCACTATTGGCGATGTTGAATATGACAACGATGTGGTGGAATGATTCAATGTTTATGTAATGGGATTCCAAAATAATGTTGTATCATTGAGTATTGCAATATTTATTGATGTGGTATTCAAATTGAATGAGATATTTTTTGGAAATAAGATGATATGTGAGAAAATGAAATGTTTAATAGTATTCATGAGCTCATGATTGATATAAGGACTAAGTGATATCATGGTTTGAGTATATAGAATTTTGAGGATTTTGGTATGTGGAAAGTGTTAACATTAAATTGCATTCATGTTTTCACTAAGGTATTCAAGAGAATACATGATTAAGGACTTTGAATGTTTGGAATGTGACCAACAAGACATATCTTATGATATATGGGGATCAACGATGGTATTAAATCTCTGGTAATCATTTTCACTATGTTATGAGAGTGGATTGCAGTATTATGGATAAGCCTAAAGATTTGAATGGATTATGTTGGACATAAGTTAGTATGGTTTAAGGATAGAAGTTTTTTTTCGATGGGATGTTATAGTAATATAGTTTTAGAAAAAGGACAACCTGCAGAACGGGCGACATCCCATCGCGTCGGACAAGGCTATAGGAATCGAACCCACAACCGAAGTGCGATTGGCCTTTATCGCCTACCACCGGCCTACAGGAAGTCCCTATTTAGTAGAAAATAGTTTTATTATATTAAGCAGTATGATATATAAAGTATAAGTCCATTTTAGGAACCATATATGATTAATCTCACTATAGATCAACTTATGTATATAAATTTTGCTAACCTTTTGAGACAGATGGAATGACCCATCATTCTATCACATGATCTGCTAACACTTCACGAATAACAAATTCAACTTCATTTATTTAAGAGATGAAGTGGAAATTGTTAAAGGCACGAACAACAGTGAGGTTGTACCAACATAAAGTAAGTATTTATTCTAATTCAAATTCTTTAACTTTAGGGAAACGATCTTGAAAACCAAAAATGTTGTCCTAGTGATCTTATATCTGATGAATCAGATGGTACCTTAGATCGTCACAAATTTATGGCTTTGTGATTACTGGCTTTTCCATAGCCATGTTCTCTACCACTCTCCACCAGAACATGATGGTTAGATTTCTCTTCCATATCCATATTTTCACCTATGTGGAAACCCAGTGATTAGTTTATTTGGGTAACCGTTACGTTTCATACTTTTGTTTTTAAAGATTGGTTTTGATATTCCTTTTTACGATGTGGGTTTATATTAAAGAAACTTTCAAATAGTAAACCATTTATAACCCCAACGAATTTCGAGGGCGAAATTCATTTTAAGGGGGGGAGAATGTAACAGCCCAAGATTTTATGAAAAATATCTTTTTTTATTTTCACTAATGTCTTGTGTTGTACGCTTCACCAATAGGAGCTTGCACAACACACATCCTTGACTTGCCTTGCATTACACGCAATCACAACCTTCCTCGATAGCGTGTGTAGTACGCAATACTGAGTTTCACGAAACAACGATATGCTATTAAAATATTATTAAAACTAGCCGTTATGAATAGTAATAACCACTTTTTAAATTTTAGAAATTTTAGCTCTCAAAATGGATTTCATTTTTGGACTCAGAATACCGAAATTAGCCTAGGGTGAAATTTTGGTATTTTTTCTGAAAACTTTCAATTTTTGATGAAGAGTGAAACCACTAAGTGGTAGGTTAAAAACTGAATTGTGCATAAAACTTAATTTTACAGCTTCTGTGAATGGAATTTTGAAAATCCGACAGACACAGTTGATATCAGTAAGTAAAATGTGGTTCAATGAGATAAAAATAATTTTTTGGTGAATAGTAACTTTTTACTTTTTTTACCGCGGTTAATAGTAAATATGGCAACTAAGGGTAAATATGATATTAATATTACCCTAACACATGTACTAATTCTATTGGACAAGTGTAATTCGACCAAAAACAAACTTAGGAATAAAATATGACCATTTAGACCCACTAGGGTTAGATTTGGACATTTATTAATAATTTATTTAAAGAAGGGTTAAAATAGTTAAAATCAATGTTTAATAAGTAAATCATTTTTAATATGGGGTTATACATAAGATAAATTCGACTATAAATATTCATTAGAAATATAAAAAGATTTCGTACATAATGATATTTTATTTATAATTTTTAGACTTTAAATAATTTAATTTATTTATGACACAATGATGATGCAGTAATTATCTTATTAATGAAATATTGACATAATTGATGTTATAAACACCAAAATAAATTTAATTTGAGACTTTTTATGAATTAAACTAATTTTCTAGGTTACTATGATATATGAGTGTTGATTTAATCAACTTGGTTCGAACATATAATTCTGTTATGACTTTCACAAAAATCATATATCAAATAGTGTCAAAATTGACACAAAATAGTTTTTAAAACAAATATTATATTATTAATTGTTTTTTTATTCCTAAAAATCTAAGGTTCGGCCAAATGACTTAGATAAGGATATATATATTATTAATAAACAATTTGGGGTTCTTTTGGCATGTTATAGTAAGTGTATTAACCATATAGTGAAAGAAAACAAAAAGACACGGTAAAAGTAAAATTATTTAACTTAGAGTTAAATCTAATTGATAAGGTTAAAATAATAACCTAAACTTGTCTAAATCTTATTGGTTGATAGGATTTCGACCCATCCCCACATTATCTTCGAAATAAGACCCTTTGGAACCATTATAAACCGATTTTGACATTAATATAAAATAATATTTTGAGGTATTCCTAAGGTGCCCCTCTCCTCCCTTATAAAAGGACACCTCCTCCCCCTCCTCCTCACACCAATTTGAGCACTCAAGCTCACCCAACCCATTCCAAAATCTCTTCTCCACTTCCCTAGAAACATCCTAGAGGTTCTGGTCTTCCTCAAAGACCAATTTTAGTGCCCTAAGAGGAGGTCTCAAAGAGGCGCTTCAAAGAAGATGTAATTACCGTTACCAATTCTTTCATCTTTATTTCTTCTTCCACTTCTTCTTCTTAGGTTGTTCCATCATGAAGTAATAACATCAGTATCAATCATATACTGATATGTTAATATAAGTATGAAACAACCCTATTTCACCATCTATCCATCCTACGGAAAAAGAAATCACCGTGCGTGCGTACGTACGGAATACCGTCTCCACGCCGTGGTGTAATCCATTTTCCGCCACCACCTTAATAGGATGGGTATAATGGTGTAATGAGTAACTATATATTATTATTATAAAGTGATATTGATACTGAAATAATATGCATACACTTTAACACAATTCCACGACCATGGGAACGATATCATCGCTCGTGCGTACGTACGGACTACCGTCTCCACGACGCGATGAGATTCATTCTCCATGTTAACCATTTAAGAATGATTAAAAAGTATATATAAGAAATAATAATGAAATATATGAAATTATAAAGCTACTGGATTTATGTATATATGTATATGTATGCCATCTACATACTTCCAATCAAGACAATAAGGAAAGGAAAACAGCGTTCATGCGTACGTACGGACTACCGTCTCCATGAACGGTGTTTTTCATTTCATTTATCTATCTATTATATATATATATATACTGAATATATATGATATATAAATCATATTTTATATTCTGGAAGTAAGTAAATCATGATATAAGTAATAATAATGTCAAGAACAACAAGTCAAAACACCTACGATAAATGAAACGATTTTACCCAAAACGCCTCTTTAACATGGAATTTACAAAAGAACGGGTAATATAATGTCATAAGTGAACCATATATGATATCATAACAATGAATATGATTCTGTAATAAGTCAATGACATTATTTAAATCATTATACAGGAGGTTTGGACACATACAAAGCAAATCGGACCTAAGGTAAGAGAAAATATCACAATCTCATTTTTATCCGAGATTGTTTATACTTTAGTATTTACTGGGGTGTATTTTATCATCCACATCCATGTTCCCTCAATATGTAATATTGTTTCCATCCAATTACAATAGTTTAAATCCAATTTTACCCTTCAGTGAGTTTTTTGTAAAGAATATGAAAGGAATCTTTTGTCGTTTTTTCGTACGAGGTACTTTTTGACTTTTCCGACAAAAGTACGAAGAATGTTTTTTTAACTTATACGACATGAATGGATTTTTAAAAAATTATTTCCAAGAAGCTTCCTTTACAAGTTTTCAAGTTTATTTTTATCAACTTCTTTTATTTTAAAGTCGTATGACATGTTATGAAAGGAAAAATGTTTTTGAAGAAGAAAGGATATTTTCCTCAAGAATGGAGTTCAAGTGTTTTATCAAAATTATTTTCCATCTAAGATAATAAAAAGGGTTATGTTTTTATCCCTATTATTACATGGATTTGATTATGTTGTGATGGAAATATTTTTATGAATTCCTTTATCTTATATGAATTGTTTTATGATGTCATGTTGCTTAAGAATCCCATTTTTATTACATGGGTTACGCTATGATGTATGGTTTATGATTATGTGGCACACATAAGAAAGGATTCATTATAAGATGGGTGGGACCTATATCTCCCTCCAATTCATTGGGTAAAGATTTTATATCTCATGAGATAGACATGGCTGGAATGGTAGGTTATACCGGTTCAGTGAAACAGTACTGAAATGAGGGTTACTCGATTCAGAAAGGGACTTTGTACACTAAGATAGTCTTGGCAATGACTCTTGACTAACAAGAAATGATTCTCTATGATTATGTGTGAATGCCACAAAGTTTCATGTTTTTAGTTATGATTATTGTGATTACATTTCACTACCATGATTTATTCCATGTTATGAAATTATGCTCTCTTTTGCAGGTTATGATTTCCAAAATGTTATGTTCTTATGAATACGATGTGATTGATATTTCTTTTGTTTACCCTTACTGAGCATTTGAGCTCACCCTTTTATGTTTTCTTCTCCCCAGGATATAAAGAAAGGTTTTAGGTAAAAAAAGGAAGATCTTTATGGGAGATGTTGAAGATCTTTCACCACGGTTAGAAGATTTTATTCTGAGTTTCCAAAGACACTAAACTATTACGATCCTTGTGTGTGTGTTTTTGTTATGTACTAAGTATTCCGAAAAAGTAATGTAAAGTCCATGTAAGTCAGGTTTCGGGTCTTTACAATAGATGCACGTCCTCCAAAACAGATGGATGCGCACCACAGAGAAAGTGTCAGAAACATAAATGGAGAACTTGACGTGAATCTATTCTCCTTTAACAGCGAGTAGACAAAATGTGTCTAGAAAATTGATGCACCACCCATGTGAATCTCTTCTACTTCATATGTGAGAGGATGAGTACCATCATGTGTGTGAAGATTATGGTCCATTGGCTCCTCACCGATGTTTCTACCTTAAGGGGCCGCACAGGGGGAATCCTCCGCCTGACAACATAGATTCCATGCTGACCCTGCTGCCTGAAAAGGCTGTGCCGGGGGCATCCACCCCAACTTGATCGACTCCTCACCAATCCTTCCACCTTAAGAGTCTACGTAGGGGGTATCCACCCCCACTAAATTGGATCCTCACTGACTTTACCACCATAAGAGGATCCCTCTCACCGATCACGCCTCTTTAAGAGGTCAGGTAGGGGGAATCCTCCCCAACTCTATCAGCTCCTCGCTGACCCCACAACCTTAAGAGGCTGCTCATGCGACATCATCCCCCAACTCCATCTGCTCTTCGCTGAAACCACCGCCTTAAGAAGCCACACATGGGGAATCCCCCACAGACTCCACTACCTCCTTGCTAACGCATCCACCATAAGAGGCTATGCAGGGGGAATCCACCCCCAACTCCACTGGCTCCTCGCCAAATCTTCCACCTTAAGAGGCCGCGCAGGGGGAATCCACCCCCGAATCCACCATCTCCTCATCAACTCCACTGCCTTAAGAGGCCTTTCAGTGGGAATTCACCCCCGAATCCATCAGTTCCTCACCGACTCCACCGCCTTAAGAGTCTGCACAAGGGGAATTTGTCCCTGACTCCACCAGCTCCTCGCCGACTCCGCCGCTGTAAGAGGCCGCACATGGGGTATCTACCCCCAACTCCACTAGATCCTCGTGAAATTTTCCACCTTAAGAGTCCACACTGGGGGTATCCTTCCTCGCCTCCATCAGCTCCTCGCTGACCCCACAACCTTAAGAATTCGTGCATGGAACATTTTCCCCCGACTCCATCAGCTCATCACCAACATCGCCATCCTAAGAGTCCATGCAGTGGGCATCCGACCCTGACTCCATCAGCTCCTCACTGAATCCACTACCTTAAGAGGCCACTCCGGGCTCATCCGCCCCTGACTCCATCAGTTCCTCACTAACTCTTCCACCTTAAGAGGCCGCGCCAGGGGCATCCTCCCTTGACTCCATCGGTTCCTCACTGAATCCACCACTTTAAGAGGCCGTGTAGGGGGAATCCTCCCCCGACTCCATAAGCACCTCGCCGACTCCGCCACCTTAAGAGGTCGCGTAGGGGGCATCCTCCCCTGAATGTATCGTCTCCTTTCCAACTCTGCTGTCCTCATGGGCCGCACAGGGGAAAAACACCCCCAATCCAATGATTCATATCCAGAATCACCAGAATCCAATTCATAGGTCCTCCCCACACTACTATAATCTGGCATGATGGTCCTCCCCTTCGCCATCATCAACTAGTATGGAGGTCCTACCGATGAAGTTTCTATATGTCATCATAGAGGCTTCCATGCCTTTCGGGGTCCATCACCCCATTATACTAATGTACTAGGCTTCAACACCTTTCAGGATCCATCACCTTCATCGTACCAATGTTCCAGGATTCCATAACTTCCTGGATCCATCACCCTACCGTACTGATACTCGAGGATTCCATGCCTCCCGGGCTCCATCGCCCTGTCGTACAGACGTTCCAGGCTTCCAAACCACCTAGGCTCCATCTCCCCATCATAATGACATTCCAGGCTTCAACGCCTCCTATTATCCATCACCCCATCATACCAATATTCTAGGATTCCACACCTCTAGGGATTCATCTCCCCATCGTACTGACGTTCAAGGCTTCAACACCTTTTCTGATCCATCACCCCCATCTTACTCACATTCCATGCTTCTATGCCTTCCAGGATTCATTTCCCCATTGTACTAACATTCAAGGATTCCACACCTTCTGCTATCCATTGCCCCATTTTTTCGACTCTCCCATATTCCATGACTTCAGGGCTACATCACCCCATTTTATTGACACTCAAGGCTTCCATTTCTTTTGGGCTCTATTTCCACGTCATAAAAGACGATCCAAGATTCCATGACTTTTGGGATCCATCACCCAATCTAACTGACGTTCAGGGCTTCCACACCTTCCAGGATCCACTGTCCCGTCGTACGGATGTCTAGGATTCGATGCCTTTCGGTATCCATCGCCCCATCATACCAATGTTTCAGGCTTCCACACCATCCAGGCTCAATTGCCTCCATCGTACTGATGTCCATGCATCAAAGACTTCTAGGCTCTTTCACCCTCATCTTACGGATGTTCCAAGCCTCAATGGCTTCCAGGCTTAATCTCCCCCATCATACTAACATTCCAAGCCTCAACAGCTTTCAAGATCCATTTACTCTATCGTACCAACGTTCCAAGAATCCATGCCTTCCAGAATCCATCTCCCTCGTCATACCAACATTCCAGGCTTCTATGCCTTCCAGGCTCAATCACCCCCATCGTACCAACTTTCCAGGCTTACATGCCTTCTAGGCTACCTCACCCCCATCGTACCGATGATCCAGGAATCCATGCCTTTTGGGATCTATCGCCCCTATGGACTGATGGCATGCTATCATCCCTATCACCATTGCGACACTCTGTGTCAACCAAACTTCTGCATTGCATCAGCTGTAAAAGTCCCTCCTACATATTCAACACCATCTTGTGGAATGTTTAACATGAGGTATCCCATCACATGCTTGGAGAACATCCATGCTTACGCTGGGGGTATTTTAGGAAAATCCAATCATATAGATTCCCCCCACATCCAAAACCACCATAATTGGGTAGAAATGACCATACCTCTATCGACACAATCCTTGTTGTTTCACATTATAATTTCATGATATTGAACTGTGTAACATATATGTACTAGTTTCATGTTGTTAAACTGCATATCAACCATTGTCTTAGTTGCATGACGTTAAACTGCGGGACACCATCTTGGTCACATGACATGAAAGTGTACAACATTATTATCAAAGCTATGTGACCTAAAAATATAGCATCCAAATTCATTGATATGTGAAATTAAACACTAGCCATCACTCTTCCTAGATACATGATGCTAAACTATTCACCAGGTCCGAATTCTATGACCTTAAACTAAGAACCTTTGGTCCAATCTATAAGACCTTAAATTATTTGAAACACCAGGGTATGTTACTATGAGTCCAACTACATCTCCCCACTGACACACACTGATGGGATGTGGTTTAGAACCTAGATTGTTGGACTCCAAATAGAAATACTCACAATCCATTTCCATGCTTCATAGTGTCCCTTTTATTTGGATCAATGCCTTCATATCTAAAGGGGACCCATAACGACTTGATCTCATGCCACATTGGCTCATCTACCATATTAGGCCAACACCTCAAAGGACATCAGATGGCATTTTTTGAAATGTACAATGTTTCAAACATGGTAATATATTGACCCTCATTTGTCTATCCACATCCCTGGTAACATGATATGGATGTTGTGTTTCGAATGCGGTTAATAGCTATCCTCCATAGTTATACCAAAATCGTTATGATCCAGTTTCCAAATGCAATATTCACTCTTTTTCCACCTCTCTATGTATTGGCAGAACTCCAAAACCCTTGGTGTTACCGTTCCATGCATCTTTGAATGTTGATTGAGTGAGTTGGTACCACTGTAGTATTCCCAGTCTGCTATCTCCACTCCTTTTTTTTGTGCTTCCATGCATCAAGAGCATACCATCATTACTCATTATTTCCCACAACAATCATGAATCAGATGGGATTATTAGTTTTTGTAGGATGTGTACTAATGTGGTGGTGCAACATAGAAATCAACATTCTACATGACTTTAAACAGCCCATCTTCATCCGTCATGACATTAAACTACTCATTATCGTTCTGCATGACTTTAAACAATTCATCTTCATCCCGCATAATGTTAAATTGCATTATGGGTCCTACCTGACCATAAACTGTTATGCACCGCATGAAATTAAACTATATGTCTTCCCGTAGGACGTCAAACAGCATTCGGTCATACATGAACTTAAACTGTTATGTCCTGTATGACATTAAAACACTTTTCCATCACACATGATGATAAACTGTAAAATTTTCTGAGCTTTATGACCATAAATTATGATCAGTATGGTCCCACATGACATTAAAATTTTCTTTCTTTTCCACATGATACTAAATTTTTTGGTTCGTACAGACTAAAGGACGCAAAACAACTCAGCATTCATCCACACTGTATGATGTTAAACTTTATTGTGCCTTCAAAAAGTACATTTGGATTGATTCCAATCCTCATGGGATACGTAGGAATGCTTGGACGCCACATCTTAAGTCCAGCACTAGAATTATCTTTGACTATCCCCCCAGGGTATAGTTTCCATGGGAGATCCCACATAGAATAGTGTTTGATTCTATATCCCCACTCATGATGGGATTACAATACTCGCAATGTGTGCCTCTCATATTTCTTCCACCCCCACGTGATCTCTGTAAGACATTAAACTGCATGGATCCTTCAGAACTATGTGTGGCTTGATTCCCATCCTTATGGGATACGTTGGGACACCCAGACATTTCATCTGTTGGCCCAGACCCAAACATCAAGATCTCTCATTGGGTCGAAACACATGGTGTGGAGTAGGATTTTTCCATCATTCATGGTGATTTCATCATGACTACACCAAGTATCCCCCTAAAGGTCTCCACCTCTTTCCTCTCCCCACATGATGTTAAACTGCACATGCACATTCATGTTTCACACACTACCTTTACATGGGTCTTCATCATCTTCACATCCAAAAGGTCCCCCAAAGGACATGGATGCTTGGACTAAGGGATCTCCTACCATTTCAGGCCAACATACTCTAGTATTCCAAACGAAAAATTGATACAAGTCCCACGTTGCAGACATGGTCAGTGGTCAACACTCATTTGTTTCTCCCATTCTAGGTTATACGATGTGGATGATATTCTTTTAATGTGGTCAATTTTCATCCTTCATCATTACCATCACCCCGTATGTCCCAAGTATTGGGTGTAATGATTAATTTTGTCCTGTTATCCATTTAATCATTAGTTAGCCTTGGACATGAGTGGTTGTTCAGATGCCATACCCTTATATGTTATGGAGATCCAGAAATCATTCCTTGTTTCCCACACCAAGCATTGCTCAAGTGGGATTAGGATATTTGTTAAGGCAATACCCGCATAAAGGGTCATGTGTCCATGGTCCGAGAAATATGACCTTAAACTAAGATAATCATCATCCTCATTGCAAGATGTTAAACTGAAAACTGGTTGGGTCTTCCCATCTTAGGTCCCTCGGCCTTCCTGGGCCCCCGATCCAGTTTCTCACCAAGGATTGTGCAGTGTGGTGTGGACTCTTTGTCCTTGTTCACGTCAGGATATATTTTCCATGACACACACTTCCCTATGAGATACCCCTCCATCTTTGTCCTTATCGCAAGACGTTAAACTGCACAGGTCCCACCACACTTCATACATCCCATCATTTTGGTTTCTATCATAATTCACATATGAAAGGACCCCCGAATGGTATAGATGGTTGGCATAAGGGCTCTCCTACCATTTCATGACAACGTACTCAAGGATTTTGGATGACAATTTGATACAAATACCATTTTGTAAATATCGCCAACATTCGATGCTCAAATTGGTTTCTCCCATCCCTGTTCACACAAAACAGATACTATGTTGCAAACATGGTCAGTAGTTATCCTTGATCATTGTTTCCGTTATATGGTGTACCACATAATAGGCATGGTGATTTACCCTTTCTACCCATCTGTCCCACACACAATATATTATACAAGTAATTTACGGTCTGAGCCCTATGAACATAAACTAAAATCACCATCATCCTCACAACTAGACATGATACTGCGAATTGGTTGGGACTTCCCATATTAGATCCCTCAACCATTTCACTCCATGAACCAAGTTATCATTTGGGATTTTACAGTGTGGTATGAGCTTATGTTCTCATTCACCTCAGGTTACTCACCATTTTTTACACATCCCTTATTAAGATACCTTGACCCTATCTTCATCCTTTCCGCATGACGTAAAACTGCATGACATCCTCTAGGAATATGTGTGGCTTGATTCCCATATTTATGGGATAAGTTGGACGACCCAAAAATTTAGCCTTCTGGTCTAGCCCCATTTCTTAGAAACCACCTTATCTTCTTGTCCCCAGGCCTACGTTATTCTAGGAGAGGGGCATGCAGTGTGGTGTAGGCTTTTTCCCTCATTCACATCAGTTCTGTAACAACCACACCACATAACTCATTCCACTAAGATCTCTTCATCCCCTTGTTACACACATCTCATTTCAAGTCGATTGCTCTTATGTTGGGCCCCTTGACCCCATTTGGTAGTTCACCATCGTGCATAAGAGCACTATGGTTCAACACCAAGATTGTTGGATCCTACATGGACATGTTTTCACCCATCCTCAGGCTTCATGACGTCCTTAAATTGGGCATTCATAATATTTTACGTCGAAAAGGACCCCCGAATGGTATGGATGCTCGGCCTAAAGGCTCTCCAATAATTTTGGGCCAACATTATCAAGGATCTTGAATGAAAAATTGATACAAGTCCCACGTTGCGAATATGGTCTGTGGTCAACACTCATTTATTGTTCCAATTTCAAGTCACATGATATGGATGTTGTGTTTTGAAAACGGTCAATAGTTATCCTCCATCGACAAACCACCCCCATAAAGCCCTAAATATTGGTCGCATGATTCACATCCTGTTCCACTCCATCACGTCCAAGTAGAATTTCGAAACACTTGATGATATCCCTCAGTGCATGTTTGTACATTAGGAGGACAAATTCACAAAGTGACATCATTTGGGGCACTACAATGATTTCTCCTTTGCGTGTATTCCATGCTTTTCAGAGACCTTATCCACCCCTTTTTCCCACATTGAGCATATCTCACACGGGCTTAGAGATTTGGTCGAGGTTTGCACCAGTTTGGAAGATTCTCGCTTCTCTTTGGTCTGAGCTCTATGACCGTAAACTAACATATATTACATCCATATCATATGAGGTTAAACTACACAACATCTTCTATAACTACGTGTCTGTTGATTCCCATCCTGAGGAGATACATAGGAATGCCCGAACATTCTGTTTGTGGGTCTATCCCCAAGAATCTTAAATCCTACTCCCCTTTTGGACCCTTGAACAGAATTCTTTTGAAAACATGTGGTGCGGAGAGTACCTCTTGGGTTCTCATTCATTTCCAGCATTGTAATAGCTGTACCATGTGCCTACCTTGTCTTTTCCCAACTTGGTCCATGTTCTATGACCCCAAACTATGACCTACCTATTGGAACTACACATTGGGTTTGGCTACTACGCTGCCCTGCACAAAGTCCATCAAACCATGTCCCCTATTAATGGTCCATTATATGACATTAAGCTAGTAGCGTGCGACCCCTAGACCCTTGTCCTAAGAAAGGGATTCGACTTCCTCTATCTAACTTGTCTCATTGGTGTACTCAAATAGGCTTGGCAAAGAGCCTAAGGTGTGGAATTTTCACATAAATATCCCCTAGTTTCATATGTACATGCTTCATGAGCCCTTTATTTGGATCCCCATCATCTTCCATGTCTAAAAGGGACCCATTACGGATTGGTCTCATGCCACATTAGATTAACTACCATCTTGAGCCAATGCCCCTAAATACCTCAGACAACATTTGAGAAAGGAACCATGTTCCAAACATGGTTAGCAATCAAACCTCATTTTTCTGTCGACATTTTAGGCTAATAAGAAACACATACAATGTTTCAAACATGGTCAACATTTATCCTCTATCGTCATACCACTATCATTGTGGTCCAAACCTCGAGATTCACGATTCACATATTTGCACTTCCATATGTTCAAGAAGAATTACAATATACTCAACTTCACCCCTTCTTGCATCTAGGTGCATTAAGTAGACATGTCAGTATTATTGGGTTGTCATTCACCTGACATTCCATTTCCCCAAATGTGTGCCTCCTTGTTCTAGAAATATCCCACCACTACTTTTTTTTCCAAAATAAATCACGACTCACGTGGGCTTAGTTAGTTTGGTAGGATGTGTACTGGTGTAGCTAAACCACACATGCCTCTCGTCCTGAATGATGTTAAACTGCACTCTCATAACTACATTTGCCTTGATTACCCTCTTCGTGGGATATGTAGGTCTTCCTAGACAACCCGTCTTGGGCCCATCCTAGTTTTCACATTCTGTTCCTCAACTTAAGGATTCTCTCAAGAGCATGTAGTGTAGCATGGAATCTTATGGTCCTCATTTACATCAGGGTATATACCACACCAAACATTTATTTTTTGGGTATCCATGTCCTCAATACATGAATTTATATTTCATATCTTCACTATAAAAGTTCGGGATGCCCTATAATAACTATGGGATGCGTTAGATCCCTCGCTAGAGAGGATTTTCCCTATCCGTGTTGCACTCTGGACATGCCATGCTCAAGAACTAAATTTTTATTGATTCCCATATTCATGGGATACATAGATACCCCTATTAAATTCACCTTGGGACAAGCCTTATGGTAATTAACACTTCTGGCCCCCAGCCCCGGTCTTGGTCCTGGTAGTATAAACTTTAAATTATGCGCACCATCCTCACCATACGATGTTTTAAACTACGTGCCTATCATCCTTATTGGTATGATGAAAAACTATAGAGCATTTGAGGACCTTACAAGAAAGGTCCTATTTGGAAGTAAGTTTGATTTCTGATAAAACCGATGCACCCACCTAATATCTTTCCACCATGGTGGTGTAATTTCAAGAGTATTGGACTCCATTTGAACAACGCATCACTCCAACCTTCATGCTTCATGTGCCCTTTATTTGGACTCTCATCCTCTTTCACGTCTAAAAGAACCCCATAACACTATGGGTGCCTGACCTATGACTCACCTTTTATCCTGGGCTAATGTTTCAGAAGACCAATGGATGAAATTTCGAGTTAGGCCCCGTGTTTCGAACATGGTCAGTGATTGACCCTCATTTGTTATCCCTATTTTAGGCTAATGCAATAAGGATACTATGTTTCGAATAATATCAGTAGTTATCATTCATTGTCACTCCATCCATATAGTGTTCTTAATTTTGGGTATTGTTATTCATACTTTCCACTCCCTTATGTTCGTATTAATTCTAACACCCCTGACATTAACCCAGTCCTGCACTAGAGCACACTGGGAAAATGGTAATTCGACTGTTCTGAGAGATTCATTCTCTAGTCAAGCCTTCTTCTTTATTCTTATAAATCTTGATCAGCTATTTAGGGATCCACATTCTCAATCTACAATCCCTCTTTTAGGTTTCTCCCAATGTTGATCAATGTACCATTCTGATCCCCTCTCAACTTCTGTTTTTTTTCACTCACGTACCGATGAATGGACTCCTATTATCTCTTGTTTCCTATACCAAGAATTAATCACGTGGGCTTATAGATTTATTAGGCTATTTTCTCAATGATATAAAAATACAATGGACCCCTAGTCATGTGTTTTCCTCAGTCGTTTCCTCATAACGCGGTCTGCCTTGCCCTCCTCATCCTTGTTGGACCCTATTATTAGGGGGGTTTTGGCACCATAAAATGCATCCAAAAAATATTATAAATTCTTCCATACATGATACAATATCATATCCCTTTTTTCAATATTTAATTTTATGGGTCATGTATCCTAAACTGAGTTTCAGATTACGAGTTATGAACATTCGAAGTTGGGCTGGAAAACTGGTTCGTCAAGCCCATCCGTGAAGCTACCTCCAAAATCGTGGACCAGAGAAACTTGAATGGAGCCTCTGTGAGTTCCACGAAGGTCTATGAAGATATAATACATGGTTACAATGAAATTTTGGTAACTTTATAAGAGAATCCGTGAGTGCTGTGAAGGGCGATGACGATCGAATCCATGATTACGAGAAACTTGAGGAACTCCCTCCAGTTGCGGAGCGCGACATATTTTGTGGAATAATGTTTTCTTTGCGGCATGCATTTTTTCCCCATGGCATGCTTCTTAGACCTCCCTCACCTATAAATAGCCATCTCACCCCCTTCATAAGCATGGTCACACCACCACTTGGGTAGTCGAAGTCCAATCCTGCAGAGCTCCAAAGGACAGCGAAGCGATGACCTTCGCAAAGGGATCCACCCATTGCGAAAGAGGGAGCTCCATCAGGTTGCTCAAGGCTATGTGAGCTGCTTTTATCTGCGAGTCACTATTATCCGTGAGCCACTTTTCTCCAAAAGATAATTTTCTTTGCGATCCACTTTTCCTCATGAGCCTCTTTTCTCCACGGGATGCTTTGCTCCCCGAGCCCCTCTGCTCTGTGAGCCCCTTTTCCCTACGAGACCCTAAGTTTCGTGAATCACTTTTCACCCCATGAACATAAGATCCGTGAGAGCCTATTCTACATGATGTCACATGCCTCGCAAGTCTCCATGCTCCATGAGTAGCTTTCCTTTGTGAAGATGCTTCGCGAGATCCCATGCTCTACAACCACCTTTCCTTCACAAAGAAACTTCACGAAGACCTATATTTTTTTGAAGATCCTACCATTTTGCACACTGGTACATACTTTAGTGGCTACACCCCCACACCCCTACTCAGTGTTAGTGTCGGGCTTTGTTCCTGGCCCTCCTGGTCAGTCCCTTCTCTTTCGTCCCTGACCCCCATGAAAAATGGAAATTCACACCGTGAACTTTTCGGACCGGGACGCAGGCATTTTCCATTGCGCCCTTATGAAAACCCACCTTCCACCTATGGAATACCATGTTTTGAGATACTCTAATTCACACCATGAAACACCATGAGTCAACATACTCCTCTCAGTTCATTTCCCATGTCATGAGTTGAGGTTCTCATCATCAATTCCCCAAGTACCTTTAGTCGAGCCATTCCTCAACTTACTCCTCCAAACCCTATCACTTGGCTCCTATGCTAGGTTAAACCAGAAAGGGATGCCCTTATGTAAGTCCTAACACTATCCATTGATAGGCGCCTTATGCCTAATTGTTCTATCTACATGAATAAAAATTGTAGTGCACTGTATAAAAAAAATATTGGATGCCACTTGCTCCAAACAAGAGATGCCTTATGCACCAAGCATAAGATGCCTAATAATCCTCTCTACATGACTATAAAATGTAGTACTCCCTATGTGAAAAACATATGATTCCTCATTCTCTAAACAAGAGATGCCTTATGCACCAAGAATAATATTCCTAATAGTCTTCTCTACTTGACTATAAACTATAGTTCACCCTATGTTACCAACATATGATTCCTCTTGATCCAAACAAGAGATGACTTATGATCCAAGCATAGGATGCCAATAATACTCTCTTCATGACTATATACTGTAGCATTATATATCCTTTAATAATAGTATTCCTATTGCTCTAAATAAGATATGCCTTATGTGCCAAGCATAGGATGCCAATAGTCCTCTCTACATGACTATGAACTATAATACTCCCTATGTGAAAAATATTGGATGCCTCTTACTCTAAACATGAGATGCCTTAAGAGACAATCGTGAGATTATTGCAGTCCTCACTAAATGAATTTAAACTATAGTGTGCCCTATCATTCAATAATTGGATTCCTCTCATTCAAAATAAGAGATGGATTATGTTACAAGCATAAGATACCTTGTGACATGATTACAATGTCATAACTTCAGTAGCTTTGGAATTTGTTCAAACATTCCATCACTCTAGAACATATTTTTCATTTCTTTAATTCATATCTTCATACTCATTCATGTATGATGGAACCCCCTGACGGCCTGGTCCCATGCTACCTCAGCTGACCTACCGTTCTGGGCCATCACCCCGGAAGACTTTGGGCAACACTTCGAGTTAGGTACTGTGTTTCGAACATAGTTAACGATCGACCCTTTTTTATTTTTCAACATTTCAAGATAACATGATATGGATGATTTATTTTGAAAATATTCAATTGTTATCCTCCATGTCGTGCCTCCCTCACTATGTTCTGAATTTTGGGCATGTGATTCACACTCTTTATCTCCCTTTGTTTAGACTAATTCCATCGACCCTTGGCGTTATCCAACATGTGCACCTGCACACAGGTGTTGGAACCAATTATATACCTCAACCCATTAGTGATATGGGATTCCCTAATGGCCATACATGAGGAAGGAACATGGGAAGCTTCCATGCGTAAGCCCCATTCATTGTTTCTGCTCCTTAGCGTCACCCAGGCAGCTTCCACGAGTAAGCCCCATTCACCATTGCAACTTCTTAGTGGCACTCGAGAAACATCCATGTGTAATCCCCAATCACCATTGACAATCCATAACAACACCAGGGTAGCTTCCATGAATATGACCCATTCACCATTTCCGATCCATAGAGGCACCCAGACAACTTCAACACATATGCCCCATCCACCGTTGTCACTCCATAGTAGTACTCGGACAGCTTCCATGTGTACGCTCAGTTCAACATTTCCACTCCATATTGGAACTCGAACAGCTTCAATGCATAAACCCCATTCACCATTTTCACTCCATAACGACAACCAAGAAACATCCATGCAAAATCCCCATTCACCAACCTTCATGGACACACCGTTGTGCCATGATTGTCAGGTCTATTTTTGTCTCTTGTTTCTCACACTGAGAATGACTCACATGAGCTTAGAGTAAGCATCGAACATGGAATCCTCTCAAAGCCTCCTTAGAGTGCAAGCCATAACCCATCATAAACTACATGCACTCTGATCCTTACCAAGGGAATGGTACGTATTAAGCCCCCCTGAGGTTCAATCCCAACACCTACTAGTCTCAAACCCCTTCACGTCGGTTCACCAAACACTCCAGAACTACATGGACTTTGATCCTTTTCAAGACAAGGTAAATAGGAAGCCTCCCCGATGTTCAAGCCGAACAACTACTAGTCCCTAACCCCTTCACATCGTTTCCCCAAACACTAATGAACTACGTGGACTTTGATCCTTGCCAAGAAAAGGTACGTAGGAAGCCTCCCTGAGGTTCAATCCCAACACCCACTAGTCCCGACACCTTCATGTTAGTTCACAAAAAAAGTTCTGAAATATATGGAATTTTATCCTTTCCATGATAAGGTATATAGGAAGCCTCCTTGATGTTCAAGCCCGATACCTACTAGTCTCGACCCATTCACATCGATTCACCAAAACACCTAAACTATGTGAAATCTGATCCTTTCCAAGGAAAGGTACGTAGGAAGCCTCTCCGAGGTTCTATCCCAACTTCTAATGGCCCCGAACCCTTCAGGTCAGTTCACCAAATAGTTCTGAATTATGTGGACTTTGTTCCTAGCCAAGGAAAGGTATGTAGGAAGCCTCCTTGGGATTTAATCCTAATACCTGCTTGTTATAACCCTTTCTCATTTGTTCACCTTTGTCCCTCATGAAGTTAAACTATATCCTCCCTTATGAACTATGTGGAATTTGATCCTTGCTAAGGAAAATTATATATGAATCCTCCCTGAGGTTCAATACCAACACCTACTGGTCCGGACCCCATCACGTCGATTCACCTTCATCCCGCATGATGTTAAATTACATCCTCCATTCTGAAATATGTGGAATTTTATCCTTTCTAAGGAAAGGTTTGTATGAAGAATTCATGAGGTTCAATCCCATCACCCATGTCTCATCCTGACCTTTCCCTTGAGCCTATGTGTTTTGGAAAGGTCATTCACTAACCTGGACGTTCCACTTCCTCTAGGTCCCATCCATACATCCATTCTCATGGGTTGAATCCTTAGGTGTCCCATAACCTATTCGAACTACCCAAACTTAGATTCCCTACCACGAGGATATGTTGAAAGCCTCTATGAGGTTCAATCCCAACAATACTGTCACCTTCATGATAGTTCCATCTCATTTCCCCTCCACTTCACTCAACTATCCATCATCCATCATGATTCTTACTTGGGATGCCATGTCCCAGTGAGGACATTCCATTCCTCCCAACGCCTATCCTTGTATTTCCCTAGAGGATAACCTTGAATAATCCCCACATAATCCATAACCATCCAACCAAGGGTTCCCCTCTTATGATGGGCCGCTAACCATGAGTAAGCCCCAACATATCTCCCGGTCATTGTCTTTTTGTACACCCCAATTCATCACCCCTTCGAACTACATGGGTTTTGATCCCTTTCATATACACAGGGTATGTAGGAAATCTCCATGAGTTTTAATCGAAACTAATGGTAAACCTTGGTGTCCACCATTCTGGGGGTGTAGTCTCCCTGATCTGCACTCAGTGGTTTCCAAATTATCCTTCAGGGGGTGACATATTACCTTTATGGGACACACCACCCGAGGTCTTCTCTCATCGGGAATTATGAAATATCTATATGATGATCCCAATTTTGGGGTGCACTCTTTTTGATCTTCCCTTAGTGGTGTCTGGATCAACCTTCATAGTGTGATATCTTCCCTCTATGAGACAAACCACCTCAGATCCGTCTTCATTGGGAATTCTGATCTATCCATCTGGTAAACCTTCCTGGTTTTCCCTCCTAGGGATGTACCAATCTAATCCGTGCCTATAGGACATTCTGATCAATCTCATTGTGTCTCTGCAAGACATTAAACTAGCTTCCTACCTCATGTTAAACATGAGACGCCTGAGGAAAACCTTAGAAGACATGCCTAAATTCTAACCATCTCTACAAGATGTTAAACTCATAGCATACCCCATGTTAAACATTGGAAGTTGAAGAAAACCTTAGATACATGCCTCTATCATATGATACCCAGCGTCTGACGTGGGATACCATGAGTTCTACACCCTTGAGTTTCCCTCTTATGAGGAAGAATATGTGTTCCCCAATTCCCACATATCCATATATTCCCCAACATGCTTGATGTTTTCATCTACTCTGACCAAAGGTTGCTACCATGTCAGGAACCCATGAAATTTCTTAAAAGAAGTAGTGTAATTAACCAGAGTCCACAAAGATATGGCCTTGAGAAAGAGATTCGCGAACCAAGACTCAAATATATGAGGGAGAACTAGACTAGGAATGAGTTCCTAGGAAAGATCCATGGAAGGAGAAACCAACATCCCATAATCCTGTTTCGATCAAGGATCAAACGTCCCTGAATAAGAGATTTATGCTGCCCTCCTTTGGAAAGCAGAAATTTAGGGAAACAACTACACGTCCTCTGAAACATACGGATGCACACCCCAAAGAAAGCATTACAAACAATTGTGATTTATATTCCTCCACCCATACTCTCTCTCCTTTTCTTGTTGTAGTATAGAGGACATACCCCAAGATCTCCACACTCTATATTCTGATACACCATAGAGATCACACCCCATGATCTCCTTATTTTTTTACCCCATGATCTCTATGGCAGCTAAGAAATACCATATCTTCATTTAGGGAAAAATTAATTTCACAGCATATTAAAATCACCATTTAAATATCCATTATAATCGATGAAATCTCCTTAAAAATATGATAGAGTAGAGTATTAAATATCAAAGATTATGATTACGGAAGAATTAAAAATAGTTCAAGAAACATCAAAATTAATTCTCTTCAGAATATTTGAATTTTAGAAATCTATGTAAAACCAATCAATATGTATCAGTGAATCTAAATCGTCTATGGGGAGAACAAATGGATACATAAAAATTGAGTATGTGGTTCTAAATATAAAATGGCTATGTAGTATATTTTACAACATGGATCGACTATGTGAATCTGTATTTGGATACATTGAAAATCAGATATGTCATTCTCTACTAAAATCGGCCACATCACTCAATTGGATACATCACTGAAAATAGATATGTTAATTCCAATAATGGGTACATCGATTATTTAGATATATGGCATATTTAGTTACATGGATGAATCGATTATGTGATTTTCCTATATAGAAAAAATGGATATGGGAATTTACTATGTGAATTTCCCTTCATGAAAATGGTTACGTTACATTAAAGGATACATGAAACCACCCTTTATAAAATTGGCTACATCAAACCAAAATTCAACCAAACTCAAACTGAATAACTTTATCCAACCTTCAGCAAATTATAAATAAACTGGATAGAATCATGATGCTTTGTTCCAAAATATATAACTCTATATAAACTAGATTACAAATGTTAGACCTATGAGTTCCTTAGATATTATTTTCAACAAATGAAATAATCCATACTCTCCAAGAACAATTGGATATTTAATCATTGTCAAATCAGTCTACAAATCCATGGATTTCATCAATATACCCCTTTGTATTTGTTAGAAATTAAATAGAAAATCCTTGAATCACCAAACAAAAAACAAACACCTGGTTCTTGATTCAAAAAACCATTAAATTGTATATGCGGATAGAAAATCATTGAATACCACTAATTTAACTCTGATGTGTCACTACCTTTAATTTCACCAAGGATAAATTTTTAAAGACCACTATAACAACTCTAGTGTGTCACATACTTAACCACCACTGATGATAATTATTTAAAGACCACAAAACATCAAACCAACTGGATAACTACCTTCCTCACTACTTTGATCACGAGTTCCATTCATGATTTATCATCATTTAGAGAAAATATTTAGCATTATCAGATTTATGAAAAACAAAACGCCGATGTAACTTACACTCCCCCATTATCATGTACATATCATACCCTTTGGAAACATAATAAAAAGTATCATGGGGGATCTCAAGGCAATAAATACTAAACTATATAGGGAAATCTGGACATGTAATTCCAGTTTTAACTCTAATAACCTTTCACATGGCTTGGATTTTATAAAGATGTCTTGAAGATGTTATTTTATAGAAATATATGATAGTTTTATTTCACATGAATCCATGTCCTCTTTGTTAAAATTATATCTAAAATCAATATATTTAGAGAGATATTTTTGAACTTTATTTTTTGAAAGATTAATAGCACTCTGATTATCACACATAATCTTCAATGGTCTCTAAAAAACCCATAAATATTATAGTAGAACTTGCTTCCACAAATCCTATGTAACTGCATGAGTATCCACAACATACTCTAACTCAGCCAAACTCAATTCCACTATAAATTTTTCTTTTTACTATACTAGAATACAAAACCATCATTAATAAAATACACACCACATGATGTAGATCTATGATATATACAATCACCCACCCAATCTACATCAGTGTATAAAAATCTATAGATACACACTGAGCCTGCATAGAAACCCATAATTCAGTATACATTTTACAAATATCATAAATATTTTAATTGAAATCATATGTTACTCCCTTAGTTCACTTTGAACCCATTCATAAAAATTCACTACATAAAAAATTTCTTGTCTAGATTCTATGAGATACAATAAGCTACCAGTCATGCTTCCGAAAGTATTATGATCAACTGTTTTTTACTTTTTCATCTTTTCATTACTTCATGTAAACAAATATGGGTGTAGAATCTTCTTTTGAGTTTTATATACCAAAATTTCTGAATAAATATATGGCATATTTTTCTTTTGAAACAAAGATATGATATAAGTTATTCTCAATTTGTAATCCCTAAAAATAGTTCATTTACCACTGTATATACATCTAAAATTTCTTCTATATTTATAAAGAAAATTACACACATAAGAAACATTTTTTAGTGGATAAAATTATGTCATCCACATAAACTATCGCTACTAGTGTGTCTAATAAATCCTTCTTCAAGTAAAAGTTATTGTCAACAATGCCTTTGGAAAACTCAATTTTTCTTAGATAATCAAGATGTTCAGAATACCATGTCATTGGATCCTATATTTATCCATACAATTAATTATTCAATCTAAAATAATTATTCCATCATTATCAAGAATGAATCCTTCTAGCTGTTTAGAAATGAATTATTCATTAAGGTTTCCATTTATTAATGCAGACATTACATCTATTTGAAAAACATTATAATGATATCGAGTTGCCACTTGCAAGAACATACTTATTTTTACGAGTCAATAAAATAGAGAAAAAGTATCTTCATATTCAATTCCTTCCATTTGTGAATATCATTATATGAAAAATCTAGCCTTGTTCCGTATGAATTCACGTTTTTTAATTAATTATTTTTCTATAAAAACCATTTTGTATGGATCACAATTTTGGTTTTTTCACAGGAATAAGTTTCCATGTAGGGTTATTCTCAATTATATTGAGTTCTTCATTAAAATATTTCATCAATTCTTCATGCTCAACAGCCTCAACCACTAATATGTGTTAAACATATTATAAAATAGATATTTTATTTTCAAATCTTTGCCTCTTTTTAGTATGAACTGGCGTATTATGATTCCTAATGATATTCTCAATGTGAAAATTTTTGTTTAATATTTGAAAATGATTTATTTTATAAAAATAACCTTCATCATCATAACTAGAGTATTATAATTTTTTATCAAGTAATTGCAGTCATATTTCAACAACTTTTCGATCCATTTGTTTAGAAAATTTCTCACTATTTTCCATGAGATATTAAAAATCTTCTTGATTTTGATGACTCAATTTTTCCAATATTTTCATTAAATTCATTTTCCAAACACTCAAAAATTTTATTTAATCTCTAATTATAGTATATGTATCTATTTTCACTAGATAAATACCCTATAAAGACTCTGTTATTAGTCTTTTCATTAAAATTTCACAACCTACTTTGTTTGATTTTGATATAATAATGACTACCAAAGACTATGATGTATTTAATTGTAGGATTATTTTGGTATCATATTTCATGGGGAGTAACATGTGTTTTAGGTCTCATGATACATACATTCTAAATGTACACAATATTCACACTACTTCTCTTTAGAAATATTTTGAAACATCATCCTCAGCCAACATTGTTCTACCCATTTCCACAATACTCCAATTCTTCCCCACTAGAACACCATTTTTTGTGGTGTATATTGAAGTTGGTGTCTCGGACAAACTTATTTTACATTGATTATATGTATATTTTATGAATTTAATATTAATTAAACATATTATTACATATTGTTCATTATTCTACATGAATTTAATATAATAATGTCCTAGAGTACATATTGCATTAATAAGGTCATAGTAGTTCCCCACTATAATGAGAACCGTGAAGTGATATTATGATATTCATAATATAGTTATTTGGTTGGATAACATACTATTATGGGAAACATGGTATTTATTTAGACGGTTAGTGAGAGTTCTAATAAGTAGACGTGACTTCTTCACATGAAGTTCACACTTGGTAATCTATAAGAGGAGACAATATGAGAACAAACCTACTAGTAGGAATTCTTCATGTTTTAGTGTCATAAGATATTCATATTTGTGAGCATTTATAATGGTTTTTAGACTTTAAGATTATTATTACCGCATGTCATGACTCAAAAAATTATATTTAATGATAAAAATTGTCATGCCATATATTGGCAGGTTGTAGGGTTATGTTGGGTGTGCCAGGATTGAAATGTAATTAAGAAATATGTTGTGAAAGGATTTTTCCCTTCCATATTTATGAAAGATGATATCATAGTACTTTTATTGGACTATAACATTATCTTAAATTCAATGGCCATGGTGTATCAACATGTTTATTTTAGATAGTAAAAGAAAGACGTATTGAGAATATTGGCTGATGATACCATAATAAATCCTACTTGATGAGATTTTGTGACAAATGGATTATATTATATAGTGAGTGTTCGTATGTGGTTGCCAATGTTGTGACATTATGTTCTTTCTCTTTGGTTCATTGACCCATTTCTAGATAATAGTGTTGGATTTTAGGTAAGACCACCTACTTCCAATGCTAATGAATCCAAGAGGGTCACACACTAAGTGTTTCTATTGATATTGATTGAATTATATTTGAATTTAATTAATGGAATACATATTATTTTCAAGAACAAGGAATAATTTTTTTTAAGTTATACTGGTCACGTAAATTTAAAAAATAATTATTCACTGACATGTTAGTGAATAAAAATATATTTATCTATTTTATTAAATATTTAATAAATATTTATTTACCAGTATGTGAATACAATACTTATTTTTGAATAAAATAATTATTTAGGTATTAAATAAATATATAAGAGTTTGAATGGACTAAGACTACGTTCAATGATAAATAATAATTTTAATGTTAGTAAATATTATTTATCAATTTATAAAATTTGGAGTGCGCCATAAAATAATAGTATTAATATTATGTGTCATGGGGATTTATTAAAAGTAATAATATTATTTAATGGATGAAATAAAATTAAATCATTATTTTAACCTAAAACCTACATCTACAAATAGATGGTTATTTATATTGTGTGACATATAGATTAGTACAATCAAAATAGATAATTGTTGTACACAATGAATTCTATCTCAAATCCTCGTCCTCTCCCCTCTTAAGAACTAGAAACACATCTGATATTTATTCAAGACTAAAGAATGAGAAATCAAGAACAAACAATGAAATTCATTTGATTATTTTTCTAGCACCTAGAGATCAAGTGGAATTTCTCAGAGATCATATAAACATATGTGGATCACTGTTAGAGGGATTCAATCATTAGATCCTCAAAAAATAATGAATGCAATCTGAAAGGGTATTTTCAGATGATTAAAATTCATCAATAAAGAACAGTCCTATGCTCAGGTATTCATTTATATTTTCTGATCTAAATAAATTAATTAAAAATTTAATATGCAAGATCTTCACTCAAGGATTTGGGTATAGAAATATTCGAAGAAATTTTAATATACCACCCTACACCACATGCTTCTACTACACTCAAATCCAATAGTGTATAGGGTGTGCTATATTAATGCATGATTATACATTTTCAAAGAAACATTTCAAATGTATCACATGTGTATTATTTCCCATTACCAGATCAATGTTTTTTGATACACAAACCAAGCTCATTTTGAACACACCTTCAGTATATTTTGTACACCCTAATAGCCTCAGAATTTTGTTTAATGAAAATAAAATTATTCGCCTAGAGTGAATTAATCTATGAATGTAATGAAATATATATCACCTCAGGTATAATTCTATCTCATGGGTCCACAAATATTTTTGCAGACTAATTACAATGGTCTTGTAGAAGTAATATACATCTTCTTATGATCCTTCCGAGTTATCTAACACTTCTGAAATATTCCACAGATTCCATGCGGATCCATTTCATCTAGGGTAAATCTCTTACTACATATTATTTCAATATTTTACTTAGTATTATTTGACCATGATTCCTATGTATCCTATTACATTACATTTTATCATCATTCATGCTCAAGTAACATGTATTGGAACGATCATCAATTAAGAATAAATTCAAATTAGTTTTACTACCTTGAGAAATAGTTCTTCCATCACTTGTCCATTTAATGATTCATATATTTATTTTGAATGTTACCTCTTTCCCATTATCACAATGATAGATAACACTAAAAAATTTATATTTTTGTCCATAAACATAAATAACATCATCTAGTCTCAAATTATTATTCCAAATCTAAGCGATTCCAATACTATTTAATTTCATGGAAGTGTCATTACCAAATATTACTATACCTTATTTATATTTCTCAATGATATTGAAATATTTAGAATCACTATTCATGTGGGAGTAACATGCACAATATAGTATCCATGCATTTATATTATTGCTTTCTTTAAAAGAAACCACAACCAAGATTGACTTTACTTCATTTCACATTGACGGATTTCCCATTTACTTTTAGAGGGGACTGACTGGGTATACTTTTCATGATTTTCTATTCTCTATGTCCCTTTTGATCACACCTCCCACATCGCTCTAGAAGATATTGAAACCTATTTTTGTAGAAGGTTTCCATTTCTGTATGCCATCTTCAAGAGTTTTCCTTCTTCCCATTGGAACTTCTCCCCTGGATTCTTGTATTCTCCTAGGTAAAGACATATTATAACAACATGTATATTCTATATCTGTAAAAATTACAAAACACTAATAATAACCCTAAAATAAGAAGTTTCTTGAAAAACAATGTTGTATCTAGAAGTTTTCATTCCATAATTTTACATCTAGTGAAAAAATTGGGTTTGGTTTCATCAATAATTTTAAATAGAAGTTTCAATCAATATTTTTCCATAATTATGCACTTTTTTAGTAAATTTTTCTCTATTTTGACCTGAAATAATATTTAAACTATCAATTTTTTGTCAATAGTTTTGGAACCAAAATTTTCAGATGAGGACTTTACCAATTTTTTTAGTATCTTTAGAGGATTATCCCTTGAATTTAATAGAGATTTTGAATTAATTCATGATATTTTCTATATCATTAGCATCGATAAGTATTTATTGTTTCATTTATAATTTTACATCATTTAAAGATATTTTTTATTTTAAATCATTTATTATTTTCACATATTCTATAACTTTTAATATGATTCTTTATTTTCTTCTACAATATCTACCTCCCTTTTAGCTTACTCACTTTTTTCATCAACTAATTTCCTATTCTATATTACAAAAATATTCTTATCTATATTAATCATGGTGTTTATTTCATGACATACCTCATGTTCATATTTGGGAATGTATTCATAATATATTGGTCCTAAACCATCTTCATCACTTCTGTATGAATCTATAGTTTTCTGAACATGAGCCATTAAATTTTTAGTCTATTATTTTGTCTCTTTATTGAGATTAATGCATGAAATAAGACCAAATAACTTTTTTTCACAAATCATAATTCTTATTTTGGTTCTTGGAAATATCTTATTTCTTTCACAATAATTTTAAGATTCTTTATAATTGTTTCTCTATTTCATTCCTTGAGTATTTTCATTTTTTTCATATTTATAATCTTATCATTTGTTCTTTGGAAAATTAATTTCATAGTTTCTAATACCATTGAATTTATAAAATCGAAAAAAGAATGAAAATTAAGAACTCTTTGATATTCTTGTTCATTCTTAGTATCACTTTTTTTGGAAAGATATTCACCATTACAAATTTTTCTTTTTCTCATGGAATCAAAAACCATATCAATTTTCAATTTTTTCATGAATTATATTTGTTTTAAAATTTTATAAGAAATGAGAGTATTAAGTAACTAATTAAGAGAAAGATCATATCTATCTTGAAGTACTAAAATTTGGGGATAAAATATATCTAAAAAATTTCTCATCAATTTAATCACAATTGTTGAGAGATCATGTTTCTCACAAATGACTCGAATATTACTCACAATTTCATTTTCAAAAATAAAGAAATCATCAAAAAATTTATCCTCTTCCATTTTTTTCTTCAAATTTGATTATATATGTCCTAATATTTTCTTATTTGACGATCACATTACCATCATAATTTCCCTCCATCTTTTCCACGATTTCTTTTGTAGTTTTTAGTCCATTAACATTTTTGTAAACTTTCGTTGATAATGACATTAAAAATAACATTTTTTTCTTTTCCATCCACTTAATTATTTATTTTTCTAGCAAATATCATCTTAATATTATTTAAGAATGGTAGAGAAACCACTGTCGCTGCATCATTAACTTTAAAACCTAGAGATAATAGATATGGAAACATTGGATTTTTCCTAATATGATAGTTTTTTACATTGAATGTTGGTATAACCATTTTGGTAACTAAGATGATATTATCCATGGATTGAAGGGAAATTTATCGGATATTATAGAGGGAAACTTCTTTTGATACCACATCAAGTGTCTCATAGTATCAATTATCCCCACTATAAATGGGGGAGGGTGAATCAGTGGATGGTGGTTTTTACAATTTATTTCAATCAAAATATACATTTACAGCTGGTTAGAGTATGATCTAATAAAGTAAGAAAAACTTAGCCTCACAAAATCATGCAGAAAAAGAATGATCAGGGAGAAAACTAAATTTTACAAGGTTTAGATCCAACGGGGAATCATAATCCTTGTCATGAATGGTTTTTGTAACACCCTAAGAATTTAAAATAAATATAGCCTGTAATGCACACAACACCGAGTCTGTGAAAAAATACACTATTATTATAATTATTTAAAAAATCTAGTTATAACCTATCCATGAAATGTAATTTTTCTACTTCTATTATTTGAATTTCAAAAGATGAAAATACATCATTGTGATCAAAAAGTTTTTTATAGTCGAACATGATCAACATAACTTTTTGGTGAATAATAAATTAACCCTTATTAATAGTAATGTACCCTTATGAATAGAAATTTTGACCTTATAAATACTAACATGAACCATATTAATAGTAACCTCACTTATGAAATTATAAATAAAATTTTGGCACCTTATAAATGAGAGTTAATGTTTTAAAAATTAAAAATTAAGTGTTGGTATTTTTGGGAGTACTAAATATTTAATTGAAATTTTAAATTAATAAATTTATTTAAAATAAAATTCATTTTTATAAAATTTATTCCTAAATAATTTTTTTCCAACTATTTTATGAGAAATTTATGAGACCTCCATTAATTTTCAATAGTATTATAAAATCTCTTTTAAATTTAGAATCTTTATTTTTCACGTAAATAATGATTTTATTTAAAAATTAAATTTCAAATATTTAGAAATTATTTTGATAAAATGGAGTCTATTTTTTAATTATACATGTTAGAAAATTTTTAGGGTTAATTTTTGGGATTTTTTTGAAATACGTGAATTTTTGGTGAATAGTGAAATTCGATAATTTATGAAATATACCAAATAATGAAATTTACTCATCATACTTGAGTCATGGATGATGTAAATGGATATTTTTTATAAATAAAATTCACTTAACACTACTTTTAGTCATAATAATCAATAATATTCATAGTCTAGATCCAAAATAATAAAATAATGATTAAAATAATGGAAAAACCCTCATCTCCTCCATTATAGAAACCACCCCTCACTCCCACTCTTCTCCACTACTGTAAGACATTAAGATTATAAAATTTATACCCAAACACTCTTCCAATTTAACTCACCACATCTAGGATCCCATGTTGTTTCCAAAGATGAAAACCCTTTCCCATAAGGAGGTTCTTAAAGAGGTTATTTCAGGAGCCAAATCATCATCCTTTTCCATTTAATTTCATTTCAATTTATATTATTTATTATTATCTACTAACATCCTCTATAAAATTGATCATGATAAATCCAGTATCATATATATAATGAAATTATATCATGTTAAAAAATTTTCAATTTCCTTACTCTCCCTCTTTTATTTTATAAATGATATCATCGTCTGAGAGATGCCAATTTACAACCTTCATAGACGACAAAGTAATGTTCTTCAAATATGTTCATGAAACCATTTTAATGGTTGATAAAGATTGTAAAATTTATAATATAATCCTTTTTATGTTCTTTAATTAACATATTTACTTAATAATAAACAATAAAACAAAATGGGTTCTTTATAATCAATAACCACAAAAATAATCTAAATTATTATCACTAAATGACTTATCTAATGATTAATCCTCATACCATGTAACCAAATGATATATATAATCATTTAAATTTTTTTATGGCCATTAATAATATTGAAATTTAATTTTGGATAATTATTTCCATTCCACATGAACTTATATAATCATATAGAAGTATGTCGATTGTGAAAACCAAGGAACACAATTCCCCCAAGTGATAAATTTGTAATTTATAACTCATCCAAACAACCATTAATGAATTTAATAAAATTATAATAAATTTAATAAATTTAATTAATGTTCTTAATTAATTAATTAATTGATTTAATTTCATTATCCAGTACGTTATGGTCAATTGAAGAACATGTTCAGACATAAGGAAAGAGGGTTCTCATCTCAGTTTTATTTTTGTGAGATTTCCATTATTAATCAATTATTTATTTAATTTGGTTTATGTGTACTAAGATTTGATACATAAAATCATTAATCTATTTATATTAATTTTATTAAATGATTCATTGGATTAATGTTAATTTTTTGACATAAAATTCAGTTGATTACTAAGTAGTAAGAGTTTTCTCACCTCACTACCATTTTTGTGAGATATTCCTTATTCACCGCTATTTCTTATGTATGGTTTATGTATAATTTCCATTAATATAAAATATCATGTATCTATTTATTTTCATGGTATTAAATTTATCATTTTATGATTATTAATTTTGGAAAATATGTTTAGATTGAATACAAACTAGTAAGGGATTCCACCTAAACCATCATTTTTTTCCATCAGGTTATTCTTTCAATATCCTTACCCCAATGTAATATTTATTTCTTTTTTTAATTATTATATATTAAATTTATATCTTAAAAACACATATATTTATATAATTTCATCTTTAATTTATGGTAATTTTATGTTTTATCAATTCATCCAGATAAACAAGCCTGATTCAAGTGAACTTCTAGAATCATTACCTATTTTCAAGTGAACTATATAATATATTTTAATTAATATTTATAGGTATAAAATCCCTAAATTTTTCATGAAAATAAATATTTGTTCATTTTTGGTTTTATGAAATCAAGCATGCCTTTCTGCTTTAAATTCTCTTTAATAATTCTATTAAACTACAATAGAATGTTTTATATTTAACGTTTCTTAAAATATCTTTTTGCATGATTTAACATTAGTGGGACATAATTTATGACTAAATTATAATTTCATTGTCCTTATTTTTTCCTTTTTTGGGATATACATGTTTAAAATAAGATTTTATGAAAAATAAAAATTATTTTACAAAAGATCTCTTCTTTCCATATTAAAAAATGATTTTTCTCATCTCACTTTTACTTTTATGAGATATATGCCTTGTACCCAAATTATTCCTTAAATGTGGTGTACGTAAAACCCTTTTATATATCATAATAAGTGTCTTATTATTATTATTATAATATTCTAAGGGTTTATGATTTTAAGTTTTCAAAGTGGTATGCGACAATTTGAAATGTTATAAGAATATATCCTCATGAACATTTCAATGGTCTCATTTAAAAGTATTGTAATCTATGTCAACAAACCTTGTTGAATAATTTACTTAATTGAGGTCTATATATTATGATATGATATAAATTATGTTTTTTAAGGGTTGAAGATCAATTTGACTCTAGATGTACTAATTTTATACCATTCATCGGTAATAGTTAAAGTATTCACATTTCCTATGCTAGTTTTTCAATATGAATGTTTATATTGTTTATGTTTCACCCTTTTCATATGAGGAATGTATTGGTCTTAGTTTGTGATGGGTGGGGACCCTTATATCCCCTCGATTCATCATTAGATCTCATGAGGCAAACAAGTTTGGGTTTTTATCGGTTTAGGTACGGTCTTGTCACGGGGCCTCGATAGAATGATTATGATGTCTGACATTATGAATTCCCTCATTATGAAAATAGAGATTGATAATCCATTTGATTATTTTACTAGTAGAATATCTATTTTTATGTTTTATAGAATTATTTAATCAGTTTTTATTCTTACCATATTATGCCCAAATTTATTTTTAAAGGCATGTGTCTTTACATATTCATCATGCCTAGTGTTTATGTTTATGATTACTTCTACAATATTATTTCCCATTACTGAGCATCTAATATCACCTATTTCTTATGTTTTATATTTCCACAAGATTTAAAGATGTTTATTATGAATGATTTCTAGGGATAATCTAGGATTTATGGGAGTTACTAATGGATTTTCTATATTGTATTCAATTTCAAATTTTAATATTGAACTTATGTACGTATTTGGTTTTCCAAAACTACTAAACTACCTGGTACATTGGGATACAACTTTCTTGTAATCATTAAAATGTAATAAAATAATGCAAAGACCTTGGGAAACTAGGGTTGGGGCATTATAGTAGGCATCAAAGGAAGTTGAGTAGAATCCTTGGAAAACTAGATTTATAAAATGCAGACTAGTAGACAAAACCCTAAGATTGAATTTTAGCATTAGCATACAAGAACATCCTAGAATTTTGAAAAGGAATATATTATGTTGATATTCCAAGAAAATTAATCCCTATTTGGATACTACAATTGGACAAGGTTTTGGAAAATATGTACCTAGGATTAAAAACATTGACAATGTGTTCCAAGTTTGACTTAGGGTAATCTGGAAGACGACAACGAGCCTTAATATGCACCTGGTTTGACACTCCTGGGGGACATACTTAGGATAATTCACATTTCCTTACAAACCATTATTATGGATTTGAATATATAATGAAAATGAATATCCTGGGTTAAAACTAATGTGTTTTTGGTTTACAATAAGTTTGTGTGATATTCTATAAATGATTATACATTTTTATCATTGTTACTATTGTTACTCACACACTGATTTATGGGTTTAGTCAATGGATGGAATCCAAATGAGACATGTTAACATTTAACATGACAGAAAAGGTGGTGGTGATGTGAAACCAAACAGGATGTTTATAGGAGTGAATGATATCGTCGTCATTCCAAATTATATATCCTTATATATTATTTACAACATATACCATAACCAACACCCAAACCCACCAAATAATAGGATAATGGAGTTTTCTATGAGCTCTAGTAGTGGATACCCTAGAGAAAAGAAGGCCTGACTACCAACATGCTAGAAATTTATAAGAAGACACCCGTGGAAGTGACTCAAAGGAATAAATAAATGATTTTTGGGTGAGAAGGAAGAACATAATACAATAAATCTATGAGGAAAAATGAAGATTATAATGGAAGGATATAAAAACAATCCTAAGAATACATTTTTAGTTATTTTACATAAATGTAAGGTACCTAGGCATTACCCAAGTCAATGCCCTATTATATAGGATAACTTCAAGACCAAGTAAGGCTCTATGTGAAAATAATTGTATGATGTTTTTCATTATTGAGGATTTAGGGAAAAACCAATCCAAACGACTGTTGAGTAATTGACCTTATTTCAAGGATGTATATAATATTTATTTTCAAAGATATATGTGGTTTTATAAAAAGGAAATCTCATGTGTCGGGTAAAACCCACTGCCGTGGTGTTTTAACCCACAACCAAAGGGTGACAAGGGTGAAACACCTACAACTAGACTACATGAATTCCGGGTTATCATGACTATTTTTTAGTTAAAAAATCTAATAGATAAACGTTATTTTGAATTTAGAGACTTTTGTTTTATAAAAAATATAACTTTGGGTTAGTAAAAAGATTTTATAGTTAAGTAATTAATGTTATTTTGAAATATGATTGCAATTTTAGGAAATATAAAAGAAATTGTTAAATATAATATTTTACGGAATAAATGTTGAAGTTTATTTTTGAGTGAAATATTATTTTATTGTGGAAATATGTTGATCAAGATTATTTATCAAAATGGCTATAAAATATTAGAGATTATGTGATATGGTTATTAAATCTATGGTATAAGATATTAAGAGTTATCGATGTCATTTGGAAGACTATATGAACAAATCCTTATGATTTTGGGATCATATTCTAGAATATTTTTTTAAGTAATGATAGTAAATTGAAAAATAATCTATCTTGATCATTGAGTTTCACATTTTAAGTTTAGAGATTAAAGTTTTTTTCACCTTATAAAAGTTTATTATTTATGAGAAATTGTCTTATCTCATCTTAACCATTTTTGATTTGGTTGATGTATAAAGACAAGAGGAATAGATAATCAATTTTTGTTGGGATCTGTGATCTGTAGAAGTTAATTAGAATTCTATAGGTGGGGAAAAAATTCATCTTGAACGTTCATTTATAGGTATATAGAATGAAGTAAAAATAAATCGAAGCACAAAAAAATGATGATATTTTTATTTTGACTTGGAAAGTAATCAATAAAGATTAATTTATCAAGTGATTATCTAGATAGTAAAAGAATCCCTCAATTCAAGGAAAATGATTTTGTAACAAAAACGCTATCCATGTATTTTTATTTCTAAGAAATAAATATTCTTTTAAGGAATCATAATATTTATGGCTTTGTGAAGGTTAAAATTCTAATGACCATGTTATTTATCACTCTCCATTAGAACATGATTGTTATATTATTCTTCCACGAACATATTTTCACTTCACACTAATGTTACCCTATTCGATCATGTAGTTTTATGGTAACCTATGCATTTTCCTCCATAACTTATTAAGAGGCTATTTTATTAACCCTATTTTTGATGTGGGTTTTCCAAAAAAGGGATTTTAAAGTATCAACATTTATCATTTGGGGTGAAAATTTAAATTTTAAGGACACAATTTATTGGAGGAGATGAGAATGTAACACCCCAAGAATTTAAAATTAAATATCACATGTAATGCACACAACACTAAGTATCTATGAAGAAAAAATTATTATTATAATTATTTACAGTAGATAGCTATATCCTAGCCCTAAAATATAATTTTTCCACTTATGTGATTTGAATTTTGAAAAAATTATATGCACTATTACAATCAGTAAGTTTTTTAGAGCCTAATAAGATCAAATTAATTTTTATATGAATAATAATTTGACCCTTATGAATTGTAAAGCACACTTATTAATATTAATGTTTCTCTTATTTATAGTAACGTGACCCTTATGGATAGTAACTTCACCCATGAAAGTATAAATAAAATTTAGGCAACTTATTTACGAGAGTGAATGTTTTAAAAATTAATAATTAGATGTTGGTTACTTTGTGAGTAATAAATATTTAATTAAAATTTTAAATTAATAAATTTATTTAAAATAAAACTAATTTTCATTAAATTTATTCCTAAATAATTTTTTTTCCTATGATTTTAGGATAATTTTAGGAGACTTTAGTTAATTTTTGAAAGTATAATAAAATCAGTTTTAAATTTAAAATCTGTATTTTTCAGGTAAATAATAGTTTTATTTAGAAATTAAATTTAAAATATTTAAAACATTATTTTTGATAAAATTTAGTCAATTTTTTAATTATACACATAAAAAATGTCTATGGTGAATTTTTGCGAATTTTCTAAAATACTTGAATTTTTAGTGAATAGTGAAATTCAATAATTTACGTAATATGCTAAATAAATGAATTTTTGCATCATGATCGAGTCTTGGATTATGTAAATGGCCATTGGTTCAAACTAAAATGCATTTATTAGTATTTTTATTCATAATAATCAAGACTATTCATAGTCTGGAGCCAAAAAAATAAAATAATGATTAGAATTAAGGGAAAACCCTCCTCTCCTCCACTATAAAAACCACCACACTCCTTATATTCACTTATATAAGCTTTTAATATTCTCATATTTGGACCAAAATACTCTTACATAGTCTCTACCCATGTCTAAGAGCCCTTGGTATTCTCAAAAGTCCAAAATACTTTCCCTTATGGAGGTTCTCAAGGAGGTTATTTCAAGAGGTAAAACCTCTTCCTTTCTCATTTAATTTTATTTCAATTTATCTTCGTTCTTATTCTATATTCACCTTCTATGTCCAATTGATCCTGATAACTCGAGTATCATATATAAACTAGAATTATATCATGTTAAACCATTGTTAATATCCTTACTCTCCCTCTTTTATTTTATATACAAATTCATCTTCCGAGAGTTTCCAATTTACAACCATTGTGGACGATGAAGTTTCATTCTTAAAATTCCTTTTCAATGATTTTCATGAAACCATTTTAATTATTTTTTTAAAATGTATAATATAGCCCTTTTTATGTTCTTTAATTAACATATTTACATAATACTAAATGATAAAACAAAATGAGTTCGTTATGATCTATAATAGTCATAATATTGTAAACGATTATCACTAAAGGAATTATCTATTGATTCATCCACATAAAATGTAAAAAAAGGACATATATTACCATTTAAACATATTTATATTCATTAATAATATATAAATTCAATTTAGGGGAATTATATCGATTTCATGTGAACTTCTATACTCATATACTAGTATGATGATCATGAAAACCAAGAAAAAATTACTCTAAAGCGATAAATTTGTATCTTATAACTCATCAAAAAGACCATAAATGATATTAATAAAATTATAATAAATAAACTAAATGTAGATAAGGTTATTAATTAATTAATTAATGGATTTAATTTTATTATCTAGGATTTTATGATAAAGTGCAGAATTCGTTCAGACATAAGTTAAAGGGTTTCTCAACTCACTTTTATTTTCGCGAGATTTAAAATATTTCCACTTATATCTTTTATGTGGTGTTTGTATAATATCATTAAATATATAATATAATTAATCTATTTTTTTCATAGTATTAAATTATTCATTTTATTATTTTTAATATTTGGACATACGATTCTATTGATTACAAAGTTGTAAGGGTTTTCTCATATCACTTCCGTTTTTGTTTGATATTCCTTATTCGCCGCTATTTTTGGTGTATTGTTTATTTATACTTTCCATTGACGTAAAATATAATTAATATATTTATTTTTATGGTATTCAAATTATCATTTTATGATTATTAATTTTTGGGCACATGTTTCGATTGATTACAAACTAGTAAGGGATTCCACCTAAACCTTCATTTTTTTTCCATTGAGTTATTCTTTCAATATCATTAACCCAATGTTATGTTTATTTATTTTTATTTACATACTATATATACTTTTTATATGTTTAAAAATCACATATTCATTTCATTTCATCTTTCTTTGATGGGAATTTTATGTTTTAAAAGGGTTCCCTTCTCAAATCTTCCCGATAAACAAGCTTGATTCAAGGGAAATTCTCTAATTCTTACCAATTTTAAAGTGCACTATATAATATATTTTAAGATAATTATATTTATTAAATAACTTATTTTATCATAAAAAACTATCATTGTTCATTTCTGGTTTTATGAAATCTAACACTCTCTTTAATATTTCCCTTCAACCGTAGTAAAATGTTTTATTTCTAAAGTTTCATAAAAACTCTTATTAGATGATTTCACTTAAATGATACATAATTTATACCTAAAATATATTTTTAATGTATTAAACTTTTAATTTCTGTGATATACATGTTAAAAATATGATTTTATGACAAATACAAATGATTTTCCAAAAGAACTCTTCTTTCCAAAGTAAAAAGGATTTTTCTCATCTCACTATATCTTTTTATGAGATATATTCCTTGTTCCCTACTTATTACTTGAATGTGGTGTATGTACCTCTATTTTATACATAATATCAAGATTCTTATTATTCTCATAATATTCCAATGGATTATGATTTGAATTTTTCAAAATGGTATGTGACTGTTTGGAATGTCTAAAGAATATTTCATCAAGAACTTTTCAATTATCTCATTTATAAGAATCATCATCTATGTAAAAATCAATTTTTGAATCTTTTACTTCATTGAGGTATATATATATTATGATATCATCTACCATGTTTTGTTGAAGGTTTAATGATCATTTTGATTATGAATGTGCTAATTTGATACCATTCATGGGTTATAGTTAATGTATTCACATTTCATATGATAGTTTTTCAATACAAATGTTTATGTTGTTTATGTTTCACACTATTCAGATGAGGAATGTACTAGACATAGTATGTGATGGGTGGGGCCTTCTATATCCCCTAGATGCATCGGTAGGTCTTAGAGGAAAACAGTTTTTGGTTTTTACCCATTTATGTATGGTCAGGGCATTAGGCCTTGATAGAATGATTATGATGTCTGACATTATTCATTCCCTTATTATGAAACTAGAGTTTCGTAGTTTATATGATTATTTTTTTATTAGAATATACATGGTTATATTTTATGGAATTATTTAATCTATTTTTCCCTTATAAATTATATTCAAAATTATTTTTAAAGGAATGTGTTTTAACTTATTCATCATGCCGAGTGTTTATGTTTAGGAATACTTCCATTGTATTATTTACCCTTATTAATCATCTGAGGTCACCCCTTTCTTATGTTTTATATTTTCGTTGGATGCGAATAAGTTTATTATGAATGACTTACAGGGATAATCTAAGAGTTATGGTATTTAGTAATGGATCTTCTATATTTTATTTGATTTCAATTTGTAATGTTGAACTTATGTATGTATCTGGTTTTCTAAAACTACTAAACTACATGGTACTTCAGGATGCATATTTATTATAATAATTCCAAGATAATAAAATAATGTATTGAATTTGGAAAATCTGGGTTAGGGAATTATAGTTATTCCACCAAAAAATGCATTCCTTTCACTATATCCCCAAGTGAAATCCTCTTATAACCATTTGTGTGGCATCCCACCACCCAAGTTAGGAGTAACACCCAACATCATAGATTCAAAATACAGTACACAAAATGATTACATGATAAAGAATATCACCAGAGTAACTATGATTCTTTGGAAAAAAAGAATTAAGATTCACTTTCATGAGACTCTATGAAATAAAATAATGTATTTAAAAATGTATATTCCTAGAAGCATTGTACACAATATACTCATACTCAAATTAAATATCATAAAGACACAAGATTCATCAAATTTTGATCACTAATGATCCAACCTTGGTTTCGAAATCCTCTTATTATTATATATTCTAGAACTGTAAAATATCTTATCAGTTGTTATTTCTCCATACTCACATTTTTTTTTCTCTCTTCTATGAGTTTTATATTACTCTAACAATTCCCTCTATCCTTTGTTTTGTTACAACATAGAGGACATGACCCACAATCTCCACTCTCTCTCTTCTAATACACCATAAAAATCATGCACCACATTATCCATAATTTTTTATGAACACATGAATTATGTGATATAATAAAAGACCATATTTTTATCATGGCCCAAAATTATTTTAGAGTGTATTAAAATAAATATTAAAATATTTTTTATGTACTATAGAAAACACATTCAAAACATGCAAGAACCATGGATTAAAAATAGAAGCCTATGATTATGAAATAATTTAAAATACTTCAAGAAATATTGAAATTAATTATCTTTAAAATACTTGAAATCTAGAAAGTATTGGAAAACCAATCCATACATATCATGAAATTTAAATTGGCTATGTGGATAATAATTGGTTATTTAGCAATTGGATACGTGGTTCTCAATAGAAAAAATATATGTATCATATTTTCCTATGAGAATTGGCCACATGAATTTTGATTAAGCTATATCATTAATCAAATACATTATTCTCCTATGAAATTTACTACTTGAATGATTTGGATACATCACAAAAAATAACTATGTAAATTCTAAAAATGGATAAATAGATCATTTGGATATGTTATGCATTTGATCACGTGGTTGAATTAGCTATGTGATTCACCATTATTTAGAAAATTGATATGTGAATAATTTATGTGAATTTACCTGAACAAAATAAGTTATGTTACATAAACGACTGAGTGAATATGACCATTACAAAACCAACTATTTCAATCCACTATTCACCCAAAATCAAACTAAACAACTTTAGATGACCTTTAGCCCATCTCAAAACACATTATAGAATCATGATTCATTATTCCAAGACATATAAATCCATCTAAAACCGATTAAAAAATGTCATAATTTGGAGTTCCTCAGATGAGTTTTTCAGTAAATATGACAACCCATACTCACTCTAAACCAGGGGATCTTTATGCTTTCTCAAAAAAGCCACAAATCTATGGTTCTCTTTGTTTACTAATATCAATGGATTATTTTATAATGATATTTAAATATTTTCAGATTTTAAGAAAAATAATCATGAGAATATTAATCATTATTATCATATATATATATATCAATATATATTAGAACTATCTCATAAATTGGTTAATGAAAAATGGAATTCTTATATTCATAGAGGCGGTAGCCCACACACACAAATAACATTTTCATTTCTCATAAAATGGATAGAAGGTATAAAGTGGTTTATCTATTAAGAATATTAATAATTATATAAATATATTATTTATCTATTAAATAACCTTTTTAATGTAGTTTTATAAGGAAATGAATGAAAATAAATCTCAATGCATCGTGGAGGCTGTAATTCGCACATACACAAAAATGGAATTTCTCAAATTTCTCAGGGAAAAGTGGAAAAGTATATAATGATTATTCTGCCAATGTAATAATATTGTGTACGATAAAAATATTTTATATCATGATATAAAAATTTTGAAATTATATTTGGATGTGAATTATGGAAAAGAAAAGATATTAGGAAGTGTTGAGTACTAATAGTGAGAACATGATATTTTTGTTGGAGGATTTTTTAGAAATAGAGGACATAAAATAATTTATTATTACCAAAGGCTTAGATATGCGGAATAAAAATATATGGTAATTAAATATGGAATATTTAAAAGAGGAATTTGAATATTTATAGTGTCTTTGATGGGGTGGTGGAAGGTCCCTTTTATAAGTGGAGGGATTGGTGTTTTGTAAATACAACTTTTTAATATAAAGGAATCAAATGTTTGACATGAAATGTGGAATAAAAAGAAAAAAATAATGGATAAGAGATAATTTTTGGTATATAAAACCTCAAACACTCACTTTAAGACATTTTTATCATGTTTTAATAGTGTTACCCTAAGAATTTTCACTTTTATCATTTTTGTTTTTCACCGTGGTAACTAATTTCTACTAATGAAATTTATTTTTTAGGAATAAAAATAAAATAGAACTTATTATATAATTTGGACATAATTAATCAAAATATGAAATCAATTTTATCTAATAAAATTTATATTTTGCAGAAATATTAATTTTAATATTACCACACATAATGCGTAAAACCAGTTTTAAAAATAAGAATAATTTTAAGCCCAGAAATCATGCTTCAGATGAAATTGTTAATTTTATTTTATTTCAATGAAATTAGTTTGTTTATTTTTATCCAAATATGATATGTGGGAATATAAAATTAGGCAAAAAATAGGATTCAAAATTCTGATAACATAATTAAAATAAAAAGATGATTTTTTATTATAATAAAAGATTTCTTATGATTCAAAATGATATCCATGGATTTTCTAAATTAAATATAGTATTTTTAAATGAATAAATTTACTCCTTAAAGAATTCATGGAAATGAATTTTTTATAAAATTTTTGAGTCATGCATAGATCATTATAATGTCAAAAACACTACAATATAAATAAAAATATATTTTCCACTATTCACCTAAAAAACAATCATTTTGGAATAATTTCAAAAATTTACCCTAATATAATTTTGACTTGATGAATTCAAAAATTAAGTCCATTTATTCAAATTAAATTTAGAAAATTTAAAAATGTATGGTTTTGAGGAAAATGAAAATTTTTAAAAAATAATTTTATAGAAAAATAACATTTTAAAATTTAAATGTTCTAAATATTATGTAATATACATTTAAAATTAAATAAGTGTTAATATAATAGTTTATAATATTATTTTTTATAAGAATAATCTATCAATTTTGATCAATTTAATTTATTAAGTGAAATACACATCAGTATAGAAATAGTTCTTTAGAAAATATTAATTTTTAACGTTTTATAGTCATAATAAAATTTAATTAATTAGTTATATTCTAAAACTTATATTTAATAAATAAATAAATCATTATTTAAAAAAAGAAAAAATATATAAGGAATTTTAATATTATTTTATAAAAAATAAATTTATTATACTTTTAATTAACTTGGGGATTTATTATTGTTTTAATTTTCTTATTTATATTTCAAATAATATTGAATTATTTTAATTATGGATGTCATGGTTTATTTTAGTTTGGGGCTGCATGTGCATGAAAATATTAAAAACATTTTACTTATTTAAAGAAAATATATATACTAAAATATTATGGCGTTTTATTCTGACACCTTAAATAAATTACATCCTCACAATTTTAATTATCACTTACATAAGAAAATAGAAAGTGTAACTAAAAGATAGTAATGACTCAACCTAAAATTTATATATAGGTATCAAACTTACAAACTTAGAAAATATATCATTTTACCTTTTAATAGGTTAACCCTAATATGAAAATTTATCCCATTAATTTAGTTAAAAATCACTCATGAAAAGGTATTGTAACTACAATAATAAAAATTATTTTACAAGAGATCTCATATTAATCCTTAAATTGATTGATGATCATAGGTTGTTCTGAATTATTAAATGTGATTTCCTTATTTCATTGATTAATATTAATTCCATGGGGAGATAGCCAATACATTTACAGAATCACATAAAATTTATATAAAATAAGAATAATAAGATATAAATGAATCATAATCTTAAAAACATGAAGTAAATTAATATATACTCAATATAATAATGATAACACAAGGTGTTTCTATTTATAACTCAATAAAAACTAGTAGTGAAATCATGTATTACATAAGACATCAATAAATCTAGAGTTAATAAGAAGTGAACGTAGCTCCATTTAATTTTCACTATCTACATTAATAGTATTCATTTCATTATAATTTTCTTGTCCCCATGGTTTAGGATGTTTTTAATGTGGATTTTCATATTAATCCCTTATGTTAGTTCATTGGTTTTCATAATAGAAAAATTAATCACATCTAAAACATCACATTTTTAATTGATGCTTAGGAAAAAATTGTTTTTCTTTTATTATGTTATCTAAAATATTTATTTTTCCTTGGTATCTTGTTTCTTGATTCCCACATTTACTATAGATAAAACAAATTATAGTTCCTTTGATACATCCCCTTGGCTGAAACTTTCTTCATTTTTACATAAAGTAAATTGAATCTTATTTCCATCATTATCTTCATAACCTAGACTTCCATGGGACTCCATCATTCTATTATCTGGTTTTTGAGAAGTTAAAAAATGTTCATGTTGTAATTTTTTTTCTATAGATGGTTAGGAATAAAAATAAAATTTCTCACCCCATATCTTATCGTTATAGGTTTCTCATTGGTATAGTCACCACATTGTCAAAGGAACCCAATATTAACATGGTTACTTTAGGATTCATACATTACTATAACCAAAATGGGTTATTATAAATATCATAAGATAATTATCATAAATAATCTCATGAAAAACACGGACTCAAATTGTATTACTCTTTGAAACCATCACATTAGATTTTAGTTCAATCTAAACAATTCTTAGTTGAATCGTGGTTTAATTAAGTTGGGATATATTATAAAACATAAAAAAATTCCATAACATAATAATTACATCATAGTGGATAAAAAGAGAATGTGATTAACCAAAGAATATATTGGGGTAGTTTCAAATTAGGTGTTCATTTTGGCCTCTTTTTTACTCACCAATTCACTATTTAGATAATTCCTAGTACAACCATTTTTATAGTACTTCCCCTAGGTACATTTATGATAGAGCCTTTATCAACCTATAATATCTAGATAGGGATTTAATTTCTTGTAAAACCATAAAATATCTACCTTACCAAATTTTAGTATGTTATCCAATACATAGAATTTACCCTTGTGGTTTCACTAAATTTATCTCATCCAAATTCCAAAAAAAAAAATCTAATATTAAAAAATTAATAAAACCTTCTCTGATATCAACTAAGGCACCCTAGACTCGAATTTTTGGATCTTATGATAAAAAAATTATTTAAACAATAGATGTGATAATAAATAAGTCAAACCAAGATAAAAAAAATAATTATTTAACATTATTTCAATAATTTAAACATTAAATCTCTGAAATAATAAAAAAATACCAAGAACAGATGATTTAATGTCTTTATGTATTATCTACCTAAAAATATATTTTATATTATTTGGAAACATTTATCCATAATTGAGCCACACTATAATCCCTTATATATTTTTCATATGTTATACTCATCTTCAAAACATGAGTAATTAAAACATAAGAATGAGATGCGATCAAATGAACAAAAAGGGAAAAACTCATCAACATGTTATAATGGGTTATATCATAAGTATATAAGAAATCATTATCATGTGAGAAATCTATTATATATACTAAACTTGGCTTCTCCAATCCTACAAGTCACCTTTCAAATACTCCACATCGACTCAAATTGAGAAAACCACTTTTCGATTTCATCCCTCCCGCGACTGCAAACGCTTTCCCCCACATGAGAACTCATACACGCCATCCTGTTTAGGGTTTCTCCCATGCCGCACCGATCAACCAAAATACCTCCAATTCATCCCTCTCACGACTGCATGAAGTCGTCTTCAATCATTGTTTCAATCAATTTGTTTCCTTCTATCCCTATTCTGCATGCGGTTTCAATTCGATTTTACTTCTGTTGATGATTCATCTTCTTTTGACCTAGGGATCTTGTAATACCGAGTTTTCGTCTCCCTCATAGTCCTGGTTACCTCCCATATCTCTTATGCACATAGATTCAGTTCTTCTCTGGAGTGAGTTATTCTTCACATCCATGGATATTTCGATCGATTTCTCCTAGGGCTCGAGTATCCCCTCTTCTTGACCTACGGTTCTCGCAGACATCAGTCAACATATCCCTCCAATTCGTGGTTTCCATCAATTTTGTCATTTACTTCATCCAATTCCCTCCCCTGCTTGGGTTTTCTCCCTCTTAGGGTTCCCATTCAATTTCACTAGCCCCCTGATACCCCTCTACATTAGGGCCTCCAGGTTTGTCTCCACCTCCGCATCCAGATACTCAATATATGACTCATCCATCTTCAGCTTATCCCACCACAACTCTTCCACCACCAGCTCATCCCTCAACGTCTCCTCCGCCTACTTCTCCTCCATTCCCGACCAAAACCTCATGCCACTTCTCCAGATTCCAGACCATATAGCATAGGTTATGGGAAATATTCTTCATCTCCCTCATAATTCAGTCTCCTTGTATGCTTTCTCCAGTTAAGATTCTCAAATTAAATGTTTTATTTCCATGCTCTATAATTTGTTAGTATCAATTGTAATTCTCATAGTTTATCAAATTTTAATTTGTTTTCAATTTATCTTTGTCTATGGTTTATTTCAATATTGTTTGGAAACATTTTATTTGATTACAGTTCTCGACCAGTTTTCAAAAAAATTAACTTGCATATTTAGTGAATTCTATTTCAGGTGATGAGATTAATCTTCATGCTGGTATGTTTTGTTGTTTTTATTCATTTCCTTATTTTTTTACTTATTATTCTATATTATTCTCAAATTTTTGATGAATTTATTTAATATTCTCTGTGATTTTTTCTATTATATAATTCTATTTTTGTGACTGTGATATTTTGTACTAGAAATTATCCATTAAAACATATTCATATAATGCTTCCTCAATGTAATTCAATATTACTAATTTCACGAATCAGATATTGGGGCTTATTGGGGCTCCACATAGTCTGTTCTTATAGTATATTCCATTACAAATTTCCATAAACTATCACTTCAACCTATTTTTTTGAATGGCTACCAGTTTGTGAAGTTCATTGAGAGTCTTATGTAAATTGTTTAAACATACAAACCATCATACAACTACCATTGTAAATTTCACTGGATATCTACAAATTGTTATTTTAATTGTACTGAAAATGTACATGTCATTTTTTTCTAAATATATCATATCACTTTAACATTATTGACCTATTAATGATTTTATAGGATCACTCAAATTGACACCAAGTATTGACCATAGTTACAGTGGACACTACTAGGAAAACAACTACAAATAGGTTGTTAGATACATATTAATCATTAATTTATTTTTTTGTTAATTTCATTATACTTTTATTACCTTAAATATATATTAGTATTTTCTAAATATGACATTTCACTTTAACATTATTGAGTTCTTTATGATTTTCTAGTACTTTTTTATGAATTGTTTTTAATAAATTGATAGGTGTTTCTATGAAGACTACTAAGTCAACAACTACAAACAGGTTTACAGATAAGAATTAATTTCTATGTTATTTTTTTTCTAAATCATGATTTATTAACTACCTTATTATTGGGTTTTACAGAAATGATTAAATATGTACTGGAGGTCACAGATCTCAATTCTCCCTTTCTCAGCATTGAAACATCAATTCTTAACACAATCATGGGGGCTGCAATAGATGGAATTCAGTATAGAGGTATTTTTTTCATAACATTGGATATAATCATGCTATTTTATTAATTTGTATGTTTTCATAGATTTATTCATGATGTCAACATTCCATCCATGAGCATCTCCTATCCATCGTGCATCCAAAAACAGTGGACAGAGCTTATGGTATCAATTTTATTTTGGTATGTTTTGCAATCAAATAATCTTACAAACAATTTTCTTCTCATATCAATTCTCAAAAATGCATGTATATATATATGTTATATTCCCTACGCTCTATTTAACAATCCATTATTTTAAACATTCAATATAGTTGCTTCGAGAACCACTATTTCATTTTACTACATTTTATATGAAGAAAAATATACTGACTAAATTTGTTAGTGAAGATAATGGTGAGAAATCTCTTTCTTTACCAGACTTTAGCGCAGGTAGAACTTTCTATACAAAAAATATGGAAATCCTATTTAAGGAGAAATTAAAATACAAAATAGAAAATAATGACTGAGAATATCTACATATATGTAAGGTAATACAAAATTAGTGATTTGTTTCATCAAATTTCTTCTATGTAATAAGATTTAATAATAAATTCTAATATAGTATTTCTCTTTGTATTTCACAATACCATTCAATTAAATGAAATATGTACAAATAGAAAGTGGAGTGATATGTGTTCAACAACACTACAAAAAAAACATGATGTACACCATATATAGTTGTTGTTTTATAAGGAAAACTGTATATAACATCGTTGTTTTCAAATTCATAATACACACTTACAATTATATTCTATAATATTTTTTATTATTTATTGACATTATATGTAATAAATATTAATTCATGGTATCATGACTGCAATTATTGAAATAGGGATTACTGTATCTTCTTTTTGGATATATACAACTTCATTGAATGGACAAGCTTTGAGGGGATGCATGAGATGTTGAACGTTTTCTAATGTTTCTGTCATTAGTTTCTTCTACCTCTATTATATATCAATCATCAATAATGTGTTTCCAAACCGGTCCATTATCGTTTTCAAGAGTGATAAACCCTCTTAACTAAGGGATTTATATTTCCTGTTTTTTAATTTGATAAATCACAATTTTAATGGTGTAGATGACCATTTGACATTGTTCAGTTCTCATCCTTCCTATTTTTATATAGGTATACCTTACTTTCTTCATTTTCCCACAACAATGTTTGTCTGTATTTCTGTATATGTTGAAGTAGTTTTCAGTAGCAGGGAGTATTATAGCCATTATATATGTTCACCTACATTACCATTATCCCGCTTCTTATAATACAGGTATACCTAACAATCTATAATTTCCCACATCAATGTATGTGTGTATTTATTTTTATGATGAAGAAGATTTCAGTTGTAGGTAGTCTTATAGCCTCTAAATGTGTTCAGCTTCAATATAATGATCCTTCATTCTTTCATGTAATAATGTATTACAATTATTATTGTGTCACATTCATATATGATTGCGTTTTTGTTTATACTGAAGAAAATTTTAGTTACAGTCAGTCTTACTGCCTCAAAATGTGATCAATTTCAGTACAATGATCCTAACTCCTTTCATGTAGATATAACTTACATTTTTCATTTACACATATCATTGTTTGTGTATTTCTGTTAATGTTAATGAAAATTTTAGTTGTAGGAAGTCTTAATGCCGCTAAATGAAATCAACAACATTATAGTGATGGTGACTATTATCATGTCGGTATAGGTTACCTATTTCATTTTCCCACGTCCATGATTCTAGGTATATCTATTTTTGTTGATGCATATTTCAGTTGCAGGTACTCTTATTGACTATAAAATAAGGATTATTTTAATTTATTGATTCTTTCTGTTATTTTTCATTTAATTTTACCTATTCTATTATAAAAAGAGCATGTTAAACATGTTTTTTAAACAAACATTTTCCCGTTTTTAATAATATTAATGAAACCATTTATCTTTTAAAATGCATAACTATCTAGGTTTTTCTTTAATCATTTTTTAGATTTGATAGGTGTTCATTCATTAATTTTGTGAGTGTTTCCCCAATCATTGAATGTCATTTGACCAAAGGCATATTTTTTGAGAAGTGGATCATCTCAATCAATTATATAATAGTAATCAATTTGTTTTACAATAAATTATCTTCTACAGTTTTCCATTCCCATATTTCTTTTATACAACTACTTTGTTTAGACCGGGGCATGATAGAAGAGGATATCCTTGCTTGTCATGACCCCTATCTATCCCATAATTTTCTTGGCATGACCCCTCTCTATCCCATAATTTCATGTCTGCATCTATACTGATATGCTTTTTACAAAACCTTCTCTACTGTTAACTGTTGATTTAATCTATTTCTGTTCATTAATGTTCACTATGTTGTAACCATCGAATCATTAATGTTATTCCAATGGTTTTGAAGTGCATGGCTTAATGCTTTTGAATATATATGGAGTCTTCTATATGCAATGTTTTTCCACCAGAATGCCTGAGGCGCCCCCTCAAAATATATATAGACAATATTTAACTTGAATGCATCTCCACCAAAACGCCTATACTGCCACTTCTAAGTGTACCAACTATTTATGGGTACTTGAGTACCATGGAACATGAATCCAATTTTTAGTTTCCAAATAACACATTTTCGAGTTGAACATATTTACATTTGTAGGAAATGTCACTGTTTTTCATTGTTTCTCATTGAATGTAACTCTTCATAAATGAGTATATTCACCATTAATAGCATACTAATGTTTAAAGTAGAAGTATAATTATGTGAAGTAAGTAAATATTTACAGGTGAACATATTTATCATTCGACTAATTTTCCAATTTATGTTGACTGATGTTAGGATCAACTATGTTTTCCATTTTAACAGACATACCAGTTTAATAGATTTATCATTACTGGATTTATTTCATTTCTTTTACAATGATCATGGAAATACCCTAACATGATATGGGTGACCCATATATAAATGGATATTAACAGTTATGCGATCCAAATTACCCTTAGGGGAGATATGATATCTTTCACATAAGTTTGGATTGAACTTTATGCAACTCAATATGCCCTTTACATGCCATAGTAATAACCCTTACCTGAATTTTACTACCCTTCCATGATTTAAGATTATCATTTATATAGCAGATTAAAACCAACCTTAGGCTTACATTAACATATAATACACATCAAACAGTTTCAATAGCCTCACATGATTCATAATTTAGGTTTCATTACTTGATTAAAAACAAGCTTACCCTTCTGCTAACATAGAAGACCTAACGTGAGGAAGAGTTAACTCTTTGTACAACAGGATGTCTCTTATCAAAAGGAAGAATGTTATGTATAATCCAAAATAATATGAAAAAGGATAAAACTTACACAACCATAAGACATGTCATTAACTCACACTATTCTGATTCTATCTACTATTAGGTTGTTCTGTTGCATCTCTTCTATCATTTTGTCATAATAGATATCTATAATTTGTTCAATTTCAATTTTAATTACATATTACAGTGATCAAAATAGATGTCTACTGGTTGGCTGCTGATATGTTGACTCTAATTCATAATCCTTATGCAGGAAATTGCCTTTTCATTGCTGGGTGTTGTGTAATTCCAACGGTTTCATCATCCAAGGTCTATAATCATGCCCCACCTCCACTACATTTTTTGGCTGCTTCATCAATTGTGGCATCCAGCTCAGATCAGTGGTACGTGCTAAGGAGGAGTTCTCAATTTTGGACTACCCCAACTCATTCACGGTTCATGCCATTTTTTTACAATTTTTATTCTATAACATATAGTTTACACTTCATTTTCAAGTACTTTTGAATCACCTCTGCACACGTCATAATCAACCTTCTTGATATTATCTTTCCACGAACATCTTGAATAATAAATCTGTTCTTAAGAGTGGATTTGAGTTATTCTTGCAGGTTATTGTGTCCCTTCCGTAATTTTTTTATTTAAATCTATATTATGACATTATAATTTTTCTAATATTAAAATAATGAAGATCATGTATGATAATATCGATGGTCAAGGTAAAAATATAGTGATTTCGGAATGAATTTATTTTCCTTATGATTCACTATGTTCCGCATCATATTAAATTTCATAGTGTTCAAATGTTTGATTACTGAAAATGCATATTATTACATTACTCATCATCTATTCTATACCATTTATTTATAATTGAATCTTCACTTTATTCTTTTTTACATTAATGGTTCAGGAGATCATACTTCAATGTCGTAAATATGGGTAATAATTATTCTTTTTAAGGTAATATCACCAAATTTTTTATACTTCCAGTTAAGTTTTTCATTCTTTCAATTATTCTAAAATTCTTATTTTGTAACATGAAGTTTCCTATATTCTCTTGTATTTACGGATCATTAGTGCATACCTCATAATCACTATACTAGAGCTTTCCATCTCCAGTTATCATGATTTGAATGAATTTGTTATTTATAGGGGTTTAATGTTATTATTGAATGTTATTGTGGACAGTCATTTTATGAAGATGAAAGAAATTCGGATTGTGGGTTATGGAACAACCTATTATAGCTTGATCTGTTAATTTTTGTACCTCCAACGCTATATGAAAGAAAAGGTTGTTGACTTCTATCAATTCAATTTCCCGTTTTCATACTGTAAAAAAACACTATCTTAGTATGTAATATATAAAAACTAGATTAGTCACCATTTTGGTATGTAAACCATAACAATGATGACTGTAAAAAGCAGTCATTTTTATTAGACTATGATGGTGTTCATTGTTAGTATGTTTCATATACTGGTTCAATGGTATGTTAAATTTTTTGGATATATCAAATACTGTTCCACTGTTATGTGACAATGATCTGTTTCATTGATAGGATGTATTAAATTGATGACATTTATATTACATGTTTTCTACCTCATCATTTTGGGGTATCTATTTTTTCAATGATGTACAAAAACACGATGTGTTATACCTCTTTTCATTATTGTTTCCTGTTTTTATACTTTACAAACAATCCATCTTCATATACTGCTGAAAAACTCCATATTAGACAACTTTACAATATCATGTTTGATTTCATAGAGTTCTTTACTATCAATTATATTGTGAATTTGTAGAACAATAATTATTATTACTACTACATTGTTCTGTTTAATTGTTACATTTGATTTTCATATTTAAATATTCATTACTAATTAATCTTTATAATTTTATTTTCATCTAGAGAATTCATTTTCTAGACAATGAAGTTGAATATATATTACAACGACCCTTTGGTCCTTGCATGCTTCACAGAAATCTCTTATCTCAAAAACTTCTACAAACATGAAATGCATAGACTAATATGAAATTAATGATTGGGTTCTGAAATGTTATATTCTAATTAATCCTCTTCTCATAATGGATGAGAATCATGATACAAATTCATTTGGAAATTATTTTCAAACTTCCTCCAAAAACAAAAAATAACTTCCTCCAAAAATAGAAAATATTTTTCCTTCATCCCTTCTATGTTAAAATATTATTTTTATGTCTCTAGATTTTATCCCCTTCTATTCCATTTATATGTACCAATACTATCTGATTAAAAATTAATAAACATAACTATTACAAGGTAACTTGTACAAATAGCAGTATTTTTTGATAAATAGTATTCTACGATTAATAATAATAATAATTTTTTAGTTCTGTGCATCTCACGGGCGGTGTACTAGTATGATATTAAAAATAACATGGAATAATAATAGTTTTCTATAAGTAATGATAAAGGGACATATAATATCAAATTTACTATCATTTACCATGACATAATATTTTAGATAATATACTTGATCTATAGATCATAATCATAGGAATATGAAACTAAATGTGGATTATCATTGAAACATAGTATAATAAGTAAATTAGGAACAAACATAATAATAAAAGATAATTACATAGTGGATCATGAATAACGTCCTTACCTCCTATACCATATCAGATCATGAATCACATTATTTCCTATCAAAATATGGATCATCAGTAATCATGTTCCTACCTACCAAAACTTTTTTCATCATGAATCATATTGCTACCAACAATTATTATCTCATGAGATATCATAAATTTACCATTTCATTAAAGGGAAATATAATTTCATACCCACCCATCACATAATGAGAACCCTAAATATGCTCTCTAATAGAAAATAAATACATCAATAATTCATCAATAACATAATTAACCATTGGGAATGAGATGAGTTTCATGAAAATAATTTATAAAAAATTTAACAATGAATCAATAGAAAGGAGGTGGATTGTATCATATGGTAATATCCCCAGTGAAACGAAAAAAAATTATGGATATTTAAATAGATTAAAAATACATTTATAACATTAACACCTCAAATTACCCAACATAAGATGGAATCAAGAATCGGTTCATCTGATATAATGAGTTAAAACACTATAAAGAAAAATATTATGAGGTAATTTTTCATTTAATTCTTGAAAAATATTCTGTATGGTAATAAATCCCTCTAATATAATAATTTTTTTAGAAACCATAAAATAGTTTTTATAAAATGTAATTAACATTATTTTATGAGATGAAGTTATGGGTAACATTCAATTTTTTTAATAAAAAAGTGAAGTGAAATCATTTGAAAACTGAAAATTTTAAAAAGAAACTTCAGTAATGATTTAATTAAAACAATATAAAGTTTATTTAATGTATGTGTGGAGTGGAAGACAAAATATTCTATCATAAATGAAAAAAACTGTAAATATTCTAAAATTAACTTTATTGAAAAACCACATCCAAAAAGTGACAATAAAACATATTTTTGAGAAGATAGAATGGGAAATGTAAATATAAAATTAGATAAAACATAATTGGTTTTCAAAATATAAATTGTATCATTATAGGTAATAGAAAACACAGATATTGAACAAAAATATCTTACTCGAGAAGGATGAGAATAATTCCCAACAATGTTAATCTTTTATTGAAAGAAATTCATTAGGAAAGGATCATAAAATTAAAAATTAATTTATTTATAGATAATAATATAAAATAAAATATAATAAAATTTTATAGGTCAATAAACCAATATTGGAAGAAATATTCTCAGGAAGAAACATCTAAACTCAAAGAAAGAAGTTTTGGGTTGTCAATAACCTTTACAGATTTGCTATCACCTGAATCAAAAGAACTTGAAAAGATTAAATGTTATGGATTTTTTAATTACACTAAATTTCATGAAAATTATGATAAATGGAATCCTTAGGGAAGTATATACACCCCATAAGAAGAAACAAGTAGTGAATTGGGAAAATGTCTCAAATAAAGAATATGAGATGAGAAAATTCCTTAAAAATATTATAACAACCGAATCAAGATAATTGGAAGGAGGGATAAATGAAAATGAATTTTAAATACAATGATAAAGAAATTAATACTAATAATATAATCCAATGTGTAATTTATTTCCCCATATAAAATAATAATAGATGTATAACATGAAAACATGATTCCCTGAATGGAAATTTAAATTGAAATCTATATAGAAATAGTAAATTATGAAGGGGTAACGTTTGAAAAAGTTATTATGTGATAGAAAATTAAATAAAAAGAAAATAAAGATGAAATTTTTCATAATTATATAATAGGGAAATATATATCAATCATATAATCATAATTCTCATGAGGAATGATTATAACTCAATAAACAAAAATCGAGTAAACAAAAACACCTCCCTTTACTCTCGATATCTGTAAAAGTTATTTAACCTCATATATCATAAAAAGAATCACATTAATAAGTTATTAAATAAATTTATTAATATATAATATTATTTATCCTAATTAATAATAATCCTTAATTATTCATTCATTAGCTCGTTAATGTTATTTTTTACTATTGATAGTTATTAATTTTGATTCTTTTGTATATGTTTTATAATGGTGTCACAAAAAACTATTCCATGATACCAAATTAATCATTATAATATTAAAAAATATATTTAAATCATTATGTTTCAATTATTTATTAATCCCCATATTCATTTTAATAAATCCACGTTATTGGTTTGTCAGAACACAATATATGACATTCTTGTTTTCAGGTAATTTACAGATATCAATGAATTACCTTATATTGATCGATAATTATAATGTTATTATTTCAGAACCATATTTAAGAAATATATTTACCATTAATTTATTATATATTTATCAAATATATATTATATTAATTTATGTAATCTGGTAATAAAAAAAAGAACACCTTACTCCATGGTTGTTGTAGTCTATACAATCAAATATGTGATGTTTCCATATTTCATAGAACAGAAACAAGATAAAAATTGGTTTAACATTTTAGTTTTATAATTTTGTTAAAAAATTTATATTTATCCATTAAATAAAACATTCTGAAAAATGTTGTATGTTGGTGATGGAAAATGAAAGACATCTCTTCATGGAGGCGGTAACCCCCACATATTTAAGAACAACGTTTTTCATTTTTCTACAGGATAAGAGGAAATTTCGATAATGATTATTCTATAAAAACAATTATATTAATTATAGAAATAAAAATTATATAAATATATATATGTATTTGGAAATTATTTTTGCAAGTTAATGGTTGGAAATAAAAATAGATAAGGATTGATTAGTATTCATGTTAAAAACTAGAGCACATGAGCCTCAACCCAGTTGGTGAGGAATCTTAAGTGAATCCAGGCGACCCGTGATTAAATATAGGTGGAGGAACAATTTCCGAGTACTGTAGATGGTATTGTGGCAGTATTGTAGTGAAACTGTGAGTTACTATAGCGGGACTGTAGTAGGCACTGTTTGAAATTGTAGCATCCATAAAATTTCCCCCATTTTAGACTTTGGGCCACCCATGCCTTTGGGAAAGTAAGGCCTTCATGGTACCTCTTGGCCTTCGGGCCACCTAAAGGGCAGATGCAAATGATACAACCTACAATGAATAAGCTCTATAGGAGGATGAGCAAGGAGCTTTCACCACAACAGAAGCTACACAAATTGCAATAATGAAAGGGTATGGCACCAGCCATCAGGACAAGCCTGTGCAATCAAGGGATATCCTAGCCGAACAAACATGCGAAGGCTGAGAGCTAATTTCATGATGAAGATGCTGGGGAGGAGCAGTTCCAAGTAGTTAGTCTAGGATTTATGTAATGTTTGAAGTATACATGCAATGAATTACTCTAAGGCATAGGGGCTATGTAATGATTATGGCTACGGGACTTTTAAGTGTTATACTTCACCCCTTGAAAGTTGGATTATCATAATCAATAAAAAATGAAGGTTGTCGGGCCATTGGATGGATCAATGTTAAGAACTAGAGATTTCTTTTAGAGGATTTCATGGACAAGGAGGATGTAAGAAAAATTTTGTGACTAGAGGGATATGGAGGTGGGGTAGGGATATAAGGGAAGTAAAAATGGTATATTTAAATGAATAAATTTAAATATATAGTATTGCCTCAAAGTGCTGGTGGAAGGCTCCTTTTATTAGTAAAGGGAATAAGATTTCGTAATATAACTTATTAAAATGAGAACACATGTTTCAAGTGGAACGTTGATTCCAAGGTGAGGAATATTGGATAGGTGATATGTTTTTTTCAATCAAGTCCTTAAAAACTCATTCAGATTCATATTTTTATCATATTTATTTCTTTTACATAGAGATTTACTATTGTATTATTTTTTATTTTCACCGTGGTAATTTTTTTACCTATGTAATTTATTTTTTGTGGATAATAATAAAATAGTCCTCATTACATAAGTTGTACATAATAATTACAAATATGATATCAAATTTATCAAATAAAATTTATTTGGTTTATAAAAATTAATTTTTATATTAGCACACATAACACATGGAAACAATTTTAAGAAAAAAGTGTATTTTTAGTAATAAAAATTATGTTTCGAAAAAAATTATCAATGTTATTGATTTTTATTACTTTTTGTTGTTTATTATAAAAAAAATATGAGTTTTCTGGATTTAAAATTAAGAAAAAAAATATAATTATACCTTGTGAAATAAAAATAAAATGATGAAAAATAATTATTTTATTATTATAAAACATTACTTATATTTCAAAAAAATTTAAAATGGGGTTTCTAAAGTAAATTTAATATTTTAAAATGAATTTATTTACTTATGAAAATTTCTTTTGGTAATGAAAAATATTTTATAAATATTTTAATTCTTTATTAGATCATGATTAAATAAAAAATACTATTGTACGAATAAAAAAATTATTATTTAGTATTCACCTAAAAATCAATTTTTCAGAAAAATCTAAAAAATTCACCCTTTGATAATTTTGACATGATTAATTTGAAATTATATTTCATTTCATCAAATTAAGAATATAATATTTATAAATTTTTATTTTAAATGAATATAAAAAATTTAAATAAAACTATATTTATTTAAAAATACAATTCTAAATAATAAGCAATCCTGATTTTATTTCATATCAATTTCTAATTTAACAAGTGTTTATATTTTAGTATGAAATATTAATTATTATAAGAATAATATTTTAATAGTGTTAAATTTAATGTATTATATAAAATAAAAATCACTTTAAAACTATTTGTTTGAAATATATCCATTTTTTGTTTAATAGTTTTAATCACATTTAATTAATTATTTAACTTCTAACCCTTAAATTTAATCAAAAAATAAATGATTCTATAAAAATAGTAATAACATGTAATAAATTTAATTTTTTTTTAACAAAACACGTTGGTGTCAAACCTCATTTTTAAGGGTTTTTTAATTGGGTTTATAGGAAACCCTTACATGACCTATAGTACCAAACATTACATGACTTGAAAGCCCAATATCCTGAAGACTATTAAAGTAGTTACACCTCCTCAATACCAACATCATTGTCTACATTAATGTCGGCATCACTATTCATACCATTGCCCATAAATGGCCAATAAATCTTCGACAAGGGACGATATTGGGGTTTGAACCTTGGGCATATATAGAACTAATAATCAGCCCATGTGATGCACGACACTATAAAATAATTTTAATTATTAACTATACATTACTATTTATAAAATATAATAAATTATATTAATATTGAATATATTAGAAAAGAAACTGACATACAGAATAAGGAATAAAAGTTACAGAAATTGTGGAAGAAAATTTAGATACTGGGCATAAACAATAAATATGTGGAAATTACAATTATGGTCATAGTTTACAAATATGAATAAGTAACAGAAAATACTGAATTATGTAAAAAGAAGTTGAACAGAAACAATAAATGAAAACATAAGTTATAGATAGATGAAGTAGGTGAAACATGTAAATAGAAACATGGAAACATAACTTCAAAAAGAAAAGACCACTCAAATTAAATACATCATCCACTGATCAAAGAGATTACATGATGTAGTTCTCTAAAAAAAGAATCACAAGTTATATTTTATACAAGTAAAATAATCTATTGAGTGAAACAAAATAAAATGACCCACTACTTGAAAATATACCCTTTCTCGAGTCTCCAATGGTGTATTTATCCAAAATCTAGAGTTACTCCACCCTATAACAATGTATGCAGAATCAAAACCCTATATTAATATTGATTATATTGAATATATTGAATGAAAAAATTAGTGGTAAATATTTTTTTTATAAAAGTGGATTAAATATGTAGTTAAAATAGTATAAAACAAAAAGGACAATCACATTACACATTTGAATTGAATCTTCAACATCAAGATCTTACAACACATTCAATAATATATGTACATAACAAATGAAAATATTAGAAATATAATGTACACATGTTAGAATAAATAATAGTTCAATATGAGAATAAAAAAATATGCAGGACATCTATGATGTTTCCAATTGTTCTAAGAGTGCACACCTCCAAACACAACTTTAATTTTAAATGTAATGTAACAACAATATCCCTTCAGCTTGCCTTATCCATACTCAATAAACATTTAGTCAAGTGGGTATACCAAGTAGATGAATTCTACCTAGCATCAATTCAGGCATGAAAAATAAAAAGTATAATTGAAAAAATAGATTTCTCTATAGCAAGTACAATGTCCATATACCTTATAATCAAGATCAGGCCATTAGAAATTCACCTACTATAATGCTTGTAGGGAAAGGGCTCATTGAAATCCTCCATCTAGATCAACTGGAAGATTTTTACCACAACTTTTTCTACTATGAATTAAAAATGAAACTGGGTTTGGGGGGAAATCATGAAAATTAGAAAAAAAATAGCAGTAGAGATGATATCTATTTAAGATGGTTTAGTAGACCGTATCCCATGAAGCGACATTGGAACAACCTTTCAAACAAAACAATTAAGGAATCCTGAAGCCTTTAGGAAAACATCAACAAAAGCTCACCTGCTCTCTATTTCATGGGAATAGTGATGATTTTTGAAGGATCAAAAAAAAATACTCATAATATTGGAAGCACAAAAAAGTGAAAATGTGTACAACATAATTTTATCCAGAAATTTTAATACAGCCCAAAAAACCAAGATAAAATGATCCCAATTTTCAACAGACACCCTCAAATGAAAAAAATCATTTGAAAATATGTCTCATATATATGTTTTAGAGAAATTGGCATTAATATTTTCATACACTTGATATATATATAATCTGAAAAACATTTCAAAAACCTTATATGTATATATGTTTGTTTTGTAAGTATAGATGTAGGGAATGTTTATGTTCTAAAATCATTGCACTATGTGTGCATCATGTGAGTGTGTATCATTTGTGTTTGAATATTATGTATATCATGATGAAGTAGTTCATATTGGGCAACACAGAGTTACATAGCCAAAAAACACAAAAAGGAAAAAAGAAATCATGGCTGTATAAAAAGCATTACCTCTAATATTTTTTTGCCTATAATGCTTAGTCTTCCATCACGAATGCCGTGCTTTAGGGCATAAACAATTTCAAATAAACTGGCATAACATTTAAAATGTCCAAATATATTAGTGCCTTTTTTTCTCAAATAATACACAAAAGGAATGTGATTAAAGATAATAAGGACGCATTTGTCAAGTAAGCAAGATTTGGTGATGCGGTTACCAACAGGTTTTGCACATATCATTTTGAAACCCATGAACCCTATAATATCGTCCACACTGACTATTCCCTATACATACACAAAATATCTATTAGATAAAATGATTTGAATCCTTTTGAAAATAATTTAAGATTATTAAAGCATGATATTATGAATGAAAAAACATCAAGGATTTATTGAATGGATCACCTTAGAAGCTCCCCTATACAAAACATGAGTATCTGCTTGAGTTGTCTTCAGATTATCTCCCAACTCCCGAATCTATTTATTTGATCAATTATGTGATGCACAATTTTCAGTAGGCCATAAAGGCAGAGCCCCTCCAAATTCAATGTACCTATCAACAGATGGAAGAGGGATGAAGTAATGAGATGAGATATGAATTAAACGAACTAAAGAAATAAAATTATGAAAATTTCTTAAGCTCTTGAATATGAAAGATTATTAACCTACCACCCACTCCATGCTTATTTCCAGAAAAACATGTATTAATATTGATTATATTGAATATATTGAATGCATAAATTAGTGGTACAATTTTTTTTAATAAAAGTGGATTAAATATGTAGTTAAAATAGTAGAAAACATAAAGGACAATCACATTTCACCTTTGTACTGAATCTTCAACTTCAATATGTTATGACACATTCAATAATATCCGTACATAACAAATGAAAATATTAGAAATATAATGTATAAATGTTAGAATAAATAACAATGCAATATGAGAATAAAAAAATATGTAGGACATCTAAGATGTTTTCAATTGTTCTAAGAGTGCACACCTCCAAACACAAGATTAATTTTTAATGTAATGTAACAACAAGATCCCTTCAGCTAGACCTCTCCATAATCAATAAAAATTTAGTTTAGTGGGGATACCAAGTAGATGAATTCTACCTAGCATCAACTCAGGCATGAAAAATAAAAAGTATAATTGAAAAAAATAGATTTCTCTATAGAAAGTACAATGTCCATATAGCTTATAATCAAGATCAGGCCATTAGAAATGCACCTACCCAAATGATTTTAGGGAAAGGGCTAGTTGATACCATCCATCTAGATCAACTGGAAGATTTTTCCTACAACTAGTGCTACTTTGAATTAAAATCGAAAATGGGTTTGGGGGGAAAATCAAGAAAATTGGAAAAAAATAGCAGTGGAGATGATATCTATTGAAGATGGTTTAGTAGACCTTATCCCATCAAGCGACTGTGGAACAACCATTTGAACAGCCCAATTAAGGTATCCTAAAGACTTTAAGAAAATATCAACATATGCTCAGCTTCTCTCTGTTTCATGGGAAGAGTAGTGATTATTTTTAAAGGATCAACATAAAAATACTCATAATATTTGAAGCACAAAAATGTGAAAATATGTACAACATAATTTTATCCAGAAATTTTAATGCAGCCCTAAAAAATATAAAATGATCCCAATTTTCAATAGACTCCTTCAACTGAAAAAATCATATGAAAATATGTCTCATATATATGTTTTAGGGAAATTGGCATAAATACTTTCATACACATTATATATATATATGTTTATATATATAATCTGCAAAATATTTCAAAAACCTTATATGTATATATGTATGTTCTGTAAGTATAGATGTAGAGAATGTTTATGTTCTGAAAGCATTGCACTATGTGTGCATCATGTTAGTGTGTATCATGTGTGTGTTTTTGAAGATTATTTATATCATGATGAAGTAGTTCATGTTGGGTAACAAAGAGTTACATAGCCAAAAAACACTAAAAGGAAAAAAGAAATCATGGCGGTATAAAAAGCATTACCTCCAACATTTTTTCCTCTAAAGATTAGTTTTCCATCACAAACGTCGTGATTCAAGGCATAAAAAATTTCAAATAAACTGCCACAATATTTCAAATGTCCTAAAAAATTTGTGCATCTTTTTCTCAAATAATATTCAAAAGAAATTTCATTAAAGTTAATAAGGATGTATTTTTCATGTAAGCAATATTGGGTGTTGTGGTTACCACTAGGTATTGCACATATTATTTTGAAACCAGTGAACCCTATAATATCATCCACAACGACTATTCCCTATACATACACAAAATATTTATTAGATAAAATGTTTGGAATCCATATGAAAATAATTTAAGATGATTCAAGAAAGAAATTATGAATGAAAAAACCTCAAGGATTTATTTAATGGCACACCTTAGAAGCTCCCTTATGCATAACATGAGAATCTTCTTGAGTTGTCTTCTTATTATATCACAGCTCCCTAATCTATTTATTTGATCAATTCATGGGAAGAAAAGTTATCAGTAGGCCATAAAGGCAGAGCCCCTCCAAATTCAATGTACCTATCAACATATGGAAGAGGGATGACGTAATGAGATGAGATATGAATTAAAAGAACTAAAGAAATAAAATTATAAAAATTTCATAAGCTCGTGAATAATAAAGATTATTAACCTACCACCCACTCCATGTTTCTTTCTAGAAAAGAATTGAATTTAATGATTAAGTAGAAAGTTACCGTGACAACTAAAATCATTGAAGCACAAATATGATGTTTAATAGTTTTAAGAATTAAAATAGAACAAAAATCATATAGGTTTGAAATATAAAACAACCGGATCTCCTACAATTCCAGGGTTTTAATATAACTGCACTAAATAAAAGATGGGTGTGGATTTGAAACATTCTATCATCGAGATAGAATTTAAATGAAAATGGATTATTTACTTATAAAAACATATTAACTCAGTAATTTTAAATAGCTACAATGATTAATTTATAGTAATTCAGTTGGATCCAAATAGTTGAACACTTCTAATTCATTATTTTTGGGAAGCAAAACCTGTTAAAAAAAGTACTTACCAGTAATGAGTGGTTTTTAGTTATGACAACTTTCTCTACTTCTATGCTTCATAAAAATTTAATTAAACACATTCCAAATTAATAAATTTTGGGATATGTTAAACTCAAGAAACTTGCAACAAGCAGTAACTAATAAAGAGTCTCTTTTACATTGTAAAATGATGCCAAATTATATAGACAATCAATAGTGTGGGTCCCCAGTATATGTTTTATAAATCATTAATACCTGAGTACCATTAAATGGTTTCTACAACTGCAACCAATAAAATACAACATTTCTTGTGATAAAGTATCCAAACTAAGTGCAGAAGGCACCTTGATGGAAAATTATTTTACCAACACATCTCTCTAGAATAGTGAATAATGAAGGCATTAATGAAAATGTGCATTGGGAGAAAATATGAGACCTGAAAAAAGGATAGAAAATAAATCTACTTTAACAGCCTTGGTATCATCAAAACAATAACGTACAATTAATACCTTAAAAATCACATTTATTTGCATGTCATTATTCCACACGTGTTACTATCAGGCATAAAACTATTAGGCATAAAAGATATAAAATGTACATCTATTTGAAATTATCCCTCCATGTCAAAAAATGAAATTCATGAGACATTATCATAAATTAAAATAACCTTGTCTGTTATATAATCTAAGATAGAGAACCAATTTGAATGTCCTCTCAAATAATAGAATTTCCCTTGTCAATAACAATTAAGAACACACTAGATGCGTGAAACATTTGGTTTGGTAAATTGCAAATAGAAATACCATGTCATTTGGAAATTTTGATCAACAAAAACAGAAAATGGCATCACAATGGTTCAATTCAACTGAATCCAAACAATAGAATCATGACGAAGGATCAAATCCCATTATGACGACAACTGAGAATAGAAAAATCAAAAAATACATGCATTTAGAAAATAAAATAAGAACAAATAAATGAGAGGTTTCTACCAGATAAATTCCCAATAAAATAATCAATTGTGAATATTTAATGAGTATTCATATAATGCAGTGATTGTCCCAACATAATCTCCAACTACCAGCTTTATATGAACCAACACCTTCCCATGAGAAAAAAGGATATTCAATGTAAGAAAATCTCCCAAAAATCATTATAAGATAGACATTGAAAACCATAAAAGGTAAAAATTCTAGTAAACTAACATGAGGGAAAAAATAAATCAAAATATTCAGTATGAATTTTTAGATAATATCAGGAACAAAATGAATATTGAAAGACCAATAGTTTGTAGAGATAGATGAGTATTGTAGGTTCCATCGTATCATTGATAGAAATTGGAATATTACAAATAATGAAGGCTGAGAAGCCATGAATGTTGAGCTGAATGAAGTTGCAATTGATGGGAGGAGACTCCCAAAGTTTGTAGCAGCGGATGGGTATGACGAATTGTTGGAGGAGTTGAGGGTTTGGGGGTGAGGCTTATATTATTGAAGGAGGTAGGGTTACAAAATGCCTTTGATAGAAAGCAATGCATTGTATGTGTAATAAAAAACTGGTCGAAAAATACACCAAGAAGTAGGCATTCATAAATTTGTGGGAAACGATGAAGGAGTGGAAGGAAATTGGGAGTTGAAAGCATCGGATGTTAGGGTAAATGCTAGGGTGTTTTTAATTGGAAGGAGGGAAGGTGTGATTGAAGGTATAGTGGATTGGGGAGCTTCCACCGTAGAAGATGATGAATGAATATTCAAGGCATTGTTGGTTGGAGATGGAAGGGAAATGATGGAAGAGTGGAGGTAAATGTCAATGCCTAACCCTAAGAGCGTCGGGGGAAGGTGACCGCGAATGGGATGGATGAGATGGAGGCATGGAAAACATATTAGGGATGGAAGATCCGATAAAGCGCAGGGGGTAATGGGATAGCATAGGATGAATCACGATATTGGAGGGAGGAGGTGAGTGTTTCAGGTGACGTGGCTACGTAATTTGGGGAAACGTTAGCATGGAGAAGCCAAATTTAGTATAGATAATAGATTACAGGGTGACTTTAAAACTTAGGAATGCCACCACATCACATTTTTTTATAATAAATAAATTTATTATATTTTCATTTACTCACGACATTATTATTGACTCAAATTTTTATTTAGTTTTCACATAATATTGAATTATTTTAATAAGGCATGTCATGATCTATTTTAGTTTTGTGTGGCATGTGATGTAATATATTAAACACATTATATTTATTTAAATAAATAGTTTATAATAAATCACATATAATTTTATATAATATAACCATCAGGCCATGTTTTATGAAATTTCGAAAAAAAAGATTTTTTAAAAAACCAATATAATAGAATATGATGAGAATAATATGTAAATGTTTTTTATAAAACAATATGTTTGTTTTTTATTTACAAACACAAAAATATTATAAATTAGTTTGTTGTGATTTTTGGAGTAAGGAATGGTAAAAATGAAAAGAATGTTTTCATACTTTGGTTTGGAATACTACGTTATAATTTGGGAACCCCTTATATCACAATTATAGTAACACACCTAATGTTATCATAAATATTATTTAAGGAAAAATAATAGTAGACTATTATAACAAATATTTTATAACTTACATTTAATAACCCATACCACTATTTAAATGATATAAACCTATATAATTACCAATTTTGGCCTATTATAGGATTATAGACTAAGCCAAACCTCAATCATCGATCCCATTAAATTAATGATTTTTTTAATAGTCAGTTCTTATTTAAACAAAAATAATTCCACATAGTTATTTAAAATTTAAAACTAAAATTTTAAAAATGACTTTTAAGGAATAATTATAAGAAATTAACGGGTTTTACAAAATTCACCATCAAATTTATAAACGCAACATTGTGAAATCCTATAAAACCATTTCAAGATAACCTATATAAATATATTTTTTTCATCCCATAAATTTATATTTTTAGATATAATAATGTAATAATTCAATCCTAAATCACAAGGTAAAATTTTCTATTCATGGAGAACTAGAATGTAATAACAAAGAAAAATAAATAACATTTATGTTAAAAACTTATACATTTCACTATATGGTTTATGATACTCAATTGGATCCTTAAACATATATGGATAATGACTCTCAAAATAGTAAAATATATAATTAAATGATTCAATCTGTGTTGAAAACATGTCACCATATATTTAAATACCCCTAGAAACATATTCTCACATTTATTAAGATAGAAATGCATATATATACTTTTTCCCATGTTTTGATGATCCAATATCCACTTATACCTTAAGAAAAAATTCTCAAAATCACAATAAATATATTTTCCGTATCCTAATTCAATGGGAATTGAACCACCTAGCCATATACATCCAAAATGAAACATATTGTACCAAACATCATTGAATGCAGATAAGAACTTGAAGCTTATGAAAAAAATCCTTTCAAACCAACCATTTAACTTTGATTACTATAAATTAATTTAAATTTTATCTCTTTATATACCCCTAGAACTCAATAAAAAAACAAAATATTTTAAAAAATGATTATAAAATAAAATCATAAATTTTGGGAAAGATTTAAATAAAATATTATTATATTAAAATGTAGTTACTATAACATGAGATTATTAAAGGCTATTATATAAAAATTAAAAATTTTAAACATAAAAAATAAAGTATTAAATACTCAAAACTACTAAATATATAGTTTCAAACAATAAAAAAATATCTTAATTCCATGATAATAGATCACATGGCTATAATTTCATATACTAAAGAAGTAACAAACAAACTTAAAATCCATCATCACAAGACCTTAGTTTAACCTTGAAATAAAAATCTCTCAAAAAATTCCTACCATTACAAGTGTCCCATATAGTTTTTTGAATCCCTAATTATAGACTAAGATAGTATTTCTAAACAAATGTAGTTATTAATAAAATTTATTATCTGTTTATCAGTTTCAATAATATCCTATATATCTCTTCGAGTTCAATTATACAACTAAAATCAACTTTAGTTTTATTACATTCCCATGTGGAACAATATTTTTAGGAATTCATAATTACTCAATATAAAAGGTCAACACATGATTAATTCTTCACCAATAAGCATACAAAATACTGACCATTAATGGATAAACTCTGTTCACAAACACTTGAGATTGTAAAATCAATAAATAAAATACGAAATAACTCAATTCTAAAACAATTTAACCATTTGTGTGTATTATGATATCCTATCATTTGATTGAATTTAAAATATATACTCTATAATATTTATTTTATATTATACCCTTCTAATATAGTCTATTCAATATTCTCTTTCAAAATTACTGAATTACATAATTTATTATTGAGAAAATGAATTATATAATCACCTCATTTGTTATTTCATTACTAAATATCCTATCATAGAATAAAATTTTATAATAGTATCCCATATGATATAAATATATTTATATTTTCCCCTTGATCATATATTCTATATGACATCAAGACTTTATTTTTAGTTATACAAAACAATTACTTCTTGATTTGTGTTATATCAATCATAAAAATTTATTAAATACCCCTGAAAACTTACATTTAATTATTAAGGAACCATATCTATTTTTTTATCAAGAAATTAGAAAACCATCATGGAATAAAAATAAAAAAATTCCGTGATCATGCATTAAAATGAAAACTCTAAGGAATATGTGTTCCTTTAACCAAAACTTTACCTTAAGGTTAGTTATTTCACATAAATACATTATGATACACATGATATAATAATTTTTTTTATTAATACTTATTAATAACACTTATCTTATTGATGATATTAAAAATGTCCCTTTCTTTCTCTAAAGTAGTTTTACCGTCAAAATGGCTGTCTAATAACGAATAAACTATTTCCAAATATATTTTCATTGGTCCCAATCATTAGATCTATCATTTTGCTCGAAATTTTTTATCTTTATCAAAAAATAATATCAGTTTTTTACATTATCATTCATTTAAAAATAGGGAGAACAATTCAAATATTTTTATAGTCACCTATGTTACAATCTATTCCTACTCTTGAATGGGGGTATTATTGATCCAAACCTCATAATCAGTCCATATAAAATTACAAGTAATATAATAAAAAATTCGAATTCATTAATCAATTAATATATTTTATTATTCTAGTGGTCCATACAAAATCTATACAAACTAACCTATAAAATGGTTGAAATTTAGTTACCAAACATTATCACCTCATTATAGAGACAAATTTATAATTAATAAAAATTTATATTTTTACCAAGATGAGCCTCACATAATCTTAAAACTACCTGACACAATACATATCTACATAAAAATTACTAAATGAATCATTTAATCTACCTAATATTAATATAATTAATTTATTGAGACCTAATATACTCTCTGAGTGAAAATTAAATTTTTATTTTGTAAAAAACACTTTTATCGGTTAAGTGATAACCCAAACACTGAACAACCACAAAGAGGAAGGTAGACATAATAAGACAACACTACCTAGTTTTTGAATAATTTAAAAAAACTAGTTCCATGTAATCTGTTTAAGCTCAATTCAAAAGGAAAATCTTTCATCTTTAGTTTATCTATAACAATTTCCACAATGAAGATTTCCATTTTATACTAGGACTTTAGGTACTCTTCCATTCTAATTTTTATTTCGTTGAATTTTTTGATCCAAACATATTTATTTCATATTATTTATGTTATAATTCTAGTAAAAGAATAAAACATCATGATTATTTTTATGGTTTATAATAAATTTAATGGAAATAAAAGTATCCTAAAAAATAGAATAATTATGTTTTACATTGAGATAAACATATTGTCATATTGCCTGAAATTTTCCTCATGGATTCCCATATATTAAGTACGATTCTATATTGTAGGATACATTATATGAAAAATAATTTCCAAGTTGTTATCTCATAGTCTTTTAAGTAACTATTTTTATTAAAAATATGGATGAATAAGTTTTAATAGAGTTGTTATTGACATGTTGATGTTTTTTGATGTTCCTAAAAATTGGATTACTCACATTAGGGATATATAAAATATATTATTTAAATGATATATATTATGTATTATTTATTCCTTTAAAATACATTGCTATGAAGGTTACATATAATGATAATTTAATTTTTTTTAATATATAATATCATTATAAAATTTAAAACGTTTCTATTATAAATGAATTTATTAAATAACACAATACGTTAAAATTAATTATGTTCTGTTAATAGTTAATTATATTATAGATATGGATCTATAAAACTCTATCATGGTCTAAATAACAAAATAGTTTTTTAAATTTCATTTAATACATAAAATATTATTTGTGGATATTTTTATTAAAAATATTAAAAATTTTGGTTGTAGTGGGAATAATATCCATGACCTAGAGGTTTAAAAATGTTTTTGAATTTGAATTTAATATTTTAAAATTCAGTCAGTTTTTAGAAATGTTTTTATTTGAAATCGTGATTTAGAATATATTTATTATATTAAAGAAACCATGTCTAAGGTCAGATACCACATTAACATGAATAAAATTTATTTCCATATTTATTTCATTTATATTTTTATGACATGAAAGATATTTATGATTTCTCAATTCATACTAAAATAATATTTGAATATTAATTTTTTGTAGAAATAGAAGAATATGGGAGACTTATAAAAAATATAGAGGTTTTTAATTAAATATATATATGATATATTCCTTATATATAATGGATATAAGGAAAATAATAATAAGTGGAAGGATTAATATAATGATAAAGAATTCAGTTTCATATAATAAATTTTTTATAAGTGTAAGGGAAGTTAATGATGATAAATTATTAAAATACATTGCCTGAATGATAACTGATGAACAATAAAGAACCAATATATTATTTGTTATATTCAATTTATATTTCTCATTGATTTTTACTTTTTCATTACCATTGATCTATAGAGTATGAGAGCTAGTCATAATTGATGAAGAGTGTGTCCTATTAAACCCTTATAAATAGTATAACGAATCTCACTATTATTCATCAATAGTGAGTTAATATTTAAAAATATATTAGATTTAGTATTACAGGTATACCAACTATATTATTAATGTTGTTTGTGCTTGATATTATAATTCATTTTTAAGGTAAAGTGTATAATTTATAGTACTCTTATCTCTAATATATTACCATGAAAACTATTTTTAATGAATGTAATACCAATCATTGATAAAAAAAACTTCATGTTATAGATGAATTAAATGCTATACTATTATAGTGAACTGTGCATGAATGAATATGTTTAAATTATACATAAAATAATTATTGTTAAAATATTATATGAATTAATTTTTGATAAGAATCTAAAGGAACATTACATCTTTGATAAAGACATTTATTTATTATGGAGAGAAAAAAATAATATTTTTTAAAAGAAGTTAATTAGATTTAAAAAATAAAATTTATGTTGGATAATATACACAATATTAAAAAATGATAATAAAAATTTATATAAGTTAAATATAAAGCATTGAATAATATATTTTATAACCTAAGGATAAATATTTTTCCATTTATTAAAGCATTATTCAACATACTAAATAATCTTTGTAGAGTTGTTTGAGATTTAACGTAATTCATTAAAGATAATAAAAATGATAATAAGATTCTAAAAAATTCATTGCCCTATTTCAATATAAATGTATATATGATTTTAGATGAAAATATTAAAACTTTTTGACATGACACTCTTCATATAATAATGTTTTTACAATATATGTGTATGAAGGAAGAAGTTGTACTAGTAAAGAAATAACTCCACTGAGTTATATTTTAGATAAATAATGAATCACTCAATTGAATAAAATTTTAAAGATTTTTTGGATAATATTAATATATTCCCCAAAAAAAATTTAATATATAGAAAACATAAGTTTAATATTAATCCATTACTTTCCAGTTTTATATTTTTCTTATTAGACATTGTGGATAGGCTTATGTTGTGTTTTTATGTGTTTTGATGATTAAATAAAAACCTATTTTTTATTATAATAATTTTATCCTTAGTGTCATAGATTCTATTCTATGGTGAGATATTTGTTTCAAATGAATTTATCATTTTCTAAAATGAAGTGATGATATTATGTTGAGTAACGTATTAAATTTGTGACAAAGTTTTTTATCTTATGAAAACAACGTATTGAAAGTTTATCTTACTATATAAAGTATTATATTATGATGAGAATATATAAGTTACCATATGTTAGAAAATATATATTCCATCATAATGTAGTAATGGAATGACTTCATCTTACATAAAGGATATTCCCAAAAGGATTTTCTTGAAATCACCAAGGGACATTGTGAAAGTTATGTTTCACACTTTAGTAACAAAACTCTCTTACAGAGATGAATTATTCTTTGCAACAATGATTTAAGTTTATATTAGGCACCATATAAGTCAAAGATCTATTTTATCTTACCAAGAAACTAAAAAAATTTATTTTACAAGAAGAAAGCTCTCAATCAGTTATCTTATGAAGAAAAATCTATTATACAGATCATCATGATTAATTTTATAATTTTAGCATAATATCTTGATAATTAATTTCATACTTTTTTGAGTATCAAAAAATTAGTTGTGTAATTAAGTAAATATCGATTTGTATAAGGTTTCATTTTTTTAATAATGGAATGATTTGAGGAAGAAGATTTTTGACACCACCGTTGCAAAAGAAAATTCCATATTTTAAAGTAATGGACACAAGCCATTAATTGTCTGTCACAAAAAAAATCAATGGGATATTCACTCCACTATTATGATCATCTCGTATGATAATGTTTAAAATCAAAGAATATATATAAATACGGAGTATTATACACTCAATGGATACATAGACTGAGATACACATGTACATACAAACACTATAATTATTCTAAGGAGAAATTCATGTACATAGAAAAAACATCATCCAATAATTTCATGTTGATCTTACAAGTTTATCTATAAAAACTGAACAACATAAAGAGTTGTACTTTGAATATCATCATCTTATCTAGATGTATATTGATATAATATATGTTTTATGTTGTAATTATGCGTTACAATAGTTCCTTAATGATCATTCATATATATTTTATCTACCCTCATTGTAAGTGATTGTGTTAAGACTATGGATAGGTCTTGTAAAGTAAGATCTTGGTTGAAAGCTCTTGAACCATTATAAAAAGTAACAACTACCTTTATATAGCTAGGATCCCTCTAAAAAGGGAGATCTTAGTGAAAATAACCAAACTCATAGAGTAATGTTTTGGTGGTGTGGACTAGGGTATTTTTGTTCCCCAAACAACTATAAATATACTTTTTCAACATATTTATGCTACAATTTTATATTTACACTACATGTTTCTATTATAGAAAATATTGGAACTCACATACCTTGAAGAGGGTGTTTTTAAAGTAAAGAAAATTTTCAGTAACTCAATTCACCCGTTCTTGAGTTTTTAGTTATCCATTCATTGGGATAATAATTGGTATCAGAGCTTGTGACTCTTGGGTTTAGAACATTAAATGGTTTAATTAAAAATATATACTTTTAATTGATTGTTATGGAAGAAAAAATAAAAGGTATATAAATGGTTAGAGATCATTACTTTAATGGTGGAAATTATTAATGTTGGAAGGAATAAATTACCATATTTTTGAATAAAATTGGCTTAAAAGTTTATATTAAAGCAGTGAAGCATTATTTAATTTCAAAGACACAACCCAAAACATGGGATGCCATTAATAATGCAAGTTATGTTCTAAATTATAAAGATATTAATGCTATTATATCTGTAAATGACCCAAATGAGTTTAACTGAGTTTATCAATATCAAATAACTCATAAAATGTGGAATAATATAGTATTTTATTATAAGGATACAAAAAATGTGAAGGATATTTGATATGATACTACCAAACTTATGTTTGACACCATTAAAATAGCTGAAGTAGAAATAATTACTCAGTTTAATGGAAAAATAACTGAGATTGTGAATAATTTTTCTACTCGAGGAACATCAATTACTGAGTCCATGTATGAATTTTAAGTTCTAAGAGCTTAACCACTCAAGTGGAGTGAAATGTTAGTTACCAACATATAATTTACAACTGTAATGAATTTTAAAATAAAATATCTCATTGTATCTAATATAATGTATGAATCATAAATTAAAGATGAAGCTAAATATATAAATATTAAAAAAAATCTTCTTTGAAGATTCCAACTTCTAAATACGACAAAAAGGAAAAAGTTATATATATATCTAAAACATATTAATATGAATATTCCTAAATAAATTCTAGATCAAACAATGAACTCACATAGTTTTAATGGATGTTTATAATGTTTTATAAAAAGATAAGAGGTTTTGGAAGACTATTAAATATGTACAGGTAGCATGGTGACAATTCTAAATAATTGAGATTCTATATATGTAAGAATCTAGAGAATATCAAGCTAGATCATCCACAATTTCATGAAAATAAAAAGTTTGAAAAAACTTTCTCCCATGAGACCGTAATTAAGAATAAATTCTATAAGGATAAGAAAAACAGATTGAGTGATTCTAAATACTCTAGAAAATGTACATCTTGAGAATCATAATCTGAAACATTTAATGAAAAGGACAAAATTTTTTCATGGAATATTTAGATGAGGTATTATCTTATTAGTTCTATGAGCATGAGTGTGAATTAGAGAATGAAAATTGCTCATATAAAGATTTAAATGAATACTTTACCATGTTAGAAACTATGTTTTAAGGCTTAAAAAAATAAAAATAAGCTCTCAAAAATTCCATTAATTTTTTAATTAACAGGAGGACATAAACAAAAAAATATTAGATTTTGAAAAATCAGTTGGAAAATTATACTGCATCATGCACTGAATAGATTAACTAAATTGGTTACATATAAAAGGATGTTCAAAACATTAAATATTATGAAATTTATTTTAATAGAAGGGAGGAATACCTAAAAAAATTCATTAGTCATATATAACATAAAAATGTAAAATTTAGAATAGAAAGTCAGGGTTAAATGTATAAATTTTCAGAAAATAATTTTGTGCCTAATTAAAAGAACAAAACCCTCTATATGGTTACCTATTTTCACTATAGATTCATAGTAAACTGTCCCAAAATTATTAATATAAAAAATCATCAATTTTATGGAATTAAAAATTATTTTCATATAATTTTTTTCTTCAAAAATTCTTCTAATTTTTTAGAAAATAAAATTATATTTGGAACAACAACTGTTTTGTTTCTTACATTTATATATCCAATAATATTTGGGTACCAAAAAATATTGTTGTTTAATATTTCAATGTAAGGAACAAACAACATGAAAAAAATGAAAAATGACTTTTGAAAAATGGTTTCTCAAGGAATATGAGTGTATATTTCTCAATCCTTATCTCAAGATCTAAGATTCATAGAGGCTCTGCCACATTTGAATAAAATGATAAAGAATTTTTTTTGGAATTTAATCTATTATAAATCTAAAATATATCCTCATACCCAAATAAATTTATGTTCAAGTCTTTCAAGAAAAAATAGATAAGTATTTCTCATCTTTGTGATTATGGTTATTTAGTTGATTTTTCTAACAATTCATGTTTCATTTTCAATGAAAAATATTTCAAGATTAAAGCACCATGAACAAACAATTTCCATAATTTACATATTAATCTTTATGAAGACCAAATTTAAATTATTTGAATGATGTAACTGATGAACCATGGATTTGGTAAGAATAATTATAAATTTTAATGATCATTTTTTAAAAAATTTATATAAAATAAATTTGATTTCTTATCTTCTTAGTCTTAAATTGGATAAAGAAAAACAATGTTATTCATATCAAATAGGAAATAAGAATGATTTATATTTTAAATCAATTATATATTTTGCTACATATATAACTCTAGAAAATATCTATATAGTTCTTTTTTGACCATTTAGAATAATATTTATTTGTGGGAAATCATGTTCTTATGTGTTGGTTGACGATTTATCAGGATTTACATGGGTTTAATTTTTGAGACTTATAAGTGAAGCCAATTATTTTTTATGAATTTCTGTGAAATTGTGAAAAGTTAAACATTTTCTAAATTATAACATTGACAAGTGATCATAGAGGAGAATTTTAGGATCATTAATTTAATTCATATATCTCAAAACAATTTATTAAATATACTTTCTATGCTCATAGGTCACCTAAAAAATGGTGGTATTTAAAGGAGGAATAAGACGCTACAAGAAATTTCTAGAATAGTATTATTTGAATATGACATGCCCAATTATTTATGGGAAGAAGATATTAACATAGAATTTTATATCAATAACTGATTAATAATAAGGAATATATTTATAAAGACACCTTATGAGTTGTGAAATAATAGAAAACCAAAGGTACGGTACTTTAAAGTATTTGGATACAATTTTAATATCTTAAACACCAAGGAAATTCATGGTAAGATTAATCTAAAAGTTGATGAAGGCATATTTATAAGTTATACTACCACTTAAAAATATTATAGAGTTTTCAAAAAAATTTCAAGGATTATTGAAAAATCAACAAATGTGAAGTTTGATAAAATTGATCAGTTTGATAAGAAAATGACTCAAAATGATGAGTTGAGAGATTATCTTTAGAAAATGAGACCTGAATCTATTTTTTACAATATAAAAGATAATGATTTGTAACATTATTATTTTTAACCATATCCTATAAGGTTTGATACTATTGAACCAAAAAGTATGTTTTTCTAAAAAACATGAAAATCTTAAGGGTCATCCTCTATAAATAGTTATATGATGTTAGGATGAAAGAGTTAGGACTAGAAGAAATATAGGAACTCTTGTAGAAATCTATTCCTTTTTATCCAAGATAGAACCTAGAAATAAAAAATAAGATTTATTTAGTGAACTCGTGGATTTAGCAATGCAAGAAGAGTTAAACCAATAGAAGAGAAACAAGGTATGAGAATTTTTTGATCGAACCAATGAATATCCTATTATTATAACTAAATGGGAATTTAGAAATAAATAGGATTATCATGATGTGATGACTAGAAGTAAATCAATATTAGTTGAAAAAGGTTAATATTAAGAATACTGAATAAATTATAAAGACACATTTTCCACTACATCTAGGTTAAAAGAAAAATGAATCCTTATATAAAATGAATATTATATGAATTTTATTTAAGTTAGATGGATGTTAATGATTCATTTCTAAATTTATTTTTAATGGATGAAGTTTACGTTAAGCATAAACCTTGTTTTTTAGACCCTCATTTTCAACATTCTATTTTTAAACTTACAAAATCTCTTCATGGATATAAAAAAGTACCTAAAGCATGGTATGACAGGTTAATATATCTTATTTTATCAATTGGTTTTTTAGTAGGAAATGATGATCCTGTATTATTTAAGAGAATTTTTTTTAGATATTTTATTAGAATAAATATATGTTGATGATGTTATTTATAGATCAATAAAAATCAAACATTGTTTAATTATTTTTCAAAACGAATAAAAATAAATTTAGAATGAGTATAATGGGTGAGTTAAAATACTTTCTAATATTTTAAATTTATAAAAAATATTTTTAAAATTTCTTAAAAAAATGAAAGTACATACCTGATATTCATAAAAATTTTGGACTTTAAAATACTAACATTAATTCAACTAATATATGCTCAAATATAAAACTTGGCTTGGTGGAATTAGGAAAACCAGTTGATAACAAGTCGTATTGAAGAATCATTGGATGTTTACTTTATATTACTTTACATAGACCATACATTATTTTTTCAGTATTTTTTTGTACAATAATTAAATCCAATCTAATGGAATTTAATTTTAATGTTTCTAAAAGGATTTTAAGATATTTAAAAATAACTATGTCTCTTTATATAATTTTTTTAAAAGCATCCAATTTAAATTTAACTTCTTATTATGATGCAGATTTTGGTGGATATAGAATAGATAGGAAAGTCACCTCAGGAACATTCACTTTTCTTAGTTTAATCTTAGTATCTGTATAATGACTGAACCCTAGAATCCCATATTCGGTGCATTATTATGTATCATTGTCATGATCAGAAAGGATAAAGTCGCAAAATACCGATTAGTTTAGTAGACTTGGATGTACTAAATACATTCACAAGGTTTACATTATATCATAAAATAGAAATCTTTATCAACATTGTTTCCATAGACAACACTGAGATCCCATAAACTATCCTTGCAGGTCATTCGAAATATACTTCTTTGCATCCTGGGAAAAATAAAACACAGATAGGGGTGAGATCAGATGCTCAGTAAGGATAACAATATAGCGTAAACTTTATTAAATAAGCATAATCATTTATGGCAATGTATAAAACTAAAACAAAATCCTTTTTAACTTAAAAATTATTATAATATGGAAAATAAAAATAAAAATAATGCCATTTACTTACTCACATGGATATTATATTAGTCAAATAAACAGATGAAATATATATATCCACTTTCATAATGATGAAATTCATAATGCCGGACTTTCATAACCACATAGTCAAGGCCTTATGCCAATACTTCAAATAAAAAGTTTTCAAGGCCTTGTTCCAAGACACTAGTTTGTCTCGTGAAACCTACCGATGCTTTGAGGAGAAATAGCGGGCTCCACTCATCACTTACTAAGTCCAACACATACCTCATATGAAAAGGCTTAAATATAACATAAAAATTCATATTAAAACTTGCAAACAAAATGTTAATACTTTATCAATTAACCATTAATGGTATAAAAATAACACATCCACAGTCAAACATATCATAGAACCTTCAATAAAATATTGAATATTTGTATCATAATAAATCAACTTCAAACAAGTTTAAAATCCATCAAGGGATGTTGATATAGATAAAATTTATTTGTTCAAATATTTGAGTGAAATATCATTTTTTATAAATACATTTTGAAGTCACAAAATATATAAAGGAAGGAATTTAAAGACATTTTTGAATGAAAGTTTCTCATACCAATTTGAAACTTCTGAAAGGGATTAACATTTTAAAAACATTCATGTCCATATAAATAAATCCTTAAAAACCATTTTGAAAACATCGACATTAATGAGAATTATTTAGAAGAATAAATATTTAAAACATTTAAAATGATGTTTTAGTAAAAAAATTCCCTTAAAAATAATCCATTTAAAAATTATTTTATTAAACATGGAAATGGATAATAAATATGTCCCAGTAGATACATACGTAAAAATAATCTCAGATAATAAAGTGATTGTGAAATTAACCCTTAACATGTAATTTTCCTTGGCTTAGGTTTGGTTAATCTCATGTATAATGGTTAAATAATTGTTATTAAATTATAAAATAATGATATACATTAATAAGATATCATATATGATCTTTTTATATATATATTTGTTAATAATATCTTAGTATTATCGTCGTTTTGGGTGTTAACTAATTCATTTTCCATTATATGATTTGTTATGTATGTAATGTTTCTTATGTATAGGATGTATGTTATTCATATGCAGAATGATATTATGTCCTCAAACATTATTATTAATCATCTAATGAAAATTAATCTTTAATGGATACAATAGGGAATTAATCTCTTCGCATTCATGGAGACGGTAATCCGTACATACACACGAGTGACAGTATCATTCTTTTGTTATTAAAATAAGATATAATTGGATGGTATATCATATATACAGAATCATTATCATGTTATATTTATTATTTACATAAATTATATATCATTATTATACCCATTCAAATAATAATGCATTGAATAACAATTACACAACGACGTGGAGACGGTAAGTCGTACGTATGTACCTATGGTGACATGTCATTCAAAGGATGGATAGAATAATGAATATGGTTGTACCATATTTATAATAACATCACAGTATATAGAAGATACTGGAGTTATTATTTTATAATGGAAACAACAGAGAAAGAGGAAATGTAAGAAGAAAGGAACTTGAATGAGGTGATGAAATATTTACCTCTTCTTCGGGTTCATCGTTTTGATTTGATCAAAAGAGATCCTTAGGATGGCTTTATGACCAAAGGAAGGACTCTAAGTTGAATGGAGGAAAGTTAAGAGGATATTTGGGAAGGGTTTTGTTGGGCCGAATGGCTTTGAAGGTGTGAATTATAGATAAGGGGGAGTGCCCTTTAATAAAAGGGGTGGGGGGCACCATAGGAAAAGCTAGAAATATTATTTTATAATAAAAATATTTTTGGTTTCTAATAGCTCAAAAATGAATTATTTAAAGTCTAAGGTGGGGAAGGGTCGAAAACCACTCAACCAAAATGTTTTAGGCAGGTTTGGTTCACTATATTAAATTTATCTTTTAGATTTAACTATTAGTTAAATAGTTGACATTTACCATGTCTCTTTGTATTTTTATATTATATGGTTAATAAACTTACTATAAAATTCCAAGAGAATACCGAGTGGTTTATTAATTATACACCTATAATTATATATGTCTTTTGGACTTAACATAGATTTTTTGGAATAGAATATCAATTAAAAATATAATATTAGTTTTAAAAACTCTTTTATGTCTATTTTGACACAATTTGGTATTTTGTTTTTTCTAAATTCATAACAACATTATTACTTCAAAAAAATTCATCTAACCAACTATAACATTTCATATTAACATATAAAATTATTTGAATTCATAATAAGTCTCAATTTACATTTATTTAGATTTTTATAATATCAATTATATTAATATTTCATTAATTAGGTAATTACTACATCATCATTGTGTCATAAATAAATTAAATTTTTTAATGCCTAAAAAATATAAATAAAATACCATTATTTAAGAAATATTTTTAGACTTATAATGAATATTTATAGTCAAATTTATCTTATGTGTAACCCTATATTAATTTTTTTTAGTTATTTAACTTTTAATTTAACACTTTTAACTCTTCATTGAATTAAATAATAATATTTGTCCTACTCAAATAAAAGTGGACCTAAAGGATCATATTTTATTCCTAATCTTGTTTTTTTCAAATTATACTTATCCATTAGAATTATAAAATGTGTTAGGGTAATAATAATATCATTTTTAACCCTAATTACCCTATTTATTTTTTAAATGTGGTAAATAAAAGTAAAATGTTACAATTCACCATAAATTATTTTCCTCTTATTGAAACAAATTTTAATTACTTATATCAACTATGTATCTCAGTTTTTTGAAATTCAAATCACAGAAGTGGTAAAATTATGTTGTATGCAAATTTGCAATTGCTCCTTGGAGCTGGGTAAAAGACGGTAAAAAGTTCAATTTTTTTTTTATATAACTAAAATTATTATAGAATTACTCCAATGAATTAAATTGACCTTATATAGGTAATTTGTATCTATTTGGACCTAAAATAAATTTAAATAAAATAAATAATTATTTAAATAAAAATTCAGTTTTAATCAATAACTTAGTGTTTTTCACTATTCATCAAAAAATGAAAGTTTTTATAAAAATACCAAAAATTAACCCTATTCTAATTTTTGTATTCTGAATTAAAAAATGAAATCTATTTTTTCAATTTAAAAACATAGAAGTTGAATTAATTAATTTGAAATTAATTTCCATTGTCAAGACCAAATGGCGTATTTTTAAGAAAGAATAACTTTCTAAATATTGACACTTATTTATGTCCAATTTCAAAGTGAAATTACTTAGAATGACCATCATTGGATTAAATGGTAAAAATATAATCTAATTATACTTCCAAACCCTTAAAATTTATAATTCAACAGTATAAATTTTTTTTATTTAGAAAGTTGTTTTTAGTTAAAATATAGTATTTTTCACTATTTACCCAAATATGAATGTTATCAAAAAACACCAAAAATTTATTGAAACTAAATTTTTTGTCCTGATTATAAAAAAAAGTTTATTTTGTAAAATTGAATATATAAAAGTTTCAAATATTGGATTTAAAAAAGGATCACCATTAAAAGGCGGTAAAATGGCATTTTTTTAAAAATAATTTTTTCATCTGAAAAAATAAATTTGTTCTTAAATTATGTCTAACAAACTCATAAAATGGATTCTAAAATTATATGGATTATTTCAGGTTAAAAATTAGGTTAATACTATTCATAACCTCTTTTTAAAGGCTAGTATGGTAAGTCATGGTGAGCTTGAACTCATTGTTACGTGTAGTGAAAGTTATTGAATTACATTGAAGAAATAACGTACTATGAAATCTTAGGGTGTTACAATTAGTATAGAGTAAAAAAACAATTTGTGGTATTGTCAACTATCAATGATGAATTTATTGTATCCGGAAGTTATTGTTCACAAGTACTATGAATGAAACACACCCTAATAGATTTTTAATTCAATTGTAACTTTTTTCCAATAAAATGTGATAACAAGAGTGCCATCAACACTTCAAAGAATTCAATTCACTATTCTGGAACAAATTATCTTAATTAAAAGAATCATTTCCTAAGAGATCGTGCACAAAAGTGTGATATCTCTCTAGAATTTGTTTGTATAGAAAATAAATTACCATATAATTTTACTAAATCATTACCTACTAAAAGATTACATTTTATCAAATATAAATTAGGTTTGAATAACTTTGGTTAATTTTATTTCAATTTTACATATTTAATTGCATGAATTTGGAATTAAGTAAATATTTTATTTTCATTATTTCATTCATGATTTGGAATGATAATTTTAACTATTAGTAACATCAAAATAGGACACATCACCATGTTTTGTTACGATTACTCTAACATCACACTATACGACCCATCGATTACCATAAAATGAATGAAGTTAAACTGATTATATATGAGAAACCATTACAAGCCTCTGAATCTTAGTCTCTTTTCTATTAGAAAATTTCTACTCTAACCCTCAAATATTCTAAACCTCTTTCAAAAATGGTGAAATCCAAAAGAAACTATGGTGTTACCTTTAGGAGAGTCAAACATCCAAGGATAAATAGAAAAGTTTTGAGTGGAAGAGGTGCATATTTTAGTTGGATCGATGGTATTGATATGTTACAAAAAATAGTTATAAATAATCATGTTTGGTAATTCATTTTTGATGAAAAACAAACTGAAGTTTTTTATAAAAAATAAGATCGAGAGTTTTATGATATGGTTGTATTTCATGTTGGTGATTTTGAAGATCTGTTTATAGTGACTATAAACATAAAAAGATTTTCGATGACATCAATAAAAAAAGATGAAGGTTTCAAAAATAAACATTATGTTTATATTTAATAAATACCTATATAGGTTTTTTATATTAAATAATTCCTTTAATGATAATGAATTCTCTATTCGGTATATCAGATGTTGAAAAGAATCCGAAAGAATATTTAAAACCTAAGAGGAAGATTCCTGTAAAATTTATTTAGTATGTTATTTATTAACAGAACACTGAGTTTGAAAAAGTTCTTTTTAAATATGTTACATTATTATATCTATTTATGATTAATAAACCATATAATTTACATGATATATTATAAGTTATATGTTCCATATTAAAAAAATCAATAAATTGTTATCCTTTTAGATGAATTTTTACCTTATTTTTTTGGTAAATTCAGTGTCTATCTAGATGAAACCACTAAAACACATTGTCATGGATTAAAAATATTGTTTGAAAGTGTGTTATGAAGAATTGTTTTTTACTATAGTTCATCTCTGAACAAGATTCCATAGATTATTTCAGAAGAACTAGTTGATATATAACCTACAAATACTTAAGGAGAGTCATCTCACAAGGTAGTTTCCAGCAAAGTTACTACTCAAAATCTTACATGTTTTTCTATTAATGTTTAATAACCTATTAAATTATGGATATTATAATATTCTTTAAAATGAAACTCTCACTGAATAGAAAACAATAGTGAGAGTTATTGTTCAACCTAGTGAAGGAACTGCTCTTGAAGTTAATATATCACATGCTCTTACAACCTTTTAATCTATTGTCATTCCTATTTCCTCTGATGGATAAGAATTAGCCTCAAACATTACCATATTGCTTAGTGTTGGACATGAAAAGAACATATCTAAAATATCAGGTGCTATCCTTTCCTTTTAGGTATCTTCGTTTTGGGAGACAATCCAAAAAAATTAGAACAAAATGAGTTAGTTTTGTTAATCGAAATGTTGCTATTAGAGAAGAAGTACAAGGGGAAGATACAACTCATCTTGTTTAAAAATGGTGAGATAGATCAGAATTGGGAGAAATATATCTGTGTATGGATTAACTTACAATGGTTAAAATCAATAGAATGATGATAGTAAGAGTGTGGATATCCATTAGGACATGTTCTCACATATTCTTACAGTAAATACTAGTTCAAAAATCCCTACTAAATAATTGGATGCTTCTGATGAAATATCTTGAGATAGTTAATCCATGTTTAATTATAATGTTTAATTTTTAAAATTCATTTAGTTGATTATATATGTGAAATTGTAAATCTTTCCGAGCAAGTTGATTTAGAAGATGATGTTGGTGAATTAATGTTGTTTGTTCAATCCGTTTTAGAGAATGTTTTGAAACAATAAAATAGAGAATCTTGAAATAAAGGGGATATAGATTCAAATTTGGAAGTTTTTTCTAAGAATATTGAAACGATTACATCCACCATTTGTTCCATGAAATTTGAGATTATTTTTAGAGATATGTTATAATATTCTCAACGAAACATGGTTTCTGATGTTAGAAGAATTTTTAAATTTCTAGATTGATCTATCTTAAATATTGATCAATCATATAAGGAAATAAGTTACATACTATAGGAGAAAATAAAAAAAAGTAACAATATTTCAGTTCAAGTGTAAAATTATACTATATTTATTATCACAAGGTTGAAAAAAATGGATTTATCATTGGCAACTAATTTTGAAGTGTTAGAGAAGAAATTTGAACTGTTGCATCAGTTGGTTGTAAATAATTTAAAATAAGAATTAAAAAAACAAGAATAATAAGAGTAAGAAGCATATGGTGAACCTTGAAAGAATCAAGTATCCTACAAAGAGAAATGAAATAGTTTATGCTGGTCATCTGGTTGGTTTTCTAGAAAATCAGTTTGAAATGTTAAAGAAGTTAGTTGTGAGCTGTGCTAGGAAAGGATATTTAAAAAATTTATTAGGAGTTTTTTCTCAAAGATATTGGAACATTTTTTATCACTATATTATACTATTTCTATAATGATTTAGTGAATATAATATAATTATGTATAGTGGCTCTGTTTCATCTGTGAGGAAGACATCCACCTAGGCCTTCTATTACTAACCATCACACCTCTACATCTCAGATTCTCAAGGATATAATCATCCCAGATGAACCCTATTTAAGGGATAATCATAGGTTTGAAAAAAAGTATCATTACCTATACCTAAAACCACTTATAACATATTATTATTCCATACAGATAAATTTCATTTGAAAAAACCACATTAAAAATCTCTCAACATTCATTGATCCTTATTAAATATTTCTGAAGGTAATAGATCTCGTCTTAGAAGATCTTTAGAAACTTTGGGTTATGTTGTTGGAGAAAGATATGATGATATTATACCTACATACTTTTTCCTATTTTATAACCATAATAATATCAAATACACACTCTAAAAACCCATCATTCCACTCAAAGTAGATATATTTTATTGATTCGATAGGTTAATTAAATGAAACCTCACAAGTATTTCCACGGTGGTATGAAAAATATTTGAATAGTTTCATGATTATGTTTTATATTTATAATGAATATATTTTTTTCTTTTTTTGGTTGAATGATTTTATCTATTTTCTAAATATTCTCATTGTATGTTTCATTAATTTTTATTGATTTTCATTCATTAATTAATGATTTCTGCTACTCAATACTTTTTTTAGTATAACTGCATGAATATTTTTTTTTCATATTCAGTAGTGTTAACTATTTACACTTGTTCATGTGAAATACTTATTATATTTATACTTTCTCTAGAAAAACATACATAACATTTATTCATTTATAAAAAAATATTGGGAGAATATTATGTATAATGTGCCGCCAAGTAATACTTTCAAAAGAATGAATAATTGGGTGTATAAGAGTAAAAATAAAATAAAGAAAATAAATTTATTCTTGTAATGAATTTAAAAATAAATTTAAATATTAATTTAGAGAAGATAAAAATTTAAAATAGGAATAAAAAGAAAATTTTTTCAATATTATTAAAAAATAAAAACCCTTTGAAAACATTAATTATAATGAAATTTAAAAAGTATGTGTTTTGACTTAAATTTTGAGTTATAATAACCCTTGAAAAGGATCATAATCTAAAAGTTAAAATAAAATAAAAAAATAAAAAAAATTCCATTAAATCGATTTTTTTTCAATAGAAAAATAGAAAAGATACAGATTTCAAAATAACTAGTTGTTTTTTATAAATATAAATATTTTGGAATCCCTTAAAAACTGTTTGAATTAGAATTAAAATTGGATGATTTTTTTTATACATGACTTCAAAAAAGGTAGGTATTCATTCAAGTTATTATATCAAATTCTATGGTATAAAAAGAAAGAAACTAGTTAGAGGTTCAAGAAGAATCATCTAAAATTTATATAATACAGTGATTTGAAAGTATTTTTGAGGAAAAAATAAACCAATATAATTTGAATATTTTAGAATAAAATATGTATATCTATGAATAATAAATATCTTACTATGATGGAAAATTTAAATTAGTATGTATGGGAAATTAATATTAAATGAAGTATCATGGAGGGCATCATATTGTTGTAACATAAACTATAATTGATATAGAAAAGTCCAAAAAATTTATTACCCCTTACAATAAGATTTATAGATGTTTCCATCAAAACAAGTTTTATTTTTATTAAAATCATTAGAAAACAATGGGTATTTTTTCAATTATTTAAAGAAGAAGATCCACTAAAAATTTTCATAAAAAATTGTATTGTAATTTGAAAAATATTCTTTTTTATCAAATGAATTATTGTTACATTATTATTATTTATTTATTTTACTAACATTAATCTATTTTCTAACAATAATTAATAAAAAAACAATATATTTAAGAGGGAGTGACCCTCTATACTAAAGAAATCAATAAAATATATTAAAATATTATAGAGTTTTAAAATATTTCACTATTTTAAAATAAGGTTGTTATTATCCTAGTATTGATGATAAGGTAAAGGAAAGTATATATTTTGATACTAAATATTTTAGTTGGGTTAATAAGAATAAATATGATATACAGAAAATAGTGGAAGTATCTATTAAAGTAAGAACCCATGAAGTCTTATAATTTTTATAAAATTAATGTTATTCCTACATGTTAATGAATATTGATATTATAAAAAAATATGATTTACAAGGTTGATGAGATGTTGATGTATTAAAATGAATAATCCCTTTAAATTTGACGTTATATAAAATATTTTATTCTAGAAAATGATATTTAAGGTGAGAAAATTCATCTCATGAAAGGTTTAAGAAATAATCTACTTACAAAGAGTCTACATCATGAAATTCAAACATGAAATACCATTAATTTAGAGTAATCATGTTATTAAAAGAAGATATGATATTGTGTTGATGTGATTTATAAAAAAAATTAGATATACCAGTCAAATTATTTGTCATTAGGGATCATGATATTATACAAATTATAACATGAAACTAATTAGTAATCAAATATTTCCCACATAAGTAAACACAACATGGTAAATCAACCAAAATAATAGGTCTATAATGATTTACCATTGTTAAAGAGAAACCCATGAGATAATTACAGAGCATGTTAGGAAGGTAATCATATAAGAAAATATTACCAAAAAATAATAATAAAGTGATGAACGATTGTACTTGGCCAATGGTTATAAATTTTATTAAATAAATTCATCAGAAAAAATAGAGAATGACGATTCATGTTTTTGATTAATGATGTATATTTAATTTTACTATTCATGAATGATATATTGGATTTTATGAATATGTTTAAAAGGTTTTCTAAAATTATTTTCAAAATAAAAATTATTATACTAAGATCTAATAGTGGGATGATGTTCAAAAATGCGAAAGTAGAATATTATATTAATAAGCATAAAATATTAAAAAAATTTCATTAGTAATATATTAAAAAAATAGGTTTATAAAGTAATGAAAAAGAATAATCAACAACCCAAAATGATGATATATAAGAGTCAATGTTGAGATGATTTTAAATAGTTAATCACTTGACATTATTTTATTTTATACATAGTCAAGGATAAAATTGAAATTAACATCAGTGGAGAGGGTATAAGTTTCCTTATACTAGAATAATTTTTTAAGAAAAATTTTTTGAATTGAAAATACTGTTGATAGTGAGGAAATTATATCTCCTTTAATTTCTTATTCTTCTTTATTATGACATATATTTTTTTCTATTTATATCTAACTTTGAACATGTGTATGTACTCTTCCTTCAGAGAATTATATTAAACTATATTGATCATTATTAACACTATCATTACTTTTATTTTTTTGTGTTATTTCATTTCTTTCCTTGTCCATGAATTACTATAAAAATTATTCTTGTTTTCATTAATCCAAGAAATAATATGTGTAGATTAATGAAAAACATTTTAATTTGTGAGATATTAATTAATTCAATAAGGTTAATTATTCCTAATTCATCATCAATTTTCGTTCTTTCATCTGTATTTATTTTACACAACTTCAATTAATGACAAGATATGAGAAATGGTTATATAAAATAAAAAGTTTCAATTGATGTATTTAATTTGTAAAATATTTAAACTTAATATTCTCCATGAAAAAATGATACTTACACTAAATTTTGGTTGATAAATGACGGCTATCAGAGCGATAATGAGGTGAAACTGCATTCCTTAACAAAGTTTTCATCATCTTGAAAGAATTTGAAATAACAATGGAAATAATTTCATTTATATAAGTTAATTTTGACACCCAAATCTCATTACTTTTATAATGTCATCATTTATGATATCTTCTAGAATCTTAACAATTTTCTTGCATTTTATTCTCTATTTTCTTCATTTACGTCACTTTTCTTTCGACTATTTTTATTTTTGTTTTCTATTATATTTTTTTAAAATAAAAAATCACCTCCTTAATCATGTTATTTCAACCAAATTTTATTTTACTAGTCTACTTGTTAATAAATAATTCTTATAGACTCAAGACTTCATCAACAGGTTAAAATTAATGTTGAGGACATTTTTTGGGTATTCATTTATTTTATTTTCAGTTTATCTTATACTATTTATATTCGATCATTGGGTGATCGTAAATATGTTATATCAATCAATGAACTTATTGAGATATATAATTTTATATAAAATCTTGGTTTTTATTATGTTTTTATTTCCATTATCAATCTATATTTTCCCATGATTGTTTAATTATTATTAATGTTTTACTTATTTATAATTAATATTGAAATTATAATTGAGGGTATAGTCTCATCACTAGATAAATTTGATCCTCAATTATAGTCATCAACCTTTAGAATATGGTTATGAATTATAAAGGTCACATGGTGTCTCTTGGTCACGTCTATCCTGATGTACCGGGTTGAGGATGATATAGTTATTAACAAAGTAATAGATTACTGATGTGATGTGAAGTACTCATGAAATTGGTATTTTTTATTTTTTATTTATCCCTAAATAAAAATATTTTTTGCTACTAAATAAAATTCAAACGTAGATTATTTCTGATTAAGTCAGATTATTTGAAGACCATTTTGATGTTAGGAATAGATAGGAGTTGTAGTGTCTTATTTTGGGGAAGTTATAGGAAATCACATTGTATGGGTGGATTTCAGGACATGAAGATCTTATAAAAGAATAAAATTATATTGAAATAAATTTGTTAACATCAAAATAAAAAGTTTCATTCCATTGTTATGTTCTAAAACGTGAAGATGTTTGAGCTGATCCATGATGATAGAAGATCACAACACAAAAGGCAAGACATGATTTTCTAGGATCACATTGTTTGGCGGTAAAAACTATATTTCTATAAGAGGTATATTTTTTTGTTTTAAATATAATCATCATGACACCAAAAATATAGCCATAAATATTTATTACCCTTATATATTTAATGTTCTATGTGATCACACCATAATGGGTAAGATAAAAAAATGACTGGTTGTGGAGAATGATTTGTTTGAGATGTTGTTGAATACTGTTTCAAATTTTATTTGATGAATAATTTTTTTTTGCAAAGGTAATGTCCATGAATCAATTTTGATGGAAATTTAATGTTTTTTTTCCTATTTTATCCAATGATATTTTATGATGATATTGTAATTAATTGGTGTATTTTTTATCATGAATAGAAGAGGAGTTTAAGTTATTTATAGAATATTTGGAGAATAGGGACACATAAATACAGAAATAGAGATGTCTAAAAAGACACCATGATATATATATATATATATACACACAAAGGTCAATTTACTATTAATAGTGATTCTGATGTAAATATATTTAGATAAAATGATTTATAAATAAATTTGGAGAAGTTTGTAGATATATGTTTATAATTATAGTTTTGAATACAGAAAGAATACACTGTGTTTTGGTGATATTGACTATTCGATGAAGGGAGTTGGAACTTAAGAAATTTTAAAGTCCCCTAATATATAATTATTTTATATATTACATATAGATTTATCCTATTTTTATTTTTGAGGAAAATAGATGGAAATAACTTGTGGTTCTTGACTATATCATGAAGAAAGAGTGATGAAAATACACAAATGATTAAGAACACTATGTAGTATGACTGAAAATTAGAAAAGAATATATGAATACCACTCATAAATTTAGTATAGATTTTTAAATTATAAAATTTTGAGTGTCATATTACAAATCACAATATTGAGTCTATACCACAAAGATGGTATGTTTAACTTTAGTGGTTCTCATGTTTTAGAGGTACTTGTGCCATTGATAACCAAATTTAAATTAATTGGGTGAACCATGAAGGTTGCATTTTTTTTGTGGAATTAAAGAATGAATTTTTATAAGATTGTGGGTCATTGGGAAGTGGATTAGTAGAGAATCCCCCAACAATGTTTAAGGAGGAGATTTTTTGAAGAATCACACTGCAATATATCAAGAATTAAAAGAGAATATATTTTTCTAGAAATTAAGGATATGGTTATGGAATATATCTATTCCTTAGTTAATAACTCCAAACCATAAAATGGGTGAATTTTGGAACATCATCCCACTATGGAATAAGTCACATCATGAAGGGGTGTTTTCATAAAAATCATGAATATTTGACTTGAATATAAAAATTATAAAACATAAAATTTTATGGATTAATATATATTTATTAGAACATAAGTAACACATTAATTGCATGTGAAATCTAGATTGAAATTCATATATTAAATAAATAATAATCAATAAAAACCCTTTAAATAAGGTTTGTATACAAGTAAATTATTATAACTACATGAAACCATTTTAAAAAAAAGTATAATTGAAATTATTAATTTTATAGAATATAAGGAATAGATACATATAAGAGTTCATTTAAATGAATTATTTAGTGAAATAAAAGGCTTGATTGAAGAATGGGAGGGAAAAAATATTCTAATCATATCTATATACAATAATATAGAAAGATGATAATTTTAGTTTTGAAATAAACCTCATATAGAGGACTACTATTATAAATGTGATATCATAGATTTTTTTAAACCCACAAATGGAAATGTTTGTCCCATATATCAATAAAGAAGTAGAGTCAAATGAAATTGACTTGAAAGGATACTCAAAATTATATATATCATGGAAGAATGGTCTCATAATGAACAAATATAGACCATAATGTCCCTAAACTCTTCAAGAGACCCTAATGTTTATAAATTGTCCAAACCTTCACTGATGCATTATGTGTAAAATAAGAATAGGGAGTGTCCCTTCTATTGACTTTTATACTTTCCAAGATATATATTGGATGTGTACCTTGGCATGGAGTTACCATGACATGAAAAACATTAATCAATGGAAACTGGGAATAATTTATTTGAATATATTGGCACAACATTGTGTCTATTATTATTTGATTATCTCTTAATGGTGAAAAACTAAAATCCATGTATTATATATTCATTAAATTATATATTTATATTTATATTTTTTTGTTATTAGTGAGAGGATACATGAGAGATTACATTCGTACCTTATAATATAGTATCTCGATATATATGCCTAAAAGGACCTATGAAAATAAATTTTTTTAGCCAACATACAGCTAGATTCATCCCTCCCTATCAAGGTACTTTGCGTCAACCTTATCTCAAAAAGTGTTATTAGAATGAAATATTATGACTATATATTCAATTTCTAAATATAATTGGATTTTCCCATATATAACCAATTATAAACCCCCAATTGTTTTTATATAAATTATCACTAATTGTTGGAAGAAAATAATGATTATGTTTTTATGGGATTGTGGAAAGGATGTTATAAAGTATATACATAGAGAGAATGAAATGAAAAACCATAGTGAAGGATTTCTTGATGCAATATTAAAAATATTTTAAATATATCAGTGTACAATTAAAAATAAAATAACAAAACTCAATTTAATACTAAATTCCATATGTATATGACTCTTGAAATTATTTATGGGAATACATGGGTATTAAAATTGAAGGAGATGGAGGAATCATCCTAAAAACATGATAAAGGATACCTTATATAAAAATGAAAATAAAATTAAAAAAATTAATAAGGATATTATAAATATGAAATCCATAATTATTGTGATTAATTTTACTTCAATTGATAAATCTGATTTTATTAATATTATTGACGTCTCTTGAAAATCTAAAAACACCAAATCACCCAAAAAGATAGGTATAAGTGTAGATTCTGGTGAGTATACATTTAGTTATCAAGATCAGATAAAATACATATGTGATAAGGTTTATCAATAATAAATCATCCACCAAGAAAATATAGAATTCAATAAAGATCTATCTATAGAGAATAAAAGGATTAATATAGTTAATGTGGCCTTAAATTTAGATATAATGAAATGGGTGAAATGATCAAGGGTTAATTCAACTTAATATAAGAACTTAAATAAGAAAGATAAAATCATATGGCCACATATAAGGATTTTAAAGAAATTTTTATACCCAACAATAAAAAATTTTATGATTGGAAAAAATATGCGATAAAAGACAATTTGTGGCTGAAGGATATGGTTATAAAATTGAAAGTGAAATAAGAGAAGATCATGTATCATAGATTAATACATAAATACTAAAAGAGAAAATAAATGGTGATGATATCCTCTAAGGAATCCTCAATTAGTGTAAGTAGATAATTTTCAAATATAAAATATATGAATAAAAGGAATTTTAATTAAAAATATAGGAGATAAGACTTCCAAAAGAAGATTGTAACTGAATATTGTTTCTATAGATGGTTGAGACACACCATGAGTGTACGTTTGGAAACCCAAGGGCTCACTGGTAGAAGAAGACCTATTAAATTAACAAATAAACTAAAAGGAGACAACATGAGATATTATATCTATAGGATATTTTTTACAAGTTATAACCTTATTTATATTGGAATAAATTGGTTCCAAATTGAAGAAAAATAATTCCAAACAAATTTTTTCATTCCAATGATATACAAGGAGAGGATTTACACCGGAAGAAAATTTATTACTCTAGAAAATATATTTTTCCCTTATAATAAAATAAGTGATCCCAAATAAGTTTTAATCATGCAGCACTGATGGTTCTCTCCTAACAACCCTCTTGGAATGGGTGGAAGTAAATTTAAAAGATAAATAAAAATGTGCATATTGTTCTAGTTATTAAGAAATATGATGCACACTTAAAGAGAGATTCACCATGAAAAAATAAGTCTAATGTTATTAAAATTTATGTTAAAGTGGATAAACATATGGAAATATTTAAGGGTTTCACAAAACATACCATATGAAAAGAGGCGAATATTGGTGGAATATCCCTCTTAAAACTTCAGAATAATGAAGGGAAGTGTACCAATGTTTTATAAAACTAAGAAACTTGGAATAGTGGGATTAGTCACAAAATTGATATGGGTATCAATCCATAGGAAATGGATAAACCTTGAGAGAGAAACCACAGTGAAATTCATAGTAGTGGTATTACAAGAATAAATACTATAAAGTCTTGGTAGGAAGATAGAAGTAATGGGTTGCTTCACTATGAACAACATCATTTTTCAACTTGAGAATGTCAGATTTACCCCTCTCTAAATGTACAGAAATGTTTATAATATATTTTTTAAATTATGTATAATTAAGGAGGGAAATACAATCAATGGGGTGTGTTTTATCGTAAAAAGGATCAAATATGCAAAAGAACTATGATTTCACTCAAAATAAATATATTCATGTTTGTGTAATTATTAATATTTTTACTCTTATTTACCAATGGGAGGCACCATAATGGCACAACCTTCGGTTTAATATCTGGATAAGTCCCACTTTTACTCTATATTTATTCATTTCATCTTTATTAATAGTTATAAATGAAATTTAGATGAATTATTGAAGTGTGTTGATTTTCAGTATTTAATTGATAAAATATAAATAGATTAAATGATAAAAAAATAGAATATATGGGTACGTGAAGGAATAAAAACTAAAAATTTTACCATGTAGTATGAATCAAAACACAATTAGGTTAAAAATAAAAAAATAATATTTTGGTAAAATTATATAAATCAATTCACTGTCACTTAAATATGCTCTAATTTTATTAAAATAATCATTAATTACTTCTCAAAATATAAAATCTCTATATTTATTAATTTTTATGAACAATTATTACATCTAGAAATGATAGTTCTATACTAACTAAAATATCCATCATGATTAGTAAATAACAACACTCTTTAACTAATGGTATGTTATTTGTCACCTCTATATATCACCCATATATCAAATCATTATTCAATTCACTAATTTCAAATAATGTGAATGGATCATTGAAAAGGAAAGGAAATTAAATAATTATAGTAAATAAAAAATTAATTCTAGGAATATAATCTTTATCACCTAATATACTCTTAATAAATATTTTATAAATATCATAATGGAAAATAAAATAGGTAAATATCAATGAAAAAAGATCAAAAAACTATAGAACCATATCCTTTTGAAAGAATCATCAAATTAATTTTCCATCACCATAGTGAAAATAGTTAAAAACATAACAAAATTTCAGTGAGAAAATATAAATAGAAAATAAGGAACTCAATCACAATATAAAAGTTATGTATGAATAGAAATAAGAGAACATTGGGGATCAAAAAAAAATAGTAAAAAAATTATTATACAATGCATCAAGAAGAAAATAGAATAAAATTATGAGTACCCAAGTAGTCCCATAAAGCAGGGATTATTTTCAGACCAAATATTTCTTTATAATTAAATGAAAATAAGTGAAATGTTAAAAATATCTGTTTATTAAAATCTATTCATGATAAAATATCATTAAGGGATTAGAAATATTATAAAAAATTCATCATTGATATTATCAATTCTAGATGATTGTTCCCTATTTAATTTATATTCACAAAAATTAATGTAGAATAGCTAATTATCGTAAAACATATCCACCTTGAATAATACAAGTATTTGAAAACCATCATCTTTGTTAAGAAGTACAACCTAAACCTATAATTCAAGTATTATTATTTAGTGAACGCCCTACATGATTGTCCCATTAGAATAGAATCACATAAACCATTAAAAATTACTATATCATCATCAGTGAAATATTCCCTCCATCCCTAAACTTGAGCATAATTTGAATATTGATATTTTACCTCCATGAAATGGAAATGTATCAAAATTCTTGAAAACTAACACATGAAATACATAATAGAAAATTCTTATCAACATTAATGAACAAACCCCATAATATTTCCATTTTATTTCATTATTAATCTTGAAATTATATCAATTATGATGTATGAAACACACAAAACCCTCTATCAGTGAACCAACCAAATAGACACAAACTTCTATCTCAAGTGAACCAAATGAAATTTTCAGTGATTGGATAATAATAGTGTTACACATTGAATTAGTCAAAAAAATAAATAAATAAGCAACATTATTTTGAATTTTTTATTTTCCTCTATATTACTGTGCACCTCAATATTTGAGTAACATTAAAGAACAGGCTCTAAATCAATAATAATATTAAAACATAATTTAACAAAGTATCATTTTTGAGTCAGATACAATGTTGTGGGATGAATCCCACGTATAGTGAACCAATATCTAAGATAAAATAGCCTCAAATAATCTACTATTCATCCATACCTTGGGGTGATTCATTTGGAAAACTCTTTATATTCAACTTGTGTTATAGCATCCCCCCTTTTTATAACATAACTTTTCATTAAATTTTACCAAACCGAGGATCTTTAAGGTTTAGTGTCTTCGAAACCAGGAACTTAAAACATGAAAAGATAAATCATTCTTCATAAAAACTTGGAAGGATTATCCTTATGTTAATGCTAGGTTTATTAATGCATCTCATAACCTGTGGACATACATCAAAAGAAAGGGTGACCAGATGGCCTAGTAAGGTAAACAAGGGGAAACATTTAAAATGTGAACTTGAGATACATCAATAAAGTCATGAAAAAAGAACTTTAAGGAATGAGAAAGAATACATGAAGCATATCATAATAAAAATAATATATTTCATATCTTGAAGATGTGGATACAACATTTAACATAGATAATCATTTCTGTTTCACCAAGGTCAATCCCCAAGGTGTCATTAAAAATTACCAAGGTTATTCATCAAGGTATCGTTAAATAAATGGGCATCTCTAGAGATTAAGTCTTTACCCAATGCATTGGAGCGATATCAGGGAAAAACCTTAAATTTTCCTTTATTATCATGTGAGCCACATATATAATCATCAAACATTTCATAAATAACCCATATATCAAAAAAGAAATGGGTTTCCTTTCATAATCATAATGTTTTAAAAACTGCTTTAAAGACATGATATTTATGTCACATTAAACCCACGTAAAAAGGAATGCGGGTTTCATGTATGTAAATTCCAGAATTTAAAATAGAAAATTATGATATATATGTGAATACCCATATATATGAATGAGCTCTGAGTATTCACTTAATAAAATAAGAGAATTTTAGAAAAAGAGAGAGACATTTTGAGATGAAAATTCTGCAGCATAATGACTATGTTATAGGGTTTTAGAAAATATTGAAAAGAGAGGGGACATGGTTCAAGCACTCATAATGATTCATAAAATAGTATAGGGACATAATATAAATTATATAAGAATAGGGATATGAAATTTAAAGGACGTACCATATGAAATGAAAAACATGAAAGGAAGGAAAAAATAAGATTTCTCTTATGAAAAATTTGGCAGCCTAACGACGTCACTTAAAACATCAAAAAAAGAGTTGATGAGATCAAATAGAGTCTGTAATATTATGAACATAAAAGAAATATATTATGGATATATAGATCATACCCCAAAATAATACAATGGAACTTGAAATACTGGACATGAAAATAGAACTTGAAAATGAGAAGGGTGAAAGAATCCATTACAAAATTTCGGCAGCCTAACGGTGCCACTTAAACATTATTAAAATGAATTGATGAGAGAAAGATGGGGTCTCCCATAATATGAAAATGAAAAGAAAAGTAGTATGAATATAAAATAACATCCCCAACATAATAACATTGAGCTTAAAATAAATGACATAAAGGAGAATAATGAAAAGAAAGAGAGAGGTAGGATCCCTTACCTTGAAGAGTAATTTCGAAATCTTGATGTTTGGGACCATGGGAGGATTGAGGGAACTAGGGAGGAATCCTTGGGAGATAAGGAGACAAGAAATTAATTGAGGAGGATTTTGGAATGGAATGGATGAGAGAATATCTTGGTATTTAGAGGGGAAGTGAGGGGACAAGGCATTAATGGCCAAGGGACACCTCATTGGTGGTATTGGAAAAAAAAAGTTGTATTTCTTCATGGTATTGGCCACTTGGGACACCTAATACGTTTTCATACTATTAAAAAGTCGAACATCCCTTAAAATATATCCTGACATCATCATGATGCTGTTAGGATGTCATTAAACAACCGAAACTCTAAACTGAAAATTCACTATTCACCGAAAATTCAACTTTCTCAGAAAAATCCCAAAATTTTACCTTAACCAAATATAGATGCCCTGATTTCAAAAATGAAATCTATTTTATAAAAATAATTTTCTAAATATTTTAAATTTAATTTTTAAATGAATACACTATTCACCGAAAATTCAATTTTTTCAGAAAAATCCCCAAAAATTACCTTAACATAATATCGATGCTCTGAGTTCAAAAACGAACACCATTTTATAAAAATAATTTTCTATATATTTTTAATTTAATTTTATAATTTAAAAAACACTATTCACCCGAAAAAACATATACTTGACTAATAATTTCGAAAACTGTTATTTACCTATTTTATTGAATCACATTACTTAATCAAGGTGCCTAGATTATATTAATACTTTCTTTAAGTGATATTACTAATCCATTTGGTCACATTACTAATCCTAAGTGAAAAATTAGTATTCATAATTTACTATTCATCAAAAATTTAGTTGATTTTATTATACTCTAAATTTTTTACTGAACATAATTGTAGAAGACTGTATTTTGAAAATAATTACACTTAATTAATTATTTAAGGTTTAAATAAATATATTCAAATATTCTTTCTCTAGAATTTATAAAAAATATTCATACAATATTTATCTGGACATTTGGAAATTCACAAACTTCATCATAAGAAGAAATCACAATTTTTATTTAAATCAAAGGATTACACAAGGTAGTTACAGTCTCCTTACATAGCCCCTTATAACCCCAGCATAGGACCTAAGTGTAAAGTTTTCTAAGGTGAGAGAATCTGAGGGTGGCTCGACCAACATCGCATGAGTAGTAATTTCTATCAGTTTTAACTTCTCTCAAAGGCGATTCCATTCTAGCTTCACACGATGATGTTCGACTAGGGTTTGGTATAGAGAAAAGCCCATTGGTGCTAACTCCTTCCCAAGTTCTGTTAGATGGGATTCGATTGGCCTGAGACTACTGGATGAGGCCATCAAATCTTCTTCCTATATTAATTAACCATGATCACTTGTATTTAAAGACAATAGTCGCAACATTTAGTTTCCAAGGGTCATACTGACTAACGGTCATATAAAAGTCAAAACCAAACAGTCTCATTTTAATTATACTCATTTTATTAAATGAAAAAGTTTTTTGAGTATGAAATGAAATAACACACAAAATTACGAAACATGATTTATTCAAAATTTCGGGTCGTTACAATCTTCCCCCCTTAATAAATTACGTCCTTGCAATTTTTATAATAGGGCTAGGAAATTTCATTGAATGTCCCACATCAAAAAATGAGTCAGTAACACTATTACATAAAAAGAAAGAAAAGGAAGTACAAAGGTCACCCGAGTTAACCCATACTAGGATTCCATGCAGGGAAAGCTGGATATGGAAGAGAAAACAAAGGGTCATGTTCTAATAGAGAGTGATAGAAAACATGATTAGTAGAATATTCAACACAAGAAAATCACAAAATTTTGATATGTGTAAATGGTATTCGATTACCCAGTATGAAATGTAAACCAAAAGGTTTTTTTTTATGTTCCTTTTCATAATTTTGAAGAATTAATTTACCACATAGAATAAAAACATAAGGAAATATACCTACCTTAATGTAGAGTTTCATCCTTTAATAAGTTTCCACCAATACTAAACTTTTCTCCAAACAAAGTGAATTCAAAACTACTTGGTCTCATCAAAGAACAAGAATCATCTTCTATAGAATCACGTAATCCACAAAATAATAACGATCTATATTTAAACATTTATCCCAAAAACAGAAAGCATAATATAAAACAACTCTTCAAAAAGAAAGAACCCTATAGGAAGGGAAACTACTTTAAATCATCAAAGTTCCACAGTACCACCCAAAGTTCATCATAGAGCATTCTATAAATAAGTGTCCTTGAAATTCCTCAAAATAAACCAAACTAATATTGAAACACAAATATATGAATGCTTTGAAAACATAGTCTTCCAAGATAAACTTTATCGTTCATCTCTAAACAACATCAACCACTCCTAACATCTTGTAACAAAAGTAACTAACCTAAACATATTTTCCCCAAGATAGGTTAATAATTTCCATAAGTAACCTAAATTAATATAAGTTAACCTTAAATTCGTTGAATCTTCAAAATATATGTCAACCGTTACTCCTCAAATAAAATACCATAGTAATCTATTTACCTCATTCATATAGGGTTCCAAAAATAGTGAACATCTTCCAAAATAATAATCAACTATTAATTCCCTAATCATTTTTTTCAAGAAGAACAACTTCACAAAATCAACATGAGATACATAACAATAGATGTATTCCTTAATGATATAAAACCATCATAGGTAGTGAGTCGATGTTCTTAGAAAAAACTAAATATATGATCATAGGGAATGAACTAAAATACAACATGAAATAGACAATTTTTGCGAAGAAGTTACATGTACTTTAGTCATCATGATCCATCTCAGCATAGGACATGCATTGTTCCCTTGTCCTTGAAGATTGTTGATGCTCATCATGCTTCTTATCCCTTTCAAGAGATCATTTCCTTGGATAATGTCCAACTTCTCCACATTTACAACATTGAAAATTATAAGGTATATTAGATCGAACATTATCTCTATTCATCACATTATCCATTTTTTAAAGCAATTGGATACTTTATGCCCTATCACCCTATACTTAAAACATCTCCCAGTTCCTTTGTGACATTCTCATTGGTGCCCCTTTACACACTTTTTACGCAAAGGAAATTGGGTTTTCTTTCCCTTATCAACATTATCAGATGAACATCCTTGAGACTTCATCTTCTTATTCCTTGACGAATTTGGGCATTCAACTAGGTACCAATTAGTAATTGTGATTTTCAATTGCTGGTTTGGCATAATCATAATATGTTCAACCTGATATCTCACCATCTCTGTCATATTAATTAGAAAATCAACACATTTCCTATCACATTGGTTGTTGGTAAATGTTCTTCCATATCCTTCCATTAACTGAGAAAAGAAAGTATAATTAGGGGGATTTTATACTTACCTAATAATCATGAAAAGGTAACTTAAAGAATAGAAGGATAAAATTGTAGAATTAAAGTATACCCTAACTTATGATCTCATATGTTCCAATCTAGGTTATATATGATCATATATTCTTATGTGAATCTTTATTTTATTTTATCTTTTTCCCTTTAATAATGGTTCATAAAATGCTTATGAATATACCAAAGCATATCCCCTAGGAGTGTCGTAATCTAGAGTGATGCAAGGACCATTGTCGTGTACCAGTTCCCGTTTGAGTCAAGCCCAAGAGGTGTTTTTGGGTTTTACCCCTATGTACATCTGTTCCAGTTCCACCTCTACTTGCTCGTATCCATACAGGGATTTATTTTCTTAATAAACCACTTACTCAATAATCCCCAAAATACCAGGAATAAACTTTTCTATAGGGTTCTTCCTAAAGTTTTCATTTCCTAATTTCCCAAAATAACTAAACCATCCATTGATACCAACTATAGAATCCCACCTTTTTATAACATAACTTTTCATTATATTATACCAAACCGAGGATCTTTAAGGTTTAGTGTCTTGGAAACCAGGAACTTAAAACATGAAAACATAAAACATTATTCATAAACACTTGAAAGGTGTCTCCATATTTTCATCCTAGGTTTATTACTGCATCTCATAACCTATGACATATATTAATATAAAGGGTGAGCATATGGCCCAATAAGGGAAACAATGGGAAACATTTAACATGTAAACTTGCGATACATCAATAAAGTCATGATAAAAGAACTTTACGGCATGAGAAATAAGTAATGAGGCATATCATAATAAAAATAAAGTATTTCATAACTTCAAGATGTGTCTAAAACATTTAATATAGAAAATAATTTCTGTTTCACCAATTTCCATCCCCAAGGTGTCATTAAAAATTACAAAGGTTATTCACCAAGGTATTGTAAAAAAAAATGGACATCTCTGGAGATTAAGTATTTACCCAATGCATTGAAGTGCTATCAGGTCACACCATTAAATTTTTATTTATTATCATGTGATCCACATATATCATTATCAAACATTTCATAAATATCCCATATATCATAAAATAAATGGGTTTCCTTTCATAATCATATTGTTTTGAAAACTGTTTTAAAGACATGATCTTTATATCACATTAAAGCCACGAAAAAAGGAAAGAGGGTTTCATGTATGTAAATACAAGAATTTAAAATACAAAACTTTTATATATATGTGAATACCCATATAGAAGAACGTTTTTTGAGTATTAACTTAATAATATAAGAGAATTTTAGAAAAAGATAGAGACATTTTGAGACGAAAATTATGCAGCATAACAGCTATGTTATAGGGTTTTATAAAATATTGAAAAGAGATGGTACATGTGACACCCACTCATAATGATACATTAAAAAGAATGGGGAAAAAATATAAAGGATATAAGAACATGGTAATGAAATTTGAAGGACATACCATATGAAATGAAAAACATAAAAGGAAGAAAAAAAATAAGATTTCTGTTATGAAAATTTCGGCTGCCTAACGGCATCACTTAAAACATCAAAAAATGAGTTGGTGAGATCAAATAGAGTCTCTCATCATATTAAAATAAAATAACTGTGTGATGGATATGTATATCATACCCCAACATAATAAAAAATAACTATAAATACTTGACATGAAAATAGAACTTGAAAATGGGAAGGGTCAAAGAATCCCTTAGAAAACTTCGACAGCCTAACGACGCCACTTAAAAATTCTTAAAATGAATTGATGATCGAAATAGGGGGCCTCCTATCAAATTAAAATAAAAATTACTATAGGATGAATATAAAAGAACATCCCCATCATAATAACATGGATCTTAAAATAAATTACATAAAGGAGAATACATGAAAAGAAAGAGAGAGGTATGATCCCTTACCTTGAAGAGTAACTTCAAAATCTTAATGATTGGGATGTTGGTAGGATTTAGGGAACCTTGGGAGGTAAGGAGACCATAACTTAGTTTAGGAGGATTTTGGAATGGAAGGATGAGAGAATGGCTTGTATTTATAGGGGATGTGAGGGGACAAGGCATTAATTGCCAAGGGACACCTCATTAGTGGTATTGGCAAAACAAGTTGTATTTCCTCATGGTATTGGCCACTTGGGACACCTCATAACATATATTATGATTCACATGTCGACCATACCTTAATATATCTCACGACATCATCATGACACCGTTATGATGTCATTAAACACCCGAAACTCTAAACTGAAAATTGATTATTCACCAAAAATTCAACATTCTCAGAAAAATCCCAAAATTTAACCTTAATCAAATATCGATGCTCTGATTTAAAAAAAGAACTCCATTTTATAAAAATAATTTTCTAAATATTTTTAATTTAATTTTTAAATAAATAAACTATTCACCGAAAATTCATTTTTTTCAGAAAAATCCCCAAAAATCTCCTTTACATAATATTGATGCTCTGAGTTCAAAAATGAACTCCATTTTATAAAAATAATTTTCTAAATATTTTTAATTTAATTTTTTAATTAAAAAAACTATTCACCCGAAAAGACAAATACTTGATTAATAATTTCTGAAACAGTTATTTACCAATTTTATTGAATCACATTACTTAATCCAGGTGCCTAGATTATATTAATACTTTCTTTAAGTGAGATTACTAATCAATTTGGTCACATTACTAATTCTAAGCGCAAAATCACTATTCATAATTTACTATTCATTAAAAATTATGTTGATCTTATTAGACCCTAAATTTCTTACTGAACATAATTATAGAAGACTATTTTTTGAAAATCATTACACATAATTATTTTTTTTAGGTTTACATAAATATTTTCAAATATCCTTTTTCTAGAATTCATCAAAAATTTGCATACTATATTTATTCGGACATTTGAAAATTCACAAACTTCATCATAAGAAGAAATCACAATTTTTATTTAAATCAATGGATTACACAAGGCAGTTATAGTCTCCTTACATATCCCCTTATAACCCCAGCATAGGATTTATGTGTAAGGTTTGGTAAAGTGAGAGAATCTTAGGGCGGCTCGACCAACATCGCACGAGTAGTAATTTCTAGAAGTTTGAACTTCTCGCGAAGGAGATTCCATTCTAGCTTCACATGATGAAGTTTAGCTTGGGTTTAGACCATAGTAAAGCCTGTGGTGCTACCTCCATCACATGTTCTATTAGATGGGCTTAGATTGGCCCGAGACTACTGGATGAGGCCATCAAATCTTATTTCTATTTTAATTGACCATGATCACTCTTATTTAGAGACAATAGTCGCAAAATTTAGTTTCCAATGGTCATACTAGATAACGGTCGTATAAAAGTCAAAACCCAATAGTCTCATTTTAATTATACTCATTTTATTAATTGAAAAAGTTTTGTTGAGTATGAAATAAAATAACACACAAAATTAGGAAACAATATTTATTCAAAATTTCGGGTCGTTAAATGTGTATCCCCTAAAATAAAATGACAAGTATAGAACTCAAACCATAGAACTAAATAACCACATATATGCCTCCATGTATGAAAAAGGCTTCTAACTAGTAGTAAGAGTCTATGATTAATGTGTAGAAGATCATTCTAATTATATCATATCAAATAATATCAATCAAATATCCAAATATTATCCATGATTGAAAATGAAAATATGCATGTAGAAAAAAACACTTACTATATTTAATAAATATTATATTTAATAGTTATAAATATCTACTAATTTCCTACTAGGATGATATTATGTACACAATAAATAATATAATAAAATATAAAAAGTGGTTATAGTGATAACCTTGAGCCTTTATTCAACCTAATATCAAATCCTTATCGATATACTCTAACTCGATTTTCTATACAAACATTTCTCATTCCTACATACCAGATATAAGGTATACACATGAACTAGGGATCCTATATTGTGTGTGATAAAAAATTAGTAGGGAACCACCAATGCATCCCTAATATTCACCTTCATATACCTATTCATGCATGGGGGAAAATAAATAAAAAAATAAAACTACACATAATCAAACATATAAGGTCATCATCTGCTAACTAGGACACTATGAAAAAAAACCAGACCTTCTTTGAAAAATATTGATAATATACCCATCACACCCACAACCATCGACATCAAATTATGGTAATGTAAGGATATAAGCAAATATAGGCATAAAGAGAAACTTAGAATCCTCTCACTGTGATCCCATGTACTAATCCACTGGGGAACTTCTCTTGGATGTTTCTAAACTCATATCATATACAGACCCCCTATATATGGTCCCCATACACATTTCATTAGACACTCTAACACATCGTATAATGTCTCATGAACAATTATTATATTTATTCCCTATCATTTATGGTGAGGTATCATGTGATATCTTGACATCCACCCTATCACTTAGAGAATGATATTATATCATCACTCAACCAATAACCTATCATCCAGATTAAGTTATCATGTTAAGTCTAAAACACCACCCTTTAACTCTCAGTGAGATATCATTTCACATATTGAACCCCACTATATCAGTTGAGGAAAGATATTATATCACATCCTGAACACCACCCTATTAGTGAGGTTAATGTATTGTACCATGTATTGACCACCTCACTACCACTCTTGGAGAGGTATCATATCACATCACTAACACATATTTTTCACTAGAATGAGGTCATGTAACATATATCAACAACTACCCTATCACTAAAGGTGAGTTTTCATATGTAGGTCAAATGAAAAAACATATCACTTAGGGTAAGATAGTCATTCCAAAAATATACCCCTCATTTACTAGTGAAGTGAGGGTGCATCATTAAATTATGAAACATCTCCCAATGTCCTAGGTTTTGAATAACATAATATATTTCCAATATATCTCTCACACAACTCACAACATAACACTAGTCACTTATTACCTTTACCTATATATATACGTGCTCATCATTATCCATCCATATTTGAAGGAAAACATTTCTATGCTAGAACCTATCACATTTTCACAACACATCAAACTCATCCGAATCCCCTATTTCTTGTAGAGACACCCAATGGTTTGATAAGATCAAAACTATTCACTTGTCACTAATTATGACATACTTCTATCTTCCCTCTATGAATCTACATCATGGAGGCTATACCTTATATAGGAATCACTTTGATAGTCTTACTCTATTTAAATTTCCTAGATCAATATCCTAATCCCACATCCCAAGGACTATAAAAAATTTGAGAAACTCAAGTCCCCCTTGGAAACACATAACTAATCCATGAAAAAATTGTCACAACCTATTTTTGTGTCCCGTATCACATATCCTATAGGATAGCTCTCAATTACATCTCTTGAAGGAAACCCTACTCATTATACTACCATGAACCCCAAAGGACTTAACAAAATATCCTTAAGAAGGTTCCTCAAACCACAAGTGTGATTTACAGTTATCTCACCCTTCACCCAACCGACTAAGACCACTGTTACTATAACAATAGACTCATAGATACCAATCCTATTCTATTTAGAACCTATCACAATCCCAATGTTCTATCTTGTCCTCCTCATGTACTAACTAGAATCCTCACCCCTTGGTAATGCAAGTGGTAGAGAACTTTCTTTGAGTCTTGGAGCCTTAATGACACCTAATTTAACTACTTAGATTGATATCAATTACCATATATTTTAACTAAAGAATATTATAATTTATGGAATAAAAAATAATTCATAAAAATTATATGGTAATATATCATTGGGACTGTAAACCCCGATATAGAGTTACTGTACTTTTCAAACCCACATCCTTCCCTGACTAAGCTTTTGTTGAGCTATGATATTAGATGAGACCCAATATAATAAAATATTCTAAAAAAATAGTGAAAAAAAATTATAATAAATTACATGAAACAAAAAAAAAGAGGAATAATCCATGAAATCTCATCAAGTGGCATCTACCTTCCAAAACCATGAACACAGAAATACAGAAGGGATACAATACTCTCAAAACACCTCTAAGAGAAAATACCTATCACTGAATAACTAATCAATTATAATTTTAATATAATTAGACTAGTAACACTACAAATATTTATTAAATAACATATTATAATCAAAATCATGATCAAAGGAATGTGTTAATCATTCTATAAATTCCTATAGAAACTACATAATAAGTCCCATGGATCATCATAATTCTACTATAATCCAGTGAAAACATATCCAAATTCCTAATTTTAAAACACTATGAAGTACATATAATAATAAAGTAGATGGTCATAGAAGTAAGAGGAGGTAATACCACTATAAGTCTATGAAAAACACCCACGAACCACCCCTCATCAAAGGGAAAAGAGGGAGGAGGAAAGATAGAAGCAGATGGATGGATGGTCTTCTCCCAAGATTCTTTCACTTATAATACTAAATGGCTGATGAACATGAAATTACCATCATTTAACTATTTTTAAAAACTTATAAAACCCTCATTAGGTACATAGTTTATTACTATAAAGTAATTAGATAATTATAGGAGAAGTACATTTTGACTAAAACACCCCTGGGTATCGAACACACCTCCACTATGCACCTCAGGGTTACTGATTTAATTTCAGTATATCATAGGCTTCTCTAGAGTACCTAGTCCAATAAAACTAGTTACACAGTGTTTTTTAAATCCATTGGATACAATAACACCTTAGATATGCCCATGATCAATCTCATGATCCAACTCATATATCATTGAACACACCCAAAAAAATCCCAAAGGTATATCCCAATATTCAGAATTCAAATCTAAATAATAATTCTAAACACACCCTTCTCTAAAACTAAAAGTTAAAATTTCACACAAATTTACTAACCCATAACATCATGGGTCATTAAAAGATCCCTAACTCATCATTTTTCATTCACAATAAGAACTAATAAATATCACTTACATAAAATCCATAGAATAGAAACTATTACCACTTTTTTCTATTTTAAACTAAATAATATTTGGTACTACTACCCATGCACTAAGATCTTATATACCTACTTTCCTCTAGAAACCACCTCCACAATTCTCAAAACACATTATACATAACCCAAAAAATTTACATGATTCAATTTATACCTTACCATATACAATAACATAAGGGAACACATATCAAACATTCATAATAAAACTATTCCCTAATCTCAACCCAGATCACATAGAGATACACTATCACAGCAAATGATCATGATTCCTTAACAGCTAAAGTCATTGTAGAATCCCCCCGATTCCCACCATAAAATTTGATTCTAAAACATAATGTAAATAAATGGTTGAATAAAAAATCATCAAAATCCTACATTATACTATTTACATGAGCATTGATATATGATTGATCCTAGTCACTATTAGAGAAAACATTAAATTCTACCTGATTATGATTGACAAGGCACTAAATCTACTCAAACAATGAAATATAATTTAAAACACGACACTAAAAAATAAAATAGAAACATTTGGTACAATGAGACACTTATATATTATATAATTCCTCAACCACCCACTACGAGTCTCACAATACCCATAACCCTTCTGATAAGTGGGTTGTACTCTATTTACTAATAATATGCTACCCCCATAGGTTTATCATTATCATTGTATGGATAAATCCAAATTCCCCAATTCTAAATCTCATAATCTGTTTGTTAATTAGATAAAAAATTTGATGGTCCAAACCGCTCATACATGAGAAGTATCTTGAAATTATATTCAATATCATTTACAAGATTATCAAGACATCAACCTTACCATTCACCAAAATCTCACCCAAAATAAGACTCCTATATTCCACCAGTTAACAGTGCTCTCCCCACCATATCAAATTCATTAAAATACTCTATAATCCTTGTGATATAGAGATCCCTCATTCCTAATTCACCACACATATTGAGAAACAATAATCCCATCCAAGACAACCCATATAAAAGACTATGCTTAGATATACATTCTCTTGGTTATCCAATTCATGATTATCCAAGTACACATATAACTAATATATAATAATAAAAACCAAGACTAAACTCAACTTAATTTGTCTCACATATCACATAAATAATATAAAACTATATAGGATGCTATAAAATTTCCTCTCATTTCTTATCACACCCTGATATATCATGGTCTAGACCTATAAAATCCCTTGATACACTTCTAGGTATCAAGGACTATTCATAAAAAGACTAAGTAGGCTCTCATGGAATATATAAAAATATCAAAGGACCTTGAAATTCAAACATCCAATACTCCACATAATAAAGAATCATTGAATGTGGAAAACATGCATATATGCTCACACATTATTACTCTTTTAAACAAGGGGTCATTGAAAAACCACTCTTGATTTTCACAGTAAGAGTGTTATCTTAATAAACCTCTCATATGTTCTCATCCCACTATCCATATTGATATCTACTAAATTAAAATGGGTATAAACTCATATAATCCTTAATAACACCATCATAACCTTGATCCCATGAATTTCAAATCACATATCCTAATCAATAATTCCAAAAAAATTCAACATGACTCTTTTACATGTAAATCATTAACCATTAGGACCCTCAATTCATTAATTCCTAGAAACTTATGGCGTCATACTATAAAATGTCCAATACATTATCAAATTTCATACATGTATCAATTTAAATAAAAAAATCATTTACCCATTCCCTACTCACCCTAAACCAGAGCATATTTGATCACTCAACACAATCTTATCTGAATCCTCATAAAAAACAAGTCTAGGAATCCACATGATCCTTCTATTGGAACACAAATAGAATTCAATAAATATTGAAGATTCTTAACATCCTAAAATCCAAAGGAAACTAATGCACCTTTTTTACCCACTAAATGGTAGTTAAATCACTAAGGTAACTCATTCCAATTACAAACCACATCTTGGGAATATACTGGTAGTTCCCATTAATCACAATAGAATCAAATTCCTAAAAAACTCCCAACGGTTTACCACACATTCATTTAACCAAATGACTATATGGTTTCACCAAATAAACTCCCATAATAAGATCTATAAAACTGTCTAAAAAAATACATGCTTTATATGAATAAAAAACGATGGTTTAGTAAGGTATAATAACAATAAAAAGTTATATAGAAACATGCATTATAATTTATCTTTCACAATTTGAGAAACCATGATTTCTATCATATTTAGATCATAAATCATACAAAATAAAATTAATTTGAGGGGAATATTATGGTAAATGTTTGTTTTATGTACATATGCCTCTTGTGACTTTGATATATGATAAAACTATAAATAAAAACAAAAAATTAGTATATATTACTTGAATGAATATTTTTACTCTAATAGTAAAAATTATAAAACTAATCCCACAACCCTGGTAACATCGACTTCCCACCAATTTTTTTTAATATGGATATTGTTTAATCTCAATATCAAACACATTATTATTCCCATCTTCAATTTCCATAAATATTAAAACTAAAGAAAAAGTTCTACGATGCTATTTTGTAGTGAAACATCTAAAATAACACATATGAAACTATAGTTGGAGTGACATAATAACTCAAGAATACCTCCATGTATTCCAAAGGATTTTGATCAATTAAGAGTGTCTATTATAAATATAATGTACACTATAAACTCTATATCACAAATAGTCATAATAAAAACATAGATAAACATCACCCACTATAGATAAATAAAATATTCCTAAATAATATACATCCAACATATATCAAATGACTGTTCAATAATTATGCCAGAAAACATGACTAAATAACTAATGGGTCAATTCCATTCAAAAAATATATAAAATAATAAAAAATGAAAAATGGATTCACTAATAAACTAGAGTATCACCTCAACCCCATGTCCAATCCCTATTAAGCTACTTCAACCTGATCCACTATATGACCTATACTCATACCTACATAATATATATAAGTTAAACACATACCTTGGGGTTCCCATGAATGGTGTGATATAACTCAGTAGGGTACCACTAAAATCCCCCTAATATACACTATTATATACCAGTGTTTCCATAAGGAAAATAAAAAACCTAAATAATACTGCATACAATCATACACATTGGGTCAAAATATTCTAACTAGACCACCACAAATCATGAAATTATATAATTCAAATGATTATAGTAATATGTCTATCATAGTCACAATCATCAAATTCCCAATATGGTAAAGTTACCATATATCCCAAAACATGCATATAAATAACCTAAGGACCATCTCATAGTAATCCCAAAATTATATTAATCAGGGATACACTGTCAAGGGTCACTGAATAAATAAAAATTGAGAACACACTTTCAGTTATCCCTAAGTAAATTTCACCCAAAACTATATCACTTAGTGTGAGGTCACAAAACCACATGACATAGTTGAACCACATTTATTATTGGTTGGTATTATGTAGAATAAAAACCACTTCCCTATCACCCAAGGAGTGATATCATATCACATATTAACTACCACCCTATCACTCAAAGTGATGACTCAAATCATGTCTCAACCAACAACCTATCATTTTGGTTGATATCTCACATCACATGTCAACCACCTCCCTATATATTTGGAAGATATATTTTATAGTGTATTGAGAACCAACATATCACTTATGGTGTGGTCTTTTACCACATCTTGATCACAACACTTTCACTCATGATAGGGTCTCATATCACATATCGACCATAACAGTGTCCCTCAAGGTGTGACCTCATACCATGTATTTACTACCATCCCATCTCTTAGGGTACGGTCTTCAAATCAAGTCCCATTCCAATCCCTATAATGAATGTTCACAAACTTATTCCAATTATGTATCCCTCTTCTTATTTAATAAATCTTTGTGTAACTATACAATAAATAAATACAACCCCAATTAGTGAACTTGAGATGTATCCTATTTGTATATGGAACATCACACAAAAATTGTAACTAAACTATAGACCCCCATGACCTAGCCTCATATGTCAAATAACACATCATCATCAGTCAAGCCGCAAGAGATAAATTCTATTATTCATACCCTATCACATATCCAGGAGAATATAAACTAGTTGGAAACCCCTATCTCCCAAGAAAGAACCCACTATGTTCCATGTACCAAATATGTTTCCTACTAACCAAAGATTTCCTTAATCCATAAACCCACAATAAAATCACAACTCAAGGACCCTTCCTAATGAATGACTCACTCAACCAATCCAACTCCCTAAAAATTTCTTAAATCAACATATAAAAATATCTTCTTGAGATCCATTCCAAACTAACTTCACTTGTTTACCCTTTGGAAACACTTTTCCAATATATCATGGAAATTTCTACAAAAAAATTGGTTCTATCTTGATTATCTCATATCAGATATCAAAATCCTATCATATAGTAAATAATATCCTATTCATAATACCCCATGACCCTAAGTACATAACTTTATCAACCCAAGATTAAAGATTCTAACTCACCACTAAGAGAGTCCACCAAATTACTCATGAGATATTTGACGATCTCGCATATCACCTAAGGGAAAAACCCACCATGCTTGTAATTACATCATCACATATCCTAATCCTATTCCATTAACAAATAATTCCAATAAAAAATACTACCCTCGGGCTCATTACATTATAATTAGCATCCTATAACCATTGAAACAATGTCATTGTGTGATAATACACTTCCGAAAATGTTATTTAGTAATCATTCCATGTCTAAGAGGATCAATGAAATATTCTTTCTCAATTTGAAGCTATCCTAGTTCCTATCAATTTTAACAAAACCTGAATCCCCATGCGTTAATGCCCAATTACTTATAACTTTTATATGGATAAGTGTTATATGTTTTGTAACCAAATATATCTATATAAATATTTTTCATCATTTCTATAATATAAATATTACAACTCACAAACCATATCACAATCCCAAGAATCAATGGTTTAATATCTTTAAGGTATAGATACACAAGGAACTTTTTTTTCTACAATTGTGAACATTCCTCTATAATTGAGATATACTATATTCTCTTATATACTTCAAAGAAGTCATATTCATAACATATTGAATAGAAAAATACTAAATGGGTGATATCCAATGGTTCTCAAGGGAAAAATATCATCATTTCATCAAGGGTGAGATCATAAGCCTATGATAAAATATAGGCATGAGAGAAATGACTTATTTAAAAAACGTGGAACCATAAGAGTTTTCCATGGTTCATGATAGTATTACTTGTATAAACCAACATATACCATGGGAAAAATAGTATGATATTATGCGATAATAAAAATTATACATTAAGGATAATCCATGAAATATGGAAAGGAAATGTGACATTACATTTATAAAAATTATAAAAAAATAAATTTGGTAGAAAAATAAAATTATGGTATCATCATATTACAAGAATATTCAAGAAGGAACACCCTTATTTTGGGATAATATCCAAGAAAAATCACACATAATTTTTTGATCATATCCAAGTAGGATAAACCTTTAATTTATGATCATATCAATAAAATCCCTCAATATATTATCTAATGTAACATCCTAGAGCCAGTTCACCAATAAGTAACCTAGCCCAGTTAGTCACAATAACTCAAGAATTCCTCCCCATATGCTAGAGGGAATTGACTAGTAGAGAGGGTCCATGGTGGTAAACTAGGGATACAATACCCACATTAAAAGCAGATCAATGGTATAATAAATGAATAGATAGTTGAATCATAATAATGATAGACAAGTAAACTAAATTAAATCATGAATACAATAATAATTCATTAATTTAAACGTAACACCATATAAAAATGATCTGTAGTTCATGGATCAATACAAAATGTAGGCATACATACATACATGTATATAAAAAAATAAAAAAAGGTCAAAAATTTATCCAATAGCGTCACGATCTGAGGATCTGACACATGCTTCTAACTCCCATGATATAATAAATCAAGCAACAAAGACCAAGTACTTTCTCTTTTACCTAACTACATCAATGTAATCTATTCGTGTACCATACGATGACCAGAATAGGGTGTGAGATATACTCAGTAGGCCACCACATCAGACGTCTATAAAGATATATTCCATGAATACAAAAGAATCAGCTTGATGATATAAGATAAGTAATGTAATAACATGATTTAAATAATAATCATGTCAGGATTAGACTCATAATGGGATTCCCAACCAACCATACATGATTCATATCATGCCGGGAAATTCTGAACAAGGGACATAAAAAAGTGTTAGGGTTCAATAATATAACAAATCTATCCAATTACAAGAAAATTTTCAAATGTGGGACCTATGATGTAACAATGTTGTCCAAGAAATTATGGATGTAATACGTGATCCCTGAAAAAACAAGGCATCGTTGACCTTATAAGGTCAATCCAACTCATGACATATAAACCATGCATCTTAGCTAAGGGTTCTGAGTATAATCCAATTGGTACACCAGAGAAATTTCACTAGAATAATATCTAATTGAGTTTTTTTGTGAATTTCCATAGTAAATATTAGGATATGCATGACTGGGGGCTAAGGGAATAATAAAAGGCACCTCATATCATATGAAATTACCTGAATCAAAGAAGTGTATCTGGGGAATTATAATATTTGGAAAATTTTCAAGTGAATCGTCATTATTATGCCAAGGAATTCACATATAGATAAGACATTGGATTTTTTTCATGATGGGTATATCCCTTATAAATCAGCCAAATTAATTAGTGTGGCATATTCTAAGTGATCAAGGAATTCCCTTGAGAATTAAGGGATGGATCATGTCAGACCAATCCTACAACTAGAAAAATTCCATAGTTGAAATATGCACCATAAGGATAATGATATAATCAATTCAATGTGATAACCATTCCATTTAATTCACATTATATATAATTAACATCCATACCTTTTAATTCAATAATGAAAAAGGCTATGTAAGGTGTCATACCATTAATCATTTAATTCTAATTTAATATGATCCAAAAAAAACAACATTTCCCATTAATAAGGTTCAATTTATATATTTAAATTAATCAAAACACATTATAAAGTCCAAAACAACACAGCAATGGGTGTTTCAACACTTAAAATGTTAAGGGTCACATTGGCATAAATATGGAACACCCAAGAGGTGGCTCAGCTTGATTTCCTTGGTCTCCAAACACAAAAGGGGTATAATAGCATGTTTACATTCAAAATTAAGTATCTAGTTTAAGTAAAATAAATATTAGGGTCACTGTGGGGGTAAAATTGGTGTGTGGCATAATGAAGACAATTATAAATCAATTATACTTGAAGAAAAATTTATATACTAAATACCATATAACATTAGAGACACTTGTTCATAGTATGGTCTAAATCAGAAGAAAATATAAGAGTAGAAAAATACATTGAAAATAGGGCCTATTAGATCACACAAAAATAAAACTGAATATGGAGAGATAAATCATGAAAACAAGGAATCAGATTGAAGCTCTTACTAATAGGGATCTTTGGAGGTGAACAATGGTCTAATCAGAGTCTGAACGAAAGAGATACTTGAAATCATAGCTTTATGCCATGAAAGAGATCTGATAGTGGTTGAATAATATGAATATAAGGAAAAAAGAGTTCTGAAAAAAATGTTCTTCCTATTTAATAAAAGTCAACAACATCTTCATGATGTTAATGGAATTCCCATTATGAATTCCCCGAGTTTCATTTTTCTACGAGGAGAAAATAGTTAACATTGTGAATAGGATTCATGGTGTGTATTGAATTCAAATCCTATAATAATTTCCTAGGGTATGTATAGATCAAATTTTGTCATGAATTATTTTTCCATCATGAATTTCATTCACATCAAGAAATGGCTCTACAGCTAGCCTCCAACCTCTTGGTACCGTATTCTCAAAAACTAAATCATTGGCCTAAAGAGAGATTACCAGGTCTTATAAAAAAAGACAAACATGACAGGGGTTTAAAAAAAAATTAATGTTTATATGCCCTATATAAACATGATTGGATCTTATAGTTTTACAAAATTAAAGAAACTTGTCCTGGAGTTTTCCTTCCAAGGGTGGTAAGGATTTATATGAGAATAACTCCAGCCACTAAGAACATATGTCAGCATTTGACACCCATGTCTCATCCTATATGTAGCTGTGTTTCCATAACACCTTGAAAAAAGGAACTGACCTACCTTGGAGAGACTTCATGATTCAGTCAACGATTCATACACGATTCACCTCAAATAAAATATCTACCTATAACTCAATGTCATTAGGATGGATGATGTGAGACAGATTTGAATAGTAATGACATAACCAAGAAATGTGGAAAACATCTTGCATATCCCTATATCTCTTAGGGGTTTCAATTTTATATTACACAAATATGACCCCTCCAAAACATCAAAAGGTCCAATAAAATTATGCAATAACTTACTTGATACCTAAACCATCAATTCCCAAGTCTTGTAGAAACACATAAAAATACCTGATCCCCAACCTCAAAATATAGAGTTCATCAAAGGAATTAAACATATGATTCATTCTTAGAGTGGTTCATATCCATTCACTTCATGATTAACTGGACATTCTCAAAATTCACCTAAAAAATATGAGGTCTAAGTAGTTCTACCCCTTGCCTTTAACCGTCATTGAGATGATTGAAATGGCCTACCATATACGGCCTCATAATGACCCATCTGTTTCATCTATTGAAAAAAATTATTATAGGAGAATTTATGTTGTGGTATATGTTTCTCTAAAAGAACTATAAAATCAATGATGCATGATCTATATATGTCCTCCAATACCTTTATAATCCACTAGAACTACTCATTAGGCTGAGTGTGGGATGTTTTACTCAAAAGAACCTATATACCTAATTCCCTATGGACCCCTTTATAGAAATAAGAAGTAAAATGAGAATCTCTATGTGATAAAATAGTCTCTGGGACTCTATGGAGGGTTAAATTCTTCTAGACATAGAGCATTCTTATCTCATACACCGAAAATATCTCCTTGATAGGTAAGAAGTGAGATACCTTTGGGAGCTTATCGATGATCACCTATTCCACATCATTTTCTTGATGAGTTCTTGGTAATCCAGTCACAAATTACCTAGTTTCATCATCCCATTTCCAATCAAGAATGGGAAATGGATACACTAGCCCTACTGGTTATTGGCATTCCACCTTCACATGATGATAGTTGTATCACCTAGTAACAAATCCAGCTATATCACTTTTCATACCACTCCTCCATTATTGGTGATCTAGACCATGATACATATTTTTAATCCCATTGTGTACCTCCCAAGTATAATCATGAGCCTCTGGAATCAATTCCTCCTGGATGTCAATAGGATCCCATACGCATCCATGGATTCATAAGACCTCATTCTCATCAATGATCTTACCTAGTGGTGGGTTTTCACCTAAAACACTTACCTTAAGACTATTACCTTGGGATCCAATAGTTACCTCATCTTCAATAACTCCATGAGTAAAGAGGTCTTTGCTAAAGCAATAAGAGTAGGATTTCCATGATGGTTCTTCACCTATAAATGAATCTCAAAGAATAGAGCCATCTGCTTCCACTCACTACTGGTCACTCAAACTACCTATTTCTTAATCCTTTTATTCAAATAATCATCTATAAAATTTCCCTTTACAAGAGTATAAACAATATTAAAATCAATGAAATATAGTTTTTAAAACCACCTCCTCTATCTGAGATTTAATACATGTTGTGTAACGATATATTTGAGGATTTTGTGGTCTATAAACCCAAAAAACCACTCTCTAAGAAGATAATTCCTCCAACAATGTAAGGTTTGAACTACATTTACCATATTGAGATTGTGCATCTGGTAATTCATCTTGTGTGGCCTCAAATGATGAGACCTATACTCCATGAATCGATCTTCCTACATAAAAAATGATTCATTCTTGATTCCTAATGTATCATAATAAAATATTTTGTTTCATTATATATTTGTAAGAATAAAGATCATCATTCACATAATTCAATCATTTATCTTACAAAGGCTATCTCACAGGATTCTGAACATATGAATTTTGAACCCTTTTTAGTAAATACTATAAGAGGTTCTTCTAGGTGTGAAATGTCTTGAATAAAGCACAAGTAATTTCTAGCCATCTTTAAGAATATTCATATATCAAAATATTTATTATTATACTATAAAAAAATGTGACTCCCACCATCTCTAGGTCAACAAACACTCCAAACTCTAAAATAATATAACTCAATAAGTGAATCTTATTGATTGAAAAGTGGAATTTACTGAGATTAATATACATATAATTCTCTCTTATTGTATCTAGTATGATCTAAATATATTTTACATGGTTATGTTGAGTGTAATAATATAATAAGATACCATCCACAAGTATTACCATAAATGAATCCAAACACATTTGAAAACCCAATTCATCAAATCCATAAAAATAGCTAGAGCATTCATGAGACTAAATGACATAACCAGATACTCATAATGACCATAGTTACTATGAATCACTACATGAGGTATTTATAAAGGTCTAACTTATTCCAAATGATAAATTGGACTGAAATAAATCTTAGAGAAAACTATCACTCCTCAAATCTAGTTAACGATGTCATATATACGAGGAAGTGGATACCGATTCTTAGTCATAAACTAGTTCAACTGATGGAAATCCATGAAAATCATGAGAGTTACATCTAAATATTTAGAGAAAAGGATAGGTGAACCCCTAGGTAAAGTACATATATATATAAAACCATTAAGTTTCAATTCCTCTATATATCTCTTGAGCTTATACAACTCAGTTGTATCCATATTTATAGGAGGAATAAATACCTTTAATTCTCCTAGAATAAGCTCGATAGAGAACATCACATATATCTCTGGAGGTAATGAAAAAAATTATTCAGGGATGACATAAATGAAATGATCTACTATAGGAAAAAAATACTCCTGATGTATTATATGATCATCCATATAAAGAATTGAAATCTAGGATATCACTCCACCTATCCCATGATGGTCTAGTCCATATCTACTTTACTAGACATCACATTCACCCTTGTCAATATAACTATTTCCCTGTGGTAATTTAAATGATACCATATAACAATAATAGTACACATAAGCATGATAAGGGACCATATAATACATCTCGAGAATGATATCAAATCCTGTCATCTAAAGGATAAAGAGTTCCCATAAGAAATGATAACTACATACCTCAAGGGGAATTATTTTTATTATAGAACACTCTTTGATAAAATTACAAATGTAGTATTAAGTGTCATCACGACACAAAAACATTGAACCTCAAGTAGAAGGATTTACAAAACAAAAACTACAATAAAATAATGTTATGTTCCTATATCAAAAAGAGAAGATAGTAAAGTAGAAGATACCAAAATTGTACCTTTTTTGGTAGACATACAGACACCCTAATACTCCAGTAAAGGATTCACTACATACATATAGAATAATACATAAACATAAGCTACATCTTGAATACCTAAAGTGGGTCTATGAAGATAGTGATTTGTATCCTGAGTCTTACCTCCTCAACCACATCCACCTCCTTAGTGTATACAACTTGTTGTAGTCCAGCTTATGGCATGATGCAGAGCTTCTGATCCTGCCTGAAAAGGTGGAGCTAGTACATATCCTCTTACACTAGGAATAGATGGAAAGGTCTAGAAAATACTTTGAAGATAACCAATTCTTTCAAATTCTCATAACTAAACAGGGTCTCAGTCTCACTGAGGCTTTATGTGACTGTATCTCCTATACTGATGGTATATAATGTCACTACCAATGTAGATACTAAATATTAAACTACCATATTGATAATTATCTTAATGAAGCTTTCTACTGATGGATGAACTACTACCATATCTCATAACTGAACTACGGTTCCCTATACAATTGTTTTACCTCAAACCATGATCACTGATAATGGAATTGTTCATATTTACTGAGACAATAGTCAAATAGAAAACATTTACATGAGACCAAATGACATACCTCAACTCATCCCCAAACAACCTACACTTGAAATATCATTACTAGTGAAGGAATGGGAAAAACACTGATGTTAAGTAAAACAAGTTGAATAATCCATAATTGATAGCGATACTTTCTCTAGAAGAAAGAACTACAAAGCTCTATCAACTATCAGCTTCTCTAGAAATAAAAATTCATATAAATCAGCCAAAAAATATATCTAGAAAATATCTCAATGCTAGTATTTCTGAGTGATAACATCCCTCTATCATATAGTAGTAATATACTACATATAAGTGGTGACATTGACCCCCATATATCAATACTTATATAGATGATCAAATATAGACATCATGACCTCTATCCATATCTTAGTGGATTATAGACCACCATCCCATAAAAACATGGGTAGATGTTGCTGCTAAAATACTCTGATCAACAATACCAATTAGGGGAAGGATATGAATCTCCCTAATCATTATGCATTAAATATATAAAACCATCTCAAAACATGGTGTCATCACCCGAGTTATGTATAACTGGATGTCCCATAGGTGGAAATAATGGAGTGTTAGATCCCACAACTTCTGAAACATAGTCACTGCAACCTTCCTAGACATCAACATGAGGACATCATAGTGGAACTACTCTAAAAATTCCCCACACTTGCCTCAAATTATATTTATCATGATAAAATCACTAGTAAAATAATTGGATTGGTACAAGCCTCCCTATATAATAATTAGAATCCTCTACCTGCTTAAAAATCCAGGTCAGGGCATTATATAAGACAATGATAAAAAAAAGAGATACTACCTAATTCCCACTACAAATTTTGATTCTAGGTCATGTTATATGTTTTATAACATGGTTTCAATATATAGTGTTTCAATTGAAATTTATAGTGGAAAACCAATTTAAAATTTCAATTGGAATCACTAATTAATATAAACCATTTCAATTTCCTTTTATAACTCAATAGTTCTCAAATATTTAATTTTGTATATCCATATATATAGTAAGTTCCAATTAAATGCATCTATCATTCCCATGTTAAAAAGAAATACACTTTATAAATTGTAAATGATGTTATATATAACTACCACCCAGATTTTAAGACGTTTCAATTAGATGGATCACCATTCCCAATTTCTAGAGGCACAAAAGCTCTTTAAATTGCAATAAGAATACATATAATTGAATCTAACAAACATTTCCTCTTGTGGAACCAATGGTTCACAACTAAAAAACAATATAATTGGCTAATTAAGTTTCCATCATCACACTATATATCAAAAAAACATTTATCTTGATGCAAACACTTTAATTATTCTAATTATTTATCCCAACAAGAAATTTTATCATAATATCAAATATAACAATCAAGGTAAACTACAATGCATGCAGTAAGTAAATGTGGTATAAAATATTTCATGTCATATACATCCTCACATTCCTATAATGACGGATGAGACACTAACTCCTTGTAGTACCTATACAAGGGTAAGAATAGATTCCACAATAATAAAAAAATAAACAATCCTTGTGCATCACCCAATGGAGAAATTAATATAAATATAACTATAATAATCCATAAAAACAATTACTATCCCAAGAAATTTGGATTTTACCTCATTCATGGGTTATGTACTCCCAGGTATAGGCTCATTAACAAATCCCTACACATCATAGTCTCCTTTATACTAATCTATGTAGTATGAAAAAGGGGAAATAAAACATTTGATACCAACTAGTAACATCCCAGACCCAGTTCACCTGTAAGTAACCAAACATAGATGGTCATAATGCCTTAAGAGTGAATACTCATATACCAAAGTCTTTCAACTAGCATTGAGGGTAAAAGACAGTACAATGGGGAGATTATACCCTTATAATCATTGTAACACAATGATAGAATAAATGGATTAATAATAGAAGATAATAATGATAGAGAGGGGATCAATAATAAATCATACATATGGAAATAATACATCATTCCAAAAGTGGAACTATATACAAAAATGATGTGTATAACATGGAGCTATAAAAAATTAATGCATAAATATATAAAAGTATATCATAAAGAATAAAAGACCAAAAATCTATTCAATAACATCACGAGCTTAGGCCCAGTCCCATGATCCCTGTATCCCATGCTATAATAAATCAAGCATCCAAGAATAGGAACTTTCCCATGTCAATACCTACATCCACGAAGACTATCTGGGTACTAAAAGATAACCTGAACTGGGTGTGAGATTTACTCATTAAGCCTCCACAAAAGACGGATATAAAAATATACCCCATGATTATTAAAGAAGTAGTGTATAGATATAAGTTTTAAAGTGGAATAACATGCATGAAACAACAATCATGACGGGATTAGAATCCTCATGGGATGCCCAACCAACCATAACATCTTCAGATCATGGTGGTAAAATTTGAAAAAGGGACCCAAAAATGGATAATGCCCTACTTTATAACCAAAGGATCTATTTATAAGTTACATGTATAAATTGGGACCTAGGATGTAACCATAACATCCAAGAAGTGATGGTAATAATATTGGATCCATGAAAAAAGGCATCAATGAACAAAAAGGTTGACTCATATCATGACATACAAACCATGTAGCCTAGATAAGAGTTCTGAGTGTAATCTAATGGGTATAAATATGGAATTAAATTGGAATAATATTTAACTTAGTCTATGGTGCATTTCCATAAAAAATTCTGTGCTAAAGATGATTGGGTCCTAAGGGATGAATCCAAGGAGCCTCATTTATTAAGAAATCTGTTGAATTCATGGAGTGTATTTGAGGTATTATAACATATGAAAAAGTGTCAGGTGAATCATCATTACTATGATAAGGACTTCATGTATAAACACTACATTGGATATGTTCCAAGGTGGGTATCTCCCTTAGAAACCAATCTAATGAATTAGGGTTGTGTCCTATGGGTGTTTAATGTGTTCCCTCGGGAATACAAGGATGGATCATGTCAAAAAACTGTTATAATAAGAAGAAGGTTCATATTATCATTAGGCACTATAATTTTAATGATATAAAAAATTCCATGTGACAAAAAACCATTTTATTTAATTTACATATAATTAACATCCATACGTTTTCATTCGAAAAATTTCAATGAAATGTAAGGCATAATACCATTAATCATCTAATTACAATTAATATGAGCCATGATAAATATGATTTTCCATTTACAAGGGTCATTGAAAATATTTAATTAAATCAAAAGTCTTGAAAAAGTCTAACCCAACATAGTAATGGGTGTCTCAGTTATTACAATGTAAAGGGGTATATAGGTATAAGCATGGAACATATAAGAGGTGGATCATGTTTAAGTTATTAGCCTCCAACCATTAATCATGGGTATAATAGGATGTTTTCATTCCAAATCAAATAACTAATTTAAGGAAAATCAATTTTAGGGTCACATCATGGGAGCAATCGATGAATGATGCAATTATGAAAATTATAAATTGAAGAGACTTGAGGGAAATGTCACACACCAACTAACTTATCGAGTTAAAGGAAAAAACATCTAGTATCATCCTTTTATTATATTGAATTGGAATAAATTCTAGTAATAGAAAAATACTCTTAAAATAGTGCATATTAGCTCACACAAAAATAACACAAAATATGGGATGATGAACCAAGAAAAAAAGGAATCAGATAGAATCTCATACCGAGAGGGATCCAATGAGATTAATGGTTTTATGATCAATGAATACTAATAATATATTTTTCAAATCCAAGATTTTGGTGATGGGAGATATTATATGGTGGTTTGATACTATGAATGGAAGGAAAAAAGGTTTCTAATAAAAATAATGTCTTCCTCTTTAATTTTTTTTCTCACACAATATTCTTGATGTGATGGGAATTGAAATCTTGAATTCATTAGTTTTACTTTTTTATTTTAAGAGAAACTAGATATCTTCATGAATAGGGTTCATGTCGTGTATTGAATTAATTTCCTATAAAATATTCATGGGGTATAGCCAGAGAAATTCACATTATGAATTTCATTCACATCATGAATTGGTTTTACAACAAACTTATAGCCTGCTGCTACTATAATCCGCAAATAAACTAACCAGACTAAAGGTGTGGTAATCGATTCTAAGAGAAAAAGACAAACTTAACAAGGGTTTAACCAAAATTTATAATATCTATACCTTATATGAATAATCCGAGAACATACATCTCTTGAGATTAAAAATTATAAACAATTTATTGGAGGGTGATATAAGACCCCAACCATCATCATCCACACATATGTGTTCCATAAAGTATCAATCATTTAAACATATCATGAAAAAAATGACAAAAAATGGGTTTAATTCATCTCATCATAATTAACCCATGGAAATAAAAATGGGTTTCACAACATTTCCAATTGGTATCAAAGGAATTGACATCATGAATGTAAATGGATGATACCCAAAATTCAATCACACCAAAAAATAACTCTATAAGTACATTTAGAGGGTGATTAATGAAAAATAATTAATCATCAAATAAATCCTTAAATGATAAATATGACAATGATAGTGAAATCATAAAATGGTTTTTAAAATTTTTAAAGATTATAGTAAAATAAAAAGGTACCAATCAAATTATAAATTCATTTATGAAAAGGTCAATTTAAAACATAAAAAAATTACTTTTAAAATTATCCTTAAATAATATATACTTTAAAAAATAATATTTATAAAAAATGAATGTGGAGTATAAGATGAAAAAACATTATTATGATATAATGGAAAATCTTTTAAATATTTTGAAATATCATTTTTAAAAAACAACATCATAATAAAATGTTTAGCAAAAAATAATTTTTAAAATAGGAAAAGGGAAATATGAAAATCACATGAATAAAAGAAAAATTTGGTTTCCACATAAAAATTAGAACATTGGTTTGGTGTGGAAATATAGACAAGCTGGGGAAACCATCATTAAAGTGCATATAAATTATTATCAACATTGATATAATTTTGAGAATTAAATTCATCAAGATAATAATTTTAATTAAAAATGTAACTTTTATCAGATATATAAGGAATTATAGTATCATTATATAATATAATAAAAAAATATTTAAATTACTATTGTAAAAAGTAAAAAATTATTTCTAAATAAAGTATTTTGAGTCATGAAAAACCATTACCTTAAAAAATCCTTAGCTAAAAATTCTATATATTACATTATAAAAAATAACTATATTAACAACCTATTAAAAAACCATTTCAAAACCTATAACCTTTTAATATGTTAATTTATAATCATTTAATATAAATACATTAGTCAGTTTTATTTTATATTGATCATCATCAGATATTATTAGCTTTAATTATTTGTTTAGTATTTGTTTTTTAACAATGATGTAAATTATTGTTTATATATTCAATAATTATCATTAAAATAACATTATAAGAAATTTAATAGTTGTTTTATAATGATTTATAATATTATGTTTTTATTTATTATGTATTATGGTTATGATTCGTGATGACGAATTTAATGACTAGATTTTTTTCGGTATTTTAAAGAAAAAAAAGGTTTTAAAATAATAATAATTAGTTATAATAATAAAGCCTTTACATACCTATAAAAAACTCTATTTTATCAATAATATCTAATAAAACTATTAGTTAACATTCTATATTCATCCATTATAAAAAATTATAGTATTGTTCAACATGGTTGTTTAACCAATGTAAACATGGATGAACTATATTCTATGGGTGAGTATTGTTATGAAAAGTACTATTTTAGAATAATATCATTATTATAGATGAATAATGATATTATTTATATATTTTTTTGAATTATATTTCATTATAATTTTATAGAAAATAATTTAATAGGTGAAAAATGAATTACGTCACATTCGTAGAGGTGAGAGCCCACACATATTCTCAGGTAGCATGTTCATTTACATATATTATAAAGGGGGTGAAAATTGATTTTGTTTTTTATAATATTAATAATATTTTAAACATTATAGTTATTTGGTAGATTATTCAGTTGAATAATATTTTTATGTTTTTATGTATAATTGATCAAGTCACTTATGGTTGCAGTACTCCACTCGTAACACAAGTGATGTTTTTTTTGAAAGGTTTGGAGGAATGTATAAAAGGGATATTACATTAGTATAATGACACATAATAATATTATAATTATGAATATTATCATAATTTTATAGATATAGTAACTTTTAGATGGTAGAGGAAGAAAATAAATGAGAGAGCTTAGTTAAGCGCATTACCACCCCCTTTAGATGATCTCCCTTGGGTAAAAACTTAATGCTGCTAAACATGTAATTTTCAAAATACCAAGGATTATAAAATATAAGGAGAGAGTTAAGGAGATACTAGGTTATATTTAAGGTAGTGATAATACTTTTTAAAGTGTGGATAATGTTGGTGCAAGTTATCCCCTTTTAAAAGTGTATAAAATAAAGTATTTGTAAATAACTATTACTTTTTCAATGATGGAATCCAACTATTTGATGGTAAATGGATCCAAAATAAAAAATAATGAATTTTGAAGTCATATAAGTCTAGGAAATCCCATAAAATTACTTTTATACATCTTTAAAATAGGTTTCAAGTCATTTATAATTTTATTTTTATGTTTTACCATAATTGGTTTTACCTTAGTAACATGTTTTTACCCAAAGTAAATTATATTTTATTAAAATATATATAGTCAAAATTGACATTATTTTTGAATTTAGGAACCAAAATTTAATATTCATAAAATCTAATTCAAATTCAAATTAAGTGAAAATTAACATTTAAAATAAAAAATTAAATATAAAACAAATTGTTTTGTAGAAAAATATTTTTTTCTCTATTAATATTTAGTAATCGAATTTAGTATTAATTACCAATTAAATTAGTTTTAATATATTTATATATAGGTCAGGAAATAATTTTTATTCATTTTTGATACTTTATTTATTTATTTTATTAGATAAAATTTTCACATTTTCAATAAAAACATTCTTTTAAAATATTTTTTTCCATTATCACAATAAATAAATTTCATCCTAGTAATATTGTTTTTATCTATAAAAATGAAAATGGTAGTTTTATATAATTTGGAACTACAAATTATAAAGATAAAATATAATTTACCAAATAAAATTTCTAAGGGTGAAAAAAATTAATATTCCTATAAGACCACTTAATATATAAATGACATTTTTTAGATAAAGATTATTTTCAAACATAAAATGTCCCTTTTTATTGCAAACATATACATAGTTTCCATAAGGTTATTTGTTATTATTTAAAAATACTAATTTTATGGTTATAATATAACAATAATATTTAATAATTTTATTTTATTAAGGTATCATGGTTTTAATTTTTGTTTGTTGTTGCGTATAAAAAAATATTCTAACATTATTGAGGGAAAAGTATTTTTTAAAACCATGGATCATTAGATTATTCCCCCTTTAATTGAAAATTTCCTCAATTTTTTTACTATGAATAAAACAAGTGAGGGTAATATTATCTCATTACATCCAAGGGTTCCTATGTAGATTCTTTAAACATACGATTCCTCCATAAAAATTTGACCCGATGAGTGTTATTTTTATACAATATTTTATCTATTTTATAAGTAATTTACACTAGTTTTTTTATAAGGGAGACCATTTTCTAGTTTTAAAGCTGTTGAGTTAAGTATATCTATGAGTATGGTATTTATATCTTCAAAATAATTACGTCAAACACATCATATACATGATAGAGGTCTGGAGGTTGTGTTAAGTGATAATTTATAACCCCAACATGATCTAGGATCTCTAAGGGACCTATATACTAAGGGATCATCTTCCCTTTCTTAAAAAATATCATAATTGAATTCCAAAAAGATATTTGTAGGAACACATTACCACAAAATTCAAACTCTATATATTGTGAAAGATTATCCACATAAATCCTATGAAAAATTTATCTCACTTTCACATACTAATTCATTGTTTAAAACTTGTTCATGAATTACTCATCAAGGTTAATTTTTATTAGATTCATCTCTATAAATTTATCCAAGAATAATGGAGTCCTTCTTCTCTTCCCATATAGAGCCTCATACATTGCCATCTGAATTATATAGTAGAAACTATTGTCATATGAGAACTTTATCATGGGAAGGTGGTGATTCCAACATCCATGGAAATCCCTTGAACAAGATATCAAAATATCCTCATGAGAATTAATGGTTCCCTCAACGTAACCATATGTATGAGAGTGATAAGTAGTGTTGAAACTCAACTTTATCTCCAAAGCTTACTAAATTATTTTCTAGAACCTCATAGTGAACATCATATCATGATTATATTAAATATATAGTTGTAATCCATAAATTATTACCACCTTAGTTATTTATATATTGGATATTAGTGTTGCCTCTAGATTTATATACAATACTCAAGAGGGGGGAGGGGTAAATTGAGTTATTTGAACAAAAAATTCTTAGAAACCCACCCTATTTTAGGTTTTACTAACTTCCGATATTTTCATTAATAGAAGAATAAATAGAAACAAAACCATAAATGAATGTGATTATAAATATATATATTTATAGTGGTATAGGGATCATAAAACCCCAAGTCCACTCTACCAACACTCTTCTCTAGGAGTTTGGTTATTTTTACTAGACTAGTCCTTTTTCTATGGACGACCAATCCGTTTTCTAGGGCCTATATGAATGAATGAAAGTAGTTAAAACTTGGTACAAAAAATAGTAGGATATTTAAAATATGATCCATCATGGATTAAAAAAACAACCTTTAATGTTATTTCACCACGAACTTTTATAATGAAAGAAATGATAAACCGAGTGTTTCTATATTGAGATTAGTGTTGAAAAATAAATCTGAAAGAAGGGAAGAAAACTCCCAGAGAGATAATAATAATTAATAAATCTCTAGGATAATATTATAAAACAATTATAGGTATGATCCATATGTCATAGCTATAGATCGTGATGCTTATTATTCATTTTGAGTAAAATAGAGTAATACAAAAGAGCTTCTAAAGCGAGTTCTGGAAAGATTTTTTTAGTGCTTCTATTATTCTATGTATAATATTTTTTACATGATAGTACTTTGAAAATGTATGAAAAATATTCTATTTTTAATTTCTGTATAATAGGTCCATAAAATCCATGTCTTTTAGTTTAAAAACACACTCTCTTTTCTTGTAAATACTTTTGTAATAGCACTAACCATTAAATTATCATTGTACTTGTTTCCTTTCTTAGTAATCTCTTCTTATTATAATTTTCTTCATCATAAAGAGGTAAACTATAAATTAATGAATGCAATAATTCATTAAAAATAATGGAAATTACTATAATGGTAATAAATATTAGGTTTCAAAATAATTCCACTAACTTAAGATAATTATGTAGCTTAATTAAATATAATTGAATTCATGTAGTTGAATTGATCCATGTATCCATTCTTCATGTAGCTGAATTATCTATGTATTTGAATTTTTGTAGGCCTTCTCCACATAATCGATTTGCTTCACATAGCATTATTGATCACATAGCCACATTTTAAATAGTTGAAGAATCATGTAGATGATTTTACTATGTATCTAAATCACATAGCTGATTAATTTACGTAATCGATTTATATAGCCGATTTATTTACATAACCAATTTCTCATAAATGAGATACAACTACGTAGGTGATTTTCATGTAGTTGATTATGTGATGTATCTATTTAAAATAGCTTAATCATTTATGTAGGTTATCAACATATTTAAATGCATGACATAACTATTTTTTCTATATAGACTAAAGCCTCATGTACCCAATTTTTCCAGACATAAGATAATTTCAGCGAACTTGAAGAACATGAAGATTTAACAAAAAAATGACTTATATAATGATAAAACATAATGAACAATTAAAAAAATAATTAATATATGGAGTTTATTTGAGTTCATAAAAAGAAAAATCACATGTGACATATTGGAACTACATTAATAATAAAAAAATATCCACATTTTTAATGATAGAAAATACATAAGTCATTAAACATGAAATTTTAAAAGTTTTAATAGGAATTTTATTAACACTAAATAATATATATATATATATATATATATATATTAAAATTTAGTGTTTCTCCCCCTTAGTTATAAACTTCTCTCTTTTTTATTATTTAAAGATGAATTCTCTATCTTCCCCACTTCTCCCCCTTTTTGTGCCATTAAAAAGGAAGGATGAGGATACGGGAAACACTGTTAATGTATAACCTAGAGTAATGAACAATTGAACTATACTATTGAAACTAAATATAAAATTATGGGGGGAAAATTTTCAGTTAAAAAGTAAACATATTAAAAATACTAATTGAAAATAATCACTAAGAAAAGAATAATAAAAGAATAAAGAATAATTTTAGTAATTGTAAACCATGTAAAAAATTATATCCAATCAAAACCCATAAAAAAATAAATTCAATACATTAGTAAGAGGACCTGGGTCTACAAATAGGGTCAAAATGAGAAGGTGTATTAGGTGGAAGTAATTTGAATGAGGGTTCTGTTCTCGAGGTAGTTAGAATGGCCAACACTAGTAGTATCAATTATTTTAATATCTCTATAGAATTTACATTAAATGGTATAATAGAAGATTTAATTTATAAGTACTGATCAGGATAACCAATAATATTTTAAAGGTAAAATTAATGTAGCATAACAGTTAGCGAAACATACATATTTGATTTCCATTTATCATATATATGTACTTGATCATAAACTGTATTGACTTTCTATCTGGTTCCTGTAATATTATTTTGAGTACCAGGACCTAGAGTTCTTATTCCCCTTAAATAATATAGGGAATATACACACATGTCCATTCTTTTGATAATATCTAACTTATTGAAATCATAAATAATTGTTTATTATTGTTTATGAATTTAAGAAAAAAATGAGATACAATTTATTAGAATCATATTGAAGGATTTAAGCTAACCAGATGTGAATCATGAAGGAACACTAAGCAAGTGAGAAAGGTCAGTAGTAAATAGACCAGCTGGATGTTCTATAAACAAAATTTTTCAAAATTCATTCCACAAAACCTTACATACTGATCACTATTATATATATATATTGGACATTACAATCCATATTTTATATCTTCTATATTAAAACTTGATCTAATTTTTTAAAAGAACTGGATTGTGTTTGAGATATTGGAGGAGTTGCAGCAAGAGTCTTTAGTGAAGCTTGAATAGATACAACATGGATAAGAGAAAATCGTGTCATAGTAGGAATAGGGCTTGGAGATCTATAGACAACCAACTCCTTCCCAGTAATAGAAAATAGTATAGATATAACATTCCCAGGCTTATAATTATATATATCTTTTGAATATTCATTATAGAGCCCTTGAACATTCAGATAGCCTTGGTACAACAATGTTAACATGTGTTGATAATTTTTAGATACTGGACCCAGATTCCTAGAAACCATTTATTGAACATATTTAGAAACATTCATGATATCCTCTAACATTAGATCAAATTTCTCATAGTATCATTTCATTTAATTTTAGGATATATCAATTCTAATACCACGATTCTTAATAGATTTTTGGTATATTGGAACTCACCCACAAGATATCTCTTTAATTAATATATTATAACTGGTGTGAATATGATTCACTATAAGGATTAAATCTGTGATGAAACAATATTAAATTATAATAAAATCTTATCCAATCCATTATAAAAATTTCAAACCACATAAGATTCTAATATATCACATTCAAAAGTATGAAACTTCTTTATGAAATCAAACTTTCTTATCAAAACACTTCCTAAAGTGTTCATGATTTCCTTCATTTTAGTATTAAAGGACTTTATCTCATTAAGAACATATTGATACATATTAGATTAAATCATTGGAATATTTGGTAACATGTATCCTTGAGATGCAAGATTTACTCAAGGTTTGTTAAACTCATACATTACTAGAAAAACATCCTTCAAAATTCTCACAAAAGATTTCATCTCCTCATGTTATTTTGAAATTATTTTAGGAACAAATTTTTGGAAAAGAGGGAATGTATGAGGATATTTAATTAGTTCTATTTTGTTTTCTATAATCCTAACAAAATTATCAAAACCACCCATTGAAAATGAGGACTCCCTAAGTTATTTGATCTCATCCTTAGATGATAATATATATTTTTTCATATCATTAAAATATCATATGATATTTTCAAAATAATTCAAAAGAGAAGAGGAAAGATATTGCATTGAGGAACTTTTAGATCTATTAACAATAAAGTGTGATTCCTCATGAACTAGAGGTGGTGATAGTATAGGTGGTGTATGGGATTGTTCAATAGTTTCCATAACCACATCACTAGCTATATCTCCATAAGAAGGTTATGTAGGAAGAATTAGATCCACTTTCTTATGATCTATTTCATCTTAAGTTCTTCATTTAGCAATAGAATCACTATTAAAAATCTCATGTGGCCACTCTATAGGATCTGAAATAGTGGTCTCACCAACTGGATCAATAGGAGGAGCTCTTTTTATAGCTTCAGCAACTTCATCTCACAGTCTTTGAAAACCCTCTTCCACTACATGACTAACCTTAGGAAATTAAGGGTTTATTTTGGTTAATTTTGAATGTTACACGTCACTTGCTGGAACCATATCACTAGGTTTTATACCCCTAGGTGGTGAGGTATGTTATGGACCCCCTTATCCAAAATCTCATGACCAATTGGCTTCAATGTGTTTGAAATTAATCCCTAAATTACCCAATGATCATCAATAACATTGCAGATAAGGTGTTACTTTTATAGAACTTTACAATATCTTACTCATTTAGATCAACTTACTCCTTCTTTAAAACTCAGAAGATCATCTTACCAAAGAGATAATATTTCAATTTAACTTTTTCATTACAAGAATTATATATAAACCACATCATATATCTTGGAAGGTTGAGATTTATATTTTTAATTAGAACATATATTAAATATATATCCTATAAAAAAATTTCTCCGCATCTATAGCTCACTAGGAATTTCTATTCTGAACAAACATACACTAAAATTTACACTCAGCTGATATATCATTAAATGGTTTCTACTTAAAGGAAGGTTTCGAAATAAAAACTTGAACACTTTTATTTCCCCTATATAACTTTCTAAAACCAGATTCTAACTAAATTTATACTCCCCATCCTGATGATAATGAAATATCACATCTAAATATACTGAAGAAACAAGAAAATCCTTCCAATTTACATTGGATTACACAACACCCTCTATTATGATGAACTCAAACTTTGTGATAATCAAAAAATCATTTACCAATTCTTAACAAATGAAGCCAAATTTTTTCACATTAAAAAAACTCCCATCTCGAAACTAAAAATTATTATTCAGTATGAATTCCATATATATTTAATACAATCCATATTAATAACTATTCTATCAAAAACCATAAATTGTGCACTAAAACCTTTATCATTTTTAGTTGAACTAGACCTTCCCACATCACCATGCATTGATTTTTCTAATAGTTGATTGGTGGGTCAGAGGTAGGGAAATGATAGAGAGGTCTGGGGTGATGGTTTAATTCCTTACAGAAAGAGAATACATGAATGGTGAAAGAGTAAAATAGAATTAGATATTAGGTCACACACCCGATTCCAAATGGGATTGCAAACTCAATTTGGGTTTTGTTTGATTCAAACTAAACGAAACTAAATAAAATAGAAAATGAAAGAAATAATTTTATTTACTAAAAACACAATATTTAAACAGAATAAACTATTTAATTTTCATTATATATTAAAAAAATATTAATAAATAAATCATAATTTAAAATTTATCAGAATAAGATGAAGAAAACTCATTTAAATTTTTATAAACCCATTTATATTTTTTATAAAATGAAAATGATCACATGAAAGGAATTTATTAAAAATATATTTCACTGAATTCTCAGTAGAGAAAAAATCAAGTGTGATACAACACTTTTTAGAAGTATCTCTCAAGAAATGATTATATAAATCTATAGTCTTCATTATAGACTGATCTATCTGATTCTTTGAAATATTGATTGCACTAGTGTTATCAAATTTGATTTAATGTTGATTATAATTAAATCTAAAATATATTAAGGTGTTTTTAATCCTTAATAAACATGCTAAAAAAATACCAGTAGCAATATATTCATCTCTATCAGTATATAATGCAACATAGTGTTGTTTCTTACTATAATCAGATATCTAAAATTTACTTAGGAAATTAAATTTTCCCGTTATACTCTTCTTATTTATTCTATATCCACCAATGTTGGAATATGAATATTATGTTAGATGAATTTTTTTTAAAGAAGTAAGGAAAGGTAAATTTTTTCTTTGAAATATCATAACATTATTTAAGAAAATTTTAAATGAGATTCCCTCATATTTTCATGAAATCTATAACATAAAAATACTGAAAAAATAATTTCTAGTATACTAATAGTCAAATATAATTTACCTCAAATTATTCCTCTGGATATCTTGTTAAAAACTAGTTTCCCGTATTTATCTAATTCAACATTTTTATTATATCTTATAAGTGTTTTATATACATTTTAACTTTCAATTACAGATATTTTATGTAAGTCAAGTATGTATTTTATTTCATTCAGAACATTCCCATATTATTTTTGGTAAATATAAAATCCTAGAAAATAATATAACACACCCATCATGTTCATTTCAAAATTTTTTACATGATTTTTGAAAATTCGTTACACCAATATTTATTTGTAGAGAAAAAAATCACACCATCAACATATATATAAACTAAATAAATATTTGAATATTTAGTTTTGTTAAATAGAATATGATCTTCCCCTACCACTGAAAACAAATTTGACAAAATAAATGGACTTAAACATCCATACAAAGCTCTGGGGGTTTTTTAGGAACTAAATTGATTTTGTAAGTTTAAAAACAAAATTTAGAAAATGTGAATTTTTTAAGGCCTTGAGTTATTTTCAACATTAACATACTCCAAAATAAAACCAATTTTGAATGGTGATTTTACATCAATCAGATATAATTTGAAATGTATATGTAATAAATAGGCTAGGATAATCCCAATGGATTCTAATCTAGCTATAGGTGAGAAGGTTTCTTGTTGCGCCTCAACCCCAATAATTTGGATCCAAAGTCTAATTTCTTACATTTTCATAAGATACAAGGAATCAAATCCTGAAGGACTGAACAGTTTGGTTTTCAAGGTAAAATAGATACATACTTGAAATTCAAATTATATTTTAAAACATAAAAAATACAAATTAATTTTGACAGACTACATTATTACCCTTGGAGTATCCCAATAAATCCTTAAAAAAACTTCTTGTCATCCGGGGGAAGATAAAACAAAAGAAAAGGATGAGCTCAAATGCTTATAAGGGTATGAATAAATAAATAGGTATTAATAAATTAATAATAATCAATATGTAATGATAAATAACTTAAACAGATGAAATTTAATTTATAAATTGAGAATAATATGGCAAGAATAAATGAGTATCAAATAATTCCATATATATAATCACATGATCATGAAACATAACAATGGATATTCTGACTAATCGAATAATCACATTGAATATCAAAAAATATATTTATAATGATGGATTAAATAAGTATAAACATCTAAAACAAATTTTCAAGGCCTTATTCCAATAAATCAATTATCATCGATGGGTTATACCAAGACATCTAATTTCTTTGAGGGTTTGATCCAAGACATCTATATAAATGGGTAAGGTCTCAACCAAAACCCAATTTAGTTTTTTTCAAGACACCTACCGATATATAGAGGGTCTATAGGGGTCCCCAACCATTAATTACTATGTTAAAAATCTTACTCATAGGAATGGGGTGAAACAAAAGAAAAATAAACATTCATATTAAAGAACTAGTATTCAAAATGTTAATAATTACAACAATCAATAAAAAAATCTTAAATAATATAGATAAAAATAAATGGAATAAAAATGTTACATACCTAGTCAAACTAATAAAAAAATACCTATATAAATAATAAGGATGATATCATTAAATAATATCCCTTATGTATCATAAGTAAAATTAAGGGATAATGTCATTTATGAATATAAATACTATAAAAATATCTTCAAACCATTTATATGGAAAATTATATTTTCATTTTGAAAATATTATTAAAACTAAAAGTTCATATAATATTATGAAAACTCATTTATTTGAAAATAACATTTTAAAACTATTAAAATAATGTTTATAACATAGATTAGTCATGGAGGTGGAAAATTTCATTCACGCCGTAAATGCTATAACAATTATCTGTTTCAAATTTTTGGTAAAAGGAAAATGATAATTTTTTCAGAAAATGAAATGAATATTTCTTTCAAAACAAATTTTTTAAAAGTAAAAATGGGTAAAAACTTATTTAATAAATCATTTTTAAAATTTTAAAAAAAATTTGGAAAGCAATTGTTAAAACATGGATATTGATGAAAAGAATTCCTGACCTATGAGAGAAATATCATCGAGTTTTCTTAAAAAAATATTTATAATTTTAATTACCAAATACAAGAATAATGGTACTATTACTTAAAAAATATCATGAAAAAATATTATATAAGAAAAAAGTTTTATTTTAAGAGATAAACATTAAATAATTTACCCATGGGAGACTAAAGCAAAAAAATCTCGAGTAATGATGAAATTGTGAAATAAACCCAATCTAATTTGATAAAATTTGAATCATAAACCCCATGAATGAAATAAGTTTAAATGAAACATTTAATAACATAAATATAAATTAATTCATGATATAATATGAAAAAGGGAACTATATACACCACAAAAAATAAATAAGTGGTGAATATAATGTTTGTCTCATAGATGTAAATGTGAGACGAGAAACCCTTATCTTGCGTCTGACTTATCACATAAAATTAATTATCTTGATGAATAATAAACTTATATTAATTTTTTTACGTTATTAAGAAACATTTTTAAGATTATTATTCTTTTATATTACTTATTAATATTTTATATATGATTACATAATCAATTAAGTTTACATCACTGAAAATATTTTTCTAATGTGTCAAAAATAACATTGGTAGGTTGACTATGGTCAAATAGGTCATTATTTATTAATATCCATTATAATTGTCATGAAAGAATTATCATATTTATACATAAATTCTACTTTTAATGACAATCATTAAATATGGTTATGAAAAATGAAGTATGTTACGATCATTTAGACGACATGCAATATGTATGCATGAGTAACGTTTCCATTTTCAATGATCATTATGGAAAAAAGTGGGTTATATTTTATAGTTACTGAATGATAATAATATAATAAATAAAATAATATTTATGGAAATATACTTATATATATCATCCATATTGTGTGGTGATGAAAAGAGAGTCACACCACATCCTGAAGGTGGTTGTCCACATGGATACGAATGATATTATCATCCTTAAGTGAGTAAAAAGGTAAGAAATAAAATGATATATCATATTTTCAAAATGATAAATATTTACTTAATATTAAAATTATTAAATTTATAAAACAAATAATCATTAAATTTATCTTTATTACATTTTATGTAAAGAGTTATTGAAAAAAGAATCACATCTCTTCGAGAGGCTGTAGTCCACCGTACACCCAAGCAATGTTATCATATCCCCAACGAAATGGAAAGAAAAAAGGTATATATGATATAATAAATCTATTGGTATAATTTCTTCTAAAATATCATATATTTTCTTTATATCCATGATCATACCCAACTGTGAGATTTGGTAATGAAAAAATGAATGTCATCGGCTCGCATGGTCATAGTCTGTCACACACACAAATGATTATTTCATAACCCATTTGATGGAAGTGGGAATGGTTATAGGTAATAAAATAAATTAAATAAATATAATTATATGTAATATACTGATTTTATTATATTAACATGTTTTAATAATAATTGAAGTAGGTGTAAGAAGAAATAAAATAAAAAAGCTTGTTGAAGAATGTAACCTATTCTTCAGATAACCTCTGATATTTACACTAAAATCCTTACTAGGTTAGTTTTTTGAACAAAAATATAGTTATAAGATTAGGTATAGTAATTTTGGATGTTATTTGGGGAGGTATTGTCTGAAACAAAATGGTATGATAGTGTGAAGATGAAATGAGAGTGGGTGAACTTTTATAGGTGAGATGATTGACACATTATAATTTTTGAAAAGAAAAAGGTGTACCCGTGTTGTTCACATGAAAAATTATCAAAAATATAATATTATGGATCATTATAGATTATAATGTTTAAATATGACCATAAAATATATTTTATAATTTTTTTAGTTCATTTTAACCCTTATCTTTTAAGTTTAACCTCTGGTAAATCAGTTTTTACCTTAATAGTGGTAAATAATTTTTACTATTTTTTCGATTTATTATGGTGAAAAATTAAGATGATTTTATCAGATAATAAAAATTATTATTATTATAAGAAAACCATTTTCACAAATTCCATTTATACTAGTGGAAAATTTTAATTTAACATAAATCTCGCAGATGCGATGAGAAAGGAAATTTTCAAAAAGAAATTTGTTCAAAATTTTACTATGTTTTTATATCAAAAGTCAATATAAAAATGATTACAATGACATAAAGTGAATTAATTTATACATAATTGAATTAATTTTAATTTAAAACTAATTTAAAATATAATTTAACATTATAAATAACTTAAATGAAAATGTAGTTTTAAATTTAAATTCAGTATTTTCACTATTCATCAAAAAATGGATCATCTTAGAAATTACCAAAACATCAAACTGAGATAATTTTTACATTATAATTTAAAAATGAAGTTAATTTTATAAAATAATATTTATAAACATGGTAAAAATTAATTTTAAATTATGTACATAATGCATGACTAATCCACCTTTTAGTTAAAAAACATTCGAGAAAACATTTATTTCTCTTTAAAATTGATCTTATTTTATTTCTGATAAATAAATAACCATTGAAATACTTTTATTCATGTTTAATAAATAAAATATTCATAATTTAATTATTACTATTAATACCCAAAGATTTAATGTTATGGTTATAATGGTGATGTTTAAATAATAATATTTTAATAGAGTTTCATGATTCATTCAAACCTATTTTGTGTGTTGCAAGATATCAAAGAAATTTAATTTATTTAAAAATAAATATAGCATAATATATAATGATTTCAAATTACATTATATAACTGGTGTTCTCTATCATACGTTCTATCAAATATGATGTTCTAATTTTAAAAACACAAGGTGTTGCATTCTACCCCTTTAAATAAATCACATCCTCACATTTTAATATTGATCTTGGAAATCAAGGGATTGACATTTGGAAATAACTTAATTAAAAACTAAAAAGTAAAAGGGTTAGTAAATCATACTCTTAATAAACGAGAAGTGGAATAAAAAGGTCACATGTAATAACAAATAACTAATTTTCTATGTTGGATAATATTGGTGCAAGTAAAGGTATGGACATGAAAGAAAAGAGTAAATAATTATAGAGTGTGATAGAATTGATTTTTCACAAGAAAGTGAATGATAAATGGAAATTTAAGGACCTTAAAACCATAAATATATGATGATATAAAAGATAACAGGTTCAACCTGAATAAAGGTGTTATGATAACATTTTGTTCAATATCTTTTTTCTAGAGATAAGGATCTACTTTACCTTATAGACCAAGAATATATAAACATATACATAATTAATATCTTACTATTCATAATCACAATTTCATCCTTTGGTTTCACTTTAATCAATTTATAATTCAACACTTACTCCAAGGAATGAATATCCAAAAATGTTTTTTATGCATAATGCACCATTATTAACTTTTAAAATATTTTAACATCAATAATATAATGATAAGTAATTAATTTTATCTATAGTTATTTTTATAAGAAAATTGTTAGTACATGTTATATAATATGTATAAATGTTCATATTTTTACACAATACATTAATCTATAAACCCTCGTATAATGTTTAACTTAAACTATTTAATAAACGGTTAATCTATTGATCCTTAAAAAAATAACATATAAATATTTACAAATAAGTTTACTAAATTTACAAAATTAACATACCATTAATCCCCCAAAACAACACAATGTACCACTTAATCATAACATACCAAAAAATTTGAATACCTTCATCATGAATTCTCTTAAAATATGATAATAACAAGAATTACCATAAAACCTTATTAAGAACATGAATTATTCTGTATTCCTTAAATAAAACATAAATTAATAGTTATATTCCTTAAATTAAAAAATATTGATAGCTCTATCAATGATTGCATGAAACACTTTTTCAAAAAACCATTAATCAATTATAAGATAGTCAGTACTACCCAATTTAAATTTTCTATGTCAATAATATCTTTATCCCAAAATAATTATCTCAACATCAGGAAAATATTAAGGGATTTCTTTCCCTCAAAAATATGTTTTATGAGAAGTTCAATTTTCTACTGAATCATTTTTCATTTTCATAGGTACTATTCATCATGTGTTTTCAAATCCGTAGCAAAAAAGTACTATAGTACAATCTTAAAGTAATGTAGTACAATCACTATTCATTTAATAATTATTATAACCATTATATCATTGATAAAATACTTAAATGAAATAATTTTCAAATCCAAAGACAATAACATTAATCATTCCACTTCATTTTTGGTAATAACATAATCTTAGCCATGATACATTAGCTACTTTTAAGGTATATTCCCTTTACACTTGGGTAATTATTTTTTGTAGTATCCCATCCCCTAACAAATGAATCATTTATTATTGGAACCCTTTATCATTCCATTGAAATCATGAGAATAATGGAATTTATCTCAATTCGTGATCAAACTCCCATTCTATTTAAGAAATTACAATGATGTCTATTTTCATAATTATCACATATGGGAAAATACTTCTTTCCCTTATTACCTTTATTTTTAATTTTATCTATCATCCTCTTATTATTTTTCTTCCATTTTAAGTCAAAATACTTAATGAATTCTTCCTCTATATTGTCATCATATGATACCATGTTCTCTTGTGATGAGAATGTTTGGGAGAGTAATTCTGTTCTATATATTTTCTTAAGGATATTAAATAAACAATAACTATCATTATTTTTATTATTTGAATTTCTTTCATTCTCAATACTAATATTAGTAACCATTTCTAAATTATAAAATACATAGTATTAAATCATATTATTTTAAAACATAATTTATAACCCAAAAAGTAATGAAATACTTAACATAATTTGAGAAATTTATGTATAGATAATCTCATAATAAAAAACATTATTCCTTTGGGGATATCTTTATTTTCATATCCTTCAAAATTTTTTGTAAAGAAAATGATATTTATCCTAAGAATATCCCCATGGGTTGTAAAACTAGGAGCGTAGTAAGGCCCATTTTCATGAACCAGGTACTAATTGATTCATGCCCAATGTGCCCTTTTCAGAGTTATTACCCTTTGGTACATCTATTCTAGAACCACATCTACTTATAGTATCCATACATGGATTCATTTTCTAGGAAAACCTCATAATCAATTTCTAATAAAAACATTTTAATATTCTTATATACTTATCCAAAAATTATATCATAAGGTAATGTTCCATAATTTATGTTTTTTTAAAATTAGTTACCAGGGTTACTATAAAAAATCATATAATACCAACTATATTACCACAACCAAAATAAATTAGATCTAGTGTATATTTTGTTATGTGATGACAAGATACAAGCAATCACATCCTGGAGGAAAAAATAGTTTAGTGGTCTTGGTAAAATAGATACATACAGTAAATTTACATTACATTTTAAAACATAAATAAAAAAGCATTCTATTTGACAACACCATTATTCCCCCTATTGTATCCCAATATTTAAATCCAAAAAAACTTGAAGGTATCACGGGGAAAATAAAACATAAGAAAGTGGTGAACTTAGATACTCAGTAAGGGTAATCATACAATGTAAGATATGAAAAAAATAAGAAATAATCAGTATGGAAATAAATATAACAAAAAAACATTATATTTAATAAATAACATGATCATAATATGATATGAATAAAAGATGATAAAATAATTCCATATAAATTATCACATGAGCATAAAAAAAACTATAAGAATTCTAACTAATCAAATAATAACATTGAATATCAATCACTAAATTAATAATAATTTAATTCATAATGATTCCCATATAAAACATACCATGGAGGCATTTTGGAATGAAATATAATATCGTTGAGGCCTTGTGAAAATACATATAATACCATCGAGGCCCTGAGTCAATACACCTATATAAATGGGTATGGCCTCAACAAAAACCAAATCTAGTTTGTCTCATAAGATCTAACGATGCATTAAGGGGATATAGGGGGCCTCAACCATAAATTACAATTAACAACACATTCCTCATATGAAAGGGGTGAAACAAAATCAACATAAACATTTATATTTAGGAACTAGCATCTGAAATGTTAATAATTACCCAAATCAACAAACATAATGATAAACCCTCCAGAGTAATAAGAATGGTATCAAAAACATACTTACCAAGTCAAAATGATCCTAAAACATCCACATAAATAATATGGGTGGTATCATTACAATAAATCCCATTTTAACCATAATTATAATAATGTTTTGACATCATTGATGAATAGAAATACCATAAAAGAACTTTAAAACCATTTTTAAGGAAAATAACCTTTTCACATTGAAAATATTTTTAAAACAAAAAGTTCCAAAAATATTTTTAAAACACATTAATTTAAAAATAAAATTATAAAATTTTTAAAATAATCTTTATAACATTGATTGTTCATGATGGTGGAAAATATCATTCATTAAGTAAGCGTTAAAAAAAGAGTCCTTTTAATTTTTTTATAATTATACAAACATTCATTGATTAAAAAAACACAGGTTGATTCCTTTAATATTTTTTTGTAAAAATTAAAAATGTGTAAAAATTTATATGATAAATCATTTTGGAAATTTTATTTTTTTTAAATAATTTTTAAAAATCATGGGTTTTGAGTAAAAAGGATTTCTGCCCAAAGGGAGAAATAAATTTCAATTTTCATAAAAACATTTAAAAAAAATTTAACTAACAAATAATGGAAAAATGGTACTATTAAATGGAAATGTTCAGGAATAACCATATTATAAATATATAATTATTTTAAGATAGAAAAATAAAATAATTACCCCAAGGTAGACTTAAACAAAAACAATCTTGAATAATGATGAGACTCTGAAATAATCCCTTACCACTTTGTGACATTTTAATCATAATCCCAATGAATGAAATAACATAAAATAAAAATTTATATTCCATAAAGATAAATGGATTCATGATATAAAATATAAAGCGTCTGTATATACACCACACAAAATTAATAAGTGGTGAATATGGTGTATGTATCACGGAATTAAAAGTGAAATGAGAAACCATTTCCTTGAGTCCGAATCATCACATACATTCTTTATATTCCTGAATAATACAAACAAGTTAATTATTTACTTTATTATTAATTTTTTTTCATGTCCAGTATTCATTTTATTTTACTTATTATCATTTTATATATGATTACATAATCAATTCAGTTTAAATCACATGTTTCGTATATATTTATCTTATGTGTCAAAAATGTCTTTAGTAGGTTGACTATGGTCAAAGTATTCATTATCTAAACTCATAAAAAAAATAAAAATAAAACATTTATCATATTTATACATAACATAAACTTTTAAAACCAATAATTAAATATTATTATGAAAAATGAATAATGTTTTGATCATAGAGATAGAAGGATATACATATGTATGTGTAACATTTCCATTTTTTAATGATCATCATGGAAATGAGGTAAGTAATATATTATCTTCCAATAATTAAAATAATATGATAAATAAAATATTATTTTATTAAATATAATTATATATATAATAAATATGGTTTGCTGATGAAAAGAGAGACACATAACATTGTAAAGGTGGTTGTCCACACATACCTAAACTATGTTATCATTTTTAAGTGAGTGAAATGGAAGAAATAAAATGATAGATTATAATTTAAGAGTTATAAAAATGTCATTAATATAATAATTATTCTATTTATATTTTATATAACCATTAACTTTATCCTTATTTCCTTCCATGTAAAGCATTAGTGAAAAAATAAACATATCACTTCATGAGGCGGTAGTCCGCTATACACTTAGGCGATGTTATCGTATCCCCTAAAAAATAGAATGTAAAAATTAATATATGATATAATGACTAAAAAGTTATAATTATATTATATATATATAATATATAAAAAATACATCCATAATTATACCAAATCGTTAGAGGTAGTAATGTAAAAAATAAGGACATTGATTCGCGAGACGGTAGTCTTCCGTACACATGAATGATGATTTCGTAACCCATTTGATGGATTTGGGGATGATTTTTGGTTATTAACATGACATAAAAACATATCAGTATATATAAGTAACATATTTTATTTTATCAATATGATTTAATAATAATTTAAGGAGGTTGAATAAGAAATAAATTAAAATGATCATTGGAGAATGTTACCTATTTTTCAGGTAACCTTCTTATGTTTGCACCCAAATCATTCTTAGTTTAAATTTATGAAAAAAAATAAGGATTATAGGATGAGGGGATAAAATTTTTAAATTTATTTGGGAAGGTATTATGTGAACAAATTTTTTTGAAAGTGTGAATAAGAGAGGGTGGTGGGTGGCATTTTATAGGTGAGGTGAGTGGAACACTTATAATTTTTGGAAGGAAAAAGGTGTAACCACATTTCTTACATGAAAAAGAGTAAAAATTGTATTATTATATATAATTAGAAAATATAAGGTTGAAATATGGCTATAAATTAGATTTTATAAAAGTTATTAGTTTATTTTAACCTATATCTTTTTATTTTAACCCCCAATAAATCAGTTTTTACCTTAACCGTGATAAATAATTTTTATTATATTTAATATTAATTATGGTAAAAAATTAATATGAACTTATTAAATAATATAAAATATTAATATTCCAAATATCTAATTCATTTTTCAAAATTCCATTTACATAATTAGATTTTTTTTTTGAAAATTAATATTATTGATGCAATGAGAAAGTTGGTTTTCAAAGAGAAAATGTTCAAATGTTTACAATGTTTTTATATCAAAATTCAATATAAAAATAAAAAATGAAATTTTTTTATTAATTGATATATATTTAAATTAATATTACTTTAAAAAAATTCATAATATAATTTAACTTTATAAATAATATTAATGAAAAGGTACTTTATAATTAAATTTTAGTATTTTCACTATTCATCGAAAAATTATACATTTCAAAAAAGTAAAAAAAATTAACTCTACGAAAATTTTTATATTATAATATTTAAAATTATATTAAATTTATCAAATTAGTTTTTTAAAATTGGTGAAAATAAATTTTAAATTATGTGGAAAATGGACAACTAATCCACCTTTTAGAAAAATAGACTTTTTTAGAAAACAACTTTTCTCTTTAAAATCATTATTATTTTATTTATAACAAATAAATAACCATGGAATTTATTTCATACAAGTGTAATGAATTTTTTTTCATAATTTATTTATTATTATTCATAACCTCTAATTTAATGGCTAGTTTATAATGGAAATGTTTAAATAAAAATAATTTAATGGAGTTTCATGTTTCATTAAAACATAGTATTGTAAGAATTGCAAGCTATCAAAGAGATTGAATTTATTTAAAAAATATATTATAATATTTTGGGATGTTATATTCCTTTATATGATTTGTGTTTCATGTCATATATTATATTGAAATGGTGTTCATATTTTGAAATCTCGAGGTGTTACATTCTACCCCGTTAAATAATTTGCATCTTCAAAATTTAATCTTGATCTCAGTAATCAATGGTTTGACATTTTAAAATACCTTAGTTGAAAACCCAAATCAATAAAAGGGTTAATAAAAAATACTTTTAATATTATACAAAGGTAAGTACAATGGTAACATGTAATAACACATAAATTAGTTTTATTTAGAAGATCATTGGTGGGATGTAATGATATGGACATGAATAAAAAGTATAAATAATAATAGAAACTGATAGAGATCATTGTTCAAAAGAAAGTGATTGATCAATTGAAATTTAAGTACAACAAAACCATAAATTTTTGATGATTTAAAAGACCATTGGATTAGTATAAATGATGTTCTTAGTATATCATTTTGTTTCAATATCATTTTTAAAGATTTGTGAAATTCCTTTACTATCTAGATAGAAAAAATATGAAAATATAATTACTTGATAGCTTTATATTTCATAAGTACAATTTCATACTTTAATTTTTCTTCAATCCATTTCTAATTCATCACTAACTCAAACAGATGAATATCCAAAATTTATTTTTTTAGGATTGAAATAATAAAATTCAATTTTAATGGATCATAAGATCCACTATAAAATAATAAGTCATTCCTTCAATCTCTTGTTTTTATTATAATAAAATAGTTTTTATATGTTATCCAATATATATAAATCTTCATATGGTGAATTAATTCATTAATATATAAAACCTCATTAAAATTTAAAATCAAAACATTTCATAAATGGTAATCCTTATGGACATTAAAAAAGATTAAATTCCCAATATTTACGAAAACGTCACTAAATTTTCAAAATGATCTTATCAGTAATCCCCAAAAATATATGATGTATCTCTTAGTCGACACATAAAAATTATGTTAACAGCCTCATCATGTATTCACTTATAGCATAGAAAAAACCATAATTATCAAAAAAACTTATTGAAAATATACATGATTCCTTACTAAATAAATAAAAATATATTATTGGATATATTACCTAAATACCAAAATGATTTTAACTCCATCCATGATATCATAAAATAATTTTTCAACAAATCATTAATTTTTTCTAAGGTATTTTGTACTATTCAATTTTCTTTATCTATACCAATCATATCTTTATTCCAATATCATTATCTCAACAATAAGAACATATTAAGGGTTAAAGATCCCTCAATCATTTATTTTCAAAGAACATGTAGTTTCTACTAAATCATTTTTCTTGGTCAATAGTATCATTCAACATATGATTTTAAACCATCAAGAAAAAAGTATTCTAGTACAATTGTAATTTCTTGAATCCAGATTTCACTAAATGGTTACCCATACTCGGTTGGTCACATTACCTCAGGTATGTTTTTTCAAACTCCAGAGGAAGCCAACTAGTAACGAGGGAATATGGCGTGATATTGGGGAAACTATTCCCCCATTGGTAGATTGTAACACATTAGAATAAATATTAAAAAGTTACAAAATTAGTAAACAACATGAAACTAGGGTAAACAACTGAAGACTGAATGTTAATGTTCACCATATGGAATATATTATCAAAATGACACATCATGTCACATCTTCAAATAAAAAAACTAACCAGGATACATTGCGGTCAAGTATAATACAATACCAAATTATGGAAAAACAAAAATGAAACATAACATCCTTGCAAGACTCAGATTTTTCCCATGCTCCCCTAATCCTAATAAACAATCAAGTACATATATAGCACGCCTTGACCCTATCGACATCTGAAAAAATATAGTCTATTTGGGCCCAAAAGAATGGACCAAATATGGTGTGTGAAATGGATCCCAGTAGGCAACCACCAAAGGTCTATTCCAATCTGTCAGTTAATATATGCAACAACATAAAAAGGAAAATAGTAACTGTGATGTACTTGATAGTAAACTATCCATATAGCCTTAGTATCCATTTATTCAATTCATGTTCATTAGAAGTTCAATTTCATTTATGTACAAATATATTGAGATCTGACCATATCCAATTAATCCCCCGTATAGAAGTAAACAAAATAGATGTCTCAGAATGACATCTAGATAAGATAAAGTGAAGAACGAATCAATTCTTCTGATTTGGTTTGGAAGAAATGTTATATGTTATTAATTAGAATCTCAACATCTCACCTTCAGGCACAAATAAACAGTCAGGGTCAAACCCAATATATCAGTATTTTAGAACTTTTGAATAGAGCCAGTCCTGGGTATCCCTCATTATATTCAAGGTTCAATCAGAATTTATAAAGGGGATTCAGTGAGCCCAACCACAATGACTATGTCTCTCTCACAACCTTGAAGTAATTAACCTCCCGATTTCATTCATTTCCTTTTAACTGTGACAACGGTTCACCCAAGGAAAACAGGGTGCAAATAGTCACATGACCCCGACCTTGTCTTTTAAATGATACTATGGCTTTACCATTACTAATTACTTATTTTAATAATTTAACATTCCATTTCAAAAGAAACAAATTTTAATTAAACTCTCACTTGACATTAATATAATTATCTCACGTGGGAAATTCATATAACCAACAACACATTTTTATCAAACCCAACTGGAAAAAACTATACAAGCCTCAAAGGAATTCCTGACCAAATGTATTTTCATGGGAAACACACCCATGTGTGTCCCAAGATCAATTAATCAAAAATAACATGCTTCAATTTAATGTAATATTTTACCTAAACATCATTAGGTATCAACATTGTCCAATTCAACAACCAAACAACACTCTTAAAAACACTCATAGAATTTTCGTAAATATATTCAGTTTAAAATTTACCAAATATCATGAGACCACCTATCGCAATGTCATACAATCAATATACTCTGACATTGGCCCTTAAGTCGACCTAGAACGTCCTAGATATATTAAAAGGGGAAAACCATTTAACCATAAACAACTTACATATGAAGAGAAATTAGGAAGAACAACTCTAGAGAAAGTAAGATCTTACTCAGAGGATCCTAGTGAGATCAATGACGTTCTAATTGGGTTCTGGATGACAAAATGGGAGGACAATGAACTCTCAGTGCTTCTTGTTCTTCACCTTATGGCTCCTCTGTCCAGAAGAGGAAAAACAAGTCTATTAACCATTTTAAGTAGAAAATTATAAGTACACAATGTGTAAGTCTATATAAATGGTGTGTATATCATTTTACTACTAATAATTTCACCGACATACTTTACACATCCCGGACCAACCTTCGGACATCACTACTGGGCTTGTATCAGGATGTACATGGCATGTAGTTTATTTTCATTCTCTCTTAGTCCAACATGCTCACACATCATGTATCCCTATCCTACATGGCCATACTACGTGGCATGTATATAGGATTACAGACTGTGCTGTCCTAAAATAACCCTTTTTATAATTTCCATTTTTTTTCAAAAAAATAACTAAAGGAAAAAAGAATAGAAGATAATTATACCTCAAAAGAAGAACTAGGTTCTTAAAAACGTCTCCCCTTAAAGAAATTCATCCCGGAATTTACCTTCCATTGGTGGTGATGGAATATATGAGAAGAAATTCTTATACTGAGCATGTACGCCATCCTCCATCTCCCCTGTCTCATCCTGCACTCAATAATTCTTTTATTTCACCCATACGAGAGGAATTGACTAGCCTCAGTGAACCTTCATGCTCTTATCAACTATACGAATCGGATACTCCTCAAAGGATGCATCAACCAGGAGCTCAAACTCCTTGGGCTAAAAACATGAGACAGGTCTGAGTGATAGCAGCACAACTGAGATATATGAAAAACGCCATCCATGGATCGGTACATCTTAGTAAATTTTAACTGATAGGCAACCGACCTGACTTGTTTTAGAATCTTAAATGGTCCGACATATCTCAGTGAAATCTTACTCTATCACTAAATCCTCTTGTGCCCCAATCTCAGTGCGACACGTTGGAAAACTCGATTCCTAACCTCAAACTCCAAAAGTCGTATATGAAAATTAGAATAATATTTCTAATGAGAAAGTATAGTAGGAATTTGTCTTTGAATCAATGAACTTATTCAGTTGCCTCGTGGACAAGATGAGGTCCTAGCATAGTTGCCTCTCTTACCAACAACCAACACATGGGTGATCAACATGGCCTCCCGTACATAGCCTCATACGGAGCTGTATGAATAGTATACTGAAATATATTATTATCGGCTAACTCAACTAGGGGAATAAGATTCTCCAAATATCCCTCAATGTCAAGGACACATGCATGCAACATGTCCTCTAGAACCTATATCGTTCACTTTGACTGGCCATCAGGAATAATGGTGGTATGTTGGGCTTAGAAGCACCTATGTACCCAGTTACCTCTGAAAACATTATTAGCAACTGAAATTAGATAACATTCATTGTTACTATCTTTATATTCAATTTTCCAAAGTCCATAAATATTTATTTAGTGCATTACATAAATTGAACTTCATTTCTCATCTTAAATGAAATTCATGTTTAAAATGAAATTTTGGGCCCAATCATTCATCTGTTTGTGGACAAAACTATATTCATTTTCTGAATTTTAAATTTTGTGATATTATTTATAACTTCCTTTGGAACATTTTTTCTTTTATGATCGATTGATTAATCCCAATAGAAGATAGATTTTTTTGGGATGAATGCATAACTTTTTTGGAGAAATCATAACGGGCCTAAGGCCCATCAATCAAATGTGGGGCCTACAAACCAAGCACAATGAAGCTCAAATTTTTTCATTGGAAATATAACAATATAGGGATCATTTTATTAAACTGCGTCTAGAGTTAATTTTGAAGTTTTCATGGAAATTTATGGAACCAAAGTTAACATTTAAATGGTTGGCCCGACCTGAATGTCTATAATGTCTTCCCACAATTTCGATCATAAATTCCAAATAGCTACACCAAATTTCCAGAACGTTTTATAGCTACTAGAGGATGGATGGATGGGAATATTTTTCTTCTAAGAACACTATATATTCCCTCTCCTCTAATTAAAAATTCAAACATTAAAACGGTGGAAGAATCTTAATGAATTTCTGGGTCAACTTCAAAATGTCAAATTCCCTTGATTTTCTCACCCTCCTTTTAACTATCCCAATTAATGGAGATGTAATTTACTGTTGGTGGTGTATCTAAGTCTCCAAATAAGCCTATATATGGAGCTTATTCTGATGATAATAACGATCAATTTTTTTATTTGGAATGGATGTTTTTATTTTCATTCAATTGTATTGTCATTCTTTCATTTTGTAATCGCTTTGTCAATTTATCCCATGTAAGTTTTTCATTCACCTTCATTTAATTAATAAAATATCATCATCATATTCTTATTCTTAATTTATGATTTCTTTTTCCATATCAAGTTGGTACCTTTTCCTTAAGAAGTGAGGTTATTCAAATTATCTTTTTTGAAACTCTTTACACAACAATGGAGTGATTGTTATTTTTTTTCCTTTTTCTATATTTCTACGATCAAAATTCTACTACTAGCTTTCATTGATAGATTAGAATTAGTGGAGTTCTAATTCTGTAATGGGTTTTTCCAAGGCAGTATCAAGGAGTGAATTGGATGATATTTTTTAATTTAATAATTCTTAATCAATTATATTTTTGATATTTTAATTTGATGATTTACATTATACTTTAAAATCATCAATTTTAAGGATACACATCCCAAGTGCTAAAACGATCCTCTACCTTGAGAATTCATCAATATGATCCTCAAAGTGAATAGGTGATTAGCCTTAGGATTGTGAAAACTCAAAATTGGTGAGTGATTTGGGATGGTTGTATTTTGTTAAAGAAAACACTCGAATATAAGACATTGAAATAATTTGAAAATAAATTCATCCAATACAACCCATGTGACAACAAAGGATCAACTCATGATTTTAAATTGAAATCACTTAAGTCATTTAAATATCAAATAATCCAATCAATTCAAACCATATTTTTCCACATTATAGCCAAATCCACACCATCAAATCACCCTCTTAAAATGCATGTTTCATAGGTTTCTTCTTAGGTCTCTAAGGATCTATAACCCAAGCCATACTACAATGACTGCTTACACCATACAACTTGGTTAAATTTGGGCACAAAATTTTTTTGGCACCGTTGCTGGGGACCAAGTAAGTCACCTTATAATATCTTTCTATTCTCCCCCATTTCTCTTTTCTTATCCTATTTCTCTAATCCTTTTCCCTTTTTTTTCTTTTCCAGGCGCATGTCTGCCTACAACTGTGACAATTCAAATCATCTAGTTAAGGTGGATAGTCCTAGGGCTGGGGATTCGAGCAATCATGGATGTCTCCATCCATCAGATCCAAATATAACAAATACTCGAGAGTCACAAGTTGAGTTCGATACAATGGATAATCTCCCACAAAACCAAATCATAAACCAGGGAGGGAACCAAAATAATGAGAAAGACACTAAATTGGGAATTGTTGCAGACCCAACTATGAATGAATACCGCACACCTACCTGTACCAATGAACACTTATTCATTAGGCATGATAACAAGGATATGCCCAATAAGTTTTCAAACCCCATGTCCTGAACCACCTTCCAACCTATCATGGGATGGAGTCTGAGATGCTTTACCTTCATGTTAAATAATTTAATGAAATTGTTGAAACCATGTGCCCTCCAAATCAAATTCAATATACTGAAATGAGACCTTTTCATTTATCTGGGAAGGATCGAGGAAAAAATTTGTTATAAAATTTGAGACCAGCATCCATTTTCTCATGGGACAAACTTCAACGTGAATTATATAAAAAATAATTCCCCCATCACAAAAAAATTGAACTTAAAAAGAGTATACAAAACTTTTTTGAAAGAGAGGGAGAAACATTCTATGAAACATGGGAAGGATTCAAGGACACATTAAGCATGGTACCACACCATGGTTTATTAATCCCAAAAGAAGTGAGAATTTTCTATGAAGGGTTAGGTCTTGGAAACAAACAATTCATTAATATTATGTGTAATGGAAACTTTAAAAACCAAGCCCCATATGATGCTTATGAGTATCTAGAAAATCTTCTTGAAGAGAAACAAACATTGGGGACATCACCATACTATGAGAAGCCACAAAAATCTAGTGTAATGTAAAATCATGGAGAAGATGAAAACATTAGAGCAAAACTTCCTGCACTCATGAAGAAAGTTGAGGAGATTGATCTTAGGAAGGTCATAAAAACCCAAACTGTTGAGCTTGTTTGTACAATTTGTGACAAACATGACCACAAGACTGATAATTTCCCAACCATTTATTCTATCATGGATGTTATTTTAGGAGGACCACTAGAAGAATTTAATGCAATGAATGTTCAAATTCCACAATTCCAAAACACCTTCAACACAAGGTATAATGACCATCCAAGCTTTCGTTGGAAGGACAATCAACAACCAACACAAAAATAATGTATCAACCCATACCCTCAAAAAAACATTCAACCTCTTAATCAGTTCCAAAAAAAAACTGGACCAATTCCAACAACCTCATGTCGAATATTAACAACCTATCCAACAACACATTCAACATCTAATCCAACAACAAAAGTATCCTCCTGGGATAAACCAACAAGCTCAAGAACCAACCCAAATTGTTCCACAAAGAATTCTAGAACAACTGTGCAAAAAAATGGACAATATGAACTCAGAATTCTCATCCATTAAACAAGAAATTCAAACCATCAAAACTGGAAAGGCAAAAATGCACAAAAAGGCTATTCCACAACAATCATCAAGGGGGAGACAAGTTTCACTCAAACAACTCATGAACAACTAATGTCTGTGATATATTTGAGAAGTGGGAAATTAATTGAGAAAACTGAATAAATAATTAATAAACCATCTGAAGCTTCACAATCTGATGAAAATTCAAATAAATCACATGATCAAACTGAGAAAACTGATGACAATGTGATATAAACAACTCTTCAACAAATAATCCCAAAACCTTCACCATTTCCTAAATGCATGAGGGGGAAATCCAAGATTGAATTATGTGAGACATTGAGGAAAATATTCTCACAAGTCAAGATGAACATTCCAATCCTCAATGATATTCAAACCATTCTTGCATAATCAAAATACCTAAAGGACCTCTGCACATTTAAAAAGAAATTCTCACATAAGAACCAAGTCCTTCTGGAATTAAATGTTATCACAACAATCCAAGGAACCCTTCCACCGAAGATGAAAGACCTATGATTATATTAAATCAATGTTGAACTAGGAGAGAACAATGTTTTCAAAGCCTTGTGTGACATAGGTTCCAGTATCAATCTAATTCTATTTGCTATGTACTGCCAGTTAGGCCTTGAATAGCTCAAACCCCACCTGTCGCACTTCAACTTGTTGATTGTAGCATTAGGGTTCCAAATGGAATACTAAAGGATGTTCTTGTAAAAGTATAAAACGTCATCTACCAAGATGACATCATTGTCCTTGATAGAAATACAACCATAAGAAATAAGGAACAAACCCCAATCATCCTTGGTCATCCCTTCCTTGCAACAATCAACTCTATTATCCGAGTCTGAAATGGGAACTTGACCATCACTATTGGAAACCTGAGTCTAGATTTGAACATCTATAATGAAAGCTTAAAAATACGGTATTATAAGAATATACATTAAGTAAACATGATAGGATGAATTGATAAAGAATCCATAGAACATCAAGGAATATTCGAGGAATGTTTAACTGAGGACGAGATTAATTTCCTTTGTTCACATGAAAGAAGTTTATCTCCTTTTCTGATTTCACTATAATATTGCTCCAATGATGAAATCTTAAGACCAAAAAACGGTGAAATATTTCAAGAAACCACATTCATGGAGGCCACTCCAACTCCCTTCCCTAACACTGATCAAACCAATCTAGTAGCTGAAACTTCCAAACATGGGGAATTAATATTATCTAAAAGTCTAAAAAAAGAAATTTATCTTGATCCAATGTCCCAATATTCTAAATAAATTTCGATCCAACCTGATCTTGAATTGAAATGACTTCTTACTACACTGAATTATACCTTCTTATGAAAAAATAGAACACAACCTATTGTCATTTATTCTTCTCTTCAAGATGATCATGAGAGGATGCTTCTAGATGTCCTTAAGAGACACAATAAATCCATTGGAGGGACCCTATATGATATTACCGAGATTTGCCCACCTATCGGTAGTCATAGGATTATTATAGAATCCAATTCAAAGCCTTGTTCTGAACCTCAGTGGCAATTCAATCCTAATCTCATGGAAGTGGTGACAAAAGAAATTCTGAAATTATTATAAACTAGTTTCATCTATCCCATAGCTAAGAGTGAGTGGGCTAGCCCGATCGATGTGGTTCAAAAGAAGTCTGGCATCATAATGATAACCGATATGGATGGAGAGATTATTCCAACCAGAGTGAGTTGTGGCTGGAGAGTCTGTGTCGACTATAGGAAGCTGAACTAATTTACCAAGAAGGACCATTTCCCCTTACCATTAATTAACCAAATCATTGAGAGAGTGGAAGGTCATGCATTCTAATGTTTCATAGATGGGTACTCGGGGTATAATAATATTGAGGTCTCAAAAGAGGATCAAGGGAAGACTATATTCACTGGTCCATTCGACACCTTTTCCTTCAAACACATTCCCTTCAGGTTATGTAATGCCCCTAGAACCTTCCAACGGTGCATGATGGGAATCTTCTCAGACAAGGTAAGAAATTTTCTAGAGGTCTTCATGGACGAATCCTCTGTGTTTAGGGATATATTTGAGGGATGTTTGAGGAATGTGGAAAGGGTTTTGTCATGATGTGAAGAAACGAATCTGGTCCTAAACTGGAAAAAATGCCATTTCATGGTTAAAGAGGGACTTGTCCTTGGCCATCCAGTGTCAAGTAGGGGGATTGAAGTCAATAAAGTGAAGGTTGACATAATTCGTCACCTTCCATTGCCCAAAACTATCAAGGAAGTGAGGTCTTTCTTAGGGCATGCTGGTTTATATAGAAGATTCATTAGGAACTTTAGTTCAATTGCTCACCCCCTTAGTGGTCTTCCCGAAAAGGATTCTCCATTTGTTTGGACAGAAAGTTATGACAGTTCATTCTCAACCCTCAAATCATCTCTCAACTCTCCTCCCATCATGAAATCCACAAATTGGAACCTTCCTTTCGAACTCGTGTTTGATGCAAGTGAATTTTCATTAGAAGTTTTGTTTGTAAAAAATTGTGATAAAAATCATTATGTAATTGAATATGAAATAAAATCATTAAATGATTCCCAAATATACTACACGACAACTGAGAAGGAGTTACTTGCTGTTGTGTTTTCCATAGAAAAATATAGGTCCTACCTCTTAGGATCCCCCATCATTGTGTACACCGACCATTCTGTATTGAAATACCTATTCTAGATGAAGGATGCTAAGGCTAGACTGATTAGGTGGGTCCTTCACTTAGAAGAATTTGACCCCACAATAAAGGAAAAAAGGGTGTTGAAAATGTTTTAGCTATTCATCTATCTAGGATATAATTTAATGAGAAATTATCCCACCATTATGTGACTGATTCTTTCCCTGATGAACACCTATACTCTGTGAGTGACTTCCCTTGGTATGCCGACATAGCCAACTTCTTAGTTACAAGATTCATTAAAAAATTCTTAGGTACTCAAGATAGAAGGAAATTATTTTCTGATTTCAGGCACTTTGTTTTTTTATGATCCATACCTCAATAAGTTCTGCACTGACCTAATCATTTGGAGGTGTGTCCTAGAATCAGAAGAAGAATCCATCCTTAAATTCTGTCATAGTGAGGCGTGTGGTGGAAACTTTTCCTCTAAGAAAACATCTGCTAAGTTTCTTCAGAGTGGTATCTTATTTCTCACCCTCTCAGAGGATTCCTACACATTTCGTCAAAGCTGCCCTAGGTTTCAACAATTAGGGTCCATCACAAAAAGGAATCAAATTCCACTCACTCCCATCTTAGTGATTGAAATATTTGACTAATGGTGAATAGATTTCATGGGTCCCTTCCCAATCATTAGGGGATATTTGTACATTCTATTTTCTATATATTATGTCTCAAAATGGGTTGAGGAAATTCCTAAAAAATCCAATGATAATCAAATGGTAATTAGCATTCTCAAGGAAAACATCCTCCATAGATTTGGAATTCCTAATGATATCATTAGTGATTGTGGATCCCATTTTTGCAATCGTCCATTCTCAGCACCAATGGAAAAATATGGTATTTCTCACAAAGTGTCGACTACAAACCACCCACAGACCAATGGTCATGCTGAGTTAGCCAATCGTGAAATCAAACAAATTCTTGAGAAAACAGTTAATCCATCTAGGAAATATTGGTCGGGCAAGCTCTTATATGCTCTTTGGGACTATTGAACTGCCTATAAAACCTTTTTAGGAATGTATCCATATAGGTTGGTTTATGGTAAAGCATTCAATTTTCTAGTAGAGATTGAACATAAAGCCTTTTGGGAAATTAAGAAAATGAATTATGACCTCTCATTGTTCAAAACAAAAAGGAAACTAGATCTCAATGAACATGCGGAACTTAGGACAGAGGCTTATGAAAATTCAAGGATCAATATATCTAAAGTACAAGCCTACCAATCTCAAAATCGTAAGGCCAACAATATTATACCAGGTAAACCTATTATTTTTTATGGTTTTAAGCATCATTTTCAACCAGGAATGTTGAGATCTAGATGGTCAGGTCCATACATAGTGAATAAGGTATACTATCATAGGTTTGTAGAAATTCAAGATCCCACCAATGGTAAAACATTTAAAGTTAATGTTCATAGAGTCAAACCATTCATTGAACCATTAAAAAAACAAAAAGTTGAAGAAGGCATGTGTGAACCATCATTCTATGAGGAAAACACATAAACAAAGATGTTTACATGTCGAGCTAACAACGTTAAACCAAAGAGATTCATGGGAGGAAACCCATAGTTTTCATAGTTCCAATCATTGTGAATAATTTTTTTCATTTAAAAAATTACCATAGGCTGTTGAAATGTTCTTCTTTTATTAGTAAGGATGCATATGAAAGGGGAGATCCATATTCATCTGTGTCACGTGGTTTGATCCTTGAGTAATACTGTACCCATAAATTTAAAGGAAGACAATGTATCATCAATTTATTTTATTTTTTGTTTATAGGTTTAAAAAAATCTGAATATGATAATACCTTATACTGTTGACCTGTTCTTCTATTATGAGTATGGAGGGGTATGAAAGGGGAGCTCCATATTCATCCGTGTCACGTGGCGTGATATGTCAGTAATACCTTACCCAAAAATTTAAAAAAAGACAATGTATCATCCGTCTATTTTATTTTATTTTATATGTTAAAAAAATTTAAATGACATGTTGTAGGTCATGGGGAAAACCCATAACAGACATCCAAGCTGCTGAGACTCGAATCCAAAATTGAATGGAGAATGTGGAACACACTTTCATCATCAACCACTAGGTGAATTCATTCCATCATTTTCATTTTAAATTTCCTCTTTTAACACCTCTATCATACCCCCTTCTACATTTTCTTTAAACCCTAGGGACAATGTTATTCTATGTTTGGGGGAGATGAAATAAAAAATGATTTTTTAATAAGAACATGCATGGAAAGAAAAATTCCTTTAACCTTGAACATGATAATACATATTTCAAACTATAAAATTGGATATCAAATAATTTTTCATTTTTTGATTCTGAATTTAATCCATTTTTAAGTTCATGAGCATAGTTTTTGGAAAGTGCGGTTTTCTGATGTGATTTTTCAATGCTTTCATTTTCATCCTCTTAAAAAAACTCCACAATGCACATATACTGGATCTTAGGTGTAAATTTGAGCTCATGGTTCCCTTTAATAATAGCACAGGGTTCTGGGGTCACTTTTAGTTAAATTTGAGTATCCAAAAGAAACAAAAAAAAAATAAAAAAAAATAATGACCACATAGAGAAATGTTTTCTCCAAATGTGTGGCATCCGACACATGGGGATCATGATTCCATAGTTGTCTTACATAGAGTTAGGCTTTATATCTCTATTGTAGATCATGTAATTTACAATATGTGTGGCATTCGACACTTGGGGATCATGAATCCATAGTTGTCTTGCCCAGAGTTTGTCTTTTGATGTCTATTATTGTTAAAAAGAACTAAATAATTTTTTTGGATACTCATATTAAGGTTTAATGTGATTCCCACATAGTGCTTCAATTTTTTTTTACCCTTGTACAATAAATTGGGCCCCATGTCTTTTGTGATGCACAACACTTTATCATGCTTAATTGAAATTTGATAAAATGTGGGAATGAATTTAAACAATGTAATGGGCTTGGGATTAGTATATTCTTATGGGCATAGCTTGTATTAAATGATTTTGATGGGTTTTATTATTTTTTTGGTATGAGGTCTTTGGGTGACAAATGTGTATTAAAATGTTTTTGGAAAAAGGGATTCATATTTCATAATTTTTTATATATTTTTCTCAGAACTAGCAAAACTCAAGTTGGGGGTGTGATTAGCCGCTGAAAGAAGATAATATTAATTATTAATATATTTATATTCATTGTTCCAAAGTCCATAGTTTTTTTTATTGAATTACATAAATAGAGCTTCATTTCTCATCTTAAATGCAATTCATGATTAAAATGAAAATTTGGGCCCAATCATTCATTTGTTTTTGGACAACATTATATTAATTTTATGAATTTTAAATTTTAGGATATGATTGATCAATTTGTGCGGAACATTTTTTATTTTAGGATAAATGGATGAATCCCAATGGAAGATGGATATTTTTTTGGATAAATGAAGAACTTTTCCGGAAAAATTATAATGGACCTAAGGCCCATCAACAAATGTGGGGCCCACAAACCAAGCCCAATGAAGCTCAAATTTTTAAAGTAGATAGAAAAAAATTTGGGTATCATTTTATTCAATTGTGGCCCACGAAAATTCCGAATTTTTCATAGAGATATATGGATACGAATTTAATATTTAAATGGTGGGCCCGACCTGAACGCCCATAATGTCTTCCCACCATTTCAATCATAACATCCAAATGAATACACCAAATTTCCTGAAAGTTTCAAAGCATATAGAGAACATATGGAATAAAATATTCTAATTCTATGACCCCTATGGATTCTGCCTCCTTCAATTAAAAATTCAAATGTCAAAATGGTGGACGAATCTGTATAAATTTTCAGGTCAACATTTAAATGTCAAATTATTTTGATTGTATCACTCTATTTTTAACTCTCCCAATTAATGGAGATGTAATTTATTTTTGGGGGTGTATCTATGTCTCTAAATAAGACTATATAAGGAGATAATGGTGAAGGGAATAATGATCCAATTTTTTTTTCGAATGGATGTTTTTATTTTATTTCAATTGTATTGTCACGCTTTTATTTTGTAATCGCTTTGTCAATTTCTACAATGTAAGTTTTTCGTTCACCTTAATTTTATTAGTAAAATATCATCATCATCATTTTCATCTTAATTTCTTATTTTTTTCCATATCACACTGATACTTTTGCCTTAGGGAGCGAGGTTATTCACATTATCTTTTGTGAAACTCTTCACACAACAGTGGAGTGATTGTTATTTTTTTCTTCTTCTCCAATTCTACCATCATAAGTCTACTACCCACATTCATTGATATAATAGAATTAATGGAGGGATAATCATATAATGGGTTTATCCAAGGGATTATCAAGGGTTCAATTGGATGTTACTTCTTAATTTAATAATTCTTAATCAATTCAATTTTTGATATTTTTATTCAATGATGTACGTTATCCTTTAAACTCAACAATTTTAAGGATACACATCCTGAGTGCTAAAATGATCCTCTACTTTGGAGTGCCCATCAATATTATCCTCCAGGTGTATAGGTGATTAGCCTTAGGATAGTGAAAACCCAAAATTGGTGAGTGATTTGGGATGGCTGTATTTCGTTAAAAGAAAAAACTCTAATTTAAGACATTGAAATAATTTAACAAGAAATTAATCAAATACACCCCATGTGATAACCAAGGATCAAATCATGATTTTAGATTTAATTCACTTAAGCCTTTAAAATATCAAATAATCCAGTCAATTCAAACCAAAGTTGGCCACTTCATATCCAAATCAACACCATCAAATAACGTTCTTTGAATGCATGTTTCTTAGGTCTCTTCTTAGGTATCTGAGGATCAATAACCCAAGTCATACTACTATGAACGCTTACACCATAAAACTTGGGTAAATTTGGGAACAACCAAAACTCAACTAGAAATGAGACGTAAAGAGGGCATCCATAACTAAAATGATATAATGGGGGACCCCATGAATTAGTACCACCTCTCAGATATACATATTTCTGAACTCATCAATACCAAAGGACTCCTTGACCCCTAATAAGTGAGAAACCTTCGTAAGCCTATCAACTATGACCCACACTGATTCGTTTCCCCTAAGAGGCCTTGGTAACCCCGTAACATAATCCATTGCCACATCCTACCATTTACACTCAGGAATGTGTAACTGTTGTAAAATTCCATCTGGGTGCTGATGTTCCACCATCATCTGCTGATAGGTGGACCACCTCATAAAAAAATCAACTACTTCATGCTTCAATGATGACCACTAGTACTAACGATATAAGTCATGATACATATTTGGTGACTCCGAGATGCACTGCCTAATCTAAATCATGAAATTCATGCAACATCTCCTCACATATATCCCCTAGAATTCACACACGTATATGGATATGTATAACATCATCATCTCTAACTTTCCATCCAAGAGGAGGGTTCTCAACTGCCACACTCTCCCAAAGGACTAGGCCTTCAGAATTTGATAACTGCCTCATTCTCACTCTTAATAGTAGGGTAGTGGTAAATACAAAAGATTAAATATAATCCTATCCCTAACTACCACACACCTCCAAATGGATATCAAAGAACAAGGTCATAATCATCCACTCACCACTTTCCTCTTGTACTGCCGGTATTTGAGTCCTCTTACTCAGAACGTTAGCCACTGTATTGCCTTTTCCAAGCGTATAAGTAAGATCAAAATTGAATAACTGAAGGTATTCCACCCACATTCACTGTCTCAGATTAAAATCACAAAGAGTAAATATATATTTTAGGCTTTTTTGGTCTATGTACCCTATAAAATTCTCTCCTAGTAAATAATATATCTAACAACAAAAATCACGAACAATTGCAGCTAACTCGAGCTCATGCATAGGGTAATTCCTCTCATGTGGCATCAACGGCTGAGACCCGTATACAACAAATTGAACCCGCTTCATAAGCACTACTCCAAGACCAATACCTGATTCATCATAGTATATAGTGTAACCCTTTTCCAGATTTGGAAATATCACAATCAACATTGAATTAAATTGTCCCTTTAACTCCTAAAAGGCTACATTTCAATAATCTGACCACTCAAACATAACACCTTTTTTGGTCAAGCCAATCATCAGCACTACTGAGCATGAGAAGTCTTATATAAGACACCTGTAGTATCTAGCTATCCCCAAGAAACTCTACACCTCAAAAATGTTCTTGGCCTACTCCCAGGTCACTAATGCTCTCACCTTATCTGGGTCCACTGATACTCCATTCTCAGAGATGATGTGGCCCAAGAAGTGAATCTGATCCATCTAGAAGAGGCATTTATTGAGCATACCATATAACTGATGACCACTTTCTGTATTCAGAATGATCACAAGATATTTGGAATGGTCGTGTCGATTGTGAATATTCAACAAGATATCATCCATGAAAACCACCAAAAAGGAATCTAGGTATGGATGGAACACACGATTCATCAGTTCCATGAAAACTGCTAGAACATTTGTGAGACCAAACGGCATACCATGGTAATCATATAGGCCATACATACTACAAAAGGTAGTGCGAGGTATGTCTTTCAATCGAACACATACCTGGTGATATCCTAACCTCAAGTCAATCTTCAAGAGTACCCAAGACCCTTGAATTTGATCAAACAAGTCATCTATCTGTGGGAAAGAATATCATTTTTTAACCGTCAAATGGTTGAGTTTATGATATTACACGCATATACTAAGGACATCATCTATCTTTTTTAAAAAAGTACTGGCAAACCCCAAGGAGAATTATTGGGTCGTATAAAAACCTTGGATTACAGATCTTCTAACTGCCTCATGTGCTCTTGAAACTCTATCGTAGCCATCATATAAGGGGGAATGGATACCTATGCATTTCCTGATACTCTCTCTATAGTGAACTACACCTATGTAAATTGAGGTTTTCATGGGAAGTTTTCCAGTAAAACTTCTCTGAAATGGTGAACTATTGGAGGAAATTATACCAGACATATTCCCTTGTCATCTAGATATAAACTCACAATCTAGTTTATTATTTTGCGTAGAACATAATTCTCGGGTCCAAATCTACTCTCCTTGATATCCCATTCACCCTTTTGATGAAACTATCCACCCTCTAGTGAAGTGAAACTCACCCTTCAATGATAAAAATCAAAAAAATCTTGAAAAGAAACAGACCAGTCCATTATGAGAATGACATCAAAGCCTGCCATCTCTAAGACATAGAGGTTCCATAGAAAGTGAGACTCACCAATATCAAGGAGACATTACTTACACTGATTCACAACTTTTGTTATAATACCTAATAGAGTTTATAAGGTCATAAAAGAAGAAGTATTATAAAAATAAAGCCCAAGGATTTCCACAATATCCAAAAATATAAAACTATGTGAAGCGCCTATATAAAAAGGTGCAGAAGATAAAATAGAGGAGAATATAATAGTACATATGACAGTAGATGGTCTAGGATCCTGCTCTTGTTGGGTCTGTTACTGTGGCTCTAAGATACTACAAGGCTACCCTGAGTTGACCCACCCTACTTTCACAGAAATTAACAGGTCTGGCTACCACGACCACACACACCACCTTGGCATGGATAGCTCGATGTATTACAGTTTCCAGAATGGTGAGAAGCTACTGACCCTGCTGTTGTACGTTGAGTCTATATATAAACTCACTCACTTTCCATTAGTGGAAAAGTCATGCAGATTCTCTATAGATGGCACATCTTTCTGCAACGTCGATAATAAACTAGGTCCTTCAGGAACTGAGGTTTATTATGATCAATACTTTTTCACTATAAGCATCCCAAATTACTAACGAATGATAGGTTATTACTACTCGTATACCCATGAGAAAACTCACTGTGATGCTTCTTGCTTCCAGTCATCACAGTTCCAGATCTTAGTGTCGAACCACCCTGGCTTGCACCCCTAGATTCCTATTTTTTCCACTCAGAAATCAACACCTGATTCACAATAGTAGAGAGAGAAAGAAAACCTACAGAAATTATCCTATTATCTGATGTCAAAACTGAGACCATAATCAAATCATCTAGACTTTGATACATCATAACCCATCAAAATTGGTGCGAATATCTTAATCTCAGTAAACCAAAAAAAATGTTTATAACTGTTAGTGTTCCCTACTCTAGGTGCATGAACTCTTGGGCATAGTTGGCCCTCAACATCTCAGGTAATAAAAATTGTAGAAGGTTGCTTGAATGTCTTCCCATTAATATCCTGATGATTCCCTACAAGAGTGATTACATCCCACAATCTTTTGGTAGAATCACACATCATATAAGTCATGATCTTAAACCTCCGTTTGAGAGGCGTCTCTAGATACTTGAAGAAAGTATGCACTAATTACATCCATGATTCCACAGCCTGTGGTCCACCATCCCATAAAAAGTAGACATATGATGCTACTAGAATATACATGTCAGCCCTTCCATCGATGTGGCAGCCTGTGGTGCTCACTATAAGATCTATATAAACAACACAAAACCTTCTTTCAACTTTGTGTCTGCACCCATGTATAGTAAAATGGCTGGAGCCATAGCTTGCACAACTGTAGTGTCCATCAGTAGCCCGTGGGACAACAGTTTTTGAGTGTACTCATCAGCTCTCTATTAGCGTATAGATCGTGGTCATCATGTCAACAAGACTCTAGAAGGTCCAGTACACATGTGTCAGTACCGATTTAATGAAAAAGGAAATTGTTACTCAGAATTTCAAGAATGTAATAATTAAAGGAAATCATTAATGTTTTCCAAAATAGGAGTACACGATGTGTATAACCCTGTACACGATGAGTTATCTTAGGTATTTACAGGGGAGTATATTTCTTCCCAACAAGGCCATGTAACACACCTCACACATGGCGTGTACCTTTTGAGTCATGGCACGCACTTGAATTTTCCTTCATTGTACACCACTAGAACTACATGGTTCTGTCAGAGTAAGACTACACAGTGTGTTCACTCTTAACATGGTGTGTACTCATATGTTTTCATCCACCCATGTTGTTAATCACACAGTCAGATACACGGTCAACCTACATTAGATGTGAACTAACATTACACGACGTGTCCTTCTCAAAGCTCGACGACCTGTGTTCCCTTCCCACATGACAAGGTACATAGTCAAGGGTTACATAGAATGTACACATGGTACACGATGTGTTATTCTTAAACATAGAAAACCTTCTTCCTTGAATAGAAATAACACAAGGTGTGTTAGGATATACTTTTATACTTGGTTTTTTAGGAAAGAAACTTCATATTTTCTAGAAAACCCCTATTCTGCAGAAAAACCAACCAGTGGGAAGACAATTTATGATATGTGAGGGCCCATACATCCCAAAAATCAATGTTTGGCACTCAAGAAGATCATATCATAGTACAATTATAGAATAAAAGTTGATTCATGATCTTCCAAATTCTGATCCAAGAGGGCCCATACACCAGAGGAACCAAGGTTTGGCACCCATTCAATCCAAACCATAGCACGTACCAATACACCTATCACAAAACATATATTACATCATCTATCAATACAACATGCGATAACTTATGCGTCCTAGATGGCATGGAATAATTCATGGAATGTGATTCTAATAAGTTTTTATATGATGCATGAGATGGAATACCCTCATATAAACAGGTTGCAACAAAATAGAGCCACAATTTCATCAATAATAATAGTATAAATTAAGTGTGTCACCCAACAGTGAAATAAAATCAACTGTAACAGCTGAAAATCCAAAGCATAATTCAATTCGAGGTAATTTAGATTTTTCCCAGACACGGGGTAGCTATTCCTGAGAATATCTAGTTAGTAAATTCCATATATTTATTATCCCCTTCTACTGGCTCCAAACAGTAAGACAAAGAATAACGAAACACCCCTTTGATACCTCTTTGTAATGTTATGAATCAGGATTCCACTAAATTGTCCCCCAATCCTAGTTGGTCACATGGCCTCAAGCATGTTTCCCCAAATTCCAGAGGTTTTCTACTAGAAGTGGGGTCCTATGGTGTGATTGTGGAGAAACTATTCCCTCATTGGCAATGTGTAACATACTGGAATAAATATTAACAAATAGAGGAAGCAGTAAACAACATGAAACTTAGGTAAACTACTGATGACTGAAGTTTAAATTTAACAAGATGGAATATAATATAAAAACGATGCATCATGTCACATGTTCTAAAAAAATTGTGAATCATGATACACTTTGGTCATGTATAATACAATACCAAACTATGATAAAACAAAATATGAAACATAGAAGCATCGCAAGACTGGGATTGGTCCCATGCTCTCATACTTCTAAGCATTAATCAAGTGCCTATATAGGGATCCTTTGTCCAATTTACACCTACATCAATATAGTCTATCTGGGCCCAAAATCATGGCCCAAATGTGGTGTATGAAATGAATCCCAGTAGGCAAAAACCAACGGGTTGTGCCAATCTATGAGTATATATATAACAATAGAAAAAGGAAAAAATTAACTTTGAAGTACTCTATAGTAAGATATCCATTTGTACTTAGTATCATCTTATTATATTCATGTTCATTAGTGGTTCAATTTCATTTATGTACAACTATCTCGAGACCTGGACTAATCCTACCAATCCCTTATATAGAAGTAAACATGGATGATATATCAAAATTCCATCTTGGAAAATAGAATTGAAGACCGAATCTAATCTTGTTCTTTGGATTGGAAAACACATCATAAGTCATTAATTATCATCTCAACATCTCACCCCTAGGCACAAATAAATAGTCAGGGTTGAAACCGATATTTAAGATTTTCAGAATTTTCTAATATAGCATTTCCTATGTATCTCTTAATGGATTCAAGTTTCACATGACATTTATAAAGAGGATTCAGTAAGCCCCAACCCCAAGACTATGGATCGCTCATGACCGTTAAGTAATTAACCGCCTGATTCCTTCAATTTTATTTTAACCAATAGAATGGTTCACCCATGGTATACAAGGTGCAATTATTCACATGTGCATGACCATGTATTTTAACCGAGACTATGAATCTCCCATTACTAATTACCTCTTTAAATCATTTATCATTCCATTTAAAAAGAAACACATGTGAATTAAACCATCAAATAGAATTAACATAATCATCTCACATGGGAAATCCATATAACCAAAAACACATTATTATCAACCACAACTAGGAAGAATAATACAAGCCTTACAGGCATTGTGTACCAAATATATTTTAAAGGAAGACACACCCATTTACATCCCTAGATCAATAAATCAGCAATAACATGCTTCAATATAAAGTAATATATTACTTAAACATAATTAGTTATCTACATGGTCCAATTCAACATCCAAGAAACACTCTTAAATGAAATAAATGAATTTTGGCACATATATTCCGCTCAACATTTAGAAAAAGGCACAAGACCACCTACCTTTAAGTTGTAAAATCGATATACTCCGACACTGACCCTTGAATCGACCAAGAATGACGTAGATCCATTAAAAGTGGAAAACTATTCAACCCTAAATGATATCCTCATGAATTGAAATTAAGAAGAACAAATATTGAAGAATAAATCTATTATCAAGATGATCCTAATGAGATCAACAACAGTCGAATCGGGTTCCATACTATGAAATGGGAGGAGAAGGAACTCTCAGCGCTCCATGTTCTTCACCCGATGGATCCTCTATCCAGAAGAAGAATGAACAAGCCCGATTCCCATTTTAAGAAGAAAATTATATGTTCACTGAATGTATGTCTATATAAATTGAATTTAAATCATTTTAATTTTCATAATTTCACTGACTTACTTTAAACGCCCCACACTAACTTGCCGACATGACTACACGACATATATCAGGAACTACACTACATATAGTGGCCTTTTCTTCTATCCTAGGCCCACATGATCACATAAAATGTATCCCTATACTACATGGCCATACTACATGGTATGTATATAAGATTACATGTCATGATCTCCTAAAACAACCATTTTCCCAGTTTTCCTTGTTTTCCCAAAAATAACTCATGGAAAAATAATAGAAGAAAATTATTCCTCAAAAGAAGAACCAGGTTATTATAATAATCCTTATACATTTAATAATTATTAAAAGAATCATATCATTGATAAAATACAAAAATTAAAAAATTATCGAATCCAAAGAGAATCACATTAATCTTTCCAGTTCATTTGTTGTAGTAGAATAATCATAGCCATGATCTATTAACTAATTTTGTGATATATTCCTTTGACGTTTGGGGAATTCATCTGTATAGTTCCCTATATCCTTACAGTTAAATCATTCAACGATAAAAGCACTTTTTATTGAATTGAAATCATGATTAGGGTGGAATATATATCAATACTTGTAGAGAACTCCCATTCCATTTAAAAAAGTACCACGGTGTTTCATTCAGTAATTATCACATGTGGGAAAATATTCCTTTCCCTTCTTCCCTTAATCCATCTTTTTATCTATCACTCCATTCATCTACTACGTCCATTGAAATCCATAATACTTATAAAATTATTTTTCTATCTTGTTAGAACATGGTACTATGTAGTCAAATGTTGATAATGTTTGGGATACTAGTATCTCTTCACAAAATTAACTTAATATAATTAAAGAAACAATAATTATTACTCTTTAAAATATTTTCATTGATTTGTTCACCAATCCTTCTTCTAGGAACCATTTCTATATGATTTCATACACTGGGTTAGATCATATCATTATGAAACATAATGTATTATCCCAAAACTAGTGAAATAATTATATTAAGCTAAAAAGTTATTCATAGATAATATTATAATAATAAACATGTTTTATTTTCAGATATATTTATTTTTGAAATCCAAAATTTTATTTTTAAATAAAATGTGAATTATTTTAAACATATCCATTGGAAGTGTCAAAATAGAAGAGTTTTAAGTCTCATTTTTATGAAATAGGTGACGATCGAGTCAAGCCAAATACAACATTTTGTGAGTTATTATCCCTAGGTAAATTTGTGATAGAAAATGTACACTTATAGTATCTAGGAAAAGATTTATTTTCGTGGAAAAACATATAATATCTTCCATAAAAAAATTATAATGTTCTTCTATAAATATCCTCAAATTCTATCCTAATTTTATGTTCCCTATTCTATGTTTTCCTAAATCTAGTTCTCAAGGTTTCTGTAAAACATTCTGTAATATAAAATATAGTGCCCAAGACCAATAAACCAGAGATGAAATCTACATTTGTATATTAGAATAAGATATAAGGAATCAAATCCTTAAGGATTTAATAGTTTTGTATTCTTGTTAAACTAGACACATACAAGAAATTCACATTACATTATAAATCATAAAATAAAAAAAGGTATTTTATTAGAGAACACCATTATGCCCCTTAGGGTGTACCTTCATATCAATCATAATACATATCTTGATATCTTAGGAAAAACAAAATATAAGAAATGGGTGAGCTCATATTCTCAGTAAGGCTAAGCGTACAACAAAATATATGAATAAATAAGGAATAATCGATATAGAAAGGTAAATAACTGAAACAAATTCCATTTAATCAATAACTTGAGAATAATATGATAGGAAAAAATGATGATAAAATAATTCCATATAAATAATCACATGATCAGGAAACTTAACAATGGATATTTTAACTATTTTTAAAAACACATGGGAAACCAATAACTGAATTCATAAGGATGGAATGAATAATACTGGACATCTAAAACATAACATTGAGTCCTTATACAAAGACATATAATATCATTGAGGCCTTATGATAAGAACTATAATACTATCAAGGGCTTAATCTTAGAAATTTATAAAAATGGGTAAGGCATTAGACAAAACCCATTCAATTTTTTCTCTTGAGTCCTATCGATGCATGAAGGGGATATTGTGCGTCCCACTCTTCACGTACACATGGTAAACATTTTCATTTTTCAACGATCATTATATAAAAATAATAAGTAATATTTTAACTTTAGAGAATGATAATAATATCATAAATTAAATATTTTTTCTTTTAATATACTTATATATATCATCCATGTGGTGTGGTGATGAAAATTCAGCCACATTGCTTCATGAAAGTGGTAGTCCAGACACACACGAATGATATTGCCATCTTTAAGTGAGTGAAACGATATGAAAAAAAATATATTATATTTTTATAATGATAAATATTCATTAATATCATAATCATTTCATGTATATCACATATAATCATTAAATTTATCTTTATTATCTTTTATTCGAAGTGTTACTAAAAAATGGATCTCATCACTTTATGAGGCGGTAGGTCGCTACACACACGAGTGACATTATCATATACCTTATAGAATGGAAAGTCAAAAAATGAATATATATGATATAATGAATCAATATGTATATTTATTTTTTAAATATCATACATATACTTTATATCAATCATCATACCCAACCATGGGAGGTGGTAATGCAAAATTGATTGACATCAGTTCGCTTGGCGGTAGTCCACTATACACATGAATGATGATTTCATAACCCATCTGATGTATGAGTGGATTGTTTTATGTAATTAAATTAAAATAAAAAATATAATTATATCTAATATATTTATGTTATTATATCATATTTTTTTAATAAAATTTGAAGGATGTGGAGGATGAAATAAAATAAAAATGCTCATGGAAGAATGTTACCTCTTCTTTAGGAAACCTCCATAGGATTGCACCAAAATCCTTACAATGATAGATTTATTCATAAAATAGGGCTTCTTGAATTATGTTATGAAATTTGGGAAGTTATTTTGGTATTTATTGGCAAAAAAATCATTTAAATGTGTGAAAAAGAGAGGGGAGGGGTGGCCTTTTATAGGTGAGGTGAGTGGCATACTTGTAATTTTTTTAATAAAGGTGTACCCTCATTTATCAAATGAAAAAATAATAAAAATGAAATATTTTAGATTTTTAGATATTATAAGGTTATAATATTTTCATATAATATATTTTATATAGGTTTTTAGGTAATTTTTACATTATATTTTTAGTTTAACCACCCGGTAAATCAGGTTTTTTCTTAACCATTGTAAATAATTTTTACTATTTATTAATTCATTATGGAAAAATATTAATATGAACTTCGGAGATAAAATAAATTATTATTATCAAAAATATGTAATCTATATTTCTAAATTTCATTTACATAAGGGGAAAATTTTAATTTAAAATTAATCCTTCAGATGCGATGAGAAAGTGTGTTTTCAAAGAGAAAATGTTCAAAAATTTACAATGTTTTTATATAAAAATTCACAAATAAAATAATTAAAAGGACATGAATTGGATAATAGATATATAATTTAAGTAAAATTACTTTAAAACCAATATAAAAATTAATTTTACTTTATAAATAATTTAAAAAAAGGCATTTATCAATTAAATTAAGTATTTTTCACCATTCAATGAAAAATGAAAAATTTCAGAAAAATCAAAAAAACTACCCCTAAGATAATTTTTATAATATAATTTAAAAATGAAGTTAATTTTTTAAAAATAAATTTCTAAAATTGGTAAAAAAAATTATTTTAAATTATGTACACAATGCCTCATTAATCCGCCTTTCAGAAAGATAATGTTTTTCGAGAAAATATTTCTTTATCTATCAAATAATTATAATTATATTTCAAATCATTATATAACCATTGAATTTATTTTTATATTTTTGTAACATATAATATTTTTATAATTTATTTATTACTATTCATACTAATAAATTTAATGGCTAGGTTATAATGGTAATGTTTAAATAATAATATTTTAATAGAGTACCATGTTTTGTTCAAACCCAATGTTGTATGAATTGTATGCTATTAAAGAGATTGAAATTATTTAAAAATAAAAATATCATTAAATCTCAAGATGTTATATCGCCTAATATTCTTGGTGTTTCATGTCATATATAGTATCAAATATGATGCTCATATTTTAAAATCTATTGGTGTTTCATATCTTTAAAATCTACACATTCTTCTTGGTTGCACCCTTTAGAAATTAGTCTAACCTTGCTCCTAGTGATCACACCATGACCATCATGTTTGTTCCTAAAAATACATCTTTTTCCTATTATAGGATATTTAAAGGGTCTATTGACTAACTCTTATACCTTTTTCCTCTTTAACTGTTTCAATTATTCTTATATTTCTAAAACACAAATATAATATACTAAGGTTTCCTCTATAGATTTTGGTTCTAATTGAGATAAAAAGGTAAAAATTGTTCATGATTTCCTACACTCTTTTTTCTATTAATAACTTCATCAAAACCTTCTATAAATATTTATATGGGATGGTTCTTAAGGTTTTTATAATTTTTTAACATCACACTTTATGGTTCACTGATACCCATCCTTTTAGAATTTGGTTCTCGATTTTTTTTCCAAATAATACTAATTTTTATTATCAACGAGAGGTTTAGATGTAATTTTTTAAAAAATAATCATTTATCTCATCAACTTGAGTCTTTTTGTAATAAAAATGACCACTTTCAGCAAATTTCACATGAGTTTATTCTTAAAAAATAATTGGTATTTCTTTTAAAAACACTATATACATTGGAAGTAGTTGAATAATCAATGAGGATTCCTTCATCAAGCTTTAAATAAAATATAACAATATTATCCTTCATGTTTAGAATAAAAACCATGAATACAAACACATTAATATATGTTATTTTTGGATATTTATTATTCCATAGTTAATAGGGTTTTTTCTTTAAAATAGTTCTAATTAAAAATATATTTAAGACATAATATACTATATTTATAACTTTCTCCAAAAAATGAGTAGACATTCTATATTCACATAACATTGATAAAGTAATTTCTTGAAAATTCATATTCCTCCTTTCAATAACACGATTATTTTAAGGTTTCCTAGGGGATGAAAAAGTGAGTTTGATAACATGTTTTGAAAAATATGAATTAAACTCATGGTTTTAAAATTCATCTCCTTGGTCAATTTCTAAGGAAATGTTTTTGGTGTCTTTCATTTTTTGAACCAATTTTCAAAAAATTATAAAAATGATATGGGATTCACTCTTAACAGTCAAAAATAAAACCCATGTTAATATAGATAAATAAATAACTAACAAAATAACCAATTCCTCTTAGTCTTGTAATTAGTTATGTCCCGAAAAAACCATATGAATAACCTCTACAGGTAAAAAATTAAAAACCACTTTACTTGGTTCAAAATATGACTTCTGTTTCTTTCCTATTTTGAATGAAACACATAATTTCATTTTGGTTAATTTTAAGCTAAATATAAAAATATATTATTTAATGAAAATTTTATCAAATAATAGACATTACAATATCCTAGACTTCTATGCCAAATCCATGATTATTTTGTTTCAGAATTTAAAAATTTCAGAATTTTTATTTTCAAATATTTAAGATCTAGTGTATGTACATTATGTATTATAGGTTAATTAAATTTAAGAATTTTACCTTTAAAAATAGAACATGATTTTTTATTAAAACCAAAAAAAATAACATTCATCACAATGTTGTGAAATAATTATCATATTGTACTTCAATTCTACCACATAAAGAACATTATTTATGAGGACTGAGTTTGAATTTCCAACTAATCCGACTCCATAATTTTTCCTTTAGATTTTTCACTAAAATTTATATAACCTCCATAAATATTTGATAATTAGTGGAAATTATAGAAAAATCCACTCATATGCCTTAGTAATCCACTGTTTATATACCATTTTTTATTTATACTCATGGAACTTTTACCTATAATGAAAAATCAAACAAGAAGTTGTTTTGGCACCCATATTCTCTTGGGTTCAGCAAGGTTAAAAACTAAAGACTTGGGAACCCAAAAAAGTTTGTTCTATAAAAAAAATAATGTACTAATTTTTTATTTTTTTAAATAAAGGAATGGTTTAGTCCATTAAATTGTTGGTTTTTTAAAATAAAATTATTGGAATAGTGCCCTAACTCTCCATAGGTAAAGTAATTTTAGATAGCTTGTATTCATGAGAACTAGGCAGAAAATAGTTTTTATAAAATATTTTATTTTCACCTTAACATCTTATGTTAATAATATTTTTATGATATTTTTTGTTTCCATGAATTTTATTGGAATAATTTTCACCTTTTGTGAAAATAAATGAAATATAATTGAAATAATGAATTTCATTTTGTAGATTTTCAACATTATTACCATTATCAGTACAAGATATAATATAATTTTCAATTTTGGTTTTCAAATAAATTTTTTATTATTTAATTACATCTTTTAATTATCAATAACATCATTTGTCCTTTAAAGATATATTACATTTTTTAAATGTTCGTACATAGTATCTATCATTCCTAGTTGTAAAATAATGTATGGGTGACTTGAGTTCCCAATAAAATTTTGATAAAAATAGTTTTAAAACTCATATCCCCCAATTTAATAAAAACGAACAGTTAATAAAAATAGTAGAATAATATAAATTTATCTTTTGAAAATCTTCTCAAAATCATGAACATAACTCGATTAAAATAATTTTGAAAATAAATTTTCTTTTGAAACTAATTTAATCATATCAAAAAATGTATATAAACAACTAATTTATGTTAGCTATGATAGTAATTTTTTTTATTTTTAAAACAAATTGTAGTATTTTATTTAAAATAGTGAAAAAATAGATAAAGATCAAAAAATATGGAATAATGGAATTTAAATATGAGGTCTAGTCTCAAGATGTGACTTAATCCCCACCACTTGGAAATCACCAACTACCAAATATTTTATTATAAAATAAACTGATTCATAACCCAGATTAGGTTTTATAAAACAAAAAACTATAATATCTAAGCACATAGTATATTCCATAGTTATACATGGGATAAAAAAGTTCTAGGTGACACACGACCTCTTCTATAGTTGTGTGTGGGAATAAAAATGAAAATAATTGAGGGATATTCTAAATAACTCCATAGTATAGAGAACAAAGATCTATTTTATAAATAAATAGAGTATGATAAAAACATAGATCAAATTCATGTTAAACAGGAAGTGAAATAAAATAGGGATGTAAAAATTTAATTATGCTCAATCTAAATAGCGTTAGTTGTTCAAATGTCTTTGATGTCATTGTGTGAATCCGTTACTGTGTTTTTATTAATGTGTCAAAAAATAGAGTTACATTAATGTCTGAAAAAACTTTTTTGTTAGGAATCCAATTATATAGTGTTATTATACACACCAGTGCATCAATGATTATATTTTGACCTAGTTTATGTGATTTTATACATCTATATCCATGCATGTCTATACCTATCATCATGTATGATGGAGATCTTCAGAATATGTAGCCTTCCTGAAAGTCTAATTATCCATTGTATGATAATAATATAATAATATAGATCCCCATACTAAGTAGAAGATATTTAAAAGTATGAATTTTTATTTAATATATCTATGGTAGCTACCTGGTGGTAGTAGCATATTAAACTGGTAGTAGAAGCTCTTAGTGGTAGCTCAAGTTTCTGAAAGTAGATCTCAGTGTTAGCATAACCTGGTGGTAGCATTATTGAAGTAGTTATATCACCAATTGATAGTAGTATATTTTGGTGATAGAAGTACCTAACTTTTGTAATAACTCCACTCAATGGTACAAAAAACAAAAGTTATATAATCTAAATCTTCAAATTAAACTCATTTTACCATGTTGAATAGATATTAGATTATAGAGGTATCTTATTAAACTAATGGTAGATGGAGATGGTAGGTCAAGACTTATCCAATTTTTACATTTTATCCATAAACAAATTCACTATCATAAATCATAGAACTTATTAGAAACATAAAAAACATGATTTAAGATTATTAAAATAAGGAGGTTCATGGAATAAGACAACGATATTCCCCTTTTTGATGATAAAAAATCATGGAATTCATGTTCACACAAAACATTTAAGTAGAAGTATATAATAAATGAAAACATAATAAAATGGATAATATATTTTTAGTTAATAAAAGTAAATATGTATTTCATAGTTATTTATTCATTCGATACAATTAATCATGTATTATTCCATACAATTACTCACACTTTTGGGATTAAAAATAATATCGAAAAAATAAGAAAGTTAATAAAAAACATATTTATGATGAAAAATAGGGTTATCATTATATATTAAGGTCAAAATATTACATCAGCATAGGGAATACCAGAAAAAATCCCAATAAAAGCCTAATAAAGTTATGGTGAAGCATACATTTTTTGAACAAGAGGTAGGATCCATCTGGTCCTTTCCTTTTATAGAAATAAGAGGTGAAAGAGGATCAGATGACACATATGGATGAAATACAAAATAATAAAAAACCAACATGAGGTACCACATATCTTCAGCAAGGGTAATTCCAAAATGACTAACCACAATGGAGGTTTTCTACAAGGATTCTATTAAGGGAGAAAAAAGGATGCTGTCAGAGTTATGACTATTGGGGCAGTGAAAAAAGTCGTGGTTGAATATAAAAATGGATCCATTAACTAAAAAAATTGAGTTATCACCCGAACACCATGCCCTATAGTTGTGAAATATTCATCCTTCTCTTCAAGGACCAACTTGAGACGAGGTGCCAAGGTCTTCAACTAGGTCCCTTGTTCATTGAAGGCCCTGGTCACATGAGTCATTATAAAATTATCATCCAGGAATATAATGTGAGAATTAAGTTCATGTTTGATATAAATCCTAGAGAAATTGTACTAGATATTTTTATTGACCGTTTAATAAAAAATTCCATCCTCATTAAAGATTTCTAAAAATAACTTATAAATAATCACATGAGGGAATTTAATCTAGAAAATCGCATCCTAATGAGAATTAGAGAGATCACCATTCACAACTTGTATCTCTTGCCTCACAATTGATCAGATCAAATTAGTATCAAGTTAACCAGGAGATAAGTGATGTGGAGTTTTGGATGAAGAATCTCCATGAGTAGAGAATTACTCTAGCCTCTCAAAAAGAAAACATTTTCTTATTTAGAAACTAACACTCATTTATCTATAGAATATTAAAATATAATACATCTATTATACCAACCATTTGTAATCTATTTATAGATAATCCATCTTGATCATTATTCTTTGTTGGATATGAGAACTTATCAAAGAAACTATCATCCTAGTGTCAGATTCACTAATATATGTTTCTTGAACTAAGGAAAATGAAAGCATCCCACTGAGATATTTTCAAAAACCATCCTTAAATTAATAAAGATAATATATTGTCAAATAACTTGTGTTTGTAAGAAATTAAATATGGGTAGGAGACTCCTCCGCCCAACTGTGCACTATATAATCATCAAGACCACTAAAAGGAAAATATTCCAAACACCATTCCTCATAAATTATATCAAATAATGATCAATGTTGATATCTTTGTTCAATTGACATGGAAGATCCACCATGATCTAGTTTACTTAACTTATCTCCATCACCATGACTTCCATTATCACCATTTGATTCAGAATAATCCTACAAAAATCATAAATATCTTGGAGTTTTCTCCCATTTAAATATTTTTCCATCCTCATCTATTTTTAAAGTGACATGATCAACTGGGATTCTAGAAGCATGACCTTTTGAATTATATGGTTCATCTCTATCACCAGATTCCTGATTTTTGAGGTAGATGGAGATATGACATTCCTATATCTATAGGCAGAACTATTTGATTCAATGAAAATATAATAGGTGTTAAAATGGTTATCCTTATCTCTACCATCAACATCATAATCTAAACCATCAAATAACACAACCAAATTATATAGACTCATTGAAGGATATCGATCAAATTGATCACCATTAGAGACATAAGTCTCTTCTATTTAATCCTCTTATTTTTTTGAAATATCTCTCTCTTAGTAATAAAAGTAAAAGGTCTAGGAGAAGTATAATACATTTTATGACTCTTGTAAACATCAGGATAACTCAAATGTTCCACTAAAATAGGTACATACAACTATTTATTATCTAATGTTTCTTCCACTTCAAATCCATACATAGAAACATACATATATTCTTAATTTGAGGAATCTTATACACCTTCATCTTGATCTAATCTAGGATCAACGAAATCTTTTAGTCTATAATGGTTCTTTACTAGATTAAACATTAGATAAATCATTCTACCCACATTTTAACCAAGGGTTATATTTCACTCTCATCCTTTTATAGTTTACTTGACTCAGAAATAAGTCATTACATTTGAATATTTTTCCACTATAATCAAAACAATTCCTTTATCATCTAAGAGATAAATTTTTTTTTAAATAGGTAATGGAATTAGATCTTGATGAAGGCTTACATAATTCTGTCATATACACCACTAAATATCCACAAAAATTAATCTTATCCCCAGTTTTCATAAGAAAAAAAATTTCTTGATACCTCATTATTTTGAAATCCCCCTTCTTAGAACAAAACATGTTCTAAATGAACTTAAAAAAATTGTACTAAACATCAATCTCCACTATAGTTGTTCTATGAATAGGTGTATTTCCAGTCAACTCAAGAAAATCATATTCGATCATGAAGTTCTCATAGCTGATTGAAAAGGTGACTTCATAATCCTCATAAACACCTTGATGAGTAAATTTTATTCATTTATACCACTTTCATGAAGAGAAAAAATATATTTTCCATCTATCACTCTTTTTTATAATATCATTCTTTTCTATAAACTGATACTTTTCAAATTGAATGAAATGAATCATCCTAGGGTAGAATGGACTATCATTACTTGAAAACCATTCTTATCATACCGAGTCCTGAATCACATTCTAAACGTGTGACATAAAAAAAGATAAGCATGCCAAATTGATTTACTTCTTGGTGACATCAACAAAATATGCGAGCTGAGGACTCTTTGGTTCTATAGGATGACACAAATCTCCTCTTTCTTTCTTAAAAGGACATGAATCATCATGAGAAACAATAATATTCGTATCATGCACCATTTATTTAATGTGTTCAATGGATAGAGGTTGAAGGTATAAGGACTCATGTCAATAGATTGGATAAAGGGTTTTAAAAGAGGCATACAAGAGAGGATTTATAATTCATTCATAGATTTTAGGTAATTTTATCATTTAGGGATTCAAAAAATTCCAAATTAAATAATTATAATATGAATAATAAAAATTAAATATGATAATATTTTTAATTATAAAAAAAGGAATAGTACAATTAGGGATGGAAACAACCTAACAAAAGGATGTCAAGGTAGTATAACATAATAATAGGGAAACAATAAAAAATATAATGGTAGATCATCCAACAGTAGCATATCCAATGGTCAATCATCATGGTAGAATCACTAATGGTGGATCATCATGGTAGTATGACTAACAGCTAATCATCATGGTAACATGACTAATGGTAAATTATCACAGTGGTATGACTAATGTTCGATCATCATGATAGCAAGACCAGTGGTAGATCATCATGATAACACCAAAATTTTGATTTTCTACTACCAAAAACAAAGTAAACTAGAAACTAACAATCTATAAAAAAATCTATATTTTCCAAGTTCATGTTTGATATTGAACATCCTCTCAAGATTTAATGGATTTATGAATATGTTAGCAAGCTTATGTTCAATTTTAATGGATTCAATATTTATATCACCTTTTTGAAAATGATCTCTCAAAAAGTGATGCCTTATATCAATATATTTTACTCTAGAGTGTGACACATGATTCTTTGAAATATTGGTAGCATTTTCATTATCATAGTTTATAGGGATATTTCAAAATTGATATCCATAGTCAAGTAAAGTATTTTTCTTCAACATAATTTCGCAGAACAACTGACTAAATCTATACACTCATCTTCAACAGTGAAAAATTGAACATAATTTTGTTTCTTACTAAATAATAAAACTAGAGACTTTCCCCAAAAGTGAAATTTTATATAGGTTATTGTTCTATATAATTAAATCCACCAAAATAAATATCTTAATAACTCACTACATCAAATGATTATCCTCTAGAGTTAAATAGTTCTAAATTTTTTTTAGGCATTTGACAATTATTTCTCAAACAAGTAAATGTGTTTATTTTGGGTTTTCTTGAAAATGGACACACATTCAAACAATAAACATAATATTATATAGAATTATAGTTAATTAAAATAATATTCCAATCATACCTCTATAAGTGGTTTGATTAACTAGTTTCCTAGTTTCATCAAGATCCAGTTTATAGCTTGTACTCATGGGAGTATCACTACCTTTAGTAATTTCCAAACAAAAATGTTTTAAAAGATACTTGGCATACATACTCTACTTTATAAATAATTCCATATTTATTTTGAATAATATGAAAATCAATAAATAATTTATGTTCACCCCTAAAATTAATTTAAAATTGATTTTTCGTTACTTTTGAAAATTTACTTCACATAAAATTTCATGAAGATCAAAAAATAATATAATCAACATAAGTTTTTTACTATTAAAACATATTTTATAATTATTTTTATAAATAAAGTGGGATTATCTATTAATTCTTTAAATCCTTTTGAAAAAAATAGTTAAGCCTATCATACTAAGATCTATGAGAGTTTTTTAACCATATTAATATTTAGTAAATTTAGAAAAATGATTTTGAAAATGATAGTTTTGAAATCCAGGGGGCTGTACCCAAAACATACGCTCAACTATATAACCATTTAAGAAATAACTCTTGAAATTCATTTCATATAACCTTAAATCGAAATGTGTTGTATTGGGAAGCAACATTTTGATGGCTTCAAGTCTAGATTCTAGTGAAAATGATTCCTTAGAGTCAATACATTAATCGTGACTATACCCTCGTGCAACAAATCTTTCTTTATTTCTAATTATAATCCATAAAAAATCAACCTTGATTCTAAACACCCATTTAGTGCCCGTAATTAGGTAGTCATTGGGTCTTTCCACCAGTTCCCAAACTATATTTATTTCAAACTAATTTAGATATTCTTGCATTTCCATTATTCATTATTCATATTAAATTTCTTTTGTGATATTATTAGGTTCATGTTATAACAAAAAAACTTTATGTTTAACTAAATTTCAATGAGAAGATATTATCTGTGTTCCTTTATCTAGTTCTCTTACAACTACATCTATGTTATGATATATATGAGTTATAACTGCTCCTGGGATATAGGTATTTTAAACATAATTTTTATTTAATGGTTCAAGTTCAAATTATTCATTAGAATTTCCATATTTTTCTATAATAAATATGAGAAAATTATCACTAGGTTTTGCTTTGATATCCATATCAAAAAAATAATTCTCAAAATTTTATAAAGGGGTGTTAGGATTTTATTGTTCTATATCATTTCACATTACATGTTCTGATTATTCCACAATCATGGTAATTTTATTAAATACCCCGTATGAATTACTAGATTTAGAATATCGAATAAAATTCCTTCATTGGTTTTCGATTAAATATTTTTTAAATTATCCATTATATTGAGTATAAAAACATTATAAACAAAAACTCTAAATTAATTAATTTTTTGTTTTCAACCATTACATAAATAATATGGGGGTTTATATAAAATTGGTCTTATAAAAACTCTAATAATGATATGTGTTAGACTTCTAATGTATTAATCATGTTTTAATGATCACAAATCTTATTTAACCTAGTTAACTCCTATAAATTATATCCAATCATGTGTATTTATGTTTCATGTTATATCATGCTTTATAATGATTAAGCTCAATCCATTTCATGCATATCACTATTTAAGTCTGAGTATAGTAATTTTCCTATGTACCAGACTCTGTGAAGTAAGACATCGTGAATCCAGACACCGTGAAACCAGAAACCAGAAACCAGACACCTTGAAGAAAGACACCATGAAGCCAGACACCGTAAACCAAGCACCATGAACAAGACACCATAAATGGGATTCCATGACAATTAGACACTGTGATCAGTCTAGACACTATTTGAAGGAGACACTATTTTTATAACTTACTATGACAACGTTTCTTAAAATATTTTGTGGTCTTTTAATTTAATTTCTAACGGTCATATTTGATTCTTTTAAGGCACTAACATAATTAATTATTCTTTTTAGAAATATCATCAGACATTACGAGGTATGAGGTGTAGAACACATGGAACCTGTCAGAAAAAACTCATGCATTCGAAGATAGAGAGCGTAGTGTGCCCAAGAACAACACAGAGCGATACTGAACAAAAAAAGCATCTGTGAATGACCATGAAGAACATATTTCAAGATTTTAAAATGAAGAATTATCACATGCATTCAATCCAAATCTTCTGAAGAACATACAATGTAAACTGGAATACAAAGAACATCTTCGCATTATCAAAACTCGTGAAGAACACAAGCTGAATCGCGACAATTTATTTTTCACAAATCTTCCAAAGAAGGACTCAAAGATTCATCTGCTTCAATCCAAAGAAGTCCAAAGCTGCATTGACATCAAACAAGAGCATTCTAACCTCATCTATATATTCTTTCTTGACTACAATCAACTTTTTATTCACATTATGAGCAGTGTGTGCACCTGTCTATTTTGACACACACTGACTCTTGAGCTGAACTGAAGGATACTGAAATCCTTAAAGAAAACTCATTAAACTATTGTTTACCCAAGAAAACTGTGGAAGAGGTCCCTGTGTGGCCTAGTTATTATTTTTGTTTACCCATGAAAACTGTGGAAGAGGTCCTTGTGTGACCGGGATAGTCTTTGTACTACAGTTAATCCCGATCCAGGGTGTGGATCAAAGTTTATTTATATAATCTAATTGGTGATAGGTGATCACCAAGTGGAGTGGATTAGGTCTTGGATTGGGACTGAAATACTTGTTTCATATCCTCCGTGCTATTTAAATTTAGTATTCTATGTTTTAGTGATATATTGAATAATTTAGAAATCACCAATTTCACTTTGATAGTTAGTCTTCGAAATATGTTATATCTAGTGTTTCTTAGTAGGGTAACTACAAAAGTAATATTAATAATAAAAATTAAGATTACTGAGAATTAATCAATCATTTAAGAAAATGTTTAAAAAGTCAAACTCTTATAACAGTATAACCTTGATTAACTGGGCTGTATCTTTTTTTGGGGAAAACAATTCTTTTGAAAATAATATTCTTTTAACAGAAATTATTTTTTTAATCAATTTACCACTACCCTCTTCATTAAACTAACAGAACAAAATTTGGTATTAGAGATTGCTTTATTAGGTCTCTATGTAATCTTACTCAATTGTGACTGTAGTTTTACTTTAAATATCTGTAAATTTCTGTTAATTCTAAATTTCTAGCTCTATTAAAGAAATAAGTTAGTATGGATAATAGATTGGAAGGTGCTGCAACCAACATACCACCGTTCTTTAAGGGAACAAACTATGCTAAATTAAAAATTAAAATGAAAATGCATCTAGAGAGTATGAGTTTTGAAATTTGGTCATCCATTATAGATGAATACAAACTTCCCGTGACTGATAGAATTACATGGGATGAACCTAATAAACATGCATACAATAACAATTGAAAATACAAGGATGCTTTGTACTATTCATTTGGATATGAATAATTTAATAAGATTTCATCTTGTAAAACTGCCCATGAAATTTGGGATACCATGTCAGTCTCACATAAAGGCACATCTAGTGTAAAGGAAATGAGACTTAATACTTATACTATAAAATATGATAATTTTAAAATGAAAACCAATGAGCCTATTTCTGACATGTATCTCAGGTTCAATGAGATTATCAAACAATGATATCTCTTGGAAGAGTAGTCACTACCAAAGAACAGATCATGAGAATCCTTAGATGTCTACTTGAAAGATAGAGGGAAACCTCTGTCTAAATTAGAGAATAATGTGACATCATTAAGGTAACTCTAAAATTACTCATTGAAAAAATGAAGATATATGAGGAAGAGCTGAAATTCAACAATGGAGTGGGGGATAAACCAAAGAGGAAATCTATAGCATTCCAGACCACCTCCTCGAAGCCCAAAGATAAATGGAAACTGGAAGCTTCTATAGAAAGTTCCACCACTGAAAAATCATCACCTAACAGTGATTAGGAGATGGATCAACTGGCTAGAAGATTCAAATGATTTAAAAAAAAGAATAAATTTTTCAGAAAGCCTAACTTCAAAGGAAAGTATGATCTAAAAGGAAACTGGAAAAAGGACTGGAAAAGAAGTGACAAAACTGATTAAATTATATTCTATGAATGTAAGAGCAAAGGAAATATAACGTATGACTATCCAAAGCTCAATTATAGTAACAAAATATGAGGAAAAATAAAAGAAGTACAAAAAGGAAATGAAAGAAACAAAGAGTTCCTTAGAGTATTGTTCAAGTGACTCAGAGAGATCAAATTATGAACAGGATAACAAAGCCAATATGTGTTTTATGAAAAAAATATATGAGGTAACACTAAAATTTTATGTACATATATCATACTCTTCTAAAGAGGAAAGTGACTCTGAAAATATAACTAATGAAGAAATGTTTTAATACTATAACATGATTAAAGAGACATGAAATGAATTAAAAGATAAATATAAATCCTTGAATAAACAACATGATCTCACTATAAATGTTAAATATGAACTGACTACTGAAAAGGAGAAAAACAATTCATTCCTTAAAGAAAATAATGAATTAAAAATATCTAATGAGCAATTAAAAAGTGAATTAGAAAATTTTTCAAATGGGAAAAATACCCTCACCCAAATGCTAGGGAAAAAAATTTCCCCTAAATACAATACTGGCATTGGTTATCATCCTAGTAAAAAAACCCTTGGTCGAATGAATTTTGTTTCAATGTCTAGGACATATAGTTTTTTTCCCAGTTCTGGACTCAACTCAACTCGCTCAATTCATTATACATATTCTACTGTTTCATGGTTTTGTGGACCAAATACAGTTTATTTTTCAATTACTTTACATAATGCTAATTGGAAACCTATGAGACAAATATGGGTTCCAAAATCACTTATTAGTAATGTTACGGGACCCGAACGAGTATGGGTACCGAAATCTGTCTTTTCTTGATCATGTTATAAGAAAGCTGCTTAAAGAGCACCTACAAAAATCTATAGTACTTGGACTGTGTATGTTCAAGGAACATGAAAGAATACTACCCATGCTTCAATAACCTGATAAAATTTGATGGAGGACATGTCACATTTGGTGAAAATTCAAAAGGGAAAATCACTGGCTTATGCTAGATTGGTAACACTGATTTGATTTTAATTTCTAAAGTACTTTTTGTTAATGGATTAAAATATAATCTTATTAGTATCTCGCAATTATGTTATGATGGATATAATGTTAAATTTCTAAAATGATTCTTGTAATGTCTTTAATTTTAAAGATGAATTACTATTTTCTACATCAAGGAATGAAAATGTTTATTTTGTTAATTTAGTTTATATATATTATCAAAATTCTTCATGATTAAGTGTATTTTATAAGAAATCTTGGCTCTAGCATAGTATATTAGGATACTGTAATGTTCACTCCCTTAGAAAGCTAACTGGGAAATTCCTAGTTAAAGACATACCCAAACTTGAGTTTCCACATGATAAAGTATGTAATCCCTATCAAAAGGAAAAACAACACAAAATCTCTTTCAAAACAATGATATATGTTTCTACTTCTCAACCTCTCGAATTAGTTCACATGGATTTGTTTGGACCATCTAGAGTTTCTAGTTTAAATGGGAAGCATTATGTTTATTTTTTGGTATATTATTTTTCTATATATACCTGGACCTTCTTCATGGCTCACAAAAGTGAAGCCTGCTCTTATTTTTATCTGTATTCCATGTATGTAGAAAATATTAGTTGCCTTAAAATTAAATCTTTATGAAGTGATCATGGCTGTGAGTTTGAAAGTCCAGAGTTTGAATCCTTTTTCTCAAAAAATGGTTATAGTCACAATTTTTTTGCACCTAGAACACCTCAGCAGAATGGTGTTGTAGAAAGAAGAAATAGAACCCTGTAAGAAATTTCTAGAACAATGCATAGTGAAAATATGACATACCTATTTAGTTTTGGGATAAAGTTGTTAATATAGAAAGCTACATAATCAATAGAGTCTTGATTAGACCAATTCTCAAAAATACCCATATGAACTCTAGAACAATAGGAAGACTATGGTTAATTAATTTATAGTTTTGGTTGCAAAGTCTTTATTCTCAACACTTAGGATAATCATGGTAAATTTGAATCCAAAACTGATTAATGAATTTTCCTAGGTTACTCAATTTTAAGTAAAACTTAAAGAGTATTCAATAAGATAACTAAATGTGTGGAAGAATCTGTTTATATCATGTCTGATGAAATAGATCCACATTAGCCTAAAACCATCTAAGAAAATCTGGAGGAGGATGTATCAAATATGAACACCAACTCAAAATCATCAAATTCCTCTATGAATGAATCGGTGAAAACTTCCAATTCAGAAAATTCCCTACAATTGAGTCATAATGAACCTGAATCTGTTGATGAACCTGGAATCACTAGTCCCACTTTTTCTAGAAAGGTCATAAGCCTTAAAAACCATCCCTTATATACTTTTGTAAGAGACTTAGAGAAAGGAACACAAACTAGAGCTTATCTTTGAAAGCAGGTTGAACATAAAGCCTTCTTGTCTCAACTTGAACCTAAAAACATTGATAATTCCATCAATGATGAATTTTGGGTAAGGGATATGCAAGATGAACTTAATCAGTTTCTATGAAAAAATGGTTGGAAACTTTTTGAAATACCCAAGGACACATTCATCATATGCACTAAATGAGTGTTTAGAAATAAGGTAGAATAAGATAGAAATATTGTTAGGAATAAGTCATGATTAGTTGCACAAGGCTATAGTCACGAAAAAGGAATTGACTATGAGGAGGCCTTTTCACCAGTATCCAGAACTAAAGCCATCAAAATCTTACTTTCCTATAATACACATCTGAATTTTAAACTATATCAAATTGATGTTAAGAGTGAATTCATAAATAGGTATATAGATGAGGATGTATTTGTCGAACAACCCCCCATATTTACAATTCCTCATTTTCCCAATCATATTTTCAAACTATCAAAAGATTTATATGGTTTAAAGGAAGCTCCAAGAGCATTGTATGACAGACTGAGTACTTTTCTCATTTCCAAAGGTTTTACAAAAGGAATAGCTGATCATACCCTCTTTATAAAATTAATATCTAATGATGTTTTAGTTGTTCAAATCAATGTAGATGATATTATTTTTGTATCTTTAAAAAATTCATTATGTATTTATTTTTCTAAAATGATCCAAAATGAATTTGAAATGAGTTTAATTGGTTAAATAAATTTTTTTCAAGGATTTAAAATATTTCAAAATAATAATGGAATTGTTTTAACTCAAATTAAATACACTAGAGATCTTCTAAAACATTTTGGATTGGATAGAATTAAAAGTAGTGACACTCCCATGATTACCACCTGTAAGTAGGATCTTGATGAAGATGTAAAATCTGTTGATCAAACAACTTATAGAGGAATGATTGTATGTTTACTCTACATTAATTCTATCCATACAGACATTATGTTTAGTGTGTGTATGTGTTCTCGTTTTCAAGAAAATACTAATGAATCTCATTTAAATGTTGTAAAGAGAAATTTCAAATACCATAAGCATACACCCAATATAAGACTGTTCTATCCTAAAGGACAATCATTTGAACTAGTTAGTTGTTCTGATGCTGACTTCAGTGGCTATATTTTAGATAAATAGAGCACCTCTGTAACATGTCACCTTTTGGGCAAGTCACCAGTATCATGGTGTAGTATGAAACAAAATTCTGTTGCATTATCAACTGTAGAAGCATAATACATTGTTGCTAGCTGTTGTTGTGCCAAAATTTTGTGGATGAAACACAAATTACTTGATTATGGATATCAATTTAGACATGTACCAACAAATTTTGACAACACAACTTCTATTAACATCTCAAAAAATCATGTTTCACATTATAGGTTAAAACATATTGATGTAATACATTCCTTTTTGAGATATCATTATCAAAAAAGTGATATCACCTTGGAATTCATTGGTACTGAATATCAACTTGTTGATATATTCACTAAATCATTAAATTTTGAGAGAATATACTACATCATACATGAACTTGGCATGATAAATCTCAAATAGAGATCTTAATTGTCTTACTTTTCGACATTTTACTACGTTATACATTACTGTTTCATTATTTTGTTTTTTAGTTACGGCCTCTTTTGTTTACGGTCTCACCGATAGCAATTTGTACTTACGGTCTGACATTTACTGTCTCACCGTAATGCGCACGGAAAAGTTCACTCATAGTCTCACCATGGTGACCACTCACTATCTCACTGTAATAACCACTCACTGTCTCATTGTGATGAAGACTCACCATCTCTCCCAAATGACCACTCACTGTCTCACCGTAACGACCACTCATTGTCTCACCGTGAAAATTCATTAAGTTTTTCTTTAAACCCGTATCACGGTAATTATTATATCACCACTTTTATTTTCCCACACATTTATTTTTGTGATGTTTGGAAATATTAAACGATAAAACAAAAAGTTTCACTCAGTTATTCACTTGGGATTTCTCATATTCACTCATTTTGAACCCTTTCAAACTTGAAACTCTCTCTCTGTCTCTTGAACCCTCATTTGTTGCCCAGAATGAAACATCTGTCATCATCCACACATGAGAAGCCCATCTTGAAGAAGAAGAAGACTGAACCTAAGCTGACTCTCGAAGTACCATTAAATCCGAATCTAGAAAATCGCAGTGTTGTACCTGAGAATTTGTTTCCCCGAATGGCTTCTATCTGGGAAATCACTGGTCGTGAAATTGTTAAACGAACAAGTCTAGTTAGAGTGGATCTCAAGGGAGAACATACCAATTTATCCTGGGTTAGTCGCTCAATTATACCAGTACGTACAATTCTATAATGATTTTGGTGAAGGTTATGTTTTGGGGAGTTGGGTTAATGTCTAAAGATGCTCCTTCTCTTCAAGGTTATGGGATGCATGCCTTAGGATACCTCATGAAGGTATATGTGAAGATTATCAGAGAGAACCTACACCTTCAACCGATTTATTTGATCTAAAAGATATTTTGAAACCCCTAACCACAAATGGCACCAAGAAAAGGGCCATCACTGCTGATCTAGATGGAGAAACATGGATTCTGTTTAAGTTTGTTCAAAATCTGGTTAGTCCACAAAAAGGTGATTTTTCTTTGTTAAAATATCATGATGTGTTTTTGTTTCACCTTATGAAAAATGGACATAAGATTAACCTTTACAGGTACATCATTAACCATATGTGTGATTTGATCAAAGTTACATCCAAGTCCACTTCTCTGTTCTACTCTCAGCTGATATTAGTCATGATTTTTTCAAAAGGCGTGGTTGGACCTAATAATAAAGTTCTTATGTAATATGTGTATTTTCCCTCTAAATACACCATCAAGTGAATGATGATAAACTAGAATCCTTGGAAAAAGTAATGGGTGGAAGATAATGATAATGTTTATGAGATGTTTAATCCTGTGGATTACCCATCAAGGCCAAAAGAAATTTCTGAACTTGTTTTGGAACCAGATGAACTTGTTGAGTATTCAGAAGAAGAGGAAGAAGAGTCTAAAGTACCACATAGGGAAGAAATTATTGTTGAGGAAGAAAGAAATAATATTCCTCTTGTTGTTCTTGAAGAAGAAGTTATTACCCCTAGGGAGGATGTCAATCTAGAAATCCAACCTGAGGATGAAGAAGAATCAGTTGTCATAGAATATGAGAAGCAAGACATGGAAGAGCCTATAGTAGAATAAGTACCTATTGTCCAAGAAGTGAATCTGGAGGAACTACCTGTGGAACAATCTATTCTTGAAATCATACCCTCTGCTGAATAAAGGATGGAGTTGGCCATTCAGCTGGCTAGACATGAAATGAATGAGGAACATAGAGCCGAGTCCATGGATTTTGGCCAAGCTCCTAAGCCTATCAGTCCTGAGAAGGAAGCACCTATTAAGGGTGATAAAACCCCAAATCACGAATCTGATGAAGAATCACATCCAATTGAGTCAAGTCCTATGTACACTCAATACAAATTTTCTCGTTTCTATTATGTGAGTGAGTCTCAGTAGGTTACTGCAACTGGGATTGATCTTTCTTCCCTATTTTAGTTGAAATCATTCACAAACTTTGCACCTGAGAAGGAACCTAAACCTGGACCTGACCCTATACCAATTCCTAAACCTGAACCATTATCTGAACAGCCGTACTTTATCAGTAAGGATGATCTGAAAGAATTTAGTGATACACTTTTTTCTGGAATTGAAAAACTTATGAACTCCCAACCTCCTCTTGTGACAAATATAAGTGAGAGAGATGCCTTACTATTATTAGAAAAGATTTTTTGGCAAATACATCCTAAGATGCTACATGGGATTCTAGAAGTACGAGTTGAAAATAAGCTGCTCAGTAATGAAGTCACAATCCTGAGAAGCATGGTTGAAGACATGAAAAAAGAGATGCATTCGAGATCAGAGCCTGTTATTGCTCCTATAGCACCAACTGTTTCTCAAATCCCTCGAGATGTTTTGTCTCAGATTCAGCCTTATCTAGCATCCTTCTATGAAAAGGTTACAGAAAGGCATAAACAGATGTTGAAGGATATGAGAGAGCTTGTAGCGAACCTTAATAAACTCACTGATGAGTACACTGGTTGACTTGAAAAGGTACTATATCAGCTCAAATCTCTTACAACAGCCATCATAGACTCTAATACCTCTGGTCAATCCTCTACACCTTCCTTGGACAGTACTTTTCACAGATCTATAGTCAAAGAAGAGATTCATAATGTTTTCAGTGGCTTTAATGTCGATTCTATATCTGATGTTGTTAAGAACAGTGATATAGTTATTGACCTTGTACAAATTCACTCCATGATTGCAAATGACGCCCAATAAAAGATTTATAAAAAAGTAGATTTCTATTTCAACCAAATATTATCGAAGAAAGATATGACCAACCACTTCAAATACCTTTTAGAGAATCTACGAATTTCTCCTGTGACTCAAGCCTTCAATACCCAAGTCTAGAAACTAACCGAGATTACCAGATTGTTGGAAAAGTTTATGGAAAACAAAGATGAATTTGAAAAATCCATGTAGTATGGTGGAGAGATTATTGGAGACTTCACCAAAATTTTTAGACCTTATCTTCATGTTTATAGTACAAAAATTGTTTCTATATAGGCTATACCTCTTAGACCTGGGCTGACTACATTCACCTCTCCCTTAGCCTCAACTACCATGTCTATTGGCCAAGCTCTCAATCAGATCAGGCCTATGATACTTGATCATAAACTGCCTAGATCATCTACTGCTCTCACCTTGGCTCCCTAAATATTTGAAGGTCCCCCTTTACCCTCTTTATCTACCCTGTATCTTCCTTCTTCTACATCAACCACAACCCCTATGGCTTCCTCTTCTGCATCGGATAAAGGAAAAGAGAAGGCCAGTCCCCGAAGAAGACCAGTGCTTACTACTTTTTGATTGGAATGCCATTTTTTTGTATTTCTCCTTTATTTTGTACTAAACTATGATTAATCTTAATGTAATGTGCCCTATTTTCCCAATCTTCATTAAATTTTTTGATAATCCCAAAAGGGGGAGAAGTTTCTGACTAAAGTTTCTATATGTTATTTTCTCTATAGTTGCATCCAATTTAGACTTTAACTATACATGATTTGTAATAATCAAAAAGCGGGATATTGTTGGACTCCTCATGTATTAATCATGTTTCAATGATCAAAAATATTTTTCAATCTAGTTTACTCCTATAAATTATATCCAATCGAGTATATTTATGTTTCATGTTCTCTCTTGATTTATAATGGTTAAGATCAATCCATTTAATGCATATCACTATTTAAGTCTAAGTACAGTAATATTCCTAAGTACCAGACACCATGAAGAAAGACATCGTGAAGCAAGACACCGTGAAGCCAGACACCGTAAAAAAGACACCGTGAAGCAAGACACAATGAAGCCAGACACCGTAAACCAGACACTGTGAACAAGACACCATGAACAAGACACTTTGAACAATACACCGTTAACAAGACAACGTAAATTAGATACCGTGACACTCAGACACCGTGATCAGTCTAGACACCATGTGAAGGAGACATTGTTTTCATAACTTACTGTGACATTGTTTCTTAAACTATTTTTCTGTCTTTCAATATAATTTATAATGGTCATATTTGATGCCTTTAATGCATTGGCATAAATAATTTTTATTTTTGGACATATCATCAGACAGTATGTGGTACGAGGTGCAGAACACATGGAACCTGATGGCTAAAACACATGCATTTGAAGAAAAAGAGAGAAGTCTTCCCAGGATCAATATATAGCAATATTGAATGAAAAAAATCCTATGAGCACGACCGCAAAGAACATATTTCATGATTTTGAATGGAAGAATTGTCACATGCATACAATCCAACTCTTCTGAATAACATACGAATTACACTGGAATCCAGAGAACATCTTCGCATTATCAAAACTCGTGAAGAACAGAAGCTGAATCGCGACACTCTGTTTTTTACACAACATCCAAAGAAGGACTCAAACCTTCATCTACATCAATACAAATAAGTCTAGAGCAGCATTGACATCACACAAGAGCACTCTAACCTCATCTCTATATTCTTGTTCAACTGCGATCATCTTTTTATTAATATTATGAGCAGTGTGTTCCCCTGTCTGTTTTGACACACAATGACACATGAGCTGAACTTGAGGATACTAAAATCCTTACACCAAACTCATTATACTTTTTTTACCCATGAAAAATTTGGAAGAGGTCCCTGTGTGGCCCAGTTATTATTATTATTTACCCATTAAATCTATGGAAGATGTCCCAGTGTGACCTAGACAGTCTGTGTACTATTGTTAACCCCGATCTAGGGTGTGGATCAAAGTTTATTTATATAAACTTCTTGGTGGTAGGTGATCACCAAGTGGAGTGGATTAGGTCTCGACTTGAGACTGATGAACTTCTTTGATATCCATTGTGCTGTTTAAATTTAGTCCTCTATGTTTTACTTCTCTATTGCATAATTCAGAAATAAACAATTTCACATTGATAGTTAGTCTTGGAAAGAAGTTATAACTGGTTTTTAATTGTAAGATAACATTAAAAATAATATTAATAATAAAAATTATGAATACTTAGAATTATTCAATATTTTATAAAGATGTTAATAAAGTTAAACTCTTATAGCAGTTTAACCTTGAGTAACTGGGTTGTATCTATTTTTGGGGAAACCATTTATTTTGAAAATAATATTCTTTAACATAAATTGTTATAGTTACTGAATTCACCACAACCTCTTGAGAATATCTAAGTAAAACTTTTTTAAATTACCTTTTATATAGTGTATAAAAACATTTTGACCAAAAACTCTAAATTAATTAATTTTTTGTTTTCAACCATTCCATAAATCATCTAGGGGTTTATATAAAAGTGGTATTCTTAAAAATATAATAATGATATAAATTTTTTTATTCATATATTCTTTCAAAAAATAAATAAATAAGTAAATCATAATCATTAAGCATGTTCTAGGAAATTTATTGAAGGGTTCTATTTGTCATTTTACTACACTATTTTTCTATGGGGTCTTAGGAGCATAGAATTTGTGACTATATCCATTTTTGTGATAATAATGATTCAAAATATTTATTTTAAAAATCGTAGTCATCATTAATTATGTAATTATAAGTCCACGAATATTCTCTATAGATTAATCATATTTTGAAAAATAGGAATGAGATTCTCTCTTATGTGAATGGAAAAACACCCATGTATATTTTGAATAATCAGCATCTATAACAGAAGAATAATGTTTTACTAATAAATTAGAAAATATAGTAGGGTCTAAAAATTCAATGTGCAATAAATCTAATGGTTTATAAGTTGAAACTTATTTCTTTTTCTTTTGTGATATTTTGTGCTCCTTACCCTATTGATATGGGTTACAATCTTTTTTATATTATTAATTATAGTTTAGGATAATCATTGAATAAACATTCCTAGTTACATTGCTATGATATTTCAGGTTTCGTTGGAATAGTATTCTATGACAAAGCAAAAATTAAATGTTAAATGAACTTAAATAAAAATTTAATTGAGGAAATAAGGATTTTAAATCAACTATATACTCATTATCATTTTTCAATGTAGTAAAAACGAAATCATTATTTGAATCAAAAAAATGAAAGATTTTTTTTAAAATTTAACATTGTAACCATCATAAAATATAAATTAAATTATAATAATATTATAATTTATTCCATCTATAAATAAAAAATTATAATTTAAAATAGTACTAGATAAATTGATTTGAGCAAGTCCTATAATTTTTTACTTTGGCATTGTTACCAAAAGGTGACATTCCCACAATCCACTTTGATTACAATATTAAATCTTTAGTATCCCCCATTGATGTGCCTAGAACATCCACTATCTAGATATTTATAGGTGATTGCTGGTACTCTTTAACCTTGTTTCCTACAACATGGTTTAAAAAAGAAATTATTTTAGTACCCATATTTTCATTGGTTAAAAATTTATAGTAATTAGAGGTTTATAAATACATAAATATTTAACTAGTTTCCTATATGAAAAAATTTTATTTTTATAAATAAATAATTTTTAAGGTTAATGTAATAATAATTGTTATCATAACTCTTTGAACTGGAGCTATGTAAAAATACGTTCTTATATATTTTACTTTATCCAGGTTGGTAACAAAATCCTATAATATATTTAAGAGTATTTTCTTTACCAAGAATATGAATTAATGTATTTCCATCATCAGTGTATATTTATATATATTTGTTAATTTTATCAATAGACAATATAATATCACTATTTTCTTTTATCAGTTGAGAATTTATAACTTTATTTATAGATAAATAAGTTTTAAATAGAGCAGACAAGGCATGCCGCTTCTTTATAATTTTGTATTTATACATAAGTTCATTAAATATATCTTATAGAATATTATAATATTCAGATAGAGAATCATTAAAAATATTTTATTTACTATTTTTATATTTATATATTTTAGAAATATTATTAGTTTCTATAAAAAGAAATTTTGTCACCTCAGATTTGTTTTCCATGAAACACATTTTAGATTTTTTATCTTTATATTTTTTCTCAAGTCTGAGTCTCTCAAAATATCCTATGAGGGGATCCATGTAGATTTAATATCCTTTTATACCCTTTTACCTCTGTGATCATACTTCTTGTTATTTTTGATATTGGAAAAATCTTCTTTGATGTGTCCTTTTCTATTACACTCATTGTAGGTCACTTCATTATTGGAATCATACTTTTTTCCATTCATTTATCCAATTTTCTATGTAATCACACCTGCTTATGTAATGATATTTATTGAATAAATTATTCTTATTATAAAATTTCATGAAACAACTAGATATGTGATCCATTTTCTCATCACATTATGTTAATGATTCATTACCACATGAACTTTAAACTTTTATCTTCTCCTTTTCTATTAAGTTAGAAGTCTTGAAAGCAACTGAATTTATTTTTCATTCAGTGTCGTATTTTATTACTTTTAATTCCTATTCATACATCATGTGTTTTCTAATGAGTTATATTTATAGAAACATACTAATGACAGAAAATTCTCTATTGGAAACTAAAATTTCTTTCCACCTATCATGTAGAAATCTTATTAGTCACACCACTTGTTCCATGTCTACAATTGTCTTTCCATGTGCATGAATGTGGTTTACAATTTCATTAAACATGAGATACATATGATTTAACTTAAATATATCATATTAAATATAATTATTAAAATATATTTCATTAACATTTTATTTTCCTTCATGAAAAACAACTAATGTACCCCATATTTCAAAGAGAGTAGTACAAGTGGATATTATATAAAATCCTTCTTTCACAAAAATCATAGCATAAATAATTAAATTCATTGAAATTAAAATCATATGTAGTCTAAGTGGCATCATTATAATATTTTATTAGAGCTTTATTTATCTCATATTTATCTTTAATAATAGTCCAAATATCAAACCCCGTTCAATCTATAAGAATTTTCATTTTAATCTTCAATTTATTATAATTTTTTCCATTAAAATAAGGTGTCAAGTTAGTGGAAATTTATTCTTATCTATTATTACCTATAATTATTTTAATTTAGATTTAATATAAATTTATGATCTTTAAATAAAGCTAGATAACAATAAAAGGTATTTTGAAGATGTTCTGATACTGAATGTTTTTCCCAATAGACAACTCAAGAGGGGTTGAATTTAATTTTCAAAAACATTTCTATCAAAAATAGTTTTAAAACTCATATCCCCCTATTTAATAAAAACACCCAATTCTTAAAAATAAAATAATTTAATGATTTTTTCTTTATAAAAGATTCTAAATTGATTGATCACGACTTAGATAAAATACATTAGAAAATAAATTACCTTTTGAAACTAATTTAATGTATAAAAATTCATATAAAACACTAATTTAAGTTAACTATCAATGTAATGTTTTGTTATTAAATTTAAAAATTACTAGTTTATTATTTTAAAAAGTGAAAAAAAAATCTATTTAGAACAAAAAATATAGAAAAATAGAATTTAATCAAGGGGTACAGTCTCAAGATAAAACATAATCCCCTCAACATTGAAATAGCCTATTTCCGAGAATTTTATTATGAAATTAATTAATACATAAACTGGATCATGTTTTAAACAAAAACACCTAAAGATGTCTAGGAACAAATCCTCTTCCATTGTTATTCATGGTATAAAAATGTTCAAGGCCACACATGAACTCTTCTATAGTTATACATGTGAATAAAAATAAAAATAATTGAGAGATAGTTCCAAGAATTCTCCAGCTTTGGGAAAGGCACTATGTATTACAGATAAATTGAGTAAGAAAAAATGCATCACAAAATTAAATTAAAATAAAAATATAAAGAAATTATGGATGATAAAATATAATTCTTCTCAATATTGAGAGATTGATTTGTTCCAATATCTTTGGTAGTATCCTTATGAAGCTTCTACTGTGTTTCAATAGAAGTGTATGAAAATGGACTGTAGTTGAAGTATGATTTTATTTTTCTATTATTATTCAACCAATTTCTCTATGTTCTTTCACAAAATTTTTTATAAATGATTATTTTTATTCCAGAATATATATATATATATATATATATATATATATAAATGTATAACCATGTCATTGTGTACGATGGAGATCTTATGAATTTATAACCTTCTTTGATGTCAAATTATCTATTATATGATAATAATAGAATAATGCAGATCCACATATAAAGTGATAGATATGGAAAAGTATGAATTTTTCTTTAAGATATCTATTTAGTATTTTTTAATTACAATCATACTTTAATATACATGCATCTAAATTCATTGAATTCCTTAAACTAGCCATATGAGAAATAAATTTTAAATTAACTTTGAATAGCTTTGGTAGCTATCTAGTGGTGGAAAGATCTAGAGTTATCATATTTCACGGTAGATTATTGAAATGGTGGTAAAATACCTTGGAGGTAGCTCAATATTGTGATGGTATCTCTTTATGGTAGCACAAAATGGTTGTAACATTGTAGAACTGGAGCCCGAACCAAGAGATGGCGGTAACTTCTAATAGTATATATACTTGGTAGTTGTGGTAGATCTAATAGTTTGTAGGACAACCTTATGATAGTTCCCAATGATCAAAAAATTAAACTTGTGGTATCGTTTTTAACTTATTCTAGCTTAGAGTTGTATCTCATTAAACAAATGGTAGATGGTGATGGTTTATCAATACATATCCAATTATCAAAATTTAGTATGAAAATAATTTACTCTCATAAAGCGTGGAACTTATTAGAAACATAATAAGAATAACTTAAGATCATTAAAATAATGAGATTAATATACTAAGAAAATATTTTACATTGTCATAAATGTTTCATTTAATTCTTCATTAAAGAAATTTTGTTTTTCAGATTCAGAGTCATGCTCATAAGAATAAGAATGTGCCTCATCAGATTATACTATAAAAATATGTTAGAATTCTTATTATAATATTAATCTTATGATTAATAGTATGTAACATCACTAGAATAATTTTAAGAAATCTATGTAGTTTTTATTACCATTTTATATTTCATCTTATATACAACTCTCTTATAGTAATTTTTTTGCAGATTTTTTATTATCATGAACCAATGGACAATCTAGTTTTATGTGTCCTAGCTTATTTTATTCATATAATATGAACTCTTTATAGTTTCCATCATGTTACTTAAACTTATTGAAATGTTTATTGAAACCTATTATATTGTTATAAAACTTATTAAACATTCAATCAATGTGATGAATCTCACTATTTGAAGTAGAACTACTTGATTCACTTTCAATAGATGGATCAACCACTTGAATTTCATTGATTTTATTATAATCCTTTGAATTAGAATAATTTAAGGATGTATTATTCTTATTATCTAATATGCTATCTCCAATTTCATATTCCTTATTTTCCTCATACATAAAAATAGTTCCAATAAGATATTTTATTTTAAAATAATCGACCTTTGTATATTTCCTGATAGTAAACGAGATTCCATTCCATCTTGGTGGTTGAATTTTGAGTATTTTTAATCACTAGTAGAAAAAAATAATTTAACAATGATAAAAATAGAATTTATTATCATTAGAGAAGTACTTACTATAAAAGAGATATTAAAATATGTTGCCTTTTATCCGCACTAAAAATAACTAATAATGGGTCATGCTATAGTGTGATTTAATAGCACACAACAACACCAGAAACACCACCAGATATCAAAAAAATCATGTACCAATATAGAATCGAAATGAGATAAAAATTATAAAAAAATAAATTAAAATAACTATATTATAAACATTTTAATCATTGGTTTATGTAATTTCATAAGTACAAATTTAATATACATTGAAAAACATCAATATTGCTTTGTTTTTTGATCATGTCCCCAAATTTTTCAATTACTGAACATACCACCCCTACTTAGGAAAGAAAATATCTGTATGTGAAAAAAATTATTATGTTAGTAATAAAATAAATAAATAAATAAATATAATGTGTTAATTTTAAACTAAAAATTGAGTCATACCAGGAAAACTGTGTATCAGATTGAGTTGTGTTTGATTCTTTCACATCAAACCATTTCATGTTAACATTCAAGCATTATCTTAGTGAAAATTAATTAAATATTTATAATATAAAAATTATAAGGAAATAAAATAATTAATAATAAATATAATTATAAGAAAACAATATATTATTTCTTGCTCAGTTTTGGCAATGTGAAGCACATTTTAAACTGAAATTCCACTTATATATTGAAAAACCACACGTGGATTCATACCAATCACAATGTGTGTTGAATTGATTTGTGGCTAACTAATACACATCCCAAATTAATTATGGATCATTTTTATAAAGAGTCAATACAATATAAATGAGTTTTCTAGGTTTTGAGTTCATTAATTTCCTTTTTTACTAAAATGTCATTTTAAACTAAAAGCACACACATTGACACATATTGGTCACACATGTGTCATTTTGTCATGAGACAAATTAATACATGTCATAAATTATTTTTTAATATCTTTCCTAAATTATAAATGCAATTTTTCTGTGTTTTTTATGTTTTCAGTGAGTGATACGTTTTGAACTAAAATGTTTATTTTAAACTGATAATGGACACTTTGAGTAATATTGAGCACATCATGTATTCGATTATTGTGTGGATGATTCCTACCACACAAAAAATGACTTATGGATCATTTTAAAAAATATATAAATAATAAAATTGTCTTTTCTAAGTTATGAGTACGTCAATTGTATTTTTTACTAAAATTAATGTCAATTTTAAATAAAAATATGCACTTGGATTCATACCAGTCACATTGTGCATAAAATTGAAGTGTGTATGATTGATAAACATCCCAAATGACTTATGGATATTTTTTATAATGTATCAAAACAATAAGAATGAATTTTCTTAGTATTGAGTACGTCTCATGTCTTTTTTATAAAATTGACATTTTAAACTGGAAACATGCACATTGACTAATACAAATCACATCGTGTGTATATTTTATGTGAGACCAATTAATAAACATAAAAAATGATTTATTCATATCTTTAAAAAATTATAAATACAATATGATCTTGTTTTCTTGATTTTTAGTGAGTGACACCTTTTGAAATAAAATGTCAATTTTAAACTGATAATAGACACTTTGAGTCACAATGGGAACATCATGTATCATATTGAGGTGAGTTTGATTCCTAAATGTCAAAAATAACTTATGGATCATTATAATAATGTATTAAAACAATTATAAATCATTTTATTAGTTTTTATTAAAACACATGTTTTTTTACTAAAAGTTTTTTCAATTTTAAATAAAATGATTCACTTAGAGTCATACCAGCCTCACAGTGAATTAGATTGAGGTGGGGATGATTCCTAAAATCAATAATTACATATAGACAATTTTATAAAAGTATCAAAACAATTAGAATTCATTTTCTTGGTTTTAGTATGTCATTAGTGCCTTTTAATAAAATTGATGTGAATTTTAAATAAAAAGATGCACTTGGAGTCATACTGGTTACCCACTATGTCAGATAGAGGTTTGGATGATTCTTACATGTCTGAAATAACGTACAGATCATTTTTATAAATTATCAAAACAATATTAATGATTTTTCTTTGTTTTGAGAATGTCACTTATATTTTTTAATAAAATCTCATTCTAAACTAGAAACATTCACTTTAACTCATACTGATCACCCTATTTATTGGTTTAACATGATAACTATTAATAAATGTTAAAAAATATTTATGAATAATTTTACTAAATTATAAATAAAATCCAAGAATGTTTTTTCAGCTTTTAGTGAGTGAATTTTTTTGAACTAAAATGTTGATTTTAAATTGATAAAAGGCACATTGAGTCATAAAAGAAACATAATTAATTGGATTGACATGAGGATAATTAGTACATATCAAAAATTTATGATTTCTTGGTTTACTAAATTATCAAAGCAATATGAATGTGTTTTCACAATTTTGAGTGGGTCAGGTAACTTTTTTACTAAAATTGATGTCAATCTGAAATAAAAAGATGCAATTATATTCATACCAGTCACACCGTGTGTTAGAATGAGGTGAGACAGATTCGTAAAGATCTAAAATTACTTATTTATCATTTTACTAATTTATCAAAGTAATATGAATGTATTTTATCAGTTTTGATTACATAACTTTTATTTTTTACTAAAACATCAATTTCAATTAGAAACATACACTTTTAATCATATCAGTAACATTGTGTTTTTTTGACATGACAAAAATTATTGCACATAATAAATGATTTATGAATAATTTTCCTGAATTTTCAAGACAACTTATGGGAATTTTCTTAGTTTTCACCAAGTGAAAATTTTTAAACATTGATTTTGATTTTCAACTGATAATAGGTACTATAAATCATATCGGGAATATCGTGTATCATATCGAGTTACAAATGATTCCTAAAAGTCCAAAATTACTTGTGGATAATTTTATTAAATTATCAAAATAATAAGACTACATTTTCTTAATTTTTTTTTGTCAATTGTATTTTTTTCTAAAATTGATGTCAATTTTAAATAAAAAGGCACGCATGGAGAAATATTGGTCTCACTGTGTGTTGTATTGCAGTTAAGATAACTAATATATATACTAAATTAATTATTGATATGAAAAAAATTAAAAGGATTTTTATTTCTTTTGAGTACATCACTTTTATTTTTAACTAAAATGTTATTTCAGAGTAGAAACACACACTTTGTTTCATACCATTCATGTAGTGTGTTGGGTTTACATAAGACTAACTCCTACATGAAATAAAATATTTATGAGTTATTTAACTAAATTATCATGATAATATGACAAACATTACCCAAATTTTAGTAAGTGAAATTTTTTGAACTAAAATGTCAATTTTAAACTGGTAATGGACACTTTGAGTCATATTAGGTAAATCATGTATCTGATTTAGGATCAAATGATTAGAAAATATAAAAATGAATTAGAATCATTTTTGTAAAGTATAAAAAAATATGAATGTGTTTTATAAGATTTGAGTAGGTTTGTTTTTAAACTAAAATTGAGGTCAATTTTATATAAAAAGACGCACATAGAGTTATACCGGTCACACCATGAGTCGGATTGAGGGGAAGAAGATTCTTAAATATCAAAAATGACTTATTTTTTATTTTACTAATGTATCAAAATTATATGAATGAGTTTTATTAGTTTTGAGTATGTCACTTTTCTTTTTTACGAAAATGTAATTTTAAACTGGAAACACACTCTTTGACTCTTACCAGTCACATAGTGTTTCAATTTGATGTGAGAATAGTTTCCTATATATCAAAAATTATTTATGAATCATTTTACTAAATTATTAATAAAATATTAGTGTGTTTTCTTAGTTTTCATCTACTAAAACAATTTGAACTAAGATATCAGTTTTAAACTAATAACAGACACTTATAGTCATACCAGACAAATTTTATATCGGATTCTGGTGCAAATGATTACTATACATAAAAAAATATGGATGATTTTATTGAACTATTAAAACAAATATGATTCAATTTTCTTTGTTTGGAGTAGTTCAGTTTAATTTTTTACTAAATTTTATGTTAATTGTAAATAAAAAGATGCACATATTGTCATGCCGGTCACACTGTGTGTCAGATTGAGGTGCTTATGATTCCTACACATCACAAATGACTTATGGATTATTTTTTTAATGTATCAAAACTATATGAATGGTAGGTTTTATCATATGAGTTATTCAAAGGTGAAGGTTATTTATAACTTCCATCCTCATCAACTCATCTCCGAAAAATTTATCACTATAATTTATTTTTTCACACATATCCTCTATATCTTGTGGACATGTAGTTATGTTGATTGAAATAATATAAGAATTAGTCATCCATGGGTTGAATACTGCTTAGAGTAGTAAAAAAATAATAGATATGGGGGATGAGTCTCAAGTAAAAATTTCAATAACAATTGTTTGAGAGATGAAGCTGATGAGGATGACAATTGTACTACATTGTGTTCTCTAAAATGGGTAATGTATCCCATTTGTTAGAATTACACCATTAAAAGATGTTATTAACTCAGGGCCTATTTATGGTGATATTTAGGGGGCATAAACATTATCGTATGTCATTCAAGTGGTTTCAGTGGGGCCTGTTATGATGTATGAAACTTTGGAGCCTCTATGAATTATATATTTATAAGATAAATCAAAAATTTTAATACATTAAATCCTATAACTAAGAATATTACTAAGTCTATTTAAATGGTCCATCATTTCTTTATTAAATCACCTAAAAAATATTATATATTCAATTAAGGAGTAAAAAGTATCCAAAATATGATAAACAAGAATAATAAACTCTCTTTCTATCATCTGGAAGATATAAATTTGTACTAATAAAAAAAATTTATAAATAGAGTGTTATTTCATATATATGGATGGTCATCAGATATTCCTAGGGGTGGAACCAATACGTGTAAACCTAAAATAATGAATTCCTAAAATAATTTATAATAATTATTAGAACATATATAGAATTTGATAAACAATGTTATATTTTTTGGAACAAGTGATGTAACAACCTAAGGATTTATTAAATATAATATTAATGGTATATCAAATATTTGAAAAATTCACAAAAATATAATTTCACATAAAAATAGATAAGTAATGGAAAAAATAATTTTGGAAAAGAATATACGTAATAATTATAAGGGTTTTAAACATCTCAAAATTATTAGTTGACAAATTGATCCAAGATTTATGCCAAGAAAGGATGAAAAAAGAATTATTTTCATGCAGATGAAGAGTAGTCCTTATAATAAAATAAAATTTTCAAGGAAATTATATGTTTTATGGTGATTTTGGGAACAAAGTATATAATTTTATTCATAATTTGATAAATAATAGTAATTATGGAAGATATATAGGTTTTATGTTAAATGTGGGATAACCCTGTCTTAAAAAAATAGTTTTGAAGTAAGACAAATCTTCATAAGTAAAATTGGATGATGACTCTCAACCATTGAACATAACCTATTTTGCATTAAAAAAATTAAATGGTTGTATGAAGGATTGTAAAAAGTTTCTAAAAAATATATGAATGTGATAAAATAATTTAGAATGTATTATATGAAAAATAATGTAATGTAAGAGGAAATTAAAATTGATACCACACAAAATGATTTAGTAGAAATTAATCCTTTTATATTAGATGTTGGTTGTATATATCACATTACAGGTAAATTATTGTACTTAATGATTTTGGACATGTTCATAGGGTAATTATTATTTTAGAAATGGTGGATCTCTTAAGATAGGTTATTTTCATTTAAACAATATTGGAAATAAAAGGAAATGTTTAAAAATGATCTATTTTTAGACGGATTAAAGTAAAATATATATTTTTTATTATAGGTGTGATAAAAAATGTAGTTATTTTTAATAATTATGTTGGGTTATCATTTCAAACATGGATACATTTTTACAAAGGTATATAAAACTATCCAAACCATATTCTAATTTAGGGTTGGTAAAAATTTATTATAAAAAAGAGAAATTTATTTTTGGTATGGAAAAATTGATCATATTAGATAGTGAGACATTTAAACACTAAATTTAAAAGGGTGGGTTGAGATTGTTTTATGATGAAAAGATAAAATTGATAGATATTTTTTACTAAATAGAATGGAGAGATTGCAAAATATTTAAAAAAATAAATTAGAAATTTAAATCAAATATCCCTTGGTATACCCTTAGTGAGTATTACACTTGGATATACTCTATTATGAAGTAATGGCCATCTAATTAAAATAATGATATTCCAATAGATAACACATTAAATCAATGACAAATCCTCCATCATGTAAAATGAAGTTGAGGATCCTTAATAAGACATGCTTGGAAGAATAAGTCCCTTAGATTCCATATAATATAAATGAGTCTTAATCTCACAATTATCTATTAGATCTATCTCATAAGTTGGATTATAAATTAGATGAGGTCCAAACATATGTTTAATAGAAAACCAAATATCTCTCTTATGTGTAAAAATAGAATGGTCATAAAAAAATATCATGTAACCATTAAACCATGGGAGGAAAAATATCTCATTTTTTCCAATTGTCTATCATCAAGTCAGAAATATGGGATAAAATCCTGCCTAGTTTCTAACAGTCATCTCATGCATAACCTGCCTATAATCCATATTCTATAATGTGAACATCTTCATTTCCATTCAGATATATAGAAGAAAACCATTAATGGTAATAGTCGACTTTGGCATGGTATGGAATTAATCAATACATCCCAAGGATCAAGTCTAAAAAATCATTTCAAACATGAAGAAGTTACAGAGAAATTAGATATATAGAAATATTGGAATTTGTTTTAGCCTTGGATTCATTTGAACCATGAATTGATCGAGCCTTGGATTTGAGCCTTATAATTTTTCAATCCATGATTTAGGATTTGATTCCCTGAGGAGGAGAACTGATAGAGGGTGGATTCTAAAGAAGGTGTTGGATATCACGAAGGGTTGGTGACTAGTTATGGTTTTTTAAATTGACCGGGAATATTTTATATGGACTTCCAAAAAGTCACAGATAAAGATCACTTTTATCAGTGTTAAATTAATTATCACTAATAGAAAAATCTTTATCAGCGTTAAAAAATTATTGATAAAGATATATTTTTTAGTGCTAATTAATTTAGCGCTCATAAACGATTTATAATTATAATTATAAATAATTTCTAATGATATTAATATAATTATATATAAACATATATATTTAATAAGTATAAATAAATTTAAATGTAGAAAATATATTCTTTATTTAAATATATTTATTATAATTTTATAATTATTTAAATATACAATTAATTATTTATAATTATATAAATATTTCAAAAATAATAATATTTATATCATTATATATTTTTATATAATTATATATATAATAAATATATATAAATACAAATATAGTAGATATACTCATTATTTAAATAAATTTATTATAAATTTTATAATTATTTAAATATATGTAATTATTTAATTAATGTTATAATTTTATAAATGTATATTATAGTAAATTGACATTTATAAATATATTTATTTATAAATATTTTTAAATTCATATATTTTAACATTATTAATAAATATTTAATGTTAAGGGAATGTATGTATAAAATTAATGAAATAGAATAATTCCAAATGACTACACTTTAATAATATGAAAAATGGATGAGTTTTATTAATTAAATATAAATTATTTAAAAAATATGAATATATATTGAAATAAATATGAATACATATTACAAATATAAATACATATATAAAAAATATATATAAAATAATTAATTCAAATTTACTAAATTCCCAAAAAATTAAAAAAATAATATTAAAAATGTATTATTACAAAACTGTATTAACACAATAAATAAATAAATATAATTTACCAAAATTAAAGATTTGATATATTAAATGTACCATGTTATAATGAAATTCTAAAATGAATACTAAAATTTTAATAAATTAAATAAATTTTAGTTTTATGTTTTTCTATATAATATTTCATTAATTATGTAAACATTTTTATGTTTGTGTTGTATATAAAAAAGAATTAATTGTAATAACCCTAACCCTGGTATCCTTAATACAGTTCCCTACATTATTAAATTAACATAGATACAACACTCTAATCCCAAAGGACTGATCAGTTAAGTTTTCTTAGAAGCTATATTACATATAATAACCTTATATTACAATTTAGAATATAAAATAAAACATAAAAAATCCTCTAAGAGAAGCATTATTTTCCGAGATTAACCCTATATATCATTCATAATACACTTTTGTAATCATGAAAAAAATAATTCATAAAAATGTATGAGTTCAAATTCGTAGTTCGAGAAAGCATAAAACAAAATCTATCTTGAATAAATAAGCATAAACATTATGGAATGGTGTATAACAGAAAAAAATCCATTTAAAAAATATCTTGAGTAGAATATGGCATTAATAAATCAAATAATTCCATATAAATAATCACATGGATGTTCTACTTGTCAAATAATAACATGGAATATCAATTAATAATTTCATAATGTGGTAATGCATACTACCGGAGGTCATAAACACACATTCAAGGATTTGGCCATGACACCACACATAAACGGGTCAAACATCATCCAATACCCACACTAGTTTGTCTCACGAGACCAATTGATGAATTTTGGGGATATATTAGGCCCCACACATGACTTACTATATCTAATACATTCCTCATATAAAAGGGATGATAAAACATAATAAATAGAAACATTCGTATAAAAAATAGAATTCAAAATATGAATACAAGAACCATAAAACTTGTATAGTATCAAAATATCACCTCCACAGTAAAAATAAATCATAAAAGTGTTAAAAATTGGATTTAAAATAGGTTCTTTATTAAAATGTAGTAAAACTATTTTTAGAAAATATTATTTTCTATGTGTAATATTGGGTTTTTTCTTATTTAATTCCTATCAAATATATGGGATGAATGTAAATTTTTTTATGGGATATGTAATATATAAAATCACTATATAAATTCTATATAAGTTTAATATTATAATTTATTGTGAAATACGTGACTAAATATTGTTATGTTTAAACTAGGTTTTGTGTGCATTTTAAGCCATTAAAAAAATTAAATCTATTCTAAAAGGAAAATATGGTAAAGTATTGGTGTGATACATTAATTATGTGTATGTGAAATCAATATAACATAGGTCCGATCTATGAAATATTGAAAAATCAAACAACATTCAATTATGTCCCTTACTCGATGCAATTAGTAATTACATTTAATTAAAATTAATTTTTAATTATAAACTATTATTCACTAAATATATGACTATTTAATGTAAATTATAAAAATTGTGTATTATATAAACCATATTCATATACATATATATATATATCATTATATTTAATATATACTATTTATTAACATTATCAATAATTATTTAAATAAAAATAATTTCAATAATTATCTCAATTTATTTATTTTTTATTTTTATTTGTTTTATTTTCATTTTACATATATCTCTATACTTAATATATACTATTTATTAGTATTTAACGTTTATTTATAGAATAATCAATTTATTCATTATTATTATAAATTATTTCATTAATAAATTTTTTTATATTTTTAAAATAAACTCATTCTTCTTTTTTATTTATTTAATTATTTCATTTTATTTGGACCTTTAATATTTCTAATAACAAATCATTGATAAAGGGAACCATTTATTAGCACTAAAAATGATGCACTGATAAAGGGTACCCTTTATCAGCACTAAAAAGGTACTGGTAAAGGGTACATTTTATCAGCACTAAAAAAATCACTGATAAAATGTACCGTTTATAAGATCTTTTTTCTAGCATTGATAAAGGTCAATACATTTAAAGTCCTATTTTTTAGTAGTGATTGATTGATCGGCTTTACTAATAGTTGTTGCTACTGCATCCAATTTTTATACAATGTTAATAAGTCTTCCATTTAACTAACTAATGCTCTCTCCTTCTATCATTATGAAACATTAAAACTTTAGCTTAGTAGTATCATGCCATAGATAATGTAAATTGTCTATACCATCATAAGAAACCTCTATATTAGTCCACATTTCAGGGGATATATTACATTGTGTGACTTGATTAAACTCATCTGGACAATGTTTATATATTATAGAATTTATAGCTTTAAATTTTAAATCATAATCTGATTCAGTGTCAACATCCCACGTTTCTGGTTGGATCTTTTGAATTTTGTAAGTCTTCAAGACTTTAAGATAGAACTTTAGACCCAGTTTCTTTAGATAAATTATCATTTTCAACTTTTAGAAACAATAATTATCACCATTTAAATATGGTTATATAAAAATTAACATACAATCTCTATTTTAAATAATTGAATCCATTTGTAAGATTATCTTTTGAAATCAACCATTGATAGACGAGAACTCAAAATTCATTTCCATAGATACCATTTTTTGTCCCAATAGACGTTCACATCGCTCGGGGGGGGGGGGGGGGGGTTAATTGAGTTCATTGAAAATTTATTTTCTTAGAAAACCACCGTTTTAGATATAAATAAATTCAGATATTTTATTTAACACAATCAGTCATAGAAATAAATGTAAAAAAATAATATATCAGACAAATAGATTTATAGTGGTCCGGGGAACAAAAATCACCTAGTACAGTCACCTAGAACTCTTATCCCTGACATTGATGATTTTCATTAGACTAGCACTTTTGTCAAGGACTTCCAATACTTTTTCCATGGACTTCATAATTGAGTGAAAACAAATGAAACTTGGTAAACAAATAGCAGTATCATTCAACCAGTCTCTAAAAAGGCTTTACAAATAATTTTTTTTAGTTATTTCACCAAGAACCTATATAATGAATGATAGGATAAATACATTATTTATAGGTCAAACTCAAATTTGTAAAAAAAAACATAAAGAAGAGAATAAAAATATATAATAGATATTATCAAATAATGAAGGTCAAGTGAGTCTTCTAAAATAGAAATAAGGATTATCGATATAGCATAACTGTAGATCTTGAAGCTTCTTCTTCACTCCCATTAATGTTATATTAGTTATTGGATTTAATATCCATGTTAAATTTCTCCCAAAACATTGATAATACATAGCTATCTTGAAAAAAATATTGATAACAGTCATTGTGGTTAGTCTATTCCATTGGTAAAATAATTTTACCTTTTATAGTTCTACTCATTTTTCCTCTCTTGTTATTATATAACACAAGAATGATACTTTTTTGTAGATATAATTCACACATTCAAAATATGGAATAATTTTTATCATTTCTTAAGGTCTTCAACATAATCTATAAGTTGTACTCATGCTCTTAATTTTATTCAAATATAAAAGAATATCGTTTATAAAGACCACTATAAATTGATTAAGGTAGTCATTAAAGACTCTATTTATAAAATCCATGTATATGTAGGGAGAACACATAAGTGCATATTACATAAAAAAATTAATTATTTCTAAACTTCGTAATGAAAGATATCTGGGAAATGTTCCCCCTTTGATCGCCTAACTGATTATATCGAAGTGAGAGGTTAATATTTGAGAAATATTGATCTTACTTGAGTTGATTGAATAAATCATCGATAAAGGGTATATGATACTTTTTCTTGATAATGATTTTATTAAGCATATGATAGTCAATTCAATGCCTCATTGATCCAATCTTATTTTTGAGATATAGGATGGATGTACCCCACGATGAAGTAATTAGGTGTACAAACCATTGTCAAGATTTTCTTGTAATTACTTATTTAAATATTATAAATCAATTAGGGACATTATATAAGGAATATTTGAGATACTCATGGATCTAGGTATGATTTCAATAAAAACTCAAACTCATAGGGTGAGGAAGGACCATATATTTCATCCAGAATAAAATAAGTATATTCATGTATAGTAGGCATGTCACCAATGTTGATATTCTCCTCAATCATATGAGCTATATTTACCTCATTCCTTGGTAACATAACCCATATTTATAAATTTACCTTCAAAGGGAGTTCATAATCATCATATATTAATATTTTAAAATAACATGATATGTGATATAAAATTATATTTTATTATCATAATAATTGATATGCGCTTTATGCTGTGAATGCCAATCCATACCCTATATTATGTCAAATTCAACCAAGATAATAACTAGTAGATCTAAAAGAAATATCTTCTCACAAAATTTTGTTGTATATGATTTATATATCTTATACAGAATCAATATACCACTAGTTTTATCCATATATATTTCAATACAAAATGATTGACGTGGAAAATCCATATTCTTAGTGAAATTTCATGATATAATGGAATAAAAAGAACGAAAATCGAATATGTGATTTAAACCTCTAGATTGGGGAATGGGAGTACATTTAATCACATCATTATAATGATCCACCTCATTCATAGTTATAGTATACACTCTTATTATACCATATGGTATAGGAGGTTTCTGGGGCCAATTCTCCTTATCATAACTCGGGATACAAAATTGATTTGCATAAGTCAAAAATTCCTTGCATATGAAGAACTGAATTATTAGTAACACATTAATTTGGAAATCTTTTTCCTCTTTGTCATTAACTTCCCTATTCATACCCTTGATACAATCATGAGATTTATAGCTAATCTCCCCATACCTGAAAAAATTCCGTTTTTCTTAGAGGTAGTTACCTGGGTGCTTCCTACTACATTTTACATAAATATATATAAAGTTAAAATTTATTTATCATAGGAGAATTATCATCAGAGAATCCATGATACTATAGTTTTAATTTTCTCTATATATAATAATGATGTTCTCTAGTTTCCCGATTCACTTTAATCATATATCAGAAAAACTATTCATAGATTCCAATGTCTCTTATGGCTAATTCCTTTTGAAGACATGGACAAATCCACTGAAGAAATGATTGACTTTACTCTCAGGCTAAGAGATAAAACCAAAGACATACCTTGAGAGACTCAGGAAGTATTCACTATATGTTTTAATTAATTCATCCTCCTTTTTTGTTTCAACTCAAATAACTATCTCTCCATCTTCATGTGATGATTATACTGAAAATACTTGGATAAGAACACTTTCTTTAACTCCATGTATTCCATATAGTCTGATCCCCCTTTTCCATTGTATTCATAATGGGATACCTCCATTGGTCAGCCTCACCATCAAAAAAATAATCATTAAAAAATAACTTCTCATGTTTTGAGATCTATATTATATAAAATATATTTTCCATCACATTGATACGTTACTAAATAATAAGTCTATTAGAATAACCAGTAAATTTGGGTGAAAATTATCTCATAAGAGAATTAATTTTGAGTTTCTCTGTCCATGATGTATTTGGGAGCTCAACACGGTTTTCATTATTATTCATACCTTGTGAGAGTTGAGTGATAATCACTAAAACATTCTATACCCACACACCCTATCCAGTTCGGTTAATCATTGTTACCGTAATCACATTTCCCATCGCACCCATTTTTAACTCGGTTTTTACATCCTCCAACAATTTCCTAAATAGAAAAGGTAATAGATTATATTAAATAATATAAAAGGAAATATATTAACCAAAAGGAATAAATCATAAACTGAAAAAATTTCTATATATCAATAAAAGTTATTCATTGAGTATCACATATTATGCCCTTTATCCATACCATAAATATATACTTTAATAATTCATAATAGTTTATAAAGAGTGAGTGAATTACCAAATAAATCCCATTTTTAGTGACTATATATGTGTGATGTATTAGGCCCATTCATTTTTCTCTTGAGTAAAGATTGAATTGATACCCAACTAACTATTTTTAGGTTTATTACCCCTATGTGATATTTTTCCACAACCACATCCACATTTCAATATCCATATAGGGATGTAATTTCTCAGAAACAAAAAAATTCTCAAATTTACCAAAACAACAAGATGTTATCCTATAATTAGTATTATACCATATAATTCTCCTAATGGTTTCACTAAATTTATCTCATCTAAATACAATAAATAACTAAACCAACCCACAAAAATAACTAATCCTTGATCTGATACCAATTATATAAATCCAATGTAATTACATCATTGTTTTACATCACCTATATAAGATAAACATAAAAACTCACAAATTATCTCATAAATTAAAAAACATAAGGATTAGTGTATTTATGTTCTAATTATATAAGAAACTTATACTAAAATACTTATGAAAATTCTTTTATAATTAAGCCACACTATACTCCATTCTACATTTCTCATAATTTAAAATCATCTTTATAACCTATGGAACGTAAACCTAAGAAATGGGATAGATAAAAGTCTTAGTAAAGGAAAATATATCCTCATCTTATTAGGGTACATATCATAATCATTACATAAATCATGTGTAAATGAGGCATATCTTATGAAAACCACATGGTACCATAGTAGTTTTCCATAGTTCAAGATAGAAAATCATGTATTAACAAAAAAAACCATGGCCAAAGAGTCAAAATTGTAATAGAGAAAACATGACCCATGAAGAATAATAATAGGAAAATGGAATGGGATTGAAACATACCATTGAGAAATATTATAACAAATAAAATTGAAAAACGTAATCATATGATATCATTATATTGTGGGAATATCCATGAAGTAACACACTTTAGTTTTTTATAATATCTAATAATGATTTCCCATTTGTTTGGGAGAATATCCATTAAATCCCACCATTTATTTTAGGATTATATACTATAAGGCCTATGATAAATTATCAAATGAGAATAAACACCACAACCAATTCATTGTAGGGATATATAATACCCCAAAAATCATCATCCACACATATGTTTTCCATAATATATCAATAATTTCAAAATATAATGAAAAAATGAGAAACAAATAGCTTTCATTAATCACATTACAGAGAACCCATGTAATGAGAATGGGTTTTAAATTTTTTTTGAAAATGGTATCACCAAAATTTACAAAATTTATGTAAAAAAATTGGTACCCAAAATTCAATCACCCTTAAGGATGAACTTTTTAAGAAATTATTTATGGTGATTAAAAAAAAATAATCACAGTGGAAAAAACAATTTACAGATAAAGATGATAAATAAAGAAAAAACCCAAAAGAGTTTTTAGAAAATGTTTTTAACATTTTTGTAAAATACGAAGTTATAGATCAAATTAAAAAGTGATTTTGGAAATGTTAAAGTGAAAACTCTAAGAAAATTATACTTTTAAATTGAATATTCAACAATGAGTCCTTAAAAATATAATGTTTATCAAAAGGGAATGTTGAGTGGAAGGTAAATAATTTAATTATGATAAGATGAAAATCATTTTAAATTTTGAAATATCATTATTTAATACACAAATTATAAAAAAAAATTAACAAAAATTCCCTTTAAATTTTAGAAAAGGGAAATATGATGGCCATACGAGACAATAAATTTTTTGGATTCCACATAAAAATGAGAACATAACCAGGAAGGGAAAATACAGGAAACTATGGGAAATCATATTTTTAATAGGTAAGGGGGGAACCCATAATTTTTAATAAATCACAAACTCCTCTATGTTTATGGGAAAATGGACCGCATTATATGTCTTTGAGAACAATGAACATTGGTTAAAATTCATGTTCTAGTGTACTCAAGGGTTATAGGCCCAATATGATCTTCCACGTGGATCACCCAATATGCCACATATGCCAGTCACCCAACCAATTAGCCACAATACCACTCTAACCCACTTCCATCCATCACCCAAGATGAAAATTCCACCCCACTAGTTCATTATCCATCATTATTCATCCACAGACCTGACCAATGACACAAACTCCATCCACTGTTGGCCCGCACCTTCCGTCACTTGTTAGGATTACTTTATGCCATCACCTTGCCTTCCCTTACTATCAGAATCATCATTATCCCAATTACTTATAGAGAGAGAGGTAATAAATTATAGTATCATCATATATTAAAATAAAAACATCTTGTAAATTATTTAGTATAAAAAGAATCGTTATGACTCAAGAAAAGAAGTTGAGTCAAGAAAAAAACTACCCTTAAAAAATCGTAGTCTAACATTATCTAACCTATAGTATAAGAACAATAAAAATCTTAAATACCTATTTTAGAACCATATTCAAATAATACCATTTTATAAACATCATTTGTAAACGTTTATTATAAATACAGTAGTTGTTTTTATTTTATTTCCATTATCAAATGTTATTAGCTTTGATTATTTTTTTAGAACTATTTTCATAATGTAGATGTTAATTTTTGTGTATATATTCAATTTTCATCACTAAAATATTAGTATGAATACTATATTGGATGCTTTAAATTTATTTATAATTTCATTATTTAATTTCATAATTATTTTGGTTGGGATTATTTATGATTAAGTTAGTCACATTCTTGCATTATTAATTTTAGTGTTAGAATAAAAATATGTTTAATAATAGTATAAAATTTTTAAAGAAAAAACAAACTATATTTTCTCATTAATTTATAATAAAAACTGAAATTATGTATCCAAATTCATCCATGATATAAAATTATTTCATTATGCAAGTAAGTTGTTAAACCAACCTAAACAAGGACAAGCTATAATCTATGGGTGAATATGGTTAATAAATTCATTGTTTTGGAATAATATAATTTTTATATAAGCATATTTATATTATTTATACATTTATGATGTTTTGAATTAGTATTTAAGATAGTTTTTATGAATAAAAGAATAGGTGAAAAAATAAATACGTCACATTCATGGAGATGGTAGTCTACACGTACACACATGTGATGTTTTCAATTAAATAAAAAATAAAGGTGATAGGAATTATTATATATTTTCATAATATTAATAATTTTCTAAATATCATATTTATTCACTATTTTTATCCTTAAAAATATTCATGTAATCCAATTATGAAAAAGGATCCACATCGATTATGGTGGTAGTAGTTCGCACATAACACAAGTGAGGTTTTTGTTTCCCAATTGGTTTGGAAGAAGGAAGAAATGTATAATCAATTAGTATAATAAAATTTATGACTATTAGTAATACCAATCTTATAATAATTTTATATTCATTATGTTTAATGAGGTACAATAAGAAAATAAATGAGAGGGAATAAATGAGAATATTACCTTCCCCTTTGTATATTCTCCATCTGGTAACACTTTATGGCTCTTTATCTTAGTCTTTTGTCAAGACCAAGGAATATATGAAATGCTTAGAGTGTATTAGAGATTCTAGGTTAGATTTATTTTAGTGAAAATTCTTTTAAAAGGTTGAAAAATGTGGTGCAATTTAACCCCTTTTATAATTGAAGAAATTTTCATTTTTTGTAAATAATCAATAACTTTTCCATAATGACATGACACTATTCAATTTAAAATGGCTCAAAAAGTGGAAAATAATAATTGTTTTGGTGATATAATGTATATTATTCCTCCAAAAAACATTTTTAAACATGTTTTAACCTTGTTTCAGGTATTCTATCACTATATTTCTACATTAACCATCATGGTTTTTACATTGGTAACTGGTTTTTACCACAAGTAATTAATATTTTCTTAAAAAATATAACTTAAAAACACTAATTTTAGTGTTAAAAAACTAAATTTTAGCACCATATAATCTAATTAAATTTCTTAATAAGTTAAAAGTTTCTTTTAAATTAGAACATTTAATATATTGAAAAACCATTTTGTTGAAAAATATCATTTTCACTATTAGGTATTCTTAATATTATTTAATATTTATTAAAAATTAAATAATTTTAATATATTTATATATATTTTTAAAAATTATATTAGATTCAATATTTAGAATATATTAATTTACTTTTTTTAGAAAAAAATCAAACAATAATAATAAAACATCTCTATCAATTTTTTTACAATTATCGATACAATTAACTTTAATCCTAGTTATCTTATTTTTATGAATAAAATGGAAATGGGAATTTTAATATTATTTTGACATTATTATTTGAAATACAGAATTCCTTTTTCCAAATAAAATGAGTAGGTAATCCTTGGAATGAGGAAGAATCACATGAGACTATGTGATTCACTAGAATCACTATAAAATATTAAAAATGAGTAGAGTTTATATTTAAAGTATTTATATAATAATTACATAGAAATGAATCCTAAAAAATAATCTCAAAAATGATTCTATATCATCCTCTCATGGGCTTTGATCATTGGGCCTTTTCTAGATTATAGAAGTATTAACTAAGACCACAACTATACATCTATATAAAATAGAGGCTTATGAATAGAATTAGTGGTATAGAGTGTTACCATGGTTTGAGTATAACCATATATTTGAGAGAACAATAATAAAAAATAAATATAAATAATCCATTAATTATAAATATCAATCAATATACACAAACAATAATAATGAGTCAATAATAATAATATTTAATGTGGAAGCATGCAATCATACAAACTCACCAGTCACACACTAAGATAACCACACTTCCAAAATTAGTAAAAGTATAAAACAACACAGATGCTATACTGCTATCATTAAGCCTCACCACATCCAATATCCAAATTTCATCTAATTTATCCACATATATCATGATAAATCAATATTCTACCCGACTTGATCTTATGAATAGTTATATCTACTTGGGTACCCAAGTTCCATAGACAACCAAGTAGGGTGTGAGTAAAAATCAGTAGGGAACCACTAATGCAGTCTCATATATAACAAGTAAATATAGTGTATACATATGTCATGTTTAGATGAGAAAGATAAATAATATTTATAAGAATAAATAAATAACTATCATCGATCTTTATGTCTGGTATAATATATGATATTGACCCAAACCTTCTTTAACCAATAATGGAGTAACTACTATCACATCACACAACAGTGGTAGCACTATAATAGATGAATGTTCCATCCCATAGTAGGTCAACCTAAGTGATCCATAATAATAGGTAAAAAGTGATTCCAAGCAGGATGACCCTAGGAAATCTAATAGTATCATCAGGATTATAGTCAATCCCTAAGGGGATGACACTAGATAATCTATTAAGAGTAGCAATATCTATAATTAATTTATAAGGTTATGAACATAGGAAATATAGAAATAAAATTATTCTCCATAGCTGAATATTAGTTTAATAACCCTAGGAAATACAATACTATTAGGATCTAATAATTATTCTTAGGGGGATGACCGAAAGCAATCAATATATACAACAATGGATAGATTCCATCATTTTGGAAATCCAATATCATCCAAATATTAAGGGATTTACCAAATACTAAAATAGTTCACATAGTAGAAAGAAAAAAAACCCATTATTAGGGGGATGTATCATATCAATAATCATACTAATTAGTTTTAAATGGATCCCTAGGAGGTTACACCAGGTGATCCAATAACATCAGTAATCATCACCCGATCTAATGAGAATATCCAAGAAACCCGATAGTAGTTGGAATCATTTCTTATTCAAAGGGGGATGAACCTATGAAATGAATCATATGGATATTAACTACCAATTCATATGGTTATTAAAATAATAAATCCTAAAAATTCAGATCATTATTGATTCACGTTTTAAGTTGACACCAATAATTATTACAACCTGATTTCCCAAACATACCCTCACTGGGGTCAATGCATCACTTGGTAACCCACTAGTGTCCCATAGGTTCTATCTCTATTAGGACACCCTATATGGGTGATTCATTATAAAGAATACCCCTTAGGGAAACAACCTTAGCCTACTAGGAATAATATCACTTGGGGTCATCATAATCATCTCGATGAATCATAGGACTCATAGGATAAGCCTCATAAGAATGATGACCAAAATATTATTGCATTTACCATTCACATTAGGTCGGTCCTCACAGCCAAACTGTAAATAAATATCCATAGGGTCTTGCCATATAGATTGTCACATAATCATGGGTGAGGAACACTCACCCCACATTAATCTCAATAAGCACTAAGTCTATAAAGAATCTAAAGATTTCATAAAGCCATACTAGGGACAATCAATCAATCCTACACTCTCTCCTACTCAAGGGAGCCATGGGTACCCATACAATAACCACCATACCACTTAATACATTCAAGTATAGACCATTAGTGTTTGAGTGTCATAATGAATATAATGAGAAACCAGGCATCAACCATTAGAGAATAATGAAATCAATCCGGTTAACAATGGCCCGTTATAGACCTTGTCACATTTTCCATTACACACATAAGCATTTATTTTTTAAATAAATTTTTTAAATTAAATCAAAGGGGTCTATGGTGAGATCACATAGAAAATTCTAATTATATACAAATAAAATCAATCACCTTTGGTTTATGCTCAATGATCCAACTACTTCAATCTAGAGTTATTGTCATTTTAAAAGAACGCTTGACCATCCCCACTGAATCCCTTCTGAGCTTGTATCAATATCTATAGCACCTATCTCAATGAAAAATATCTAATAAATATTTTTATATGATTTATAAAAAAATATTTAACTAATTATATAAATTTGTAATAAATCCAAAAAATAAATTAATAATGTATAATGCCTATATTCTTACCATGCCATAACCATTGATCAAAACCTCAATCCATGAGGTGAAATCCACTCCTAAAATGCACTTGAACCTTTTCCATGACCGAAAATTAATCAAATTAATCAAAATTAATTAATATCACTGAAAATACAAATTTTCATATAGCTAAAAAACACCCAAGATAATCCCTTTATACGAAAACTATAAGTGATTGGGTGCGGTACACTTCTTATGAACCCTCAAGCCTACGATATATAGAAACCCCAATTAGAAACACTGATTCAACATCCAATTTAACTCAAATTGAGCCAAAACACTAAACAATTTCACACAACAACATACGTCATGATAAACTAAGAATGAAAACATTATTTTTCCCCTATAGATATCTCCTTAATAGGGTACTTATAGAAGCCTAAAAAATCATGATGATTTCACCATGATCCTATGAAATAGTTTAACCAAATCCCATGACATTCCAACCAAAGAAAAAAATATGGAGGAAGAAATAACAAGGATAATGTAGAAGGATAACATAAAAATAATCAAGGGATGAAATTATCTAGAACCGCCTAATATATAGGATAATTAAGGGGTAAGAATGGGGAAGTGGGAGTTAAATTTCCCTCAATTAACATGGCTATTTGAGTGGAATACTATAAGGGGTTTATAATTTAAAAACCTGCTTAGCCACATTTTAAAAACATAGCTCGAATGTTTCATTTCATGAATAGAAGGTTCACATTTTGAATTATATGGGTAGTATCTCTTCCCCTTGGTTCCCCCGTTTACACTATGAAGGCATCCATGAATTTCATTCATGGTATGAATGACCCATTCTCACCTTGAATGGGATGTATATGTACATTTTAGCTTAATATTCTCATATTACTACTTTGAAATCCTCCCAAACATCTAGGACACTACCCATGCCAAAAACCATGTATAAAAACCATTCATAGAGATGTTCAAGCACTCAAAATATCATTTTGAGGCCTAGTTCACAAAATATATCCACCACCGAATCAAAAATCCAAATTACTCAAGAAATTCACACCCTAAAAAGGTACAAGGTTTTACAACCTCCCCACTTTACCAAAAATCATGCCTAAGATGTTCCATAAATGTTTTAAACAATAATCGCGACCCTTCATAATCGTTAATTCAAGATTGAATAATTTCATTCTAATCTATAATGTCGAACACACATCCACTTCTAAGCTCAACATGGGGCACACTATTCATAAAAAACCGAGCGACCACTCATACCCACCAAATGACCAATATTAATCTCACCAACACCCATATATACAAAGACACAATAGTTTCATAAAAAAACTCATCATCAGGATTATGGTGCTCCCCATTATAAGAATCATATCATAAAGGATGATTCCAAAGTAATACTGATTCCTGCCATAAAAATATCCTACCAAAACAAATTCTCATTTGACCAATGACATGCTCAGTGCAGTTACCATATCACAGTAATAAATCTTAAAAAACACCATTAGGTATTTGGTATTGTTTCTAATTATGATGAAATCCAGATGAGTCTCTACTACCCATTCAAAATCCCAAATAAGCACTCATTTCATCGAATAGCCCTATATAATACCCCCAAAAATCAATATTACTCATTGAGACATTCTATACATTATCTTCAACACAAAATATCCATGTATATGTAAAATTATTATTCAAACATCCCCCATTCGTGCTTTACCAAAACAATCGGATATAGGTGGCATCACGCTATATCATAACCCTAACATGATGCCTAAACACATAAAGGATCCCATTATCATCCAACCACATGTATTAATGTATGATCCCGAAACTCAATGTTACTCCCCAGTTAGATTGCAAACAAACTAAATACACCACCATTCTCTCACCCTAATAATTATCACACCATTATTCTGACACATTAATAAATTGAATCCAAACAATATTATTATTGATAAAAACACATAGAATCTATAATCACCTCATTTAATCCCATAATATTTGATAAATAAAATGAATTAAATTATATTTACCTACTCACAGTGACACAAATTCTAGATCGACTATCTAATGACTGGTCTCATCATGCCTAACCCCTAACCACATAAGGGTCATTCTTCCACAACCCACACATTGTGAATTACTACTTTTAATAGTTGGGCGTGATCATCACTCTCTTACCTGAGTGTTAATAAAAAACATCAATTTCTTCCCATTACCAACTTATGGGAATTTCACCTTTGGAACCCACAAAAAATTATCTATAATGTGCGATAAAACCTCAAACAACCAAGGGTACACTCCCCACCATATTCCTTTCCCTATAAAACTCATCGAGCATATCCTCAACATGATTTATCATCATGTACATATCTCTCCTATAATGACATGATTATCCATTATAAAAATCTAACATCATAACTCCCTAACAATCCATGACAAGGCTCAACCGTAGCTTCAATGCATCATGAAAACCTAATCTATTTCCAAAGACATCCCTCAACACATTGGGAATTTCAGAAATTTTCAAATGTTAAAAACATAATCCCATAATAATATCACTAATTACATTCATCCTTTTAACATTAATGGATTATCCCTGATTCACAAATTAACTAGAAATGTGTTTAACCAATGTGTTCTATTTAATATTTATCCATATTGATAGGTGTATGATTTGGTAAAACCTCAAGCACATGACCATTCTTATAATCTTATTAACCAAAAAACATCATGCATAGGATATTACACATAATACACTAACCATGAACCTCCCCCATATCAATTAATTAAACTAGAGAACTCTCAAAACTCTATATAAAAATAGGGAACCTCACTTAAGCCACAGTTTATCACATGAACACTTACCAACCAACATCAGCTAAAAATCACTACAATACATCCAGAATGTACTATTGTACAACTAAAAAATGCATCCAAAATACAAAGGCCAAGGAATCTCATTAATCTGTCCCTTGAAACTAATCCTTGAAAACATAAGATGTAACAGTCAAGGTCATTATCTCATAAAAATACAATGAATATCTATTACTATAAAACATTTCTAGTATAACCTATTATGAATTAATCTCAATGACAATAACCTACCCATTACATCCATGTTCACTATATCTAATGCACTACCATACCTACAACCTATGCTCGATATCACCAAATATGCACTAATATCATAAACCAAATCATATACCCACACTTCTCATAAATAAATAACTCAAAAGCCTTGGATAAACTCTCTCTTGGGTTAACCTCACTTATATCACATCTCATATCAGCCATAGAATCTATATCCCCTATCTCGAGTTATCATATCAAAAGAACTAGGCTCTCTCCCCTGACCCATATGTCATATCTCACAAAAAACATAACTCATAGGGAAACATCTATGCTCCATTTTGAGATATCACCCAGTACTGAGTTGTTAATATACCTAATACATGGTATCATATAAATATATGTCATAGTAATGGATTCTAACTCATCACTTACTAGGTAATTCATTATCATAGGGGTATCCACTTAAAGGACTACCCCCTAAAAAATCATGATATCAAGTTTATCCTCACTGATCCCCCATTTATGGGGTTCACCCCCTAAAATTTTTATATTCTCATCTATCAACAAATACACATATATATAAAGACCTCACCCCTTCGTGATCCATATCACATATCCCATAGTCATATAGATAGGTCAAGTAGAATTTTTACAGCAAGCTATATTGGAAAACATGATATCGGATGTCACTAGCACTTTACAAATATGAACCTATTTTCCTATATTTAGAATCATAGTCATGGAGTTATAATACTATATGGACCCACTAAGGGTCACTACACATACCTTACATGGTGGGGGTGTGTAGTAATCATCATGGAGAATCACATCATACATTCCTATAACATATCATTAGAAGTAAAATATAATGTAGTATTATTTATAGATTTCCAACACTAAGATATATGAGAAAACACCATATATGTTCTTTCTGATATACTAAACAACTAAAATATATATTGTAAATTAAATCAATCACACACATGAAAGTGCGTGTCATGTGAATCTTAAGTACCAAATATGATTCATGAACACCAAACTATTGTCATCGATCCAAGAGATAAAATCTAAAAAGTCATTAATCCTTAATCTAAAAAATATTACATGTCATGCTAGGTAAAATCAACCAATTGAATCATAAAAATAGATGAAAAACAATACGATATTTCTAAAAATATGGAATTAATATCATAAATTGTTTTCAGGATGCAATAGTATCATATCTATCCCGAGGTCCAACCCATTCCTATGTTACCAGTCTATCGTATCCTCAAATAATAATACATACAAACAAATATAAAAAATAGCATCATATTAGTCACTTAAATTCTTTAAAACCACTTTGTAAAATTCTCCATATGTCTATGGCCACTGATTAGTCCTTATATTATAAGAGTAGTAACTTAAAACTATATCACGCCCCCTGTATATTAGGGGATTCCATCCAGTAGCAATGGTACAGGGTGTAACTTTGGGGTGATTAATTACCTATATGAAAGTGACGATAAATAGAAAAAAACCAAACATAATCTACTAACAATAAACCACAATAAAATTAAGGATAAATGAGTAATGGGAATCACTGATAATAATAATGAAAACCATAGAATATAGTTATAAAGACTCACTATCCATCCACCAGGTCAAAAAAATATCCAAAATGAATAAAATAAAAAATTGAATTTGAATCTATACTATTATCCCTGATCTTTACCTCTTCCAATATCCAAATCTTGTAAGAGCTATCCTACACGTTCATTCTATATTAGTCCACTTCCCATGTTGAACATATAAACAATAAAGTTTTTTTAGGTACCCAAGTACTATGGACACCTGAGTAAGGTGTGAGTACAACTTAGTAGGGAACCACTAATGTGATCCCACACATTACCATTGAATTTAGTATATACACATGGCCAGATAATATGAAAAAAATAAAATAACCTCTAAAGTGTAATTGAATAACAAATATCAATCATTGTGTATTGTGTACCACCTATAATCCACTCAAACCTAAATTCTCTAGTGTTAAAATGTATTAGAGCACATAAAAAACAATGAAAATGAAATAATAGGTGAAAATTACAAGCCAATCAGGTTATACTTTGTTTCCCATAATACACGACATAACATTGATCCCTATTGGAATGACCCTACGTGTTGTAATAGTAGAATAAAACATACATTTTATTCCTAGGGGGACATCCCTAGGAAATCTAGAAATTGTATTAGGTCCCAAAAACAATTCAGAGGGGAATGAATATTGGAAATGTAATAAGAATATCAAGATCCATAACATATTTTTAGGGGAATAACCCAAGGTAATAAAATAGTATCAAGATCCATAACAGATTCCAAGGAGGATAAACCTAGGAAATAAATATTTACCCTGGCAGATATGTCTTAGTGTCATGGACATCCAATATTATCTAGAAGCTCAAAGGGTTTCCCAATTTTCAATACATGTCAGAATAAAGTAGGCACACAACTTATTACTATGGGGATGACACTATGAAATTTTCATAGTCATCAGGATAAATGGAAATCTATTCGTGTTAATCTTTTGAGATTCAATAACATCATTTGTCATTACTAGATAAAATAAGCATGTCCATGGAATCCCTTAAAAGTAGGAATCAACTCAAATTTATAGGGGGATGAACCTAAGTGACCAATACTATCAAGTACAGTTATTTATTCTTAGGATTATGACCCATGAAAATAAACAACATCAAGTTCATCATCAATATGGGTTCTATGTTTACACATGTAGTCATCAGTACCTCATTTTCGAAGCACACAATTTTAGGGGTTAATGTATCACTAGGGAATCCATATGATCCCCCTAGATTACATCTATTTTAGGATGCCCAACATGGGCTATTTATTCTAAATATTATATCTTGGTCCAATTCCCGTAATCTAAAGGGAATAATATCCTATTTAATTTTTATAATCATCTTATGGCCTAATGAATCTTAGGAAATTTCATAAAAGTACGATGTGTTGAATCTCATACCTATTCCACGTTTTACTAGATTGATCCTCACACCCAAACTATCCATAAATCTCCATGGGTATACTCACCCTTGTAATTGCATCATAGTGGGTAAAAAATTCACCCAATAGTCATATCAACTAGTCCTCAGGCTATAAAAAATCTCCAGATTCCATATTTTCAAACTAGAGAAAATCACTTAGTCCATTATTCACCAAAATTCAGGTGATCTACAGGTACCTATTCATTATCCACTGTGTCTCTTTATCCATTTAAAACTCAACCCTTAGGGTCTAAATGTTACAAGTCTTGTAATAATAATCATTCCCCCATCCATCAATGCGTAATGAAATCAAGCTAGTGTACAAGGGTCTATCATGGCCCTGGATAGTATAATAATTCCATAAATAAGAATTGAATTTTTAATTAAACAATATAATTTATATCAAAGGGTGAATCACCCTTGGTAGTGATACCACATAAGACATTCCAAATATATATAAATAAAATATATAATAATAAGTGTATGCTCAAGGGACCACCTACCACAATCTAGAGTTAGCACCTTTTTAAAAGAACACTCTTCTATCCCCATCGATGCTCGGTGAATATCTCATTAGAATCTCGAGCACCTATCTCAATGCCTAATTACTAATAAATAATTTAAAACAATATATAAATAATTTATAAACTTATTCAATAAATTTCTAAATAATTATAAAATAAATGTAATTGGGCCTAAAGAATGAAATATCATTATGCCATTACTGGTCATCAAACCCTTGAGCCATGGGCTGTGGTCTACCTCCGACAGACACCCAAACCTAGGACATGACATCCCAAAAATTAATTTAGTAAAAATTAATTAATTTAATAATAAAATAAAAAATGAATAATGATGAAAACTCACCAGGAACTCCTTTTATACAAAAACCACATGAGATAGGCTATGGTCTATTATTAATGCACCACAAGCCTAAAAACCCCAAATAATCAGTTATTAGCATTAATTTGATTAAAAATTTAACCCAAGTTAATCCAAAACCCTAAATTAATCTACTGAATAACATACCATATAATAAATGGTGAACAAAAAAATGATATACTCCTCTTGGGACATTCTCGATAGGTTTTTTAAAAAATCCCCATAAATCATAAGGAATTCACCATGCTTTAAGAAAAAATCATCTAAAACCGTATCGATGTTGGTCTAAAAAAATTGATCTAAAATAATAAAAAATTTAATCTAAACAATAAGAATTTAGACTAAAATCAAATGAGAGGGAGGGAGGATGAACAAGGATAATAGAGGATGATATCATACCATGAACCGTGAGACGAAATTCTCATGAATCACTAGGTATTAAGGGTAAAGAAGCGATAGAATGGGATTCGTCCTCCCAAAATTTATGTTTTTATTCAATAGGAAGACCCCTTTGGGTTTTTAATTTATAAACCCACTTGAACCCATTTATAAAAACCCAACCTGTGTGTTTCATGGATTTAATAGGAGGTTTATGCTCTGAATTATTCAAGAGGTATCCCCTACCCATGGATTCAATATTCATTACTTTAATTCTACCCATGAATGTCATTCATGATATGAATTACCTATTCACATGTGATTTTCAAACAGATATACTTTTCTACATCACGTTCCACCATTAACTTCCCTGAATTCCCCCTAAACATCTTAGAAACTTCCTAAGCAGTAAAATATGTCTACAATTACATCATAAGGATGTTCAAGTGCTTTGAATCTAAATATATGGCAAGGTTCTAAATTTTTTTTACCAACTAAGAAATTGAAATTCCCCTAGAATTTCACACCCTAAAAATGTATGAGGTTTTACATTTTCACCGACAAATTATACTTTTCTCAGGTAGAGATTAACCTTCTCTATTGAAAATTATCTTTAGAAAACATTACATTGGTCTAGAAAACTTATACATTATAATAATTAGGTGTAACCTTCTAATTACTCTCTATATGATACAATTATGATTATTACACGCTAATTAAGGTATAATATTTTTCTCCTTATTGAACTTGATGTATTAAAAATCCTATTCATGTGCATACAACACTATAAAAACTTATTCTAAACTTCTTAAGAACACACCAATGTGAACAATATTCCTCTCTATTGAATAATATGGTAAATTATTCCTCACTAATTTTTCATTCACTAATCTATATGCTACAAACCTATTTATTTTATTTTTCATATTACAATCCATATATTTTTGTTGGAATTTTAGTTTTTATGTATGTACCTTTCAAATTTATCTTCAAATTCTACCACTTCATTAGTTAGTATTATAAACTATATTAGTCATAATGGTGTTTCTATGGTCTTATTGGATTAGTAATTAGTCCCACCAAATTCTTTTAACTTTCACGGTGTGACACATTTCCTAATTGCAAAACTTCTTCTTCTATTCTTCTTCAGATCCACATGAACATATCATGCAATCTTGTATTGTGTTTCATCATATATTTCCACCAAAAAAGAAACTATATAATATTTATCATAAATTTACATCATGGAATTTTAAATCGCAAACCGATGGCTTTCATCAGGGTGTGACAAGAATATTACTAGCATGAACAATATTTTCCACTTGTAGCATCATTAATATCTGCATGATATTAAATCAAGAGGTAAAAAACATTAGATTATTCATATTTAAATCAGTAAAATTCTTTATACATAGATCTATACATATCACAAAGTACAATGTAATGTCCCGGTTCCGAGTTCCAAGCAACGGGTGCCCCGAACCCAGTTCGCCATGTGACCTCAAGCACATTTCCCCAAACGCCAGAGGTTGCCGACTAGTAGTGAGGGACCAGGTCTGATAGTGGAGAAACTATGCCCTCATTTGGAAATGTGTAGCGTAGAGGAATAAATTAAAATCATACAAAATTAGCATAAACAGTAAACAATACACAACCAATAACAAAAAGAAAACCAACAATCATATATAAAGGAAGATACAGCATGTCACTTTTCTATAAAACAACCAGAACATGTTACACTATCAATACAATACAACTGAAGTACAGGTACCGAAAAGTAAAAAAGAGCAGCCAGAGGCATCGCGAGGCAATGCTCGGTCCCATGCTCTCCTACACCGCAGCAAAAATCAAGTACCTGTATAGGGACCCTTGCCCCTATCCACACCTGCAGAAATGTAATCTATTTGGGCCAAAAAGCATGACCCAAACAGGGTGTGAGAAATAAATTCTCAATAGGCACCAACCAAAGGCCCGTGCCCAACTGTGTGAAAGCATGCCATGATAGTGAGCAGTAGTAAATGCAATAAAGTAAGTTGTACTGAATGTAACTAACATTACCAGTATATTGCCATTTTAGTATTCATTTAATCATTTCATTAGAAATACCACCCCAGTGAATATTCTATGTAATCATCCACTATCCTTAGACACGTAAAATCCCACCCACGGGTAAAGAGGAACCAACATAGTAATTTTTCCACAGGCACACAGATATTTCCCACATGCGTGAAAGTGTCTCCCACATGCACAAAATCAACTACCCATAGGCACTGAAGAAGTTGCCCTCAAGCTAGGTAGTACAATGCCCACATGTTAATCACAACACTGCCCTCAGGAAAAATAGGTAACCAGGCCATGCCCAACATGTAAATAAACATTCAATTCTCATACAATTCCTCTCAAGGAAAAGTAATGCATAATTTAAACATGGCATACCCTCGGGTATCCTGGCCAAATGGCTAAACAGAGGAACGCACCCCCAGGGTGGTCCTGGATCCAAGCAGCGATCCCAAAAAAAATATTACAATATTATTTAATTACCTATATAGTTATAGGTAGTCAAAATAGCAATGGCCTCAGCCACATGACACCCAACATGGGGTTTTTGCACTCAAATACACAAACACATAGCAGTTGGAAAAAATAAACACCCAGCCACCAACCTTTAATGCCAATGAATGTTATACGTGATTGTCAATTGTAGAAATGCCCAATAATGATGTACATCTGATGAAGAAGAAATCCCATTCAAATGTAAATAACTTTTCCTCAAGAAAGAATTGGTAATAACAGATTAAGAAGAGCGGAGGGCTTACCCGTGCGGTTCCAACGAGATCAACCGAGGCGGAAATGGATCCCAGAAGAACACTCGGTAGATCTTAAAAGGTTCGGCCATCCCCTCCCGCTCCTTCCTCTAGTTATAAGCCTTCCTTGTGAACAAGGGAGGATACCTACCATGGTAAGAAAAAAAACAAAGTACATGGAGTGTACCTCTGAGTACACGACATGTACTTCCCATTTTTTAAATGTTCCTCTGGTGACTTCCCACCAGCGCGACACTGTTCACCTAATGACATGACTACACAGCGTGTCTTCATGAGTACACAGTGTGTGCTACCCCACAGCTGGCCACAACATTACTATTCTCCTGTCGACTGACTACACGACGTGTAAGGGACCACTACACGACATGTATTTGGTTCATACACCCTTCATCCCCGGCATGGCCACACGCCCCGTGTACCCATCCCACACAGCCAAAAGTACACGGTGTGTGGACAAAATACACAGCGTGTACTTTCCAAAATTTAGGATTTTACCCATTTTCCATATTTTATCAAAAACACTTAAGGAAATGAAAAAAAACAAGAAACCCATACCTCAAAAGTAAGAACCCGGTTCTTACAAACCTCCCCCCTTAAAGAAATTCGTCCCCGAATTTCCCTTCTAAGGGTGGCGAAGATAAAGATGAGAATAACTCTGTCCACTAAGCATGTACGTCGGTCTCCCGCTCTGAGGTTTCGTCTTGAACTCGTACATGCTTCTATAGCACTCGTACTAGAGGAATTGACCATACTTGGAGAACCTTCATGCTCATATCCACGATATGAACCGAGTGCTCCTCGAAGTACACATCTTTCTAAAGCTCAACCTCCTCGGGCTGAAGGATGGGAGATGGGTCTGAATGATAGCTGCACAACTAAGATACATGGAAGACGTCGTTCATGGCCCGGTACCTCTGAGGTAACTACAACCGATAATCTACCAGCCCAACTCTCTCCAGAATCTCAAATGGCCCCACAAACCTCGGTGAATGTTTACCTGGTCTCTGGATCCGGTTGTGTCCCAGCATCGATGAAACACGCAAGAAAATCTGATCCCCGACCACGAACTCCAAAGGTCATCTGCAGTGATCAGCTTACGATTTCTGATGAGACTGTGTAGTATCCCTCCTCTTCTGAATCATCTCGACCTTCTCAGAAGTCTCTTACACAAGATGTGGTCCCAGTAAAGCTACCTCACCTGCCTCTAACCAGCACAAGGGTGATTGGAATGACCTACCATATAAAGCATCATAAGGTGCCATCTCAATAGTTTCCTGAAAACTGTTATTGTAGGAAATCTCAAATAGGGGTATGTGCTTCTCCCAAGATCCCCCAAAGTCTAGATAGCATGCTCTCATCATATCCTCAAGAACTTGTATAGTACACTCTGACTGACCATATGTCTGAGGGTGGTATGATGTGCTCAGAAGTACGTGTGTACCCAGTTCCCTCTAAAAACTCTTCCAGAAACGAGATGTAAAACGGGCGTCCCTATCTAAAAAGATAGAATGGGGGACCCTATGAAGATGTACGATCTCTCGGATATTCAACCTTCCGAGATCGTCAACACCAATGGTCTCCTTGATCGGCAAAAAGTGAGCTACCTTCATGGTTCTGTCCACAACAACCCACATGAAATCAATGCCTCTAGGTGACCTCGGCAACCTAGTCACAAAGTTCATCGCGCCATCATCCTATTTACACTCTGGGATGGGTAACTGCTATAACAGTCTAGCTGGAATCTTATGTTCCTCCTTCACATGGTGATAGGTGGAACAACTCATAACAAAACCAGCTACATCTCTCTTCATACCCGACCACCAGTATTGATGTCTCAAGTCACAGTACATCTTGGTAACTCCGGGATGAACTTCCAAAGATGAAGCATGAAACTCCCTCATTAGCTCATCACATATATCCCATGGAACAAACACTCATCCATGGAAATGCAATACCTCATCACCGCCTATTTTCCACCCAGGAGGAGGGTCCTCATATTCCACCAAATCCCGTAGAACTAGGCCATCTGAATCTAATAGTTGTCTCATCCTCACTCTATCCACGAGGGTAGAAGTTATAGCTAAAGATGAAAGACAATTCTACCCCTTAATGTCGTGCACCTCCAAATGAATCTCAGAGAACAAGGCCATGAGCTGCCAATCACCACTGGCCTCCTGCATAGCCTGTATCTGAGTTTTCCTGCTTAGTTTATCAGCTACTACATTACAATTACCAGGTGTATATGGAAGCTCAAAGTCGAAGGACTGAAGGTATTCAACCCACCTTATCTATCTCAGATTCAAGTCACACTGAGTAAAGATGTACTTGAGACTTTTTAGGTCAGTTAACTCTTCAAAATGTTCTCCCAATAGGTAATGTCTCCAACAACGCAACGCATGCACAACTACAGCCAAATCGAGATCATCCGTCGGGTAATTACTCTCATGTGGCCTCAACTACCGAGACTCGTACAAAACAACTCAATCTCCCTGCATCAACACTGCTCCCAGCCCAATACCTGATGCATCACAGCGAACTGTATATCTCTTCCCCTACTCTAGGTGTATCATAACCAGTGCTGATGTCAACCCTAATTTCATATCCTGAAAGGATATCTCGCAAGCCTCTGACTAAACAAACTTCACACCCTTCTGTGTCAAACCCATCAACGACACTGCTAAGCGGGAGAAGTCCTGTATGAAGCATCTTTAGTAACAGGACAACCCTAATAAAATCTATATCTCAAACACATTCTTAGGCTGCAACTAGGAATCCACTGCTCTCACCTTATCTTGGTCCATGACAACTCCTGCCTCTTAGATGATATGGCCAAGGAAGTGAATCTAGTCAATCCAAAAGTGGCACTTTGAGAGCTTAGCATATAGCCGATGCTCTCTCAGTGTACTCAATACGATCTCAAGATGGGTGGCATGGTCCTATCGAGTGTGAGAGTACACTAAGATGTCTTCTATGAATACAACCACAAAAGAGTCCTGATAAGGATAGAACGCACGATTCATCAGAGCCATGAAAACTGCTGGCACGTTCGTGAGTCCGAAAGGCATAACCGTATACTCGTATAGAACATAACTACTCCTGAAAGCTGTGAGAGGTATGTCTGATGGTCTAACACGCAGCTGATGATATCCATGTCTCAAGTCAATCTTCGAGAACACTCATTCTCCATGAAGTTGATCAAAAATATCATCGATCCTCGGCAAGGGATATCGATTATTAACTGTGAACTGGTTCTGCATCTGATAATCCACACAGAGTCTGAGAGTACCATCCACCTTCTTCGCAAAAAGGACCAGAGAACCCCAGAGAGAAGTATTGGGTAAGATAAAACCCTTTGCCTGTAACTCCTCTAACTACCTCTTGAGCTCTTGCAACTCAGGTGTAGCCATCCTATAAGGAGGGTTGGAAACTGGTGCTGCCCCTGGCACTAGCTCAATAGAGAAATCCACCTCTCGCTCTGGAGGTAGACCTAAAAAGTCATCTGGGATGACATCCATGAAATGATCAACCACTGTAAGGAAATATGTCTGAAAATTCCCCTGGTCATCCAGATATAAGCTCGCAATCTGGGCTGTGACTCCACCTCACCCACGATGCTCTGGTCCATCTCTACTCGCCTAAACATCCCACTTTCCCTTGTATAGGAACTCTCCGCCCTCTGGTGATATGAAACACAACCTACGACGATATTAGTCTACAAAGGCTATAAAGGGATCCAACCATTCCATCATGAAAATGACATCATAAGATGTCATCTCTAATACATAGAGGTCCCAATGAAAGTGAAACCCACCAACCTCAAGGGGGCACTCCTTGCACTGACGCACACCGGCCGTTATAGTCCCCAACAGAGTGTCTAGAGTCATGATATCAAAAGAAGTAGAAACACAGAGCCCAAGGCTCTCCAAAACGGGTACATATATGAAACTATGTGTAGCACCCGTATCGAAAATCACTGAAGATAAAACAAAAGCAACTAGAATAGTACCTCTGACAGTAGAAGGTCCGGGATCCTGATTTTACTGGGTCTGTTGCACTGCATATGCCTGCGTAGTTTTGCGGCCCTGCGACACAGCCTGGATACCCTCAGTAGTCCCGCCCTGCTGCCTCTGAGATCCTGGTGTCTAGCTACCACGACCACAACCACCATCTCTGCCTGAATGCCCTGACGTTTTCCAGTTCCCTGTCTGGTAAGAAGATATTGGTCCTGCTTCCGCACGTGGAGTCTGCACAGAACCCCTCTCACTAGCCACTGGTGAAAACTCCTTGCAAAAGCGCTGCAGATGACCCATCCTTCCACAAGCTCAGCACTCCCCTGGGTGTCGTGGACATTGTGGCCTCTTGTACCCCTCTCTACCACACTAGTAGCACATGGCATATCCACCTGATGCATTATTATGACTGGTACTGCCACCCTGAGAGAAGTCTATCGGTCTCTTCCTCTTGCCAGCAGAAATAGTGCAAAAAACTGGTCCTGATCCACCCTAGCCCACACCACTAGCTTCCCGAGGGTTCCTCGATGTAATCAGCGCCTAGGTCACAACAGCATGTATAGTAGACAACCTGAAAACATTCATCAATGCTTGGATGTCACACCGAAGACCATCCTCAAAGCGCATGGCTCTCAGTGTCTCATCACCCACCAGTACGGGTGCAAAGCACTGAAGCTCGGTGAAACAAGCAGAATACACCATCACCGACATAACACCCAGCTCTAGATTCATGAACTCTCATGCTCTATCTTCCCTCAGCATCTGTAAGAAGAAGAAGTCATAGAAGACTTCCTGAAAATATTTCCATGCCATGTCTCTGTGATGCTCTGATTGAGTGGTAACATCCCACCACATCTTTGCGGCACACGTAGCATATACGTCGCGAGCTTGATCCTCCACCCTGGAGGCATCTATAGATGCTCTAAAATAGTCTGCATCGATCCAAGCCAAGACTCCATAGCCTACGGTCCACCATCCCATGAAAATGTTAGCGGATGCTACTGCTGGAAGATACGTGTCAGCTCAGCCATCGATGTGGCAGCATGCGGTGCTCCCTGAAAGGTCTGCATAAACCACATAAAGCTTTCACGGAACTGCGCCTCCACGCATGTGTCTGGTATAATAGCTGACGCCACATCTGGTTTTGCTGGAGGATCCACTGGTTTCCCATGGCCCAACATTTTTATAGTATACTTGTTGCCGCTCTCCTGGAAAACAACGTGCGGTATTCAAGGCGACATGACACTACAAGGTCAAAAACACGTTTTAGAACAAGATTATCAAAGACCGAAAATGAAGAAACCCAAAAGGGAATAGGATTATGTAGGCATTAAAAAATTTCAAAACAAGACTACACGGCGTGTATACTAACTATACGGCGTGTACTTGACTTCCTTTCCCAGCCCGGGTCCCTCTACACGGCTAAGCCACACAGCTCTTGTTGAACAAAAACTACACGGCGTGTATAACATCTAAACGGCGTGTATAGTGAATTTTTTTCCAACTGCCCGTGTCGTCTGTGACACAGGAGACTACTCGACTTGACACTACACGGCGTGTTACACCCGCACACGGTGTGTACACCACCCCATTTTCCAGTCACACGGCTAACTCCACACATGCTTTCCTCGGATAAGACTACATGGCGTGTCCCACAGGTACACAATGTGTTCGAGGAGAGGTGACACCGACCTGTGTTGTTAGTTACACGACCGAGTCCCCAGGTCACACTACAAGGCATGTCCATCATTGACACGGCGTGTTTGGATCAAGGTCTCCCCCATCAGTGTTGTTAGATAAATGGGTAGACTCCGGGTCAATGCTACACGGCGTGTACAGAAGCTACACGGTGTGTTCGCCCCAAGCTCTTCTCTTCCCCCATGTCGCCGCCCACACGGTTTGTGACACGAGAAGAGACTACACGGTGTGTACTCGGGGTACACGACCTGTACTCAAAAAGTTCATTTTTCTTCCCGAATAGAAGGCCATACACGACGTGTATGTTATCTACACGGCATGTGTACTGGGTTTTTGGACATTATGCCTCGAAAACTCCTCCAAAGCCTAGAAAATACTGCAAAACAACACCTATGTGTCAAATTACAGTCCGTAACGGCCCATACTCCCCATGAAACAATATTTGACATCTTATATGTGTTAAAACAAAATAAACAGTCAATAATACACCAAATTCCGGTAAATGGGGGCCCAAACTCCCCAAAAACCAATGTTTGGAAACCATTCTATAAACATGATCACACAATAATACCCTATCACATAGAAGGTATTTATCAAGAATCTATCACAATAGCAAGCTTTACTAGCACAACAACTATCACAACATGCAATTTATAATGCACCTACATGGAATGGAACTATTCATATCATGTGATTTCTAGCATGTGCCTAAATGATGCATGAGATGTCATACCATAATCTCATCGGTTTACCACTAAATAGAACCCATAGATAAATATAACAGCACACCACAAGTGTGTCACCCAATGATGAAAATCAAATCAACTGTAAATTGAAAAATCAGTAAAATTGCTATTTGAGGTAAATTGGATTTTCCCTGTACACGGGTTAGCTACGCCCGGACACAGATCATTACCAACTACCATTCTCATCCTAGTCCCGACTAAGGCTCCAAATAGTCAGTCAAAGAAAAAAACCTGGCACTGAAACCACTTTGTAATGTCTCGGATCCGAGTGCCACGCAACGTATGCCCCAAACCTAGTTTTCCACATGACCTCAAGGGCATTTCCCCAAATGCTAGAGGCTGTCGACTAGAAGAAAAAGCTCAGGTATGATAGTGGGGAAACTATTCCCTCATTTGTCAAAGTGTAGTGCGGCGGAATAAATAAAAATCATACAACAATAGAGGAAACCGTAAACCATACACAACTGATAACAAGAATAAAAGCATCAGTCATATATAAAGGATGATGCAGCATGTCCCTATTCTATAAAACATCCAGATCATGTTACACAATCAATAGAATAAAAATGAAGTACTGGTACAGAAAAGTAAAACAGAGTAGCCAGCGACATCGTGAGCCAATGTTCGGTCCCATGCTCTCCTACACCCTAGCAGCAATCAAGTAACTGTATAGGGACCCGTTCCCCTATCGACACATACAGAAACATAATCTATTTGGGCCAAAAAGTGTGACCCAAACAGGGTGTGAGAAATAAATTCTCAGTAGGCACCCAACAAAGGCTCGTGCCCAACTGTGTGAAAGAATACAACAACAGTGTGCAGTAGTAAATGAAATAAAGTAAGCTATGCTGAATGTAACTAACTTCACCAGTATATTTCCATTTTAGTATTCATTTAATCATTCCATTAGAAATACCACCACAGTGAATATTCTAGGTAATAATCCATTGTCCTCAGACACATAAACTCTCGCCCTCTGGTAATGAAGAACCAACACAGGAATTTTCCCCCAGGCACACAGATATTCCCCACAGGAGTAAAAGTGTTGCCCACAGGCACAAAATCAACTGCCCACAGGCACAGAAGATGTTTCCCTTAGGCTAGGTAGTACAATGCCCACAGGCTAATCACAATACTTCCCTCAGGCTAAACAGGTAACCGGGTCATGCCCAACATGTAAATAAACATTCAATTCTCATAAAATTCCTCTCAAGGCAAAGTTATGCATAATTTAAACATGGAATACCCTCGGGTATCCTATCCAAACAGCTAAAAAGAGGAACACACCCCCGAGGTGGTCCTGGATCCAAGCAGCGATCCCAAACAGAAATTTTACAATATTATTTAATTACCTATATAGTTCTAGGTAGTTAAAATATCCACGACCTCAGCCACACGAGACCCCAACATGGGTTCATGGCACTAAAATACACAAAAAACAGAGCAGTTATAAAAATAAACACCAATCCACCTACCTTTAACACCATCAAATGTTATACGTGAACGTCTATTGCAGAAACTCCCAAGAACGACGTAGATCAGATGAAGAAGAAAACACATTAAAATGTAAATAACATTATCTTAGGAAAGAATTGGTATGAACAACTTAAAGAGAGCGGAGGGCGTACCCATGTGGTTCCAACGATATCGCCCGAGGCGGAAACATATTCTACACGAACAGTCGACAGATCTTCAAAGGTTCGGTCATCCCCTCCTGCTCCTTCCTCTGGTTCTAAGCCTTCCCTATGAACATGGGAGGCTATTGTCCATTTTAAGCAAAAAAAAAAGTACATGGCTTGTACTTCTGAGTAAACGGTGTGTACTTCCCATTTTTTAACTTTTCCTCTGGAAGCTTCCAGCCAGCGTGGAACTGTTCACATGCCAACATGACTACATGGCATGTCTTCATGAGTACAAGGCGTATTCTTCCCTAGAGCTGGCCAACACCTTACTATTCTCCTGCCGACAGACTATACAGTGTGTAAGGGACCACTACACTGCATGTATTTGGTTCCTACACCTTTCATCCCCAGTATGGCCACATGCCCCATATACCCATCTTGCACGTCCAAAAGTACACAACGTGTGGGAAAAGTACATGGCGTGTACTTTCCAAAATTTAATAATTTCCCCATTTTCCATATTTTCTCAAAAAATGTAAGGGAAAGTGAATAAAAGAATCATGTACCTCAAAAGTAAGAACCGGGTTCTTACATACAATATAAATATATCCAACCCCCTGATTATATTATCATCAAGAGACCAGGATTCCAAAACCAATTGAAAACTTCTAGAAACATCATAATTTGGATAACTTTGTATCCTTCAAGTATCACACAAAATAATATTTATTCATCATCAGATTGAACCCATAAATATCATAAGAAACATTATATGGACCTTACATGTCATAGAAATAACCATAGTGGACTTCCTCGACCCCTAATTTAATTTTAAATACTAGTAGAGAAACATATACATATATGTAGACTTACATATAAGTATAACATTTTCATTAGTATAAAATTTACAGCTGAAAATATTTACCGGTATGTATTTCTATTATATAATAAGGATGTATCCATATTTACCAAAGTCTTCTAATAGTTACCCTTTCACATTAGTAATGTTACTATTATATATTTCAGACATTTCCATATCCCCATCTTTCTTTTCAGAATTACCTTTACACATTTACTGATGGTTTATGCCCTTTTCAATTTTTGTCTTCAATGAAAAACTGATATCTTCTAGAAACCCTAATAACTGAATATATAGGCATATTTATATTTTTCTCACAAAAAAATTTAATCATATAGTTTATATTAAATATACACTTATTTTAGAAATAATCCATCTAAAAATAATTTCTATTTATAGACAAATTACAAAATATAATGATATAATTCATTTTTGGAACAAATTTTGGACCTCATCCAAATGCGTCCCGACTCCTTAATGTTCCACTAATCCTTGGAATGAGAATCACCTAAAATAAAAATCCATGCTATGATTGATTTTGAAAATGATTTTAGTGTTGAAAAAATAAAATTGAAGAACCATATTCACATATTTTCTTAAAAAATTATTTTTCTCTAGAAAAATTTCAAATTTATAAGGGAATTCTTTTCAATACAACTTCACAATAACTCTCTATGGGTCTCATAAACCATCCTATAGTAAAAAAAATTGGATTATCCCAAAATATTCCTCAAGGATCAATAATCTACCCCATTGGATTTAGTGTGAAGCTATTGAACATAAGACACATTTAAACATAACAAATATATCAATGAATCATTATTATTTAATCTAATAAAACATGACTGAACTCATTATAGTATACATGAACAACTAACAACAACTGAATGTTTTTTATGAATGTTTCTTAAATTCACTTCTCTTAATAATATTAATACCACCTGATACCGATAGAGAAAAAATCTTCTTCCAATTATAAAAAAAATACATGAAACTTTATATAACAAGTTCTTTCATACTTTATTAATAAACATGATAGAATAGTTCTTATTGTATTCTCAGAACATACACCTTTTATAAACTCTTTATAAATTTTTGCACCACCCAAATGAGTAAACTACCACCATTTAGGTTAAAGACATATAATTAGACTCTCTAAAATATTTTTATTTTTCCTATATTAAGAATTTTATAGAATAAAAATTAAAGTGATTTATATTATATTTACCACCCATTGAAAAAAATAATTAAACATTCATGTTAGAGAAGGGATGAATTTACATACCTTATCATTTACTAAGTAAAAATTATTCATTATTCTTCATCTTCCATATTTGGGTATTAAAAAACTTCATTGAATAAAAAACCATTTGATCAAGAAAAATATTTTTCATCTCCAATTTTAGATTGATAGAACTCATATTCTTATTCAGTTTAGAAATTTATATGTAAAAGTATCTTTCTATAAGGAAATCATTATACAAACCTATTTTTAGAGCATTTATATTGATGCCCTAAAATAAGATCAACATTATCCCTCTTATTTACCAAATAATTTCTTCTTGAGATCACTCCATTCATCTTCTTAAGTATAATTATTATTTCATCTTTTTTTATTAAAAAATCTATAATGAATTTTTAATTCATAAATGTTATTTATATTGGGAATCTTCTTCATTAATACAAAACCAACTTGAAATAAGTTATCTTACGTATATTTTTATCTCATCACAAAAAATAATATATCTTTAAAATTCATTAGAACACAATTATTCTTCAAAAATACCACAATATGGTTTTTTTCACATAATTAATCCACACTTATTAAACTATAATTCAACCCATCAATAAATAATATGTACTTTAATCCTAGATCGTATTAAATAATTATTATTTATTTAAATAATTTAATTTTTAGAGACAAAAAAATATAAAATGTCATAAATCCTTTCATTAACTTCTTAACATTCATCATGAGTGTAAAATCACCTATCACATAAGAAGATAAAACAACATCGAAGATCCATGGATATTTTATTCATAATGTATTGTATTCAAAATCAATAATCAATGAATTATACTTTCCATTCTCTTTCCTATTATATTAATTTAGAGTACTAATATTCATTTTAATATGGGTAGGTAGAACAATAATACAATGATTAAAAAATTGATGTAGTTATTCAAATCTTTTATAAACCTCATTCAATGGTTAGAACATGTTCAAAACCATCAATCTAGAATCATTAAATTGATTCTAATTTTTTTTCCTTTAAGTGGGTTGAAACCTCATAAAAAATTAACTACCATAAATTATAAACTTGTAGAAATATTTTTAATTAATCCATAATATTCTTTACATATTTTTATTGACATAATATTTCCAAAAATATCCATAAAATGTATAATTTTCATTTTAAATAGTTCATAGTCAAAATGTTGAAATCTAAATTTCTTTCATCACTTAGCCAATAAAATTTGATCCTACATGAAATGAAAATTTTGATAAACTCCCAAAAAATTTCTATTCAACCTATACTTACTGTTAACACAAAATGTGTTCTCAATTTTAGCAGAAGTCACTTTCAAATTAGTGTTAATGAATTTTTATTATTTCTATGAATCATATTATTTTTATATAAACATTCCATTCTTTACTTATAGAATTGAATTAGAATGTTCACCAACACATCCATGAAATGTTTCAAATATTTAATATGATCTTTGTTGTCCGAATTAGTAATGAATATTCCATAAGACTTTAGCTGCTTCCATAATTATTTTCTTTTATATTTTTATATCTTCTTGAATAAAAGTCCTAATTTTCAATTTATTTTTTTCATCAATTAATTTCTATTGAAAAATATGAAGAACCATTTTGTTTTCAGTGATCTTAATTTCTATATCAAAATTGAACTTCTTCTATTCATTTATAAAATTATTCAATATGTAAATCACTTTTTTCATCATTGATAAAAAAATTTTGTTTGAGATATCATTGTTGATATATAATAAACAATTATTATTCCTATTTTTCACCTTTTTGAATTGATAAAACGTAAAGAAAAACTCTTAGATTTCCCAAATTAGTATGAACTCCATTATATATCATCCAAATATTCCTCATTGTTGTATTCAACACTTATGAATTCTTTCTCATTTACATTTTTAGTTTGAATACTTTAAATAGAATAAATAAATTACTCATTGTCTTTATCCTCTTCAAAATTCTAATTTTACTCAAACATAGATAATAATTTTATCTTGATGATTTCATAGAAATTCATGGATTTACCATTTGTATAATATTTTGATACTTTATTCTTCAATGGCCTTTTTGGATTATCATCCTCATCATCACTGAATTCATCTATTTACAGCATTGGATAATTTTCATTGAAATGTCTAATACACCGATATATAAAACATAATAAAGATCACTTTCCAAGAAATTTTAAATTTTCACTTTTTCCACTAATTAAGATAAGTGAAATAATCTTTTCAAACAACCTATCCACATATGAATTTGAATGTGAATATTCTTCATCAACATTAACTATTTCCCACCATTTACCTTTTTAAAAAATCAAATTTCATTTCCCAACCAACCTTTATATTTTTTCCAGGAATCAATACCTTTATAAATTTATTAATAGATAATAAATATATGAATACCCCCAAATGGATGTATCCCCGAATCATAGTCATCAAGTGTCGAGACATTAAAATTAGTAACATCTTTAAATATATGAAGCATCCTCTTAACTAACTCATAATCCTCCACTTTCTCACAAAACCCTCTGATGGTGATCATAACTTCATTAACTATAGTAAAAATGTAATTTATTGTTTCATCATAATTCATCTTTATATATTCATAATTAAATATCAAAACCTATAGATTAAATTGTTTTACATTCACATTAAATTCATAGATGTTTTATTTTTTATCACAAATCACGTTTTACATTTTAATAAATTTAACCATGAGTAACGCCTCCTCAAAAAGAGATGAAAATATGGAATTATAAAAATGAATATCATTATTTTAATTATTCATATCTACTATTTTCATATTAGTACCTTCAATATGAGGAATAAAACAATCAGTTAAAGCCTCAAAAATATCCAAAATAATTGATAAAAAATATAACAACAAAAATTATTTCAATATATATATATATATATATATTAAATTTTCACATTGAAAGTGGAAATCAATTTCTTGACCACTACATTAAAGTTTTCTGTGTTCATAATAGAAACATAGAATCCAAATATCCTACCATAGAGAGATTTTTTTTGAAATAACTCGAACTCCAACTGAGATCATTAACCTTCATAATAGAAAAGTTCAAACAACATGATCATTAATGGAAAAATGGAAAACACTGATACCCTTTGTGATGGTCTCATAAAAAGTGGGTTCCCTAAGAGGTGGGTGAATTAGTAAAAAATTACATAATTTTACCTTTTATTATTTATTATTAAATTATTATTTTTCACATTGAAGTGTGACTAATTTCACTACTTAAAAAACATGCACCATAGAAAGTAAAAAAAATGACACTCAATGTACAAGATTTACTATTTAAAAAAGTGGATAATAATTAGAATGACTCGGTTTAACCCAATGTTATAAGATCCCATAGAATCACTATTTATAATTAAAAATGAGCAGGTTTTACACTTGAAATTTTAATTAATTAAAATAAAAATGTTTTCTAATGATAAGTTTTATTGTAGTATTTCACTTTTCTATGGTAGTAATTTTCCTTATCCAAGGGAGAATTTATCCTACAAATATTAATTTTTTCACATAATTTATATCTATATACATAATTAATTACTTCATTATTCCTCACCACATGACACAACTTTGATGATTAAAGATAAACAAATGTATAATAATTCTTTTCTTATACTTACACATGATCTATTATAAGTTATCATTTCCTGAACAATGAAATACAAACATAACTTGTATTATTCTATGCATACACCACTGTGATGATTTTTACACTCTTTTAAATAACTCTCTTAATTATTCCTCTCAATTTTCTATTCCAATAAACTGTACAAAAGACCCATATTCATTTTATCTTGCATAAGAATATCCTTTTCTCTATATTTAAATTCAAATACTAATTAAAAGTACTTAATAAATTTAAAATATTCTCAACATATTCCTATTCTTATACCTATTATTTATTTATCCATTAGTGTTATACATGTAATAAAAACATGTATGAATTATTCAATGTGTGATAAATTAGTTCCACCAAATACCTTTTCCATTCACAGCATGACACATTTCTTAATAAGATGCTCTCTTCTTCTATTATTCTTAGTTTTTGTATGAACAAGGAGTGAAACCATGAATTATAGTATGATATATAAAAAATGATAAGGAAACCCATATTATATTTATCATAGTTTCATAACATATAGTAACTTATTTAAAATCATTGAACTAAAACTTTTGTCATAACTTTACTAACATCTTCATCGTATGAACAATATTTTCCACTACTAGAATCATGATTTATCATTATGATATTTAATTTATAAACAGAATTACTTAATCATATCATGTTTTCCTTGGATTTACTTTTATGTATTAGTAGATTTACACTTAAATATTAACCTTAATCACAAATTTCATAATGATATTTCAATAGGTCTTTTAGGAGTTACTCTTACACATCAGTAAGGTTACTCTTATGAATTCACGTCTTTTCCTTATTTACATTTGTTTATTCAATATTACCTTTATGTATAAAAGGATGCTTTTCCTACTATAAATTTATAGACATCACCCAAAAACATCTACTGATTAAAAATCTTATCACCTAGGAATCTTAAAATTCATTATATTGTATTCACAACCAACTTTTGATCATCCATATTATCTTTAATGCATACTTATTATTTAAATAATTCATCCAAATTTCATTTCTACATATAGGTAACTTCAGGAAAAGTTAACAAACAACATTTCCCAAACAATTTTTTTATTTTATCCAAAATCATCCAAAATAATCCAATAACTATTAATACATGGAATGAAAATAAACTAAAATGAAACACCACAAGACATAGATTTTTTGACATGATTTATGTGTTTTCAACTAAATAATGAATAAGAACAATATAAACTCCTTATTTTAACTAATTCTTTATCAATAGAAAACACCATAATTCTTGAAGAATATTCTTAAAATGAATATCTCGATAAAAAAATCCTTGGGAATAAATAGTCTTCCTAGGTTTAAAAAAGATATTTATCTAAAAATGATCTTCATGGGCTATACACTAACCCAAAATTCATTCAGCCTCACACATTGACATGTTATCATAATTCCCAAAAAACTATTTCTGAACTTCTAGAGGTGTGAATGAGTCTGACTTTTTGAAAACATTAATATGAATACTATATAATCATTATAATACAATAATTGAGTAATTAAAATACGAAATAAATTATTATACTCTTTCCATAGGAATTTATGTACCCTTAATCAGATTCTCTATAAAAAACATCAAATTTAACTTGATTTATCCTATAAATTCACTAAATCTAAAAATAAATTACAGTAGAATTTTAAATCTAGTATCAAATTTTGAACTATGTTCATTTTTTCTTTTTTATACCCTTGTATCTTATTTTATGATTCAAACAATAACTTTTAAGTATTACCATACCGGCATACCACTAGATAAAATTTTTCAACCCACTAAATAATAAGATTCTCCTCACTATAAGTGTATCCTTATCATTGTGTTATTAAAATATAACTCCCAAATTTAAAGGCACAACCTATATTGATTAAAATATGAAAAATACTATACAAGAACAACACACACAAACCTGAGAAGGAACATGAAAGATTATTCAATTTTTTTAAATGTTAGGGATGAAGCCTAATTTATTATCAAAGAAAAGAAAATAACTCTTTGACAAGGTAGAGGTAGACACATTACATAGCCCAAAGGCCCAGTGGGAATTTTTCCCATTACATGGTTATATGAAAAAGATTATAACTCATTCCCCATGTTCAAAGCCTCAGATGAATATTCCTTCAGGTGATTCAAGGATAACATATATCATCTCACCCCTATATGAAGTTCTTAAATAACTATAATTCTTAATCAAACCCTAATGTTATGATGAACTATACCCTCTAATATCCAATGGTTCTCCTCCAAGAATACAAGAATATTGGTACTCACCACTATACTTTTGTCACTACAGTTATTAGGATATCATAGAACCCATTGAATTCTCAAATGACCCATAAATGGGCCATTACATGTCTCCACATATTGAATATGCATCACATGTGACCAACATGGATATTCCATAAATCTTAAATACTTTCTTAAATGTGGGGTCATGATATACTCACTTTCTTATTTCATGGCCATAGTGATCTCTAAATATCTGATTCACTTATTGAAATACAATTATCCATATCAATATCTACCAAACCAAAAATGGGTATGCACTGCCATATTAAAACACTAGATCCATGACCCCATTAGTGGCACATCACACATCTTAGTCCATTACTCACAAAAAAATATACCTTGACCCCCTTTCATGTAAATATATGACCAGAAGTATAATAATCTTTCTCTTTATTTCACACATAATGATAATTTATTACCTAAAATATTCACTTGATAAAAGATAGAAGATATAAATTTCTAGTGTATTTGTGGATTAGAAACATTATATAACAACTTAGAACATAGAACACATCATCTTTATTGAAAACATCTTTTACATGACCACACCATTCTTTAATACTTAGCATTGTATGGGATAACCCAAGGACATGCATTAGAAAAGGGTAAACTATAAAGCCCAGTAAGGGAGTGAAAAAAATGGATAATATATTACATTTTAGGAAACATCAATATCAATGTATAACAATAGAAAAATGAACATAAAGGCATGAAATATCATGATTATCAAAAAATATAAATGATGCATCTACATTTAACATGATATTAGAATGAGACAAGTCTAATTGAACATGAAGCATGAGTAAAACCACATTTAACTTGAATTAGAATTATTAAAACCTCATTTCACTTGATGTATCATGATACATAACCTTACCCAATAAATTGAAGCGCTATCAGGACACACCCTTCTTAATCATTTCACTTCATGCATAAGTGTGCCACATGGATCATATAACATGGATTCATTAAACATCATAATTTAATCCATTATAAAAGAATGTGGAATTTATACATAAAACAATATAATCAATAAGTAAATGCTCATGAAGCTTAATCCCCTTGATAGATAAATGGTCATGGTATTCACTATATAATGACTTTGTCTTTGAAAATCGCGGTGCAATTTCGGCAGCATAACAGTGTGACATAAGAATTCATAATCATGGTTGATGAGAGTGAATGGAGTGTATAATTATATGTAAAAGAAATGTACAATAAGTGGATATTTTATAATCCTTTCCCAATATATGTAATAGAATTTAGATTCATAATACAAAAGAATTTCTTTAATGCAAAAGAGAAAAGACAAATACCATACAGAATTTCGACATGGTAATGGGTGTACATGGGAGAAATTAATGAGAGAGAAAGGAGTATATAATAATTAAAAAATAAGTAGGGAAGTATAGGGTATGTGATAAATCATACCCTAAAATTTTTAATTGAAAATTCAATGGTATATAAACATAACGAATCATCGACAAAAATGAGATAGGATGAAATACCTTACTTTGTAGTGTGATACCAGAGCCTTTGAGAGAAGCTTGAGAGCAGATTATTTGGAGATTGGGGTACCTTGGGAGGATTCTAGAGAGAGGAGGGAAGATATTGGTCAAGCTCAAATGGTTTTAGTGAATAGTATGTGGGATCTTGGGTGGGTTTATATAGGAAAAGAGACAAAATTCATTATTATGTAGATTTTGGAGACTAACATTAAACTAATCAAAACCACAATCCATCCCATGGTTTTTAACCATTATTTTTTGCAAAGTGAAGTGGGAAAAAATATTTTTAAGGAAAATATACTATTGTTTTTAAATTTTATGATTTATTATGTGGAGGTGAGTCACAATCTCAAGGAAATCAATTTAAAAAGTTAATATGTTTTATAAGTCCTGCATGGCCCACCAAGGCACCATAAAATTAATAAAAAAAACTAAAATCAAATTATTTTAAAGATAAAAAATATATCAGACAAACATATCATTAATATTATTTCATTATATCACTATTGGGTCATTATGATTTCATCAAACACATTATACATTTAAATGGTATTTAATTATTACCCAAAAATTCGACTGTCTCAGAAAATTATGAAAAATTCAATGTTGGATAATTTCAACATCATAATTACAAAAATAATATTAATTTTTTTAAATAATTCTTTAAATATGTCATTTTTTTATTTTAACATAAAAACTGACATTTATCACAAATTCATGGGTTTTGAAAAAAAATGGCTTTCAATCCTTAATAAAAATTACAATTGTATTCCTAAAAATTATAAGATCATCATTATTTAATAAAAAGAAATTTATTAAAAATATTTTATGAAAAATATTTTATTAAAATATTTAAAAATAAATAAATTCATCAATGTAGATTTCTTAATTTAATACTATTTGTGCTTTAAAAACCATTTACAAAGTAACAATAATAAAATAAATGTATATTCTTTATGAAAAAATATTGTACATAATCATAGTGCTAAGGTTTTGTTACATAACCACTTTTAACACCAGCATAAGACCAAAGGGTAAAATGTGTGATGGGGAAAACACATGGGGGGGGGGGGTTAGATAAAATCACTTGGGTGATAATATCTATTAACTTCCAGTTATCCCATAGGCAGTTCCGCTCAATCGTAAAGTGTTGAAGCTCGACATGGGAATGGTCAAAAGAGAAGCCCAATGATGCCACCTCCTTTATGAACTTTAAAAAATGGGCTTAGTGTAGAGAAACTATATTGTATGATACCATTAATTGATTTTTCTATGTTAATTAGATTTGTTAAAGCCTTATATTTATACTAATCATGTGATTACTATTCAATGACTATATTAGCAACGGTAAAAATTCATAACATTTTTTTGAAATCCAAAAACAGAAGAGCGAGAAATTGAATATGTTATATATTCATTTTACATAATAAGAAATTTAATTATATCAAGATAAATTTTCATTAATAAGATTTTGTGTTGTTACAATATTTCCCCCTTAAGAAAATTTTCCTCGAAATATTATTTTCTCAAACTAAAACAAATGAGGGTAACTCTGATTCATCACTTCCTCCAATACCTATGTTGGCTCTTAAATCAAGTGGTTTCTCAAAAACACTTTCATGAGATGCATTGTCTTATTTTCTAGAACATTTTTCCTACGATCTAAGATCTTCACCATCTTCTCTTCATAGGAGAGGTAATTCCACAATTGTACCACCTCTAGATTGAGTACATGCAATGGGTCAGGTATGTACATCCTCAAGAGTGAAACATGGAATACATTATGTATTGAGATAGGTTTTGTGATATTTTTAGTCGATATATCACTACTCCAATGCAATCAAGGATCTCAAAAGGGCCGATGTACAATGGACTAAGAATTACCTTTATCCCAAATCTCATTACTCTCTTACACAGTGATTTTTGGAGGAATTACATGTATCTAAAATCAAACTCAAGGCCTCATTAACGATTATCATCAGAGCTATTTTGTCGACTTTATGAATCTTCAATGTGTTGCTAGATGGTCTTAAACTTCTCCACTATTTATTCAACCATATCTAGACCTAAGAGTTTCCACTCTCCAACATCATGCCAACATGTCGGTGTTCTAGATATCTTCCCATAATGGGTTTCATAAGGAGTCATTTAGATTCTTGAGTGGAAACTTTTATTGAAATAGAACTCAACCAGAGGAAGATGTTGATCCCATCCTCCTTTGATGTTTATTGAGCATGATCTCAACATTTCCTCAACTATTTGGATAGTCTTCTAATATTGGCCATTAGTTTGAGGATGATAAGACCTACGAAAGTTCATCTTAGTATTTAGATCATGTTGAAGACTCTTCCAAAACCTATAGGTGAATCTTGGATCTCGATCCGATATAGTAGATAGTGGCACTCCATTCAGCCTTACAACATCTTTGATATATATCCATTCTTGAAGATCCAATGAGAAATCCTCTCAAATTTCAATGAAGTGTGCAGTCTTTGTAAGACGATCCAAAACAACCCAGATAGCATTGGTTCCATTCGATATCTTCCGAATTCCGATGACATTTTCCATGGTGATGTTCTCCCATTTCCATTCTAGTATGGGTAATGGTTGCATCATCCCCTTAGACTTCTTCCTCTAATCCTTCACATGCTGATATACCATCCACATTGATGTATACTCAGTGAACTCCATCTTCATGTTATCACACTAATTAATCTCTCAGAGATAATGATAAATCATTTTATTTCCTGGGTGAATGGATAAATATGAACTATATGGATCATCCAAAAGTTCTTTATATAATTCTAGATTTTATGGAACACATATTCTTGACCCAAATATCACAATTCCTTCTTCATTAACATTGAACTCCAAGGATTTCACTTTTCTAATAGATTCTACATTCTTTTGAATTCCCACATCTTCCTTTTGTGCATCTTTTAACCTTTCCAAAAGAGATGGCTGAGAAATAATTTGTGAAAGGATTTATGATGTTACTATCTTTATGATTCCCATGTGTATCTACATAAAATATAAGATGTTTTGATCCTTTAAAACTCTCAACAATGATTGAAACATTGGGTCCTTTCTACTTAGAGCATCCACCAAATTTTTCTATTTCCTTGGGTGGTAATAGATTTAACAGTCATAGTTTTTTATTAGATTCAACCATCTTCGTTGGCACATATTAAACTCTTTCTGTGTGAATATATACTTGAGGTTTTTTTGATATGTATTTATTTCACACTTCTCCCCAAATAGGTAATGCCACCTTATTTTTAAATAAATGATTACTAAAACAAACTCTATATAATGTGTTGGATAGTTATTATCCTGAGCTTTTAATTTCCTTGATGCATAGGCAATGACTTTTTTATTTTTCATCCACACACAACCCAGGCCCTTCTTCGAAGAATTACTAAATACAACAGAACGTTCTCTACTATTGGGTAATTTGAGAATGGGTTTAGTGATAAGACTCTTTTTAAACACTGTAAACCTCTCTTCGCATTCATCACTCCAAGAGATATTGACTCCCTTTTGAGTTATCATGGTAAGAGGGTTTGAAAATCATGAGAATTTTCTCACAAATCGTCAATAATATCTAGCTAACCCCAGGAATATATGGATATCTATCATTGATGTTGTCCTTGACCAACACTTTATTGTCATTGTCATGGAGGGATCTACATATATCCCATTTCTTGTGATGATATGACCCAAGAATGAGACCTCCTTGAACCAGAACTCATACTTTCTATACTTTTCATAGAGATTCTCCTTTCACAAGGTCTCTAGTATAATGCATAGATGTTTCTCATATGCCTCCTTGTTTTTGGACTATATTAGAATATGATCTATAAAGACTACCCGAAATTTATCAAGGTAATCTCTAAAGACACTAATCATCAAGTCTGTGAATATATCTGGAGAATTAGTGAGTTCAAAAAGAATTACTATGAATTAATAGTGCCTCTATCTTCTAAGAAAATCATTATTGGGGATATTCTTCTTCTCCACCCTTAATTTATAATATCTTTACCGCAAATCCCCCCCTGTAGAAGTATTGTGCTCCATGTAGCTGATTGAAAAAATCATCAATTCGGGGTAGAGGATACTGATTATTTATTGTGATTTTTTGAGATCACAATAATCATTGCAATGCTGCATTGATCCATCCTCTTTCTTGATTAATTGGATTGGTGTACCCCATGTTGAAGGACATGGGAATATAAACCCTTTATCCAAATTATCCTTTAGTTGTTTTTTCATCTCCTCACGATCTACAACATCCATTAAATATGGAGTCTTGAATATTTGAAAATCCCCAAGTATAAGATCAATTGAGAATTAAAAATACTTTCTATAGGGAAGACCAACCAATTCCTCCGGAAACACTTTAGTGAATTCCCTCACAATAGGCATGTCTTCAAGGATGGTTGTGTTCTTGGACTCAATCATATGACCAAGATAGACATACTCATTGGGCAGTAATATCCATTCTTGATATGATGATGCTAAAGAATATTCATCCTCTTCCTTGCACTTTTAGAGATTCGGGGGTCAATTATCTATCTGGGGAGTGATTTCCCTCTCCCGGAAATTTATGTCGGCTTTATATATAGAAATATAATCCATTCCAAGAATTGCATCAAATTATAATAGAGGAAGTATGAAGAGGTTCATCGAGAAGTCAAAACCACAAATTATTACAGGGAAGGATCTATATTTATGGGATGCAATGACTGCTCCATTTTCCATTTTCATCAACATCATTACTTCCATGATTTGTGGTGGTGTTGGAATTGTTCAATTAACCTTTCAGGATATAAAATAATGCGTTGACCCAGAATAAAATAGTATGTTTTTTATTCATCAATGAATAACTAGAGTACCTGTCACTACTTTATTTCCAGGCTTCACTTTGATAGTAGTGATGGAAAGTTCTCACCCTTTCAGCCTTAGAGGTTTTTGGTTGCCTCAAAAACCCTTGGATTATGGCACTGGTTTGCAATGTGATCTGGTTCTTTGTAGTTGAATCAATGAAAAACACATTGAGGGTTGAACGGAGGGTTCCTCTCCTCTATCGCAGTTGTGTGTTTTTCTTGTTGATAGTTAATGGCTTGGTGCCCTTCTCTTCCACACCTAAAAAATTTACTTATCCCCTTAAGGAAATTTCTGGGGTGCTTCTTTCTGATGCTTTTGTAAGTGGGGTGCTGGATTTTATTACCAATGTTGGATTTATCCATCGGATTTCCAAAATAAAATTTTAACTTACGCTTCTTATCCCCATGATACCCATGAGATTCACCAATCCCTATTTTTACATTGAGTGCACATCATAAAATTTATTCATAGATCTCAAAATCATGGATCACAAGGAATTTCCATAGGCTATTTTTTATCCCACCAAAGAAGCGGTCAAAGTTGCATTTGGGGGTAAATACTGAGTCGAATGCATATCAAGAAATACATGTGACGTTTTCCTTGTACACCCCGATGGATTTTTGAACTTTTTTTGATGGAAAAGAAGTCCCTTTACATCTTAAGTCAGAGGGTGTGAGGAAAATATTTATCAAAATACATCTTCCAGGAATACTTCCATTCTAACTCCTTGATCTCTTATTCAGGCTTCATAATTTGTTCAATTTCAACCATTGATCAGCTTCACCCTCCATACGATAAGCAGCCAGAAGAACCATCTCTTTTTGATAACATTGAAGGATGGAGAAGATATTTCCAATGTATTTGATACATTATTCAACAATTAAGGGATCAAATGATCCATTAAAAGTAGGAGGCCTTTGTCTCATGAATATATCGATTGTGAAATGTTCTTTTGGGGGGTGGTTGAATGTTCCTCTTGACCTATGTTTATATTCAAAACATGAGTTAACTAAGAGAGTACTCTGATAATATTCGTTATTCCCACTCCTATCAGATTGGGCATCTCATTAGAACAATAATCACATTGATCTTCTCATCGGTTGTTAGCCTGAGTCATATTACCAGCCATTGGATGGAATAAAAAGAATGTCAGGGGTAACACAAAAAAAGGAAATTCAATGAAAAAAAAGGTTAACTTATAAATTACACTTCTTTTTTTAACTTATGAATTTTTAGACTTCAATCTATGTTATCCATGATCTAATTCCCAATATATATTCTTAATGGAATTTTTTTATTCCCTTAATAATGGTTCATACTAATCTTGTGAATTTAACAAAGCATATCCCCCAGTATTTTCATAACCAAGAGTGCAGCACGACCAATTTTCGTACACCAGTTCCTATTCGAGTCTAGCTCAAAGTAGTGTTTTCAGGTTTTATCCCTAGATACATCTGTTTCAGAGTTTCCTCTACCTGCTCGTATCGATACTGTGATGAATTTTTTTGATAAAAAAACATACTCATTTCTTAAAAAATTTTAGGGATATTTTTATTGTACATAGTCTTTTCCCAAAGACATTTATTAGGGCTTTCTAATTCTAATTCCCAAAATAACTAAACATATCCTATGATACCAAATTCAACAACCCTTATCTTTATTTCACACTTAAAAATAATTTATTACATAAACTATTCACTTGATACCAGATATAAGATTGAGTGGTCTATTTTCTTTGGGTATTAGGAATAATAAATAACAAAATAGAACATAATACATAACATCTTTATTGAAAAATTCTTTTAAATGAATGGAACATTCCATTGTACTTAGCATTTTATGGGATAACCTGATGAAATTCATAAGAATAAGGAGAGCTATAAAGACCAGTAAGGGAGTAAATGAGTCATAAAAAAATAACATAGTACATGTTATGCAAAATAAATATCAATGAATTAAAATAGATACATGATCATAAAGGCATGATATAACATTATTATCATAACATGGAAATGTGGCATCAACTTTTAACATGATATTAGCATGATCCAATGATCATTTCCCATGGAGCACAAGTTAAACCTCATTTCACATGAATTATCATAAGTAAAACCTCATTTCACATGATGTATCACAATATTAATCATTACCCAATTCATTTAAGAGCTATAAGGGTTCACCCTTCTTAATCATTTCATTTCATGCATAAGTGTGCCACATGGATCATATAACAAGGAATTTTTAAACATCATCATTTATTCCATGATAATGGAATGTGGAATTCATACATGAAACTCTATAATCAATATGTAAATTTTCATGAAGTTGAATACCCTTGATAGATAAATGGGAATGGTATTCACTACACATTGAATTTGTCTTGGAAAATCGTAGTGCAATTTCGTCAGCATAATGACGTGACATAAGAATTCATAAAAATGGTTGATGAGAGAGAAAGGGGTGTATAATCATATTTACATGAAATTAAAATTATGGGGATATTATCGATACTTTTCCCAACATATGTAACCAAATTTATATTCCTAATAGAAAAAAATTTCATGAATGTAAATAAGGAGAGAGAAATCATGTATGGAATTTTAGCATGGTATCGAGTGTACATGGGAGAAATTAATGAGAGAGAAAGGGGAATATCATCATTAAAACATAATGAGGGATGTACAGGAGACGAGATAAATCAGACCCAAACATTTTTAATTGAAAATACATGGGGATATCATCATAAAGAAACTTGGAGAAAAATGGGAGAGAAAGAAATACCTAACTTTGAAGTGTCATCCCAATGGCTTTAAAAGTGGATTGGTAGGGTTTCTTGGGAGCTTAGGGAGCCTTGGAAGAATTATAATGATATTAGGGAAGAGGTTGGTTGTGATTCTATGGTTTTTAGTGAAGTGTAAGTGTGATATTGGGTGGGTTTATATAAGAAAAGAGAGGTAATTCCTTATTATTCAGGTTTTGGACACTACACATTAAACTAGTCAAAACCTCAAACCATACCATGCTTTTTCCCATGTTTTTCTAAACTGGGGAGTGGAAAGCATTATTTTATATAGAGAATTGAAGAACTTATTAAAATATTAGTCATTATTATGTATAGGTGATTACAAATCTCAAAGAAATCATTTAAAAAAGATAAAATGTATTATAAGTCTTGGAGGGTTCACCAAGGCACCATAATATTAATAAAAAATCTAAAATCAAAATATTATATATATAAAACATATATTGGCCGAAAATTGTATTTAATATATTTTATAAAATCAATATTGGGTCATTATTATGTCATAAAACACCTTATATATTTAAAGGATATTTAATTTTTACCCAAAAATTTGACTGTCTCAAGAAATTTTGAAAAATTCACCATTGGAAAATTTTGACGTCCTGATTCAAAAAATAATATTCATTTTATCTAAATAAATTATTAAATAAATTATTTTTTAAAAATAAAAATATAAATTTATCTAATGTTCATGGATTTTGACAATAACAACATTCAAACCTTAATAAAAATTACAATTGTTTTTTAAAATTATACGATCATTTATATTTAACAAAATGTTATTTATTAAGAGTATTTTTTAAAAATATAAAAAAATTAATTATTAATGAAAAATATATTTATTAATTGAATACTATTTGTTCTTCAAAAATAATTTACAAGGTAATAATAATAAAATCAAGGTATATTCTGTATAAAAAATACTCTACAGAATCATTGAGCTTGGGTCTGGTTACATAACACCGTACAACACTCGCATAATTCTGAATGGTAAGGGGTGAAATGGTGAAATTCACTTGTGGAGGCTTAGATAACATCGCTCGAGTGGTAATCTCTATTAACTTAAACTTCTCTAATAGGCAGTTCAGTTCAAGTATATCTTGTTGAAGATCGGCTTCGGCTTGGTCAAGAGCGAAGCCTAGTAATGCCACCTCCTTTTGAAGCTTTGATATATGGGCTTCGTATGGAACTGTTCTTCTAGATGAGGCCATCGCTTCCTTTTTATGTGTAAATAGGATTTGTTAAAGAACTATATTTATACTAATCATGTGATCACTGTTCAATGATTATATTAGCAACGGTAATAATTTTTAATGGTATATTGAAATCTAAAAACATAAGACTAAGGAAGTTCATATGTTATATAACCATTTTACATAATAATCCATTTAATTAGGACAAGGGGAATTCTCATTAATTAAATGTTTTGGTTATTACAAGATGTACCCTTGATTCCTTATATTCTAGAATCCTTAGGCATCACACTATGCTAAGATCAACACAAGACCACACATCACATGTTTATTATTTTAATACATATATCATATACCCATGTCTCACTCACCCTTGAAAAAACTATCTAGGATCACTCAATACTATCCCATTAGAAAAATTCTCAAAAAAAAATAATTTTATGCATCCATTCAATCATTCCATATGAACACAAATATTAAACCACAAGAACTGAATGTTATTAACATTCAAAAAGATGAGGGCATCATTTATGCCTTCTTGTAATCTATAATGTTTTTCAAAGAAACATAGAAACCAACACCCATTTATAACCACATCTCACGAATACCTTATGTGTATGAATCCATCAATATAAAATCTAATGCCTAAAGAAACACACCAAGTATTTCTACACATGCCCTCTACCCATAGAATATATCGTCATAATTAGATTACAACCCAAAATATGATCCACATTAAACCTTATCTAACAATACTAGCTACTATTAAATAAAAAACTATATAATAACTGAGTCTAATACCAAAAAATGTTTTATAGTAAAGGACCATATAATTTTTCACTGATACTTTAAAAATATATTTCATATGTCATTTTCATTTTAACAATCAAATAAAATCACAAGGATTATATATGAATCTTATGGGCCATGTATAATTCATTTACACGTACCTATTTCCATTATCATACAAGAGATAACCACAAATAACCACCTCAAATAAGAACATCACACAAGAATAAATATATTGACAATAAAGGTAAAAACCAATAAGAATAGTCTTATAAACATTTGAACTTAGAACGTACACTTAACTTGTGTAAATAACACACCATTATGAGGCTCAATATATCCTCTAATATATTCTTATCTATATCTACCAGGTCACCAAATAGTAAAAAAAATATCTCATATTAATTTTTTATGAACACGAGTGAAATGAAATTTATGAAACTCAATATTTACTACCATAAAGAATTAGGTGGACATCTTTATTCTCTAATGTTTTCTGAATATCAATGAGAGTCTACGGTAAATATAAGGGATAATATAATCTCTATATAAAAATCAGAAAATAAAACTAAATATCCAACCATCATCCATGATAAATAATCCAAGTACACAATATAATATGCACACATGATTTATCGAATGAATATATTTTTATTATTCCATACATCTCGAGTGATTTACCAGTAGATTAATCTCACGTATAGAATAAATTTAAGAATTAAATGACTAAAGAGTATCCAATTCTAAATTTGAGCCTAAAATCTAACCCATATCTATTTCTTATTGAGATTATTCATCTAGAAATACTAAAGAAATTGTCCTAAAATTACATTATAATCATAATTTCAATGCGTGAATTAAGGTTCTTAAAGAAACTGAGACACCCTAATAAGGGTGGTATAACACCCTTAGAAAATTAAGAATTAAAATATTAAGTGTTAATACACATGTTAAAAGTGAGAATTTTTTCTTTTTGGAGCCTATCTAATTATAAATTCATAGTTATTCATGATTTCCCCTAAGTATTGATAATAGGTGTGACCTCTTAGGAAGTTTTCCAGAGTGTATGTGATCAAAGAAATACAAACAAAATAAACATGTGTTGACATGTGGGGATAGTCATGAGTCTGAAAGGTGAACTTAGGGGTAATAACCAATTTTGTATTTGGAAGGAAACCAAGGTATTACATATTATGCATGGGGTCAGTTTACCATGTTTAAATACCAAGGAGGTCAGGTTATGAAAAATCGTATCAGATCTAATTCTAAATTAGAAGTATAGTTCCATTACCTAGGTTTGATATTTGGGATTCATAGTGGGGGAATTGTGCTTTAAATGGGGAAGAGTGTAACCCCCCAAGAAAATTGATACATAAAAGACTATGTGGTAATACCCATGTCAATACAACACACTTTAATTGTATTGGTGACTACCATATTAGAACTCCATTTTTAAATAAGATTGTCCTAGAGTAGATTCAGGATGGGTGACCTCATGAGAATTTTTCTAGATTGTGACTAATTTAAGAAAAAGGAAACTGAAAGAACATGTGTTGGCCAATGAATATTGTCATTATTATGATAGGTGATGTATGAGGGTAACTAACTATGGTGTTCTTGGAATTAAATCATTGTATTAAAGGAGACCCATGGTGTTAAATGAATAATTTCATAGACTAGGAATCTTGGGTTGTTATAGAGAGGAGGAATGTAAATTATTGTATTAGAAAAATTTATCTATTTTCCTTTAACTAATTTTATTATATCATGTATTCTTTATAGAAACACTAATAAAAATAACCCTTTAATCAGTGCTAAAAATGTCCTTTAACAGTGCTAGAAAAGCACTGTTAATGCCGGAGAAGATAGGGGGGGGGGGTTCCCTTTATTAGTGCTCCAAAAAGATCTGATAAATACCCCTTTTATTAGCACTAAAAAAGAACTAATAAAAGGGGTATTTATTCAGCGCTAAAAAAGAGTTTATAAAAGGGTCCTTTATCAGCGCTTTATTTTTATGGATTATAAAAGAGCCCTTTTATCTGTTCTTTTTTAAAATCGATGATAAAACTAAAAAAATTTAAAAAATTAAACAAAATCCTGCCAATCTCGGGTGGGGGGGGGGGATTTTTAAAGCACTTGAGCCCCCACCCATTTATCAGTTCTTTCCCACACCTCCAACGCCCACATGAACTGCCTCCACCCTTTATAAACGCTATACCCCACCTTTATCAGTGCTATCCACTTAAATTTATCCTTTCACGTGCGCCACTTCCTCCACCAGGATTTGATCTCGAGACCCCCCTCTGCGCGCCTGAAGCCTTTGCCACTCCCCTATATTGACTTGTTCTGTTATTAATGATATATCTATTTATTTATATATATTTAGTTATATTTATTCGTATAGTAATATATATTTAGTTATATTAATATATATATATATATAAATATATTTAAAGTTATATTCATATATATATAGTTATATTAATATATATATTGTTATATTAATATATAGTTATATAAATATTCATATATTGGTTTTTTAAAGAAAATGAATATTATTTATTATTTAGATAGAGCTAATATATTTTATATGTAAATATGTTTAATTATTTATTTAAAAAATTAAAATTTTCAGCTGTGAAGATATAAAAAATATGTACATATAGTTATATATTTGATTAAAAATAGTAGTGAATTTTAAAAAACGATAAAATTTCAATTAAATAATATCAATATGAATTTGATACCTTGGAAGAAATTCATTCCCCACAATAAAGGCAATCAGGCACCCTTAAATGAGGCGGAAAATCCACAAAAATGTTATAAAATTGGGGTACCCCGACCAAAAACTCATTGTTGGAGGACTTCTGGTCATTTTTTGGACTCGAATAAATCTTGGCTGGGGACTCCCTAATTATATAGTTGTAGATTTCATTGCAGGCTTCGATTTGATATGTGATAGAGCTCAAACGGACACCCGGATCAAATGTTATGGCAGTTTGAATTTCGAGTTGCATTTCCAACAAATTTTGGGTCTTTTTTTTAATTTTTTAATTTTTTGGTTCTTCAATTTTTTATGAAATTACTATTCCTCCATCATAATTAGAATATTATTAATTAGAAATATTTTATTAATTTTTTATAAGCCATTTTCACTAAATATATAATATATTAAGAATATTAAGTGTAAATTTAAATTTATACTTATCTACAATATATTTAAAAATTATATATTATATTTATATCAATATAACTATATAACTGTATTTATATATTTATATATTATTTTTAATTCTTTTGTTTTGAAGTTGACCCTTTACATGTGCTTTTATAAAAGCGCGGATAAAGGCCCCCCTTTAATAGAACTACTAAAACAATCGCTAATAAAGGGGTCCCTTTATCAGTGCTAAAATAATCACTAATAAAGGGGGGTACATTTATCAGCGCTAAAAAAAGTGCTGATAAAGGTATCCCCCTTTACCTGTTCTTTATCATTAGCGCTAATAAAGGTTGCCTCCGGGAAAATATGTTTTTTGGTAATGAAAGAAAATAATTATACTAGTCACTTCTATAAATTCAAAACCATCCAATTCAGAAACAATATATATAAAAAATTGTAGAAGAACACTGTGAGTTTACTTGGATCTACTACATTGGGAGACATAAAATGAGTATATAGATAAAATTGTGATGGTTTACTAATAATATACCATAACTCCCTATTTGTGGGATACAATATTCAAGTTAATTCACTCTACACCAAGGCATACTACCTAGATAATATTTAGGGAAAATATCACTACCAAACAAGACTCAATACCTTTTCATATCTTCCATACAAGTCTTGGTTCAATGTATCATTTTATGGACATATATGTATTCACATTTCATTGACATAAATGTCTCTACATGTTTTTTATGTGTACTTATTGCAAAAAACATCATAAATTATAGATATTGATGCTTCAAAGAATTTAATGTTCTCATCTGAATTCCACTTCATGATATGATCACTTACCTATGAAAATTAATGAGTGTTTAATCTAATATTACACATTACAAAATAGTAATAATCAATATAGAAATTACATTAGAAAAATTATTATACAATATGATATATCATATTTGTTTCAGTGAAATACATGTTTCTATAATTTCCCACAATCCATAATTTGAATTATATACTCAAAAGGTAATATTTATCAAACCATATACACATAAACATCATATATTTTGAATATAATCTTTGAAATATTATACTATTGTATCATCCCTTTCTCTATATTTTATACATACAGTCATGATTATGTTTTATACCTTCTTATTTTCCCTTGGATCACATAGTTTCTGCAAATATCTAATATGTAATTCTTTAATATATTCTCTATATTTATAAATCTTCGCTGCATATTCTAATAATTCATGGAATATTTTAAATTTCAAATTTGAAATTAAAATCTTGCATAACTTCTAACTTTATCTCCTTCAAATCCATCATTTGGATCTTTTTCAAATATATATCTACTGATAAATTTTAATGAATAGTTATTGGTTTTCCAAATAACCACTAATCCATCATGAGATATCCACATAATCATTTTTGTTCAAACCCTCTATATTCAATCAACCATAGCATGCGTAGCTACATTTTGATTTGAAAAATCAATTCCTTGAGTAACATAACTCTAATCTTTGGTTTCTTTTGGCATGAAATAACCCTTCAAGAAATATATACTTGAAGATATAATTTTTTAAAAATGATAAGAAAAACATTACACACACTTATATTATAGAAAAAAATTTAAAATCACAATGAAAATGTACCTAATAAATTTCTAACTAATTGTAATTAAACACACCATCATGGCAATATACATGGATTGTGCAGTAGAATGACCTTATTATATAACATAAAGAATCTTCTCCATCCATCGTGATTCAAATATAATTGATTCCTTGAATGCTATAACTCTTTCAAAATCCATAACATACCGGAATACGATTATCCGAAATTCTCATTCTCTAGTGACTGACTTCACAATTTCCCAGGATTATCTTTCACACAAAAAATTCTATCATTGTAGTACCAAACTCCATTGAAACAATACAAAAGAAAATTCATTGATATATAGATATATTATGACATCTCTATAGAAATCTCCAGAATATCTTCCATGTGTATCCACTTAATCATCTTCATAACTTTAATATACATATATATATAATCTAGGAAAAAACCTCAGCATAAAATTTAAACATACAATAATATATTCACCATTACTCAAGAAAATAATCACTATTAATATAGAACCTTCTCTTGGTTATTATCATCTGTCATAAACACTAACATAAAATACATCATATAAATTTTTCTTGGTTATTTTTCACATATCTAACATAAAACACTTGGTTGTAACAATATAACCCTTTAGATCTCTTCAACAATACTACCCATAATATAAATACTTTTTAACCATATTAATGGTGCTTGTATATCAATTCCCATTTTTCAATAAAATGAAAATGGTTTTGAAACATATTAACTTATCTTAGATAATATTAATGAAATGTTGTATTTTAATTTAGATTTCTTTTTTATATACCCCTTACTCTCGTAATTTATGATTCCTCAAACTATGATATTATATAAATACTTTGAAAAAATGGATTTTATAGAGTTATTTTTCCATCTCCCATTTCCAATAAACTTATCACAGAAGATATTAATGAGAAATAAATATTTTGTCATACCACTAACAGAATATCAATAGAACTGTTTAGCTGATCTTATCTAATCATCTTTGAAACTTAAAATACTGTAAATATTTACACTTGTCAATATATTCTATTGAGTATCATATCACTTGGAAATTATCTATAATAAAATACTTCAAACTTGATGAGTTGGAACGTGATATAGGAAAAACAAAACTTTTTTAAGAACATCATTTTTTTCTATATCACTCACTATATTCCATCAAGCACTTATAGGATGAGTAATTTAATTTCATTACCAAATAACTATCAGTTATCTCAATAACATTAAAAAAACAATTATTATATATCAAATTAAACACAAAAATATAACACGTGAAATATGATAAATATATTAATAACACATGTAAAAGGGAAATTAATGATACCACTTCATATCCATGATCTTACTTTCTTCACAAGACTTATCCATGATTATATGGTCATTATCTCTTGTAATAACTTAACCCCTTATTAGTTATAATAAAATTCTTCATAGATTTATATTACTTTATTTAAAAATAATAATATTATTATAATATATTATTAGTTTATAAATAGATACAACATATATTACTCCATTATTATATATATTTTTCTAACAACCTATCCAACTACTTCTTTGGGGACTTCCACTACTTAGTATCAATATTTTTTACTTCAAATCATGCTTTATAAAAAATTTGATTCTTCTTTTAAGCAAGAATAGATATATTAAATTTAGGTTCTTCATGATTATAATTAATATCACTACTGATACCACTTGTAAACCATGATAAATTTTAAAACACATGTATTTTTTCTTTATTGTAAGAATCTAAGGATTCATCATGATTACTCTTTCAATCTTCCAATCCACGAGATATCTTAAAATTTTACTCTTGATAATAATTTTTAAAGGAAAATATATCTTATTTGACATAATTTAACACTTTTAATAATTTTATCCACTTTTAATTCAATAATTTAATCCTCTTCAGATGCTCACACAATGCATATACTTCTTATATCGATGAACACATTGTGAATATTCACCAGAGAACATTTCTACACATTAATCCTTCATTACTCCAATCGTTTGAGATAGAAATAAATTTCAAGGTAGAGGGATTACATATAACATCCTAAAATAGTTGAATTTGGTTATCCCTAATAATTCAAGCCTTTAATTATGATTTAATTGCCATAATTTATTTAAGAAAAAAAATATGTTTCAATCTAAATATTTTGTCCAGAGTTCATCTTTTATCATGGATAACTATTAAGTTTCCTTTATAATAATCATTCAAAAAATTAAATTTTCATTTTTTAATGCTCCATTTATGCGTTTAATTCATGTATTACTTCCCACTAAATGGAAACTCTACCAAAATTCCACTCATGATTTCTATGGGAATGGATGAAACTATTTTTTCAAGACTCTTGATTAGTCTACATGAATAGGATAGAATCATATTATTTATTATTTTCTATCCTTAATTTATTCTTCCTATTTTAGGATAGTTGATGAGAGTAACCAAAATTCTGTTATAGATACACATTTAGTTTTCTTACTTCACATATATTTTTAATAACTATAAACTTTTTCTCGAGTGTGATAGATTCTTCAAAATTATGAGTTATTATTTGAATTTTTATCATCACATGCCTTTTATAAACATTCATAATGTATCAAACCCATCATTATAAACATCATTGTTATATTAAATCCATCAATACATCCATGAGTAGTCGATCTAGGATTCATTAGGCAAAAAAACTTATGATCCAACTTCATAATCATCAAACTCATGGAATCTATTCCTGAGTGGAATAGATTTCTCCATCTTCCATTTATATATCCTTCATGTAATATTAGTGGGTGGATATTATATTAGCACCTACATTGTTATAGTTCTGTAAACACCCATCTATTTGAAAATTATTATCAAAATTATAACATATCCTAATAAAATATTCATACATCATGTAATTTTTTCTCTTTTAATATTTCATTGTAGAAAATATTCCTCTATTAAAATTTCTGTCTCCCATACACAAAATAAAATTGATTCCCAAACATCAATAGAAAAGGAATTATTCAGATATTTTAAATCATGAGATTTTATGAATTTTTTTCTAATTAATTTAATTTTTTAGATAGCATGTGTTATATGAAAACACTATGTTTATAATGTGTTACATGAAATATTGAGTTCTTCGATATCTTGCATGACACAAAACACTGGGCTTCCATGAACCATGAAATAATAATATTTCAAAAATGACCATTATAACCAAGACATTAAATAGTTGGATATGAATAATATTAACAAATTTATGAATTATACATATAAACGTAAATTTATTTATAAATCCTTACTAAATAACCAATCGTTTTTTACAAAAGTAATTGATTCATCAAAAATTTGTTTTCTTCAAAAACGATATTTATTGTTTTTATGAGAAAATATTATAATTAGTTTATAGTTATTTTAAAAAATATATTTGATAAAATTAACTTCAATTTTAAATCATAATAACTAAATTAATTCATTTTAAAATATTTGGATTTTTCAAAAAATAGTTATTGCTTAGTGAATAGTAAAAAATACGGATTTTTGTAAAATTATCATTTTTTCAAAGAAAATTATGTATTTTAAATTCCACATTTTTTTTAATTAAAATAAGTATTTTTTATTTATATTTAATCCACGTAGTTATTATTTAATCAACATTATATTGGATTTTTGTATATGTGTTTTATAGTGTTTCAAAAATAGATTTTCTAAAAACTATTTTAAAGTGCATAATGTTTCTCTATTTTAATTAATTAAAATAATCCATATTGAGGGATTTTTTGAATGAAAATTTTAAATTATATATCAATAAATTTTAATTTAAAATCATAAAATGATTATTATTATACAAATTAATAATATAAAATCATTCTGTACTTGAAAAATACACCTTTTGAAAACATGATTTTTTATCACATATGTAGGTTTTTAATTTAATATTTTAAATTTATTTAAAATTTATTTGAAAAGTTATATTTCATTTTTTAAATCAACATTTAGAAATTATATTTGGTAGAATGTTTTGATAATTTCCTGAAATTATTAATTTTGTTATGAATAATGAAAAATACTGAAATTTAATTAAAAGCTACCATAAGGATTAAAATATTTATGAAGATAAATTATAATTATAATTTGTTTTAAATTAAAATTTATTCACATATATATATATATATATTAATACAACTTATTTAATTATAATCAATTTTATATTGTAAATGGGTATACAAATTTTGTAAACTTTTGATCATTTTCTCTTTGAGAACCTGCTTCATCGGCGCATCATTGATATTAATTTTAAAAAAGATTTTTTAAAATATTTGAGTATAATTTAGATAAATTTATTTTATATTTGTAATAATTATAATTTTTATTATATAATCAGTTCAACATAATTTTTGAAAAAAATATTAGTGAAAACAGTAGAAATTATTTACTATGGTTAAGGTAAAAATGAGTTCATAAGGGGTTAAACTAAAAAGATAAGTGTAAAAATGAACTAAATTTTTTAAAAAACAAATTTATTAGAAATAATTAATATTTATACCTTATATAATTTAGAATGATCCATTATAGGTTCCCTACTTTTTGAAAAGATCACGAGAAAAATTATTTCTTTCAAAACAATTACTAGTGTGACACTCACCTCACCTATAAAAGGTCACCCATTCTCATCAACTATTGACACCATAAAACCATTTTGGTTTAGAAAATACATAACAATATCACTTTTAAACATAACTCATATCATCCTATAATCCTTATTTTGGATATAAATCAATCCTTGGAAGAAGCGTTGTGCAAACCTAAGGAGGATACTTAATGAAGAGGTAACGTTCGTCAATGATCATTTTTGATTTATTTCTTTATAAACTCTTTAAATTATTATTATACCATGATAATATAATAAAATAAATATATTAAATATAATTAGAATTTTTATGTAAATTTAATGCCCTAAAACCATCTACAATTCTATTGAATGGGTTTTGAAATCATCGTTCTTGTGCACGACGGACTAACACCTCTCAAACCGATGTCATTTACCTTTTCATTAAAACCTATCATGTTGGTAAATAATGATGGATTTATTGTCTATATATTATATTCATGATATTATTATATTACTCACAACTTCATGATCTTCATTTTGTGGTAATATGATAATGTCTCTTCTATGTACGACGAACTACCACCTTACGAAGTGATGTGAATCATTAACACTTTACATGGAAGGTTATAAGGATGATTTTAAGGAAAAAATGTTTTATATAATAAATAAAAATTATTTATAATGATAATATATCATTTATATTTATTTAAATATGAAAATAAAATAGAAATAATGTTCATGCGTACATATGACCTACTGTCTCCATGAATGGGGTATTTCATTTTTTATCACTAAATTTTAAGGATTATAATATATATATATATAATTAATATATATGATATTTACATATTTCTTAAAATTATTAATATCGTGAAATATTGATCAAATAAATAGGACAAAAAATTAAAAATTAAAATGTATATGAAAAAAAATCAATTATTGCACGAAATATAACATTAACATGGAATTACTAAAAAAGGTAATAAAAAGACATAAGTAAATAATATATGGTATAATATATATATATATATATATATGGTTTTTTAGTATATATGTTATAAAATAATATTTATTATATAGGAGGTTTTGATGGTTAACGAATGAAGTCAATAATTAAGGTAATGAAATTTCATCTCACTCTTTGTATTTCTGAGATACAATCCATATTCCCATTGTTTATTTAATGTGGTGTATGTACTTCCCATGAATATATTTTAGTTTTATTCATATATAAATGTTGGGTACTTAAATATCAATTTTAGGATCTCTCTTTTATATGAATTATGATTCAAAAGTTACTCAAACGGTAAGGGACTTCCATCTAACTTTTATTTTTTGTGAGGCACATGCTATAATCATCACATATTTATTCAGTATTGGGTATATACTTCCCATGAATGTATTATTTGATTCTTATCCTGAAAATTATGGAGATTACATATCCATTTGAGTATATATCTTTTATTTGGTTTTCTAGTTCATAATTTACCGAAGTGGTATGAGTTTTTTTGTCTCATGTTGACAACATTTAGACATATATTATGTTATGCACCTATCAAATTTTATGAAGTGTATAAAACAAATATAATAATAAATTTTTTTTCATTAGAAACATTTTAAAACATTATTAATTCATTTGCAGATATTTCTAAAAAAAATCTCTAAATGTGATGTTTCTAATTTTGCAACATTTATAAATAGTGTGAATTTAGAAAAATTTATAAAAATAGTTAATTTTAAGATGTTTATAAACATAGTTAAATTAGTGATGTTTATAAACATCTCTATATAGAGACACATCATTAACCAATAGTTTTTTAATTTTTTTTATAAATACATCGCTAAATTTGCAACGTTTATAAAAATCTCTATTTTGAGACACCTTATATGACAAAATTCTATAGAAATATTGGTAAATGAAACTTTATTTACTAAATTTATTAAAGACATCAAGTATTTTTTTTAAAATTTATAACATTTATTTTAAATTCCTGTTTTTTTTAAATTTTATAGTTTTTGGAAATGAAATATAACCCTGATGCTCATATTCCTATCTACCCAACCCCAACCCCCACATGATAGATACCCCTGTGTATTCACATACCCGCCTCATCCCCTACAAGGTGGACCCCCCCCCCCCCCTCATACACTCTAATATTCACCTCATACCAAACCCATTTCACGCCGAGAACTTGATGCAGCATGCCCTAGGCATAGAGAGAGCCACGCCAAAATCTCCCTTAGTAAGGATCCGAACTTCTGAAGTTTTGCTTCAAGCCAAATAACCAAACTAAATCAGCTGTGAATATTTTTTAAATTTAATTATATAAAATTTTATTTATACACATAAATACATTTTAGTATTTAAAAATTTAATATTATATATATATATTAATATATTAATATATATTTGTTTATATTTTATATTTTATATGTTATATGTTATATGTTATGATTATATTATATATATATTTATTTATATTTAATATTATATAGATAAATATATTTCTTTTCTATATATTAATATATATGTGTGTGAGTGTGTGTGCGTTTATATATATGTTTATATTATATATATATATATATTATATATTTATATTAATATATATATGTTTATTTTTTAAATTATATATAAATTATATATATGTTTATATTTTATGTTTATTTAAATCTAGATATTATATATATATATATGTTTATATATATATATGTATAGTTTATATATATTATTTTTTATATTAATATATATATTATATGCTTATATATATATGATATGTTTATATATATATATTTATATATGTGTGTTTTATTATAAATATGTATGTATTATTTAAATATATTATGTTTATATTAATATATGTATATTATATGTTTATATATGCGTGTGTGTGTGTGTGTGGGTGTGTGTAAATATATATGTGTATGTATATATATATAGCCTTGCTTTAAAACAAATACAAAAATGTCAAAAAATAAGAACATTTTCTTAAAAACGTGACTAAATTTAGAATATAAATTTGTTTTCATATATAAATATATGTATGTATATATATATATGTATAAATGTGTTTGTGTGTGTATATATATATATTTATATATATGTTTATATATATGTCTATATATATGTGTCTGTGTATATATATTAATTTATATTTAAATATATGTGCCTTTGTTTATATATGTTTATATATATATATATGTGTCAGTATTTAAAAAGTTAATAATATATATATATATATGTTTATGTGATGTATATATGTTTATATTTTATATTATATTTATGTGTTTATTTTTTATGATTATATTTTATGCTTTTATTTATGTTTATATTATATAAATATGTTTTAGTTTTATATATATTATATATTCAGATTTTATATATTTCATATGTTTATATTAGTATATTTGTGTTTATATTTTATATATTTGTTAATATATATGTGTGTTAATATATATATATATATATATATCGGTGTGTGCGTGTGTATAAATGTATGTGTATATATATACATATAATTATCATTAGAATTATAGTATATAAATATATATATATATATATTTAGTGGAAAAAAATGTCACTAAAATAACCTCGTTTTCATAAAAACATAACAAAATTTAAAATTTATGTGTGTTTTTATATATAAATATATGTATATATATATATTTGTGTCTTTGTATGTGTGTTTATAGTTATATATATAGAAATATTTACATTTATACATATAAGTTTATCTATATGTGTGTTTATATATATAATATATCTAAATATATATTTACATCGATATAGGAAAATGAGATATGTAAATATGTATATTTTTTGTGATTTTTTTAGTAAACCTCGCTAATTTAGTGACGTTTTCATGAAACATCACTAAATTAGCGATGTTTTTCACAGAACATCACTAAACTAACAACGTTTATTGGAAACATTGATAAATTAACAATGTTTTTCGAAAAAATATCAATAAATTAGTGACATTTTTCATGAAACACATCTAAATTAGAAATTTTTTAGGAAACATCACGAAATTAGCATCATTTGTAAGAAATATCATTAAATTAGTGATGTTTTTAAAAAATGTTTCAAAAAATGTCCATAACTTATAGTTTTCTTAAAGTGTATATATAACCCCTTTGACATGTAATATCATGAATTTATTTATTTGCATGATATTTAATGTAAAATTTGATGTTACTCCTTCATAGAGCTTATGACTACATCTTAACCAAGTTGTAATGATTTTTTTGTAATAATCACATCATTTATCGGGATTGTTTTGATTATGTTTACAATGATAAAATCTTATGATCTATATGTCAATAAACTCAGCAATTTTATTCTTCTTCTTCTATTAATTACATTTTAAATAAATTTTATAATTTTCCTAATATTTGGTACTTAAAATAATTGAGAAAATGTTGTTAAAAAAATTCTAATTTATTTATCTATTTGGTCAGAAATCAGTTTTCTTCTAAAACCATGTTTTCTAAAAATATTTTAATAATTGTTTTATTATTCTATTCTGATTCTAAAAAACATTTTTACCCATTTTATACATTAATTTTTTTTAAGGAATCATCATATATTTTTCGAAACAATTCCCATTATTATGTAATTTAAAGCTTCCTTTATAAGTTTTCCAGGTTATTTTCAAATGAAATGATTTTAATATGTTATATCTTTTAAAAATTAATTTCAAATATGAAATGATATTTTCCTCACGAGATGTTTTAAATGATTATTAAACATTTCCTTATATTTTAAAATGATTATTTTCAAATAAATGAATTTATTAAATATTTTATAAATATTAGTTTTAAAAAAGTGACTTTTAAAGAATGATTATTTTACCACAATATGTTCCAAGTGAATTATCTTTCAAAATAATTTTTTAACTACGATGACATCATTTGATGTTACTTATACTTTAACGGGATATGATCCAAGGATACCATTCTTATTCTTTCTATAAATGATTTCTTTTTATGATTGAATTATTTTTATGAAACACGTATCTCTTACAATGGTTATACCTTTAAAATATTTTTTAATATCCATTTTTTAATGGTTTATACTATAATGAAATTATTATATGATTTCAAAGCCTATCTATTTTCTATAGGTTATGATTAAATAAAATGTCTATGAAAACCACTTTATTTAATGGGTCATAATATGATGATTGTTTTGTGATCTTGTGGAACCAATAAATATTGTTTTAATTATGAGATGGGAGGGACCTATATCCCACTTCAATGCAATGAGTAATGATATATATATATATATCTCATGATATATACATGACTATAATTGGGAGTGAACCCAGTTCAGTAAGTGACATTGTCTTCTATGATGGTCTTAAGAGTGAACATTGATTTCTAGGATGGTTTGGGAGTGAACCCATTATAGTATTTTAACCTTAAAAATTTTCCATGATTAATATTGAAATGCTTTTTTATTCTTATGTTTATTCCACAAATATATTTCTTAAGCCAATGTAATTATCTTATGGATCAGGTTTTTGATTTCCTTATTATTCATGTCATATCTACTGCCCAAATTTTTTTCATGATTCATGAAATTGATAATTGATATATAGATCATGTTTTTCGTATGTTATGATCATATTATCATACCCTTATGTTCATGTAATGCTTACATATTTCTCTTATTTACCCTTAATGAGCATCTAAGATCTCCCTTTATAATGATTCCTTTCTCCATTTTGTGAAGAAAGGTTTACTTAGGGTATTTTTGTGAAGATAACTCAAGGGACAGATCGTTGTGGGAGATATTGAAGTTATTTCACCAAATTAAGAAGATTGTGTTCCAGGTTTTCAAAGGAACTATACTGTTATAGTCTATAGGTGTGTTCTTTTGTAAGGTATTTAATATTAATAAAAAATATTTATTTTCCATGTATAAAAATATTGGGTCATTATTATTGGTTTGATAGTAAATATTTAGTTAATATTTGGAAACCAAGATGAGAAAACATTATTGATATCCCTATTTATATTTCTAATGAATTGTCAAGGGATGTCTTTAAGGATAAATCAAAGGATGAGTCAATGTATTGGAAAATATCATGGAATTTTGGTAAAGGATAGAGCATGTGGTTTCTAAGAATTTACATCCCTATTTAGATACTATAAGTGGATGTGCCTCTAGAACATTGGTACCTAGGGGTAATAACTTCTGAATGGGTGAATTGAGTTATACTTGATCATCACCTCATGAATGCCAATAGGTCATTCTGCACACTTAGTTTGACACTCCCAAGAGATATGCTTTGGAAATTCAAAAACACTTTACGAACCATTATGGAAGATTTAAATAATGACATTGAATGACCTAGGTTTATCCTGCGAATTCATATATTGGAAATAATGTTTCATGATTTACACATACAATAATTGATATTTCCTGATTAGGTTGGTTCCCACTATGAGTATTATTACTCACCCTAGGTTTTTTTTATTTTAGTCAATATTTGGAACCAGATGAAATCATGTTAACATTGAATATGATGGAAAATTCTGTGACTATGAGTATCTAAATATGATTATGATAGGAGATAAATATATTTTTATTAGTCATAATAATATATCATGATATATGATTCACAATGAGAAAAGATGAGATTAATAATACATAAAATAATAGGAATATATACATTTATGATTGTTAACGTGGTAATGAACATAGTAGATGGAAGATTCAACTTCCAACATGTCAAGAAGGTGGGAAGTAGAACCTTGAGTAATATATCAAATGGAGGGGAACATGTCATCTATGTGGAATGGAATGAAATATAGTAAAAAATTGTTAGTGAGTTCAATGTCCTGTGTGTGGGGAACATGGGAATAATCTAACACAATTACATTACCCAAGAATTATCTTCAAGAAGAAAGGATGGACTATTACATACCAATAATTTAACTGAAAGGATTGGAGTATATTTTGATTCAAGAATTATTTAATATGAAATACGAAATATATAAACATTGTTTGGTATAAGTTTTCTGTTAAGGATTTGATAGAATAAGTTAAAATATATTGATGATATAAAAAAGTGATTTAATAGAAATTTGATAGTTTTATTAAGGGAATATAGCCCTTAATATGTTACACATGTTGATATAATTATGTTGGGATATAAAGATATTGGATATGAATAATATAACTTGGATAGTGCTAACTAACATATAATTGATTAATTATTTATGGACAAAGGGGTTTATTCTATCATTTATGGACTTTGAATTTTTTTTAATAATGTAATATCTTTAAAAATCTATGTTTTATTAATGGAATAAGGAATCATATATTTTTTCCATAATGTTTTGTGTCAATTAATGTTATTACTATAATTTAAGAGAATATATGATAAATTTATACAAATGTTTCGTATATGATAATTAAGAGCCACTTCATGTTATTTGTGGGATTAATTTAAATTAATATTGGAAATTTCATGTCCTTATTTATAGTGTTTTGGATGTTAATATTTTGTATGGGTTATAAGGATAACCATTTCTAAAATTCTCAATGTTGAACAATGGATAAGGCCTAGATATAAATGTACCACCTCAACATATTAATATTTATTCATTTTGAATAACATGTTATAACTATTTCATTGATTATAACTAAAGAAATATTTAAAAAATTGACATTCTATTTATAGATCATATGATCTGTTCGTTATTCAGGGATAACAAATTCACCTTCATTTCATTGAGTAAGAGATGAAGTTGAAATTGATCAACGAACAACCAAAGGGTGATATTTTTCTTATGAAATTGAATGAAATCATGTAAGCATATATTTCCACGAAAATTATTCAACTTTGGGAAAATGATCTTGAAATAAAATGTTTTACTTTGAGCATAATTTTTTATTATATCAATGAAATTTTTAATTCCACATTAGTTTATGTTTTTGTGGTTATTAACCTTTTTTAGATCACCCATTTTTTATTATGAATGATCTCTATCACTATCTATAATTATTTATCATTTTATTTGAAATATAAATCTTCAACTCCCATCCATGTTCAAATTTTTGTAATCCTAGTTCCAATTTACTTGAGTTAACCTTTATGTTTCCAACATTCCCTTTTTATGGTAATAAATTACAAATCATTTTTATGATGTGGGTTTTTATGAAGGAAGTTTTAAATGTTAAAACGTTGATGAACAATATGAATTTTGAGGGAGAAATTAATTTAATGTTGGTTAGAATTTAACATCCTAAGATTTAATGAAATATATTTTTTCAAATAAATTTAAATTTTTATATTGTTTTTATTATATTAAAAAAAATTATCCAGTGTTACACACAGTAATAAGTTATTCTATAGCATTTATGACACACGACATTGAGCTTCCACAAACCATAAAACAATATTATCTTAAATATGACTGTTATAAACTAGTCATTTAATAGGTAGGTGTGAATTTTATTAAATAATTTATTATATATGTATATGAATATAAATTTTATTTATATATTCTTAGTAGATAATCAATTAATTTTAGTAAAGTAATTGTATACATAAAAATATATATATATTTAAAATGTTTTTTAATATTTTTTTTGAAAAATATTTCTATTTATTTATATTGATTTTAAAAAATTTATTTGATAAAACTAAATTCATTTTTGAAATAATTATAATTAAATTAACTCATGGTGAAATTTTGATATTTTTCAAAACATATTATTGTTTCAGTGAATAATGAAAAATACAAATTTTTGTAAACCTGATATTTTTTCAATAAAATAAGTAATTTAAATTATAAATTAAGTTTTAAATTAAAAATTTTCTTATTTTTTTATATTTAATCCAATTAAGTACTTTTTAATTAACTTTATATTGGATTTTAGAATAAGTTTATTTGTAGGTTTAAAAAGTATTGTTTTTAAAAACTGATTTAAAGTGCATAAAGTTTATCAACTTTAATTAAGTAAAATAACCCCTAATGAATTTTTAAATATAATATACAGATTATATATCTATAAATTTAAATTTATATTAATTAAATGATTATTATTATACATAGTGTTAATACCAAAAAATCTTGCGCTTAAAAAAAATTCAATTCATGAAAACCATCATTTTCATCAATATGTAGATTTTTTAAATTTAAAATTTTCTAATTATATATAATTTATTTGGAAAAATAAATTTCATTTTTAAAATAATAATTTCAAAATTATATTATGGTGTGTTTTTTATAATTTTTAGAATTTTTTATTTTTTAGATGTATAATGAAAAACATTGAGTTTAAAATGGAAAACTACCTTTTGGTTTTAAATATTTATAAAGTTAAATTATATTTTTAGTCAGTTTTAAAGTAAAATTAGTTTAATTATATATATATACATATATATTAATAATATTTATTTTATTTGAATGAATTTCATATTTAAATTTGATATAAAAACTTTTAAATTTTTAAACATTTTTCTTTGAAAACCAATTTCGTAATGGCATATACATGGAGAATTTTAAATAAAATTTTGATAATTATGTGAATTTTATTTAAAATAATGGATTATATATTTTGAATCATCATATGATATATCATCTAATAATACTATCTTCAATTTTTACCTTAATTAGTAGTGAATATAGTAGAGATTATTTACCACAGTTAGGGTAAAAATGGGTTTACTGTGGGTTAAACTAAAATGACATGGGTAAAAAATTACCCTAATATTTACCAACACCCATATTATGAAAATATCCTGTAATTATACCTTATATTATCAATAGTTTTCTATTATTGGATCCTTTTTACATATAAAAAGTTGGTGGATTTGTTCTTTTCAAAAAACATTACTAGTGTGTCACTCACCTCACTTATAAAAGGCCACCCCTTCTCCTCTCCACTACACAACTTAAAAACATTTTGGTTCACACAAGATCTAACCAAATCACTTAAAAAATTCACTTAAATCATAAAAAAATCCTTATTTTAGACATAAATCAAATCTATGAAGGCTTCTATTGAAAACCCAAAGTGTATACCCAAAGAAGAGGTAATAGTCATTAATTAGCGTTTTGGTTTTATTTATTCCTCCACACCCATAAATTATTATTATACAATTATTATATTATAAAATAAATATATTAAATATAATGATATGTATTTATGTTATGGTAAGTACCTTAAACCATATTCACTCCAATAAAATGGGTTTCGAAATAATTATTTGTGTGTATGGAAGACTCACGAACCGATGTCATTTGTTTTTCCATTACCACCTATCACATTTAAAAATAATTATGGATTTATTTTTTTATATATATTTATGATACTATTATGATTATATATTTATTATATCAGACATACGATGAGGATTTCTATTTTTTGGGAATACGATAACGTCAGTTGTGGGTACATCAGAAAACCGCCTCACGAAGTGATGTGATTCATTAACGCTTTAAATGGAATGTAATAAGGATGAGTTTAATGAAAAAGTGTGATATAGATGAAATAAAAATTATTCTATAATTATAATATATCATTTACTATTTTTCATTCAATCTGAAAGGAAAATTGAAACAATGGTCATGTGTACGTACGACCTGTAATTTCGATGAACGGTGTATTTCATTTTTTATCACTAAATTTTATGGATTAATATATATATATATATATATATATATATATTCAATGAAAATATATGGTATTTATATTATGTTTGAAATTATGGAGATGATGAGACCATGATAAAAACAAGAGGACCAACAATAAAAAATTAAATCTAACATGAAAAACAACACAGATATTGCTGTAAATGTAAATTTATCATTGAATTGTTATATAACAGGTAATAAATGGTCAAAAGTAAATCCTGTATAGTTTGATATATATATATATATATGTGGTTTTTTATACATGTATTATAAAATAATTTTTACTATATTGGATTTGTTAACGTGTATGAAGGAAGTCGTGACTTAAGGTAAGAGACTTTCATCTCACATTTTACACTATGGGAAAATAGCTTTTTTTGATGGGCTAATTGTGACGGGATTAATTCCCATCGTAAATAGTATGTCCCATTGGTTATTTGAGACAGGGGGTTCATTCCGTCCCAAATAAATGGTTATTTGCGACGAGATTTGAGGTCCCGTCAGAAAAAGTAAGGCACGGTTTTTGCACAAAAGCGCGGGAAGTTTATTTGCGGCGGGGGGATTCCCCCGTCGCAAATAATGCGTCGGTCAGAGGGTATTTGCGACAGGTCCCATTGCAAATACAGGAAATGGGTCTCGTCAAAAATTCTGGTGAGAGTAAATAGGTTTGTTGCGACGAGATGTTGTCATGTCGCAAATAGTTAGTCAATGGGCAACAATTTTGTGAGAGGGTGATTACCCCTTTGCAAATAGTGCATCAATCGGAGGGTATTTGCGACAAGTCCCATCGCAAATACCGGCGACAGTAAATAGGTTTTTGCAATGGGATGTGTCCCATCACAAAAAGTGTGTCAGCAGGAAACTATTTGTGATGGTACCCATCGCAAATACCCTTTTAACCGCCAACAGTGATTAATGCGGGCAAATGTATTTGCGACGGCTCCCGTTGCAAATAGTCCTATTTGCGATGGGTATCCCGTCGCAAATAGTACCATTGCAACTAATCTAACCTATACACAACCCCTTCTTTTTTCTTTCTCTTCCTCTCATTCCTCACTTCCTCTCTCTCTCTAAACTCTATTTTTAGTGTGAAAATTTCTCTAAGATAGTTTTTTATGAAGAAGTTGTGAAATCGTCTACATCAATCGGAGATCAAGTTTAACGGTACTTATATTTTATTTATTTATATGTATATTTTAATTTTTTACGTTAATTTTAATTATTGTTGAGTAGTTGTAATTAAACAGGATTTAATTTTTTTTGTTATCAATATTTTTTTGTAATAATAAAATGAAATTATTAGTAACGATTCATAATAATTATTAATAATTATTAAAAATAATACTTAATAATTATTAACGAAAATTAGTATTGTATATAAATAATTAGCTGTAATTAGTAATTAATAGTTGTAAATTATAGTTATTAATATCAATTAACGCTAATGAGTAATAATTACGGGTAATTAGTAAAAATTAGGGATAATTAGAAATAATTAGGGGTAATTATGAATTATAAGGGGTAATTAGGAATAAGTAGTGGTAAATAGGAATAAGTAGTGGTATATAGTAATAAGTAGGGGTAAATACTAATATGTATGGTTAAATGGTAATAAATAAGACTAAATATAAATAATTAGTAATAATTAGTAATAATTACTAATAATTGGTAATAAATACTAACAATTAATAATAAATACTAATAATTAGTAATAATTTGTAAAAAATACAAATAATTAGTAATAAATACTTATAATTAGTTATAAATACTGATAATTAGTAATTAATAATAATAAATACTAAATATTAGTAATAAATACAAATAATTATTAATAAATACTAATAATTAGTAATAATTAGTAACAATTAGAAGTAATTTGTAATAATTACTAATAATTAGTAATAATTAGTAATAATTAGTTATAATTATTAATAATTAGTAATAATTAGTAATAATAATTAATAATTAGTAATAATTAATAATAATTAGTAACAATTAGTAACAATTACTAATAATTACTAATAATTAGTAATAATTACTAACAATTAGTAATAATTACTAACAATTAGTAATAATTACTAACAATTAGTAATAAATACTAATTATTTGTAATAATTAGTAATAAATACTAATAATTAGTAATAATTCCTTATAAAAACAAATAAATTCTAATAACTTGTAATAAATACTAATAATTAGTAATAAATTCTAATAATTAGTAATAAATACAATTAATTAGTAATAAGTACTAATAATTAGTAATAATTAGTAATTATTACTAATAATAAGTAATAATTAGTAATAATTAGTAATAATAATTAATAATTATTAATAAATAGTAATAAATAGTAATAAATAGTAATAAATAGTAATAATAGTAATAAATAGTAAAAAATAGTAATTAATATTCATAAATAGTTATAAATATTAATAAAAGGTAATAAATAGTAATAACTAGTAATAGTTTGTAATAAATAGTAATAAATAGTAATAATTAGTAAGAAATATTAATCATTAGAAATAAATAGAAATAATTAGCAGCAAATAGCAATAAATTAAGATAATTAGTAATAATTAGTAATAAATAGTATCAAATTTCAAAAAATAGTAATAAATTGTAATAGATAGTAATAATTAGTAATAATTTGTAATAATTTGTAATAATTAGTAATAATTAGTAATATTTATTAATAATTAGTAATTAATAGTAATAATTATGTAGTAATTAGTAATAATTAGTAATAATTAGTAATAATTAGTAATAAAATAGTAATAATTATTAATAATTAGTAATAATTAGGAAAAAATCATATTAAATTGCAATAAATGTCAATAAATCACAATAAATCACAATAAATCACAATAAATCACAATAAATCACAATAAATCACAATAAATGGCAATAAATCACTATAAATTGCAATAAATCAGAATAAATCAGAATAAATTTGAATATGTCGTTATAAATTGTAATAAATTGTAATGAATAAAAATAATTAGTAATAAATTTCGATAATTAATAATAAATTAGTAATAAATTATTAATAAATTATTAATAAATTAGTAATAGATTAGTAGTAAATTAGTAACAATTAGTAATAAATTAGTAATAATTATTAAAAATTAGTGAGAATTAGTAATAATTAATAATAATTAGTAATAAATCATAATAATTAGTTATAAATCGTAATAATTAGTTATAAAATTTAATAATTAGTTATAAATCACAATAAATCACATTAATTAGGAATAAAAAGTAATAAATCACAACAAATAGGAATAAATCTCAATAAATCCAAATAAATCGCAATAAAACAGATTAAATCAAAATAAATTGCAATAAATAGGAATAAACTACAATAAATACTAATAATTAGAAAATATGAATTAGTAGAAACTGCAATAAATAGTAATAAATAGCAATAAAAATAAATAGAAATAAAAAAAAATCGCAATAAATTGGAATAAATAGCAATAAATAGAAATAAATAAGAATAAATATGAATAAGTAGTTATAAATAGTATTAAATATTAATAATTAGTAATAATTTCTAATAAATAGTAATAACAAGTATTAACTAGTAATTAATTATTAATAATTAGTAATAATTAGTAATAATTAGTAATAATTAATAATAATTAGAAGAAATTAGTAATAAATCAGAATAACTTGAAATAAATCACAATAAATATTAATAATTAGTAATCAAATTGCAATAAATCTTAATAAATCACAATAAATTGGTATACATCTAATAAATAGGAATAAATCGTAATAAATTGGAATAAATCTCCATAAATCGGAATAAATCAGAATAAATCTGAATAAATAAGAAAAATCACTTTAAATAATAAAAATAATTAGTAAATAATAATAAATAGAAATCGCAATAAATATGAATAAATAGTAATCACAACAAATAGGAATAAATAACAATCGTAATAAATATTAATAAATAATTAGTAAATAGGAATAAATAGCAGTCACAATAAATATTTACGAAATATGAATAAATAAAAATCACAATAAATAATTAGTAAATAGGAATAAATTGAAATTACAATAAATAGGAATAAATAGTAATCATAATAAATATGAATAAATAGAAAAAGTAGGAATAAACTGGAGAAAATATTTCAATCAACATTCATTGACTCAATGTAACAGATGATATTACATATCCCACATGAAGCTAAATGTGGAGGTCCAATACACTTTTGATGGATATACACATTTGATAGATGTATGAGGAAATTGAAGAAAAAAGTACGTAACAAAGCATCAGTTAAAGGATCTATTACTGAAGATTATTTTCAAGAGGAAATTGATTTTTTCGGCTCTCATTATTTTAAATCTGAATATACCTCAAAACACAACCGCATGGGAAAGAACAAGGGGAATGTTAATGAAGAAATGGATAATCAATTATCATTTTTTAATCAGCCAAATCTTGGCTTCGATAGAGTACATGAATGATGGCTTTCAGATGACAAAGAACATAGAGCTCACACATATGTTCTTCTCAATTGTGATGAAATTACATCATTTGTACTGGGAGTGCTTCTATCACATATTCTATAATTTATGATAGAATATGTAAACTTATTTTATTTGTAGGGTATATGATAATAATGTCAAGAAAAAACTTCCACAAATTACAGCAGCTTCTCTTGAAAAACAGAGACAAAAAAGTTCTCAATGGTTTAAAAAACTGGTAACATAAACTATTGATGGTTTAATATCAATTCTGTTTATTATTTACTATATTGATAATTGTTTTAAAAACTTTCAGGTGCCACAACATATGGATTAAATTGATAAGCGACTGTGTATATTGAGTAAGACACCATCTGAAATGGTTAAATATTATAATGCATATGTGTGTGTGGTTTTTGATTCTATACACATGCATATGAGGAATAAAAAAACAATGAAAAGTGGGTTTTCATGAGAGCATTACATCATAGAGAAACTGAAGTAAACTTTTACGACATTCTGGATGAAATTATTGAGGTGTTTTATCTTGGATAGAGTTTCATAATGATGTTTAAATGTCGGTGATTCGATACTGGTATAGGCTTGCATGTTCATACAACTCATGAAATCGTTGATATTAAATATAAAAGACTTATTACAGTTAATGAACTATTTTAACTAGCTCAACAGGCACATCAAATTTATTACAAAAAGTAATGTTCAACATCAAGAGACTAGAGTGATTGGTGTATAGGATCGAAATACGATGTAGATGCCCAATATAAAAGGGGGGTGGGTGAATTATATACTTAATTTTTTTGGAACTTTTAAAGATAGTATAAAACTTTCTATTTTTTAACAATGTTAAACAAGGTAAATTTACAAGACTTCTTAGTCCTTCAAACTTGATGGATTCCAGATATATGGTTCCATAAATAAATCTTAAGAGTAGTTTACAAGGAAAAAGATTATACCTTAATGTGTATAGAGACTTACTAGTCAAAGTATTCAAGTATAAGGAAGTATAAGATAATTATACATTCCTTAATAATCAAAATGTAGTGGAAAATAGAATTTAAACAATACAAGTAACAAGTATAGAATATTTTAACCCAAAGAGTAGGGTATCAAAAAAACTTAGATAAATGTCCCTTGATTTATAATTTTATGAAAGTATTTCTTACCCACACAAGGGTAAGCCCTTATTAGGAATATCAGAGTCTGTCTTTCTATCCCTACAAGCACTCGAACTTCAAGGTAGTCGGCACTATTGGACTCCTCATGTGTTAATCATTTTTTAATAATCACAAATCTCTTTACTGTTAATTAATCTTGATATTCATTACATATCTTGATAAATCTCTTCAATCTACACATCATGTTTTTATAATAACAAAACTTATGGATTTTAATTACTCTCAGTATTATTTACAAGTCTTATGCATGATCACAATTCTCACATAATATTATAACACCTTTATATTTATGATTCACATTCTCTTACTATCTAATGATTAACCTTAATCCATATTATGCATATCAATGTCTTAGTAAAAATACAGATATTTGTCTATGAATGGACTCACCGTGACCCAGATACCGTGACCAGACATCGTGACCCAGACACCATGACTAGACACCGTGAACCATACACCATGAACTAGACACTGTGACCCAGACACCGTGACCCAGACACCGTGACCCAGACACCATGACCAGACACCGTGACCCAGACACCGTGACCAGACACCGTGAAGGACTCACCGTGAAGGACACACCGTGAAGCTCATACCGTGAACCACATACCGTGATAAAGACATTGTTTCCATAATCACTGTGACACCGTTTCGTAAGTTTTTTTCAATATTATTTAAATAATTCTAACGGTCATATTTGTTGTTTTTAATGCAATTAATTTTATTTAATGATATTTTTTGGCATGTCAGGAAATCGTATCTCATACCAATGAAAAGGGAATCAATCCTACTGCCAGATCTCGTGGAATATAAGAAAGACTGAGATGCATTACACGTGTAAGGAACAAGGAACAAGTGAGAATCAATAAGCAACAAGAAACAACATGAATAAATATATACATCTGAGTGCACTGTGCTGAACAAGAAGAACAATCTTGTACAAGAAGGAGAATGCAAGTCCTTCAGAGAAGTCTCATGAGTGAAATCCAATACTGCTAAAGAACACATGTCGAATCAAGAGATCTTTCTCACTCCTGACGAAGGTAAGATGAACAACGACACTCTATTTTTCCACAGAAAAACCAGAGAAGGACTCAAATGCATTCCTGCTGAATCCAACTAGTCTAGAGCTACATTGATAATCACTAGAGCTTTCTAAAATCTCATCTATCTTCTCTACGTGATTTATTTATTAACTTTCGAGTAGTTTTGTGTACTTTGTATATCATTCCACACACTGTCTCTTGCACTGAACTGGAGGATATAAAAATCCTCAATCAAATTCTCTTTACTTCTGTTTACCCACGTCAACTGTGGAAGTGGTCCTTGTTTGACCTGGTCTTTGTTTTTTCTCCCATGAAGAATAGTGGTAGAGGTCCCTATGTGGCCTGGAAAGTTTTGTAAAACTGTTGTTAACCCTGATCCAGGGTGTGGATCAAATTTATATATATTTATATGGACTAAGTCTCATATTGAGACTGAACCTCTTGTTATATCTACTGAGCATCTATAATTTAAGTTTAAAGTATACTACATATATCTTATTTATTTCACTATTATTACTTTGAAATATAAAAATATTTTGAAGCTACTTTGATAGTTAAATTAGAAAGTGTTTACCCTTATTGTAAATCAATAGGTTAGCTTCAAAAGGTAGTTTGATTTTGTGGTTAAATTTACTAAGACCTAATCAATCTTAGAGAACCTAAGTGAACATTTAAAATCTGTATAAATTCACTAAAGTTTAACTTATTCTATAAATTGGGGGGGGGGGGGGTTTAACTAGATATTATTTTAACAGAAATTTTAATTGGAACTCAATTCACCCCCCTCTTGAGTGTCCACTCCGAACAACATTTGGTATCAGAGGTTTTGTTTTTGTTCAATAATTTTTCAAATACCATATTTTCAACTGTGATTTTAGTTGCATCATTAAAGATCTTAAATTTTTGTTAGTTATAAATTTTTATCTCTTTAATTATCTTTCTAAAATCTAGTTATGGATAATAGACTAGAGGGTGTTGCTACTAACATGACACCTTTCTTCAATGGTACAAACTATGATCAGTGGAAAATTAAAATGAAAATTCATTTAGAAAGCATAGGTTTTGTCATTTGGACTGCCATAAAATCAGAATATAAACTTTCCACTACTGCTAGATCCACTTGGGATGAACCTATACAGACTGATTACAATAATAATTGTAAATTCATGAATTCCCTGTACTGTTCTTTAGGAGATAAAGTGTTTTACAGAATTTCTTCTTGTAAAACTGCTTTTGAAATTTGGGATACTTTGGGTGTTTCTCATGAAGGAACAACCAATGTTAATGAAATGAGATTAAATACATATACTATTAAATATGATAATTTTAAAATGAAGACTGATGAGACCATTTCAGATTTGTATCTCAGGTTTAATGAGATAGTCAATACAATGAATACACTTGGAAAGGCTGTTATAGGAAAGGTCAAATTATGAGGATTCTGAGATGTTTACCAGACCGATGGAGAGGCACATCTGTTTCAATCAGAGAGTGATGTGACATTACTGCCCTACCTGTCAAAGAACTCATTGGTATTCTTATGATGTACAAGGAAGAACTCACGGTGAATAAAGTGGAATATGATGAACCTATGAGAAAATTAGTTTCTTTCAAGACTACTACTTCAAAGAGCAAGGACAAAGATAAAGCTCAACTACCTACTGAAAATTAAACCAGTGAAAATTTAGACTTTGATAGTGATGTTGAAATGGCTCAGATAGCTAGAAGGTTTAAGGAATTTTATAGGAAGACGAAATTCTTCAGAAAATCAAATTACAAAGGAATGTATGACAATAAGGGACATTGGAAGAAGGATTGGAAAAATCTAGATAAAAGTGATGAAGTTGTCTGTTATGCATGCAAAAGAAAAGAAAATATTAAAGAAGACTTCCCAAAGCTCAAATTCAAGAAGATATATGATTACAAAGACAGTATGTACAAAAAGGCTATGAAGGCTACTTGGAGTGCTTCTGAGGATAGCTCCAGTGAATCTGAAGCTTCTGAGACTGAAACCAGAAATAAGGCAAACATGTGTTTTATGAAAAACACATCTGAGGTAATCTTAGATACTTCTGCTTTAAATTTTTATTATTCAGATGATAGTGCAGAACCTGATTCTGATTATGAAAACATGACTAGTGAGGAATTTTTGGAATATTTCAATATGATGGAAGAGACATGAAATGAACTTAAGGATAAATACAAATCATTAAAGAAACAACAAGATCTCACTACTACTTTTAAAATTGAACTTAGTATTGGAAAAGAGAAAAATGCTCAACTGTTATAGGAGAACACCGAACTGAAAATGTCTAATGAGCAACTCAGAAAGGATTTAGAGAAATTCACAAATGGGAAGGATACACTAACTCAAATTCTATGAAATCAAGTTGCACCAATATAAACGATTGGAATAGGCTAAAAACCCAGACATAGACAGTTTACTAAGAATATATTTATTCCTAAATCCGGACAGAATACTACTAGTTCTAGTTCTAGACATTAATATGCTTCAACTAGTTATATTCATAGTTACGGTTCTAATAAGGTTTATCATTCAAAATCAGTTGATTCTACAAATTTTATGAGACCCATAAGACAAATTTGGGTACCGAAAGCTTTGATTGCTAACCTGTCTGGTCCCACGAAGATCTGGGTACCAAAATCATTTCCTATCTAAATATGTTTTGTAGGAAACCTGCTTAAAGAGATCCTATAGGAAGACTTGGTACTTGTACAGTGGATGTTCAAGACATATGTCAGGAGAATTATCATGCTTTAAAATCTTAGTCATAATTGATGGAGGCTTTGTCACCTTTGGTGATCATTCTAAAGGCAAAATCATCGGCTTAGGACAGATTGGTAACAATGACTCAGTATTAATTTCTATTGTTTTATTCGTTGATGGACTTAAATTTAATCTGTTAAGTATTTCTCAGTTATGTGATGATCGTTTTAATGTTAAATTTGAAAATGATTCTTGCAATGTTTTTAATTCAAAAAATGCTTTAGTATTTTCTGCCCTATGAAATGAAATTTTTATGGTGTTGATTTAAATTCTTTATCCATGAAAAATATTACTTGTTTAAATTCTTTTCATAAAGAGTCTTGGCTTTGGCACAAAATATTAGGACACTGCAATATACACTCACTTAGGAAACATACTAGGAAGAACTTCGTGAGAGACCTACCCAAACATGAGTTTCCAAATGACAAAGTTTGTAATCCATGTCAAAAGGGAAAGTAACACAAAATCTCTTTCATACCAAAGAAAGAAGTTTCAACATCTCAACATCTCAAGTTGGTTCACATGGATTTTTTTGGACCATCTAGAGTTTCTAGCATAAATGGGAAGCACTATGTCTATGTCTTAGTAGACGAATTTTCTAGATATACTTGGGTATACTTCTTAGCTCACAAAAGTGAATCTTGTTCTTACTTTTCTAAATACTCCAAATCTGTAGAGAACCTTAGTGGACTTAAGATTAAAACTCTAAGAAGTGATCATGGTTTTGAGTTTGAGAATCATGAATTTGAATCCTATTGTTCACACAATGTCTATAGTGATAAATTTTCTGCCCCTAGGACACCTCAGCAAAATGGTGTAGTAGAAAGGAGGAATAGAACCCTGCAAGAAATTTCTAGAACCATGCTTAATGAATATTACCTACCTATTTATTTTTGGGCTGAAGCTGTAAATACAGCTTGTTATATTATCAATAGAGTCTTGATCAGACCTGTTCTTAAGAGGACCCCTTATGAGTTGTGGAACCATAGGAATCCTAAGGTTAACTACATCCGATTTTTTGGCTGCAAAGTCTTTATTCTTAATACCAAAGATAATCTTGACAATTTTGCATCCAAGATTGATGAAGGAATTTTCCTAGGTTACTCTATTTCTAGTAAATCCTATATAGTTTTCAATAAAATAACCAGGTGTGTGGAAGAATCTGTTCACATCATGTTTAATGAAACTGATGCACATGAGCCTAAAACCTCTCTTGAAAATCTTGATGAAGATTTATCTATTCTAGACCTTAATGAAAAATCAAATGAACCTGCTATAAAGACAACCAATTTTAGAAATTTTCCAGAACCTGCTTCTGTTGATTCCCAACCTGTTGGTGAACCTAAAGATTCTAGTCCTACCTTTACTAGATCAACTGGATTTCTAAAGAAACATCCTTTAGATGTTATTGTAGGAAATCTTTATAGAGGGACACAGACTTGAGCTTCTCTTAGAAATCAGGTTGAACATCAAGCCTTCTTGTCACAGCATGAACCTAAAAACATTGATGATGCTATTAATGATGAATTTTGGGTAATTTCAATGGAAGAAGAACTCAATCTGTTTGAAAAAAATAAAGTTTGTAATCTTGTTGAAAGACCTAAGGACACTTTCACAACAGGCACAAAATGGGTGTTTTGAAATAAAGTAGATGAATCCGGAAACACAGTTAGAAATAAAGATAGACTAGTTTCACAAGGCTATAGTCAAGAAGAAGGTATTGACTATGAGGAGAATTTTTCTCCAGTAGCCAGATTAGAAGCTATTATGATTTTACTTGATTATTCTGCACATCTAAATTTCAAACTATATCAAATGGATGTCAAGAGTGCATTCTTCAATCGATATATTGCTGAGGATTTTTTTGAACAACCACCTGGATTTTCAAACCCTCATTTTCGAAATCATATTTTCAAACTATGAAATGCTTTATATGGTTTAAAGCAAGCTCCAAGAGCTTGGTATGATAGATTAAGTAATTTTCTAATTTCCAAAGGTTTTACAAAAGGAATAGATAATTCTACAATGTTTATAAAATGAATTTCTAAATATTTTTTAGTTGTACAAATTTATGTAGATGATATTATTTTTGGATCTTCAAAAACTACATTATGTACTAATTTTTCTAAAATGATGCAAAATGAATTTGAAATGAGTTTAATGGGTGAACTTAAATTATTTCATGGTTTTCAAATCCTTCAAAATGATGATGGAATTATTTTAACTCAAAGTAAATATACTAGAGATCTTTTCAAACGTTTTGGATTGGAGAGCAAAAAAAGTAGTGACACTCCCATGAGTACCACCTGTAAGATAGATCTTGATGAAAATGGTAAATCTATTTATCAAACCACTTATAGAGGAATTATTGGAAGTCTACTCTACCTGACTGCTAGTTATCCTGATATTATGTTTAGTGTGTTTATGTGTGCTCATTTTCAAGCAAACCCTAAAGAGTAACATTTAAATTCTTTAAAGAGAATTTTCAAATACCTCAAGCATACTCTAAATTTAGGACTGTTCTATCCCAAAGGAAAATCATCTAAATTAGTTAGTTATTCTGATGCTGACTTTGCTGGATGTAAGCTAGATAGAAAAAGAACCTCTGGAACACGTCACCTTTTAGGAAAGTCACTAGTATCATGGTGTAGTAAGAAACAAAATTATGTTGCATTGTCAACTGCAGAAGCTGAATACATAGCTGCTAGAAGTTGTTGTGCACAAATTTTGTGGATGAAACACACATTACTAGACTATGGATATCAATTCAGACATGTCTCAATAAATTGTGACAACACAAGTGCTATTAATATTTCTAAGAATCCTCTTTCTCATTCTAGGACAAAACATATTGATGTAAGACATCACTTTTTGAGGGATCATTATCAAAAAGGTGATATCACTTTGGAATTCAGTGGTACTGAATATCAACTTGCTGATATATTCACTAAACCATTAAATTATGAAAGATTAGACTAAATCAAACATGATCTTGGTATGATTAATCATAAATGAATATCTTACTGATATTAATGTTTAATACTTTACTTTACTTTACTTTACAGTTTCATACTTACTATTTCGAAGTTACTGTTTTTTGCTCACGGTCTAGCAACTCACTGTCTCACCGTGACTATATAAAATGCTCACTGTCTCACCGTGACGACTACAAACTATCTCATCATGATGAATAGTTTTCTGTCTCACCATAATGCCTAATCACGGTCTCACCGTGAGAATTATGTTTATTCTTATTTTAACCCGTATCGCGGTAATTTTTATTTCACCGCTATTTGATTTCCCACGTTTTTGTTTTTATGATGTTTAACATTCCCAAATGATAAAACATAAGGGTTTCATTCGATTCCTTACCCCAACTCTCTCCTGAACCTTTTATTCCCTATCAACCGAACCATTAGTAGATGCTAAGGATGAATCGTCCGCCCTCCCCCTCATTTGAGAAGCGCCGCTCTGTGAAAAAAAGGATACCGAGGATAGCACCCGAAGGACCTCTAAACCCAAACCTAGTAAGCCATGCAGTTGTACCTGAAAAAGTGGTTTTCCCTGAATGGCTGCTGTCTAGAAGATCTTTAGTTTTGAATGTTTTAAGAGAACAAGGATGGCCTGAGTGGTTCAGTGGACACAATAGACCAATTTACGCAAGGCTTGTATCTCAATTCTATCAGTATGTGATGTTTTCTTTTGAGTTTGGAGAAAGCATTATGGTGACCAGTTGGATCGATGGTCAGAAGTGCTCTTTCTCTTTAAGGTTGTGGGCTGCATGCCTAAGAATTCCACATGAAGGAATTTGTAAAGATTACCAGAGATACCCTCCTCCAACAACCGACATCTTTGACGTGGAGACTGCTTTGGAAAGTCTAACTGGAAATGGCACCAAGAGAAGGGCCATAGCTGCAGAACTAGATGGGGAGACAAGAATTCTATTCAAGTTTGTTCAGAATTTGGATAGTACAAGAAAAGGGGATTTTGTTGTGATGAAGTATCAGGATGTGTTCCTGATTCACCTGTTGAAGAATGGCCATAAGATCAATCTGGGTAAGTATGTTATCTTCCATATCTTTGAGATGATCAAAGTAACATCCAAATCCACCTCCCTGTTTTACTCAAGGAAGATTTTAGCTATGTTAGTTGCAAAAGGGATGGTTGGTCCGAATTAAGAAATGTTAGAGGACCTTGATTTCTGCCTATCCTTGACTATAATCAGAAGGATGAAGATAAGATGGAATCCCTGGAAGAAACAATGGGTTGATGATAGTGATCAACTGTATAAAAATTTTAATCCTGTTGACTATCCAAGAAGGCCTAAGAACCTAGATGATCCTGTTTTGGAACCAGATGAAGTGGCTGAGTATTCAGAAGTAGAAGAACAAGAAGAATTAACAACTGAAGTATCACCTAGAGAAGATCCTGTAATACCTCCAATGGAAACAGTTCCGGTTGAAGAGGAAAGGGTTGTTGTCCCTGCTATTATCCCTACTGATATACCTCAAGGAGAGGAAGTTGTTGTTGAAAAGTAAAGTACTATGGATCCTTTAGATTTTCTTCATGAGGAAGAAGCACTTCCCAATGCTGCAAGGAAATTGGTTTTTCCTGTTTCAGAACAACAGGAAACCTTAGAGGCAAATCTTGTTGAAGAGATTCCATCTGTTGAACAAAGAATGGAAATTTCCTTTCAGCTGGCAAGGCAAGAGTTTGCTGAAGAGATTAGGGATGATCCTGTGGATCTTGTCCTTGTTTCTGAACCTCAAGAATCTGGAAGGGAAGCACACGTTGAAGGGGAGGAAACTCAAAATCTTGATATTGTGGAAGATGGATCTACTGAAGCTTCTTAACCTTCTATCACTTTTTCTGAGCACTCTCGATATGAGTTCCCAAGATTTTATGATGTGAATGAGTCACAAAAAGTAACTGCAAATGGAATGGATCTTTCTTCTCTATTTCAACTAAAGTCCATAGATCATTTAGAACCAGAACCAGAGCCCCAACCTCAATCAGAAACAGAATCTAAGTCTGAAGATGACTCTGAACCTCAACCAGAATCTGATCCTTTACCTTTACCTGCATCCTTACCTGAGCTTTACTCCTTTATTACCAAATATTATTTGAATGATTTTGGAGAGACTTTTTTAGTTGGAGTTGAGGAAATTGTCTCCACTCACCCTCACCCAGTGACTCAATTAAGTCAAGAAGATGCATCAATTCTCTTGGAAAATATTATCATTCATATTAAACCAAGGATGATCCAAGAAATACTAGTAGTCAGAGTAGAGAATAATTTGTTGAGTGCTGATGTTGCAAATCTGCAAAGTATGGTAGAAAGTCTGCAGAATGTGTTATCTTTGAGATTAGAGCCTGCTCTTGTTCTTTCCCCTACACCTGTTGATGTTTCTCCTGAGTATTCTGATTCCCTCCTTGCTAGGGAGATTGTGTCTCAAGTTCATCCATACCTACTATCTTTTGATGAAAATCTTTGAAAAAGGCACACCAAGATGCTGGAACGCATGAGAGAGTTTGTGGAAAATCTCAACAAGCATACAGATGAATACACTGGATGTATGCAAAAAGTTCTGAAGCAGCTCAAAGTTCTAATCGAAGCTGTCAAGGATTCACCTATTTCTGGTCAGACCACCACACCTTCTTTGGATGATTCTATACTGAGATCCATAATAAAGGTAGAATTTCAGAATGCCTTCAGTGGTTTGGATCTATCTTCTTTGTAAGAATTGATTAAGAACAGTGATATAGCATTGGACTTGGTTAGGATTTATTCTAAGATAGCCAATGATGCTCAACAAGAGATCTCCAAGAAAATAGATTTGTATCTTTCCCGAATTTTCTATAAAAGTGATATGACAGATCACTTTAGATATCTTGTGGAAAATTTTAGAATCCCTCAGGTGACTCACGCTTTTAAACCTCATGTTCAGAAACTTTCAGAGTTCACCAGATTGTTGGACAGATTTCTGGAGAATAAGGATGATTTTGAAATGGCTACGCAGTATGGTGGTGAAATAATTACTGATTTCATCAATCTTTTGAAGTCGTATCTTCATGTGCAGAGTACTGCTATAGTTTCTCCAGCTGATGCACCCTTTAGACCTGGACTACCTACCTTAGCCTCAACTGCCATGACAGTTAGACAAGCTCTTTCTCAGATCCGGTCAGTCATTCTTCACCAACCACAACCTAGATCTTCTACTGCTCCTACTTTGGCTCCATCTGTTGTAGAGACCCGAAGCTTGACATACATGGACATTACATTACTTTTTCGGAATACTTAGTACATAACAACAACAGACACACAAGGACCGTAATATTTTAGTGTCTTTGGAAACTCGGAGTATAAACTTCTTATCATGTTGAAAGATCTTAAACATCTCTCATAACGATTCTCCCTTTTTTGTTTCCTTACCTAAAACCTTTCTTTATATCCTGGGGAAAATAAAACATAAAAGGGTGAGCTCAAATGCTCAGTAAGGGTAAAAAAAATAAATATCAATCACATCATACACATAAGAACATAGCTTTTGGAAATCTTAACCTGCAAAAGAGCTCATAATATCATAACATGGGATAAATCATAGAAGTGAAATGTAATTCCAATAATCACAACTTAAAACATGAAACTTTGTGGCATATACACATAATCATAGAGAATAATTTCTTGTTAGTCAAGACTCATTTCCAAGAATATCTTAGTGGACAAAGTCCCTTTCTGAACCGAGTCACCCTCGTTCCAGTCCTGTTTCACTGAACCGGTATAACCTATCATTCCAGCTATGTCTATCTCATGAGATATAAAATCTTTACCCAATGCATTGGAGGGAGATATAGGTCCCACCCATCTTATAATGAATCCTTTCTTATGTGTGCCACATAATCATAAATCATACATCATCGCATAACACATGTAACAAAAATGGGATTCTTGAAACATCATGACATCATAAAAAAAATCATATAAGGTAAATGACTTCTTAAAAATAATTCCCTCACAAAATAATCAAATAGATGTAATAATAGGGATAAAAATAGAACCCTTTATTATCTTAGATGGAAAATAATTTTGATAAAACACTTGAACTCCATTCTTGAGGAAAATATCCTTTCTTCTTCAAAAACACTTTTCTTTTCTTAACATGTCATACAATTATAAACTAAAAGAAGTTGATTAAAAATAAAATTGAAAAATTGTAAAGGAAGATTCTTGGAAATAATGTTTTAAAAATCCATTCATGCCGTATAAGTTAAAAAAAACATTCTTCGTTCTTTTGTCAGAAAAGTCGTATGAAAAAACGACAAAAGATTCATTTAATATTCTTCACTAAAAACTCACCAAAGGGTAAAATTGGATTTAAACAATTGTATGTGGATGGAAAAAATATTACATATTGAGGGAACATGGATGTGGATGATAAAATACACCCCAGTAAATACCAAAGTATAAACAATCTCGGATAAAAATGAGATTGTGATATTTCCCCTTACCTTAGGTCCGATTTGCTTCGTAAGTGTCCGAAACTCCTGTATAATGATTTAAATGATGTCATTGACTTATTACAGAATCATATTCATTGTTATGATATCATATATGGTTCACTTATGACATTATATTACCCGTTCTTTTGTAAATTCATGTTAAAGTAGCATTTTGGGTAAAATCGCCTAATTTGTCGTTCGTGTTTTTAACTTGTAATTATTAATATGATTACCTGGATCATGATTACTTATATCCAGAATTGTCGTTCGTGTTTTTAACTTGTAATTATTAATATGATTACCCGGATCATGATTACTTATATCCATAATGTAAAACATGATTTATATATAATATATATTCAGAATACATATATATATATATAATATCGATAAATGGAATGAAATACACCGTTCATGGAGACGGTAGTCCGTACGTACGCATGAACGCTGTTTTCGTTTCCTTATTGAATTGAATGGAATTAAGTAGATGAAATACATATAAATATACATAAATACAGTATCATTATTATGTTATATATTTCATTAGTACTTATTATATATACTTTATAATCATTCATGAATGGTTAATCATTGAGAATGAATCTCATCGCGTCGTGGAGACGGTAGTCCGTACGTACGCACGAGCGATGATATCGTTCCCATGGTCGTGAAATTGTGTTGATGTGTATGTATACTATTTCAGTATCAATATCAATTTATAATAATCATATATAGTTACTCATTACACCATGATACCCATCCTTGTAAGGTGATGGAGGAAAATAGATTACACCACGGCGTGGAGACGGTATTCCGTACGTACGCACGCGCGGTGATTTCCTTTTTCCGTAGGATGGATAGAAGGTTAATTAGAGTTGTTTAATATTTATAATAACATATCAGTATATAAGAAATACTGATGTTATTACTTTATCATGAAACAACTAAAGAAGAATAAGTTGAAGAAGAAAGAAGTTGAAAAGATCGGTAATGGATATTACCTCTTCTTTGGAACGCCTCTTTGAATCTTCCACTTAGGGAACTATGATTGGTCTTTGAAGAAGACCAGGACCTCTAGGATTATTCTAGGGAAGTGGAGAAGGGATTTGTGCAGGGGTTGGCCGAGCTTGAGTGCTCAAATTGGTGTGAGGAGGAGGGGGAGGAGGTGCCCTTTTATAAGGTAGGAGAGGGGTACCTTAGGAATATCTCAAAATATTATTTTATACTAAAGTCAAAATCGGTTTATAATGGTTCCAAAGGGTCTTATTTCGAAGCTAAAGTAGGGATGGGTCGAAATCATATCAACCAATTGGATTTAGACAAGTTTAGGATATTATTTTAACCTTATCAATTAGATTTAACTCTAAGTTAAATAATTTAACTTTTACCGTGTCTTTTTTGTTTTCTTTCACTATATGGTTAATACACTTACTATACCATGCCAAACGAACCCCAAATTGTTTATTATTAATATATATATCCTTATATAAGTCATTTGGCCGAACCTTATATTTTTAGGAATAAAATAGCAATTAGTAATATAATATTTGATTTAAAAACTGTTTTGTGTCAATTTTGACACTATTTGATATATGATTTTTGTGAAAGTGATAACAGAATTATATGTTCGCAAAAAGTTGATTAAATCAACACTAATATATCATACCAACCTAGAAAATTAGTGGAATCCATAAAAAGTCTCAAATTACATCTATTTTGGTGTTTATAACATCAATTATGTCAATATTTCATTAATAAGATAATTACTGCATCATCATTGTGTCATAAATAAATTAACATATTTAATGTCTAAAAATTACAAATAAAATACCATTATGTAGGAAATCGTTTTAGATTTCTAATGAATATTTACAATTGAATTTATCTAATGTATAACCCTATATTAAAAATGTTTTACTTATTAAACATTGATTTTAACTATTTTAACCCTTCTTTAAATAAATTAATAATAAATGTCCTAATCTAATCCAAGTGGGCCTAAGTGGTCATATTTTATTCCTAAGATTGTTTTTGGTCGAATTACACTTGTCCAATAGAATTAGGACATGCGTTAGGGTAATAATAATATCATTTTTACCCTTAATTACCCTATTTACTTTTAACCTTGGTAAATAAAAGTAAAAAGTTACTATTCACCAAAAATTATTTTCATCTCATTGAACCACATTTTACTTACTGACTTCAACCATGTCTCTCTGATTTTTGAAATTCCATTCACATAAGCGGTAAAATTAAGTTTTATTGAAAATTCAGTTTTTTTAACTACCACTTAGTAGTTTCACTATTCATCAAAAATTGATGTTTTTCAGAACAATGCCAAAATTTCATCCTAAGCTATATTTCATATTCAGAATTCAAAAATGAAGTCTATTTTACCAAATTCATAACATAGAAGTTTAATTAATTAATTTTATAATTAAATCCCACTGTTAAAACAAATAGCGTGTTTTTAAGAAACAATATCTATCAAAAGATTGACACTTGTTTATGTCTGGTTTAAATGTGAAATTACATCCAATGACCAACATTGTATTAAATTGTAAAAATATATTCCAAATCTACTTTAAAACCACTCAAATTAATAATTTATCAATACTAATTATTTCGATTAAAAAAGTTGTTTTTAATTAAAATTTAGTAATTTTCACTATTCATCATAAAATAAAAGTTATCCGAAAAGTACCAAAATTTCACCCTAAGCTAATTTCGATACTCCGAATCCAAAAATGAAGTCCATTTTGAAAAATAAAATTTACTAAATTTAAAAAAGTGGTTATTACTATTCATAACAGCTAGTTTTAATAATATTTTAATAGCATATCATTGTTTAGTGAAACTCAGTATTGCGTACTACACACGCTATCGAGGAAGGTCGCGATTGCGTGTAATGAAAGGCAAGTCAAGGATGCGTGTTGTGAAAGCTCCTTTCGGTGTAGCGTACAACACAAGACATTAATGAAATTAAAAAAATATTTTTCATAAAATCTAGGGGTGTTACATTCTACCCCCCTTAAAATGAATTTCTCCCTCGAAATTCGTCGGGGTTATAAATGGTTTACTATTCGAAAGTTTCTTTAATAGAAATCCACATCGTAAAAAGGAATACCAAAACTTGGCTTTAAAAACTAAAGTATGAAATGTAACGATTACCCAAAAAAACTAATCACTGGGTTTCCACATAGGTGAAAATATGGATATGGAAGAGAAATCTAACCATCATGTTCTGATGGAGAGTGGTAGAGAACATGGCTATGGAAAATCCAGTAATCACAAATCCATAAATTTGTGACGATCTAACGTACCATCTGATTCATCAGGTATAAGATCACTAGGACAACATGTTTGGTTTTCAAGATCATTTCCCTAAAGTTGAAAATTTGAATTAGAATAAATACTTACTTTATTTTGGTACAATCTCATTGTTGTTCGTGCCTTGAACAATTTCCACTTCATCTCTTAAATAAATGAAGTTGAATTTGTTATTCGTGAAGTGTTAGCAGATCATGTGATAGAATGACAGGTCATTCCATCTGTCTCAACCAAAAGGTTAGCAAAAAAAATTATATACATAAGTCGATCTATAGTGAGATTAATCATATATGGTTCCTAAAATGGACTTATACTTCATATATCGTACTGCTTAATAAAATAAAACTAGTTTCTACTAAACAGGGACTTCCTGTAGGCCAGTGGTAGGCGATAAAGGCCAGTCGCACTTCGGTTGTGGGTTCGATTCCCACAGCCTTGTCCGACGCGATGGGCTGTCGCCCGTCCTGCAGGTTGTCCTTTTTCTAAAACTATATTACTATAACATCCCATCAATAATATCGAAAAACAAACAATACTAACTTATGTCCAACATAATCCATTCTAATCTTTAGGCTTATCCATAATACTGCAGTCCACTCTCATAATATAGTGAAAACGATTACCAGAGATTTAATACTATCGTTGATCCCCATATATCATAAGATATGTCTTGTTGGTCACATTCCAAACATTCAAAGGCCTTAATCATGTATTCTCTTGAATACCCATTGAACCTTAGTGAAAACATGAATTCAGTTAAAAGTTAACACTTTCCACATACCAAAATCCTCAAAATTCTATATACTCTAACCATGATATTACTTAGTCCTTATATCAATCATGAGCTCATGAATACAATCAAACATCTCATTATCTTCTTATCCTTTCATTATGCACATATCATCTACTTTCCAATAGTATCTGAATAACCTTTCATGGTTACTGGTACCATTCATCATACAATTTCAAAACTTAAGGAAAGACAACAGTGTAACAATCCTTAGATGTCTTTATTCCATGAGATTACTTATACAACATTACACATGATAGGCATGTAATCATTCCACTACATTCTTAAACCATTGATCGAGGTTCAACAATTCTTTCATCTCACATATCATTTGTAGTCTCTTCATCATCATCAACATAAATACTTCCCATACGACCATACTGATTCTCTTCATGATACTTTCCCTTAGGGCATTGGTTTTCCTAATGCCCATACATTCCACATTTAAAGCATTTAACCATTGTTGATGTCATAGCAATACCATTATCCTCATCCCTGGTGTTAACTGAACCTTTTCCTTTGCACTTACTGGCTTTGTGTCCTTCTTTTCCACACCCAAAGCATCTTCCAGTCCCTTTGAAACATTCTCCTTGATGACTCTTCCCACATGATTTACATAGGGGAAATTGAACTTTCTTTCCTCTATGATCATCATGAAACTCCATCTTTCTCTTATTAGCCGAGTCCGGAAACTTACCAAATTTTACTTTATTGATCATATTATGAGATTGCTGATTCGGCATAATAATGATGTTTGGACTTCCAAATCCCATTTCATTTGGTTGCTCATGAAGAATATCATTCCATTGTCCATCATATCCTCCATTATTGTGAATCATCTTGTTTCCAGCCATTTTCTAAAACCCAAAAAAGAATAGCGTGAGAGGCAAAAATCATAATAAAGGGGGAGTAACTTCAATATCTAACATCTTTGGTTTAATCTAATATCATTACTATAGTTCTAGGACTATATCCTATACGTATACTTATCCTTAGGGACATCCCTAGACATACCTTAGAAATATCTCTAGGGATCTCACTAACATTCTCACGTCCTAGTTTCCAAAGGTTGACTAAACCTTTCCTCTGATACCAACTGTAGAGACCCGAAGCTTGACGTACATGGTCATTACATTACTTTTGCAGAATACTTAGTACATAACAATAACACACACACAAGGACCATAATAGTTTAGTGTCTTTGGAAACTCGGAGTATAAACTTATTATCATGTTGAAAGATCTTCAACATCTCTCATAACGATTCTCCCCTTTTTGTTTCCTTACCAAAAACCTTTCTTTATATCCTGGGGAAAAGAAAACATAAAAGGGTGAGCTCAAATGCTCAGTAAGGGTAAACAAAAGAAATATCAATCACATCATACACATAAGAACATAGCTTTTGGAAATCTTAACCTGCAAAAGAGCTCATAATATCATAACATGGGATAAATCATAGAAGTGAAATGTAATCCCAATAATCACAACTTAAAACATGAAACTTTGTGGCATACACACATAATAATATAGAATAATTTCTTGTTAGTCAAGACTCATTGCCAAGACTATCTAGTAGACAATGTCCCTTTCTGAACCGAGTCACCCTCGTTCCAGTCCTGTTTCACTGAACCGGTATAACGTACCGTTCCAGCCATGTCTATCTCATGAGATATAAAATCTTTACCCAATGCATTGGAGGGAGATATAGGTCCCACCCATCTTATAATGAATCCTTTCTTATGTGTGCCACATAATCATAAATCATACATCATCGCATAACACATGTAACAAAAATGGGATTCTTGAAACATCATTACATCATAAAACAAATCATATAAGGTAAATGAATTCATAAAAATAATTCCCTCACAACCTAATCAAATCAATGTAATAATAGGGATAAAAACAGAACCCTTTATTAACTTAGATGGAAAATAATTTTGATAAAACACTTGAACTCCATTCTTGAGGAAAATATCCTTTCTTCGTCAAAAAGACTTTTCTTTTCTTAACATGTCATACAATTATAAACTAAAAGAAGTTGATTAAAAATAAACTTGAAAACTTGTAAAGGAATCTTCTTGGAAATAATGTTTAAAAATTCCATTCATGCTGTATAAGTTAGAAAAACATTCTTCGTACTTTTTTTCGGAAAAGTCAAAAAGTACCTCGTATGAAAAAACGACAAAAGATTCATTTCATATTCTTTACTAAAAACTCACCAAAGGGTAAAATTGTATTTAAACAATTATAAGTGGATGGAAACAATATTAAATATTGAGGGAACATGGATGTGGATGATAAAATACACCCCAGTAAATACCAAAGTATAAACAATCTCAGATAAAAATGAGATTGTGATATTTCCCTTTACCTTAGGTCCGATTTGCTTCATAAGTGTCCGAACCTCCTGTATAATGATTTAAATGATGTCATTGAATTATTACAGAATCATATTCATTGTTATGATATCATATATGGTTCACTTATGACATTATATTACCCGTTCTTTTGTAAATTCATGTTAAAGTAGCATTTTGGGTAAAATCGTCTCATTTGTCGTTCGTGTTTTTAACTTGTAATTATTAATATGATTACCTGGATCATGATTACTTATATCCAGAATGTAAAACAAGATTTATATATAATATATATTCAGAATATATATATATATATATAATATATCAATAAATGGAATGAAATACACCGTTCATGGAGACGGTAGTCCGTACGTACGCATGAACGCTGTTTTCGTTTCCTTATTGAATTGAATGGAATTAAGTAGATGACATACATATAAATATACATAAATACAGTATCATTATTATGTCATATATTTCATTAGTACTTATTATATATACTTTATAATCATTCATGAATGGTTAATCATTGATAATGAATCTCATCGCGTCGTGGAGACGGTAGTCTGTACGTACGCACGAGCGATGATATCATTCCCATGGTCGTGGAATTGTGTTGAAGTGTATGTATACTATTTCAGTATAAATATCACTTTATAATAATCATATATAGTTACTCATTACACCATTATACCCATCCTTGTAAGGTGATGGCAGAAAATAGATTACACCACGGTGTGGAGACGGTATTCCGTACGTACGCACGCGCGGTGATTTCCTTTTTCCGTAGGATGGATAGAATGTTAATTAGAGTTGTTTCATATTTATAATAACATATCAGTATATAAGAAATACTGATGTTATTACTTTATCATGAAACAACTAAATAATAAGAATTTGAAGAAGAAAGAAGTTGAAAAGATCGGTAATGGATATTACCTCTTCTTTGGAACGCCTCTTTGAATCCTCCGCTTAGGGAACTATGATTGGTCTTTGAAGAAGACCAAGACCTCTAGGATTATTCTAGGGATGTGGAGAAGGGATTTTGGCAGGGGTTTTCCGAGCTTGAGTGCTCAAATTGGTGTGAGGAGGAGGGGGAGGAGGTGCCCCTTTGTAAGGGAGGAGAGGGGCACCTTAGGAATATCTCAAAATATTATTTTATATTAAAGTCAAAATCAGTTTATAATGGTTCCAAAGGGTCGTATTTCGAAGCTAAAGTGGGGATGGGTCGAAATCATATCAACCAATATGATTTAGACAAGTTTAGGGTATTATTTTAACCTTATCAATTAGATTTAACTCTAAGTTAAATAATTTAACTTTTACCGTGTCTTTTTTGTTTTCTTTCACTATATGGTTAATACACTTACTATAACATGCCAAAAGAACCCCAAAATGGTTATTATTAATATATATATCCTTATCTATGTCATTTGGCCGAACCTTAGATTTTTATGAATAAAATAACAATTAGTAATATAATATTTGATTTAAAAACTATTTTGTGTCAATTTTGAAACTATTTGATATATGATTTTTGTGAAAGTCATAACAGAATTACATGTTCAAACCAAGTTGATTAAATCAACACTAATATATCATAGAAACCTAGAAAATTAGTGTAATTCATAAAAAGTCTCAAATTACATATATTTTGGTGTTTATAACATCAATTATGTCAATATTTCATTAATAAGATAATTACTGCATCATAATTGTGTCATAAATAAATTAAATTATTTAATGTCTAAAAATTACAAATAAAATACCAATATGTAGGAAATCTTTTTATATTTCTAATGAATATTTACAATCTAATTTATCTTATGTATAACCCTATATTAAAAATGTTTTACTTATTAAACATTGATTTTAACTATTTTAACCCTTCTTTAAATAAATTAATAATAAATGCCCTAATCTAATCCAAGTGGGCCTTAGTGGTCATATTTTATTACTAAGATTGTTTATGGTCTAATTAAACTGGTACAATAGAATTAGGACATGTGTTAGGGTAATAATAATATCATTTTTACCCTTAATTACCCTATTTACTTTTAACCGTGGTAAATAAAAGTAAAAAGTTACTATTCACCAAAAATTATTTTAATCTCATTGAACCACATTTTACTTACTGACATCAACCGTATCTCTTGGATTTTTGAAATTCCATTCACAGAAGCGGTAAAATTATGTTTTATGAAAAATTCAGTTTTTTTAACTACCACTTAGTAGTTTCACTATTCATCAAAAATTGATGTTTTTCAGAACAATGCCAAAATTTCATCCTAAGCTATATTTCATATTCCGAATTCAAAAATGAAGTCTATTTTACCAAATTCAAAACATAGAAGTTGCATTAATTAATTTTATAATTAAATCCCACTGTTAAAACAAATAGCGTGTTTTTAAGAAACAATATCTATCAAAAGATTGACCCTTGTTTATGTCTGGTTTAAATGTGAAATTACATCCAATGAACCACATTGTATTAAATTGTAAAAATATATTCTAAATATACTTTAAAACCACTCAAATTAATAATTTATCACTATTAATTATTTCGATTAAAAAAGTTGTTTTTAATTAAAATTTAGTAATTTTCACTATTCATCAGAAAATAAAAGTTATCCGAAAAGTACCAAAATTTCACCCTAAGCTAATTTCGATACTCCGAATCCAAAAATGAAGTCCATTTTGAAAAATAAAATTTACAAAATTTCAAAAAGTGGTTATTACTATTCATAACGGCTAGTTTTAATAATATTTTAATAGCATATCATTGTTTAGTGAAACTCGGTATTGCGTACTACACACGCTATCGAGGAAGGTCGCGATTGCGTGTAATGAAAGGCAAGTCAATGATGCGTGTTGTGCAAGCTCATTTCGGTGTAGCATACAACACAAGACATTAATGAAATTAAAAATAATATTTTTCATAAAATCTCGGGGTGTTACATCTGTTTTTGAAGGTCTACCCTTACCCTCGTTGTCTACCACATCTATGCCTTTGTCTACTTTAGCACCAGCTCCTACTACTGATAAAGGCAAAGACAAGATGGATCATTGAAGAGTTCGAGGGCTATTTTTTAGTGGATGTATTTTGTTGTTTCATGTTTTATTGAACTTTGAACCCTTTGTTTAATACCAAATGAAGTGTTTCATTTCATTATCTCTACTTTTTGATAATCCCAAAATGGGGAGAAAAACTACAAGTGTCAGTTCTATAATATTATAAATGGGGGAGAAAAAATTCAAGTATCAGTTCTATAATGTTTTTTCTATGCAAGTTACTGTAATTTTACATGTCAATTATATTCTACCAATATATGATTTTTGATCATCAAAAAGGGGGAGATTGTTGGAATCCTCATGTGTTAATCATGTTTTAATGATAAAAAATCTCTATACTATTAATTAATATCGATCTTCATTTAACATCTTGCTAATTCTCTTCAATCTCAATAATATCTACACATCATGTTTTTATAATAACAATGCTTATGGATGTTAATTACTCTCTTTATTATTTACAATTCTTATGCATGATCACAATTCTCAAATATATTATCACACCTTTATATTTATGATTCACATTCTCTTACTCTCTAATGATTAACCTTAATCCATATTCTGTATATCACTGTCTTAGTCCAAATACAGATATTTTTCTATGTATAGACTCACCGTGACCCAGACACCATGACCATACACCGTGACCCAGACACCGTGACCAACACCGTGAACCAGACACCGTGAACCAGACACCGTGACCCAGACACCGTGACCCAAACACCGTGACCAGACACCGTGACAAAGACACCGTGACCAGACACCATGAAGTACTCACCGTGAATGACACACCATAAAGCTCATAATGTGAACCACATAACGTAAAGGACTCACCGTGAAGGACACACCGTGAAGCTCATACCGTGAACCACATACCGTGAAGAAGACACCATTTCCATAATCACTATGACACTGTTTCTTATGTTTTTTTCAATATTATTTCAATAATTCTAACGGTCATATTTTTTCTTTTTAATGCAATTAATGTTATTTAATGATAGTTGTTGGCATGTCAGGAAACCGTATCTCGTACTTATGAAAAGGGAATCATTCCTACTACCAGAACTCGTGGAATATAAGAAAGACTAAGATACAGTACATGTGTAAGGAACAAGGAACAAGAGAGAAGCAATAAGCAACAAGCAACAACACGAAGAACATACGTACATCCGAGTGCACTTTGCTGAACAAGAAGAACAATCCTGAACAAGTGGGAGATTGCAAGTCCTTCAGAGAACTCTCATGAGTGCAATCCAATACTGCTGAAGAACACACAATGAATTAAGAGATATTTCTCACTCCTGAAGAAGACAAGATGAACTACGACACTCTATTTTTCAACAGAAAAACTAGAGAAGGGCTCAAAAGCATTCATGCTGAATCCAACGAGTCCAGAGCTACATTGATAATCACTATGGATTTATAAAATCTCATATATCTTCTCTATGTGATTTATTTATTAACTTTCGAGCAGTGTGGTGTACTCTGTATATCTTTACACACACTATCTCTTGCACTGAACTGGAGGATATCAAAATCCTCACTCAAATTCTCTTTACTTATGTTTACCCACGTCAACTGTGGAAGAGGTCCTTGTGTGACTTAGTCTTTGTTTTTTTCCCATGATTAACGTGGTAGAGGTCCCTACGTGGCCTGGACAGTTTTGAAAAACTGTCGTTAACCCCGATCCAAGGTGTGGATCAAATTTATATATATTTAAGAGGACTAAGTCTCGGTTTGAGACTGAAACACTTGTTATATCTGCTGTGCATCTTTTATTTGAGTTTAAAGTATACTATATATATCTTATTTATTCCGCTGTTATTACTTTGAAATAAAAAACTATTTTGAATCTACTTTGATAGTTAAATTAGAAAGTATTTACACTTATTGTAAACCAATATGTTAGCTTCAAAAGTTAGTTTGATATTGTAGTTAAATTAACTGAGACCTAATCAATCATTGAGAAGCTAAGTGAACATTTACAATCTGTATAAATTCACTACAGTATAACTTATTCTATAAATCGGGGGATTTTAAGTAGACAATATTTTAACAAAAATTTTAATTGGAACTCAATTCACCCCCCTCTTGAGTGTCCACTCTGACCAACAGGCACCTTTGTATTCCTTATCAAGGAAGTCCTCAAACATTAAGGTAGTCGGAACCTCTGTATTCCTATGACTTATATCACTCAATAATACATAGTAACAATCAATGTCACATGAAGAAATCTGAACATGATGTTTAGCACACACAAATCCTAAGAGTCTCTCTATCTAGAAATCTATTTTTTAGCATGTAATCCCTAGAGTTATAGAATAGTATTGGGATCATTCAAATGAGCTATTATTTATAGGAATTTCTCCAATGGTAAGCTCCCTCCTCCAATGATCATATTTTCCCTTGAATATTAGAGGGAAATGTACATGTTTCACTCAAACAACGGTTAGTTAGGAACATAATGCAAAACATCATTTCATAAATATAACAAGGCTAAGAAAAACATGTTTTATCAACCAATTATTTTTTTCAGAGTCTAAGGAAAAATAAGGTTCAGAGTCTAAGAGGAAAACATTTGAAGTATATATTAACTGGATATTTGGATTCTGTTTTTCATGGAATTCGGAATCAAAATTCTGTAGACATAGGAGTCTGAATTCTGAGGAATTTAGAGTCAACATTTTATGAAATTTGGAGTCTAAAATATATGGAATTCTGAACCTAAATTATGAGGAATTCGGCGCCTGAATTTTGAGGAATTCGAAGTTTGAATTCTAAGGAATTCAGAGTTTGAATTCTATGAAATTTGGAGTCTGAATTCTAATGAATTCAGAACCATAATTATGAGGAATTCAGAGTTGGAATTATATGGAATTCAAATTCTAAATTCTATCAAATTCACAATCCAAATTATTAAAAATTCATAACCCTAATTCATGTGGAATTCAAAGTCTAAATTTCAAAGAATTCCAAATCTGAATTTCAGAGAATTCAGTGTCTGAATTCAAAACCTAAAAATAGAATACTCCATATCTTATTTTTTATAGGATTATATGGTTTTTAGTATGAAACCAATTTTTACACTTTAGAAATAAAAATATTTAGAAAATAAATCATGAACAATGAAAACAAATGTAAGGAGAAAATTTCCTTGGGGAAGGAAATGTTTTCTTATAAAAAACATTTCAGGGAAATAAAATTTACCATGATAGAGTGTCTATGAATTTCGAAACATAAAGGAATGGAAAAGTCATAAAGAGACCTTATTGACTCAATATTATGGAAGATAATAAAAATGAAATCCTGGGAAAATTAGTTTACTCAAACTGAATGTGGTTTCACTGAAGTGAAAGGAATTGAAATTTTTCAAGAGTCTAATCAAAATCCATCATTTACACAAAGAGACGTGAATATCGATGATGACCCCCTCACAATTAAGGATTGATGGTGACAATGATGTTAATAATTTTAAAAATGAATTTTAAATGACAAAAGATGATGAAACTATAAGTCATATGAATATTGATGACGCTGAGGAGGAATATGAAGAAATTAACATCATCAGGTATGAAGATGATGATGAAGGTGAACATTGACATAGTTAAATGCTGGTTATAATAATAACTAATATATATCTATATATAATAGTTATTTTCAACTATCTGATAACAATAATCATATTGTCATTTAGATGTACCCTGATCTATTTCACGAGTTGTAAGAGGCTGAGCTACCTTTAAATGAGGGGGATTTTGGATCATTTGACCCTTATCCTACTGACGGTTTAGGGGGTCTCTGGAGGGGGTGCGGTCTTGCACGACTGATGATTCCTGACCTTATCCTTGTGTGACGTCCATGTCTTGGCTTCGATCCACAAACACGGAGGTATAGTAACCTGTATATTTTTATTAGATTTAATTAATTAATATCTATATATACACTAATTTTTTGATTATTTAGTCGTTTTCACAGTTTGGAGCATGTAGATATTTGCCAGGGGAGCACTACTTTGCACAATTACTTTTCTCACCCATGGATTAAATGGGATCAGATTCCCATGGATGTGCGGCTCAGCAAGTTCAATCACTGGTTGGTATGTAAATAAATAATAATTTTTTTGAAATTTATTTTATAAATAACTTGAGATTATAAATTATTTATAGGGTTTATGGTATCCCATCAATGATATCATGCACGATGCTATCCACACGACATGGAAAGTGTCTATGTGTGACTGTTTCCCTCAGTTTTTTCAAAATTTCAGAAGTACGACCGTTAAGAAAGCAGGAGTGAGAGAATTTGATGAGTCGTGTAGAGCCCACTGACCAGAGTACATTTCATCTCACATTTGGGATGGATTATGTTTACACTGGTTGGGTGGTGTATTTTAGAGGATATATTCAGTGGGTTGGCAGAACCTGGGAAGATAGGAGTAGACACATCAAGCTTGTCGTTGTACATTTTGTATGAATAGAGAGCATCTTGTAAGTATTTTTTTAAATATTTTAAATATTTTTAAATATAAAAAGTTTATTTTATATTTCTTTAGGTATTATAGAATCCTGGTATTACAGAGTATGGCGTTTATCAGATGATGTATAGTGATCCATCCACTAGAGAGATTAGAGGTGATCGCCAGCGTCGAATTGTGGTTAGTATTATTATTTCTAGTTTGAAAATTAGCTACATATAAATTATTCACAATTTTAATTTCAAATTGGAATTAAAGGAGTCATAATTGGCTGTGACCTCTCAGACACAGGGTGAGAGTCAGGACTAGACGACTGATCAGACTAGTTCCCACCATTTTGATGAGGCAACATAGATGTAGGCAACTCAGTATGGCTTTGAGATGGGCCGAGTAGTTGGTATCGTCTCTTATTTGACTCTTGTTAATTATTATGGTACTGATGTGATGTTGGCATCCAGTTCGATAGGAGCTCGTGAAGAGGCATCTTCTTCTACCTCACAGTATCAGGAGCATTTGCGAACTCATATTGAGATTATAGAGTTTGAAGAAGCAGTATGAAGAGATGCGTCAGCAGCAGCAGCAGCAGCAGCAACATGAAAAGGATATTAATTGATAGCAGTAGCAGCAGCATCACGAGTAGATGGAATACCTGCGTCATCTGACTCATAGTTTAGGGATGGATTTTCCTCCACCATCTCCTATATCTCCTCCACCTCCTATAAATGAGGACCCCCAATAAATTTTTTATATTAAAAACATTTTAATTCAAGATTTGTTGTAATATAAATTATTTAGAGTTTATTTCTTTTATATTGGTGTGAATATTGCATAATGTAATTTCATTTATCTTTTTAATATTTTATTATTTATTAGTAGTATTATATTTTTTAATATTTCTTTATTTTAATAATAATAATAATAATTTTTATAGATTATTATATTTTTTTGTGAATATTGAGAATTTTAATATTTTTTTATTAATTTAATAATAATCATATTATTTTTTCATTAATCATAATTTTATTAATTTTTTTTATTATTATAATTTTTTAATGTTTTTTATTTTACTACTAATAATAATATTATATTATGAATTTTTTCTATTTTTTTGAGATTATTGAGAATTTTAATTATTATTGATTTTATTTTAATAATATTAATATTATATTTTCAGTAATCATAATTTTATTAAATATATTTTTTACTTTTTTTAGTAGTTGCGATGATACTTGTTGCAATGGGAGCCCGTCACAAATAGTTTAAATATATATTTTTGAAAAATGTATTTGCGACAGGACGAGGGGCCCATCACAAATACTATTTGCGATGGGCCCATTGCAAAAGATTTTTTTAAATATAATGTATATAATTGAAGACTTATTTGCAACCAGGAACTTTCCCATCAGAATTACTATTTTCATCGGGCTCATCACAAAAGTTTTATTTATATATAATGTATATAATCAGAGGCATATTTGTGATGGGAATGTTTCTGGTCGCAAATACTAGTTTTTTAAATGGGCCAGTCACAAGTAATAGTATCTGCGACACCATTTTTAGCAATAGGATATTTGCAATGGAGCCCCATCTCTAAATCTTATTTGTGACTGGATCCCATCGCAAATAGCCCACCATAAACACCTCTAATTCCAGAAGTGTTATATCCTTGAGATACAAGAAATATTCACAAAATATTAATTTAATGTGGTGTATGTAATACACATATAACATCATGTTACCACTTTCATGTATTCATAAACCCATATTTTGATGATTCTTTTTTCAGGTTTCATTTGGGGTTGTTTTATGTTGAGATTTTAAAAGTTTTGAAAATCATGGGCTAGTGCCCACTGGTGCACAATTTTCCCAGACTATGTGACTTCTCAATAAAAACTATAAAAACCAAGGTAGTACATTTTTCCTGGTTGGGGCATAGTTTTTAACACAGTGTGGCCCTACTAATATTACTATATATGGGATTTAAGATATCCAAAAATCTATCAATAAAGACCTGAAACCCTCACTTTATTTGTTGTATGAACCTATTATGACCCCATACATTTTATTCTTCCTCGAGAGTATCCAAGTGGTAATTTTGGCCAATTTACACCCCCCCAAAAGCATATCTAAGATTTCTGAATGTTATTCGATCAATTCCAAGAATGTTTCCTCACTCTGTTCTCTGCCTCTCGCAATCTCTCTTATCCTCCCTATGGTTTTTGGATCCCCATGTTGATTTGTGGATCTAATACCAACTATTTTGGATTTTAAAAACAGGTTGATCCTTGTTTCCTAGATTTCGTGATAACTATTCTTTGTTGATGAATCCTGATTATGGTGTGGTGAATCGAGATCCCATGACCACAAGGTAGGTGGTTAAATCATGATGCAAAAATTTTATTAACCTGAAATTTCTTGTTTAATTTCAATTATTGGAATTAAATTAAATTCCTTGTTTTCAATTATATTTTATTCAATTAGTTTGTTGAAAAAACCCAATTCCATTAAATTAGGGTTTTAAAATGGTATTTTGGCATGAAATTGTGAAAACCCCAATCACATTGAATATGGGTGTGTTTAGGGAAATTGGTGATATTTAAATTTTTTTATTTAAATTGTGTAATGAGTTTGATTGAAAAATTGTGAAAACCCCAAATTCCATTGAATTGGGGGGGGGGGTTATTTTTAAATTAATTAAAAATGTTTTAAATTAAATTTCATGAATTTAATTGTGAAAGGGAATTGTGAAATTAGAATTTATAATTGATTTGAAATTCCTATTTTTGAAAATGGATTAATGTTTTTTGATAGAAACCTCTAGGAATTATCTTGGAAAATGCATGTTTTTTTATTAAAGACTAGTTTTGCTGTTAAACTGGAAATTATAATTTTTTAAATGGGGGAATGGTATTTAATTTTATTTTATTTTTTCTTAAAATAAATTTCCTATCATTAAATTTTACTATAGAACACACAAACCTAGGTATGGGGAAGACACTCTATGTTGGAATTTCCCAAGAGGTAGATTAATACTTTACAAAACTAAAAAAATCTTCAGTTAGGTCCATTTATTACATTGTGGGACTTGGATAAGTCATCTGTTTCTAGTGCTGAGGGACATGTGTACACATTCCAGTTTATCACATGAGTGGGTGTGGATCCCATAACCTAGAACTATCACATCTCTTGGTATATGACCATATTGCTCTCCTATTTATATATGAGGTTTAAATGTATTACATTATTATAAACTGTTTTACATACCATGAAAATTTATATAAACCATTTTAAATAAAAGTTTTTATTTAATAAAATTCTGTGAACCACCATTTGTTTGAATGTATTTCTATCATTTGAAATGTATTTCCATCATTTGAAATGTTATGCATGATTTTTTAAATATCTTTTTGAAATTCCCAATATATTTATTTGAAAATTTAATTCTCTTTATTGGGTTAATTAAACATTGAAATCTTTTCATGGAATTTCTTGTGAGACCCTACTGGGATTTTAGATAATAAACTACATTTTCCACTATGTCTTTGTTTATTTTATCCTTTTAGTCTCGAGCAGGAGTAAATCACCACTTGGAGGTGGTTTTAGTTTTTTATCGATGGACATATATATTTTCATATATTGGGAATTTGGATTTTTATCTATCCTATTTTAATGGTACTTTTCTACCGCAATTTGGGTTGTTTATACTTGTTCGAGTTTTGGTACAGTTTTTCCAGTGGAATTTATTTTTTATCAAAAATGATTTGTTATATTGCTTCCATAATTTTTGTATAAAATTCATTCCCACTTTGATTTTTTATGATGTAAGGTTCTAGTAGGCAACCGATGGGGATCGGGAATAACCCTTAAGGCTATTTCAAGACTAACTCAGTTATCGGGTTACCAGGGTGCCCAAGAATGGTTTATTAAAAAATGGAATTAGAGCTCTAGGTTGAGATTCTTATCTAGAAATAAAAACTATTTTTGTAATATTGTTGGGACTCCGGAGTTAGTTGCGATTGAGTGGGTGGCCAGCTTTCACCGTAATGAACCTTAATCACCAGGGGTAGTTTGGTAATGAAATCTTAAGGATTAGTCTTAGTAGTTTTCCAATATTTTTTTTGGATAGGATTGAAATAGAAATCCTGATTATCTATTTGTTGGGATTAAATTCTTATGTTGATCTATTTGAGTGTTAATATGATTCGTTATTTGTTTTTTACTGATGTTTTGTAGAATTATGCATCCAGGAAGGTATACGAATTAGATCCATGGGGAATTTTCTGCAGAACCTTAGTGATCCAATCATATTATAGGCCCAAATATGGCAGAAGTGATCATGCACATTGTCCAACCTCTTAGACAAGCACCACCAATAGTTCCCATTCTATCTCCAATCATAGAACCTCAAAGGTATTTTATCCATTAATGTTTTTAATAATTTCTTTAATGAAATATGGTATAATTCAAAGGCACTAATGATCCTCAAGAGGCTAAGAAATGGTTGAGCATGATGAAGCGTTTGTTTAGGTTCTTGTAGAAACTAGAAGAAATCATTATAAAGTGTCCCACCTTCGTGATGGAAGGACCAAGCAAGAGATGGTGGGACACAATGGTTATGGGGAAGAAGCATGAGGGATTAGAGTGGGAATACTTAAAATTTATTTTCAATTTCCATTTATATATGAATTCCATGTAATTTTTCAAAGGTTATAATATTTTTAATTCTTGAGAATGCTGAAAAGACTATTATAGAGTATAAAAACTATTTTGTTGAGACTGTGAATTTCACACCTAAGATAGTATCAAATGAGAATTTAAAGTCTAGATTATTCAAGTTGGGACTTTGATATGAGATCCATTATTAGGTTTTCTTACTGAAGCGTAATTCTTTTGATGATGTAATCGATAGAAAACTAATGACTGGAATAAATATAGCTGGAAAGTTAGGGTTATCAGGAGTTTCATTCTCTCCAAGTGGAAACGTGGGTTCCATTAAAGGAAAGATACATCATGATGATTCTAATTGTTTTTCTTGACATTACGGTCATTCTAGATATTGTGCAGCACCTTTTATTGGATTTTTGATTTGATACCAATGTGATGATCCTAAGAATTCTAAGAGGGTTTTCACTAAGGCACCAAAGGTATGTTGTTCTTGTTGACACCTAGGGAACATAAAAAAGTATGACATGTTTATTCCACTCTGTGTAGTGGTGTGAGATCATAAACTCCCTCTAAAACTATGGGGAAATTAGATATTTAAATGATAAAAGTGTTATAGATACAGTCATCTATAACGATGCTTATTCACGCAATAGAAGAGTCTCTAGAGGAAGCACATATTGGTGCAATGACTGTGAGAAGTACCATTACTATAGTTCCATCATTAGTGATATCTTTTTTTGATAATATTGATTCTAATTCATTTATTTCATCTTGTATTGCTAATATGCTAAATCTTCTTACAAATATTTTATATTATGTCAGGGATATTACTACACCCCATGGTGTGATGAGAGAGAAGGGTCTCCCTAGTAATGCATGTGTTTTATCTGTCTTAGATATAGATATAGTTTATAGTTTTTTGGTTCTATACATGAAACTACATGACATCATTTCTAGGATGGAGTGAAAGATTGCCAATGAATACCAGATTGATTATTGTCTTGGATGAGTCTCATTTACTACACCCAATAGTGTGTCCCATGTCTTTCATGGAGAATGGTAACCAAGGTAGAGTAGAGACAGACCATATAATATGAAATTCGGTAAAGTAATATCAGTTTTTTATTTTTATCTGGAGTGGGAATAATTGAGGGGTTATCCCCCTCTAGTTTTTATTGAGTTTCCCAATGCGTTACCTTATGAATTCTCTTTTTTTTCTACCAGTGAGGGAAGAAGAGTTTTATATTGACTTAGTGCCTCATACTCAACCAGTAACTATTCATTCTTACCACATGGAACTAGTTGAAATGAAAGTGATAAAAAATTAGTTTGATTATCATCTAGAGAATAACTTTATGTGCCTGAGTATACCACCTTGGTTACCATCATTTCTATTTTCTAAGAAGGATAATGATTCACCATGACTACATGTTAATTATTGGAAAATCAATTATGTCATGGTAAATAAAAGTTATCCATTGCAACATATTGATGATCTATTTGATCATTTTAAAGGGGAATGTCGTTTTTGAATATTGATCTTTGATCTGGTAACCATCAATTGAGGATAAAATAATCTAGAATCCATAAATGACCTTTTGGAACATGTACGACCATTATGAGAATCTTATTATCCCCTTCGGTCTAACCAATTATCTCATAGTATTATTGGATTTAATTAACATGATTTTCCACAAGTTACTTGATACATGTGCGGTAGTATTTGTGGTTGACATCATTATTTACTCAAACTCTAAAGGGGATCATGTGATTAATCTAAAAGTAGTTTTATAAATTGTTGAGAAATCACTAACTTTATGCCATGATTTGTAAATGTGATTTCTATATTAAGGAAGTGAAATTATTAGGACACATGGCTTCAGAACATGGTATTTCCATTGATACTGAAAAGGTAAATGCTGTTATGACATTGGATCAGCTAAATAATGTTTTCGAGATTGAATGTTTTTGGGTCTACCTGGTTTTTATCAATGGTCCGTTATGGACTTCTCGAAGTTTTCTTCTCTAATTACTACTCTAAATCATAAGGGAGAAATGTTTTCTTGGGATTATAAATTTTAGAGTTATTTTGTTGATCTAAAATTTATTTTTACTACTGTAATGGTGTTGAATTTTCAAGTGGTCGGGCGGGGTGATGTGGCCTTTTGTGATGCATCAGGATTTGGATTGGGATGCATTATTATGAAAGGTTATCATATCATTTCTAATGGATCTCATTATCATAGGCCACATAAGAAGAATTATACAACCAATGACCTTGAACTTGTAGCTGTGATGCACATTCTTAAGAGTTAGTGGCATTTCAATTATAGAGAATGTTTTACCTCGTTTTCAGGCCAAAATAATATGAGTGATATCTTCTCTAAAAAAATATTTGAATCTCTGCCAGAGGTGTTATGTGGAATATCTAAAATCCTATAACTTTTACCTCTACCATACCCCGTGGAAAGGGAATGTGGTTATAGATGTCTTGATTAGGAAACTTCTTACCCATATAATGAAGGAATCATGGGAAGAGTTGAAATTGGTGACTCTATTTGAACAATTCCATACTAGAGTCTATGAAATGATGAATGAAGTTTCTTTTTCCATTTTTCAGTTGAAATACTCTCTTATCGATATTATCCTTTAAAAAAATAGATTAATGATGATTTCTATAGCATCAGTGACTTTGTTTGTGGTAGGGAGACTAATGTTGAGTGGTTTTCTCCAAAACATGACATTCTAGGCTATTTTAATCACATTGTTGTATCGTTAGTAACATGGATAACTATTCCGAGGGATTTTCCTAATTCATATTAGGATGTCTAGACCATAAAAACAATAATTTTCTTTGAAATGAGTTAATAATTATGGTGGATAGGTATGAGATAACATATTTTTTATTTTGTCTATCATTATTATACATTTCAAAAGGTCATGGTGAAGAACCATAAACCATTGGGTTTGATTCAACCACTTTCCGTCCCTATATAGAAGTCGGATGAGATGAATATGGACATCATGGTTGGGATTCCTCATACTAAAAGATAGAATAATTACATATGTTCTATGAACAATTTATAGACTAAATCAAATCACATTATATCCATTAGAGATATAACCAAAGTTGAGAAGATGGGAAACCTCTTTGTGAAAGAGATTATTAATTTGAATGGAGTTCTATCTTCTATAGTTTATTAATGGAATCCTATGTTCACTTAATGTTTTTGGAGATTTATTTAGATGGCCCTAGGCTCTCACGTCTGTTTGAGAATGACATACCATTCGTAGTCATATGGAAAAATGGAATTGGATATAAAGATTCCTGAGGATATGAATTCTGATTTTGTTATTCAATTTAGTGGGGACTTGGGATGATCATTTGGGGTTGTTTGGTTTTTCATATAACAATATTTATAAGTATGTGATCATAATGGATCCTTTTGAGGCCTTGTATGGATGACCTTATAGATATCTGTTATGTTAGCTAGATATTGGTAAAAAAAATTCGTAGAGGAAGTATGGTGCAAGAGAATACAAATATTATTCTGTTGATTAATCAGATGATGTTGATGAAACAGAGCTGGTATAAGTCGTATGCTGATTATAATCATAGAGCATGTAAGTTTTAAATTGGAGATCAGGTGTTCATGAATGTTTCACCCTGGTTTGGTCATTAATGGCTCAGGAGGAAAGGTAAAATTTATCATCATTTTTCATGACCTTTTGAGGTTGTAGATTTTGTGGAAAAAGATGCTTACCATTTTTTAATTCTACCACAAAAGATGTCGATACATAACATATTCCATTTATCTCAGCGTCAAAAGTATCTATATGATCCATCAAATTTTTTGAGCAGGCATGATCTTGAAGTTAGAGCTAATTTATCCATGACTGAACAACCAGTTAGAATAGTTGATTCTAAAACCAAGTTACATCATGGGAGGATAATACCTTTGGTTTTAGTGAAATAGTAGAAAAATTATGATAATCATGAGATAAGGTAGAGGGAGGCACCGATGAGAGTGTATTGGCCTCATCTTTTTGGCATGAATAATTTTGAGTTGGATTTCTCAAGATAGAAAGCTTACATAGAGGGGTTGTTGTAACATCCTATTACAATTTTATGTTTTTATAAACCTTTATTTTTTACAATGATTTGGATGGGTTTTGTTATAAGTTATTTCATATTGAAATTTTAGATGTTTTTAAAATTATGGGCCAGTGCACGATTGGTGAACAGTTTTAGAAAACCATGTACCCTCTCAAGAAAATCCATGGAATCCTAGGAAATGGTGCTTTTCGTAGTTGGATCATGGTTTGGTAGACCATAAACCCTCTTAATAGAAACCATGTGGACTATTTAAAAAGGGCACATGGTTAGTCTACACAGTTTGTCAAACCATACAACCCTACCAAGCTAACCATACAAAAAATCTAATTAATATGAAAATCATACTTCAAAAACTCAAAACCCTCACTTTAATGTAAATAAGTACCTAAAATGACACTATACATTTTATTTTTTCCTTGGGGTATCTAATAAGTGATTTTGGCCCCTCTACACCCTCCTAAAAGCGTATTGAGTCTTAAAAAACCCCATTCAATCTTCTCCTGATTAGTTTCCTCACCCTATTACCTATCTACAAATATCTATATTCCCCTCAATAGTGGTTTATTGACCCCCCATGTTGATTTATGGATTTAATACTTGCGGTTTTGGATCTAATACTTGCTGTTTTGGATCTTAGTCCTTGGTTTTATCCTTATTTATTAGATTCTATGATCATTGTTTTTAATTAATGAATCCTTATAAGGGTTTAGTGAATTGGGATCCCTTAATCCTGAGGTAGGTGGTCCCGTCATGATGCCCAATTTTTATTAACTATAAATATCTTGTTTAATTTAATTTTTTTTGAATTAAATACAATTTTGTGATTTAAGTTATATTTATTTCAATTGGGTTTTTGGAATAAAAATGAAATTCCATTAAATTGGGGTTTTGAAATGGGATTTTTGCATAAAATTGTAAAAACCTCCAATTCTATTGAATTTGGGTGTTTTTAGGGAAATTGGTGAGATTTGAATAGTTTAATTTAAATTTTATAAGGTTTTTTTTGAAAAAACTATTAAAACCCCCAATTCTATTGAATTGATGGTTTGTTGTGAAATTGATGTAAATTGATTAAAATTAAATTGTTAAATTATTATTGAATGTGTTTTGTGAAATTGAATTGTGAATTGATCTAAAATTCCCTTTTGTAAAAATTCATTAAAGTGGTTTTTATGGAAACCTTATGGATTTATCTTGAAAAAAGAAATGTTTTTTTTATTAAAAACATCTTTCAGTTTTAAAATGGAAATTTGCATTTTTGAAAAAGGTAAATGAGATTTCATTTTATTTAAGGGTTTCTTGAAACAAATTTTCCATCATTGAATAGTACAAGAGAACATTCAAGCCTTTGGTGTTGGTGAGTTATTGAGACAAACATGCTAGGTTGTAATTTTTATAGAAATGGATAGACACTTTACAATAATAAAAAAACTTTAGTTAACACATCTTATCTCCCTAGTGGGATATGGATGAATTACCTATTTCTAGTGTTGAAGGATGTATGTACACATTGCATTTTGTCACATAAATGTGTAAGGATCCCATAACCTAGAACTATCGTACATCATGGAAGATGGACATGTTGATCTCTTTTTTATAAATGAGATATAAATGTATTCCATTAATGTAAAATGTTTTACATGCCAAGTGAATTTATATAAACATTATATAAAATTATTTATTTAATCTATTAGTGTACACCAATTTTTTTTTGAAAGTATTTCCCTCATTTGAAATATATTTCCATCATTTGCAATATTAATAATTATTTTCTTAAATATGATTTTAAAATTCCAAAGCTATTTATTTGAAAATTCAATGATATTTATTTAGTTAATTAAATGTGTCAATCTAATTATGGAATCCTTGGTGAGAACCCATTGGGATTTTAAATCACACCATACCCATGGATTCGGGTGTTTTTATATTTTCTCCTTACAGGTTTAAGTAGGGTAAATAACATCATGGAGTTGGTTCTAGAAATTGATCTATAGACATAGAGAGTTTAATCCTTTGGGACTTGGGCTGTTTATCTATCATATTTATCTGGTAATTTGGTGTAGTAATTTGAGTTTTCTAAATCTATTTAATTTATATTACACTTCTCATAGTGGAGTTTTTTTGTATGCGTACTAATTTTTTATCTTTATTCCATAATGTTTATGGTAAATTCAGTCCAACTTTTTTTTTTGATGCCAGGTTCTAGTCAACAACCCATGGGGATTAGGAATTCCCTTTGGGCTATGTCAGTACTGACTTAGTTATCTGGTTACCAGGGTACCTGGGATAGTTTGTGACATAACATGAATTTATTTTATGATTATTATTATGTAATTTATGGGAAATTAAAAATCCATTTGAGAATATCTCTTATACAGTGATTATGACTCAACAGTTAGTCAATGATTAAGGGATTTCTATCTCACTTTTATATTCAATGAGACACATTCTACACTAACCCCATATTTTTTTGATGTGGTGTATATTCTACAAATGAATATATTTTATTATTCTTATGCATAAAATTAGATAGATTACATATCTATATGACGATTAATCATTCATGGTGTTTACAATTTAAATGTTACTAATGTAGTAAGGTATTTTTGTCTCAAGTAACCTTATTTGATACATATGTTATATTATGAACCTATATTATTTTATAAGTTGTAAATACAAAACATTTGGCATATAATATAATAAATTTATTTATCCTCATGATAATTTAAGTTCCATTTTATTTTATACCTTCATAAGTCTTAAAATTCAATGTTATCCAAGTGAAAATGATTTTATGTTACAATATCATTATTTATCATGATTTTTTATGAATATGTTTTTTTGATAAAACAATTTTATTTAGCTCTCAATAAAATCATTAATTTTATTATACACTTATTATTCATGACTTCTCAAGAAATAGTACCATTTTCTCACTCTTTGTTACATAATATAATTGAGGATTTTTTTAGTAAAATTAGAATTTATTTCTATCATTGGTTAGAAATAAATATTCTTCCAAAACCACATTTTTAAAAGCATTTTCATTTTTCTTATTATTATACTCTTATTTATAAAAGGAATTCTCACTCATGACTTAAATTTTAATGTTTTTAAAGGATTACTCATGTCAATTTTCAAAAAAATCCCAATTATATTTTACCTGAAACGTAAAATGAATCATTGTTTTACCCTGGTTGACATGATTAAGACTTCCAACTTCCATGACCATTAGTTTATTTGAATCTTCCATTATACGTTTTTGAGGTTATTTTGAAAGAAAAGTATTTAAAAAATAAATTTTAAGATGTTTTTTAAAGAAGAAATGATACATTCCTCAAGAAATGTTCTTAATTATTTTAAAATATTTATTTTTATGTTTTAATGTTTATTTTAAAAGAAAAGGATTTCCAATTTTTTTATAACGATTAGTTTTTAAAAATTTATTTCAAAATAGTTTTTATTTTCGTCAATAAATATTCTAAATGGTTTATCTTTCAAAATATTCTTCAATATAAGTTGACATAAATTGCCGTCAATAATTCTTTAATGGTTATACGATCAAAGGATATCATTCATATTCTTTCTATGAATGGTTTATGTTTATTATGAAATGATGTTTATGAAACCCATTTATCTTCCAGGGGTTATACCATGATAAAATTTTTATGAATCCCACATCTTTTTCATGGGTTATTCTATGATGAAATAATAAATTGATTATGAAACATGTCTATTTAATAATGGTTATGATTTGATGAACTGTTTATGGAACCAAAATCATTTCATGGGTTATGATATGATGAATGATTTATGATCTTGTGGAACACATTAATATTGTTTTCATTATGATGAGAGTGAGAACTATATGTCCCTCAAATTCATCGAATAAATATTTATACCTCATGATATAGACTTGAATGGAATGTGGAGTGAACCTTGTTTAGTAATGGACTTTGTCTACTATGATGGACTTCAGAGAGAACCTTAACAACAAGGTTGTTTTGGGGAGTGAACCTGTTCCACTATGATAGCCTTGACATTAAGCATTAAGTTATATTTAAATGATTTTCTATGATTATGTGTATGCCAAAAATCTATGTATTATGTAAATGTTATTATCTTAAAGATCATGTTGTTTGATTTCATTTTGATTCATGTCTTATGAATTACAAATATTTATGCCATGACTCAAGAATCTGATATTTGATACGAAGGGTATGGTTTTCATATGTTATTATCATGTTCTATTACCATTATATTGATGTTATGCTTATATATCTCCATTTTTTACCCATACTATCCATTTGAGCTCACTCTTTAATATGTTTCCTTTCCCCAGGTTATCATGAATGTTTTAAATAGGTCATGTTTGTAAAGGTTACTAAAGGGTAATATCTTTGTTAGATACATTGAAGGTTTCTCACTAAATTAAGAATATTATGTTCCATGTTTCCCAAGGAACTAAACTATTATAGTTCATATGAATGATTTTGTGAAATATATTGAATATTTTTCTAGAGAGATGTAATACCCATTTATGAAAATCCTCGGTCACTATATGATAATTTTCATTAAGAATTATATCTCAAAGTTTTTGAAAGACTTATTTGTATCTATAATAATTCTAGATTTCTATTATTCTTGTTACTAAAATCAGTATCCAAATTAGAATCTAAATTATTTTATTTCATTCTTCAAACATGAAAAAATCACTCAATATTCTCAATTCTCAAATTTTCATTTCCTTAGTTCTCATTTTGAGAATTCTTTTCTACATATAAAATCATTATCCACTCATTACAATAATTTATTATGGTATTCTTTGATTCTTCATGGAATTTATCCCTTTTAGGATTAACTTTATCCTCTGAATAAGTTCATTAATAATATCAATTTTCTTCATCATTTACATTTCCATTTTGTTAGTAGTCTTCTTTAAAGTCAACTATTTCACCTTTATCTTTCTATATGTCTTCAGTATATCTATAATGTAAAAAGATTATATATCAACTTTATCATTTAAAAATAATATATCACTTTTGATGGTTTGAATATCATTTTGATTATTACTCTTAAAATATTCAGATTTACTAAATGATATGGTTTCCCATATTCTTATATTACACCGAACCGAATTTTTTATGATTTACAATAAACATATAATGTAAAGATATAATCTTATATATATATATAAGGAATCTATTTCAATTACATCCTAGGGAATAGTAAAATTATTGGTTGACATCATATTGATATTATTATTCTTAAATAATGTCATATTTTATTATTTTTTTCTATAAAATACATAAAGAGATCTAATTTATTCACATTCTATGTTAGTAGAATTTTTTATTCATTTCATTCCACTATAATTTTTAAACATAAAATTTTTCATTCATTAGCCACAAATATATTGAAATTTTTTATTGAGATGTATTATTGATTTATCCTTGTTATAATAAATTATAAAATTTTTATTATAATAAGAATAAATTTATAAATTTATTTTATCAACATCATATATATTTTCATTCTAAAATCACAAAATAAATCTAATCAACAAATAATTTTTAGTGATTCTAATATGATCATAAAAAATGGAATATATAGATTTTTTCTTTTAGGAAACATATCCATATGAAATATAAGAACATTTACAGTAGATTCCATAACTTCAATATTTTTTAAAGCCTATAAAATACAGTGAGTATTTTATTCCACAACAAAACCTATATGTTATAATAAAACTTCTAGGAAAACATGGGACACTATGAGGGGATGGGAGTGGGGGGGAGGTAAATCAGGGTGTTTATTTTTTTTAATGTTTCATTCTTATTTCATTAGGAATGTTATACCACGTTAGAAGAAACAATATTCAACTCTTCTGTTCCTCAAATATTCCTCTAGAAAAATCCAAAAAAAATAATAAGAACATAAAGAATAAAAGAACACCATGATTTTTCATGGTTAATAAACAAAGGGTTATATCAATTGATAATAAACTAAACATTATACTAGAGTAACAATAATCCATAATAACTAAATATTTAATGGATACAATATTCTAGTGATTTGACTCTTTTCAAAAGGATCACTGTTTGTACAAGATTTAAGGTTAAGCTCACTGCCTTCCAAAGATCACTTCGTCTTCTTATCCACCATGATTTACATTGGTGAAGGTATCATTTAATTGAATTATAGAATCATTAATTGTTTATATACATAAAGTTCACTCAATGATCAATATATAAAACTATTTTAAACTAAATTTTATATTAGAGTTTTTGGTGCTTCAAATAATTCTTAGCGATTATACTAATTCCACTAACTGACCTGCTCAACTCATAATGAGAGGAGGTAATTCCTTCATCTTATATCATATTTCATATAATATAAATACACTAGATAATGATTACATTAAAATAATTATTCTTCAATATAATTTAACATTTTTACTTTACTAAACTATATATTCCCATGATATTGTAAGAACCCAATCTTTGATGATATAATCAACACATATTATATATTAAAATTCATACAAAACAACTCTTAAATCATATAAATAAGGTCTTAGATATATTTCACAACAGCATCAACCCTTTTATTATATTCAATAAATGAAATTAGGCACATAGTTTTACCCCTATTCTCCAATCTCAGAACCCAAATTTCCCTATTTTCTTTTGTCTATACCTATATATTCGCTATATTTTTTTTGGATTTGATGAAAAAATTATAATAAATATTAGAAAAATATAAATTTTAAAATTGATATTCAAGTATAATATGATATCTAACTTACTCTCCTATAAATACATCCTTCAGATATCTATTAAATTAAACTCTAATATCAAATTCAAATGGACTGTTATTAGTTATCTAAATAACCACCAAACCATATTTGGATAGTCACGCCATAAATTTTTTTGATATCTATATATACCATCAATCACGACATGACTAGGTACTTCCTAGAGTGATAAAAATATTTCCTATGTAACATATGTCAACAAATAAATATGACATTTCCTTTATTATTCCTTTATACAATTTATAATAGATACTATAAATTTGATAAAAAAATTAGAAAAACCTTATTTAGACATCCTTCATAGTGTGAAATATGAACTCAGTGACATGAATTTAAGGAAAATAATTTTTAAAGATCTTTATATAACTAATAATCATGGAATAAAGCATGAATTATAGAGTGAACAACCATTTTAATACAATATAAAATATCTTCAAAATGTATCGTGACTAAAATCCATGTAATTAATTATATGATATTACACTTCTAAATATTTAATATACATGAATATGAATATTGAAAATTATCATTATCTAGTGATTGGACTCACAATCTTCATGAATCATATTTCATGAGAAACATCCCAGATTAATGTGACAAACTCTACATCTATAATACCATTGACATGATCATGATATATAGGGATATCAAAATATAACTAGATAAATATCAATAATATCATAAAGATGAATCCACATCAACATCATCATGACCTCAATCTTAATCTATACTCAAGAAAACAACCTCATTAACAATTTCCAACACATCACCCTCTATTTATTCATAAGAAAACATCCATTGTTAGTACAGAAACTTCACTTGGTTATTATGAGAAGTCTTCAATAATAGTAAAAAATTAATCATAAAAAAATCTATTGGATATTTTAAAAAAATCCAATACATAATCTCTTAGTTTTAATAGTTATCATGTGGTGTGTAACCATAATTTAGTAGGGAACCACCAACACATCGATAATATACACAGAATACACATTTGTATGAATGAGGAAATTAAATAATCGAAATAAAACTATAAAATTCATACACACTATTTTATTATGTGCTAATAGACTCTCTATTGTGTCATATAAGGAATTTCATATATTTATTTTGAAATTTTAAATACACATTACATTGATGGTAATTTAATATGAAGTTATCTTTTAGTTGTTTATATTATATAGGATGAAAATATTGTTATCATAATTCTAAAGGATAATTTTTTATACAAAGATTTTCAAATTCTATACAACTAAGGATTCATTATAGATTTCATTTTCAATATGATGCTTTATTTTAGCGAGGTATAATGGATTTATAAAATGATAAAAGTCATTGTTTAATCTATAATAATAAGAAGTTACTAAATTGATTTTCCTTATAACTGAAACTTATGTTTGATTTATCTGACCTTTTAATCATATTTTATAAATAGAACCAATACATTATAGAATGGGAGTACTAAAAATAATATTACATATTTTTTTATAACCTTGATATTGTTTTATGTATACAATAACTTGTTGTATTGAGAGATTTTGATTGAATTTTTTTACAAAAATGTTTTCTTAAGAGATTTTTTGAGGCCTTTAATATAATGATATAATCTGATTATTATGATTGATATATTTTTAATCACCTAATAGAGTATCTTCCAGATTATAAAAATAGTCTTCTACAAATATATAATGATCTAGGTCCTCTAAAGAGGATGAAATAGTAGTGTTAATTTATCATGACAAATGAATTATGAGTGAGGAAGACAAATATATTGTTGATAAGAATGTTTTTTAGAATCCATGTGTATAATAAAATACCTTCCAATAGGTTAATAGGCATGAGATATCCATTCTTGGAGTAGGATATCATAGATCTAGTTTAATGATCCACCATATAAATTGGATTAAAATTATTTTTTTATTAATAGAATTTTACGGAGTATAAATATATTCATCTGTTACTACAGATTATGTTTTAATTAAATTTTTCATAAATTTTCCAATATTTGTTTTATTTATTCTATGTTAATATTGGTTAAATAAATCATTTAATTTCACCTTTATTTAAACTTTGATAATCTGATTTTTTGGTTCAATAATAAACTTTTAATTTTAATTTTTTTACAGTTGTGGTGGAATGAAAAAAATTTATGTTACCCTTAATCTACAATTCGAACCTTTTGTAGTTTTATTTTCTCTATATATATAAGACAACATTTTTAATTAGTGTAGGTTCCTAAATTTTATACTGAGGTTGGTTATATATTTTAATTATCAGTATTTTATCATAGATTTTAAATAATCCTCCCTTTCCTAACACTATGACTGTAAATCATATAATTGATGTTAGACATCTTATTTGTTGATGTTAGAAACCAATCTAGGTCTCCCCTAAAATAGGAAGCCAATATAGTCCAAGGTATGGCATGGGAAACAATACTAATCGCCCGAGGATATAAATCAGTTCCACAGTATCATTCATATAAAATTAGTAATGATTTCACCCCCATAGTAATAATAAAAACAACAAAAAGTTCCCCTAAAACCCAATAATTTTCTATTCATATATCAGAAACCGGTGTATCAAATTATAAGAACAAACTAACAAGAGAAAAAATAGTATAAATAATATATTAACTCATGAAATACATCATCTAATCAATTATATATGATTAATGAAAAAACATATCCTATAAAAAATGAAACAAAAGAGAAATCTAGGATGATAGAGATGATAAATAAACACCCTTAATGTAAAATAATAGACATCCCAATAACTATTGATCATTATCATGTGATTCCTGGTAACACCCCATATCTCAAGGAAACTCCCAAAATTCTAACATAAAAATCAAGGAAGAAGAAGATCACAAAAAAGAGACACCAGACATAGACTCATGAGAACTATATACACCTGGAGGTGTATGCAATGTGTGAGTGAAACCAAACCCAATATGCTTCCATCGTAGAGTTTCTTTAATTCAAATTAAATGAAATTTCAATTATTATATTTTTAATTAAATTTTAAAAATGATTTTATTCAAAAGTAATTATAATAAAACAAATCATTTGTGAATTTTTTACTATATAAACGCATACATTTTCCATTTATAAAACTGATATGAAACCAATCACATCAAAAAAATTACAATAATAATTTTAAAAAATACTCAATATTTATTGAACTACATATATTTTTATTGAAATACCATTTTTAATATCCATTTATGATAAATACCTTTTAAAAAATGAAAAAAAGTCAAAATAATAAAACACACAACATATTTGTAATGGATTAACATAAACACCACACACATAGTGGTACCACAAGATTAATTTGATATAGCGGAAGAAAATAAGACCAATAAGATATATCGTCTATGGTGTTATCCACAATAATAGGTATCATTTGAAATATAGTAAGTCTAAAGGAGATAAAATCCTAGACATACTATAACACAAAATAACTTTTTGAACTATGTTGCGTCAAAAAAACTACCCAAAAACCCACACCAATATCATCAAGATGATACATCCACTCTAAACATGTATACCAAAACACATAGGGATACTAGTAATGTGTGAATAAAATATCATATTATAAATCTAGATCACTCTCATATCACAGGATTCCCATGAAAACAATCAATTGTATATGAGAAACCAATATAATAATAAATTTATTAAGAAAAATAATAATTAAAAAATTTCAAAAAACATTTTCCTCACCTCTAATACCCTCACAAGAAAAAATCAATTAATAATTAATCATATCAAAATAAAATTTACATCCCACTTGAGGTCAAAATCTAGTGAATCATGAAAAATCATGGTGATCAAGAGTTTCATAGGCACCTGAAAAAATTTGAAAACCATTAAAAGTGGAAACTTTTTTTCCTAGGACACTAGCTCAGGATGTCGAGACCATTATCCCCATCACTATAAACCAATTTTAAAAAACATAAAAATAATAATAAATTTTAAACCATTCGTGAAATAAATTCAAATAATTTATTTTAATTTTATTAAACCTGTTTCTATTTAGAATATCACCATTTGATTTAAATCATGAACCAAATGTGGTGAACCCAAATGGAGTGAAACTATTTTTTTACCAAAATAAATGTTGAGAAAACCAAAAAAATATATTATAAACAAACATGGAATTTCAAATATCTCATTAAAATAATAATACCATTTAACACTTTTATTTCAAGTAAGAATTCATTTTGAAACAAAAATAATTTGTTTTTTATAAATGTCAAATACTTATTTAATTTAACAAATAATGGATTTTTAATCATCATGTACACACTAGAAATCAAAATTAATGAAAATCAAAAATCACCTATATTAGATCAAGAAACAATCTCCCACTATTTGACATAAGGTGTCACATTCGATGGTGAATGGTCAAATAAGATGAAGATGAACCAATAAAACATATAAAAAAGCCTCACAATAGAGCCAGACCCAATCCCTAATATCATTATATTGGACCCCAGGGTTATGGGTATGTATTTTAAATGAGGGAACATGAAAGAAAATAGAAGGTAGGAGGGGGAGTAATATGAAAAGAGGGGTTTAAATTAATACATCCACTTGAAAATAGTGGTGGGTGAGATTTAATCATTGGACGAGGGGGTGGAGAGTCTCCATAATTCACAAAAAATCCCATCCAAATGAAGAGTTGGAGAAATGGGGGTCAAAAAAAATTAATATTAAAAAAAAGTATAAAATTGAAAAAAAACACTTTTGTATAATCCGAGAGAGCTCACATGATTAGGATACATAGTTTGGTTAGCTGTGCACAAATTATACAGTCTGTATTGAATACGAATTATTCACCTACAGGTCTTAGAAATAAACTTTACCAAATAATGTTCCATCTTTGAAAAATTACCCTATCAATAACTATAAAACCCTCACAAAGTAATCAAATGATTTATACTAATCATGTACAAATCATGTGACACTGAGAAAAACCCAATAGTAAAAAATTAAGGTCTAAATTTATTTTATAAATGCTTAAGTAAACTCAAAATTAATTTAATTCAAATATTAATAGTTCCATGATGTTTCAAAACCACTCCAAAATTCCACTTTATATATATTGAAATTCCATGACCAATGTAAAAAATAATAGGATAAGTCCTAGAATGATACATGAGTCAAAATAAAGGTTTACAATGGAAGGAGTCCTCAATTATGAAACAAAATTAGACCAAAGATGAGAAAAATAAGTCAATAACATGATAAAACCCAAATCCTAGTTAAAATACACATATAAATCCCTAAAAAATAACTCTAAAAAAGACAATACCCCAATCAATAGGATGATAGCTAAGGGAAATAGAGACCCAACACTGGTCTCCTAAACATTTAGAATAAATTAAAAATTATTAGATAAAAAATAAGAAAAAATATAAAGTGGATATATATATATACTACCAAAATAGACAATAATTATCTTCTAATAATAAACAATTATATATTGTACCTAAATTTACACATAAAATTACTGGTCTACAATACCTTCAAAAAACCTGACCAAACTAGGGATAAAACAATCCACTAGCATACATCATCATAAAGAAACATGGGTTCCATATTTTTTTAATGAAATCCCATAAAGTTAAATTATAAATTCCATCAAAAATATCATCCAAATACACCACATAAAAATAAAACAATAACCCATGAGTGATCAGTCTATAACGGATCCAATCAGACATAGTTACTTGGGCACAAACACAAGGTTCACCCATTTTCTTTCCATTATGAATATAACATCAAAACATATAAATACAAATCATAGGATTAGTAACCCAAGGATTCTATGAATATACCAAAACCCAACCACAATTATCACCAATAAAGATTAATACATAGAAATCACAAATGTTCCACCATTTCTACATCCAGTAGACATAATTCCCAAAAAAATAACCCCCTTAAAACAAAAAACTACACATTGAATTTACAATTCTAAAAATTCATCTTAAAAAACCATTAATGATGGACCAAGATATGATATGGAAGATATGATATTGGATATTTCAAATAACACGACTTATAATTCACTGATTCTCCACTCTAGAAGAACAAAATATGCCCCTTACCTCTCTATAATGATTGTCCAATTTCAACTAGTCCTTTAAGTTCATGGTCAAACTTCCATTTTTTTACACTTAGAAAAAAATATTTACTTGAATCAACTTGTTCTAAATAAACACCAATTTTAGGTTTCCTGATTTAATCATTATCAATTTAAATGGTAATTCTTAGACCTTATGATAAAATGTTAAAATGAATTAAACTATGATGGTTCCACGTTTTGGGTGAAGGACACTTTCAAAGAAGTGATATCTTGAGAAATCATAATTGATGTTATATAATGAAAATAAATCATGATTTGGGAAAATTCAACCTAATATGTCATTGAATGATTTCCCTGAGGAAGGCTCATCAACTCAATTAACTTCTCCATCATCATTTTTATAGGAGAGTCCATTGAATGAATTCATGATAAAAAATTACCAAATCATTCTCTAACAAAAAAGCGAAGTAAACAAAGTCTCCCATCAATAATTTTTGGGTCCTTCAGAGAATTTTATATTTTAATTCCCCCTTAAGGATTCTTGGATTTATATGTAATTAAAAATACACTCAATTCCTTATATGAACTTCATTACATCAAGTGTACCTTGATTTCTATAGAATGAAGTTGGGTGAATATTTATATAGTATCATATAGGATCCGAAATATGGGAAGATTCAAACTCTACCACTTGTTCTTATGCTTAGGTGGTGTCAAAAAATAGATAAATTGATCCAAAATAATAAGAATACTTATCATTTTTAGCATCATAATAAATGGATTTCCTAAACTTATTTAAGGAATATTTGAGAGGCATACTCTAAATAAAATAAAAACATTCAATCATCTCACACTCTCTGAATCCAATAAAAAAGTCCATAAAAATTTGAATGCAAAATATAACACATTTAATCCATAATAATTTGATTAAAATGAAACCCATTTTTTATAGATTTATTAATTTATAATGCCCAATATCCTTTAGCATATTTCACCCTCTGTAATGACCCAAACTGTTATAAATAAAACCCCCTTGAGATTTAATTAAATGAATTATTATATATTATGGTCATAGAAAATACATATACTTACTTTAGATTTATTATATCCTATCATATAAAATATAATGTTAAGAATAGTTACCATTGATAATATAACCATTTAATATTGGCCATATTATTAGTATAAAGATAGAGTATTGAAAAATCCAATTGACACAGACAAAGGATGTGATCACCTCAACTAGTAGGATCATACCCTATGAATCCCATTTATTACAGATTACAAGAGAGATATAATCACTAGGATTTCCCTTGACCAATCCCAATATGTGTTCCAATAACTTAAGCATGATCAAAATCATTTATCGGAGAAGTTAAATTTCATCAAGATCATGACCCAAATCAAGTACGCCAAACCATCCCATGAAAATCTCACTATCACACACCTTAAATTAGGGAGATTTATGGTGTATTAAAATGATATGTATCAGGAATAAAATAATATTAATATTTAAAATTTATTTTTAAGACAATACTATTTGTATTTTCATCTTATCATTAAATTATAAATTTTTTTTATACAATAAAACACAAATTTTATTTTTAACCGGTATTCAATTTTAATTACGAAATTTATTTTTAGGAATTAATGGATTATTAAAATAAATAATATTTTTAAAAATATTATAATTAAATAATTTTTATCAAATATAAATGGGAATATGATTTTTATGAAGTCAAATGAACTTTTTATAATGGTTTAAAAATGTTATTGTAAAAAAAATGTAATTATAAAAAACATATTGATGGTTATTTTAAAAGTAAAAATAAAAATTTCTATAAAAATATTTTGATAAAATTGATATTATATTTGGAATCAAAATTTAAATATTATTCAATGGAAAATTTTCATATTTTTCTGAGATTGTCAAATTTTTGGGTAAAAATTAAATATCATATAAATATAGTGGATGTATTATGAAATAAAAATTTCAAATAAGTGATTGATTAATACGATAAAGTGTATCCAATACCAAATATATATTTTACCTTTACAATAATATGATATTATTCTTATTTTATTAATATTATAAATTATTTTTGAATCCTCCAAAATCATTAATGTATTTTAAGGTTTTAAAATAATTTCTTTAAGTGTATGAGTCACTTACCCATTATAAAGTGTATTATTTTATAAATTTAGTTTATTTAACTCAAAAAATAATTCAAAAAACTCCCTTTTGGAATAAAACATGGGCCCAAACCTTGGTATGTTTTTTGGTTTTCGAAATTTTATTTTATAGTGTTCAAAACCTATGCTTGAGAAATAATAAAGAAATACCCATTCCGTTGTTATATAAACCCATAAAATATCTAATTTATCTTCACTAAAAATCCATGTAGCATGTATTTACTCTTTCCGTGATTGTCTATAGTCCTCCCAAGGTTCCTCCATGCTCTTAATAAGATCCTCCCAATCATTTGGAGTCACACACTCAAGGTAAAGGATATTTTACTTCTCATTATTCATGTTTCTTCATTATCTTATGCCTTATATTTCCAATTAATATTGTTGGAATATGTTTTTATATGTCCATATTAATATAATTTTTTTATATATAGGATTAGAAACCCATTTTCTCTCATCAACACATTTTATGAATTTTTAAGTGATGTTATTATTCTCTTGAAATTCCACCGGGATTTTCCATAACAAAAAAATATATAGTGAATACCCATACCCATTTACTATCAAGGGTATTAAAATTTATTCAATAATACTTATTTTTTGTGGACATAAATATATGTATTTAAAAATCCATTATTTTGGTATAAAATTTTATGATAAATGATTCCAAGACTTATGATTTATGTGGCACCCAAAATCATGAGAATGAAAGGAATATGATAGGTGTACATAGAATTATACAGAACTCCAATGCATTGGGTAATGTTTAGTCTAACAAGACTTCAAATGAGGATAAATATTAGACCTCATTCCTTTATGGTACTTTTTCCATCTTGATTTCTAGACATTTTTCATTAACCTATGTTTATGATTTAATTATTTTTATGTTGTTGTCACATTTCTCATATTGTTTTTATGATTATAATTCTAAATCATGCCTCATTGTTCATGTTTAAGATTATCAGTCCTTTTATTCCATATTGATATGCATATTGTCTAAAATATATTAATTCATGTTATTACATGTTTATTCGCTGACATATCTTTATCTCTTTCTTATGTATGTGCCCAGGTTATCGCATGCAGTTTTAAGTACGATCATGTTAAGGAAGTTTTCAACAAAGATGATGTTGTTCCTGTTTGAAAATGTTATATAATGTACATAATTTCAAAATAAACTAGAATTATCAATCATCTGGGTTTTATTATGTGTAATGTTATGCAATAAATAATGAATTAATGTGTAATATATAGAAGGGTTATTAAAGTTTGTATTAGAGAAAAATATTAATTATTTTTGAAATTTGGATTAGAAAACTATTTAAAAAGACTTAGAGATAAGACTAAGTATAATAAAAAATACCTTACTTTTGGTATGCATATATAAAGTTTTTTTACATTCAAATAAATCATTATAAAGATACTATAAGTGGATGTGGCTCTAGAATTGATGTACATAGAAGAAAAACCCAAAAAAACTACCATGATCTAAACTAAATTGGGAACTATTGAATGAAAATGGGCCTTCCTGCACATCCCATTTGACACTCTTAAGGGATACTCATTAGTAAATTTATATGCTAATTATGAACCATTATTAAGGGTATAAAAAAATTCCACTAAAAATATATGTTAGGAAATAGATCATGGATAACCTAGATTGAAGCCAAAAAATTTGTAAGTTAAGAAAATACTTTTAATTTATAGGTTATAGGCTTTGTTTCATTGGATTCCCTTATATTTTTTTAATAATTTAAAAATAATCATCCCTTATTTTCCCTTTATTCTAGATAATGGATGGAAATATAAGGAATCAGGTAAACACTAAATTTGACATTTAATCTGATGACTGGCCCAATGAGATTCCCAACCCAATGAGAGAGGGAATTGAGAACCTTGTGATGATACTCTCTCAAATGTATCTGGTTATGAATAGAAACATGGATCAATAAGAGAACCCCACCCCCCTAAAAAATAAGAAGTTAATACTAATATCATTGTGAGACCAAGGCACCCAGCTTTCAATGGATCAGCTGATCACTTAATCGTAGAATACTGGATTAAATCCATTGAGAATATATTATCCATCCTTTAATGTTGTGAGTAAGAGATGATTATTTTGGGTTTTTATCATATAAGGGGATACAATGATTAGTGTTGGAAATTAATCAATAATATGAATCCTATGAACGAGATCAATGTGATGGGGTAGAAGGAGTTTTGGAATATGTTTTTTTGATAAATATTTTCATCACACTCTCCATTATAAAATGGAAAGGTATTTTCATTCCATTGAGAAATGTGATGATAGTTATATTAGGGAGTTTGAGGAATACTTTAGAATACATTCATGATACACCATTTACTTTTTCATTACCCCCAAATTCATGGTTAACCGCTTCTCTGGTGGTCTAAAACCTAGTCTAAAAAATCCCTAGAAATCCGAGACATTGATAGCTATGATGAAATTTCCCCATGTGCTGTCAGAGTTGAAATGGAGATTATAAAATCTCAAGGGTATCACAAGGATATGATGAAGAATGTAAAGATTAATTTTTGTGGTGTTATGGAGAAATATAATGTTACCACGAAATTTGAACACTCTACATATCAAATGTCTAGAAATTAGCACCCTATAAATTTTATAATGGGGATGAGGGAATGATTAATGTAAAGGAAGGAAGGGAACAAAGATAATTATTGATGACAGGGGAAACCCAATATTTAATTAAAGGTGAGGAATTCTCCAGAAAACCCTCATTGCATTGTTAATTTCTTATACTACAAGGAACCAGGGAACATTTAAATCCAATGCACTAAGATAATGATTTTTGAAGACAACCAACAACCTCCAAGGTGGAAAGGGTGATCATTTTTCCATCACGATAACTGAGGTGGATCCCTAAAATGAATTGGTAATATGTGTGATAATTATTAATTCAATGATAGATAATGTTCTTTTTGATTGTGGTTTTACTCATTCCATTATATCATGAAATTTTCGTAGAACTCTTCACACACCACCACAAAGCAAGGATGTAGAGAGGTTGATAAAAATGGTAAATGCGGTAATTATTTCATCCAATGTATATATATCATCCCCTACAAAAAATTTTGGGATGAATTTCCCTTTTAATATTGGGATACTCCTTTTTGTGTAATTTGATGCAATTCTTGGAATGGATCGACTCTACCTATATAGAGCCAACATAAATTTCAATGAGAAGGAAATCACTCTCCATATTGTAAATCGTCCCCTGATTATATAAAAATGCAAGGAGAAGGATGAATATAATTTAGAACCAACATATGATGAGTGAATTTTATTTCTCTATGAGAAATCATTTCATGATCAAATAATTGAGTTTACTAAAATAATCTTCCTTGAATACATGCCCATTGTGATGGAATATGTTGATTTTTTTCACAAATATTTGTATGGTCTTCCTCTTAGTTGAGAGGTTGAAATTTTTACTGATATTATATCTAGGAAATTACCATTATCCAAGAATCCATATATATTGATTGTGGTGGTACATGAGGAGATGAAGAAACGACCATAAGAGAATCTAGATAAAGGGTTCATATTCCCATGTGCTTCACCATTGAGTGCACCAACCCTCATTGTCAAGAAGTAGGATGGGTCAATTCAAATTTTCATTGATTATCGTGAGCTCAACAAGATCACGATCAAGAAAAAGTATCCTGTACTACATTTTTATTACTTGTTTGATCAGCTATGTGGATCACACTTCTTCTCCACGGTGGATCTATGGTTGGGATATTACCAAGTTAGGGTGAATAAGGAGGATATCCCCATGATAGATTTTCATAAAAGGTACATGCAATATAAGTTCATATTAATTCCATTCAGACTAACTAATTATCCTCATCAATTCATGGAATTGATGAATAGTGTCTTCAGATATTTCCTCTATAATTTTTTATTAGTATTTGAAGATGATATTATAATATAATACAAAACAATGGAGGGCCATGAGGAGCATTGGAGCACCGTGATAAATACCTAATGAAAATAGAATATTTATGACGAGTACAAAAAAAGAGATTTATTGTTGAAGGATGTCTAATTATTGGGACACGTTATCAAAATAAATGGTATATATTTTGACCCTTAAAAAAATCAATTAAAAGATGCCCAAGGCCAACATTTGTGATAAATATCTATAGTTTCCGTGGATTATCTGGGTAATATCTATAATTTTTTAGAAATGATTCATCATTTTCAAACCCTATAACCAAACTATCATGTAAGGGTGTCATGTTTTCATAGAATGATAAATGTGTGGAGATCTTAAAGGAGTTGAAAAGGAGACTCATCACTACACTTGTACTCACTCTACCCTCAAGTAGAGAAATTTAAATGGTATTTTGTGATGCTTAAATGTAGGGATTTGGATATGTGTTTATAAAAAATGATAATGTGATAAACTATGATTCAATGCAGTTTAAAGTTCATAAACATAACTACCAAACACATGATTGAGAGTTTGATGTAGTGACCTTCAATTTGAAAATATGGAGATATTATCAAATTTGGGATAAGTGTGAATTATATATAGATCAAAAATTTCATATGTATATATTCACATAGAAAGAGATGTATATTCTTCAATGAAAATGGATAGATATGATTAAGGACTATGAATTTTAATTCCACTACCATCCTGTAAAATTGAATTAAGTAATATATGTTATAAGTATAACGGTTCTAAAAATTCCTTCATTGATATGAATTAATAAGGATTTGATCTTCTTATATTTGAAAAGGGTAGACATGAGAATCATTAATGAAGGAAAATAATAAATCCTTTCACAAATGATTGCTCAAACATCCCATCTAGAGAAGAAAAGTATAATAAAAGAGGTGATTTTGGGATTTAGAAAAAAGTGTAATATATACGAAAAGGTAGAACCTCATTGTTTAATTTTAATGAATAAGGAGTTTTGAGATTTGGGTCACGAATATGTGTACCATCAAATCATTAGTTAAAGAGGAAGCTATTGGATTAAGCACATAGCATAACCATATCCATCCACCTAGGAATCACAAAGGTGTATCGATATCTACAAGAGAAATATTGGCAGGACAATATTTATAAGAAGATTGTATAATATACATCAAGATGTTTTGTATGTTAACACATGAAGGTAGAGAATAAAAATCCAAGGGGATGATGAAACCATTACACATACATGCATGGAAATAGGAAAACATTACCATGTAATTTGTCACCGGTATTCCGAAGACATCAAGAGGAAATAATACTATCTAGGTTGTGCTGGATAATCTTATAAATACTGCAGACTTCATTGTGATTCAAGATAATTTATCACTCAATCAACTTGTAAGGATATACACTAGAAAATTGGGAAGGATGCATAGAACACCATCATCTATTAAATATGATTGAGATCAAAGATTTATCTCCATGTTTTGGAAGATTCTCCAACATTCTTGGAATACTAATTTGAACTTCAACATGACGTATCACCCTCAAAACAATGACCAACCTTAGTGAACTATCTAGACACTTGGGGAAATATTGAGAGCATTCTAAATTGACTTCAAAGGAGGATGCGATCAACATATTCATATGGTCAAGTTCTCATAGTATAACAATTTCTACTCAAGTATCCAAATGGTTTCCTAGGAATCCCTTTTTGGGAATATGTTAAGAGCACCTGCATGAGGGATGATGTTTGGGAACGAAGACTGCTTAACCTTAAAATAGTTGAGGAAATGGTTGAAAATGTAATGACAATTTGACATAAAATCAAGGATAATTAGAGTTTACATAAGATATATGATGATAATCATAAAAATTATCTATGGTTTGATGTTCAAGACATTATATTCCTATTCATTTCTCTATTAAAGAACGTCATGTGATTTTGGAATAAGGGAAATCTTTGTCCAAGATACATCATCCCTTTGAGATTCTTGACTGTATAAGAGTAATGCCATACCAAGTAGAAGTCTCATCTAAACTATCTCAAGTAAATAATTTATTCCATGTATCCCTCTTGAAGAAGTACAAATCAAACCCTTCACATGACCTCAATCCAAAGGTGGTATAATTGGAGAATGACATTTCTTTTGAGGAGAAGCCGGTGAAAATATTATATAGTAGAGAGAAAGTTATATGGAATAAGACAATAAACCTAGTAAAATTATTATGTATAATTAAAAAGATTGAGGATTCAATTTTGGAACTAGAGGTAATGATGAAACAGAGGTACCAACATCTACTTTAGTGTGGGAAAATTAATTTTTTTGGGAATAATTTATGAATAGGGGATGATTTTAATGACTAAAATCATTATAAATAAAATTACCCTTATTATTTTATTAAATTAATTATTATATATTATTGTTACAGAAATGAAATAAAATTATTTGGTTTTATTATATCCCATCTTGTTTAAAATTCTGTTAATAATCATTACCATTGACAATATTTCCATTTAACAGTGTTCATATTATTAGTATAAATATAGTATATTGAAAAATCTAAATGACACAAACAAAGGAAGTGATTACCTTAACCTATATGATCATACTCTATAAAGACCATTTATCAAAACTTAACAGGGAGATAGAATAACTAGGAATTTCCCTTGACCAAGCCAAATATGGGAGACAACAACTAAATCATAAGGGAAACTATTTACGGGAGAATATTAAGATCATCAAGATCACGACCAAAACTATATACGCCAAACTTTTCCATGAAAGTCTCACCATCACACATCTTACCCTTAGGCAATTTTATGGTGTATTAATGGTATATGTATCAAGATCAAAATAATATGAATATGTGTATTGTATTCTCAATATAATAATTTTCATATTTTCTTCTCATCGTTACTTTATAAATGATTTTTATTTTTATACAATAAAACAAAAATAATATTTTCTAAATGTATTCAATTTCAATTAAGACATTGATTTTGATGAATTAATGAATTTTAGAAATAAATAATATTTTAATAAAATATTATTATTAAATAATTATTATTAAATATAAATTGTCATATAATTTTTATTAAGTTGATTTTTATTTTTAAAAGGGAACAAAAACTGTTAATGTGAAAATCCCATTATTTCTCAATAAATTTATTTTCTTATTCTAATATTAAAAATAAACATATTTATAAAATTATTTGGATAAAATGAATATTTTATTTTGGAATCATAATTTCAAAATTATCCAATAGTTAATTTTTTATATTTTTTTAAGACACGAATTTTCTGGTAAAAATTAGAGAATGTATAAATATACATTGTGAATTATGAAATCATAATGACCCAAAAGTTATGTAATAAATACTATAAAGGGAATACATGAAAAAATATATGTTTTACCTTTAAATTAATATGATTTTATGTTTATTTTATTAATTTTATAAATACATTGTGAATTTTTCTAAACCATTAATATATTTTAAGGTTTTAAAATCATTTATTTTAGAGTATGACACTCTAACACATCATAATTTTAATTATTTTATTAATTTTTCCCCATTGACAAATAAAAGAAATCAAAACAATCAAAATATAAAAATTCAAGTGAAAAATAAATGTGAAGGTTTGTGGTTTTGGTTATTTTATTATACAGAGTCAAAAACATATTCGTGATCAATAATAAAGAAATTCAGACTCATTTCGAATAAAAACCCACACAATCACTCATTCATATTCACTGAAAATTATTATAGAACAACCTTATGCTTCCCTAACCTCTTTAGATCCCTCCCATGGTGACCCCAATCTCTCACTAAGCTCCTCTGAAGCACTTGGAGTCACACTACCAAGGTTATGGATTTTTACTTATCCTCTTTATTCAAGTTTCTTCTTTATATTATGCCTTATATTTCCAATTACTATTGCTGGGATATGTTTTTCTATGTCCCTATTACTGTCAATTTTATTTAAAAATTATGAGATACCCCTTTTTCTCTCATCAAACAATTTTATGAGTTTTTAAGTTACACCATTATGATTTTGAAATTCCACATTATTTTCCATGCCAAACAATTGTATAGTGAATAACCGTACACAATTTCAATCAAGGGAGTTTACCATTAAGAACTTATAATTATTGATTGAGTATATTCATATATTATTCCACACTCCATGATTGTGGAAAAAATATAATGAAAATTTATTCCATATTTTATGATCTATATGGCACACTTAGTAATGAGAATGAAATGAATCTGACAGGTGCACCTAAACTTATATAGTTCTCCATTGTAGTGGGTAATGTTTAGTCTACTGACATGTAATATTTTGACATAGATTAAACCTGATTCCTTTATGGTACTTTTTCCATCATGATGTCTTGATAGTTATCCATGACCTATGCTTATGATGCTATATTTGAAGTTGTTTCCATATTTCCTATATTACCTTTATGATTATCATGTTATATCATGCATCACTGTTCAGGTTTACGATTATCACACCTTTTATTACCTATTTATATAAATATTTTCATGAATTAATTACTTTGATAATGTTATTTCATGTTTATGACCTTACTAGGCTTTCTAGCTTTCCCCTTTCTTATGCATGTCACCATGTTATCCCTTACTGTTTTAAGTGCGAGCATGTTAAGGATGTTTTCAATAAAAAAGTTATTTTTTCTATTTAAAACTGTTATGTAATTTACCTAATTCCCAAAGAAATTATACATGTCAATATTCCATATTTTATTATGTGTAAACTTATGTAATAAATAATTAATTAATGTTAAATAAAGAGAAGTGTTGTTATAGTATCATTCTTTAAAAATAATTAAATCAAAACTTTTAATTCTCCAAAAAATTAAATCCATTTCATTATTTGAAAAAATCATTATTTACATGAAAGAATCACCCAAATATTTATTTTGAAAATCATTCACAATAAAAATATAAAATAATGAAAAATGAAAATAATTCCTTTTCCATTAAGAACTACATTTATAATAGAAATAAACCTTTAAAACCGTAAACTCAAAAAAAAAATAATACACAATAATAAAAAATGTTTACCTATCCAAGTTTAAATAATCACAAATCATGATTAATAATGTTCTTAATGACTTTACTATAATATATTATAAATTTTAATTATATGAAAAATTAGAAGCATATTATATGTATGAGTCACTATTCCTAACTCACTGCTTCTAACTAACCATTAGCCTAACACACCGCTAAGGCATAGTCACAACTCCTAAATAACTATTATTCTGAGTCAACATTTCAAAGAGTTGATATTACAAGATATACTGTTAGAATATTCTATATATGAGCCACTGTTCTTGACTCACTGCTTTTGACTCACCTCTCTTTACTAACCATATATTAAGAGTCACCGCTTCAAAGAGTCATTGTTCCAATGACACAATCACCCTAACACTACTATGAATAAGTCACCGCCAGCCATGAGTCTTTTCTGAATCAACCTACAACTCTATATATTCACCACTCAAAATAATTACAGCTATATTTCCTCTTTTTTTAAAAAAAAAAATCAATATTTTTAATTATCATATTTGTGAAATCTAAGGCTACTAATGAAATTAATGACCTTTTATAGACAATATTAAAAAAAATGCTAGACAGAAGTACGAGGTATAAGGTATTGGAAAACGATATAGAACATGCTTTATGTTAGTTTAAGAACATAAGGTTAAAAATATGAGATGAGACACGAGGTGAAAAAATGATAAAGAACATGAATAAAAAAATGTACCGAACAAGAATGATCCATTTTTCATTTGTGCAATATTTTACTTTATGCATTCAAAGAATACATGAAGAGGAATATTTTTGTGCACTTGGATCAATCATAAACCACACGACTGAATCTTCTATGATACTTGGTTTTATAATAAATTTGTCAAAAATTACTCAAGCTTCATTTCTAACTACCTTCATGGAGTCATGAATATGCAAATCAAATCACACAGAGAAACAGTACTCCTTATACTCTCTTATCTAAACTATTTGTGTACATTATTTACATTATGAGAAGTATGTGATTATATATGTCTTGTGAGAACACACTTACTCATGTGCATAATTATAAGATACACATATATCATCAAAACATATTTTATATGCCCTATATTCCCATAGACAACAGTGGAAGAGGTCCTTACATGGATTATAACTTTTTTTACTCCAAATAGAAAACTATATAAGAGGCCTTTGTAAACATAATAAAATTATTGGTTCTTTTCTATACGATGATCTAAGTTGTGTATCAACATTATGTTTATATAAACTGATTGGGGGAAAGTTATCACCAAATTAAGAGGACTAAGTCTCAGTTTGAGACTGAACCTCTTGTTAATATTTCTGCTATTCATTTTAAAGTTATGTTATCATTATTCTATCTATTTTCATCAGAAAACATTTATTTAACATTTATACTTAATCATATATAGTGTTTATATTAGAATATGGCTCAGTAAATTAATTTCAAATGTTAAAATAGTATTTCATATTATTTCAACTATGAAATAATCACACTTTGAGAAATATTTTAAAATATCTAAAATTTTATAAATATGCTACATTAGTTAATTGTGATATTTTTTATTCATATTGGGGGGATTTTAAAATTCATTATAATTAAAAATATTAAATAATAACTCAATTCACCCACCTCTGGAGTCTCCTACTCCGACCAACATTTAGTATTGGAGGAACTTTAAATCTTTTCAAATACATTTACTATGAATATTGATGTGTGTTAATGATCTTAATGTTTTTTTAATTCTAAATTTTTAGTTATTTATACTTATTTAATATTATTTTAATATTTTAACATATAAATATGTGTTTCTACCAATGAAACTCCATAATTCAATGGGAAAACTTATTCCTATTGGAAAAAAAATTATTTTGAAATTATGTGTTTTGAAATATAGTCTTCCATAGTGGATGAGTATAATATTCCTAAAAATGATATAAATACACAAGAAGATCCAAATAATGCTTCTTATAATAATAATTTCAAATCCATGAATTCCTTATATTGTGCCTTAGAATATGAAGAGTTTAATTGAATTTTTTCATGTACAACTATATATGGGATATGGGATACTCTAGATATATCACATGAAGGATCTAATTTTTTTAAATAAATGAGTCTTTACACCTACAGTATTAAATATGAGAAATTTAAGATGAATCCTGATGAAACTATCTCTAATATATATATTAGGTTCAATGAGATCGTTACTACAATGAGCTCAATAGAAAATTCAATCACTATAAAAGAGCACATGGTCTGACTCTTGAGATGTATTCTAGAATGATGGAGTGAGACATCAGTTTCAATTAGAGAATCATGTGACATAAATGGAATTCTTGTAAAGGATCAGATAGAAAAATTTATGATTTATGAGGAAGATAAAAATATTAGTTGAGAAAAATATAACAAACATAAGAGAAAATTTATTACATTCAAAACCAATACATCTAAGTAAAAAAGAAAAGAATAAAACTGTGGATCAAGATGAAATTTCCACTGATGAAGATTCAACAGATGATAGTTATTAGGAAAATTATCATTTATCCAAAAGATTCAACAATGTTTTTAGAAATAAGAAATCCTTCAAGGGATCTGACTTCAAAGAAAAATATGGAAGTCATGGGAATTGAAAAAATTATTAGAAGAAATATGAACATTAAAATGACATCACATGTTACAAATTTTAGTGAAAATGAAATTTCGTGGATGATTTCCCTAAAATTAAGTACAAGAAGAAATATGATAATAAGGATCAAATGAACATGAAAACTATGAAATATACCTAGATTTCTTTTTAGGGCTTCTTTAGCGACCATGATTCATCTCATTTTTAAAAATTTGATAAATCTATCATTTTATTTATGAAATATAAATCAATGGTATATTATTTATCTTATGGACCTAATTATAATTACTCTAGATATTAAGGTGAAAAATATGATGATTAAAATAAAACTAATGAAGAATTGTTTGATTATTGAAACATTCTTGAGGATACTTTTAATAAGATAATTGAAAAATACAAAACACTTAAAAACAACATTATCTTACCTTTTCTATTAAATATGAAGTTACTATAGAAAGGAGAAAAATTATCAGTTACTCAATGAAAATATTAAACTTAAGATATCTAATGAAAATTAAAATAAATATCTAGAAAAGTTTATTAATGGGAAAAATATTTTAACAATAATTATTAGAGAAAAAATTTCTCCAAACTAGACTACAATTATTGGCTAACAAACTAGATATAATAGAATAATTAAAAATAATTTTTTTACTAAATCTAGAAAATATTATTCTAATTCTATCTCTGAAAATTTTTCTATTGATTTCAATTCTAAAAATTTCTCTATAATCTATTTTACTAGAGGCCCTGATTGAATTTTATTCTATAAAAATTTACAAACTACTTACATGAAACCCATTAATAATGTATGGATTCGTAAAGCATTGATTACTGGCATTTCTAGACCCAAGAAGATATAGGTACCCAAATAATTTCATATCTAATCTATTTTTCTGGAAAATTTCTTGAAAAGATACATTAAGAACGTATGGTACTTGGATAATGGGTGTTCATGGAATGCGATATGAGAATACTCAAACATCAAGAATATAATAAAGGATTATGATGTACATGTATCTTTTTTGTGACAATTATAAAGTTAATATCATTTATCTAGGCCAAATCGGTAACACTGATTAAATTTTAATTTCAAAATTACCATTTGTTGATGGTTTAATGTTTAATCTGCTTAGAATTTCTTAATAATGTGATTATGGTTTTCATGTCAAATTTTAAAATAATGAATGTGATGTTTTTAACGCTAAAAATAATTTAGTTTTTACTATCTATAGAAATGAAAATGTTCATACTTTTAATCATGATTCTTTACATTCAAAAAATGTTTTGTTCTTGTGTTCTTTTCATAGAGAATCTTGGATCTAGCATAAAGATTAGGCTATTGTAATATTCACTCACATAGAAATACTACTAGAAAACTATTATAAAAGGATATACCCAAACTTGTATTTTTAAATAATAAAGTCTATAATCCTTATCAAAAAGGAAAATATCACAAGATATCCTTCAAACTAAAGAACGATGTCTCAACTTATCAACCTCTTGAGTTGGTTCACATGGAATTGTTTGGACCATTTATTGTTTCATATTTAAATAGAAATCACTACATTTATTTTCTTGTAGATGAATTTTTTAGGTATACATGGGTTTTATTTTTATCTCATAAAAGCTATGATATTTCATATTTTACCAAATATTCTATATTTGTAGAAAATATAAGTGGACTTAAATTAATACATTAAGAAGTGACCATGGTCGTGAGTTTGTAAATCCATATTTCAAATAATTTTTCTCACAAAATTGATATATTCACAACTACTATAGTCCTAGGAAACCTTATGTGAATGGATTTTTAGAATTAATAAACAGATCCCTTCATGAGATTTCAAAGACTATGCTTAATGAATAAGACATACCTATCTATTCTAAGAAGAGGCTATAAATACAGCTTGTTATTTAATATATAGAATCTTATTAGACCTCTCTTAAAGAAACCCTCATCTTAAATACTGAATAATAGGAAAACTAAGGTTATCTAATTTAGAGTTTTTGGATGGAAAGTCATTGTTTTCAATACTAAGGATAATCTTGAATAAAAATTGTCCAAATGTGATGAAGGAATTTTCCTAGGATAATAAATTTCTAGAAAATTATATTGATTATATATTAAGGGAACTAAATGTGTGGAGGAATCAATACATGTCAAATTTAATGAGATAGACCCACATGAGCCCAAAGTCTCTCTAGAAAATCATTAGGATAATCTATCAAACATAGACATAAATTTCAAACCTTCGGATTCTATTATCAAACAAGTAGAAAATTCATCTAGTTCTTGAAAATTTCGAGACTCTAAATGTAGAGAACAATACTTTATGTACAAAGACATTACATTACATTTGCGTAATACTTAATACATATTAAAAACAGACACCAAATGACCGTAATAGTTTAGTGTCTTTGGAATCATGGAACATAATCTTCTAATCCTGGTGAAAGATCTTCAACATCTCCCATAAAGATATTCCCCTTTTTTTTCTTACCTAAATCCTTTATTTATATCCCGGAGAAAATAAAACATATAAAGGGTGTTCTCAAATGCCTAGTAAGGGTATGCATGGAAAAAATAAAACAAACCATATACATTTGAACTTAAAAACATGAACATAATATTTAAACATCAAAATCTTGAGCAATAAAATAAAACATGGCAGTACGTAATGCATAGATCAGAATGGAACAATAATTATGATAAAATAGCATGGGAATAAAATATTTAATTGTGGGAAACCATTAATCACATGATATTATTTCCATAGTATCCAAGGCCTTTCTTCCAAGACCATCTTAGTTGATAAAGCCCCTTTCTGAATCAAGTTTAATCCTCGTTCCAGTCCAGTATCACTGAACCAGATTAACTTACCATTCCAGCAATGTCTTTCTCATGAGATATAAATCTATAACTAATTAATTAGAGATATATATAGGTCCCACCCATATCATAATGAAATCATTCATTAGTGTGCCACAAAATAAATATACATCATTCTTATTAACCCAACGAATAAAATGGTTTTCATAAACATCATCCCATCATAACATAATCCATATTAACGAAATGGATATCATTTCATCATAAGAATACTAAAACATTGTAAATAATAGATACATTATACTTGAAACATAAAAGTACTTAATAATGTCTTCTTATATGGAAAATAGTTTTGATAAAACACTTGAAATGAATTTTTGAAGAAAATATAATTTCTTCTCCAAAATCATTTTCTTTTCGGAAAATTCAATGAAATTTTAAAAGAACAGGATTTTTTTTGAAAATAATCATGACATTTTGTAGAGGAAGATTCATTGAAATAAGTCGTTATGAAACCATAAAAATCCCTTCATGCTGTATAAGATAAAAAAACATTCTCCTTGTACTATTGTTGGAAAAGTCAAAAAGTACCAAGTATGGTAAAAAAAATAAAGATTTCTTCCATAACACAAAGTAAAATTCAAAGAGGGGTAAAAATGACTTTAAAAATGGATGGATGAATATTAAACACTTTATGAAAAACATTTTTATAGACATGGATGAAAAATATAACCCCAGTAAATACTTACATATAAGCAATCTCAAATAATAATTAGATAGAAAAATTATCCCTTACCTTAGGTCCGATATGCTTTGTACGTATCTGAACCTCCGGTATGATGATTTAAATAATGTCATTTACTTATTATAGAATATTATTAATTTTTATTATATCATATATGGTCCACTTAGGACTTTATATTACCTGTTCTTTTGTAAATTTCTTGTCAAAGCAGAGTTTTGGGTAAAATTGTTTTATTTATCGTATGTGTTTGGAATTGTTGTTCTTGATATTATTATTACTTATATCTTGATTTACATACTTCCAGAATATAAATCATGATTTATATAACATTTATATTCTGTATATATATATAATAGATAGATAAATGAAATGAAATACACCGTTCATGGAGACGGTAGGCCATACGTATGCACGAATGCAGTTTTCCTTTCCTTATTTAATTGAATAGAAGTAAGTAGATGACATATATACACAAATATAGTATCTTTATCATGTCATATATTTCATTATTATTCATTATATATACTTTATAATCATTCTTGAATGGTTAATATAGAGAATGAATCTCATCGTGCCGTGGATACAGTAATCCGTACGTACGCACGACCGATGATATCATTCCCATAATTATTAAATTGAATTGGATATGATGATATAATATCTCAGAATAAATATGATTTTATAATAACTATATATTTATTCTTTACAATTTATACCTATCCATGTAAGGTGGTGGTGGAAAAATAAATTATACCACGACGTGGAAACGGTATTCCGTACGTATGCACGCGCGGTGATTTCGATTTCCGTAGGATGGATAGAAGGTGAAATGGGGATGTTTCATATTTTTAATAACATATCAGTATATTAGTGATACTGAGGTTATTACTTTATAATAAAACAACTAATGAAGAATAATATGAAGAATAAATAAACATTAAAGAATCAGTAGAAGAGATTACCTGTTCTTCGACTTACCTCTTTTAAGATTCCACTTAAGGAACTAGAGTTAGTATTTTGAGGAGACCAGAACCTCTATAATATTTCTAGAGAAGTTGATAAGGTGAATGGGCAGGGATTGGCCGAGCTTGAAGGCTCAAAATTGTGAAAAGATGAGAGAGAGGAGGTTCCCTTTTATAAGGGATGAGAGGAGAACTTTAGAAAAAACATAAATTATTATTTTATAATAAAGTCGTATTCGGTTTATAATGGATCCAAAGTGACTTATATTGAAGAAAAAGTGGGGATGGATCTAAGTAATCTCAACCAATAGGTTTTAGACAGTTTTAGGTTATTATTTTATCCTTATCATTTAGATTTAACTCTATGTTAAATTATTCAAGTTTTACCCCGCCTTCTTGTTTTCTTACACTATATGGTTAATAAATTTACTATAAGAAGCCAAACGAACCCCATGTGGTTCATTATTAATATATATAACCTTATCTAATTCAATTATCCGATCCATAGATATTTAGGAATAGAATAACAATTAATAATATAATATTTTTTTAAAAACTATTTTATGTCAATTTTGACACTATTTGGTAATTGATTTTTTGTGAAAATCATAAAAGAATTAATAGTTTTAAAATAGTTAATTAAATCAATACTAACATGTCATATTAACCTATAAAATTAGTTTAATTCATTAAATTTCTCAAATTACAAGTATTTTGGTATTTATAACCTCAATAATGTTAATATTTCATTAATATGGTAATTACTACATTATCATTATGTCATAAATAAATTAAATAATTTAATTAATAAAAATTATAAATAAAATAACATTATGTATGAAATATTTTTATCTTTCTAATAATATTTATAGTCTAATTTACCTTATGTATTACCCTATATGAAAAATATTTTATTTATTAAACATTGATTTTCACTCTTTTAACTCTTCATTAAATAAAATAATAATAAGTGTCCTAATCTAATACAAGTGGGCATAAAGGGTAATATGTTATTACTATGTTTTTTTTGGTTGAATTTCATTTATCCAATATAATTAGGACATGTGTTAGGGTAATAATAATATCATTTTTACCGTTAATTACCCTACTTACTTTTAACCGTGGTAAATAAAAGTAACAGTTACTATTCACCAAAAATTATTTTTATCTTATTGAACCACATTTTACTTAGACATATTAACTTTTTCACTAGTATTTTTAAAATTTGACTCACAGAAGTGGTAAAATTAAGTTTTATGTACAATTGAAAATTCTCGTAGGAGGTGGGGAAAAGACGGTAAAAAGTTCAATAAAATTTATATATATATATATAATTATTATAAAATTACTCCAATGAATTAAATTTAACTTATATAAGTATTATGTATCTATTTTGACCTAAAATAAATTTAAATAAAATAAATGATTACTTAAATAAATATTCAGTTTTAAATAATTACTCAATTTTTTTTACTATTCATGAAAAAAAGAATGTTTTCAGAAAAATACCAAAATTTTACCCTAGGCTAATTTCAATATTCCGAATCCAAAAATGAAGTCCATTTTAAATGATAAAATTTATAAAATTTCAAAAAGTCGGTATTACTATTCATAATGGTTAGTTCATAATAATATTATAATAATATCTAGTTTAGTGAAACTCAGTATTGCGGACAACACATGCTATCGAGGAAGGTATCTCTAGCATGCAACATAATCCTAGAATAGTGTTTCTGTATACTATAAGCTAATATGGTTTTGCGTATAGCACAAGCTAATCTTGGTGTAGCGTACAACACAAGACATCAAAGTAATTAAAAATAATATTTCTCATAAAATCTCGGTGTGTTACATTCTACCCCCCATTAAAATGAATTTCTCCCTCTAAAATCGTCAGGGTTATTAGTGGTTTACTACATGAACATTTCTTCCACAGAAACCCACATCATAAAAAGGAATACTAAATATTTATTTTAAAAATGGATGTTAGAATCATAACGGTCACCCAATGTAACTCAACACTAGGTTTCCACATAGGACAATATGGTTGATAATATGGATATGGAAGAGAAATCTAACAATCAATATCTGATGGAGAGTGGTAGAGAACATGGATATGAAAGATCCATCAATCTCAAAGCCATAAATTTGTGATGATTTAAGGTACCATATAATTTATCAGGTATGAGGGTACTAGGACAACATTTTTTGTTCTTAAGATCATTTCCCTAAGGTTGAAGTGTTGTTGAAATAAAATAAATACTTACTTGATTTTTGTACAATATCACCATTTTTCGTGACATGAACAATTTCCACTTCACCTCTTAAATAAATTATGTTGAATTTGTCATTCGTTAGGTGTTAGCAGATCATGCGATAGAATGATAGGTCATTCCATCTATTTCTATCGTAAAACGTTTAGCACAATTTATTAAATATACATAAGTTCATCTATGTTGAGATTAATCATATATTGTTTCTAAAATGCACATATACTTAATCTATCACATAGATTAATAAAATAAAACTGGTTTCTACTAACCAGGGACATCCTGGAGGCCAGTGGTAGGCGACAAAGGCCTCCCGCACTACGCTTTTGGGTTCGATTCCCTCATCCTTGTCCGACGCACCAAGTTGTCTCCTGTCCTATGGGTTGTACATTTTCTAAAACTATTCTATTAATACATTCCAAAAATAAAATCAAAAAATTCCATCCTTAAACAATACTATTTTATGTCAAACTTAATGGATTCCAATCTTTAGGTGTATCCAAAATACTTCTATCCAATCTCATTGTATAAAAAAAATGATTATTTGAAATCTCACATAAAAAGTATGTGAATACCATCATTTATCCCCAATATATCATAAGATATATCTTGTTGGTCACATTCGAAACATGCTAATACCTTAATCATGTATTCATTGAAACATGAATTACCATAGAACCTTAGTGAAAACATGAATGCTGTCAAAAGTTAACCCTTTCCACATACCAAACAAATTCCCAAAATTTCTAAATACTAAAACCATGATATAACTTTGTCCTTATATCAGTCATGAGATCATGAATACGATCAAACATATTATTTTCTCTTTATCCCTTCATTATACTCATATCATCTTCCTTCCAAAAATATTTCAATCAATTTTCATTGTTACAGTTACCATATAATTATTAAAAACAATAGTAAATCAATACATAGATATTCCATAATTCACCAATACTATAAATGATATTCCATAACACTATTTTGGAATCCCATTACATAAAAACATAATCATTCAACCAAATCATTGGCTTACTCAACCTCACAAATAGTTATCGCATGTGACATCCCTTTGTCCTTTATATTAAGAGGTTTCTCACGTCGATCATCAATAACCCTTGGATTAGGGCATTGATTAGCATAATGCCCCATTTCCTTGAACATGAAGCCCTGAAGTGTGGGTGGAGCATTCTTGGTAGTCTTTTCTCTATTCACATCACTAAAAACCCTTTTCCCATTACTTCGGCACTCAGCTACTCTATGAGCTTCTTTTCCACACTTGAAACATTTTATAGTACCTTTTACGAAATCTCCACTATGATTATTTCCACACTTTGAGGATAATGAAACATTCACCTTCTTCTCACCATTTTTATGAGATTTTTCCTTAAACTCCATCTTTCATTTCTTGTCAAAACCATGAGATGGATATGTAACACCACCTTCCTGTTCTACCTTGATAACACAACGCAAAATTTTTTCATAGGTACTAAAGTCTCTTATACCTAATTCCCTTCGAAGGCTTGGTTTTAAGCCACTAAAGAATCGATCAACTTTACTTTCAGGTTGGATGATAATGCCAGATTTATACCTTGCATGCCTTGTAAAATTCACTTTATATATACCAACATATTCATCATCCTTTTTCTTAAGCTCAAGTAACTCCTTTTCCATATTTGTTCGAAGAATATGAGGGAAGTACTTATTGAAAAATAAGTTCTTGAACTCATCACATTCCATGGTTTCAATTTCATCATGGGGCCTTTATTTCTTAATTAGAGTCCACCAATGGTCTGCTTCACATTCTAATTGGTAAATATCCAAAATGACTTTTTCATGTTTTGAACAGCGAAGTATCGAAAATATCATTTCAATGGTACTAATCCATTGTCAATAAGTAGATCAGAAGAGCCACTGAAAGAAGGTGGATGTTGCCTCCTGAAGGACTCAGTCGAATATTGTTCCCTTCTCTGCTCATTTTGTATTCCAGAATTATTCATAGCTTGTGTAATTATAACAATAATATTTTTCAATCCATCTCCCATAACATTGGGTTTTTTAGGAGTACAATCATTGCATTGTCAATTACATTGATCAACACGGTTCCTTCGGGTTCCAACCATTGTCTAAATCCTAAAAAAGAATAGTCTGAGAGGAAAAATCATGCCAGGAAAACAACATAATAAAGGGAGATTACCTTCAATATATAAAATCTTAGGTCTAATTCTAATATCATTACTATAATTAAATAACTATAACCTATTCTTATACTTAAACTTAGGTACATACCTAGAAATACCTTATAAATATCTCTAGGGATCTTAATATAGTTTTCGCATCATAGTTTCCAAAGGTTAACTAAAAATTTCCTTTGTTACCAACAGCAGATAACCATACATGATCTACATAGAAATTACATTACTTTTACGGAATACTTAATACATAACAAAAAATAGACACCAAAGGACCGTAATAGTTTAGTGTCTTTGGAAACATGGAACATAATCTTCTAATCTTGGTGAAAGATCTTCAACATCTCCCATAAAGATCTTCCCCTTTTTTTCTTACCTAAAACCATTCTTTATAACATGGGGAAAAGAAAACATATAAAGTTTGAGCCCAAATTCTCAGTAAGGGTATGCATGGTGAAAATAAAACAAACCATATACATTTGAACATAAAAACATGAACATAATATTTAAACCTCAAAATCATGAGCAATGTCATAAAACATGGCAGTACGTAAGGCATATATCATAATGGAACATTAATCATGATAAAATAGCATGGGAATAAAATATTTAATTGTGTAAAACCATTAATCACATGATATGATTCCCATAGTAGCCAAGGAATTTCTCCAAAGACCATCTTAGTGGACAAAGTCCCTTTCTGAATCGAGTTCAGTCCTCATTCCAGTCCAGTATCACTGAACCAGATTAAATTACCATTCCATCCATGTCTATCTCATGAGATATAATTCGTTACCCAATTCACTGGATGGTGATAGAGGTCCCACCCTTCTCATAATGAAATCATTCCTTAGTGTGCCATAAAATAAACATACATCATTCATTAAACCCAACGAATAAAATGGGTTTCATAAACATTATCCCAATATTACATAATCAATATAAAAGAAATGGATATCATTTCATCATAAGAAAACTCAAACCATGTAAATAATAGTTAAATTATACTTTAATAATAAGCATACTTAATAATGTCATCTTAGATGGAAAATAGATTGGATAAAACACTTGAAATGAATTTTTGAATAAAATATCATTTTGTCTTCAAAATAATTTTCTTTTCTCAAAATGACATGAAATTTTTAAAGAAAAGGTTTTTGTTGAAAATAATAATGAAATTTTGTAGAGGAAGCTTCATTGAAATAAGTCGTTATGAAACCGTAAAATTCTATTCATGCCATATAAGTTAAAAAAACATTCTCCTCGTACTTTTGTCGGAAATGTGAAAAAGTACCACGTATGATAAACAAAACAAAGATTCCTTCCATAACACAAAGTAAAATTTAAATAGGGGAAAAAATTACATTAAAAATACATGGAATAATATTAAACACTTTATAAAAAACATTTTTATGTACATGGTTGAAAAATATAACCCCAGTAAATACTTACATATAAGCAATCTCAAAAAAATGAGATTGAAAAATTATCCATACCTTAGGTCTAATATGCTTCGTACGTATACGGACCTCCTGTATAATGAATTAAATAATTTCATTTATGTATTAAATAATAATATTTATTGTTATGATATCATATATGGTTCACTTATGACATTATATTACCCGTTCTTTTGTAAATTCTTTGTTAGAGAAGCGTTTTGGGTAAAATCGTTTTATTTATCGTACATGTTTGGACTTGTTGATCATGATATTATTATTACTTATATCCTGATTTAATTACTTCCAAAATTTAAATCAGGATTTATATATCATATACATTCAGTATATCTATATATAATATATTGATAAAAGAAATGAAATACACAATTCATATAGACGGTATGTCGTACGTACGCAAGAACAATGATTTCCTTTACTTATTGACTTGAATGGATATAAGTAGATGACATATATACATAAATACAGTATCATTATCATGTCATATATTTCATTATTATTAATTATATATACTTTATAATCATTCTTGAATGGTTAACTTAGAGAATGAATCTCATCGCGTCTTGGAGATGGTAATCCGTATGTACGCACGAGCGATGATATCATTCCCATAATTATTGAATTGAATTGGAGTGGATGATATAATATCTCAGAAGAATTATTATGTTATAATAACTATATATAGTTATTATTTACCCCATTATACCCATCCAAGTAAGGTGGTGGTGGAAAAACAGCTTACACCACAGCTTGAAGACGGTATTCCGTACGTACGCATGAGCAGTGATTTCATTTTCTGTAGGATTGATAGAAGGTGAAATGGAGTTGTTTAATATTTATAATTACATATAAGTATATTAGTGATACTGATATTATTAATTTATAATGAAACAACTAAAGAAGAATAATTTAAAGAAGAAAGAAACTTGAATGAATCGGTATAAGAGATTACCTCTTGTTCGACACACCTCTTTTAAGCTTCCTCTTAAGGCACTAGAGTTGGCATTTTGAGGAGACCAGAACCTATATAATGTTTCTAGGGAAGTTTATAAGGGGAATTGGTAGGTTTTTTCCGAGCTTGAAGGCTCAAAATTGTGTATAGAGGAGAGGGAGGAGGTGCCCTTTTATAAGGGAGAAGAGGGGTACTTTAGAAAAAACATAAAATATTATTTTATAATAAAGTTATATTCAGTTTATAATGGCTCCAAAGTGACTTATTTCTAATATAATGTGGGGATGGATCTAAATACGCTCAACCAAAAAGTTTTATACATGTTTAGGTTACTATTTTAACCTTATCATTTAGATTTAACTCTAAGTTAAATAATTTAACTTCTACCGTGTCTTCTTGTTTTCTTACACTATATGGTTAATAAATTTACTATAACAAGACAATAGAACCCCAAGTGGTTAATTATTAATATATATAACTTTATCTATGTCAATTTTTTGAACCGTAGATTTTTATGAATAAAATAACAATTAATAATATAATATATTTTTAAAAAACTATTTTATGTCAATTTTGACACTATTTGGTAATTGATTTTTTTGTGAAAATCATAACAGCATTATTAGTTCTAAAAAAGTTAATTAAATCAATACTTACATGTCATAATTAACATATAAAATTATTTTAATAGATAAAAAGTCTCAAATTACAATTTTTTGGTTATTTATAACATCAATTATGTTAATATTTCATTAATAAGGTAATTACTGCATCATCACTATGTCATAAATAAATTAAATTATTTAATGTTTAGAAATAAAAAATAAATTACAATTTTGTAGGAAATATATTTAACTTTCTAATTAATATTTATAGTAGAATTTATCTTATGTATAACCCTATATTAAAATTGTTTTAGTTATTAAACTTTGATTTTAACTCTTTTAACTCTTCTTTAAATAAAATAATAATAAGTGTCCTAATCTAATACAAGTGGACCTAAACGGAAATATTTTATTCTTATGGTTTTTCTTGGTCTTATTAAACTTATCCAATAGAATTCGGACATGTGTTAGGGTAATAATAATATTAGTTTTACCCTTAATTAACCAATTTACTTGTAACTGTGGTAAATAAAAGTAAACAGTTACTATTCACGAAAAATTATTTTTATCTTATTTAACAACATTTTTCTCATTGATATTAACCGTGTCTCTTGGATTTTCGAAATTCAACTCACAGAAGAAATACAATTAAGTTTTATGTACAATTGTAAATGCTCCTAGGAGGTTGGTGAAAGATGGTGAAAAGTTCAAAAAAAAACTTATATATCCAAAATTATTATAAAATGACTCCAATGAATTAAATTGAACCTATATAGGTATTATGTATCTATTTTGACCTAAATTAAATTTAAATAAAATAAATTATTATTTAAATAAAAATTCGGTTTTAACCAATAACTCAGTGTTTTAGCTATTCATAAAAAATTGAATGTTTTCAAAAAATACCAAAATTTCACCCGAGACTAATTTCGATATTTCGAATCCAAAAATGAAGTCCATTTTGAAAGATAAAATTTATAAAATTTCAAATATTGGGTCTTACTATTCATAACGGCAAATTCATAATAATATTATTATAATATCTCGTTTAGTGAAACTTGGTATTGCGTATAACACACGCCATCGAAGAAGGTTTCTCTGGTGTGCATCAAAAGCCTAGAATTGTGATTGCGTATACTGTAAGATAATACAGTGTTTCATATAGCGCAATATAATCATGTTGTAGCGTACAACACAAGACATCAAAGTAATTAAAAATAACATTTCTCATAAAATCTCGGGGTGTTACACTGAACATTTAGAATCCAAATCTGTAGAAGACCAAAAGGAAACCAATACATCATTTTCTAGAGTCATTAGGATTCCAAAAAATCACGATTTATTTGATGTAGTTGGAAACATAGACAATGGTACGGATACTAGAGCTTTTTTATGAAATTAGGTCAAACATCAAGTCTTTTTTTGTCATAGATTGAATCTTGGAATATCAATGAGGCAATTAGTGATGAATTATGGGTAATGGATATACAAAAATATCTATATCATTTCAAAAGAATATATGAATAGAAACTTGTGGATAGACCCAAAGATACCATAAATATAGGAACTAAATTGGTGTTTAGAAACAAGGTTGATGAGGCTGGTATTATAGTAAGAAATAAGGATAGATTAGATGAATAAGGTTATAGTAAAGAAGATGGATTATACTATGAAGATATATTTTCACCTGTATCCAAAATTAAATCCATTAGAATCATTTTATCTTTTTCAGTTTATCTATATTTAGAACATTATAAAATGGATGTAAAAAGATCATTCTTATGTTTTTATATAGTTGAGGATGTTTATTTTTGAATAAACCTTGGTTTTTTAAATCCCCATTTTTTAAATAATATTTTAAAATTAACAAAAACATTATATGGTTTATTGAAATCTCATAGAGCACAGTATCATAGGCTCAGATATTTTCTTATTTCAAAAGGATTTACAAAAGGTATACCTGACCATACCATTATAATTAAACGAATTTCAAAATTTGTTTTAGTTTTTCAAATATATTTATATGATATTATTTTTGAATCTTCTAAAAATTACAAATCTTCATATTTTGAAAAAATGATACAAAGTGAATTTGACATGAGTCTAATGGGGAAACATAAATTTTTTCTTGGATTTCAAAATATTCAAAATAAAAATGGAATTATTTTAAATCAAATTAAATATAATATATATCTTATAAAACAATTTTGTTTTGATAACACTAATGTTGTGATACTACCATGAGTACCACATGTAAATTGGATCTTGATGATGCTGGGAAACCAAGCGATCAAACTCTTTATAGAGGTATGATTGGAAGCATCCTATACTTTACTTCTAGTTGTCTAGACATTATGTTTAGTGTGCGTATGTATGCTCATTTCCAGGAAAACCCAACGGAGTCACACATACTTACTATTAAAAGGATTTTTAAAAACCTCAACTATACAACCAATTTAAGACATTTCTATCCCAAACGACATGAATTTGATTTATTTAGTTATTCTGATATTTATTTTAGTCGATGTAATTTAGATAGAAAAAGAACCACTGGAACTTGTAATTTTTTGTGTAAGACACCATTATAACGGTGTAGTAAGAATAAAAAATTATATTTCATTATCTATCGATGAAGATGAATACATAGCTGGTAGTAGTTGTTGTGCTAAATTTTTTTGAATGAAACATACATTACTAAATTATATATATCAGTTCTATGATAACCCTATAAATTGTGAAAACACAAGTTCTATAAATATTTATATGAATATACAATCTCATTCTAAAAAAAATACTGATGTAAGCAACAACTTATTGAGATACCATTATCAAAATGGTACTATAACTCTTGAATACATTATCGTAGAACACCATCTTGCTGATAATATAACTAAGCCTTCAAATTTTGAGATAACGAGTTACATAAAACCTGAGTTTGGAATGATTAATTTTAGTTATGTAACACACCATTATGTATCACCATTTATGTCTCACCATTCAAGTCTCACCATTAATGTCTCATCGTTGATGTCTCATGATTATTGTTACATCATAGATGGCACACAATTAAAGTATCATCGTAGATGTCACAACATTGAGTGTCTCACCATTGATTAATCTTACCATGATTTTTCCTATAAAAAATTTATATGACTAAGTTGATGATTATTTTTGTTTATTAATTTGATGTATTTCGTATATTCTATTTTAAAATCCAAAATTGTTAAAATTTTAACTTGTCTAATTTCTTCGGACCTCTTTACATTTAAACCCAATTTTTTATCGACTTTCCCTACCATTGTGACATCCCTTCCATTACCTTATAACAGTCACATATTTTCAGAATGGCTAGAATGAAGTGACAATCTAAATCTACTAAAGGCAAGAATTGAACATCAAAGAAGTAGAAGAGTGTTTTGAGCTGAAATTTAAAGGAACCTTTAAATCCAAAACACACAAATATTGTTGTTGTACCAGAAAAGGAGATCACTACAGAATGTATTCTATTAATTATGTATCTTATTCTAACCATATTTAATGATAAAGGTTGTATGGAATGGTTTTTTAATAACATGCGGCCCCTGTATCTGAATTTAGTGTCTCTATTCTTTTAATATGTTGAGTTTCTTTGATCTAAGTAGAAGATTTGATGATAAGAACCAGAATAAATTGACATAGATGTGTACTATCTTCAATTTTATAGGAATAATGTTTAGGAGCACCTCATGATGGTATCATTAAAGATTATTAGTTAAGTGATCCTCCTACTAGTGACTTTTTATATTTTTATGAGGATTTAACAGATCTAAGTAGATATGGAATTCCTAGAAGACTTATTTCTTCTGAGTTATATAGTGAAACGAGTATGTAGTTTGAATTTATCCAACATCTTCATTGCTCAAGAAATGGTGTCTTTTCTATTATGATGTATTAGGATGTGTATTTTTTGTATCTAATTAAGAAAGGATATAAAATAAATATGCGCAAGTATTGCCCTCTTAAAATCTTTAATATTATTAAAACCAATTAAATATCCACTTATCTTTTAATTTGATGTTTATTTATAATATATTAAATTCCAAATGATTAGTAGGAAAAAATAAAGAGTCTACTATATACTGTTGTGGTATTTTCATTACCAAGGTTATATGCAATTGGTTGAAAATAATTTGTAATCCATGGAAGAAACAAAGGGTCGAAGGCAATGAAGATATTTATGAAACTTTCAACCATTTTGGCCATCTTAGAAGACCAAATGATATTACTAATCATATATTGGAACCATATAATGTAATGGAATAATAAGATGAAGAATTATAGGTTTATATCTCTAAAGATAAAGAAGGTAATCTATCTAAGGAACATGGAAGTGATACTGATATTCATAAAGATCTTGAAGAACCTTCACATCATTCTCTTAGACCATCATAGGATCTACCTATTAAGAAACACTTCTCATGGATGATAATGTTGAGACTATGGAAGAAATCATTGATTATAAAAGTGGCTCTAAATCCCTTGAAACTCTTTTAGAGAAAACTTATAAGGAATGTGAAAGTGAAGGTTATGAAAATAAAGAATAAGTTTATTATGATGATAAAAATAAGGATGAAAAAAATAAACAGGAAAAGGATAATTCTGAAGATGGATAAGAAGAATAATTAGAAAAAAATGAAGGAGACAACAAAGATAAGTAACATGATAATGATAGATCCGATCAATTAGATCATGATAGAGCAATGGAATGTATTCTTCTCTACATGATAGATCTAATGAGGATCTAGTCGAAGGATCAAAGAAAGATGTTTTTGAAATTTAGGAACCACCAAATATAGTTGACACAATGAATGAAAATGATGATATTTTACTGATAGGATTAGTTGATAATCCAATGGAAGAATATATTAAGGGGATAAAAACCCAAGTTTTGTAAAAATTGATGTATCTAACCCTTTTGAAACCACATAAATAGATGAATGGTACAAATACTCTAGATATATTGGCTTAGTTTTTGGTTATCCTGGTTCTAATGATCCTTAGGGATTCTTCATTAATGAAGTGGACTAATCTATAGAGTTTCAGCTCAAGACAGTATCTGTTAAGGCATCTGACCTTGACACAACTTAGATACCTTCTAACTTTGTATGTCATGATGGATTAAAATATATTGGAGAGAAACTATTATATGTATTTTGATAACTTTTGAGATGACAACCTGAGCCGAAAACAAATCACAGTGAAAGAGATGCTTCACTACTTGTAGATAAAGTACTTGGAATAATTTAACCCTAAATGATTAATGAAATCCAAGAAGTAATAATGCAGAATAAGAGAATAAGTGATGAACTAGAATCTCTCTTACATTTGGTTAAAGAAATAAAATATGAGTGTAGAGAATCATTTTAAGGTTTTGTAAAAAGTCTCGGAGATACCTCTTATGAGTCTTATTGAGATACTAAACCTCTTCCTCTAGTGTTTGATGATAAAAAATTGAGACGAATTGTTAGATATGAGTTAAAAGCTTCATAAACCTATGCCCCTCCTCTTCTTTATGAAGCTTTCAATGTTGAGTTTCTCAAATCCGGTTTCAGATAATAATTATAGATTATGTGGGGTGGTATAGATAAGTAAATATTGAGAGAAATTAGAGAAAATAGTGATCATATAAATTCCGTGGGAAGGATTTAATCCAAATAAGCTATATATTCTCCGGAATAGATCTTCAATAAATTATATTGATACTATAAATTTTTTTTAATGATGTATACATTGAAAAAAAATTAAATATTTGGATGAAAATCTATCAATTCCACCAGTCACAGAAGCCATTAGAGATAAAGGTAAGAATAATATGAATATTAAGGAACTTACTCATGCTCTTCAATCATTTATGGAAAACAATGATGACTTCAATAAGGATATGAAAAAGAACGAATGATAATAATGGATTTTATTAATCTTATGAAGCCTTATATTCTTGTTCATAAAACTATAGTTATTTCTCAAGATGCCTTTCTTAAACATTAAACTTCTATTAGACTCACTGATAGGCCTATGGAACCATATGCACATCCACAATAACATTCTACCTTTTTACCCAATTCTTTTTCATTTTTTCCTCCTAGACTTCAACCTTTTCTCAAGACCCCTAATGAGGAACTTTGGAATTTTTTCCCTATTATTTATAGAGGACTACCTTCCTCCACTACATTAGTTTCTCCTATAGTTCTGACTGCTATCCCTCATCCTTCAGCAACTTCTCCCAGCACTTCTACTAAAAGGAAAAAACCACTAGATCCCACCATTGAGAAGCCAAGAACATGTATTTTTTTAAAGGGTTGTACCTGGAAAAATTTATCAATATATATATATATATCTCTCTTTTTGGCTCATTCCATAGGATTTTTATTAGTTTTTTCCATTTTGATAATCCTAAAATGGGGAGAAAAGAATTACGACATATCAATTTAATTTTTTAAAATTAATTCTTGTATGATATTTTTTATCTGATACACATTATTTTACGATCTATAATCTAATAAAATCTGAATGTCTTTTTATTATAAAAAATTATATTTTCATTGATTAAACTTAATTCAACGATTTTTTATCATAAAAAATGTGGAGAATGTCACCTATACTAGTTTCAATAAAAAAAAATGACACTTAATTATGTTTCTAATGAGTTTAATATGTTCTATTTTCATTTTTTATTATAAGGGAAATAGGATGAATATTCTATGTATGAGTCACCATTCCCGACTCACCACTTCTAACTCACCATTATCATGACCCACTACTAAGGCATACCCATTGGTATTGAATCACTGTTATCCTAATTCACCTATTTAAATAGTCACTGTTACAATATAGATTATAAGAATATTATAAGTATGAGTCACCATCCTTAAATCAAAACTTTTGACTCATCGCCTCCAACTCATCGGTAAGTCTGAGTCACCATTTCAAAGATTCAACGTTCTAACAAAACCGTCAACTTGAAACTGCCTTGAATAAGTCACCTTCAGCCATGATTCACTGTTGAATCAACCTACTACTCCAGTGAATCACTGATCAGAAGTCTCACTACTACCTTTCCTTTTTCATTTTATAGTAAAATATTTATAAATGTCATACTTTTGATATTTAATTCCACTAATTATATTAATGGACTTCGGTATAATACATTTATATTGATGTTAGACTAGATTATGAGGTATGAGGAACCATAAAATGATCATGAACAAGCGTTAGGTTAGATGAAGAATATAAAGCAAAAAATATAAGAGAGATATGCGGGGTAAAAAACAAGAATGAACATGACTCAACAAGTGTACCGAAAAAGAACGAGCTATTTTTACAACTTATATTCCCATGGATAACAGTGGATGTTGTCTCTACGTGGACTGCCACTTTTTTCACTCCCATGAAAACTATGGAAGAGGTATCTGTGACTTGAAAAAGATTGTATGTACTGTCGTATACCTTGATCTTGGCTTTAGATCGACTTTATGTTTATATAAACTTCTTGGTGGAAGGTGATCTCCATGTGAAGAGGGTTAAGTCTCATATTGACACTGAATCTCTTGTTATTATTCATACTCTACCTGTAATATTAGATTTTATTTTCTCTATCTATTTTCATATGAAAACAATTATCACATTTTTATAGTTAATATTAGATAGTGTTTATTTTAGAATCTGGTTTATTAAATTGACATGAAAATGTTAAAATAGAATTTCTTAATATTTAATGTGAGAACTAATCACCCTTTGAGAAATCTTTTAAAAGATTAATTTTTTAAATATTTTCATTTGGTTAAGTACTATATCTTTTATTCTAAATATAGGGATTTTTTATTAATCCATTTTAAAGTGAAATTTAATGAGGAACTTAGATCACCCCCTCTTGAGTCTCTTTCTCCGATCAACAAATACCAAATCTTCAATATCAATCATATAATAAAAACTCTCATAATTATAATCTAGTTAATTATAAACAGCATATGAGTCAATTCATATAGAGAATGAAATAATAAAAAAATAATTGGAGGGTGAAATATATCTTTGAATAGTTCAGCCACATGGGTTCAAAAATAATGATTCAACTGTGAAATTGGTTATGTGATGTTTATAGATCTTTGGAGGATGAGATCTAGAGGGTTTTCAAGACTGCGTGGGTGTTTCCCATAGAATGTGGGTTCTGATCTAGAATCACTATTTTTGATTGGTTTCCAACATATTTTTTATGGAATCAAAAACAACCAACTATTTATTATCCTAAGTGATCTTCTTTCTAATGGGAGGCAATCATTTGGTTTATTGAACTATTATACTTAAGAACTCACATTGGTCTAGGGGATGGGAGGTAGGTCTCATCAATCCCTTTTGGGTGGAATTATTTCCTACAATGGTAATCTCTTATATATTTAAGATATGTTAATGAATCATTCATTAATTAACAAGTATTATTTGTTTTATCCAACTATTAGCAATCAATTATTAGAATCTGTGGAATTTATAATCATATGTATGTATTTGAGGTTCTTCATTGATGGAGATATCTATATGTATTTGAGGTTCTCCATCAATGGAATCTACCCATATACTACATAGTGATTCTTGGGTTTTTTATTATGATGATGTTTGTTTTGAAGCGAAAAATAGGTCACTAAGAAGTTTATGGTAATCAATTAGATGAATTTTCACTCTGGAATTTATTGCCATCTAGGGAGATGAAAATTTTTATGATGTTGGGATCGAACAGTAAAATGGGATTCTTACATGTCCTTATTAATGGAATCTGAAACCACATAGTTAGGTGTTGTTGAATGGGGCTCATCATACCTTTAAAGGTCATCTGATAAGGATCCAACCATAAAGTTTATAATCTAGTGGCATGGATTTCTAGGTGTAAGTTTCATAGTCAATGTTTAGTGTGGGATGTATATTGAAAAAGCCCAAGGAACTTGGAAGTGGTATGAGTGTCCATGTCGAATTAGACCATGTTGGGGATATGGTCCAAAGAAAACATGGTTGATGATGGATGTTGTGATTAGACCTCAGTGATGCCTCCTACATATCCCGTTTGGATGGGAATCAAATCCAATGTAGTTTAGTATGTCTCACAGGGGAGTATGGCCCTTTGAGAGATATAGGTTGGGTATTACTCCTAAATAGGATTCCCTTATAATACATTCCACAAATATTTCTTAAATTATAAAGATTTAGGTGGTATTAATTCGGGAATTAATCGTAAAGGGGATGCCTAGATTAAGGGAATTATGTTTAGGGCTTATTTCAAATGAGGATGCCTTTTGATTTTGGACCCTTTGTGGCGTTCCTATATATTCTGGTAAACAAAAATTAAAGTTAGCATAGTTAAGTACTTCAGGAGGATTGTATGGGTGTTTTTATCATTACAAATCTCTAATCCCATGAGAGTTATACAAAGTGTTAGAAATAATCTGATGTGAAAGATTCCACCATCCACAAACATCCCTTCTCCCGCTAGTGGTAAAGGTCGTGGATACAATCGAAGAGATTGTGGAAATGGTGGAAGTGGAGAAATATTTTAATCTCTTACATAAAAGGATAGGGGCTTACTCAAGGATAATTTCCCTATAAATTGGTCCTAGTAGAGGAGAGATAATTTTTATTTTACAAAGGGAAAAGAAAGTGTGATCCTTAACCTCCCTATTAGGGACCGAAGGATCCGCATCTCAGAGATGGGAAGGGTTGGATAGATTCCTATCCTGGAATATGATATTAATAACTAATTAACACATTAATTGGGGTCACAGTTTATTTTACCATATTTATCTAAATATATATACACCCCTATGATCCTTACCCTCTAGTAGGAATAGTGTGGGAAACCTCCGACCATAGATATCAAAATCCAAATGGGAGACGCATAGATGTGCCTTTCACTAAGTTTTTGTAAATCATGATGCCTTAGTGGAGGTTTCAAAATTATCCCTTCAGATAAGAAATCAAATGAAGGAGAATCATTTCCCTGAATGGATTTTAAGGAGGCTTCATTAAAGTCTCATGTAGGTTGAGAAGGTGAGATTAACCATGGAGAAAAAAAGTGGGTGGAGCGAAAGTGAGTGGATCACAAGCAGACTTTGAAAAATTAGTTTCACTTTAGGTGTTGAACAACAAGGATGAATACACTTGGGAGAGACTTATCTCAAGCCTTTATGGGTATTCAAAGGTATTCCTAAAAGTTAGGCGTGTAAATTTCTATTTATTGAAGGGAGATTGTGCAAGTTTTTTTAAAATCAGGGGATGAGAGAACTGGTCATGCAAGTTTGTTTTATTTTTAAAAATAAAATGGACTTAAGTCTCACTATACTCATTTAATTCTATCTTTAGGTGTTATAAAACATCCATGTAGGTTTTTGAGAACTTGAGAGAAGCATTAGGGTGATCAGAGAAGCAATTTTCCTTTACGGAAATTTTTAAATACAAATGAAGACCCTAAGGGGATATTTGTAGGAATATTGGTGTCCTTGAGTGAAGGTGGTTTGGTCATGCAGGTGAACCTGGGAAGCAAGGTAGTGGTTCACAAGTGCATGCACACCGACAATGATTTGGGCTATCTTGGATGAACCACCCTTTGATACTTTGGAAATATTGACACTCTTTATTTGTATTCTCCGCTTTTTTCTAAGGCATTTTCCTTTTTCACTTTTTCATCCATGTGATTAAATGGTGTTTAAAAAAGGTACACCCCTCAGGATTAGATTTTAATGAATCATATGTTCTAATGATGAGGTATAAATGGATGAAGAAAATAAGAGAGGTTGCACAAGATTTTGGTTGTTCGTGCAAGTAGGTGTAGTGAAAGTCAAATTCATCATCTATAAATATGGTGTTAATCTAAGAAAAAAACACATACAATTCTATAAATAGAGTTATCTCTAAACAATTCTTCCATGTATACTTTTTTATTTCCCCTTTACTCAGATTCTGTATGTATTTGAGTTGCGCAATGCAAATTGAGTGACACACTTTCTCATCATTGTTTCAATTGCACACCTCAATGTACTTTCCAACTCTTATTTATTTTAGAGAATTTAAAAAAATATACCTACTCTAAAATGAATTTAATTTTACTTTTCATGTTCAATGGATCCAAATATGATTATAACTGTTGATAAACAAGATATCAAGTGAACTGATGACATGACAAAGATCAAATGGAATGATTATTATTACTTCTATGTCACCACTCTTCTTGAACTGGAAGGGTATATGTGGAGGAATCAACATGATTTTATAAAGATTAATTATCTGAATCTTTATATATATGTCCATCTGCAAGATGTTAATATACTGGATCCAAAGAATTATCTCCATATCTCTTAGTTTTAAGACCATAATAACTTCTCATAAAACATCATTTCTGTTGTGGGAATGTATATTTACTATGGGATGATAGCCATAAACTATTTAATACATAACAACTCATGTGTTATAGATCTGAAAGCCCATACACCTAAAATAATATACACTATTATTCATCCATTTTTTAGATTCACAAATATATCAATCGAAAGACAGAATGAAAAGTCGGTATTTTCACCCAGGTGGGGGTAGTAAGCCTGTATGGATTTGGGAATATTGGGTACGCCAGACACGTGTAGAATTTAAAGATGAAATTAGGGGTGCCAAAATCTATGAGGCTGTACAGGTAGGGCATACATATGTATATTGGAAGAATGATTTCATGCCAGAGATGTTGAGCTGATGGAGTCCAAAAATAAACTCTTTCCATTTAATTAATTGGGATGTGGGAATAAATTATTGGGATGTTTATAAAATCTCTAGATCCTTGATCCATGGAGATATATATAATGAATTCATTCATCCAAAAGCAACATGGAATGACAATGAAAGGAAACCAGCCCTGACATGTGAGCAATTGATGAGAGCTCATGGTATGAAGAGTAAAAATCTCCATGAAAAGTGGGATATTCATTGGAATGAATGGGTCAAAATATTCTTATTTGAAAAGAAGTATAGTCGTACCACTTACAAGAATCCAACAAGCTATCTGGAATTGGCTAAGAGAGTTTGCCTAACACTTTTTGGCCAATACTAGAAAAAGGGGAGTTTGACAAGTGGGTATATGAAGTTAAACCCAAAATTCATTCCAGGAAACATCTTACGAGCTTCGTGGCCTTGTGGATCAGTGTCTATCAATTACCTTTCTGAGATTCCAAAGGTGGTGAAAGACCTAGATCATTTATTTTACCGCCATGATGGAAGAGAAGAAAAGGGTGAGATTAGACACCCCTATTATGGAACTGATCCATAGGATCTAGTTTCATATGCATAGATGGAAATATCCTTTCTGATTACAAGACCATTCCATGTTTTATGAGGACATATCATGACTCATTTAAGAACCTATACTATGTAGAGTGGTATGTAGGTCTTCGAGGGTTCATTCGGACCATTTGTTCAAAATTTTATAAAACATTCTACTATATCCATAAAACCACAATAAATATAGAAAAGGTTGAGTTTATTCAAATAATTTCACTTCTTTCCCGATGGTAATCCACTATTGAGAAGATTTGTTAATGATGGGACAACCAGTATAGAACTGTGGTTGTATTTTCCTTCTTGTATGGATGGTGTATTGGCAATGAATATCGATAATGAAATCATATGTGAGGCTTATTCTGCACAATTATTTTCATGCCAATTGAAATTCATGCAATATATAACTAGTATAATGATATCGGGATCCCATCATACCCTAAAGATGTGCTAAATAATTATGTTCCTTTTGTTGGAATAAAGAAGTGTAGTAAGAAATAATCCTTTAATTTGGATGGAATTTCCTCTCCTTTAAAGGCTGATTCATCGGAGTTAGAGAGCGAGGATGATGAGGCCCATATATCACCAATTTAACCTCATAATAGATATAATCCACCTACCAGAATTTATAGGGCTACACCATCATCAACAAATGAGGATGTATATAGGTATTCTAGTCACCATCACTAAAAAGAGAATGTGGTTTCATTTTCTCATCCACCATCTGTGATGACAGGAATTTGGAAGCCTGGCATGTCTTAGTCTATAGGATCATATTCAATGTATGGTGGAATGTATGATAAATATATATTACTTGAGGTGGTTCAACCATAGAAGAACCTATTTTGGGATGCTAAAAACCTGTGGAGCTTTTATGTGAAGGGTTTCATATTATAGGAATAGGAGATCTACGAGCCTAACTGATATTCACTTTGAGAATAATCCTGATGAATTATTAATTTATATTTGGGAGCTATAGATTCTTATATATGAAAATGAAAATCCAATCCCCACCACAAAATGAGTGATGGAAATGATAGATCATGATGCCATCGAAGGGATTTACCCTTCATCTTTTTAGGAATAGTGTGATTTTTTCAATCTTGAAGATGTAATATTCCTTATTCTTATATTATTTTCATCATGTAATTTATGTTTTGGTAAAATATATTTTACTGGGTAGGAATAATATCTTAAATTGCATTTGGTTATGTGAAATTTTGTTGATGATCAGTTTTCACAGTATGGACCTGGTGGTACCACAATTGGGGTTACTAAGTCACCCTATGAATTTGGAGAATTATCTACAGGACAACCGTCCATGGAGGATAATATGGTAGGAATCCTCCCATCTCGAATAACTATTTTTGGATATTATAATTCTTTTCCACCTCAGAAGAATTCAAGGAATAAAATATGCCAAATAAGGAGAACTATGACTAAAAACATTATTATTAGTGTTTGGTCTTCCTGATATAGTTAATCCTAGATTCATTCAGGTAATGTTTTTAAAATTATTTGTATTGTAGAAACTTCATCTATTTCTTCTCTCAAAGAAGTTACAAATGATCCTCAAAGAACTAAGGTGGGAACTTTCGACCAAGTGCAGGTTTCTACAAAAGAGAAGGATCCCTCGACTTAAGAGGCATCTATGATAGAGAGAACATAATCTACCCTAAGAACTACTCCCATCACTACTTCCAAGAGTGAGGAGGAATTTGGTATGTTATAAATTCTTCATGAAAAGCTATATATCAATAACTAACTTCCATTTCTATAATATTTTTGCTTTGTCACATGCACCATAAAATCATACGATGACTAATATTGAACCTACAGATATCACTAAGGAGGCTATTCAGGGTCTAATGTTACTGTCATAAGTTCATGAATAAACCTCTCTAAGTGTTCCCATGAGTTATAATAACATGGGTATTTGGATGTCAATAGAATATATGATGAATATTTTCATTTATTTTGAATAATTATTGGGAAAAGTTAATATTCCCCCTACATTAGAAGAATTTAGGTTAATATATATATAACTAAATGTACGTGAGTATTTATTTTCCATCCAACAAATATTTTTATGCATTATTCCTTAATCATGATGGGTTGAAATTTACAGCTCTATTTAAAGAAATTTTTATAATAATGGTTAACATAGGAGATGTTGAAAATACTCACCAACCAACTATTGGGGAGGATCCCAAATAGGTGAAACTTGAAACAAGGAGCATCCCTAAAGTTAATCTAGTGGTTCTTGGAAAGACCTAGGGAAATATACCTCACCAAGAGGTTCTATCTCAAACTGTGGAAGTTGGGAATGTTGGGGAATAATCTTCTCAAGATACTTATATACTCCTGGTTAATGATAACCAACTATTGTGATTGTGCCCCCTCTTGTAATTATTTTGAATGTATCCATGATTCTGTTTAATCATGTAGGATTATCAGCTTCCATGGATGGGTCTAAGGGTAATGGTTCCACATCATCTCAACCAACATTAGGAAGAATTAAAACCACTATTAAGGGGGTAGGATAATGGGGAACTTCTTTATGTGAAATAATATTAGAGTACATCCTTGCTTATGAGAGTGATTTTGAAGAGGACCTGTAGTAGCATGGTTCTCTCGGTATTTCACATCACAAATCATTGTGAGATATATGGAAACTTATTTCTGAGAAACCACTCTAGGTACATCCTTTTGCGAATCCCATGGAATTTAAATACATTTTTAATTTTTGGATTCAAAGGGTTTTATTACCGTACAATACAAATTTTGGTGAGGAAGACCATTTGGAGGTGGAAGAAAGAGCACAATAGTTGGCAGGATATGCTAGAATCCATAATTGTTTGTAACATTGATGAATTTCAAGTAGAAGTATCTCAAGATGTGGCCAGATAGAGCACAAAGTTGTCAACATTCAATCTTCATATCAAATATAAGACAGTTCAAGTGTTGTATTTTCAGAAATAGTTGGATACTACTACATAGGAACTTAGTCATATTCACTTATTATTATGAGAAAACCAAAAATAAAGGGAACAATCTATTAAAGATTCTAGGAAGATCATTGTCATGCTGAGGAGACTGAGGTTGGATGGTTTACTGAACATAAATAGGTGGTTAATAGGGCTTATGAGGCTATTCAACAAATTAAAATTTATGTTGATGTCCTCTTGTTACTAGTGATAGAGAGACTCTAGTTTGTGGATGTTCCTATAAGGATTTTTATCTCATAAATGAAAATAATTTTGTTTCTAATCACCCATGTATTCATACATTCTTTTTATTGTAATTATAATCGAATTTTTTTTTTCATAGAATGAGTTTTTACATCAGATAATCATAACAATAATGATAGGGATGTGATACACTCTACTTTTTTACTTAAGCCAATGGTCCTAGTGAGCATAGTTTGACTGTTGACTAGGTCATATGGAAAACCGTACAAACCTTGTTTCTTGGTTTTATCACCCTAAGTCTTTTATAATCCTAATTTAGTGGGGAATTAGCAGGTGAGACTAGGATTTTTCATAGGATTACCTTTTGGGTTTTTAACTGAACATGGTTTCCTTTTAATAATATTTTATCGCTTGGTATTTCCTAAATCGTTAAGAGTGTTGGTCTTGTGAGCTAAAACTAATTTTTTTTCTTGATTTACCTTTGTTTATTTTTATCCTAGTAAGTTCTATGCCTTTTTTTATTCTCATTTTAAATTCATGCATGTATGACTAATAAAGTTATTGTTTTAGTGAAGATACCTTTGACCATGAATTTTGAAATTAGAACTCACAAAAGGATTGATGGATATGAATATATATATATATTTTTTAAAATACATCTAAGGGGAATCTTGTTTCATGATTTTGTTATGGTCATCAAATCTAAAAATTAATGTATAATAATAGAGGAAGTCTCTTTCACGAACGAAGTTACAACTATTTGACCAACCCGTTATAGGGACTGTATTATACATAAACAACTAGGTCATGTGTTGTATAGAAAAATAGTGACATCCTTAGGCTAAAAGGCCCATTATGTGGGAAACTTATGCATAGACAACTAGGGAGTGTACTGTATAATCTGGTAAAAAAGATCTTTGAAATTTTGATATTTTATTTTTGTAGTAAAAGGGATTTATGATTTGCATATCTGAAGACCATAATGGGTGGATTTTCTAAGGAATTATGTGTAGGAATAAAAGGGATCATCTATTTAGACATTGTACATGAATGAAAAACCACATCTACAAGAATTTGGTGTGTGAATGAGGGTATCCTTTTTTATAAAGGGGATTTATGATATTATTCTATGTAGTTTAATGTCATGTAGTTAGGAAATTATGTTGTTCAATTTAAATTCAGGCTGAGAAGACATTATTCAATGCATTTTGAATCATGCGGGAAGGAAATTGTGCTACACAGTTTCAGGTCATGTAGTAAGAAAATTATATTGTGTATATTCATGTCATGAAACATGGACATTAGGGGATTTGATTTAAGAGATTTATCTATGATCGAAGGTCTGATGGTTCTCATATTCTTAGTAATCTATTTGGAAACATGCTACTATATTCATGTGGGGAAGGATAAATTTTTATGATATGAAAAGGATATTATAGAATTTGATGTGTGATTTTGGAAAAAGTGATAAATGGCATTAGATGATGTCCCTTCTAAGGAAAAATTTACCACTATTTGATAAACCCATTATGGGGGATGTATTATGCTAGGGCAGCAAGGGCATATGCTGCATATAAAAATAGTTATATCCTTAGGATAACATGGACATTATATTGACGAAATTATAGAACAGAAACTAGAGTCACATACTATATAGTTAGGTAAAGAAGATCTTAAGAATTATTACATTCTATTTCTAAAATATTATGAAAATTTGTGGAGATTCGGATATTCAAAAACATAGAGTTTAGTTTATGGGGGAAAAGTACATAAATACAGAAAGATCATTGAAAATAATAATTTCTATAGAATTGGAGGAATATTCTCTCTATGAAGGTCTGACCCAAGTGAAAGAAGTATGATGTCTTTAGTTTTAGTTCATATGACTACAACCAAAATATTATGGAAACATTGAATGATATGTGGTAAACATTCACTAGGTTATTCTAGTATTCATTGAACAGATAAAGGGGAAAATAATAAAACATAATCTTGGATACTTCTAGTTTATGAGAAAAGATATGGGATGAATATAAAAATGATTACTTCTTTAAAATATGTGGTCCTTAATACCATCATTGCTGTTTAGAGGGTCATAAGAGGCTTCTCCCTAGAATGAAGTTTCCCCTATTTGATTAACCCATTATGAGGGACGTGTTATGTAGGGTCATCTAGGGAATATGCTGGATATCCCACTAGTGACATCCATTGGATTAGAAGCCCGTTATGTGAGCAACTAATTCAAGGACAATTGGGGGCAAATATTGCATAGTTAGGTAAGGGAGATCTCATGTATTAGTCATTATCCCACAAGAAAATGGAGAAAGATTAATAAGATCTGAAAGTATTCATAATTAGCAGTATGAAATACAATAAGGGAAATGTCTAATGCATAAATGAAGTATTCAGACTAATATTGTCCATGACTTTGGAGTCCCATACATAGATCTAACACATATGTATAATGAGAACACTTCTTGTTTCCATGGAGGGATCTTTAAGGAGATGACACAAAATTAAGGCTCATACATAGATTATTAATTATATATTGGAGAGGGGGAATTTTATTTTATCCAGTGACTAGGACTAGGATCTAAGTCCTAGTTTTTACTACATATCTCAATGGGATGAGAATCAAGCCATACGTAGTTCATGAGGTACCATTGAGTTTGAAGTCGTTTAGTAGGGACATGATGCAGTGTAGTTTAATGTCATTTAACAAGGACATTACAGGCATTGATATGAGGAGCAATAAAATATTATAGCTGGACTAAGGTATAAGGCCCAAGTTTCACTATGAATCTTGTCATTTCAAGAATCAAGAACCACATAGTTCTATCAGATAAAAATTCATGTGTAAGGTGAGAACTTGTATTTAATATCTTAATGTAGATCAGATTTTTACATAGTATAATAGATTCCTTTTCATTCCATGATGTGTCTAGGTCCAGGATTTAAAATATAGATGTCATAATGTATCTCACATAGATAAGAATCAAGCCACACATAGTTCTTAAATAGAGGCCTCACCCTCATTGATTTCATAAGTGGAGAATAATGGGGGTTTCTGAATATAGGTTTATACATAAGATAATACTCATATTGAATCTAATCCCACAGATATGACTCATAAATGGGAGATAATGGGTATTATATTCCTAATGTTGCGACTGGGTCAAGGAGTAAAGATATGATCGTCACTACATATCTCATAGAAATTTAAATCAATCCAAATTTAGTTCTTTCAATTCCATTCAGTTTAAATTCATGTGATAAAGAGGAAGGTGGGATGACATTATGTGACTAAAAATCTCATTAAAATGAGAATAAAATTATACATCAATTTTTTTTGATAAGGTCGTGCAGTTTTTTGTCATTCAATGAGGGAACATGGTGTTCCTTTTAAGCTCTTACAGATAGGACCATTAATAAACATAATGATAATTGAGAAACTTTGTTTATATAGAAAATTCCTTTACTAAATTCATAAGTCCACGTTAGCTATGCATGGTGTGAGAATCAAGAAATTGAAAAAGTTTTATCTATAATTTAACGATAACTGTATGGAATGATAGGGTAATAAAGGTTATATGATGACTGAACTATGGTGTAGGAACTGACCTTCACTATGTATCTTTTTGTTGACATAATCAAGCTATATGTAGTTCTGGATAAATGTTCCCTAAACTAATTGGATTGACATGGGTAAAAGTTATTTTTCCAGATTGATGGTTGGACCTAAATTCTGAAGTCTAGGCATCACAGTGTATCTCACTGTAATGAGAACTGGTCCATAATTCTAGAAGGAGTCCTATAAATATCTGATTCAAGAAAAAATAAAATGAAAAGTGGTTTTATTTTATAAAATCTTGCCTAGAAAGATTATTAACAATTGGGGTGACACTTCGCATATCAATTTAATGAGAATCAATCCACACATAGTTATTGAAAGTGCTTCTTGTGCTGGTTTAGTTCATACACATAGGGGGTGAAGGGTCTTTTTTTAAACATTATGACTAGACCCATGATAGGAGATATAGGTGTTAGTATGTATCTTTCTAGGGAATGAATCATGACACACATAGTTTATGACAAATTTGCACACACCAACTAAGGCTTCATGCTAGTAGGGGGGTTAAAATATTCTTGATATATTCTAGGATAATGGTTGGGCTCAAGACAGAAGATGGTAAGATAATTAAGCCTCATGATAGGGAAATATTTATATTATATAATGGGATCATATATAAGGAAAGAGAAAATTATTTATTTTATGGTTGTGGATGGTCTTGAGATAGGATATCTGTGTGTCACTACATATCTCATGGAAATGAGAATAAATCCAGACATAGTTCTTGAATAACCATGCAATTTATCATCATGCGGTATGGATAAAGGTTAATTAAAATGAATGAAATATTGCGAATGGACCCATGGATAAGATCCAAGTGTCACTACATATCATACAAAAGTTAAAATCATGAAACACATAGTTATTGAAGAGATATTACTTATGTGGATCTGAAACATACACAAAGGGAATGATGGATCTATTTTTATCATGGATGGACCCAAGAGTGAAGATCACGACGTCATTATGTATCTCACTAAAATGAGAATCAATCCATACAGAGTTCTTGAAATTATTCTCTATGTAGGTTTGATTCAAACAAATGGATAAATAGGGATCAAGCGTCACTAAGGAGTGAAACTAAGATGGGTGATTATTACAGATGGAAAGTGCCCATTTCTTTTTAAGGGACTTCAAAGAATATAAATGCATGGTATTTTTGGAGATTTATTAATGACAAAAAAGGGGATATTAACTATACAGTTTAATTTCATTCTTTAATGAAAAATGTGTCTTCCAGTTTTATGTCATGTGACTAGGACTTCATGTCATTAAATTTATCATCACAAAATAAGAACGAGGATGCCAAACAGTTAAATTCCATTAAACACATACATTTATGGTGATATACAGTTTAACTTCCTATAGCTAAGAGTGTTGTTGTAACATTGTTTATCATCATACAACAAGGATGATATTTACATGATTATACAAAGTATTTCATCAAGAAGCTTATATTTTTTGGATTTTTAATTATTTCTACATCCATTGAGATTAAAAAATAAGCCCCATTAGAGTGAACATTATTTATGGAGTAAGGTCCTTCCTAAGTTGGCTCATGATTTAAAGGCTTCTTTCCCAAAATCATTGGAGTACTAAAGACCAAAACCAACTCTCTTTGAATAAATTAAATAATGTATTACTTTTTGTTAAAGGCCCACACTATTTGGTTCTGATAAACTTCCACTTGATGAAAGGTATTCAATATTTTTCTTCCAATCTCTACAACTCATATATCCATTTTTTGGGATTGATCAATAGGGGATAACTAGTCACATATGGAAACTCTATGTGATGGAAATTGAATTTCAATGGGAAAAACTGCTTCTGTTCCATATATCAATAAGTATGGGGCTGACTGTGTGGTGGTACAGGTAGTAGTCTTGCCTTAACATAAGGCATTAAAGAGTTTATCAAGAAAAGATTTCTTATCTTTATCCACCATCATCTAGAGTATGTGGGAAAGAGACTGGTTGAAAGACTCAATTTTTTCATTGGCTATTGCATGATAACTGGTTGAATGGTTGGATTTGATATTGTGTTCATGTTATATCTTCTTTACCCCAGTATAATAGAAATTGGTACCTTTTTACATCAACATCGTATGAAGAACACCAATAATGGAAATGATATTAGATTTGAAAACGCAAATTATTCTATTGGACCTGACTTCATTAAGAGTTATTACCTTATCCCATTGGGAGAAGAAATTTGTACTAATAAGGATATACTTAAACTTCTTAGCCATAACTAGAGGACAGTGTCCTTCTATATCCATTCATGATATAGAAAATATCTAGGATTATTTGATAGTATGTAGTGACTTCGTGGGTTGATGGATGAATTTTTCATTCACTTGGATGAGATGACACTTTTTATTAAAATATGTGTAGTCCTGTGTCATCGAAGGCCAAAAATATCCATGAATTTGGATTTGATCAGAAATCATGTACCTTGACTGGTGGGAACCATAGGCTCTTGCATGTAATTATTTTATGATAGCCATAGTTTCTTCTCCATCAATTCATATGAGGAGAATTCCATCAAAGCCTCAACTATAGAGGATCTTCTTGTGATTTGGGCCATCATAAAGAGTGAAAGTATCCTCTCACCACCAGATCTATTCTCTTGGAACTCTATCTTATAGAAGTACTCCAACTTTAACATATACTATGATGGGTGTCATCCATCACATGGTAGGACCAAATAGTATAGGAATGGGACTGAATTCATTTATTTCATTAATTATTATTTGAAAAAAAATGTGAAACCACGTGATGATGAGTAATGATGATTATTTTTTCATCCTAATTCATATTTTCTAGGGATGTAGCTGTATTTACTAATGTGTCTTCCTTGGCATTTTGCGACTGTGAGAATTGAATCAATGATGGATCTAAGGAAAATTTTCCCATTAACTTTCATTCATAATCACATCTTTGAATTATATCTTCCTTTTTGATAGCATAATCCCCATTGATCAGTTTGATTAATAATTCTCAATCACCCTTTACTTCTAAGTGATTAATTGGTACTTTGAGTGCCAAATCCAGTTTGGTAATGAGAGACTAATATTCTACCTCACTGTTGATACCAACTTCTTTATAATACGGATGAGTATAGAACCACTATCTTTTGTAGAAAAATAATTACTATTCATAACCCTACATTATTGAACATCAGGTTGTCCAATCAGTTTTCCTTTAGACTTCTGAAAGCAATGGGGAAATACATTTACCATATTTAGGGATTCTTCTTGATAGAGAATATTTTTTCATCAGGAAGTTCAGTATTAAATGGAGTCTCTTCTGTATATGGGTGTTCTATAAATAAGTCTTCAAAGGCCTGGAATTTTACTATTATCTGTGGTACGAACTCTATATCAATCAACTATAGAATAAGTGCCCACCATGCCTGAAATCCATTCAACATAGGATGATTGAGAATATATTTGACAAGTTATTGAGAGATACCAAGTGGGCCTTATGATGTTTTATGTAGTGCCTCATCTTTTTTACTCAAATTATTAATTCCATGCATCTTTTCTCAGTATCTGGATATCGATTCTCAACATTGTGCATGGTTCGACAGAGATAATAAAGGCTATTTTCATTCCCAACATCATTCTTTTGTACAAGGAAGGCTCCCAATGATTTCTATAAGGATTTTACATATATAATGAGTGGATTGCATTCACTATTTGACATTAATACTAGTGGACTCAAGTGATTTTTTTAGGGTATAAAGTTCTTCTTGCAGTCATTAGTCTATTGATATGTGACCCCCTTCTTCATCCATTTGGTGATGGGAAAACACATACTTTCTGTATTGGAAATGAAGCACTGGGTATTGGAAAAGTGTTCTTTATTTCCTAAAAAATCATTAATGTTTCCAGGATGTGACATTCAAAGGATAGATTTAGTATTATTGGGATCATATTTTATTCTACGATTATGCAAAAATAAATCCAAAAATTCTCCCGAGGTTACCCTAAAAAAACATTTCAAGGGGTTCATGTTTAATATTGAAAAAAATGGTCTCAATTTTAGTCAGGTGATCAGAAATTTTCTAGATTTGACCCCTAAATCAATAACAGAGCATTCAAAAAATTGACTTAAGAAGGGTTGGAAGATGGGATTTATTTCATGTTGTTATGTGGCACCACCATTCTTCAATCCAAATGAAAACTACCTAATAGAAAGATGATCCTTGAGGGTATACTATAGATTTAAATTCTATATATTCTTTGGGCATATAGATATTGTTATACCCATAGTATCCATCCATGTAGAAGAGAGCGTGGTAGCTAGATGTTGTATCAATCAATAGTTATGTGATCAAAACCGGGAAGACATATTTGGGATAGTGTCGATTGAGATCTCTAAAATAAATTAAAACACTAATTTTCTCATTATTCATGTTTACCAGGATAGTATTAGATAACCAATTTGGATATTTCACCTCTCAAGTTAAATTTTCCATGATAAGTGTATTGAATTCATACTCTATTTTGGCGGCATGAGTTGGATATATTCTTCTTCTTGTCTGCCTTTATCCACAATGCTCTTTTGTAAAACCCAAATGATGGGTGACCACCTTAGGGTCAAGGAATATTACCTCAATGTAATTTTAGGGAAACAAATCCTCGTGCTATTTGAGGAAGGAGTTGTATTCCTCCTATTCTTCGAAAGTTCAGGAATCATTAATTAGTGTGGGGTCATGGATATTATTTTGTACCCAGATTTATTTCTCTGAGTTTATCCATGGTGGTGGATACATCTTCCTCAAAAATTGTAGGGGTAACCATGAGATCATATTCTTCTTCCTCTTCCTCATGCTCCACTGTTTTTCTTCTTCCTGGAGAGGAGTTGATAAAGAATGTTCCTCAGAGGGAAAAGGTGAGTCACCATCTGGACATCTAGAGGATGAGTAAATCCTTTAAGAATAACTTTTTGGCAAGAATAATTCTTAGAGTACCGAATGGAAACAAGGTACTAAGAATTATATTATTATAAATTTTCTACATTCATGACAGCTTCATCCAATTTACCTGATATAACCGAAATTTTTCAAGGATTAGGGGACTATATGAAGACATTTGCACTCAAGCATTAGTTATCACTCATAGATATGAAAACTTCACCAACTCCATTGATTCTAAAAATTGTGATTGAAATTATGAAATATTCTGAATAGAAAATTGAATTATGATCCACCCCTTCAATTTTAGTAATATCCAGCATGTAATCTTACTTGAGTTACTTGAAATGGTTTTCTAGAATCATTTCATGCCAGTTGAGGCATTGATTTAGGAAATTCCCTAGAAACTAATTTACTCTTTTCATTTTGATATAACCCTACATCTATATATTATTTTTCACAAGATTTTAATGAATCATTTTCACTAAATAATGTCCCAATTTTACCATTGAGAGAATATTTGAGACATTAGTGATATGGTTAAGGGATGGCTGTATATTGATGTAGATAAGGTCTTCCCAATAGAATATTAAAATCAGTGTCATGCCAAACCACCATGAACACTGAGTCGGATACAAGACCTCCAAATTGAGTTCTTAGTTTTATCTCAATGGGAGGTTCTTTCTCATTCTTGTTTATATCCACAGAACATCATAATGGAGGGAGAAAAGTGAGATTCATTGAGACCATATTGATGATGTTTCTGGACTAGGATGAGGATGAATCCTAAACCATTGTCAATGAAGGCTCCTCAGATATCATTGTCATTTAGTATGATGGATATTTACATGGTCCGCAAATGTCCTTGTGTGATAGACTCCCCATCTAGGTCGGTGAAAGAAATGATTGCATTACATTCTACACAATCATTATCCGCATGATATACATCAGTAATAGTGCTCTCAAAATTAAATTCATGAATGCTTGAAAACGACTCAATGATTTCTTCCCAAAGATATTTTTATAGACTCAAAGAATCTCTGATTGGTAAATGAGTTGGAACTGGGGATCTTTGATTCAAAAAAACAAAATTTTTATCCCAAGGTCTATGATTTCCCACAAGGAGATTCCATTTTTCTCGTGCTTTAGAAGATGGAATTCTAGATGTGGATGGGTCATTCCATTAGATAAGAGCTAGAAGTGTTCTTGTCCGTGGTGGATTAGGCCAGCTACCTCTGCCTACATACCATAGAGTTGGTGGTGTAACCTATAACTGATCATCCAATATGACCAAATTATGGTAGACCGTGGTATTTGTGGGGGAGTTATCTTGTTCCTATATATATTGATAGAGGGATATCCTATGTGGTTCGTCCACAAATATAGATCAAGCGGGGATTTAGCTGAAGCATTGGCATCTACCATGACCATGTATTCCCCTATATCCTGGAAACCGAAGACCTATTTCACCTATTCCCCAATCAAAAGTAGGGAAATCAGATTCATAATAAGAAGTATCATTTTAGGTGGGATATCTCAAGTGAATAACATTAACGAAACCAAATATCAACTCATCTCTGATGAAGTTTCTTCCATGGGGGTCGACACATGTAGTGTCATTTGGTGGGGTGGTTCCCGTAATTTTGATATGGATTACATGAAATCATATATGGTCAAGGAAAACATTTTCCTTGACATAAAATCCAATTATTCCATTTTCTCCATATTCTTTCATCCTTGCTTCTTCTATGAGGATTAGACATTAAAGGACTGGTCTTTTGATGGATATGGATTCACTATAACAGAAGTCATAGGAGACATAGTCTTATATTACAACTCTTTTAATTGAATGACATGAGTTTATTTGATAGTTTTCCTTATAATCAAATTACCCAATTTCTAAGAATTTTTTACTTTTGACTTTATACCATTCACCTACCTTCTCTGGATTGGTAATGGTAACACATGCTACATGGGTTGTTGAATTTTTTAACCTCAATTTTCCAAATTCCTCAATATTTTTGTATGAGTTCCTTAAAAACAAGACACTTTTGGATGGAGATCCCCAACATTTGAGGGAAGGTGAAATAGTTTGTGAGGTCCCCATACCCTTCTTTTTTGGTTTATTTGGCCTTGAAAAATAAACTAAGTAGATTTACACAACTGATATGAAGTAGCCAGGGACTTGGTCATTTCAAAAAGAATAGACCTTTTTTTAAATTCCTCAAACTGTATTCACCTATGATCTATTTGATCATACTAATGAGGTAATCATTTCTACTGATGCACAAAAGGAGGAGGACTATGGTATAATGTACGGTTTGAGGTAGTAGTGGGTACATGGGTTTTCTTAAGTGTAACTGAAGAAGCCTATGCCTTTCTTGTTCTCCTTCCCTAAGCTGATGGGATAATCTGAGACATGTATTTGGTCTCTATGATGGGTTTTTTCAAATTTTCATCAATTTAGGCTAGATCCTAAAACCCTCTTATGTATTTCATAAGGATTAATGTTGTGAATAACTTATCACAAATATTTTCTACACTAATGGGAAGTAACTCTTCTTGAGAGAGAGGTATATTCAAGGAGTATGTTAATCCTTTCCACTAGGAAATGATATTTGAAAATCTTTTATTATAAATTTTATTAAAATTTGTGAGATAAATGACTATTGTCCTATGTATTGTTGAACTAAACTAGAAGAGGAACTTCTAATTAAGATCTTCCTATTAATTGATCAAGACTGCAAACTCATGTACCATACAATGTCTGGACCCAACAATGATTCTAGAAATGATCTAACATTCAATTCTTATTATTACTCAGGGGTCCCCATCATGGGATCAATAAAAGATATTAAATGTTTCATTTACTTCTCTAAATCTCATGACCCATTGAAAATTAGAGATGTAGGATTCCCAATTTCTGCCAGAGGAGGATCTGAATCTACCCATTCAAGGAAATCCTTCTTTTCCAGTTGAACTGGTGTTCCCCATCCTCCCATATCTTCAAATAATGTTTTTAACCACTCAATGGTGTTCAAAGGAACTCCATGAATGTCTATCTGATTTGGTACCTAAATAGGTGAAGTGGAGGAGCTTGATCTAGTGTGGTGACTAGTAGGACAACAGGTAGTAGTACTGCTAGAATTTCACTTAGATAACCCAAGGGGAAAGACCTGTAAGGATGTGTTTGACTCAAATCTGGTGGTACTCAGAATAGATGAAATTCATTAACCATATAATTAGTTGCAATAAACCCACTTTACTAAGGTGCTCCTACAAGAAGTGTAATCTAAGGATCTTCATGTGGATAATGTCTAGCAGGAATGTTGCCTCAGAGTAACAATTCATTGGGTCATGTCAACTCTTTTATCTCATCCTTTTGATTATAAAATATTTCTTCAAGTGAAATCAATTGACCTCCTCTAGGGGAAAGGGGATACATGGTCTTCCCTTTACCTTTTACCTTATTTGGGTTCCTTTAGATGTGGTGGACGTCAATTATTTGAGGGAATACAAAAATTTTGGGCACTCCTATGACTTGTGTATCCAAACCTCCTTAATTTTCTTCATTGTGGACCACATTATGAACAAGAACCTCATCCTATTAATCTCTTGAATTTGATTCATTTTCTCGAGGATCTCCAATGACAGTTTTGATGGCATTCACCAACACATTATTAATTTATGGAATTCTATTGCTATCTTTGTGAGATCTACTTCTCATACACCCTCCATGAGACATTATCATATTTTATGGTCTCTTGAGAACAATTTGGTGAAAGTTATCCTAAATATAATCCATATATAATTCAACTCTGAATTCATTTTATTGATTCATACCTAATCGAGTGAAAATTGACTTCCATTGGGGAGGATATTGTGAATGTGAAAATCTGCTAACCCTACGGGCTGAGGCTATTCATGTTCTTCATTCTAAATCCTTCTGACTCTATTTGATGGATCTAAGGGTTGGGTTAGAAAATCCTCAAGCCAAGTGGGTTGGGGTGGATCCTAAAATACAATTGATGATATTAGTTACACTAATCTTATGATTTTACAAATTCTGGTCTGAACGTTGGCTGGTATCCTTATTCGATACTCACTTAAATAGCCTACTTTAGAAGACTATTGTGTTATTTCATATATTTGTGCAATCTGATGATAAAAATACTCTATGTGGGAGACCTGCTCGATGTTCTCAGATGCTTTATGAGAATTTATTTCAATTTATTTCCATCCTAGGTACTAATATTTGTGGAATCTGATAGATTTATGTTCTTAGTTATCTTATCTTCAGTCATGAATATAATTTTTTTTCAGGTGTCATGGGGGAATAACATTGCATGATACGACTTTTTGAGGGATTTTCTAGCTTTGAGGTTTGGGAAAATAAAATTCTCTGTGTTCAACCCATCCTCTGATATGAACACCAGATGGGGTATCTATAATCAATTATCGCAACTCTATTAATTCATTGAGGGATGATTGTTGACGGGCTCCCCATATCTTTTTGATCTTTGGATTTTAGGAATCCAAGAAAAATTCAAGGTCAATTTTGCACTATAACCAATTTATTACCTTGAAATGACTTGGGTATTTTCTATCAGGTAATATCATTACCTTCATATGATGAAGAGTTTTCAACATGTTGAGGTAGTTGTATTGCACGCAATCTGCCACCAACATCTTTGGGATGCAGTTTTAAAAAGTGGACAAAGTGAAAAAATAGGACATATATTTTATTTTTATATATTTTTTTCTCTTGAACGATAAAAAAACTTCATTATTCTTTGACACTCATATTCTAGAACAAAACTATGTTGTTATTTCTCTTCTATTTCCTCAAAATTAGAAAGATCTGCAGAGAGTTACTCCATTTCATTGGATGAAAAATATCCCAAGGGTGGTCATAGACTGAAAACCTCATTGGGATTGTGAAATAACATCAACCAACACTGTCATGGAATCATACATGAATGGAATTTTATTTGAAATTACCCCTTGAAAAGAGGTATTTCTCATCACTATACTGTCAATGGAAGAATTCAATTGAAAATGAGAATCACTATTATAGATAGAACGTTCATAGAGATTGAAATCATGGGATGTATCATCATAAAGGGTTATAGAAAGTGGTATACCCTCGTTATAATTGGTCTTAGATACACATGAAGGGTTTCTATAGCTCTCATCAAGAGATAGGTTTTCAATATTGACCATATTTTCATGAACGAATACTTCCTGAGGAAGTGCGCGAAGAGGAACATCGACGTTATTGTAACTACTCCAATAATTTGGAAATGGGAGGGTAAGATCTTATGCAATAACAGATAAGTTTATGAGGGCTTCATGATCTTCAGCATTGAGCATAGCCAAATCACAAACATTCTCTTTATTTTCCAACTAGTTTTGATTAGCCTTTTTCTTGGACGCTTAATTATAAACAGTTGAAGCTAGATTCTAGGAAAAGTGGTTATCATGGACAAGTGTATGTGTGTGCCTTGAAGTGACCATCAGAATTGGTCAATTTTATCAAGTTGGAATGGTTTTATGTGCCCGATCATATTGACCATATGATATGTGGGTGTTTTCATCATGACACTCCTAGATAGAAAAAGAGGTTTTTATTTTCTCTAGGGTGAAATGTTGATGTGAAACCCTATATGTAAGGATATATTTATGCTTATTTCCCTTAAGTACTGATATTTTCACTATGATTATATCTTGTAATGTTTCAAGAATATGGGTAGAAATTTGTGTTTTCCCTTTCACCATTTACAAGATGTTTTTGGTGACTTCTGCGTTAGGAGCATGAATAAATGTCCATTCCATGTCTGGAGTATGGGTATGTTCCTGCTACTATCCTACATTTCCTGTCAGTGGATATGGAAAATAATTTTTTTTAGGGTATAAAGTTATATCTACCATTTTCTTGTCATCGGGTATTTCAGACCAAGTTCTCCAAGTTCTTCCAAATGAGGTTGTTAGAAGGCTTGGTAAGTGCAGGCAGGTGTTTTTTCCTAGTTTCAAGAAACCACATATGTGTGTTGACATGCTTCATTGATTTCTACCAGATGAGTTTAATGGTAGGATTAGTGATTTTAAGAATGTTTATTTTCTTTCTCATGGTACTCCATTGGATTTGAATGATGGTTTTGGTTGGGCATCACCAGATGAGTCTGCTGGCCAATAGAATAAAGGCAGAGGAGTGTATGTCTGCTCTCTGTTTGCCACCAAACTAGATTGGTGGAATTATACATACGGGGAAAAGGTATGAACCTCCTCGCGATTGGCCGATTGTTGTCCCCGGTGGGCCATATTATGCGCCTGTGTCTGAGAGACCTGGACAAGAAAACCAAAGGAAACACCCTCATAATGTTGAGGTTCACTGTCCATGGCGTTGGTGGAGATTATTTTTGGTAGGATCCCCTAAGAAGGACCCTTGTATCTTTAGGACAAGGCTTTAGGTGGCCTCTTGGTTGACCAAACAATAAAATTAGAGGTATTGGTGATTGCATTTTGGGGATAAGCTTCAAAAATGGTTGAAGATAGTGGTTGGCACATTCTGGTTCTGGACCACCAGTCATCGTTGACCAGAAGACTAATGGTTTTTCTTGATCTGGAGGTCCTGTCGGACTACCTCCCATGTCGGAATGATACTGTGTTGATGGTACTCCTAAACTAGTGCATTAGATACCAAACATTGAAAATGGTGAGTCAATGATGACATCCTTCATGAGAACGAGGATCTAACCTGTGTAGTAGTTGGGGCGTTTGTGGGTTTATACATGAATAAATCTATTTTTTTATCATAAGTTCTTGGAATAGAGTGATTATATATTTGAAAAGCACAAACAATGAACTATAGTATCTCAATTAATTGAAAACATTCTTGATTGATTGCCTTGTATGACCCTCTTTTATTAGAAGGGGCCTAAAAAAGGATAATGTTACCATCTTGGTTAAAGATTCATGTCTGTTTCACTATTTTGTTTCCTTATATTGTGTTTTGTAGTTAGGAATCACCATTCCCATGTGGTTTCCAATGGATTTGATTATAGAATAGGATACACCCAATGGTTCACTATCCAAATGGACCTACTTTCTAAAGGCTCTCGTTCATTAGGTCTGTTGATCTATGATACTTAAGAAACAATATTGGCCGATAGAATGGGAGGTTGGGCTAATTTTACCCTTTTGGGGGAAATTATTATCTACTCCAAGACACTCTTATAGATTTAAGATACAATTAAGAATCCTTAATTAAGTACCATGTATGATGTGAGTTATACCAATATTACTAATCACCTATTAGAATGAATCAAATTTAGAATCATTATGTATAAGAGGTTCAACATTTATTAAGTAATCTGTTTGTATTCTAGGTTATCCATAAATGGTATCTACCCATTTAGCACTTATATATTCTTTGGTCATTATTACCATGATGCTGATTTCTAAGCCATGCGGTGGTGCAATTTGGAGTTTTTAGTCATTTAGGTAGATAAATGTAAATCTGGAATTTATCATCATAAAGTGAGATAGAAATTGTTAATATGTTGGGATAAAACTCATAAAAGGGATTCCTAGGTATCATTTTGAAAGGAATCATATCTCATGTAGTTCAGTTCTGCTGAATGAGGAACATACTACATTTTAAGGTCGTGTGATGAGGACCCAACCATACAGTTTAAAATATTGTGGAAAGGATGTATAGGTGGAATGTTCCTAGTCAAATCTTAGTGTGTGAATTATTCTGAAACATTACAAGGATCATGGAAGGGGTATGAGTGTCCATGGTGAGATAAATTCTTCTATGGATATAGACCAAAGTGAACAGGGATGATTATGGATATTGTGTTTGATCCCCTGGGAGGCTTTCTACGTATTTTTTTAAATAGGATTCAATGCCCAAGTTATTCAATAAGTCTCCCAGTAGAGTATGCAAATTTTAATGAAATTGGTCGGGGCTTACTCCTAAATAGGATTACATTGTAACGAGGTCCATGAGAGATGTCTTAAATCATGAAGATTTAAGGTGGATTTATTCGGGGCTTACTCCTAAGGAAGATTCCTCAATGAAGGTAATTATGATTATAGATTATTCTTAAGGATGAAACCTATTGAGATCAGACCCTATGTGGGTTTTATAGGTATCCTGGTTAACTAAAATCAATTTTGATGGAGTTCAATACTTCATGTGGATTTTATGTGTTTTTTTATCATAAAAAACAACTAACACCATGTGATATATGCTCGTTGTGATAAATAAGATAATTTGAATGATCCAATAAACCATACACTACCATTCTTCTGTTAATAGAAGAGGTTGTGGCTATGGTGGAAGAGGTTGTGGCTATGGTGGAAGAAAAGAAAGATTAAAAACTTCTACCTGAATGGATAGGGGTTTACAACAGGATGGTTTCCTAATAAATTAGTCCTAGAAGAGGAGGGAGAAATTTCCTAAGTTAAAAGAAAAAAGAAAGTACAATCCTTACCCTCCCTTCCAAGAACCCGAGGCTCAAAATCCTATATCTGAGAATGGGTGGACAGAGTCCTATACCCAAAATATGAGATAAATAACTCCTCAATACTATCACTGGGGTAAGGTTTTATGTGACCATAGATATCCGGATCTATAGAAACCCAAAGGACACTTATCATATTGTAGGAAAAGTGTGGGAAACCTCTGTACATAGATACACAAATCCAAACTAGAGACATGTAGATATTCATTTCTCTAATTTTTTTATAAATCAGGTTGTCTTAGATGAGGTTTCAAAATGATACATTTCATACAAGTGATACAATGGAGGAAAACATCTTCCATGAATTTCTTTAAAAGAGGGTTCATGAAATGCTCATGTAGGAAAATAAGGTGAGGTAAACCAAGGAGTGAAGAAGTTGGTAGTGATCAAGTGTGTGAAGCACAAGTAAACATGGGAAAACAAGTTGCACCTTAGGTGTTGAAAAAATTGTAAGACTATACTTGGGTGAGAATTGACTTAAGCCTTCAAGGGTCTTCATAGGTATTCTCATAAGTGAGGCACACAAATTACTATTTGAGTAAGGGAGATCATGAATGTTCTCTTAAATCAGTTGGTGGGTGAACTGGTCAGACAAGTTATGTTTTTTTAAACATTAAATTGTCTTAAGTTTCCCTATCCTCCATTAATTTTCTCAATTTAGGTGTCATGAAAATACCTTTGAGGTTTTAGAGGACTTGAGCGAAGTACTAGGGGGATAATTGTAGTGATTTACCTTCTACAAAATTCATCTTTAAAAACAAAGACTCTAATTGTATATTAATAGGATAGAAAGTGACCATTGTTGAAGGTGTTTTTCTCATGCAAGTGGAAGTGACAAACAAGGTAGTGGCACACAAGTGCTTGAATACTGAAGGTGATCTAGGCTACCTTGGAAAAAATACTCTTTGATCATTTTGAAATTTAGGGAATATTTATTTATCTTCTCCTCATTTTTCTAAGGAATTTAACAATGTAACATTTTCATCCATGTGATTAAATGAATTTTCAATAGTGGAATAACCTCACAAATCTAGTTTTATATATATTTCTAACATTAAAACCAAGGTAGGAAAAAAAATTAATTGATATAAAGAACGATGATGGACATAGAATTATGTGTAGATACCAAAGCATGACGTACATGTAAATTAAATTACTTTTACTGAATAATTAATATATAACAAAAATAGACACTCAAGGACCATAATAGTTTAGTGTCTTTGGAAGCTCGGAACATAATCTACTAATCACTGTGAAAGATATTCAACATCTCCCATAAAGATCATCACATTTTGTTTTTAACTAAAAGTGTTCCTTATATCCCGTGGAAAAGAAAACATATAAAGGGTGATCTCAAATGCTCATTAAGGGTAAACATGGAAAAAATAAAACAATCCATAAACATTTGAACGTGAAAACATGAACATAATATTTAAACATCAAAATCATGGGGAATGACATAAAACATTGCAGAACATAAGGCATATATCATAAAGAAACATTAATAAAGAGAAAAGAGTATGGGAATGAAACATATAATTGGGGAAAACCCTTAAGCACATGATATGATTTCTATAGTTTCCTAGACATTGCTTCCAGGATTATAATAGTGGAAAAATTCCATTACTGAATTGGGTATACTTGTCGTTCAATGCCTATATTAATGAACCTTATTTACTTGTTGTTCCAGCCATGTTTATCTCATGTGATATAAATATTTACAGAATTCATTAGAGGGAGATATAGGCCCCACCCATCTCATATTGAAATCATTCTTACATGTTTCAAAAAACAATCATAAATCATTCATCATAACCCAAAGAATAAAATGGTTTCATAAACATCATCCGACCTTAACATAATCCATATAAAAAAAGGATATCATTTCATCATAATAAAAATTAAACCATGTAAATTATAGAAACATTATACATGTAACATAATCATACTAAAAAATGTAATCTTAGATGGAAAATAGTTCTCATAAAACACTTGAAATGAATTTTTGAGGAAAATATGATTTTTCTTCAAAACCATTTTTTTTCTCAAAATGATATTCAATTTTAAAAGAAATGATTTTTTTTGAAAATAATCATGAAATCTTGCATATGATGCTTTATGGAAATAAGGCATTATGAAACGGTAAAAAAATCATTCATGCTGTATAAGTTAATCAAAAATATTATTCTCGTACTTTTTATGGAAAGTAAAAAAGTACCTCATTTGGTAAATAAAAGAATGATTCCTTGCATACCATGTTGTAAAAGTTATCAAAGGGGTAAAAAAGACTTCAAACATACTTGAAAACATTTTTAGAAAACATGGACAAGGATGATAAATATTACCCATGTAATTTCTTATGAATAAACTATCTCAAATAAGAAAGAGATTAGAATAATTATCTATTACCTTAGGTTAGATATGCTTTGTACGTATCTGAACCTCCTCTTATTCAACTCACATCCTCTTAAACTTCTATTATGGCACAAAATTTGGACTTTGATGAATACAAAGACCTCTAGTAGGTTTCTAGGGATGTGGATAAGTGAAATGAGTAGGGTTTGGACGAATTTGAAAGCTCAAAAATGGTGTGAAGTAGAGAAGTAGGAGGTACCCTTTTATAAGGGAGGAGAGGGTCACCTTTGGAAACCTAAAAAATATTAATTTATAATAAATTAAAACCCCACATAAAAAAAACAAAAATTACTCAATTTGAAGATGATGTGAGATATGGTTGTAATCTCATCAACCAATAATATTTAGACATGTCTATGTTAATTTTAAACCATATCATTTTGATTTATCCATATTTTATCTATTTAATTTTATTTGTGGTAATAATATTTTAAATTTCAAATTGTAATAAATATATACTTATATGTTGTCATGTTCCCATAATTTGATACTTTATATCCATTTCGACCATATAATTTTCAATTTGTAATTTTTAAATAATTTAATAATATGTTATTTTTATATAATACCAATAGTGTAAATTTTGACACTACTCATCTATTTGAATTAAAATAAAATACACACATAGAATATATTCAAAAAAATTATTTAATAGGTTCCTAACATGTCATAGTAATCTATAAAATTCAAGGATCATATAAATTAGTTCACATAATATTTATTTGAATATTTTTAAAACCCTTTTTTTGATATATCTCTTTATGAAATAATTACTACATTATTTTTGTATAATTATTTAATAAAAATATATGTGTTATAAAAATTAAAAATAAAATTAAATGATGAAAATAAATCTAATATAATTCATAAGAATACTTTTAGTCAAATTTATCTTCTAAAACAGTAAACTTTTAAAATGTCATGTTTATTAAATTATGATGGTGACAACTTTGACATCATTTAAAATAAAATAATATAAGTATCATAGTCAATTTTATTAGGCATTAAATGGTCAAAAGTTATACCATTGGATGATTAGGGTTTATATGTACTGTAATAATAAGTTTTGTCCTATTTTTTGGGGCCTTTTATGGGTATAACTAGTTTAATAAAAACTATATTATTGATTTTTCACAAAATAAATAATTCCCGTATCATTAATGTATAAGCTATTAAGGTAAATATATATTTCTTAAAAATTACAAATAAATTACCATAATAAATAATGAAATTTTATATTTCAAATTATTTTTTATAACCGAATTTATATTCTGTATAACCGTATATTAAAAATAATTTAATTATTAATGTTTGATTCAGACATATTTCACTTTCATTTAAATATAATAAATTAAAGGTCTTAATCACATACAAGTGGGTTGTAATAGATATCATTTCAGCCCAAGTATATTTTAGAACTAAATATAATCATCAAATTATATTAATACAAGTGTTAGGGTAATTTTATAATATTATTTTTACCCTTAATTAACTAGTTTACCTTTAACTTTGGTAAATAATATTTACCGTAGTTACTATTCAAAATGCCTAAAAATAAAAAAAGAATATTAACATAATTTGGACCTACAGATTCCAAATATTGAATCCATTTTTTCATATTAAAAACATCGAATTTGCAGTAATTAATTTAAAATTAATCCCATTGTCGAAAAAATAGTATTTTATTTAAAACATGGAAAAAGATTGAAATGTTTTTACCTATGAATTCAATGTAAAATTAATGATAACGACATAAATTATATTAAATGGAAGAAATATATTCTATTTATACTTTAAAACCATTAAATATTATAATTTATCCATATAAATTATCTTGATGAAAAAATTAGTTTTGAGATAAAATTTAGAGTAGTTTTTACTATTCATCAAAATATGAACGTTATCAGAAAAAAATCAAAACTTTATCAAATGTATTTTTTTATATCCTGATTCACAAGAAGATATTTATTTTTTATAATTTTACATATAAAATTGTTGAAAATTAGATTTAAAATAGGTGTGCCATTAAAAGGAGAGAAAACTGCATTTTTTGAAAAATACTTATTTTACACGAAAAATTTATTTTGTTCTGATACCATGATCTAGGAAATGTGTAATATGAATGATAATATTATAAAATATAAAATTTGGTAAATACTATATATAATGTCTTGTTCATAATAATATTATAATAATATTTCATTATTTAGTAAAACTAGGTATTGCATACAACACACGCTATTGAGGATGGTCGCTCTTGCATGCAACATAATCCAAGAATAGTGTTTGCATAAAAAGAAGTTAATACGACATTGCATATAGTGAAAGATAATCATGGTTTAGCATACAACATAATACATCAATGTAATTAAAATAAATATTTCACATAAAAATTCGGGGTGTTACATTCTTCCCCAATTAATATGAATTTCACCCACGAAATTATTCAGGGTTATAAATAATTTAATACATATAAGTTTCTTTCAATGAAACCCACATCATATAAAGGAATAATGAAACATAATTTTAAAAACTAATGTATGAAACATAATGGTTACCCAAACTAACTCATCACTAGTTTTTCACATATGAGAACATAGGTGAAAATATGGATATGGAAGAGAAATATAACCATCATGTTCTGATGGAGAGTGGTAGAGAACATGGATATGAAAAATCCAACAATCACAATGACATAATTTTGTGATTATCTAAGGTACCATCTAATTCATCGGATATGAGGGTACTAGGACAATGTTTCTGGTTTTCATGATCATTTCCCTAAAGTTGATAAATTTTTTCACAAGGAGAAATATTTACTTGATTTCAGTGTAATATTTTCGTTGGTCAAAACATGAACAATTTCCACTTCATCTCTTATTCAAAGAAATGATGTTTAATTTCTCATTCTTGAAGTGTTAGTAGATCAAGAGATAGAATGATGGGTTATTCCATCTATCTCGAACTAATGGATAGAAAAACTTATCAAATATACATAAGTCAATCTATTTTGAGATTAACCGTATATGATTCCAAAAATGGACTTATACTTCATCTATCATTCCACTTAATAAAATAAAACAAATTTCTACTATCCAAAGACATCCTGTAGGTCAGTGGTTGGTGATAAAGGCATGTCGCACATCGGCTGTGGGTTCGATTCCTGCTTCCTTGTCCGACGTGACGGGTTGTTTCCCATCCAATGGGTTTTTTTATAAAACTATATTATCAAAATATCAAAAAGTTATAGCATTAAACAATACTATCTGATTTCCAACATAATCCATTTCAATCTTTTGGCTTATCCAAAATACGTATATGTAATCTCATAGTATAAATAAAAAGATTTCTAGAGAGGTCATATACAAAGCATGTGATTACCATTATTTATCCCCCATATATCATAAGATATATCTTGTTGGTTATATTCCAAACATTTGAATACCTCAATCATGTATTTTAATTAAACATGAATTACCATAGAACCTTAGTGACAAAATTAATGCTGTAAAAAGTTAATTATTTCCACACAATAAAATCCCTAATTCTTATATACTCAAACCATGATGTAACGTTGTCCTTATATCTGTCATGAGCTCATTAATACATTCAAATATATTATTTTCTCTATATCCCTTCATTATGCGCATACCAACTTCATTAAAAAAAATTTCAATCACTTTTCATGTTTACTAGTACCATACCATTATTGAAAACAATTATATAGATATTCCAATATTCTATAATACTATAAATGTGATTCCACAACACTAATTTGTAATCCCATTACATATACACTTAATCATTCCACCACTTTGTTGTCATATTAAAAATCACCAATAGTGATCACATGTGACTTCCCATTGTCCTTTTCCTTAAGAGGATGTTGATGTTGATCATCATTAACCCTTGGATTAGGGAATTGGTTAGCATAATGCCTCGTTTCCTTGCACTTGTAGGATCGAAGTGTTGGTGGTGCATTCTCTATTGCCTTTTCTCTATTCAAATAATTAGCTTCATTTTTCCGATTAAATCGACACTCTACTTCTTGAGTAACTTCTTTTCCACTCATAAAACCCTTTCTAGTCACTTTAAGAGAATATCCACCATGCTTCTCTCCACACTTTGAGCATAACGAAACATTCCTCTTATTTTCACTGTTGTTTTGAAATTTTTCCTTGAACTACATATTTCATTTCTAGTTAAAACCATGAGATGGACATGTAACACCAACTTCCAGTTCTACCTTGATAGCACGACACACAATTTCTTCATAGCTACTGAAGTCTTTTATAGATAATTCCCTTCTACGACTTGGTTTTACGTCCCTGAAGAATTAATCAAATTTACATTCAGCTTGGATGATAAAGCTAGATTCATAACTTTCAAGACTTGTAAAATTTTCCATGTATATACCAACATATTCATAATCCATATGATTAATCATAAGGAACTCCATTTCCATCATTGTTTGAAGAATAAGCAGGAAGTGATTCTTGAAAAACATTTTCTTGAACTCTTCCCATTCCATGGATTCAATTTCATCATGGGGCATTGTATTATTAATTAGAGTCCACCACTGGTCTTCTTCACCTTCTAAATGGTAAACAACCAAAATGAATTTATCATGTTCTGAACAACGATGTATGTAAAATATATTTTCAATGGTATTGGTGCCTTGTTCAACAATAATTGGATCAGAAGACCCATTGAAAGAAGGTGGATGTTGCCTCATGAAGGACTCAATAGAACATTGTTCCCTTCTCTTCTCATTTTGAAGTCCAGAATGATTCATAGCTTGTGTAATTATAGAAATAAGATTTTTCACTCCATTTACCATAACATTTGGTTGTTCAGAAGGACAATAATTGCATTTCCCAGTTCATGGATCATTAAAATAGTTCCTTCGGGTTTAATCCATTTTCTAAAACCAAATAAGAAAAGTGTGAGAGGCAAAAATCATTCTAGGAATACAACATAATCAGGGGGGGGGGTACCTTCAATATCTAACATCTTATGTTTAATTGTAAGACCATTACTGTAATTATAGGACTATAACCTATACTTATACTTAACCTTAAAGACATCCCTAGACATACCTTAGAAATATCTCTGGGGATCTCACTAAAGTTTTCGCATCCTAGATTCCAAAGATTAACTAAACCTTTCATCTGATACCACCTATGGAGACCCATGATTGACGTACATGGACATTACATTATTGTTGCAGAATACTCAATACATAACAAAAACATAAACCCATGCACTGTAACATTTTAGTTTCTTTGGAAACTCAGAACATAATCATCTAATCATGGTGAATGATCCTCAACATCTCCCATAAATATATTCCCCTTTTATTTTATTACCTAAAACCTATCCTTATATCCTGGGGAAAAGAAAAAATTTAAAGGGTGATCTCAAATTCTCAGTAAGGGTAAACAAGGAAAATATAAAACAATCCATAAACATTGGAACGTGAAAACATGAACATAATATTAAACATCAAAATCATGAGAAATGAAATATAACATTGCAGTACATAAGGCATAGATCATAAAGAAACATTAATCATGATAAAATAGCATGAGAATGGAACATTTAATTGTGGAAAACCATTAATCGCATGATATGATTTCCATAGTATCCAAGGAATTTCTTCCAAGACTATCATAGTGGAAAAAGTCTATTACTGAATAGGGTTAAATTTTCGTTCCATCCCTATATTACGGAACCATATTTACTTAATGTTCCAACCATGTTTATCTCATTAGATATAAATCTTTATCCAATGCATTGGAGGGAGATATAGGTCCCACCTATCTCATAATGAAATCATTCTTATGTGTTCCACAAAATAATCAAAAATCATTCATTATAACCCATAGAAAAAATGGGTTTCATAAACATCATCCCATCTTAACACAATCCATATAAAACAAATGTATATCATTTCATCATAAGGAAAATAAAACCATATAAATAATAGATACATTATACTTGAAACACAATCATACTAAATAATGTAGTCTTATTTGGTAAATAGTTTTGATAAAACAGTTGAAATGAATTTTTGAAGAAAATATCCTTTCTTCTTCAATATCATTTTCTTTTCTCAAAATGACATGAAATTCTAAAAGAAATATTTTTTTAAATAATCATGAAATATTGAATAACATGATTTATGGAAATAAGGTGTTATGAAACTGTAGAAAAAAATAATTCATTCTGTATAAGTAAAACAAAAATATTCTCCACATACTTTTGCTGGAAAAGTAAAAATGTACACTGTATGGTTAACAAAAGAAGTATTCTTTACATACCATGTAGTAAAGTAAAAAATGGGCGAAAAAAGACTTTAAATATACACAATTTTGTTTTTAGAAAAAATGAACATGGATGATAAAGAAAACCACAGTAATTACTTATGAATAAAAAATCTTGTTTAAGGACGAGATTGGAATAATTATTCCTTACATTAGGTCATATATGCTTTGTATGTATCTGAACCTCCTCTTCTTCGATGCGACTCCTCTAAACCTTCTCTTAGGGAACCAAATTTTTTTTTGAAGAAGACCAGTACCACTAGTTGGTTTTTAGGGAATTGGATAAGTGAAATGGGCAGGGTTTGGACTAATTTAAAAGCTCAAAAATGGTGTGAAGTGGAGAGGGAGGAGGTTCCATTTTATAAGGGAGGAGATTAACACCTTTGGAAAGCTAAAAAATATTAATCTATAATAAATTCAAAATCCATTTAAAAAACTATAAAAATGACTAAATTATAAGATGGGATGATATAGGGTTGTACTCTCATAAACCAATAAAACTTAGACATGTTTTATGCTTATTTTAAACCTTATCATTTTGATTTATCCTTATTTAATCGATTTAATTTATTTTGGTAATAATATTATAAATTTTTAATTGTCATAAATACAAACATATATGTTGTAAAATCCCCATAATTTGATAATTTATAAATTTTTTGACCATATAATTTTAAATTTGTAATTTTTAAATACTATTGTGATTTTTCAATATTTTAATAATATGATATTTTTATAAAATACCAATAGTGTAAATTTTGACAATATTTATTTATTTGATTTTAAATAAAATACACAAAGAGAATATATTAGAACTGAAATATTTAATTGGTTCATAACATGTCATATTCATCTAGAAAATTCTTGGAGTATATTAATTAGTTCATATAATATTTATTTTATTATTTTTAATACCATTTATTTGAAATTTCATTTAACAAAGTAATTACTACTACATTTTTTTTAGAATAATATAATATACTAATTTGTAGAATAAAAACTAAAAATAAAAAAATATGATAAATATAAATCTCATATATTTCATAAGAATACTTTTAATAGAATTTATCTTCTAAAACACCCAACATTGAAAATGCTACGTTTATTAAATAATGAAGGTGAGAACTTTGACATCATTTAAAATAAAATAATATAAGTGCCTAAATCGCTTTTATAAGAATCCAAATGCTCAAAATTTATACCTTTGTATGCTTATGGTTTATATGTACACTAAAAATATGTTTTGGTCCAGTTTTTGGGCCTTTTATTGGTATTATTAGTTTAATAAAAACTATATTATTGATTTTTCACTAAATAAAAAATTTCTGCATCATTAATGTATAAGCTATTAATGTAAATATATATTTATTAAAAATTAAAAATAAATTACCATGACAATTAAAAACATTTTATCTTTAAAATTAGTATTTATAACAGAATATATATTCTATATAACCTTATTTTAAAAATAATTAAATTATTAAAGATTGATTCAGACATATTTCACTTTCATTTAAATAAAATAAATTAAAGGTCATAATCACATTAAAGTGGGCTATAATAGATGTTATTTCAAACCATTTATATTTTATGACAAAATATAATCATACAATTATATTAATACATGTGTTAGGGTATTTTTATAATATTAGTTTTACCCTTAATTAACTAATTTTCCTTTAATTGTGGTAAATAAAATTTACTGTAGTTACTATTAATAATGACCAAAAATTAAAAGTAACCAATTAAAATAATTTGGACCAACTGATTCCAAATATGGAATCCATACTTCCAAATTCAAAACACATAACTGGCTGTTATTATTTTAAAATAAATACTCTTTTCGAAAAAAACGAGTTTTTATTTTAAACATTGCAAATGATTGAAATGTTTTTTCTTATGATTTCAATTTAAAATTAATGATAATGGCATAAATTATATTAAATGGTAAAAATATATTTTATTTATACTTTAAATCATTCAATATTATAATTTAACTATATTAATTATCTTGATGAAAAAAGTTGTTTTTAATTAAATTATAGCGTATTTTTTATTATTCATCAAAATATAAACGTTATCAGGAAAATATCAAATCATTATCAAATGTAAATTTTTATATCTTAATTCACTAGAAGATGATTATTTTGTAAAATTTTACATATAAATTTTTTAAAAATTATATTTTAAATGGGTGCGCCATAAAAATGTGAAAAAACTACATTTTTTAAAAAATACTTATTTTACCTGAAAATTTTATTTTGTTATCATGCCATGATCTTGAAAATGTGTAGGATGAATGATAATGTTATAATATTAAATATTTGGTTAATAATATTCATAATGGATTGTTCTTAATAATATTATAACAGTATATCGTTGTTTAGTGAAACTCGATATTACGTACAACACACGCTATAGAGGAAAGTCGCTCTAGCATGAAACACAAGCCAAGAATAGTGTTAGCGTATAATAGAACCAAATATGGTGTTGTGTATAGAGCAAGATAATATTGGTGAATCGTAAAAAACAAGAAATCAATGTAATTAAAAATAATATTTCTCATAAAATCTCAGGGTGTTACATTATGTAAATTAAAAATCGATACAAAATAATTAGAAATTATCTACAAATAAATATTCCAACCTATACTTCCTATGGCTACTAAAGTTTCACCAAGAAGAATAGTGACCCGGTTTCTATTTAAGATACACCTATTGTGTCTCATCCATATTCCTCAAATCCTTTCTACTACGACATACCCCAAATAAAAATATAAATTCGAAGAAGATATGGATTTTATGTACATTGTCCTAGATAACATTTTTACCCAATCCAACTAGGCCACCCTCGAATTGAATACCCGAACTGGATCATGACAAGGCTAATGATACATTCCCAATCACCATGGGTTGGAAATTAGTTCCATGGTATAATTTTATTAAATTTGGAATTATATCTCCCTCAGAGTGATAATAATAAAAATAATTAATTTCTTTTCGAAACCTAGCATGACCCATTCATATTTTATAAATCCATTCATCAAATGAGTAGAAACAAAAAATTAGACTAAAAATTGTAAAAATAATAGAATAAAATCAAGAAATACAGAAATGTATCACGAATTAATAAAAAATATCATATAAAAAATGAAACAAAATTGAAATATTAGCCTATGTAGCCGAAATATAAACATATATAAAGTAAAATTAAAGAAATCCCAAAAACTGATGATCACTTGAAAGTTACCCCTGATCACAAGACATATCTTGAAACAGCCCCCAGCAGTCTAATCTAAATATAAAAAATTATTATAACATAGCATGGGACACATGAAATTGAACTATGAGAAAAACAAACAACTTAAGGTGTATGCAAGGTGTGTGAAAAAACAGAGCATAATAAGATTCCTTTAAGGAGTTTGTTTCATTCCCATAAAATTAAATTTCATTTATTCTAGTTTTAAATAAACTTAAAAATAAAAATTTTCTTACAATTAATAATAAAAAACAACATATTTTAAAAGTTTTTTTTAATAAAATTAAACATTTTCCTAGTATTCAATTGAAATGAAACCCACCACTTAAAAAAATAAAATAAATTTTAATTTAAAATAGATTACATTATTGATAATCAATTTATTCTATCTTATATACTTTTTGAATAATAATAATAAAAAATAAATTTTAAAAAATGAAACATATCACATAAAAAATAACTTTACACTCAATATATATCCATATAAATAATGTATAAATATTAACACCATGGAGACAAAATTACAACAAGATTCAATTGAACTATGAGAAGAAATTAAAAAAAATACTAAATCCCCCAAATATTATGATCAACAACACTTGGTTTATTGAGAAACAAAATAGGTCTTATGTTGTGATAGTCATATAAAGAATATAATATAGAACAACCTTCAAACCTATGTTGCATCTAAAATCTCAAACCACACAACTAGACCACACCCACATCATTAAGGTGAAACCTTCCAACTAGACCTAACATACAACACAACATGGTGGAACTAGTATTCTCTGAGCCAATTAGGGTAGAATAAATATAGAACTCTATCTTATCCTAGTATTCCATTGAAAAAAATCAACTAGTGGTGAGAAATAAACCAAATAATATAATTAATAATCAAAAATAATTCAAAACATTTCAAAAAATTATCACCACACCCAGAATGTCCTCACAAGAAATTTTCTATCCCACATGGGCTCACAATTGAATCAAGTAAGAAAATAGAATGTGTACATGTTTCTCATACACAGCAAAAAGATTTTTAAAACCATTTAAAGTTCCAAACATACCATCTATTTAAAATGACTCAGGTTTTCGAGTCCCTTTACTATATCACTAGGAACGAATTTTAAAAAATACATAAAAAATACATTTAAAACAATTATTGGACCCATTAGAATTCATAATATCAATATTTGAGTTAAATAATGACCAAAATACATCAAAATATTTGTAAAAAAATATTATGGAAAAAACTTCTAAATCACTTTATGCAAGAACTTAAAATTTTAAATATGTCTTGGAAATTCTAAAAACATTTAACTCTTTTATTCCAAGTGATAATTATTTTTAAAACATAAAATTCATTAGATCAATCGTAATTAAATTTAGTTAAACAAATTAATAATTTTACATTTTCAAGAACTCAATTAAATAACAATTTACGAAAAAAATAAAAACCCACCTTGATTAAATTGATAACACCTCGAGACAATAAATAATGTGTAACCTTCGATAGATAATGATAAAAAAACATGAAAATTACACCTATAACCATTAAACAAAAAATGTGACATTAGAACCACCCTTGAACCTTAATCATGGTCTAATAGCCCCAAATGTTTGGGGGGGGGGGGGGTTGAAACTGAGAGTTAATGGAATAATGTCGAAGGAAAGAGGGGGAATAAGATGAATAAAGGGGTTTTCATGAATGAATCCACTTGGAAATAGTGATGGGTTATCATGAATCAAATAAAGATAGAATGAAGTGGCTCCCTCATATATATTAATCCTTGATTGAATGAAAGGGATGGGAAATTGGGTTTTATACCCCATAATATAAAAAAGTAAAGAACTAAAAAATCCCATTTATGTGATTATATTGGGGTCGCATGGTTATAATATATTGTTTTTTTAGTCATGGATAAATTTTTATAACTATACGTGTTAGGAATTTGCTACTTGTATGGTTTTACAATATTTTTTACAAACCATTCCCAAAATTTGAAAAATTATATTTCTAAAAATTGAAGCACTCTTGTATGATTACTGAATGATTTCTCATAACAATGAATAAACCATGTAAAAACTAAAAACATATCAAATTTAATATATAAGTCCAAAAAATTATCTAAAAATCATGATGAATATGAATTAATTTAATATAATTTATATATGTGACATTGGGTGTTACCATTTGAATAATAGTCATAATACAAAAAAACTTCTATATTTAATTTTAATGATTAGTAATATTAGTGAGAATATATTGAGATTAATATTATAACTACTAGTGTAAATAATTTTCTAATTCATATCAAAACTTAAAAAATTTAAGGGAAAATATTTTCAAATTATACCGTAAATTAAATAGTTATCTTTTAGATGAATTTTTATGTTTCAAATACTCTACATAATGGTATTAAATATAACATATATATAATCATGTTTTATCATGTAGAAATATATGTGGTATTTGGAAGAAGGATGACATGACTCAAATAGGTATATAAAAAGTATTGGGTACTAAAAATTCCAGGCCTCGGTATTATTATCAAGGTTTAAATTTTTTATATGGATAAATGTTTTCTCAGATGAATTAATGACTTATGGAAATTTAGAATAACATTCAATTTCATAGTGAAAAATAATTGTCAGATGATATAATATTATATAAATTTATTGATATTTTTATAAATGAATAGGATTAAATGTCAACTATTATAGGTAACATTAAGTGTCCTACTAAAATGAGTTTGATGGTCTTAATTGAAAATTAATGAAATATCCCTTCGTAATGGAGACACATAGATAGAACATAAGAATAATGGAGTACCATTTTCATAAACTTATAGATATTATAATTACAAGGTAAACTCATCAAAAAATAACACTAAAAGATCTTTTCATGATAGTTTTTTGGAAGAAGTTGATGATTTAAATATAATTTATATTGAAAAAATTGATGAACCTTTTGATTTTTATTGATGCCACAATATAAATCGATAAGGGTAAAATATATAAATATAAAGAGAACAAGGAAAAGAGGAATGGATATGTTATTTCATTAGAATATGATATAAGTAAAATATCCCAATGTATTGAATGTATTGAAAATTTTTTAATTTTCTTTTGAAGAAATTTGATAGTTTTTTTTCAATTTTACTAGAATGGAATAAAAGGGTTAATCAAAATCACGATCATATAATTAACTTTAAAAATACAATACCAAAAATATTGATGGTAGATTCCATCATCAATGTTAATAGGGATCAAATAAATCTGGGGGAATATTGGGAATGTTATTTCAAGAAATTGAAATGTTTTTTTTATAAATTTAATATATTTGAATAAATTTGTTCATCTATAAGATTAGGAAAAAATTTATATATGTGAAATAATTGATTGATTATTTAATATATTCTAAGAGTTTGAAAAACTTTTCAAATATTAATATGAGGACCTACATCAACAAATTAAGTTGACTGAAGAATTGAATATTTTATTAGTTCATGAAAATGGAATGTTAGAATATTTGGAGTGTAATATTGATGATTAGGTTTTTAGGTACTAGAATAATAAAATAAAATCAAGAAGATAAAACATATAATATAAATAAACACAATATAAGAATTATATTTTTAATTTATGATGAATATAAAAATTTTAGCTATTTTTTAAAGAGAATATTTTATTAAATTGTTGGAAGAATTTTATTCCTAACATATGAACTATTTGTTGGATTTTGTATTATAATATTTACATATTCAAAATTGTCTCAATCATTATGAGTAATTTTGAAAATGACAGAATGTCGCTTTGGGGGGGATATAGAAATTTTATGTTTTAGTTACATTGGTGGATATTTATTCTTTGAATGAAATTGATAATTATATGTATGTTTAATGAGTTTAATCATAGATTAATATGGAAATATTTTTTTATAAGAAAATAATGGAATATTTTTTTAATTTTTTTAACTCATTATTTTATGTGTGAATAATGATTTTAAAAATATGCGATATTATTGGGTTAGAATAAAAATTTTATATAATTATTTTGAAAATCACTATACACAATTCCTTGAAGTTTATTTCACATTATGTTGTGTTTTAATCATTTATTATATTCCTATAAAAACCAATGTTTTTTTTAATTTTTTTATGATTAAATTAAATTTCATTGATGAAATGAATTACCTGAAAGACCATGTTTAGCTTGTGTTTATAAAAGACCAAATTAATATTTTTCTAGAGACAACACTTTCTTAGCTTGTGCTACACATAACATTGAGTTCTAACAAAACTATATTTTATTACCATATATTTTATTTAAAAATTAATATTATAATATATTCATTAAACAAATATTTCTGAAGAGCAATATATAATTTTAAAAAATTATTTTTAATGGTTTTATATAAAGAAAACACATTGATAAAAAATATTTAATTATTCGTAAAATCAATATATGTTTCGAAAATACTATTTTCAAAAGAAATAATTTTTTTAAATAACAATAAAATGAAAATTTACAAATTTATAAAAATTAATTTTATAATATAAAATTAATTTTTTAATTCATAAAGTTAAAATTATATTAATGATAATTTTTGGGTTTTTTTGAAAATTTACATTTTTTGATGAATCGTGAAAAATACTAAATCTTAATTGAAAATTTTCATTTCGACTAAATTATTTACCAAGATAAATTATATTTTAAATTGTTTTTAAAATATAATTAGTTGAATTATAAATATATATATTAATCTAATTTAGTTCGTTTGAATCTATATCATATAGAAATTGGATATAAAATTTTTATAAAATTTTTATCATATTTACATTGAAATCCACTTTCTCCTCACATAAGTAGGATTAATATTAAATAAATTCTTACCACTTATGCGAATGAAATTTATAAAAATATAATCTATATTTGGAATCAAAATATTTTATATTATATTTTAATATCAACATAATATTTTATCAAAATTAACAATAAATGTTTTAAAAAATTAATTACCATGGTTAATGTAAAAATGGGTTTACCGAGGGGTTGAACTCGAACGATAAGAGAGAAAACAAACTGAAATATTTTATTAATATTATTGAATCAGTTTATTTTATTTATTTAAAAAGAAATTATATGAAATTTGGAATGTTCTTTACAATTTACTTTGAATATGACCCATATAATAAGTTTAGTAAAGAAAAAAACCAAAAAGATACTTGTCATACTTTTAATATCTATAAATAATTGGTATAGGGAAATAAACAACATATAATATATAAATTATTTTTATCAGGTTGATTTTTTTTTATTTTTTAAATGAAATAATTACTTTAAATTCATAAGATACACATACAAAGTAATTATTTATTTAAAAATTAAATCAAATAAATGATACTAATAATCTTAAAAGTGAAGTAAATTTAAGGAATTATTATGTTAACATATTTTTTGGATGAATATAACCTGATATAAAGGCATGAAAATAATATATTTTAATCCCACCATTTTATTGAAATTTATTTAATTCAAATTAAATGAATAATTTCCAAATTTATATTAGTGATATTTTATATTAAATGATATTTTATTAAATGATTTAAAATGAATAAAAAATCCAATATTCTACCATGTGATTTACTAAATATTAATGAATATCAACTTATATCCATTCATGGACCATGTTGTCTATTATAATGACTATAATGACCATTAAATAGAAATATTTATTTACTGCGGTAAAGGTTAAATCATTTTTTTGCACGTTACATGCACTTAGGTGAAATTTATTTTTGAAAATATATAAGATTTATATTTTATAAATTAGGTATAATATTTATAATTAGAGATTATTAATTATCTAATAATTATCTGAATAAATTATTCTTAAAGGATAAATTAAAAATGCTATAAAACTAGTTATCGTAGTTAAATAAAAACCAAAATGGTAAAAATAAGAATACTTAAAAGTTAAGGAATGAAATTTTAAAAACATGTGTTTTATTTTGTGGTGGAGGGGTGGATCGACCATATCAACCCTTCATATAGTTAGTTATCAGATTCGGAGCCACACTATGTAATTTTATCTCCCAATAGTGAGTAATTTTGAGTACATACAAGAATAACCCTCCTCCTTAATGATAAAAGGGCACACACTCTCTCCACTTCTTCACACCTCTCAAAATATTTGATCAACAAATATAACAAAAAAATACTTCCCATATTTTCTACACACATACTATAAGCCTTATTTTGTACATAAATCAAAACAAGAATGGATTTAGTGAAAAAATAATACGGAAACCTAAAAAAGAAAAGGATTTAATGAGTACGAAAAATGTGAAGACTTATGGTAAACGATTTCCATCTCACTTTTTTACTGTTGTGAGACACATGATATATTCACCACCAATTTCTTCTATATGAAACTAACACCACCAATGAATGTATTTTATTATTATTCTACTAAAAATTATTGGGATTTACACATCCATTTAGGAATATCTTTTTCTTAGGGTATATAGTTTAAAATTTACTCAAGTGGTATGCGATTTGTTTACTGAATTTTTATTCTTTGATATGTAAATTATGTTAGATACCTATATTATTTCATAATGTGTTTATAAAACCCCTTTTATTTGTTATATCATGAATTTATTCATCCTAATGATATTTTATGTTTCATTTTATATTATTACTTCATGTTGATTATGATTCACTGTCCCCAAAGTGGTAAAAGTTTATGTTAAAATCTCATTATTTATTAAAATTTTTTATGATTATGTCAAAAATGTCCAAATATGATGATCTACATATCAAGAATTATAATTAATTTTATTCACCTCCAATTATTATTGGAATATCCAATTATTCATATAATTTTTACTCTCTTTTGTACATATGATAATTAAAGAAAATTCTTTTATGAAAATCAGATAGTATTTCTCTCTTCAGTTAGAAACCTATTTTCATCCAAAACAATGTTTTCTAAAAATGTGTACAAACTTTTTTCCAAATCGATCATTATTAATCAACTTTAATAAAATGAATTTTGAAAATTTTTATGGTAAATAATTATTTTGAATTCTTTTCTTGGATTCTTATATATGATCTAAAAGTTATTTTCACAGAAAATGGGTTTTAAAATGATTTATTTTTTGAATTGAATTTTTCAAAGAGGAAATTATATTTTCTTCATGAAATATTTTATATGAAATTTAATGATTATTTTTCAACTAAGATGAAATTCATTGATGGGACATTTGCTTTATTGGGGATATTATCCAAGGATACCATTTATATTATTTATCTATGTTTATGATGTCATGATATTTTTGAATCCCATTTCCATTCGTTGGGTTATACCAAGATAAAATACATATGAAATCCATTTATTTTCAGATGTAATCATATGATGAAATGATTATGAAACCTAGCTATTTTCCATTAGTTATGATAGGTTTAAATATTTATGAAACCCATTTCATTTCATGGGATATTATATGATGAATGTTTTATGATCTAGTGGCACAAATGCGTATGATTTTAATTATTTTATGGGTGATACCTATATCTCCCTCTAATACATTGGGTAAATATAAAAATTCATTGATATCATCTGGTATATGGGTGGTTATCCGAGGCCCAAAAATAGGGTACATGGTTTCTTAGCCCATGTTCGAATGAGGGTACACGAGAAGTCATCCCATGGTTGAAGTAGGTACACAGGTGGTTAACCCTATCCTATCATGTTATGAATGTGTAAGTGGGTTTTCGTGAAATATTATTTCAATTATTATTTGTATTCCAAAAATCTATTTCTTATTCCAATGTAATTATATCTGGGATCATGGTTTTTTACTCTCTTATTAACCACCAATAATTATTACATGACTCTATATTATGCTATTTGATATGCATGGTATGGTTTCCAAATATTATGCTCATGTTCTCATACCCTTATGTTTATGTTATAATTAGGTAGGCCCCCAATTTAACATTAATGAGTAACTAATTTCACACTTTTTTATATTTCACTTCCATTGGATTTGAATTAATGTTTTAATTAGGGTATATCTATAAAGATTACTAAATAGGAAGATCTTTTTGGAAAAAATTGAAGATATTTATCTAGATTAAAATATTTTTTACATGTTTCAAAAGGCACTAAACTATTACAGTCATCGAGATTGTATTTTTTTGATGTATTTAATATTAATCTAAAATGATTCGATATCCATCTATGAAAATCCTAGGAATCTATTGTTTGTATCCAAACAAAGGACTAGTTTACCCTTTGAAACTAATATAATAAAATTTTAGTGATATACGTAAGGATATTTATAAGGATATTTCTATGGATTTCACTAAGGATATGTATAAATATGAGTAAAAGTATAAGAAAATGTCTTGGAATTTTATTAATGGATAAATTATTCGATTTCTAAGAAATTACATCACTATCTAGATAATTAATGAAGATGCAGCTCTAAAATATATATATAAAGGGGTAATGACCTTGAAAATACTATATTGAGCTAGACTTGATTGGGAACTAGTTCAAAACATTGAGTCTTAATAAACAGCTAGTTTTTAACACATAGAGGATATGATTTGGGAATTCATATAATATTTATGAACCATCAGGATGGATTTAAATAGATAATGACTATAAATGACCTAAGGTAAACCAAAGGTGTCACATAATAAAAATAAGGTGTTATTATTTTGATATCCATAAGTGATTTTGTTTCATGATTTTTTGGCTTCCATTATAATTAGTATTTATCAAACTATGTTTTTGGGTTTAGTCAATGATAAAAAGATTAAGGAACCATGTTAGTGACAACTGTAATAGATAATGAAATTATTTTACCCCCAATAAATTGAATATTATAGGAGATAAAATTGAAAACCTCATTTTTAGGATCACAACACTTTATAATTATATGAACCATGGTGAAAATCTAAATTAGAAAATGAGGAAACAATGTACTATTATGTCTTTCATTAGGAAACAACCACCTTCTTTATGTGGTTCCACAAATCCATTTGTTGATGATCAATAAATTAATACAACTAAAATGATATTTCCCATTATACAGTGATCAAAGAACAATAAATTCACTTCTTATGTCTAGCATATAGAAGGTGAAGTTTTTCAATTATGGAGTCTTATTAAGAATTTTAATCAATGAGAATAAATTGACTCCATGAATAGGGATGAGTTTAATTTGTTATTTTTTAAATGGTAATTTCATCATACTATTTATATAAATATGGATAAATAATTTCTATATATTATGAAAAATGTTGATAAATATTTTAGGGCCTCTGAAGAAAATTTCAGAACTCTTAGGAGGTGATCATTAGGTAAAATCACTCATCCTAAAAGTAAGGTTGTAGAATTTTTTATTTGATTAAAAACAAATTTCTTAAGGGAAATATCCTTAACGTAATTTTGATATTATCAATATTTTTTTCAATATTATATCAGGTTGAAAGTAGAGGTTAGATTAATGTATCAATGTCATGGTTGTGATAAGAAGAGAATAAATGAATTCAAAGGAAACTATAAGAACCACGATGTGATGAAGATGAGATTTTATTTATGCTTAATGTGTGGGAAGAAATATGGAGGTAAATTCTTTAAAGAGACTAGTAATTGTGTTATGTGTATAAAATAAGGTCATTGAGTATATGAGTGAAAAATTGATAAGAAATAATTAGATAATGATGTGAATAATGAAAAATACCTATATAATATACCTACAACACTTTGGTGTTTCAATTTCAAAGAGGTTAAAAATTATGGTAATAAGATCCCAAATCTGAGGGTTAGTAATGATTATAAATGAAAACAAGTATTAAAGAAAATGTAAAACAGAAAGATTATGCAATGAAAATTGTTGAAGTGAATCATGATTATTATGAAACATCCCCTACTTAATTATGAATGTATAGCTTTAATTTTTATGAATAAGGCCTCTAAAAATCATATTGTTCATCCTTTGGAAAAAGTTATGTTATTATTTACATCAAAAAAATTATGGAATAATGTAATCACATTTGATATTCTATAAGGAAAATGTTAAACCTATTCTTCCAAAATAATGGTTCTTGTATAATATAAGTGTAAATTTATTGAATAAATGGTGAATTATCTTTTTTAAGAATTTATATACCTAGGTGATATTTACTTAATAGTTATGGATACCATCATGATTTTTTGAGTTAATTGTGAATCATAATTTCAAATTTATTGACACCACCATTTTAGGTTTTATGTGATGGATTTTAATCAAGATTAAAGTATTTTAAGCGAAATTTATTGAAACAAAACCTAATGGTTTTATATAGTGACAATGTTATTTGAGGAGTAATGACTTTAATCTTTGAGGAAATACGATTAAATTTTACTCAGTGATATTTTCATATAGATTTAAAAGGTGGTTAAGATTAATACCTTCATAAATGTTAGTTTTATATCATTTATGTCATTCACTTGAGCATTTATATAGTCCTTCATGAATCCATTTATTGATAGAGGTGTATAAATCCAACATAGAGGAATGAAATTACAGAAATAATTATATCATGATCAGAGAAAGATATTGAGATGGTAGAAAATCATAGATCCAATAAGGAAAATATTGGTCTAAAAAATTTTGATTGAAGTGTTTTGATGATAATAATCAATATGATCTACACTTTGAATTTGGTGAGAATGTTATTCTATAAAGTCGTAAAGGAAAACTAATCCATAGGTATATAGGCCCATTTTAAATTATTGATCATATTAGGATAGTATATTGTCGATTGGTGGTTACAAAAAAACCTCTCTTAGCGTCAAGATATGTTTCATGTATCTATTTTATGGATATAAATACATGATCCATCACAAGTATTGAATTCTAAGTTTATACCACTGGATCATGGTTCTTTCGTATGAGGAACAACTCATTGAGATTATGGATCCTATAATAATTTTATATAAAAATAAACACTCACATGGTAAATATTTTGTGGAAAAGCATCAAACTTGAGGAAGATATGTGGGATCTTGAGGATATTATGAGGCAAGAAGTATCCATATTTTTCATATTATAGTGATTAATGTTGATGTGAAAATTTATTTTAATGGGGGTAGAATGTAACGCTTTGAGTTTGAATTTTTTTTCAATTAAATGATATTAATTTGATGAATTCCATTACATGAAATACCATGTTATTATTTCATTATATTCAAGGTGATAAAAAAATTTATTGAATATTTTATTAATAATAAATGATATAATTTACCCAAATTGTGGTAACTATTCTCATTTATGGACTATTTGGAATTAGATCATTCAATTTAAAATTTGATGAAAATTCCAATTTTACCCTTAAAAATTCACTCTTGTATTTTGAACTGAAATAATTTTATTTGAATTATTTGAACCTAGTATTTTTTAAATGGGTTCCTAAATTAATTTTCTACAAATTTAATTCAGGAAATTGGAGCTAAATCATGAATTTGGTTGGTGAAAATCGGCTATGAAGTCAAATTTGGGATAGATTTTCTAATTTAGAAATAGGTTCTATATGTGGAAAAAAACATATACTTCCGCACATGGATTGAGCCCAAATTTTGAGAGGATATTGATAATCCAATTTAATAGAAATTATCATTCTGGAAGAATAGCTAGTTCACAAAATTGGAAGGTCAAATGGGAGGTTTAAATTGGCTTAAAATAATTGGACGAGATTCCCCATTCTCACTTGAAACCACATTGGTCCTAGCCTCCACACAATGCTAAAAATTTTTGTTTTCACTATTTGGTATTATTGTATAATAAATTGGGAAGGTGTTTCAAAAAGGGAGTCTCTTGGGAGCCCCTCACAACTCTGGGATGAAGTAAGGCCTTGTGAAATCATAACTTCAAAAAAGGCTCTCCTCTCCAACCTTCTCTTTGTATTTCATTTCTTTCATTATTTTATCTTGAATTTTTCTTCAATTAATATTCTTTGTTTTTTCAATTTTCATATTATTATCTTCCTCTATGTGATGGAATTCATGATTGGAGATGATATTGGGGTCTACCCTTTCAATCCATTGCTCGTGCAAAACATCTCCACGATGACCACAGTGCCCATGGAAGTGTAGTTTTCTTAGTGATCAACCTATCTTCATCCATTATAATTTAATTATATAGATTCATTGTGATACTTTAATTAAATTAATATGATATATGAATTTATTTTTTCAATTAGAAGAAACTAAGAGAGAAATTTAATACTTAATCAGTTATATTTGAATTAGGAGAGCGCGATCTTAATCAGTAATACCAGACAACACGGGATAAAACGGTAGAGTTCAAATATAATCTTTAAACTCAATTAATAATCATCTATAGAAAGAATTTGTGCTCTAATTAACAATTGACTTAAAGTTATCATAATAACATCAATCAAAGTAGGGTTCTATGATTGCGTGTTCCAAAGCTAGCCTAGGGTTTAAGTAATTTCATCTTTGTGGTTATGTTAACTCTTGTAGGGTTCGAGGGTTAACAGATTAGGGGATAATAATTAAGTGGGTATTTATTTAAATGATAATGATCAATAATTAAGTTAATATGAAGAGTTATATTGGTTAAGACTTTTAAATATTTTCCAACAAAACATATTCTTGTTGTGTTATTTTAAGCGAACATCATTTAAAAAATAAAAAAAATGTATTCTTCTTCCATCAAACTTCATCAATGTTTATAAACGGTAAAAAATCCCAAATCCTTTTTATGTAGTGTTTTTTCTTATCTTTTATGTAATTTTCATAACACCATTAATAAGTTGTTTCAATTATGGCCTCTTTGAGATACAACCTTGGTCTTCTACTCTGTTGCACCTAAGTACCCAAAAAATCACACTAATCATTTGAGGGATCCCACAATAGTGCCTTTAAAATTGGCACTATTGTCAAAGAGGCAAGTAATTATTTCAACAAATTATACGTATTTATTTTATTTTACATTATATTCTATTCTTCTATTCTTTATTCCCTCTTTACACAATCTGATTTTTCCTTTATTTATTTTCTTCTACTTTATTTTGGACCACCAACTCAAAATTGAAATTTTTATTATGGTTCGCTTTCTTTATTTTTATTTTTAATTGATTTATGAAATGAACTAATCTCGATGATCTATTAGATCTTGATCAGGAGATTGAACGTAGCCATAGGGCTCGAATCAGACATTCTCAGTCTATGAGAAGTTTCAAGATTCAACCAATGGGAGAATTCCACCAATCTAAGAACATTGTAATTGGAAACACTTTTAAGTCCAAATATAAATAATATTCAATGGCTGAAAAATAATGGAAATAAACATAATAGAACCATTCAAGAATTATACTTTGAGCTAAAATCTGTGTTAATTCACGTTCTTCAGAAGATTAATGACTTATTTTTTGAGGACACAAACAGACACCATAAAAAATTTAATGAGGATTTCTCAACCTTGAAACCAAGAAATATACCAGAAGATCAAATCAATCTACGATAATTTCTATTATCACATGATAGAGCTTCAATGGACTAGATGTATTATTTACAACCGGAAGAAATAAATTGTTTGAATTATTTGAATTTCTTTTCTTGTAGAGATTATTTCCAGCATCAAAAACTACTTCCATTCATAAGAAGATATCTGGGCTCAAGCAAGAATAAGGGGGTTCAATGTACGAGTACTCAGAGCGATTGAAGAAGTTCTGCAAAAACGTCCTACATAACCAAATTGGTGAGAAACTCCACATCCAATACTTCTATGAAGGACTCACACCTATAGTGAGGAGCATGGTGGATGATACAGTAGGAGGGGCATTGGTTGATAAGAAACTTGTAGCTGAATGTGTTTTTATCTACAAGATGGCACAAAACATTCAACAATTTGGCGATCGAGGTACACCACATGTTTGGGGAGAACATCAGGTAAGTCCATCCTCTATTGAAAATAATTTTATTGATACTAAGTTTGAAGAATTTACCCCTATGGTGAGGCAGATTTATTTGGAACAAAATACATCCCAACCCCATCCTTCAAGGCCTTGTGGAATGTTCACTAAGATAAGCTACCCAACTAACTATTTCCCCCAAATACAAGAAATAGAAAATGGTGTAGCAATGTTTCCTGGGAGACCATATCAGTAGCATAAATAGCCACATACCCAGAATAATTTTGATTGATTTTCACCAGAATACAACCAAGGGTGAAAGGATAAATTAGACAAAAGGAATGGCTGTAGACAATAACAGAGGCCCCCTTTTGAACATAGCATCGACTAGCTTTCACCTTACCAACTGGTTTTCCCACAACACCAAATGAAATTTGAAGCTAAAGCATAAAAAATTCAACAAAAATGGAATTATCAACCAAAGATAGATTCTAATACTGAAGATATTTTAACAAAATTTGTTCTTAATCAAAAGAATGTGCTGAAGAGTCAAGGTTCAGAGTTGAGTGAGTTGCAGACTCAAATGATCTAGACTTCCACTTCCCTCCATGAATTGGTAATTAAGAATTATGAAAATATAACTTCCCAACCTACACCAAATCCAAAGGGGAATGTTAGTTCCATCACACTGAGAGGTGGGAAGAAAACAATTGATACATCTGCACCTATCATTCCACCATGATTCACCTCAACTCTAGAAAATACTGATTCCACAACATCTATTGAGAAACCCATGGGGAAAAATAAAGTTAAGAAAAATATTAATGAGGTATCTCTTAATCCCCTTCCCTTTCCAAATAGGTTTGTACAAACTAAGAAGATGGTTGAGGAGGAGATGAAAAAAGAGGTTTTGGACACATTCAAGCACGCGGAGATAAACATCATATTACTTGAAGACATTAAACAAATCCCAAGGATTGCCAAATTCCTAAAATAAATTTTTACTAATTGAAGAGGACTCAAGGGGAATGCGCAGATCAGTAATGGAAGGAATGCGTCAGCACTCATTACACCAAATAAAGAAATTCCAACAAAGTGCATGGATCCTAGGACATTCACTATCCCATGAACCATAATGGAGTTTCACTTTTCTAAGGATCTTTGGGATTTTAAAGCTTACATAAATCATATTCCTCACTCTATATTCACTTATTTATAGTTTGGTGAGTTGAATCCCCAGAGAGTAGTGGTGAAATTGTCAAATACAGCTACAATATATCCATCCGGAGTCCTTGAGGATGTACTAATCTGGGTAAGATACAATATCATTCAATCATATTTCTATATGCATAACATGGATAATGATTAGGTAAGTTCTCAGTATCCCATTATCTTAGGTATAACCCTCCTCAAAACTAAAAAAACTATCATAAATTTCAACGACGGTACACTTTCTTTGGAGCTTACAGATGAAGTTGGGATATTTAATGCTATGGAATCCATGATATACCCCTTAGAGGACCATTTATCATTTTTATACCTTATATTGTACCACAAAATAAAAAACCCATGGAATTTTATTGTCTTATACTTAAGGATATTATGATCATTGCTTCTATTTTGATGTCTAAGAGTACATTCACACCTATTTATAATTCCCAAAAAACTGTAATATCTTATTTTAAAATGGATTCATATTTTTATTTTGATCATGTTAAATCTTATTATGACATGGCTATAGAGTATGCTGAGGGATTTGATTTTTTATTCCATGAATTTTTTGATTTATACTCTGATACAGATGTTCATTATGCACATATTTTAGTTCCTTCAATTTCTCTATCCATACAACACCCCCTTCATTGGAACTCAAGCCATTACCACCAAATTGAAAAAACTCATACTTTTTATGTGCTAAAATATTAAATATTATAATTTCAAATGATCTACCTTTTGATCGTTATGAAAAACTTTTGAATATTTTGATGGAGAACGTTAGGAAATACATTGGACCATGGCTGACATATCAGGTATTATCCCCTCCATTTACATGCATAAGATTCTTTTGGAAGTTGGTTCTAAACTAGTAAGGAAGCCACAAAAGAGACTATATCCAACATTTTTGGAGGTTGTTAAAAAAGCGTTTAAAAAATTTATCAAGGCATGTATAATCTATACAATTTTATATTCCCACCGGGTGAGTCCTATTCAGGTTGTAGCTAAGAAAAGTGGCGTTACTATTATTAAATATTAGAAATATGAGTTAGTTACAATTAGCGTGAAAAATAGTTTTCTTATGTGTATTGATTATAGGGAACTAAATTAGTCCACTCACAAAGACCATTTCCCCCTTATGTTCAGGAGAAGAAAAAATTCACATGCCCATACTGTATATTTTCCTACCAAAGGATGCCATTTGGGGTTTTCAGTGCCCCAATTACCTTCTAGAGGGGAATGGTGAGTATTTCATTCTGATTATTTGAGGCCTTCATGGAGGCATTTTTGGATGATTTACATTGTATGAATCCTCTTTTGATGAATGTATAAATAGTTTGAGAAAGGTGTTGAATAATTTTTTTTGTTAAGAATATGGTCCAGAACATTGAAAAGTGTCATTTCATGGTCGATCATGGAACTGACTTTGGGAATGTAGTGTCAAAACATGGGATTGAGGATGATAGATCTAAGGTAGATATCGTTTCATCCTTTCCATATTTTCCATATGTGAATAATGTTAGGTTTTTTCCAGGGAATATAGGATTTTATCGGTGCTTCGTCAAGGATTTTAGAAATATTTCTCTTCCTATGTCATGATTACCTCAAAAGGATTTTGATTTTGTGTTTGATGATTATTACAGGACTTCCTTTGATGAGTTAAAGAAGTGTCTTACCACTCCACTGATCATACAACCCCTACGGAGGGAGCTTCCTTTTGAGCTTATGTGTGACACCTCCAACATCATAGTTGGAGTTGTCTTATCTCAGAGGGTGGAGGGAAGTTCACGTGTGATTGCCTATGCATTGAGGAAACTAGATTCAACACAATAATACTACGCAACAATGTAAATTAAGGTTCTTGCTGCCATATTCTCTTTAGATATATTATGTTCATATTTATTGGGATATAATGTAGATTTTTTCTCTGAACATGTAGATTTGAGGTAACTTTTGATGAAGCCAGACTCAAATCCCATACTTATTCGATGAATGTTCCTTCTTCAAGAATTTAATATTGAGAAAAAAGACAACAAGGTGTAAGAAAACATGATGGCAGACCACATGAATAGACTTACTCACACATTAGAGGATGACACCTTGGACCAGGTACCACTTCGAGAAACATTCCTTGATGAGCATATTTATTCCATCTCAGGTACACATCCTTGGTATCCTAATTTAGTTAACTACCTTGTTACCTATGAAATCCCTACAAATTTAATGAAACATTAACTCAAAAATACTAAGAGTGAGTCAAGATTTTATGTTTTGGATGATCCATACCTATGGCCCAAGTGTAGTGACCAATTTATTTGGAGGTGTGTACCTAATCGGGATTTAGAATCTGTTTTACATTTTTGGTCATATAATTGCTTATGGTGGACACTTTGGACCCCAACAGACATCTTGGAATGTTTTGGACTATAGATTATATTGGCATGGATTATTCCATGATTCCCATGTGTTTTGTATGTTATGCTCTTGTTGCCAACACATTGGGATCATTTCTACGAGACATGAGATGCCCCGGCAACCCATACTATTCTGTGATATTTTCCATGTATGGGGAATCAATTTTATTGGTCCTTTTTCTAGTTCCATTGGGTTTTGTATATTTTTGTTTCTGTTGATTATGTGAGTAAATGGGTGGAGGCTAAGGCTATCGAAACAAATGATTCTCATGTTGAAGTGAGATTTGTCAAGATACAGATCTTTTTTTTGGTTCAGAATACCAAAGGAAATCATTGTTGATCAAGGGACACAGTTCTATAATTAGAATTTGGATTCCTTCTTTCAGAAGTATGGGGTGACACTGAAAATATAAACATCGTACCACACTCAAACAAATGGTCAGGATTAGGTTTTAAATTGGGAGTAGAAACAAATTTTAGAGAAAACCGTGAAGTCAAATAGGAATGAATGGAAAAGCACTTTGATGATATTATTTGGGCTTATAGGACAACATGAAAGACACCCATTGGTATGTCCCTTTTTTATATTGTTTTTGTGAAAGTGTGCCACCTCCCTGTGGATGTTGGGCACCAGGATTATTGGGCTATAAAGAAATGGAACATGGACTTGGCCCAAGATGGAATCCAAAGGAAGATACAAATTCAAGAGGTTGAGTAGATTATTAAATCATCATATGAGAACTCAAGGATCTATAAAGAATGATTAAAAGAATCCCATGATTGAATGATCAAGCAAAGATAATATCAAGTTGGAAAGAAAGTCTTTCTCTATAGTTGATGACTGAAATTGATGCCTGGTCTGTTGCATTCAGGTGGTTAGGTAATTATGTTGTGACAAATTTTTTTCCTTTTGATGAAGTGGATATCATGGAAGAGAAAACTGTAAAGATCGTTACAATAAATGGGAAATGTATGAAGAAATACATTGAGAGACTTCCTACTAATGTAGTGGATTTCATCACACTGAATGACCCCATCACTATTTAAGCATATCTGGTTGTTCTTAACCCTTTCAATTATTTCTTCTTTGTCCTATTTAAAATTATACATTTCATGTGCATATATCATCTCATGGTATCACATTGAGGACTATTAAATATTTTAAGTGTGGAGGAGGGATCCTTCTGGTTTATTAATTTCTATTTTTTTCCTGTTATTCAATGATTTTTTTAAACAAATTGTGTGTATTTGAATTTTTTGATTGTTTTTGAAACATTTGAGATGAAATGATTGCATCACCATTTTAAAATTCATATCAAAAATTGAAACAATTTATCCTATGGAACAGAGCTTAAATGAATACTAAAAATAACTTTTTATCAGGTTCAAATTGTTAGTAATTTCATTAAAGTACTCTGAATTTTGAATCCCATGACACATCTAACTGCCTTTATAATTGAAATCAAATTTTTCTGAGGCTTCTGAACCATTCTTTTCATATTCTTTACATTTACCTCACCTCATGAGAGAAACAAACCATGAATGATTTATCCATATTTTGATTTATTCCTATCAAAACATGGGGGTTTTAGGTACTGATGTTTAAATGATTGAGGATTTTTTTGTATTGAAGACCATTTTTCAAAGAATAATTTTTTTAATGTCTTACCTTGGACATTTAATCCTTGCAGACCTTAGAAGACCTGAACAACCTATTAAGTTATCCACATTACAATCAATGTTTCCCTATCCAACCAACTCTTGAATTAAAATTTTAAAATCTAGTTGAACATAAGTGTGGGGGAAGCTGTCAAGAGTTGTGATACCAAATTTTGTGATACATTGGGTGGAAAATTAAATTATGATAAGATCTATTTTCTTCTTAAGAAAATCATTATATTGAAAGATGTTCCTTTTTAGAGACTTTATGATAATTAAATCTCTTACTTTCTTGAACTTCTAATATAGAGAGAAAGTTGTGTCTATATAGTTCCTTTAAGCAAATCATGATTAAGAAGATTGAAATTTTACTGAAAAATGATGAATGGTGTGAACATTCCATTATTTTTAATGATGAATAACATGAATTGATGATATGGGGATTGAATATGAGACCATATTTAAGTGAAAATTATATTAATGCAATTTTCTTCAAAAAGAGTCAAGCCCCCCTCATTCAACCTCAGAATATATCACATCTAAATCCTACCCATCAAATCCCATAGATAAACCCTAAAAAGTCCTCATGATAGACATATGTCCCTGACTCACATCGGGTGGAGATTTAAGAATTTATCATTCTTATGGTGATCCTTGTATAAGTTTGGATGAGAAAGACATTGTTGAAAAATTGAAATTTGTGTGATAAGAGAAAATTCTAGTGAGGAAAGTGTTTTGTGCATGGGAGGATAAATGAAGTTGAAATATATTTAATTATATAACTATAGAACATTAAATAATGGTGTTATATGAGGCATGATATCTTTTATTTCTTGGCGTGGAATTTTTCTATCTCAAGGATATGTGTTTTAAAATTTGTTTTGATTTGATATAGATGTTTACTGGTCAAAATTATTCGAAATACGTGATATGAGGTTTTACCCAGGAGTGAAAAAGGTTAAGTGTGGGGGAGTTGATAAAACACAATTTTATAGAATATTTTATTGATAATAAATGATATAATTTACTCACATTGTTGTAACTATGTTCATTTATGGAATATATATAATTATATCATTTATTTGAAAATTTGATAAAAATTTAATTTTTACCCTTTAAAAACTCACAAAAGTATTTAGAACATAAATAATTTTATATGAATTATTTGAACTTAATATATTGTAAATGTGTTCCTGAATTACTTCTCTATAACTTCTATTGAAGACATTAGAGAGAAATCATGCATTTGGTTGGTGCAAATGTGCCATGAAGTCAATGTTGGGCTGGACTTGCCAAATTGGACATGAGTTCTTTATTTTGGCCTTAACATCTACATACGCACATGGATTAAGCCAAAAAATATTCGAGGATATTGAAAACCCAGTTTCACAGAAATTATCAATCTGTAAGAATAGCTGGTTTGAGAGTTTTGAAGGTCTAATGGGAAGTACAATTTAGATTAAAATATTTTTCAGAGATTCACCATTCACACTTGAATAAACATGGAACATAGCCTCCCCACTACTCTATAAATTGGTTTATTAACTATTTGTGATGGTTGGTCGAAGAATTGGGAAGGCTTGGATGAAAGGGTGTCTCTTGAGAGCCCCTAATAACTATTGGAAGAAGTAAGGCCTTGTGAAAACATCTCTTCTAAAAAGGATATCCTCCCCCATATATTCTTTATATTTCTTTGATTTCATGCTTGTATCATGAATTTTTATTGAATTAATCTTATGTGTTTTTCCATTTTTATCTTTTTATCTTACTATTTAGGCTAGAATTCAAGATTGGAGATGAGATTGCATTATACCCTTTCAATACGTTGCTTATGCAAAACGTTCTCCATGATGACCACATTTCCCATGGAAGAGTAGTCATATTAGTGATAGATATATATTCTACCATCATCATTTAATTATTTTGAATCATTGAGCTAATGTTATTAAATTAATATGATCTATTAATGGAGTTTTTAAATTATAATAAATGAAGAACACCATTAATCAATTAACACAAAAACATGTGAGGTCGAGTATTTTGTGAATTGTAAGAGCGTGATCTTAATCGGTAATACAAGACCACATGAGAAAAGTTTATAGAGTTCAAATATAATCCATAAAGTCAATTAATCCTCATCTCTAGAATAGATATGTGCACTAATTAATCACAGACCATAAGCTAACCTTAGAACATCAATCAAAGAAGAGTTCTACGATTGCGTGTTTCAAAGCTAGGATAGGGTTTATGTAATTTCATCTTTGTGGTTATGTTTTCTTTTGTAGGGTTAAAGGGTTGAAAAAATTAGAGGATCATAATTAACTGGGTATTGATTGAAATTATCCTGATAAATAATTAAGCGAAGAGGTTGATTTATATTGATTATGACTTTTAAATATTTTCTAAAAAAACATATTATTGTTATGTCATTTTAATTGAAATTCATTTAAAAAATAAAAATAAAAAATGAAATAATCTTCCAACACACTTCATCAAGGTTTATAATTGGTAAAAAAAATCCACAATCCTTTTTATATAGTGTTTTTTTATATTTTTTTTGTCATTTTCATAATAACATTAATAAGTTGTTTCAATTACTGACTCTTTCAGAGACGACCTTGGTCAGCCACTCTCCTACACCTAAGTACCCAAAAATCATAATAATCTTTTTAGGGTGCCCATGATAGAGCCTTTCACAAGGACAAGTTAAATATTCACTGCAAGAAACACTGCATTATATTTCATTACACACAACACTATGTTTTAATAAAACCATGTTATATTACTATATAGTAGTTTAAATGGTACCATTATAACCTATTCATTAAAAATTGAGATTTGAATAAAAATAAATTCTTTTTAAATATTAGGTATAATGGTTTTATGTAAAGCTGAAATTATGATAAAAAATTATTAATTTTTTTAAACATTTTCATATGTTTTTCAAATACTTTTTCCTCAAAAAACGAATCTCGAGGGGGTCAGCATCGTTAGAGTGGATTCCCTTAGTCTTTACTATTTTTGGCCTCCTTAGACTTATTTTCCTTGGCTGTATGAGCCTTTATGATATTCATATCTTCATTTTATTACATTAATAAAAATTTACATGATGATGTTTATATTAGGGTTATTTTTATGGATTTCTTTGACTTGTTTCGATATTTTATGAATGGTAAAAATACATAATTTTAGATGAAATATATAGTTTCACCTAATGTATTTTAAAAGTTAAATTATATTTTAAATTGCTTATAAATTATAATGTGTTCAATTATACATATGTTAATCCAATTTCATTAATTTTAATCAATATCATTTTAAAATTGCATATAAAAACATCAAAAAAATTTGGCCATTATCGCTTTAACAACCTGAAATCTAATCACATCCGTCGAATTAAATTTATATTAATTATTTTCAATTTTGATAAAGGAATTTGGTAATTTGGATTCCATATTTAGAATTATAATAATATTTATTATCTAATATGGTAAAATTAAATTTTAACAAAAATTAATAGTGAATGTAGTTCAAATTTAATTACCACTATTAAGGTAACAATGTGTTTATCAAGGGATTTAATTGGAATGATAAGAGTGAAAATGACCTAAAATATTATCCTAATTTTTTTTGAATCATTTGATTTTTATCGTGGAAATAAATATCATTGAAAGATGAAAATTTAATTCTACATTCATTTGAATATGTATGATATAATAAGTTAAGTAAATAAAAACACAAAAATATTAATTTATTAGTTTTAATATCTATAAAGAATTGAGATAGGAAAAAACATATGTTTTGTTATATATATCCCATTGAAATATAAATTATATTTTTTTCATGATAATTTATTTAAATTTTTTAAAAGAAATAATTACTTTCATTGATTCAAAAATGCCAGCACAGAAAATAATTAGTAAATAATAAAATAAAATAAATGATACTAAAAAAAATATTTAAATTGTAGTAAATTGATTGTATTATTGTGTTAAACCATTTTTTGCAGGAATATATCATGATAAATAGGTTTTATGAAATATATTCTAATTCCACCAGTGTCATGATATTTTTAAAATTTAAATATTATGAATAATTTCAAAATATATTTTATTGTTATATTATAATAAATATATATTTTATTAAATTATTTAAAATTAATAAAAATCCTAACTTCTACAAATTAATTTGTCTAAATATCAATAAATATAAAATATGGTCTATTCATTGACAATTTTCTCTTTTATAATTACTATATTGACATTTAAATATGAAAAAATCAATTAGCGTGGTGAAGGTTAATGTAGTTTTTTTTTCACATTACATGCATTTATGTTAAAATTAATTTCTAATAAATATAGGATTTATAATTTTAAATTATATATCATATTTAGAATCAGTTGATCCAAATTATCTAATAATCATATCTCTAATTTAGACTTAATAGATAAATTTCATTTTTAATAAAACTTGTTACTGTAGTGAAAAATGAAAAATGGTAAAAATAGGGATACATAGAAGTTAAAGAGTGAATTTTTTAAAAGAAGAATTTATCTATATAGTGGAGGTATGGATTGAAAATAACATCCCCTGTAAATAAAGAATATGACTTTTTATATTTATTAATATTTGTGAATTGAATATTAAATTTAATTTAAATGGGATTCTAGGTCTGATAGCATACTCAACACGCAACAACGAATTGTTTTTGAAATCATACGTTGCACACTACTTTGAGTTATACAAAAAAATAATCTAAAAATATTATTATTTTAAATAGTATTTAATGCCCAAACATTTTATTGATGGGAATGAATAGAAATAACTATAATATAATTAAATTTTTTTGTTAAATGTATTTACTTTTATCCAATTTGTCTTAGAGGTTTAAAATAAGAATGAATCTGATTTTATGCCCGAAATACTCTAATATTATTTAAAAGGTCGATTTAAATCCTTTTGATGGAGATCTGATCTTAAATCTAGTTTTTTTTCAAATTTATATATTCCATTTGACAAAATAAACTTCTTCTTTATATGTGAGACATCAAAAGTTATGTTGGGTATATATTTGGTATTTTTCTGATAAAGTTCATTTTTCAATGAATAATGAAAAATACTACATTTTAAATCAAAAATGTATTTTCATATAAATTATATATATATTCAGAATAAATTATAAATTATTTTAACATTTAATTGAATTATTTTTTCACCATTTAATCCAATTTTGGTCATTGGATTTAATGTCACTTTGAAATTTGACATAAACACACATTAATCTTTTTTTGTTTTTAATTTTTAAAAACACGCTTTCTAGTTTTGGAAAAAAAATTATTTTTTAATTAATTAATGAAAATTACATGTTTTTAATTTTTAAAAATATAAATCATTTTTGAATTTGGAATATTAAAATTTTTTTGGGTGAATTTTTGGTATTTTTTGGAAAACATTCAATTTTTGATGAATAATGAAAAACACTGCATAATAGTTAAAAAAATGAATTTTTCATTTAAAAGAAACATTTACCACTTTTGTGAATTTAATTTCAAAAATTTGAGATACATTGTTGTCTTAATTAAGTAAAATGTGGATTAATAGGATGAAAATAATTTTTTTGAATAGTAACAATTTATTTTTATTTACCACGGTTAAAGGTAAATATGGTAATTCAAGGTAAAAATAATATTATAATAATATAAAATTACCCTAACACTTGTCATAAACCTATTGGATGTGTAATGGTCGACCAATAAAATCATTGGGTATAACGTTTTTCATTCATAAGGCTCTTGGGTACGATAATTACATTACTAACTTTTTTATTTAAAATAAAAATAAAAATATCATAAACATGTATGGTTTAGCCAAAAAAAATTTAATCTGGGGTTATATAATTGATATCTTTGACTATAAATAGTCATTATAAATTAAAAAATATTTCATAAATCATGGTATTTTATTTATAATTTTTAGACATAATATAAATAAATTTATTTATGACACAATGATGATGTAATGATTTCCTCATTAATGAATGTTTTAAATAACTGATATTATAAATGATAAAATATATTTTTTTAATCTTTTTATGCCTTAAAATAATTTTATGGATGATTATGACTTTATATAATTTAATTAATCATGTTTTTTTACATTTATCAAGTTGATATGTATTTTAAAAAAGTCATGATATGAATAATATATAAATTGACATAAATATTTTTTGGAACAATTATTATTTTATTAAATGATTTAATAATCCAAAAAATCTATGATTCTTCCAAAATACGTTGATAAGGTTTATAATTTCATTAATTAACCACTTTTGGTTATATTTTCATTTAATGATAAGTAAATTGACCATTTAGTATGAATATACAAGAAGACATGGTAAGAGATAAACTTGTTAACTACAAGTTAAAGCTAAATGATATAGTTAAAAATGAAACCCAAAGTTGTCTAAAACCTATTGGTTGAGAGGAGATCAAATAATAGTAAACTTTTATTTTAATTTAAATAGTTAGGGACCTTTTTAAACAAAAAATTATTTTATAATAAAATAATACATTCAAATATTCCTAAAGAGACCCTCGTCTCTCTTATAAAAGGATACCACCTCAAACCCATTACTCACACCTCTCAAGCCCCTTGTCATATCCAAACACTACCCAAATAAGCTCCAAAGATCCCTATTTTTCTCCTAGAAGCCTTCCCCTAGGAAGAATGAAATTCATGAAAACCATTTGGCTCAATCCAAAGGGGCTTACCCGATTTAAAGGGAGATAATGAATGAACAAGACAAATGAGACACAATGTAAGGGGTTTTCATCTCAGTTTTAATTCTTTTAATATTCATTATATATTTTTCCACTATTTAAATTTTTGTGGTTTATGTACTTCCCATGATTGTATTACTTTTTGTAATATATTTTAATTTATGGGTATTTACATCTTTATTTCTTGATCATTCTTTCATAGGGTGTATGTTTTGTAAGTTACCAAATCGTTAAGGGAGCTTTTGAACACAATTTCCATTCTTTGGGTTAATATTCTAATTATAAATTATGTCATTCTATGATTATGTGTGGATTCACTATTCATTTATTTATTTTTGAATTTCTACTCCCCATTATGTAGATATACTTTTATACACATAATGTCTCAATTGATAAATTCTAACGTCATTTATACGATCATTGTAAGGGACCTTTTCAACATCCTCTTTTAGTTAAATAATTCTTTTATGTTATGTCTTATAAATTTACATTTTAATATGCTGGGATTTGTTATTATATATCTTTATTTATATACGTTTTATGTTCATGTGATGATAAACCCTTGTCTCTCTCATCAACTCATTTTAGGAATTTTAAAGCGACGCTGTTAGGGTGTTAAATTTCTATTAGAGAACTTTTTAACCCAATTTTAATTATTTGGGTTAAACATCTACTTCATCATTATGTCTTTCGATGAATATTTTTGAGTGGCCTATAATTGTTTTACTATTAATATTTAACTATATTGTGTGTATTCTTATTTTTCACACATAATTCTATCATTGAATTTTCTTTAATATAAGGATATGATCTTTGTAAGGGACATTGTCTCAATATATATTACATTGTGACTTATTTGTTTTTATACACCAATTCACTTTTATATGGTGTATATACATACCATTGACATATTATATAATGAATCTTCTCATTATCATGATATTATAAGCATTGATTAATGTTATTCTTCAATTATTTTTATTCAGGAATCTCTCATTTTGTTAGGAACTATTTAACAAAAACATCATTTTAAATATTTTAATGATTTATTAATCTAAATATTTCTCATTAATGTCCATGTTTTAAAAATGAATTTTAGGATTTATTTGTATGGACATGAATGTTTTAAATTTAAATATCTTTCAAAATCTTCAAATTTGTATGGGACACTTTGATTCAAAAATCACATTATTAAATGTTTTAAATTGTTTTGAAAATGACATAATAAAGATATGATTATATCTATATCTTGAAATGATATATTGTGATTTCAGTGTTTAAATGTTATCTTACCTTTATGTGTGTTTTGTGTGTTATGAATATGTCATGGTTATTGGGAATTGTTTACATACATGGGTGGATCCGTGATAAAATTAGGGCACGTGAGCCTGAGACAACTCTATAATGCATTGGGTAACATGATAGAGGTAAATGTTAATTTTCCTCTTAAGAGATTTATGGAATATACTGCCATGAGTATTCAAAATGTACCTCCCTATGTACCTATGATAACTATTATCTATGTATTATTTAGATTCCACAATTTACCTATATGATTTATTATTTCAATGTGTTATTCATAAATATTATGGTTTTTAGGTATGTTAAATATATTATATTTTAATATTAAAATGTATGATTTCTTGGATTTGTATGAATTCATGGAAATCTATTTTCATTCCTTATTTTATATCCATTACTCATCTTTTTATGCTTATCCCACATTTTAAAATGTTTTCCACAGGACTTAAAGATGAATAGGGTCAAGGATGTGATCAAGGAAAATTTAAGCTATCTAAAACATGGAACTAGGCATATTTCTTTTTTTAAATTTTTTTTATGATAAAATGGATACTAAGTAGAAGTGACTACATGTAATAATCAAGTTTTTATGTATAAGTTATAAACTTATTTTCTAAATCTCTAAACCTAAAAAGATCCTCAATTTCAATTCTTGACCTAACTCATGATTATGTAATGTTTAAGGCCTGGTCGTTATATTGACCACATCATCCCTTCTCAACTTTAATTATCATATTTGGAGCCACATGATATTTGGTTAAACACCCAATTATGAATAATTTTGAGTAATTACAATATGATATTACTCATTAACAGTAAAAGGCAACTCACTCTCCCCACTTCTTCACCCCTCTAAATCTATTTGGATAAAAATATATCAGCTAAAATCACTTAAAAACATCCATCCCCTTATCCAATAAGGATTATTTTGTACAGAAATCCAAACAAGAAATGATTTAAGGAAAACCTATGAATTATACATGAAGAATATGATGTTTGAATGAGTATGATGAAAGTCAAGACTGAATGTAAGGGATTTCCATATCAGATTTTTTAATTTTATTTGACACATGCTATAATGAACACCTATATATTCTATATGGTGCACATAAAACCCATGTATGTATTTTTTGATGATTCTCTAAAAAATTTCTGGGATTACTTTCTATCTTAGTTTTTATGGTTTAAAAGCTACTGATGTGTTATGGGTTTTTTTGTCAAAATTTTTCTTCATTGAGATGGATGTTATGATATTGAATTATATTATTTTATACAGTGGATATACATACACGTTTACATGTAATATCAATAATTCATCCATCCTATTGATATTTTATGTTTCACTGTAAATTATACCTTCATGGGGATTATGATTCAATGTCCCCAAAGTGGTATAAAATTTAAGTTACAATCTCATAATTCATTGAGATTGTTTATGATTAAACCTCTAAGAATGAAATACCATGATATAAATATAAATAATTCTCATGAATTTTATTCTCCTCTAGTTAATCATGACATATCTAGTTAATGGTATCATTTTACACATATTTTTATTTATGATAATTAATAAAATGTTTTTATGAAAATCTAACATTATTTCTCCCTTCGGCCATAAATCTTTTTTCTTCCAATACAAGTTTTTATAAAAGAATTTTAAAAATTTATTAAATTGATATTTTATCATCATTTTTAACAAAAATGATTTTAATATTATTTTATATCTAAAATATGTTTTAAATTATTTATATAGATTCCATTATATGTTTTCATGGTCAGTTTCAAAGGAAAAAGTTTTGCAAAATATTTTGTGGTTTAAAAAGTGTTTTCCAAAAGGATAAGCATAATTTCATCAAGAAAAGTTTAAAATGACATTTAATATTTATTTTCCAACTAATATTAAATTCATTGATGTTAATTTTTCCTTAATGGTGGTATGGTCCGAAGATAAAATTTATATTATTTCTCTGAATGGTTTATGTTTATGATGGAATGATATTTATGAATCTTATTTCTATTTAATGGGTTATACCATGGTAAAATTATTTTGAAACTCATATCTTGTCATGGGTTATTCTCTGATGAAATTATTATGAAACATATATATTTTTCATAGGTTATGAAATGATGAAATTTTTATAATTTCCATTTCATTTCATGTGTTATGATATAATAAATGTTTTAAGGTCAAGTGGCACACATATGTTTGATTTTAATTATATTATTTATGGGAAATATATATCCCTTTAATGCATTGGGTAATGATAAATATTATATGATCTCAAAGGGTACTTGGGTGGTTAGACCAAGCATAGAAATGAGGATACATGGGTGCTTAGCCCAAGCTCAAAAGAGGGTACGTGGGTGGTCTTCCCATGCCTGAAGTAGCTACATGGGTCATCATACCAATCCAATGATGTTATAAATTTCATGGTGGGTATCCTTGATATATTATTTTCAATTATTAAGTGTATGTCACAAATCTATTTATTATGACATTTATTTTCTACCATGGCTTATATTATTTGATTGTCTTTAGATTCATATCTTATGAACTGTCAATCTTTATTCCATTACGTGAGTTTATGATCTTTGATATTGTTGGTATGGTTTCTAATGTTATGATCATGTTATCATACCCTTATGTTCATGTTATGGTTATATATCTCCTTTCATTACACTTATTACTAATATATGCTCACATTATCTTATGCTTTTTCCCCTAGGTTCTGAAGAAAACTTTTATTTAGGTTTTGTATATAAATAATAAAAAATGGGAAGATATTTTTTAGAAGCATTAAAGATTTTTCACAATATTAAAATATTATTTTCCATTTTTCCATAGAAAATAACAAATTATGGTCCTCAATTATATACTTTTAAAATGTATTTAATGTTAATTTAAAAAGATTCAATATCCATTTATGAAATTCTAGGGATGCAAAAATTCCAGATGAAAATATACAAAAATTTATTTCATAGGATTAAGCATTAGATGAGTATTGTGAAATTATTGAAAAATAATATTTCATCTGATATTATATTTTCTAGATATGAGGGTATTTTATTGGTTAAAATGACTCTATATAATGATATTGTTAATTGTTCAATCCATCATATGATAGATTTTTTTTGTGTTTTTATTCCCTTGTAAATGAACTCAATGTTTTCACAATCCAACAATTTGTTCATTTTTAGTAAACATATCCACTTCTTTTAGAATGGTAGAACTGTAATGAATATTTCATGATTGTTATAAAAGTTAGTGAACATTTTGATGTCTAAAATAAATTTCTTACTTTATATTTATTTATTTAATTTAATTTATATTGTTTTTTCTATTACCTTTATTATTAATCCTTTTTTTGGTATGCTCTTATATTATTATTATTATTGTATTTTTGATCATCTAATAATTTAGTTTTTCATTAATGAAAAAACATTATTATTCATCTATAAAGACCGAATACTTTTGAGGAGGAAGATACCATTGGGCCAATCCTTTTATATTAATGGATCATGGGTATGGAAGACAAAATTATTTACAATTTATAATATTAAGGGATTTTATATGATACAAAAAAACCTTTTTATAATTTTATATTCAATGTACTTATAGGATAGCTGTATGATACCATATATTTAGTATAATGACCCTCCTTGGACATTGGAATAAATGTGTTGTTCAAATAATATTATTTTAAGGAGTAAAATGACCACTTTCTTTCACTCTATGTTATGTATTAATTCCAATGTTATTTATTAGTATTTTCTATATTTAAACTAGGTTAATATTTATTATACCAATAATTAATTAATTTTGTGTTTAAACATTAATATTTTGATTCTATGGGTTGATAAATATTTTGTTATTTGATTATTATAAACATTAGTGTATATAAAAACAATATGATTCTTTTATAAAATAATTCACCACTATTATAATTTTAAACTATTCCTATATATAGGATACAAAATGACCCCAAAAATTACCTTCATCATCAAATACTAGTAATATATCCATCTTAGATAGAGTTATTGTAAGCCTATCAAATAAATTATATGATAATACCTAACCCAAACATACAAAAAAATGGGGATCCTCCCATTGTGATACTTGAGACATATTAATCACATGGTCACCTGAGAACAAATATTTTGTTGGGAACCTATATTAGTGGTCCCTAAGAGAATGTCATCTAATATTTTATCACTTTGGTTAAGGTCTCAAAACTAGGTCTCGTTCATATAGCCTATCACATAAGGTGAGTTATTATATTTTTTCCTGACCACCACCTGATCATTCAAGAAATAATCTCATATATTATATTTACCATAACCCTATAACTCATTGCGAGGTCTCCTATCACATCTAAACCACCACCCTCTAGATCAATGTAAAATCTCAGATCACATTTTGAACTCCACATTCTCAATTATGAAATGATCTCATATCACATTTTTGAAACCAACCTCTCACACAAGGTGTATTATAATACCATGTATCAATTAATTTTCATTAATTTGATAAATTTTATATCTACTGATGTGTTCGTTCCACCATGACTAGGAGCATTATTTCAAGGATGTGTTTCATGAACCTATTTTGAACATGATGTTTTATTTTGAAACCCTAAGTCCCATTAAGGATCTATGGAAAAAAATGTTTAATGTAATATATTTTGTGGTTTCTATTCATAGTGTTGATCCCTCGTAGAATGCTTTTTCCCAACCCTATGCTTTTAAGTGAATGGATGATGATGGATTCTGGATTATTTATAATCTAGAAGTTTTTCAATAGTGGTTGGATTTATGGAAATTTTACATTCTTCGGAGTATTTCATATTCCAAGGATGAAAATACATGGTCCATTATATATCAGAAGGCCAAAACTACTCATTTTTGGTGTGGCTATGAACATAAAACAATACCAATTTTAAGGGTATATTTTCATATCTTAACTGGATGATAATTAGAAATTGATTTAGTTAAAAGAACATGAAATATAAATCTCAATCCAGGTGTCATAAAAATTTCTAAATGGGGCATAATTTTTAACCCATTCAATCAAAGAAACTATACTACATAAATATGTGTAATGTTTCATGGATTGAATTTGGTCTATTAGAATCCAAATTTTTTTATTTATCATGTTTCATTAATTGGAATCCCCTTGAAGATAGAAAAATGTAATCTATATAGAAAAATATTCCTTTATTATAGGATTTTTTGTTGTTAAATTTGATTCAAAACATCGAGATATGGCCGAATTTGTTTCAAACGATAAAAATATTAGGGTAAAAATTTGAGTATGAATATACTCCTCCCATATGTGATGCTTGAAGAATTTATGGACACTCTATTGAAAATTATAGTGTGATCCAAAAGAAGGAAAAGGCTCCCAATGATTCAAATTATAGGATATATGTCAAAAAAATAAGAAAGGAAAATGCTTTTTCATTAAAAAATGTGAGACTTCAAGGAAGAATGATCAATTAAATTTGTAAAAAATCAGACCAACTCCTTTTAGTATAAAAGACTAAAGGGAATTTCTTGGGAAGTTTTTATTGAAGAATACGAATGGGAGAATGAGATGGAAGTGAATCCTAGGGACCTGAACAATATTTCCATACCCTTTATTGAGAACATTGAGTTACTGGGATATTTGGACGACTCTAATTCCCTTGAACATTCTCATGAGACCACAAACCATATTGTGACTTTTAAAAATGATCATTCTAATGTATCCAGTTATATGAATATGGGTTAATTTTTATCTAATCTAATTTAATTATTTCATTCACCCTTCCTTTCATAATAAAATAGATTTATAGATGAATAAAACTTTTTTAGTGTGACTACATGTGTTACATAATTAGTGGTGACATAGAAATTCATATAAATTTTATTCATGTTTACAAAATCCTTGATATATTCCATGTTGAAGATTAATACAAAAAACATGATGGTGTTGTCCCTTATCCTGATTCCTCCTCAAGATTCCAGAGTAGATATGACCACATATGCACATGAATATATGAATCCTAATGAAAATCCATATGAAAATTATATTATTTTCACTCACTATTCTAGTAATTATATAATTGAAATTAATGATGATGAGAAATATAATTTTTGTAGTAGTGGAATACCAGAGGGAATTTTTGAGGATGTGGATGGAGATGCATAATATCTTTCTATGTAAGAATCTTCTAATAAAAAAAGGTAGTGTGTTACTATAATCCAGAAAATGTATACAAAAGGAAAGATGCATCAATGAATGAAAAAAATATCTTCCATCATAAAATCAACCAGAAACAAAAATTCTTGTGGTAAGAATAAAGGTTGATAATTTTATAAGAAAAATTTACAATGAAGATAATTTTCTATAATTTTCATGGCCTAAAAAACCCTCCTAAAATCAATTTTCTTAGGATATTTATTAATAATTGTAATCCTGATCAACATGTTTTTTGTGAACAAAATATATTTTTATCTAAGAAGATTTATTCTATTGATGATATGGGATATCATATCATAAATAAAAAATTTCTAGAAATGAAATCAAAAATACTTTGGGTCCTAGAATATTCAATTCTAGATGGTGTATATTCCATTAATTCTTTATAATAGATGGTTACCTCATCTATAATTTTTTTGGTATGAAACACTTTTCCCTTTCATCAATAATTAAAATGGTCATCAAGATAGAAGGGATTTATTGATGAATGTTCAGGTGACAAGCATATGAATTAATTTTTCATAGAATTTGCAAGAATATTTAAATGAAATTACAAATCTATATGAGAGGCTTGTAATTATTCACTCTTCTACTTCAAGTAGAAATATATGAGAATGAAATTAGAATAGAAATATGCCTGAAGTTAATTTAGTTGGTTCTAAGTACACTTGGTATCAAAATCATCACAATAAAATAGTGGCTAGAAAAATATATATGGTTTTTATAATTGATATGGATCTTGAGGCCTGGTACTCTATTTCCGACAATACACTGTAAAAACTGAATTTATATCATCACCCAATTTTTAGAAAAAAATTCATTAGATAGGTTGAACTTTCCTTCTCATTTAGATTCAATAATGCATGAACATTCTATTTTGATTTTCATAAATTTATATAGGATAATTGTAATTATTTAACTTTTAAAAATGATTCTATTTATTGTTCTATAAAGTTAAAAACTATTAATAAAAATATGAATGTTTGGATTTTAGAATATTTCATTCAAACAGATGAAAATATTTCTCAACTCTAATCATCACTTTACTTCATTCAAAAGAATGAAACTACTGGAGATTTATCCATGTATATTAAACAAGAAAATGAGATCTCTTCATGATCTAAACAACCATTAAAATTTGATATATTTTATGCAATTATAATCCTTCAATGTAAATTTGATTAAGTAGGGTGATCAAAATACACATATTTTTAATTCCATGCAAAGATTTTGGTAAATTAACAAACCTATTTCCACTATCAATGATAGTAGGGAACTTCTTGAAAAAACAGAGGTCGTGGATGCTCATGTTTTGTCATACTAAAATTATGTCTTTAATTATCCCAACAAAAATAAATATCTAATAGAATATATCATTCCCATAATTGTCAATAGTAAGGATAATTCTTTACTTTCTATTATTACTCTTAATTTTGAGATTCAAGATGTTGCCTTTAGTCTCTACCATGCTAGATCACCTATTTTGAAAATGTTTACAAATTATTTCTTTCAAACATATTGGGATATTATTAATGTTGACGTTATCAGGTTTATCATAAAATTTTTCAAAGGAAGCCAACTGATATAAGTAATTAATGCTCAATTTTGTTTCTCACTCAAAAATTGGGTAATGAAAATGATAAACATATTTTTAGACCTATGACCCCATTCTAAAATATTTACAATGTTACTAGGATGAATATTTATAATATTATATTCAACATTTCCAATGATATTGTGTCATAAAATCAGTTTGGATTCATTACAGGCAGAACTATAAAAAAATTTCTTATATATTATTCTAAATGTATTAATCTTAACATGAAATCTACTAGAGGGGTTAATATTTTTATCAATATTGATGTCAAAAAATCTTTTGAAACATTAGTCTAGGGCTTAATTTTAAATGTTCAACCCAAAATTTTAATTTATGGGATATTTATTAAATAGTTTAGGAAACTTCATGGATCAACCCATATCCCAGTAGTTTCTAATCGATATCCTATGGGAGATTTTTCATGTTATGAAGTTGTTAAACATGGTTATCCACTATTTTCAATAATTTTCTCTATCTTTGACCATTACTTGTGTAAGCTCCTTCGCATTATGGTTAACAAAAAAATCAATATTACCAGAGATGGTTGAGTCCTAGCTACCCCCACTCATTTATATTATATTGATTACTTCATTCTATTCAATAATGGTGTGAAAAGAAACATCATGAAAATCATGAATGTCCTCATCCATTATAAAAAATTATCAGCGTAAGAAATTAGTTGTAAATATTTTTTAATATATTTTTGAATGGGACTTCATGTGGATATAAAGGTTTACATCATTAATTCACAATAAATTAGATAGGGTGTTATCCTTTTAAAGATATTCGTGTACCCATGTTTTGGAGAAAACCACATGTCAGTCATTTTTATCCCATTTTTATCAAAATTATAAATCTGTTCGCATCGTGGAAATGAAAGACACCATCAATGGCAGGACGGATCAGTATTTTGATGGATGTGATTATGTAAAAATTTGTCTATTAAATTATGAATTATAAATGGTTATCTTGCCCCATAAAAATTATCAAAACTTACATCAGTAAATTTTTCTAAATTTGATGTATTCTATAAGGAATACATGCGACTATTTCATGAAAACAATGTTGTGAGCTGGTTTAATTTTGAGGGTTTTGGATAAAAAATCTCAAAACAATTAATGAATATTTATTGGATAACTTCATTTTAATGATTATTAATGATAAATATGAGGCTATTGATTTTATTTGGCATATATTTTTATGAATTCTTAAATAAAATTACTTAAACTGCATGTATTGTTCTATTTAGACAACCCGTAAGTCTTGTTTCTCAATTATTATATTGAAATATCATTGGCTGGATAACATAAAATATTCCCTCAACTTCTCATTTGAAAACTTGATAAATACACATACCATTAATGATTTAAATACTCTTAACACATCACTTGACACAAATTTATCAATCAAGGATAAATAAGGACTTATTTAAAATGATTTCAACTTAAATCATGGATATTGTCACAAATTAAAAGTTTATCATGGTCGATAAAACTCTTTTCAAGGATCATTATTCCAATTGGAGACTATAAATTTATATATTATACCAATCATCTATAGAAAGGAATGATAATATTTGGGATAAATTCTTGATAAAATTTTTGATACTTCCATTCAAGTCTACCCTTTCTTGGAGAAGCATATACTTCAAGCATCATACTAACGATTTTCATCAGTTTCCAGCATTAATTTTTTTATATGTGTTCTTTGAAATCTTAATCAAGATGATATAAAACACTTCTTTCTCTACTATGTCTATTCTTATTCCCTATGGATATAAGTTGAATGATTTTTGAAGGTCATGATCCCATTTATAGTTTTCATTCATGATCATATTATTATATTCAATATGCTACCAATTTCCAAGTAGATACTTGATATTTTTAATTTTTCAAGAATGGAACTCATCCACACAGTATGGTCATGTTGAAACAAACTTTTCCAGAGAACATACCATACATCTATAATCAGTTCTATTTCAAATTATTATTTCTATAAAATATGAAAATGTTATTTCAAATGATTTTTTAGATAAATATTCATTATTTTACCTCTCTGAAGAATTTTAGAATTACAAGTAATTATCATCAACCTACTGTAAACTTTTAGGTAATGTGCATCATCCAATTTTTTGATAGATCAATTGTATCATAGTTGGAGATTCAAAATAAAATTCATGACCATAAGGACATGGTTCAATTTTCATAAATCATATTGGTGACATAGTGTGATCCCTCTATATTCCTTAAAGATGCATGTAATATCATGAAAATAAAATGATTTGAATAATTAATGAGTTTTATAATTATAAAATATCCATGGATAGATTAACTTATGGGTTGAATGATATTTCAACATGGTTGTTTAGGATATTGGAACCGACACAATTCATATCTCTTAGAGTATGACTGTTAGGTGGAGTGACAACAAGGACTCTCTCTTGTCCATGAATTATATCATAACACATCAATACCATGAATTATAATTTTCGGTTGATATTCTTGCTAACAGAGGGATAAGTACTACTTATTTGTCCTAACACTATTATGTTCTTTATGGTATCTCTTCCTTTTTGTAAAGGGATTATTAAAAAAACCTTACATTCATTTGATATAACCTTTTTGTATTTCAATAATTGAAGCCTTTCCTTATTTTAAAAGTTCCAATTCAATAAATAAAATCACTCAAGGTGAGGTATCATCAAAAAATTCCATGCATAACCCTATCACTCAAGGTAATACCCTCATTACTATAATGTAGACAAATACTACACAAATGATGTTAAAGGTGAATTATTAGACAAGAAAATACATCCAAAATTTATAGTCCTCAACTAGTATCCTATACATTAAATATATATCTGAAAAAATTATTTACCAGGAACTAGTCACTCAGGAAATATTATTATATCTTGATACATATAGCATAATCAATATATCCCCATAGTAAAAAATATATATTTCCTACCTTATCACACATGAATGACACCACAAACCCATCAGTATCCCCTATCTATACTAAAGACACAGAATAGTATCTATTGACCTAACCTAGTTTCTAAGCCTCGATTCCTACCCGTATATATCTACCCTTTATAACCTCATAGACAGAAGGCCCAAACTGACACTTGAAAAACATAATTGTTCCAACTCCCTTAAAATATCATACATCATCATTCTTGTATTACTACTCATGGAACAATCTAATAAGGCCAATATCATGAACCCCATATAATGTCATTGATAAAATATCAAAATAAATTCTATAACATTCACCTGGGTCTCATATCATATCATATATATGATAACTATAATGTCCGTAACCTATGTGAAAACATCCTCTTCACACTAATCTAAAACAAAAAGGACATATCATGCTTACCCCATGTGGAAAGAATATAATTGAACCTCAATATGGTGTTTCAAAATACTCAAGAGACATATAGTTGTCTCACCTATCAACCAATGTCATAAACCAGCCATTTCTTCAATACTAGTCATATGAAGCACAATACTAGTCCTTTTAAAATTGTGTATTGAGACCTAATATTGATCACGATATCCTCAAATACTCACTAGAACCCTCCCACATTTTTAACAAAGTCACAGGGAAACAATTCCCCACAAACAATTATGTAGAACACTCATTCTATGTATAAGAGGTTCAATTCCACCAAATTAAACTACACTGGGTGATATTGGTTAAAATCAACTTTATCAAAATCCAAATCATCATGTATTCCTGCAAAACCATACATAAATAGAACATGGATATGAATCATACGGACCACATACCTTGATAAAAATTTATCATCCTTAACCAATATTTATCCATCCATAGTCAATCTGACATTGAACCACATCATTTCCTAAACCCCTATTTCATATATTGCACAAAAAATTAATTATAAAACAATATAATTAATTTAAAATATTTCAAAAAAATAAGAATAATTATTGTGATATCACTGAGCGATATCTAGCAATTGGTAGCATAAAAATTGGCATGAGAAAGGTCCATTTCATGCCTATGACACGTTTATAATAAAAATAACCATTACACAACATTAAATCAACAAAAAATTAAATCCAACTAAATAAAAAATATCTAAAAATATTCAATAAATGATTTAATTCAATTAAAATTAAGCTAAATAGTGAGAGCTCTTCATTCATCATATCCCACCATCAATTGAACAAAAAATTCCCATGGGTTGAGATGATTCCCCCATGATCTAGTGGAATCATCCTAAAATCAATGTTCAAAAAACACCACAAATCAACAACAAAATATATTTATATAAAAATAGGATTATAGGGAGGTCATATCATTAAATCGATGTAAATATCACCAAAAAAGTTATAATGACCCATGATTGTCGTAAATATATATTACATCATTTTACATGAATATTAATTACTTTATACAAATATATGTTATAGGATCGATAAGGTATAATACCTTTGGAAACATGAAAATGTAAATAATTGGTTCTTGAAATATCTACACAATATCACACTTATTTCTTCATAACTATCACCCATTTGAAATATTATACTTAATACCATTCTTCTTATCATGAGGAAATAAAACATAAGAAAAGGGCGAGATCAAATTATTTGTAAGGGAAATAAAGAGATATATCACTGATTACATAAGAATATTATGACCATAAGGGAACTGTAACAAGAACATAACATTTGAAAATTATACCCTTCATATAAAAATTCATAATCTTGATTCATTGAATATATCATGACAGTTCATAAGAAATAATCATAACTAAACATGATCTATGAGAGAATAACATTGGCATAAGACATAGAATTGTGACATACACATAAGAGTGGAAAATAATTTACAAATTAGTCAAGGCTCTTTTCCAAGATAATCAAAGTGGAGTGGGTTTAATCCACAAACCATCATAGTTGTTATGTTTCACTCTTGTGACTATCATGGTGGACAAGGCCCCTTACTAAACTATGTTTAGTCACTATTATAGACCTATTTATCACAAGCGATATCATTATTTACCCAATGTATTGGAGGTAGATATAGGTCTGACCCATAACATAGTGAAAATCACATATATGTGTTCCAGAAGATCATTAATCAATCATCATATCATAACCTATAGAAATGACTAGTTTATATAAACATTACAAAATACCTCATGGAAAATAAATTTAATTCGTAAACACCATGCCATCATTAACATAAATCATCCAGATAAATAATATGGATGCTATTCGTGGATAATATTCCTAGTAATGAATAATTAACATAAAATAATGTTATTTTATATGGAAAAATTATTTTTAATGATCACATCAAATAATTCAAGATGAAAATAACCTTTTCATTATGAAATAAATTTTTTATAAGACATAAAATTATAAAGGAAAGCATTTTATTTGGAAATAAACATGTAAAATTGAAAAAGAGGCTTCAAACCATTAAGGATTCATGATTGTGGGAAAATAATTTAATTTTATATATGTTAAAAAGATCAATAGTTTTGTATTATATTTGGAAAATTCACATAGAACCTACATTAGAAAAAAAAATTCCCTTAAAATCATTTTGTAAAAATGTCAAACATGGGTAAAAATGATTTTAAAAATAATAAAAAGTTTTTTAAAAATAATTTTATAAAACATGTATTTGGTAGAATAATAATCTTCCTATATACATAAACATAAAAAACCATGAATAATGATGTGATTATGAAATAAACTCTTATCATAGAATCACCATTCCTTATTCACGTTCCGGCCTCATCTTCTTTAAAATAATTTCTTTATATCTTTTATAAAGGGCTCTAGGGTTGATCATTTGAGAAGAAAAAACCACTATAATGTGACATTGGAGGTTTATAAAATATTTTGGTATAGGATAGTCAAACTAGAAGTCTCAAAGTGTTGTAATAAAGTGGAGGAGGATGTTCCCTTTTTATAATTGAGGTAAGGGGAACTTTTAAATTTTTCTCAAAAGATTAAAATAAAATAAGACTATTGTAGAGCCAAATTATTTCAAATATACTATAAATTAAATAGGGATGACATATCCAACCATCTCTTATAGCATTTTGGTTTATTTAATATTTTTAATATTTTTTTTAATAATTTAATTTAATATCAATCCCATAAAATATCAATATTTTTAATTTTGATAGAATTCATTAATTTGAATTTAAAAACATTAAGACAACATATAAAATTAGAATAATATTTTATTACTTCTTAAAAATGTAATTATTTTCTAGATAATTCTTGGATCAACTTAAATTTCTTCAATTATGTTACTTTTAATATTTTATGTATTATATATTTAATTTTTCTGTTAATTGATGAATTACTGTATCATCATTATGTATGTATTTTAGATAAATATAAAATTCCTAAAAATTATAAATAAATTTAAATAATAAATATAATCTAATTAGGAACAAAATTACTATTGATATTTGTTCACAAATAATTTTTTTCCTTTCGTGAATGAAAAAATAATACTTAAAACATAGAGAGTGATATTTTATCACTTCCTTGGGTTTAAAAAATATATAAGTTATTTTCAAGGAAAGGATTCCATTAAATTACTCAATTTAGAAAATTAGGTGTTATTATTAAAATTTAATTCATCCATTAATAATTATTATGCATAATTATGGTCTTATGAGTTAGTTATAACTTAGATTAACACGATTTACCATTTATTGAGGTGATAAATTTTACTATGGTTTCTATTCATATTAACCCAAAATAAAATGTCTTAATTACCAAATTTAAACCACTTGATTATAAATATTAAATTTATTTTGTCTAGTTATATACCTATAATTTAAAGTCATTAATTTTAATGTATATTCTCAAAATGTGATAAAAATTTCTTTTTAGAAAAAAAAAATACATCTTTAGGCATAAAACATAATTTATCATTATCTAATGATTATAAAAATATTTTTTGAATTTTAAAATTTTTTATAATGTAAATTATATAGATATTTCCTCAATATCATTCACAAATGGGGATTAATATTATATAAAATTAATTTTATGCTTAAACTAATTTTTTTCAGAAAAAAGTCACTTTTATTTTAAAATATATTTTTTAAATTATCATCATGATTTTATTTTATAAATATATAGACCAAATAATTTTTTTTAAATTTTGTTATTATTATTCATATTTTGCAATCTAATGGATTATATATAATTAAGACATAATATTTTAATAATGTTATGTGGTTTGTTGAAATTCATTATTGTGTGCAATGCTTGCTATCAAAGAAATAAAATTATTTTAAAAGAAATATTCCATAAAAATATTAGGGTGTTACATTATATCACCATAAAATAAATTTCACCCCCAAAATTTATTACTTGAATATAGAAAAATGAGCATAACTCTACAGCATGATATCCTTAGGTTCCAAAGTAGTTTACACAAATTGGTGGTTTAGTCACACAACATTTACCATGTGAGTGGTATTGTTTCATAGAAAATTATCTCTATGATGGAAAATATATACTAGTTTTTCTTCTTAAAAAATATCATTATAATGTAGTATGACATGTTATGTTAGTACATTAGAATGATCAGGTATATAATTCCTCAAGATAGATACATGGAACACATCATGGACTTGTGAATGATTTGGTGGAAGCACAAATAAATGTTCTACTTTCCCTATATGATAATGAATTTCAAAAGTATCGATATAACCATGGATTATCATTCCCTTATTTTCAAATTACAGCACTCTCTTCCATGTAAATATTCATAGTAATTCATTTTCACCTAATTCAAACTACATATCTTTTTGAAGATTACCATAATATGTTTTCATCGACTTTCAGTTGTGTTTATAAGATGTTGAATAGATCTAACCTTATCTTCTATCTCCTCGTCTATATCAAGTCTTAATGAATTTTTTTCTCCAAATTAATTCTTGCATGATGGAGTTTATTACTTATTACTGTAGATGGATTCATAAGGGTCCATAAAAATGATGGTGTGATGTTTTTATTAGATGATTCTTATACCAATGGATTGTGTTAATCCCCACCAACTTTTAAATATAGAGAGATAGATGTCAATATAACTTCTATATTATGAATGGTCCAGTCAAACCGACTATATATATGAGGATGATAAGCATTACTAAAGCATAACTCTATATGTAGATCCTACTGAAGACATTACAATAACATTGAGGTAAAACTTAGATCTTGATTAGATACAATGGAATGTAGTAGTCCATGAAATATAACAACAACCTTAATAAATATTATAGAAAAATGATCAAGAGATAAAAATTATATAATATCAATGATGTTCATTGAATTTGTAAGGAGATCAATTATAACCCATAAATCATTATGTCGTTTAAATGTTTTTGGGATTTCAGTGACAATATAAATTGTTATGTTTTCATATTTCCATTTAGGTATAATTAATGTCTATAAAATACCCTTTGAATTCATTCTCTAATCCTTAACTTGATGATAAAACAAGCACCCAGAAACATAATCTACAACATTTATTTTAATTTCATACCACTAAAAATACTCTTTTTGGTCTCTATTCATATTTTTACCTTAAATATGAATATATAATGATAGAATATGAGCCTCATCCAATAAAAACTTCTTGAATTCAGGTATGTGTTGGACCCCAAAATGGTTGTCAAACATTATTAATCCATTATAATCAAGGTTAATGTTAGGAATATTTCTCTCATTTTTTGTAGATCTACATCTTCCTTTTTCACCTATTTAATCATTATATGGATAGGTAGTTGAAAATTCATTTGAGCTTAATATGATTTCACCCCTCACTTTAAAAAATATAGATCCATACAATTTTAATCCATAAATTTTGGAACCTCTGTTACTTTTATCAAAGATAATCTTGCATGATCCTTTTGGCAAAGAGTATCTTCCTCTTTGTTATCTTTCATAGGGAGGTATTGTATTGAGATTTCATATTCAGTAATTAGTTCCAACCATCTTATTTAGTGAATATTATACTCTTTGTGAGAGAAAATATACTTTTATCTTTTTTGTCCAATATATATTTCACAACTTTTTCCACAGAGTTATCACAATTATATCATTAATGAAAAAATTATCATAGCGAATTAAAAATCACGAGTTGTATAATTTTTCTCATGGACCATGAATTGATGTGGGGAATAAACTATCACCATATTATTTTACCTGAGAATTCATCAATGATTATTTATTGATGCATCACTATAGAAGAAAACCTTTTCTACACTATAGGGTAGTGTGAGCACAGGTGTACATACCGACCTTCTTTTCACATCTTCGAAAATCTCTTCACAATCATCTATCTATATGAACATAACTCCTTTTTGAGACAACATGGTGAGTAGACTAAATAATAATGAGAAATATTTCGAAAAAAAATTATAATATCCAGGAAATCTATGAAAAATATAGATTTCAGTCATTGTGGTTGGTCTAGGACATTTCTCAATAACTTATATCTTCTAAGGATCTACGATATACCCTCAATTGAGATTATATGACCCATAAATGAATCATTTTGAAATAGAAATTTACACTTGGTAATTTTTTCATAAATATTATCCTTCCTCAGAGTCTTCGGCACAATCATCAAGTGATATTTATGCAATTATTTATTCATTGAATATAAAATAATATTATCTATAAAGACTACAAAAAATTGATCAATTTAGTCTCATTAGGATCTATTAATTAATTACATAAAGATAACAGGGGAATTAGAAAGACTAAAAGGAATCACTATAAATTCATAGTGTCTATACATTGAATGGAATACTATCTTGGGTATATCCTACTTATTGACACTCAATTGATGAAATACCTACTGAAGATCAATCTTTGAAAAGTATTGACCACCACATAGTTTATCAAATAAGTCAAAAATATGGGGGAGAGAATACTTTTTCATGATTTTAATTTTGGTAATATCCTAATAATAAATGAAAATATTAATTGAACCATCATTATTATTAACAAATAGAACACATTCACCATATAGTGACAGACTAGGGAGTATATATCCCTTATAAATATTATATTATAGTTTTCTATTCATTTCCTAAAACTAAATATGTGTTATTCTCTATGGAGTCTTTGAAATAAGCTTAACACTAGGTATGCAATCTATTAAAAACTGAACATCAAGATTTAGCTGAAGACCTACACATTATTCAAGAATAGAATCAAAAAAACTATTTTCCAATAGGTGTATCTTTAATGTTGGATTTCACCCTACCAAATGAGAAAGAAAACCATAATGTATAGGAATTAAGACTCATAAGAAGTAATAAATCTCTATTTTAAGTTCATATTCATCCTTGTATTGATAAATGATTATATTTTCCTCAGAAATATGAAATGTGTCTTCCCCTCCTTTAATATTAAAATTTTATTCATATACATAATGACAATCCACGCTAAGAATCACATCAAATTCAATTAAAGTGGAAATCACAAGATTTTTAGGTAACACTTTCTAAATAATTCAATCATAGATGAACCCTAAACTTGAGATGAAACCACATATTCATTAGGTGTTTAAATAGATACATAAATATATATTTTTTATGGTGATATAGTTATACCATTAATTTTTTTTAAATAAAAGTGTGGCTGGATCCCAAATCAAATAAGACACAAGTTGTTCTAGAGTGGATGATAAGTGTAGATTTCACCAAGTCGTTATGGTAATATAGTTTCATATTCATGATCAAATGAGATTTAACTATGTCTTTAGGGTTAATGGGTTGTTTATAATCATCATAAAACCCATATAATTTTTTCATTGATTGGAATAATGACAATAAACCATAAATTTGTTACATTGGAGTGTGGGTGGTGCATTTTGTGGTATATTTTCTCTATTTGAATAATTATATAAATTCATCCCATTACATTATAATTCAGTTCTATGATGAAATTCCATTAAAAACTAGAATTATTTAACAGTCCCCACAAGAAGATTTCACCCATGTTTTCTACCAAACACCTAGAATAAAAAAGTTTTATCTTATTTTCTCCACGGTCTTTAGAATGTAATTTGAATTACATATTTATTTTTCTATAAAAAACAGTAGATTTATGGGAAAATGAAATATTCATCTCAACCATAAGCGCACATTGAAAAATTTCTCCATAGGTACCAAAGTCTCTTATAACTAATTTCTTTTCAATACATTGTTTTAGGCTACTAAATAATTGATCAATTTTACTTTTAGGGTAGATAATAAAACCAAAGGCATAGAATTCAATCCATAAAACATTTTCCTCATAGTTATTAAAGGATTCATCATCATTTTTGTCATATCAAGAAATTAACACTCCATATTTGTACATACAATACAAGGGAATTACTTGCTGAGGAATATCTACTTAAAGTCATCCCATTCCATGGATTATACTTCTTCTTCTTTTGTCGTATTCTTGATAAGATTCCATCATTAAACTACTTCACCTTTTAGACAAAAAATAACTAGGATAACTTTTTCATGTCCTAAGAATTGAAGGACATGAAATGTTTTATCAATGGAATTGATCCATTTATTAACCACAATTGGATCATACTATCCACTAAATGATGTTGGAAGCTAACTCATGAATGATTAAAAAAAATTTTGTAACCTGCTTGGATAATTTGGAAACTCAGAATGATTCATAGTGCCAGAAAGTTTCATCAGCATAACAGTAAGATTATGCATTCCTACTCCCATAAAATTTGACTATTTAATAAGTAAATTACTATAGTTTCCATAAAATTCATCATTAGCAAGGTTCATTCTAGTTCCAACAACTAACTTAAAAAATCATAGTATGAGAGACAATAATTTGAACAGAAAACTGCATAATCATGAAAAACAATTTCTATGATTTCTAAATTGTGACACCTTTTATTGGAAACCTTTTGTTTAAGATATGTCATTAATAATCATTATCAAAACATGAGTATTTTTTCCCATATTTTGACTTATCCCAATATTTTTCAACTCATGGTTTCTAAAGGATAAATAAACCAATCCTATGATAACAACCATTGGGAACAAATATTATTCATATATAGATAATACATATTTTTATATGAATATTAATTAAATTACAATAACACACACCCTAGGATTGTATAAGTATTTTACCATTAGAAACAGGAAAATATAAACCAATGGTATATAAAATATCCATATCATCCCCCACATAGCACCCATTTTTTATATCATACTTAATACCATTCTTCATATCCCAGGGAAAGGAAACATAATAAAAGGGTGAACTAAGAGGCTCAGTAAGGGTAAACAAAGGAGAAATAAATGATTAAATTAGAATAACATGAACATAAAGGGAATAACAATAAAAAAATAGTAATTTAAAATTTTACCCTATATATCAAAAATAATAATCTTGAGTCATGGAATAAATCTTTAAATTTCATTTGATATGAGTCAAAAAAATAACATAATCCATGAGGGAATAACATAGGCATAAAACAAGGAATTCTATCATACACATAAATGTAGAAAATGAATTCCTTAGTAGTAAAAAATATTTTACAAGTATATAAGAGTTGAATGGGTTCACTCCCAAAACTATCATTCTAGGCAAGGTTCACTCCCAATACTATCATGGTGAACAAGGTCCCTTAATGAACTAGTTTCACTCTATATTCTAGTCTCTTTTGTCTCCTGAGATATAAGTCTTATCACGACTGCATCCCCATAGAGTGTACCCCTCTTAGGACAGTAATGGGATAAGAGAGATAGTTACCCCAATGTCCCGCCTCCAGTAGGCCCCAGGTAGGTGACTAGCACATGGGGTATAAATAACATGAATATGAAAGGCATTACCCTCTATGAGAAAAAACATGAAGAAGAAAAAGATAAGATAGACACTAACCTAATCCTACTCAGAATACAATATAAAATAAACACATGTAAATAAATGTAATTTCATGAATGAACACCTACAACTAAAACGAAAAACTGTAGTACAAAAAATTCAATTAAAGGCGATAGTGGACACCAATCCCAAAAAAATCCTATAACCAACAAGCTAGTAGTAACCATCCTGATCTCCAAACTTCTCCAACTGACCTAAAAAATAGTTTATATATATGTATGGTGATTATAATAGTATAATCTATAGGATCTTCTCTGGAGCCTCTCATGAAAATGTAACAAAATCATGCTAATATAGAGCGAACAACAAGTGATACAAACTCATCACCTAAAAAGGTATACTATGTTCCTAGATTCACTATGGATACTCTTAACAAGTACCTCATACAAGAGAATATATTATAATAAATAAAATCAAGGGTATCCTGCTACCAATTCCCCACTAGGTTTTACCTTTTATCTAATTTCACACATCCATAGAATCCTTCTCCAAAAATGCTAGCCCGAATACACCTAGGAGGAGCACCACAACATGTACCTCATGCAAAAAACCACCACATGTACTTAACCAAAGTAGCTAGGTATTTTCTGGGAGTCACCACATCCAACATAATGTTTATCATTCATCATGTATTATACCTCAATCCATTAGATCCAATACACAGAGAAGGTATCGTCGATCCATCACAAACCATGCACGTTATACCTATAATATCCTTTAGAAAACTATAACCAAAATATACGTGTATGAATAATTAGAAGCCATTATATCATTCTACACACATATATGGGGAAAACAAACTATTGCGCATACCAGAACATGTAACTTCCAAGAGAATAGAGTGAGGCCAAAAGAGGGTATTTAGTCATCCATCCTCCCACTAAGATGGTGGGGAAACACACAAAAGGGCTCAAAATCCATAGGGTGTTTGTTGCACTAACAAAAATGGTTTATAATTTTATAGGAACCCAAAATTACATGATATAATATATCTCACAACCACACTATGTCTATAACCTTGTTTTAGGATCTACTGCAACTAGCATCTCTCAAACTTGATATTGCCACTGCTAAGACTAGATATCCTATAATCACACAAACATTTAAAGAGATAAGTTAAATTAATTTATCCCTTTTTATATATTTTAAATAAAATTAATCAATTATTTGATAATTAATTAACCATCATCATTTACACATTAAATTTCATTATCAACACTATAATGTTCCATGACCTCTAGGGATAACCAAATGGAGTCCATGGTTTCTCATAAATATGACCCCAACATTATATCCCAGTAAGATCCAACCCCATGGGTTAAACATTTATTTATTTATTAAAAAAGTATTTATAGCTTCCTATATTTATAGGTATTGAGGAAAAAATTTCAAGCTACTAAACAAAAGGGGGATCAACACTGTGAGTAGATTAACTACTCGTAGAGTCTTTCCCCCTATAAAAGGATCATATACCCATCTAGTTACAAGAATATAAACATAGAGAGAATTTGTAATACCCAACACATATTCACATCCCTTTGAAGTAGAATAAAATAATAAACTTCCTGAAGAAGAGGGGAATGCAAAGAAGATAAATAAACAATAGATTTAACAAGTACACAACTTTCACATCAACAAGTTTTCCCAGCATCAACCCATTCGATCATATCTACAGTCCTCCCCTAAACCACATAAATAAAATAGTGCATCTTGTCACTCTAGGCATCAACTAATACTACAACAACTAGGAATCGTTTCCCCACAAACCACAATACCCCTCTATGATTAGCCATACCTGGATCAAAACATATACGTGCCTCCCTACCCACACAACCAAAATATCCCTTCAAGATCATCCATCCGATGATCATGACACATCACAAGAAGTAGAAAAATAATAATAAATTGATCTTTTTTCCCCTTAAAATAAGGCATATATCCTTCACTAACAAAGAACTCTCACAGATCCAAAGAATACAGAACTTATAAATTATAATAAAGACGGAAACTCAGTCCCAACAAATGAAGTATATTTATCACACAACTAGTTCTTTATTCGATATTGAATTAGCTAATTCATTTTTCACAGGTTCCAACTAGGGGTATCATAATCAAAGAGCTAGCAAAAGCTATAAAAAAGTAATTAAACTATTAATTTATAATACCTTTAATCATTTGTCAATGAGTACTAAAATGATTTAGGTTCATTAACAAATTCATTTATAAATGCATACCCGCATCAATTTTATGAACATCAAATTACAATAAAAATAACCCGATTCATTAAACACACCTCTTTAACATTTATCCAATTAATTATCAATTAATTTATGATTAATGTTTGTTACCAATTTACATCAATAAGTACATGATAAATCAATCAAGGTATTCATAAAAAACTGTCTATAAAATCAAGAGGCATACTGTTGTCATAATATAATGAAACAAAATTGCTACTCGATCGATACCAATTATTTAATCTAGTTCAAGTATTTAATTAGGTCAATTTCATTATGATACGAGGGAATAAATCATGATAACTCTTAAATTTAAAGTAAATAAATTGAAAATCATCGAATAACCTACCTTAAAATTTGTTCAACGTTATTCACACGAGAACATATATACACAATGAATCTCAATCAGCTGTTCTACAACAACTACATCCACCTGAGGATACTGCGACACAACATTATTGACCAACCACCAATAAAACTCCAATAGAAACAATGAGATCACGTTCCATCACATGGAAAAGAGAAATGGTATGAAATAGTTCAATGAAACCATATAAATAGTGGTAGATCATAACTCGAATTGAAGACAGATCACAATAAATTGAAGGATGGAGTTAGGGAACGTTCCTTAACGATGGAATACACAAAACACTAAAGAGAGAGTCGTCTCGTAACCTAGGGTTGAGGGAGAGAATTGAAGCAACATGGTTTGTGGAGACCTGAGTGGGTCAAATGTTTTAAAAACATATAGGAGTGATGCATTACATGACGTGAAATACCCTTTCACATCGTGTAATTCCTCTAGGGCGGTTTGTTCCATAAAATGCAACACATCAACACATTATTTTATTTTTTAATCCATGAAAACTTACACATCATGAAACCCTATTTCACATCATAAAAAATCACATGAAATAGGATTTAATGTCATGTAATATATTTACAATATGTGTAATCCCACCTCCAAATTTTACTTAACCGAAGATATCCATAATTCTTACAAGCCTCCTTCGAGAACATCAATATTAAAAAATACACATATGGTATATCCCTGTGGATTTGGTCCCTTAAATAATATTTCTCTCAAAACCTTCTCATACTCATGAATCTAAAACCAATCAGAGAGGAAAAATAAAGGGGTCATCTAAATAGCCTCCCTGCAAGATACCTCTGAATGATTTCACCACCCTAAGAGCTCACCAAATTACTAGAGGAAAAAGATAAAAAACACACAATAACCAAAACCAACTCCTAAACACTCTACTAGGGATATAAGTCTAAAAAAGTGACAAATAAACCTTAATAATCAAGATAATTACATCTCATAAATAGAAAAGGTCTACAACCATCAAACAAATGATGTTATAATATAAGAGTTAAACATAAATAATCTTGAGGTACTAAGCACGTATTAACAACTCACATTCTCAGGAAATCTTATCCATGCCACCATGCCACCACAATACACAAACCAAAGGGATAACATGACCATACAACACCTTATATTGGTGGTCATGAATATATACAAGCTGTTCCTTTAAGGTCACATCATCATAAACATTGATCTCACCCCAATTGATGATGTGAGAGTCATCATGAAGATAACAATGGAGCTCCAAAATGTAAAAACCATAGGGTATATAGGTCATCAGTGGGGGAATTGACACATGATAAGCCATTTTTCCAACATGAGACAACACATCAAAAGGCTAAAAAACCAGGGATAAATCTTTCTCCCATGACGAAACCTTCCAAGACCTTGATAGAGAGTCAAATTCAGGAACACATGATCCCAAAAACCAAACTAAAAGGCCACATACTATAATAGATATAGGATTTCTGATGATTCTATGCTAACTTCATAATCTCACAAATCACCTAAACCATCTATGTCATATTCTGTACTAGTGCTGGCCGAAGAATTATTAACTATTCGACCCCATTACATGACTACGAAGAAAAGAAAAGGATGAATATACATGTCTTAAAATGGTTTCATACCAATGGTGGAGTGAAAAAAAATGTTTTTAGTGAAATCTACCAAGGGAAGGTACCTCATCCACAAACTTTCGAAATATAGGAAACATGAAAAGGAGTTTTGATGGTCTGCTTTGTCTTACAATCCATCTATGAATGAAAATAAGTTCTATCGAATAGTTTAGAACTAAAATAATTCAAGAGAACTCTCCACACCCTAGAGGTAAAATGACTATCATGATCAGAAATAATTTTCCTTGGGTCTCTATGGAGTCTCCCCACCTCCTCAAGATATTTCCTCGACAAAACCTCCAATAATATTGAATCATTTATTTCTATAATGTGAGACAATTTCATCAAACAATCCACTACCACCCATATAGAATAATATCATCTGCAATATCAAGGTATACTGGACTAATTTCTATCAATATGTCATCCCACTTCTTCTAGGGAACCTCTATTGGCTGGAGGAAACCACTAGGAACACAGTGCTCAAACATCACCGTCTAGAAAAAAAACATTGAAACACAAACTCAATAACTACACACTTTAACCAAAGCCACCAAAACTGACTTCTCATGGCTTGGTACATCTTCATCACACCAAGATGTACTGTATAGGGTGATCCCTGGAACTCTATGAGAATCAACTCACGCAACGCCAAAGGAATAAAAATACTTCCTTAAAACCACACTCAGTATAGTTAATATACATACCAACAATCAAGGGAATCTCCACAAACAACCCTATCTCTCTAGAACTCCACCTCAAGATTCCCCATCTAGGACTCTTTTACCTATTGTACCAGAGATGACTGCACCATCATTTGAAAAAGAAAACCTATGAGCCAACTTTTACCATATCTAGACGTAATGATTAATACTCTTATATCACCCATAAAGAATCACTTTATTCATGAACCACACCACTGTAGGAATTCATTCTCTGTGCATCAGTTGCAACATTCCCCTTTAGATGTGTAAAAGAAATCTCAAATTTGTAATCCAGTAATAACTCCATCCATAGAAACTAGCGCATGTTCATGTAACACTTGTATAAAAATACCATAGGATTTTATGATTAGTGAAGACCAGAAAGATCCTGTTGATGAGGTAATGTATCCACAACATCAAATAAAACACCAATGCCACAAAATCGAGATTGTTGGTGTCATAGTTACACTCATGGAAATTTAACTAATAATACCCATAAGAAATGATCGATATATATTGTATCAAAACAAACCCCAACCCCTGACATGAATCATCATTGAAAACCTAAAAATGAACTCCTTTTGTTGGTAGGAAAAATACTAAACCACTGATCCACTTCTCCTTCAGATACTCAAAGGACACATGAAACTGATCATTCCAAAACAATGCTTGATCCTTTTTATTAAACGAATTTATTTGAGTCTCAATGCTGGTTAAATTGGATAGAAACCTTATATAATAATATTTAATACAATGTAATATTCACCCCTCTACCACTTTCTTATGGTATCTTCAAGAAAATACTACTTCTCTCCTTGAAATATCCATGGATACTCTCTTTTGGGATACAAAATTCCCTAATAAAAAAAATTATCAAGTCCAAAACTCATAGTTCAACAACATCCAAAATAGTTGTTGAAGATGATGTACTCTAAAAATGGCATGGAGATGGTCTACATGCCCCTCCTCAGATGTGGGGTACACATGCATGCCATCAATCAGAACCCCCATGAACACATCTAGGAACTCACGGAACACAGTGTTCATTAATCCCATGAACACAGCTAGATCATTCGTCACACCTAACAACATCAATATGAACTCATAATGACCTTTGATGACAATTGAATGAAGTATTTAGAATATCCTATTTGTTTAAATGTGTCTAATAAAATCATTATGGTAAATCGTTATTAGATAACTAACATCAACACTTTAGTTGATTGGATAAATCATAAGTCTATATAAGTGGATAGTGGTTATTCATTGTCACTTGGTTCAAAAATTTATAATCGATACATAAAAATAAAATTTCATTGAACTTCATCATTAAAAAAATTGGTGAAACCCACAATGATACACTCAGATGAACAAAATTGATAAGAAGACATTAATATTGGATACATGACTGGTTGTATCTTGATCCCAAAATCGATCTCTTATCTAGGGTGTAACATTATAACCTCTTGTAAAAACACATCACGGTACGCTTCTCAGAACCTGGGAAATTCCAACTTCTAAACATCAGAAGAACCCAACATATACTAATCCATAACAAATGACAAGGAAGAAACAAACCTTTATAACATCTGAGGGACTCTCTCTCTCTCTAGAAAACACTATTGGCTCTCTATTCCCATCAAAGAACTCAACATGCTTTCTCAATAAATCTATGATAGACTGCACCAAATACAACCAATCCATGATGAGGATGACATCATATGGTTGAATCCATGAACATTGGAAATCTCCCCAAGAGTAGTGATTCCCCAACACTAGCTCTTAGTCATTATATACATCAAACAAGTCAGATCAACCTCTAGTTTGTTTTTTCAATGACAAGGGAACTATAATACTTCCTACGTCAAGTCCCAAAGCATGGAAAATGGATGATGATATGAAGGAGTGGGTTAATCCCAAATCAAATAAAGAATTAACCCAAGTAGAAAAAAGGAAAAGGCTACCTCAGACGACATTTTGGTCACCTAAATAAGACATCAATGAAACCTGAAGCTGACCTAGAACTTCTCAAAGGCCTCTTTGACCATGATAAAGGCCCCATTAACATACACTCTTTTCTCTATGAGGAAAGGGATCATCTCATGGTTATCCTTTACATAGATCATCTACTATCTACCAATAAAAAACTATTTAAATCTAATATTCAGCCCTCAGTTGGAACAACCTCAAAGGAGGAGCCTAGAGCAGAACACCTGGGACACACTAACTGCTTATAACGGTCAGGCACTGTTTCCACGGATGATCTCAGACTCTATAAAAAAACACATATCTTATCCCTTTGAATAGGTCTAAGATTCACCATCCCAAGGGAAATAGGATGATGTGGGATGGGACCTACCACCTGCAGACCAAAATATATTCTACCTTGAAAAATAGGAAATCTATACCATATATCTTTTTCATGAGTAATCCTTATGAATCCCCTCTCTAGAAGTTATAGTTATGGATAACATCCTCTCAACGACCTCTTCTATTTCTAGATGCTTGAGATACATCTTCAGGATAAATGGGGTGACCTATCACTAGATCACTTGATGAAAAGACTTCTCAAAATTCCTCACCCTAGCCTTCTTATCTAAACAATGGTCTAATTCTTATCATCGAAGGATGGTTAAATGGATTCCAAACTCTCAGACACTTGAGCTCCCCTGGTGAAGGGTAAGAACCTCCAAGAGAATGTCCACCTTCATTGTTGAGGAAAGAATATCATCAATGAACTTGTGTTAGTACTCCTCCCATGAGACTGTTGACTCCACATGATATCGAAAAAAATAACCACCACTTCTTCTCTACCCCACACAGTATTGCCACATCATTTTTCACCCACTTCACTTTCTAAGAACAGATCGAACTGAAGGCTAGGTCAACATATTCCAAAAAGTCTTTTCTGACAACATCTGAAACAAATCCACCATACCTTTATAAACTATGGCACTGATACTATAAGACTGTCCTCTTCTATGTGTCTTCATCTACAACCTTTACCCTGTGATGATCATCTGGAAAAACCCGTTCATCATCATCTTCCCGAAACTGACAAGGATTCCAAACTAGATCCACACCCAAAAAAGAAAAAGTAATTAGAGATCATAAACCTTTTATATAGAAGACTATAAAATTAATTAATTATTTTGTTCTATTCATTTTATGTTATCCTCTCCCAAGGTATTCCTATTCAAACACAAGTGCAAAGAAGAATGATGCATGATCCGTTCCTAGGTCTTTACCCTCAAACTAGTATCACATTGTTTAGTGGCCTCTGTAACCTTAATAGACCATGAATCAGATCACATAGTCCTTAAATACCCATGTCTTTGCTGATCTCATGTGTTTATAGTGCTTGCTAAATTTAGTTGAAACCATTTCCATACCAACCCATGTAACCTCAACCATTCCTAACTCTAGAATCCATCCTATCACTCAACTATAACTACAATACCACTCTATCACAACCCCCTCTCCAAAACCTGAAACCCTCATGGGACATTAATGGGTGAAGACAGATAGTGACACCACATGTCCTACCTCCAGTAGGCCATGGGTTGGCATCTAGAAATGAGTGTATAATGAACATGCAGATGAGAGGCATTACCCTATAAGCGAAACACATTCGAAAGAGAGAGATATGATAAACACCAAACAACTCCTACTAAAACTATAATATAAATGAAAACCAAGTACACCAATGTAATTTCATGCAAGAACTACTACAACTAAAATGAAAAACTATAGTACCAAAAAGGAATGCAAAAAAGGGAGCGACCACGAATCCCAAACAACTAAGGAATCCCATAAGCTAGAAGTGACCTTCCTAATATCCAACCTGCTGAAACTGACCTGAAAAACTGTTTATATATATGTAGGGTGATTATAACATTATACTCTATATAATCCTCCATAGATCCTCTCATACAAAAGTAATTAAAGCATGCTAAAGCCCAATCCAAAATAAGTGAAACAAACTCATCACCTAAACAGGTATATTAAGTTTCAAGACCCACCATGGATACTCTCACAATATATCACATACAAGAGCATATATTATAATAATGAATATCAAGGCTACCTAGGTTGCACTTACCCACTAGTTTTCCTCTTTTCCCCAACATCATACATCCTGAGAATCACTCTCCAAAAAGGCTAGCCCGAAGACACCCTGGAGAAGTGCCAAAACATGATCCTCATGTGACACACCACCACTTACATGTAACCATAGTAACCATGTTGTTTGTAAGATTCACTACAACCCGCATAATGTGTATCATACATCTGGAATTATTCCTCAATCCATTACAACCCATACACTGATTAAGGAACCTCAAGCCATCACAACCCATACACATTATACCAATAGTATAATTTAGGAAACTATATCCTGAATATATGTCTGTGAATAACCATAATCCATTATATCCTTCTATAGACATATATGGGGAAATATAACCACCATAATTAACAGCACATGTAAATAGTAAGAGAAGAGACTAGGGACAAAATGTGGTAGTTAACCATATATCCTTCCACCGGGATGTTGGGGAAAAAACCACCCAGGGCTCAAAATCTACGGGGCTTCAGCTTCCCTAACTATGAGGGCAGAGTAGTGTATAGAAACAAAAACTTACATAATAAAATATATCTCACAACCAAACTCTGGGAATAACCTAGTCTTAGGCTCAACTGCATCTAATATCTCTCAGACACCCAACTGCCACTTTTATGACTACATATCCTATAAGCACATAACCATTTAAAGATCTACATTAAGTTATATTATCTTTTTTAGTAGTTGAACTTTATGATAATGAATTATTTGGAATTTAATTAACCATAGTCATTTACACATTACATTTCATTAATAGCATAACAATGTTCCATTCCATCATGTCAAAACTAACCTGAGTCCATGGTTTCTAAAAGATATAACCTCAACATTACATCCCAACAAGATCCAACACCATGGGTGAGACATTTATTAATTTATTTTAAAATCATGACCACATTCCATATTTCCAAGTATTCTAGGAAAACATTATAAGATAAAAAATTGAATGGGGATCAACATGATGAGTATATGAACTATCCATCGAGTTTTTTACACCTATAACATGAGCATAGAACCGTCCAACCTTAAGAAGAAAAACATGGATATAATGTGGCATACTCCTCTAGACTTTGCCTCCTAAAAAAGGAGAGTAAGAAAAACTAGCTGCCTGAAGTAGTGTAGAAAGTAAAAGAGAAAAAAATAACAGATTCCATAAGTAACACACTTTATCATCAATGGGTAATCCCACATCCAACTTATTCTATCATCTTTGATGTCCAACACGATACTACATGCATAAACCGATGCAACTACCCACTCAAGGCATCAACTGATTCCACAAAAAATAAGCCTTTCTTCCACAAATACCCCAACAGACCTCCATGATAAACCATCCCAGGATAACCATACATCTTGTCCTCCATTCCCTCAAAACCTCATCAAACCTCAAAGCTCATTCATCCCAAGCTCCCGTCACATCACAAGTAGTAGTAAAAAACAAACAATCAGGCTCTTGGACATATAATAAGTCATCCAACCTTCAAACTCATTGATCACTCATTGATCCAAATCACAAATCACTTGGAAATTACAAGAAAGATTGAAACTCATTCCCTACAAATGAATCATCTTTATCACACAACTGGTTCTTTATTCCATCTTGAATTAGCTGATTCATTATTTAGATGTTCCAATTAAAAAACCAGTGAAAAATCTATCAAAAGATATCCGAAATTAATTAAACAATTAATTTATCATTACTTTAAGAATTTATCAACAAGAAAAAACATTCTTCATGTTCATTAGATAATTCCATTATAAATCAATAACTACATTAATTTTATCAACATCAAATTACAACAACAAAAACCATATTCATTAAACATTCCAATTTGTCTTTTATCTAATTAATTATCAATTAATTCTAGTTTTATGTTCTATAAAAACTTCTATCAATAATTTCATGGTAAATCAAGCCATGAATAGATATCGCCCTCAAATGAAAATAAATAGGAAATCTTTTTTAACAGTATAATGAAACAAAATTGCTATGTGATCGATACCAATTATTTAATCTAGTTCAAGTATTTAATTAGGTCAATTTCATTACAATCCAATCGGAAAATCATGATAAATTTAAAATATCATGTAAATAAATAGAGAAGAATCCAATCCCCGGCCTCAAAGATCTTCATCATTCCACGCATGGGAAAAAATCTACATAATGGATTCCAATCACCTATCCTTCAACCACTACATCCACCTGAGGATTCTGTGATGAAACCGAACAAACCAACCACCATGAAAAATCTATTAGAACCATGTAGAATAAACCCATCACATGGAAAAGATAAAGATGGGAAATGGATCAAGGAAACCAAAATAATGGAGGAATATAATACATCAGATTGAATATGCGTCACTATGGAACGATAGAGGGGGCTTGGGATTGTCCTTTGATGAAGGAATCTGCTATATACTAAAGAGGGGGTCATCCTGTCACCTAGGGTCAAGGATGGGCGCTAAATCCACAGAGTTTGTGAACACCTGATTGGATTAAATGTTCAAGAAAAATATAGTAGTGGGATATTACATGATGAGAAATCCACTTTCATGTCGTGTAATGACTTGGGGTCTGTTTCCACCCAAAAACATGTTACCTCAACACTTTGTTTTATTTTTCAAACTCTAAAAACATACATGTCGTGAAACCCTATTTCAGTCATGAAAAAACCTGTGAAATATGATTTAATGTCATGTAATAGAGTTACATGATGTGTAACCCCCATTTCAATATTTTACATAACAAAATTATCAAAAATTATTATGAGTCACCTCTGATAACATAAATCTTGAAAAGCAGGAAAATGGATGATCAACATGATCTTGTCTCTTTAAATTCCATCGATATTCATTGGAGGGAGACATAAGTCCCACTGATCACAAATTGAAAATCATAAATAAGTGTTTTGAAAGATGAAAAATAATTTATTATATAAGAACCCATAAAAGGAAATGGATTTCATAAAAATTATTTCATAACTCAAGAAAAATAAATAGAACTCATAAACATCCTTCAATCAAAATCATAAACCATCCAGAGATAGAATAATCTTGTTATATTGGGATAATATCTCTATTAAGGCATATGTATGATCAAATATTGTTATCATATAAGGAAAAATTAATGTTAAAGATCAATTGGAATAATTCTTGAGGAAAATTTTTATTTTATTATGATATCATTTTTATAAAAAAAATCAGTTATGAAGGAAAAAATATTCTTTGAAAATAACCCAGTAAATTTATAAACGAAGCTTTAATTCATTAAAGATTCATGATGGAGATAAAATATACTCATTCCATATAAGTTAAAAAAATATTTCTTCCATAATATTTTCAAAAAAATCACAATGAATATCATTTAAAAATAAATAAAATTATTCATTTTAAATTGTTTAAAAAAATCCAATCACGGATAAAAATGATTTTAACAAATAGTAAAAACCATTTTGAAAATATTTTTAGAAAAAACGGTCAAAGAAGGGAAATATTCCCTAATATATAATTAAATATAAAAATAACAATTAATTTTGATATTGTGAAATAAACCCTTACGTAATGTATCACCTCTCTTTGTTCATATTCAGACCTTCACTTCTTTGAAATGACTACATTAGATATATTCTTATGTAATATAGGTTTGGTATTTTTAGAAGAGAAAACCACTAGATTATGGATAAAGAAGTTGATAAAAGAATTTTGTAGAGTATGGTTGATCATGAAGGATAAATTTTTTTTAGTGAAGTGAAGGAGGAATTTCCCTTTTATAATTTAGGTGAGGGTTACTTTTCAAATTTCAAAAAAATATTAAAATATAATAAGACTAATCAAGAGATAAGTTATTCCAAATAGAATATAAATTCACAAGGGATGAAATTTTTGATATAATAATATCCCATTTATGATTATGGAAATTTTTATAATTTTTACATAATAAAATAATATATTAATCTCAAAAATATCATTATTATCAATTTTTACACTATTCATTTCTTTGACTTTAAAAACATCAAGAAAATAAGTCAAATTTAAAACAACTATTTTATTATATTCTAAAAATTCCATTTTCATCTATATAATTCATGTATTTCATTAAATATATCAAATTATGATACTATTAATATTTTCATACCATTTATTGATTTTTCTGTTAATTTAATAAATACTACATAAACATTATGTAAGAAAATAAGGTAATTATTTAATTCCAAAAAACTATAAATAAATTACAATTATGAATTGAATTTAATTAGGAAAAAAATTATTATTAATATTCATTTATTACTAATTTTTATCATAATGTGAACATACTAATGATATTTTAAACTAAGAGAGTGACAGTTTGTCACGTCATTTGGTTTAAAGAATCTAGATATCATTTTTCGGGAAAAGTGTCCCTTAGATAAATAAATATTGATCCTTAGGGTTAAGGGTCTATTTTAATTTAAACAATAAGAATTACATTGAATAATTATGTCCTTATCACTTATTTGTAACCTTGATTAACCGGATTTACCCTTTACCAAGGCGGTATGTTTTTCCATGGTTACTATTCATATTTTACAAAATAAAAGAGTCCTAATTACCAAATTTTATCCTCCTAGTTTTAAATATTTTATTTTTTATCTAATTAAATACATATAAATGGTATAAATTAATTTTAATGTTATAGGGGAAAATGTGAAAAAAACTAATTTTTAGAAAAAAAATATATTTTGGAATAATATTAGATTTATTATTTTCCTATGATTGGGAATGTATATGAGGTATTTTTAACACATTTTTTCAATAGAATAATATATAATTTTCATTAAAATCATTCAAGGATATGGATTAATATTTATATAAAATTCATTTCGTGCTTAAAATAATGTATTTTAATAAAAAATCACTTCTAATTTAAAATATTTATTTTTAAATTATAGTCATGAATTAATTTTATAAATGTATAGAACAAAAAATTATAAAAATTTTGTTATTAGTATTCATACATTTTAATTTCAAAGGCTAGAAGATGACAAAAACATTATATGTTAATAAAGTTCCGAGGTTCATTTAAACTCGCTATTGTGTGAAACACAAGCTATAAATGAAATAAAATTATTTAAAGAGAAACATTTCATAAAAATATTAGGGTGTTAAAATAATTTTCTTCATCAAGGATGAAATATGGGTGGAAAGAAGAGGTGAGGAGCTATTTCAATTTCCCTCCAATATGACCCTTTCCTATATAAAATGACTGGGAGGGAGAATAGGAAATTATCTTCCTACCCTTCATTTAAAAAACCCATATAAACCCCAATATATACCTATTTTTCTACCACTATATAACCGGTGTCCAATGGAAGAAGGACACCAATCTTATGAGACAACCAAGTACCAGATACCCTACCCCTGAGTGCCAAACGGTTGTTGATATAATATAATCAACACCTAGGCATTACTGGGTACACCATAGATTCTAAAACCATTAACTGAAAAACAAATATTCTCAGAACCTTAAATGATATCCAATTATACCTATTAAACTCCAAAAATAACCCAAAATCTTAAGTATATATTCTAAAAGAACAATTTATTTTCTATTAAATTTTCATAATAGTATTTGATTATTGGGGTATATAGTAATGGTATATAATAATTTTTTATACACATTACTTCATCAATCATATGGTATGATTTAGGGTATATCATAAGTCATAAATATTCCACTTCCTTCTACCACCTCTCTTAATATAATGGTATGATTATAAGTGTCATAGTTTAAGGGTTTTAGTTGTTTCCATGAAATTCTATTGATGGACTACCCTTTTCATAGGGAATTGTATTTAATAAAATAGCAAGGTCTATGATTAAATGAGAAATAAATCATATTTAATATTATTCAAAAAATATCATCATATTAAAGTTATCAAATATGTTTCATTTTAAAATATGAAATTAATTTGAATCATATTCATGACAGAATTATAAAAATAAATCATAGGAATTACTCATGCATCAATGTGCATGAGTAAATGTTAACAACCCACAATAGAATCCTTAAGTAATTATTAATCCCATTATCATACATTGGTATGGGATTTCAATGCTTAGTCCATAATATCTGTAGACTTTATATGAACACTATGTCAGATTTTGTATAAGAAACGTAACCCCAATCCTAAGTAAACCAAAAATATTATCATTTAATTGTAAAAATTTTGACAAAGAAGATTAATTTATGGGCATTAATCGGATTAACCACATTATGAGAAATATTTAAATTCACCACTCAAAAAACATTTATTGATTAATTCTTAGTAAATAATCATTGAATTTTTAACAAATATATTTTATTCGTCAAAAATATGTTTTCTTGAAAAATTATTTTAATTTATTATTTTGAGAAAAAATATACATAATTTTTACAATTTTTATAAATTTTATTTAATTAAAATAATATAATTTTTGAAATTATAATATATAAATTTCATTAGGGTTAATTTTTTATATTTTTTTCATCGACAAATATTCCCCTGAATTGTGAAAAAATATTATTTTTATTTTAACACTATATATTTGATTTATGAATTTAAAAAGTTCCATTATATTTTAAATTGGTTTCAATGTAAAATTATTTTTATTATATTATTAATGAACCAATAAGATTTATTGAAATCAATTTTATAATTGAATATGGTTTCAATTTTTTTAAAGGATTTTTTTCTAAACATTTATTTTTCATTGAGATTTATGTTTTAAAATAAAATTTCTCTTGAAATTTTCTAGAATAAGATATTAGAAAAATTTATTCAATATTTTGATTAATCAGTTCAATATTTGATGAATATGACCCTTTAATTTTTTTGTCATTATAAAGAGAAACCATAGGGAATAAATGTCACCTTCGTAAGGGGTAATCTGATAATTAATCTTTAAAATAATATGGTAAAGACAAAAAAATGACAATAAGACATTAATTTATCTTACTAGATGAGTGGTGTTAGGATATTTCTACAAAAATGTCTTCAAGTTTTCAATTTTTTCTATCTATATATTATTTTTACATTTATATTATTTAAGTGAATGATAAAGTAAAAAAAATCACTTTCTTGATTTTATGAAAAATATTTGTTTGGGAGACATAAAAAAAATTTGGTTATAAATGGTTAATTTAAATATATATTTTTTATTATTGTAATTTATTTACTATTTATAGGGATGACATAATTACCTTAAATTATTAAGCAATGCTAATACATAATTTATTTAATTAATCATAAAATAAATTAAATGATAGTAAAAATATTAAATTCAATATAATTTGATTGAATAATTTTGTTATGTAATTGTTTTTAAAATATTACATTTTTAGGGATCTATGAAATTATTATATATTAATTCCATTTATATAATGTTGTTTTGAAAGTCACATTATGTGAATTTTTCCAAAAATGACATTAATGATATTTGAAGATAAATAAATTTTTATTAAATGATTTAAAATTATTAAAAATAATTTAATCTGAGAATTTATTTATATATGGATAAAATAATAATAATAGTCCATTTCTGGGAATATGTTTCATTTTACTATATCTATCTTGACCCCTAAATAGTGAAAAGCATTGTTTTTGTGATAATCGTCAAAAGGGTTAAAGCGAGGGTTAAAATAAAAAATAAGGGTGAAAACATAACATAATATTGTCCAATTTTTATTTTATGATAGTATTTAAACCCATAATAATCTTATCTTAAAATTATATGAAATTGGATTCATTTTAAAATGAATATTAATTTAAATGACTTTAATAATTTTTGAAATTCGAAGAATAACCTTACCCTCATTATTAATGGACCCCCAATATTCTCTTCTATTAAAACTTAAATAGCCATTTGGTTCATCTGATAACTTATACAATCAATTCATAAAATCTTTTACCACATTATTTAGGTATTATATTGGGTATAATGGGAAATAAGGTATAAAACAAAGGTGGTTATCAAAAGAAAAGGAATAAATTTTAATTGAATATTTTAGTTTAATTTATTCGTCGATCCCCTTAAAATAGTATTCAAGTATGATGAAATTATGAAATATTCTCTCAAATTTAATGATATTGTTTTCTAATATCAATTAAATACCCTATATACATCTACTTTTACATTAAATATGATACGAAACCATCATTCGTGGTTATAGAAGACTACCACCACTCGAACCGATTTATTCTGTTTTCCATCACTGACTGTTGCAGATAGTTATAATGATGGATTTAATATTAATGTATTATATTAGTAAAATATTTATCAATATTAAAATACAATATATCACTTAATTTATTACCCCTCAATCCATTAAAACATGATATTGTCTTTCGTACGTATGTGTGGACTGCCATCACCATGAAGTGATGTTATTCATTTACTGTCACCACATCACATGGATGATATATATAAGATTATTTAATTTTTTTTGGTATTTTTGATTTAATTATAACTCTAGAAATATAAAATAATACTTATATTCTTTTATTCATTATCATTGAAAAATGGAATCATTACTCATGTATACATATAACATACTATCTCATGATTGTAACATAGTTCATTTTTCACATAAATATTTATTTTTTGTATTTAAAAGTATAATTGATGTATAAAAATAATAATTATGTCATTATTATGCTTCTGTAGATGTTTTAATGATGAGTTATTTTACTATAGTAAACCTACTGAAGTCATTTTGGACATATGAACCGAATGTCATTAAAATTTCTGACATGAACTTAATTGATCATATAATTACATATTAAATGATAATAAATAAATTTAAATTAATGATACAATTATAAAATAAGTATTAATTAAGTTAATAATTAACATAATTATATTATCTATAATGATAAAAAATGCATGTGATGAGTTGGACCCGAGGTAAGAGATTCAGTCTCAATTTATTTGATTGAGGCATTTTTAATGTTATAAAAAAAATTATTATATATTTTATACATGATTAACTTTTTTATGTTATATTAGAAATAATTATTAATTCATGATCTTTTATGTTTTAAATCTAATTATTTCATTTATTGGTATTTGACTTGAATGTTACCAAGAGATAAGGGGGTTTTCAACCCAATATCCTTTAATTGGTTTATACTTATACTTAATTGAAAATGTTTTGACATTACTATTTTGAAATAAATTATTATTTTCTTATATTTTATTTATACTTTATTTTTTTGGATTTATATTATTTACATATAATCACTTCATTTATTAAATTTTTACTCAAATGATATGATATATTTTATGGTTTGTCTTCCCACTTTTGTTTTCAATAGACATATTATATATCCACCACTTTCTTTATTAATGGAGTGTATATACTACCCATATAATATTTTACATAATAATTATTTTCATATTCAAGACATTTAATGATTAATTTATTGAAATTTATTTAATCGGGTTATTATTTGAATGTTACCAAAGAATAGAAGGACATTTTCACAATCTCATAATTATTCTAGATTTTTTATGTTTAAGTCTCATATGAGAAAATTATTTGATATTTATATAATAAAAACATTTATTTTCTAATGATGTGGTTATTACAATAAATTAGAAGTTTTTTTCATCTATTTATGTACTTAATATATCAAAAAATATAGGAAACCAAACATTATTTTTCTACTCAGATGCGAATATTTTTCATTCATACCCTTATTTTCCTTATAACATGTTGCATAATGTTTTTAATATTGTCGAATAATTTTTTAAAGAAATTTTTTAACCATGTTTTATTTTTATTAAATTTTTTAAGGAATAATCTTTTCATTTTTCATATGAAGTACTTTTTTCAATAAATCAATGAAATAAAAATTTGATTTAACATATATGAAATAAATAAAATTTACCACTATCTACACCTGAATATGATTTAAAGTTATCACTACAATTTTTCCTGATTATTTTGAAAGAAAATATTTTTCTTAATATTATAGAATTATTTATTTTTTAAATTGGAATTTTAATTTGAAAGGTTATTTTCCTTGAGAATATTTTAATGATATTAATATTCATTAATTACAATAACCTGTTATTTTACATATAATACACTATAGATATGTTGTAATTATATAATTTGGATATTTTTTCAAAAAAAATTCGATCAGTTAGATTTTGGCTAATATTACAATTTAATATTTTAGTTTCAATGTATTAATGTTTATGTTGATTGTGTATTAACTTGTAAATTACCCCATTCATGGGATAAATACATTGAACTTATAAAATAACTAGAGAAGCCCATTGCACCTTCCTCATGAATAAGTAAGTCTCATGAGATAAACTATTTTGGGTATAAACATTTATGTAAGATGTCCACACATGAGGCCTTGATGACATGTTTATTATGTCCAACATTATGAATTCCATCATTATAAGATTATTTATTGATGCCTTTATAATATTTGAATAATTTTGATATCCATGAATAGGTTTTAAGATCATATGATTAGTTATATAGAAATATTTGATCATTATTTATTCCAGATCATATTATTCTTCATGAAAAAGTTGTATATTAAATGAAAAGTGTTTTTCATTTATTTACCATTCTGTAATGATTATGCCTTATTTTATTATTATATTTTTGATGGTACATAACTCTTTTTTAGAATCTATTTTCACAATTATTTTCTTTAATATCCCTAGTATATAAATATGGAATATTTTAATGAGTTTAAGGATTCATAATATTTACATTCACTATGTTTTATTTTTATGATTTAAAATTTAATGAGAGATTAAAATATGTATCTATTTTACTAATACCAATAAACTATTCAGTACATTGGGATGTGATCCTTTTTATCTTATTATAATGTAATATTGTGACCACCTACATTTTACTTTTAGGTTTGAGGTATTTACAACTGGTATAAAGAGAATTTTATTCGAAACCATGATAACTAGATTTAGGAAAACATATATTAGGTAACATAACCATATGATAAATCCTAAGGATATGTATAATTATAAGATAATACCATAATATTTTTGGTAGGTAAGATATTAAGTGGGTTTTCAAGAAATAATTTTATATCTGGATACTAAAATTAGAGGTGATTATCTCACAAATGATTATATTTATAATAACCCTAAAAAGAGTTATATTTTAGCTATTATTTTGGTTCATGGTGAGTGAGCCCCTACCGCTCACCAAGTTTACCACTCCAAAGTAATACGATTATTTTAATTCACATTTTATTTGTTAACCATTATGATGAATTAAAGGATAGAACCCCAGGAAACTTATTATATTACATAGTGAAATGGTATTACCCTAATGTTTTAAGATTACGTTTGATAATAAGTTTCAATCCATAGATACCCCTTTTGATGTTTTGTGTTATGGGAGATTAAAATAATTATGAATATTTTGGGGGAAATTTATGATAATGAAACTCTTGTGTTTAGAATGTGTTTTTCTGAATGATTTATTTCTGGAATAATGATTTTTATTGATATGCATATAAAGATATTGATAACCTTTAGGATTTATTTGATATTTGATGTTGTAGTAATTTTTATTTTCTACAATTTAATAACATATTTTTTATTGTTTAGGTAACCATTTTATTTATAATTGATTTGGTGAATAGTTAATTAATGTTATTTTAGAAGAATATCATTGTATTTTTAGGGAACAAATTAGTATTAAGATAAACTTAATAGTATTAGATAAGATTGTATTTTATTTGAGGAATAAAATTTGAATTATCTTTTTTGTGTATATAAGATTTTAAAGTGAATTTATGGTGATTTAGGTTATTTATGAGAATATTATCATATTTTATAGAATATATTATTAAAGTATATGCATTTTTGGGTATATGAATTTGTGAGTGACTAATATTGATTCGAGATAAATGTTAAATTAATATAAGATGAACATGTGATCAAATCCTTATGATTTTTTTGTGTTTTTAATTTGGTTGGGAATATGTTAATGAATTTTTTTGGTCATTTATATATAAAATGATCTAAGATAAACATTCTTTTATTTATATTTACACTTTTGTGATTAATGTTGTATTTCATAATATGAATGTTTATTAATTTTTGGTGTTCTGTTTATATCTAGTAGATATTTCAATTTTGGTTAATATTTAATGAGATTAGGAATTGTTTTTTATATTTTTATGGATTATGTGATGTCTCATTAGTTGATTTTTGTACTTAAAGTTTGAAAAATTCATCATTAATACTAATAGTTTGGGGGAAAAAAAATGTCATGGTAGAAATTAAAGAAATTATAATTTTTGATAAATATATTTCTTTATATTTTCAGTCCATATATTAAATGAATTCCTCAACTTTAGGAAAAGATAATTGATGAAAAATGATATAATATTCTAATAATTTTTGACAAATAAATGGTATTTTCACCAATCATAGATTTACCATAATCATCATTTATTATTTATTGGAAAAAAGAAGGATAATTAAATTACAAGCACCCATGGGGAATCCCCAAATCCAAAACAAGTTCAAGACAAAGGAGGCCTATAGTAATGAATCAAAAGGGAATACCCCTAATTATATCCACTCATCAGGTTTCAAGATGTTTTCATTCAAGATTCTATAAGTATTGGATACATGCTAAGCTAGAGGGGATAGGTGGTCCAACACATCATTCCTTTCACGCCATGTGTGAAGCACTTTTATGTTGTTGTGGTTGAGCATGACTCGACACTTTCTGATGGTGTATTATATCGACCATTGGAAATCACCAATTCAATTCAAGGAGATGTGCAAGATCAGGGAATCTATATACTCTTCAGAAAGAGTGATACAAACCTATTTCCAAAGAGAAAGTCTAGTAAGAGTAACATTGACTTCATCTTGAATGGAGGAGCCACTGCCCAGGTGAGCTAAGAAAGCCCAGATGGTTAAGACTCTAGAGTACTACCCAACCCCATCACCTCTAATAAAACTCGAATGGTAGGATACAATAGCGTTCAGTTTCTAACCACATGTATAAAAAATCCATCTCACCCAAAGGGGCCTTAGAATATTGTTGTCTAAATGTGACATTGGAATGTTTATATGTAGATGTTGAAGAGTCAGGGCCTTACTCCACTCCATAATGATTTTAACTATATTGATAAGTAGGTCTCGAATATGCATAATTATTTCTCTACCAAAGGTATATACTCCCTCAAAATCTTATTTTTATGTTCCTATTTGACATAATAGCAGTCCGTGAGAAGCCCAATCATATGAGCTATCTTCTCTGAACCAGAAACACATGAGCCCTTAAACAATCTGTCCAAAAATAATGATTTAGTAATATGATGTGTAGAGAAATTATTAAATTCTCCAAAAAATCATTACCTCACACACCCAATCACTTTTATAGAAAATATGATCTACATGTTCTTTATAGTGCTCTTTACAAAAACAACTCACATACACCAAGCTGATACCATGTTCTCTATCACAATATATCGGTACTTTTATAGTAGTATTATTATAAATGTATGTAATTTCACATACCACTAATTTTATACTATCTTGAAACATAATTTATGGTTATTCTAGATGACCTTCATATTTCCCATTTTATATTTTTGAGAGTAATTTTTATTAATCATTATAAAGATGGGGGTTTTCAACATATGTATTTTCAAAAAGCTCAAACCTTTATTAATAAGATAAATTTGAAGTTTTGAGGAGAAATTTTATTAAATTTATTCGAATTTAACATCTTGATATTTTAAAAGAAAACTATATTTGATAGCGTATTGTACACACAACACTGATCCTAAACGAACTGTATAATATTATTATTTAAATGTTGTAGTCATAACCTAATCATTGAATTGGTGAGTATGAATAGGATTTAAAAAATTATGAAAAATATATAAAGGTACTAATCAATTGAAAATTTATTATTAATGATTATTCAATATACACTAAATAATTAGCAATATAATTGTTTTATTCAGAAATATGTTTCCTCCAAAAGTGGTTTTTATTTATTTTTATGAGAAATAGTATAATTATATCTGCGAACATCATGATATTTTTTTAATAAAAATAATATAATTTTTATATCTTAATATTAAAATTATTATAGGGTAAATTTTTTGGATTTCTCTAAAAATATTGTCTTTCTAGTGAATAGTGAGAAATATTGTGTTTTATGGAAAATATAATTTTTTTTCAAGAATTTACAAAGTTTCATTCCATTTTAAAATATTTTAAAATTAAATATACATATATTTTTCTATGAATAATCAAATTATATTCATTATAGTTAATTTTATGATTTAATTATTTTATAAAAACATTTTTATACTTAAAAACTCATTTTTTGATTAACTATTTTTCATTGCATTTTAAGTTTTAACCTTAAATTAATTTTAGACATTTATAGAAATTGAATCATGAAAATGGATTACATATTTGGAATTAGTTTTTTAATATTTGGTAAATGGTTCTGTCATGACCCCCTCCATCCAAAGAAACTCTTCCTGGTATGGACAACAAGAAAGGCATATTTTTACCCCCGAGTCCCACCTTCAGTAGGCCCTAGAGTGGACACTAGCACCATGTAAATAATGATATAACAATATGGAATTAATTACACTTTATAAGAAAACAATATTGGGATATATGACAAATAAACCACGAAAAACTCCCAGATATATATAAAATGAAACCAATTCATCCCACAATGCATATATAAATCAAAAGTGATACATATAAAAGTCTCTAAATGAAAAACCAAAATAACAAAATATAATTAAGTGATATGGAAATAGATCCAAATTTCCAAACTATAGATGTCCAGAAAAGTCCACAAAGTCCTCCCAGAAACCTAAAAATAAGGTTTCATATACATAGGAAGAGCAGAGACATATAGACAGAAGAAAAAATCCAAAGTCACTCGTGTATAAGTGGAAGAAGCATAAAAATTCCCCTATGGGGAACAAAAGAATCCGACAACACTTTATAAGTAATAATAACCATCCCAACCTAACTAAGGAAAGCTCACCAAATAATGCATGTCATGTAAAGTAATATAGTTTCTAAATTGATGATATTGTACCCCACACCAATTCCAATTGGTTAACTGCCCATCCCTAATGGTTTATCTATATAACCCCTCATCAATTTCCTCATTAAACATATTAATTTTAAGTCATTATCATGCATTTTAATCTCATTAAAACTTGTGTGGATATAATAGAACAACATTGATAGCATAAGCATAACACCAAAAATGTAGAACCAATTTTACAAGCCACATTACACTTTTAATCCAAATTTATCTTCTTAAAATATTTTAAAAATATAAAATAATTCCATAATAATAGCACATTAGATCATAAAATTACAACTTGTTATAAATTTTCCATTATTATATTCCAAATTCAATTTTAGAAAAAACTATTTTTTTCAAATTCTTCTTAATAGAAGGGTATCCCATTTTAGTTCCACACATTACAGAAAACTAGAATAAATTAACAAAATATAATAACTGACATACAGAAAGAAACATCATGTGACCACCATTAATTTTTCTTCCAATAAACCCACATCATCACCAATTTACAACCACATTCCCTCTTTCACATCCTCATAGTATAACTATACCACACCGACCATTAAATCCCCATTGAACCACTATATTATATCAACCATCACAACCCCACTACAAAACCACATCTCATCCACTTCCTCGACACATGTTATAACACAAACATATTCTATCCAAAATCTCACTATAACCAACCCACATCACACAATCATCTCCATAAACATGTTACAACACACAATAGATATGAATATGCTTCCAGATTGGGCATGGAATCCCTTATTCAATTCTTCTCTATTTAGGGTGTTATCATAGAAACTAGTTTTCTTATGGGGAATCAATTTAGTTAAATTAATATACGTCGTCAGTAAAATTCATATATACAACAATTCAATATAATATCAACCACAAGGATTCCAAATAAATCATGTGTATGAAAACAAATACAACTAACAGCCATGATTTTCAGTAGAAATATAGTCCATACAATCACAATATAAATAAATAAAAAATCATGACATATATCACTATTACCAACCCCACATATTGTTCTAAAAACAATTAAATTATATTTCTTAATATGGTTTTATTAAATTCTCACAAGGAGACATTGATACACCCACCCCTCATGATATAAAAATAAAATAGAGATGATGGAATCCCTACTTGGATGAAGAAGCGATCAACACTTCTTGGTTGAACAAAAATAGTATCACACATGCAGTAGGAAGACCATGAAGAATACTAAAAAATAATCCTAAAGCCTGGCTACAGAACTCCTATGGTAATAATAATTCTAGGCATCCCATACTAAGGAAAAAAATAAGGGAGAACAAGGGAGGAAGATATATCAGCCCTTTGGAAAATCTAAACATATCATTGGTTTATGATACAATTTAGAATTTTTATTAAAGGAGGATCTGACCAAGATCGCGCGTTTTGAATGAGTAAAGGAATAAATACCATTATTAATATTTATATAGGAGTTATGGGATTTTAATCGGCCTTAAACCCCTTAAAATAAGTATTTTAATGCATTTTTTGTCAAGGAAAATGTCAAAAGGGTGAAACAGTAGGAAGCTAGAAACAATATTCACATATGTCTCACCAATGAAATAATTCACAATTGTATTGCCAATATTTGTCTCACCAAAAGATGAACCAGTGACAGATGACTCACCAATGGATTACTCACCAATAGATGAATCACTGAAATATGACTCACTGATAGATGAATCACTGATATATGACTCCGTGATAGACAACTCACCAATAGATGACTCACTAATAAACATATAAATGAAATATGACTCAACTCTAGATGATTCACCAAAATTTGAATCAACAAAATAAAAATCTCCCCCCGATGAATCACTAATTGATGACCTTTTGATATAAGTCCTACCGAAGATACTGTTCACATTCTTGAAACATTGTTCATAGAACTCGAAATTTTGAAAAAGTGTTGGGAATGAATAACCCCAACCTACTAGAACACCTCATACATCATATTTTAGCAATATAATTGATCAAAGAGGTCTGATCCATTAGATCATATTCCTCTAAAAACATTATCATCCTCAATAATTCAAAACCAATCCTATAAGGGGAAAAATGGTTTCGAACAACCACCATATGAGATACATATCAAGGATATTTATATATTTAGAAAGAAATAATCACTCAAAAACTATCAATTAAGGAAGATACAAATTAAACAATGAAACAATCCCATAGATAGGTATAAAAAGTCCAATACATATTACACAATATTAAAAAACCAATAAAAAATGGAAGGAAGAAAATATTATTTCAAACGGAAATGATTCATTCTGATCATAGAACAAATTATTATACCTTTTCATATAAACAATTTCACTTAAAAATTTCATTAGAGTATAATATAAACATGCACATTTCTTTAAAAGAAAAAAATAGATTTAAATTATTTAAAACATTTCATTATTTACAATCATGAAGGAATATTTTACCAAGTTCTTGTAACAATTTTATTAATTTATAGTCATATATCATCGAATTTTTTTCGAATCATGTTATGTTTGAAGACATTCTTATTTAATCATTTCCCTAGAAATCTAAATGAATTTTGTCGGCTAATAAAACAACCTTGAGTTAGAACCCATTTTTGAATCCTTTTTATTGAATAGAATTTTACAAAATAATCTTTGCAAAAACAGATTCAATAAATTTTCATAAAACCACTCTTCTTCAAAATGTTTCCCAAGAACACTTATATAAATTGGATAGGTTCATGTTTCCAAAAATATTCCCTATCCTACTAATAGAACAATATTATGATCTATACTAGGTCAAAGATAATACAATTTTTAGAAAACATGAAATAAAAAATGGAATGCCTCACAATTATGAAATGAGTTTTAAACATACCATCTTATTGAAGTTTAAATGTTTCCAAGGATTTTAATCGAAAAATTAATTACCAAGAACATAATAATGTTGAAACAGTAAGGGTTTTACTTTTCAAATTGTTTTTTCATTGTTGCATGTCCTTACTTTCCAGAGTTTCAAATAGAATTCCTCTACCAACCAAAAACATATATTAATATTTACTGGTATAACACAATGATAAAAATCAGAGGAACCCATCCACCACACCATGATATTTTCCACTTTGGGTGACACTGACTCTCTCACAGGGTTTTAAAACATGTCATAATATAACTCATCTTAATGTGAGTAGAGGGTTTCCCTCTTTTCACATGTTCGAGGTCATACCATGATCTAACAATATATGACAAAACATAAGAATCCCAACCAACATTAATGTAGTTAAACATTTCCATCAATCAAATTATAAAAAATTAATTTAGGCATGGGATGGAATCATATATTTTATAGTTTAATGTTTATTCTTCAAAATGACCAGTCAATTTATTTCTATATTTAAGTGACTAATCATTTTTATGAGTGGTGAGGGATTATGTTAGTATAATCACAACACAACACAACACAAAAAAGTATTCTTTCTATAATGGATAATCATCCCTACCACCACACATCACTATCATGCCACAAGACCACCATATTATTGCACCACCTAACCATCCACACACAACCACAATTTTCACATAACCTCTTTCTCCGCCCCATTCTCTATACTACCCCAACCTGATATCCCAATTATCATCACACAAAAGTATCCAAAAAAACAAATCAAGGAATTCCTTCTCCCATGTTGAGATATTGTCTACACTGGGCGACACAGAATGTCCAGTACAGTTCTAATCTAATCAAGGTATGAAACACTTCTGTTCGGGATCAGGTTTCTCCTTTTTGTATACTTTATGGTTTTTAAAACACTTGTCACATAAGGAAATTATTGTAGGAACAATCACACTTAGAAGAAACACATAACATATTTCATAATTATACAAAGGTTTATGTTATATCATTTCATTATTTAGCATGGATACCTTTCAAAAAAAATTAAACTTCCCATGGGGAATTAGTTCATTATCCATTTATAAGTGATTATCCCTTTAATACATGGTGTTTTTGAACAAGAAGTTATAACAAGAGTCTCCATATCTACAATAATAACAACATAACAAGGAATCCAACTACTAAAATTTTTAGTAAGTCATATCAACATATCAATACAATGATATCAATGAAACCACAAAAAACATTCAATATTCCCAAATTATTATTATTATTTTTGAAATATTCTTCCTTGCATTTTAAATAATTCTAACAAGCATCCATGTTAAGGAAAAAACTGTACACATATCTTGTTACACACCATGTCTAATATTTTAAAAAAATACATTACAGGTTCATCTTATATCCATGTAAAAACAAATCAATATTTCTTTGGAAGAGGATCTACATGATATATTCTTATGTTTGATTCAAATTCGACATTTCAAAAAAAAAACTTGATATCAAAATCATCAATGTAAAACATTCTTTATTGAAATATAATTAAAACTACGCATGTTGTATTACTATGTATCATGTCCTATATTTCTCATTCTTAATATTATTTAATCATTTTATTACTTAAGGACTCATACTTTATGACAATAAGATTAAAAATGTACATGTTATGTTATTAAATTTCATGATTTATCATAGAGAACCTAAAAAATCTTAAATCATTTCATTTTTTAGTAGAATATTATTTTTTTATAATGAAATATGAATAACATTTTTATACATAGATATCATATTAAACAAGGAACATGCTCAAATATTTGTCACTGAAATTTCCCTAATTACCACAAAAATGATTTTAACTTTACACATGCTTCCTATAATGAGTTACTCATGAATTAACATGTGTAATAATGTTATTTTATAAATTAGAAATTATAATAAGTCCTAAAATAACAACTCTAAACATTTAATGATTTTTAAGTCTCAATAAGTAACCAAAAATAATGCTTATCACTTTTCATATTTCGGATTGAATGTCAAAAGAATCTCTACCCATACACATGCATAAAACATATAGATATATGAATACCTTAAAATTGAAATCATGCGAGATAAAGAGAAATTTATTGTTGTCATGGTTTCCAAATTAAAAAGAATTATCAATATCTAACTTGGATTTTATCACGACTTTTAGAATTTAAATGTATAAATCCATATTTTACAACAGGTCAACAACTCATGCTTTTGATAATTTAAAAATGTATAGTAAATTCATATAATATTAACTAAAATGAGAAAAACAGTACATCTAAGAATGATTTGAAAATAATTATTCAATTTATCATGCTGTTGAGAAATCAACTTTAAGGAAACATGATTCATAAGGGATCCAAAAAGTTAAATAGTTGATCAAAAAAATACAATAAAAATACTTCTCTAACAATTTCAAACATTGGAAAATATTAATGGAATGTCATAAATTTGTAGAGAAGGAAGAAAAAAAATTATTAAGAATCATGTTAAATCCGGAGAGGAAACAAAATATTCAATTCTCGAGAAGGTTTAAAATACAATTAAACCTAGTTAACCATAATATTACACATTTATTTTTTTTATAATAATGTTTCAACAAAAAATTAATGAGTTTTATTAGAAATAAAAGAAATACATTTTTTAGAGAAAAATAGATATGATTTATGTATTCAATTAATTCATTTTAACCTCATAAAGATCCACCAATTAAAATAATAACCCACATTATTATGTTGGATGTACCAATCCTAGGTCTCTACCTTACAATATTTAATACCTGACTAGGTTTTTCGGTAGGCTCATAGTCCATGCATCAGATCATTGGGGACCCTAAAATCACATGCCGTATCTAGTCTTCCCTAGCCTTTCTCACACACCAAAGTCACCTTTAACTGTTTCCCTACCAACTCATGCAATCCTTATTTTTCCTAACTCTAAACTCCAACCTCTCTCTTATACATCACCTCTGATACCCTTCTTTTCGGGCCCCTCCCTCAAAAATACCCCTCATGGGATGGAAATAAACAGGGAGATGATGACCCCCCGAGTCTGGCCTCCAGAAGGACCTAGAGTGGTGACTAGAACCAAGAGTTCAAAGATCTCACTATATAGAATGCATTAACCTTTATAAGAAAACAATATCGGGGTATATTATGTATAAACCTGAAACAACTCCATGAAATATTTAAAATAATTCCAAACTATACCACAATGCATTTATAAACTGACACTAATACACATAAAAGTATCGAAATGAAAAACCAAATGAATAAAATATAATGTAGTGACATGACAACAACTCCAATAGTCCAAACTAGATAATTTGAACATGGACCATAACATCCACTTAGAAACCTGAATATAGTTTTCATATACATAGGGTGATTATACAAGTATACTCACCCATTAAAAACCAATGTATCTCCTTCAAAAGTGGAGGAATCATACTAATATCTCTATGGAAAAACCGTGAATATCAATAACACATAATAAGAAATACTAACCATCCCAACATCACTAAGTCACACTCACCAAAAAGTGAAAGTTGTGTAATGTTATATAGTAAGCACATCAATGATAAGGTACCCCACACCACTTCCCACTGGTTAACTACTCATCCCTAACGACGAACATCCTGATGCTACAATGATCATCCACAATCTCTAATTTCAGAACATGCCTGCACTAAACTAGTACACATTCCACATCTCGCTCACAAACACTTAGACCATACCCACATCACATCCCACCCACAGAAACCTGGTCTATTACCACATCACATCCCACCCGCAGATGCCTATGACACAAAACCACAACCTCATCCTAAAAATGCATGGTAATGTATAATATAAATCATCCAAAGGACACCTAGGATTGTACAACACATGATATCCTGAAGACGTCTGAGAAGAAAACGTCGTCCCTAGACACCTGATCCTCACAACCACACTACAACCTTCGTGAATAATCTTATGTCACTAATGCCTATATATGGAAGCTGTGAAGATCCAATAACCAACCATCCATCCTCCCACTGGGGAATTGGGAAAGGACACCCACCAATTTAACAATTGGGGTGTTCGACACGTAGATCTCAACCATGGTGTGGTGCATATATAAATCACAAGGAAATATATGTTTATATTTAGGTACCAAACACTCAAACTAAGCTATGTTTTTTCAAACAAAAAACCAACTCACAAGCACACCATCGTTGCTTCAACCTCTAGGTGCACAAAACCACTCAACAATCCCCAAACCCATTTCACATTCCAAACTAGGTTGTTATACATAAAATATTACTAGTGAATCAATACAACCCATCATAAATTTCCACATTAAACATATCTATTTGACGTCATTAACATGTAGTGAAAATAACATTAATACTTAGGTATATATAATATAACCATTCACATAGCAAAATAATATCACCACACAAGTAGAACAAATTCCAAAATCCACATAACACTTTTAATCCACATTTAACTACTTAATAGATTACAAAATTATTAAATAATTACATATTAACATCATATTATTTCATCAAATTCCAGCCTATTATTAGTTATTCATTATAATATTTCACATTCCATTTCATAATAAAATGTCTTCCAAACTCTTCTCAATTGAAGGGTATCCCATTTTAGTTCCATACTTTCCAGGATACTAGAATAAATTCACTCAATATAATAACTAACCCATAGAAAGAAACATCAAATGACAACCAATCAATTTCCTTCCAATAAACATAGATCATCTCCAATTTAAACCACATCCCCCTTTTCACAGCCACACAATATAACCATACCACACCCAACATTGCATCCCCGATGCACCACTGTATCATATTAACCATCACAACCCCACTACACAGCCACATCTCATCATCTTCCCCCACATATGTTAGAACACAACCATATTCATCCCACATCTCACTAGAACCAACCCAAATAATTCATTCATTTTCATAAACATGGTACAAAACACAACAGAGCATAACCTACTTCTCCATTGAGCATGAAATCACTTATTCAATTCCTCTCTATTGAGGGTGTCATCATAGAAACTAGTTTTCTCCAAGAAATACATTTATTTAACATAATATATGTTTTCAATCAAAATAATATATACACACATAAAATATAATATCAATAATAAGAACAATGATGCAATCATGGGTGAAAAAAAAAGACCACCAACAACTATGATTTTTGGAAGGAATATAGCCCAAATAATAGAAATATAAATAAATAAAAAACTAGGATATATATCATTCTTCAATACCCACATGTTTATCTTAAAAAAATTACATTATCTTTATTAATTTGTGATTATCTATCTTAAAATGGAAACATTAATACACCCACCCTGCATGATACACAAATAAAAAAAGCATGAAGGAATCCATGCCTGGATGAAGAAGGGATCAACACATCCTACATAAAATCATCTTTAAAAAAGATGAAATAATTAAAATTTTATTATATATATATTAATGTGTTTTTATGTTAATTTAAACCCCTATTTCTATCTCATCATCCATTAAATGGGATACAAAATCGTAGTTTATGTGTACGGTGCACTACCTTCTTACGAACCGAAGTAATTAATTTTCCATCACCATTTCTCACAAATATTTATAATGATGGATTTAATATTTATATATGATAATAATTACATATTTATTGTTATAAAAATATAACATTACATAAAATTTAATACATTTTTTCCATTAAAAATGATAATTTTATTCGTGTGTACATGTGGACTACGCCCTCCACTAAGCGATTTGATTCCTTTTCCTTAAACACATCCCATGGATGATATATATAAGTTTATTTGAATAAATAACATGTTAATAATTATATAAAAAGAATTATTTAAAGATAAAACAATGCTTACATTCTTTCTATAATGATATTTGAAAAATTAAAATGTTACTCATGCGTATGTACGACTTACCATCTCATTGATTGTATCGTACCTCATTTTTCATAACCATATTTCTTAGTTATAATGATCCAACTCCAGAAGCCCAAAGCCTGTGTATTATTTTATGATATTTTCCATATTACAAGTATTAAATCTGAATAGACTTAATAGTTTAATAGTCTTGATAAAATGAATACATACATTATTTTTACATTACAATCTAAAACATAAAATACACAAAACAATTTATTCAGGTATTCCACTATAACCATTAATATAAAACTATAAACACTTCCTTGTATCTTTGGTAAAAATAAAACATAAGAAAGGGGTGAGATTAGTGCCGGAAATTATATAAAAAATATTATAATGTATATTATACATGTCAAATAATCATATATAATATCACTAAGTATTCTCAAAATGAGGGAATTCATAATGCCAGAAATCTAAAACTCACCATCAATTCATCGGCCAAGAGACCATATATAAACATGTAAAAACCCAAAATATTTTATATCATGAGACCAATCTATTCATCAAGAGGATATATTATGCCCAAACCATCACTTACTAAGTCTAATGCATTATTTATATGAAAAGGTTAATACATATCCAACATATAATATTATATCAAAACCAGCACACAAAATGTTAATAAATGAACCATAAACCATGAATGGTATAAAATAGAACATTCCCAGTCAAACATGTCATTAACAATTTTATGAAATTTGGTATATTTTTTCAAAACAAAAAATCATCAACTAAGCATAAAATCCAACAAAGTATAATAGAATCGATGTAAATAATCTAATAAAATAAATAAATATTTCATGAGGGAAATTCCCATTTTTTTCTTTGAAATCATTTATAAGACCCAAAATTAGAGAAGAATATATTTCCTTTGAAAATAACCATGTAATATTGTAGTGTAATCTTCAAAAAAATAAGGTATAAAAATTATGGAAAATCCCGATCATGCTACATAAGTTAAAAAAAATTCTTTCTGTTGAAAAAGTCAAAAAGAACATCACTTAGAAAGTAAAAAAAACATTCTCTTAAAACAATTTTATAATAATTAAATCATCGTTAAAAATGAAATTAATATTTTTTAGGATAATAATAAAAATATTTTTGAATTTTTTAAGAACCATGGACATTGATGTTAAATATTCCACAATAGATACTTACAAATAAATAATCTCAAATAAAAATGAGATTGCGAAATTAATCGTTATATAAAAAATTAAAAACTTTAATTTTCAAAAAAATTGAATGATATTAAGAATAAACATAAAATCTACATTATAATCCTTTTATATCCATATAATAAAATATTTAAAATAATATCAAGAATATTTTAATGGATAAATGATTAATTCCATAAACATTTAAAGTGTCTGAGACCACTAAAAACATTTGATTAATAAAAAAAATGGAATAATAATATTTACCAAACATTTAATAAATTTATAATAAATTAAATAATTATATGATAAGTCAAAGTTACTATATATAAACCACATAAAAGAAGGTGAGTGTATTAGATCAAACTATGCCTCAATGAAAGAATATTGAGATCAAGTCCCTTACCATGTGTTTTATTTTGAGTGAACATCTTTTAAAATCATGTATAATTGTTTTGAACCTGTGATGAAATTATTATATAACAATAATTATATTTATAATCCAATATATTATACTCTTATTCTATCTTATCATCCATTTTTAATAATATTTAATTATTACCCTTTATTTTTGTGTTAATTACATCATTTTTCTATGAATAGTTTGTCATTAATGTATCCGTTATTTTGAATAGAATATAAGAAAAAAATATCTATAAAAATATTACGTTAATATTTATTATATTTACTCATTATATAAATTTTTTAATAATTCTCTATTGATTAACATGGAGAATGAATCTCACCGCATTATGGAGACGGTAAGTCATACGCACAAATGAGTAAAAATATCATTCCTTTAATGGTAAATTGGTACGAAATTGTATGGTATATTAATCATAAAGAATAAATATCATGTAATATTTATTATTTACATCTATTACATTAATAATTATACTAATCCAAATAATTTTTTGATGAAATCAAATTAAACCCCACTGTGGAGATGATAAGCCATACGTACATAGACATGGCAATATTGTTTTTCATGTGATGGATTATAAGAGGAATAAGTTTATACAATAATCATAGTAATATCTTAGAATATAGATAATAATGGATTTATTACTTAGTATGGAAAAACTAGTAATATAATGTATAACATGAAAATAACTGGAATGAGTTGGTAATAGAATTACCTCTTTTTCGATGGACTTCATTTGTATTTCCTATTTAGGAAAGTAAAATTTATCTTTTTAGAAAACCTGAGCCTCCATAACTTATATAATAATTTTGGGAAGGTAAATGGATTGGGTTTTGTCACTCTATAAGGATATCAATGGCATGAGTAAGTGATGGAGGAGGTGACCTTTTATAATTGAGGTGAAGGACACTTTAAGAATCTCTTGAAATACTATATTAATATAATTTATTTTTTAATTAAAAAATTCTCCAAGGTTAGTTATTTAGAATATGTGATGATTATGTGTCAAAATAATCTCAAAAATATATTTTTAGATGGTTTAGGTTATATTATTAATCATACCATTTTCCTTTAACCCTTAGTTAATCCCTTTAACCATTACCATGACAACTTTCCATTTTTACTCTTTAAGGTTAATATATTTAATATAAAATGCCAGAAGACCCAAAAATGATTCATTTATGAAATATTTAACCTTATTATAAATATTTAATTGATTTTTATATTTTAATAAATTTTATATCATTTAATAAAATATTATTTTTTTAAAGTATCATTTATGTCAATTTTGATACTACTAAATATTTGTCTTTTTAAAGTACCTAAAAACACAATATTTTAAAAAAACACTAATAATATATCACTAACATATCAATGTTATGTTTAAAATTATTTAAATACATTAATTATTTTATATTATATTTATTTTCATATTTTTAATATTATATATTTTATATTTCCAATAATTAAACAATTACTGCATTATCATTATTTAAGACATTAATTAAATATTTTATTCTCTATAAATTAAAACTAAATTATAAGGATGAAGGTAAATATATTATTTTTCAAATTAATATTTTTATTATCATTTATCTTCTATATAACCATGTTTTAGAAATGTAATACTTATTAAAACAGATGAGTATGACATTTTTAACTTATCTTTAAATAAAATATTATAAATATCATATTCATACCCATGTGGATTAAAAAGATTATAATTCAGGTATATGGGTTTCTTATCAAAACCCAATTATACAATGTAATTGGAACAAGTTATTAGGTAATTTTATTAAAATATAATATTATTTTCACCTTTATTTTCTTGAATTAACCTTAACCGTGGAAAATAAAAATTCACAAAAGATATTATTCATAATATCCCAAAAATTATGTAGATAATATAAATATCTAAATATAATATTAATTACAACAATGTATATAATGTTTTCCAAATTTAATTAATATAATTGGATAAATTATGTTTAATGTTAATCCAGTAGATGTGGCGAGAATGGAGGTTTTAAAGAAATGTTAAAAAGTACAATATGTTTATATATCCAATTTTAATGCGAAATTGATTAAAACAAACTACATTGGATTAATTGATAACAACTAATCTATTTTTACTTTAAAACCTATGAAAATATAATTTAACACCATAAATTATTTTGATAAAAAATGTTGTTTTCAATTAAAATTTATTATTTTTCACTATTCATCAAAACATGTAACTTATCAGAAAAATACAAAAAATTCAATAAAAGAAAATTTTTATATTTCACTTTAAAAGAAGATGTCAGTTTTTTAATATAAAATATATAAAAGTGTCCAAAATTAGATTCAACATAGGTTCTCTATTAAAAAATAGTAAAACTGGCATTAAAAAAATATAGCCTTTTAGTATAGAAAATTGGATCAATTCTTATCTCATGCCTATAAAATCTTTTGGATTTTTCTAAATACATTTGATTAATTATATAATATATAAATTCTATAATTTTCTTAATACTATTCATTCAGCTAATATAACAACTATTTTATATGAGACGTGTTAAAATAATGATATTTATTTATATATAATTGTTCTCTTAAACATGGTGTTGTGTAAAAAGTGAAATATTTAAGAGATTAAATTTAAATGAGACATACCATAAAATATTCAGGTTTTAAATTCCACCCCTATTCAGTAAATTTCATACTAAAAATTTAAACTCAGAAAAAAATCGAGGGATTGACTTTTTAATATAACTTTGACGAAATCCCACATCCAAAAAGGATTAATTAGTCCTTCACATTAAAAGAAATCAGGGCATGTATAAAGGTACGTGATGATAAAAAATACAAGGGATCAATGTAGGAATAAATTAACATGGATGATAAACCCAACCATCAGGTTCGGATGCCGAGTGATAGTGGACATGGTAATGACAATGTTAATAATCATAAAGCTAAAAATCTTTGATGATCTAAGGGACCATTTGATTCATGCGAAAAGAAGGTACTATGGTAATGTTTTTCTATAAAACCCCAATTTTTATAGTTTAGTAGTTATTTAACAATATAATAATATAATTAATAATATTTTTCTATAAACATAATCTTATCCTTTGATTATACCTTAATCTATTTCTACTTCTTTTCTTAGCACAAGTTTCATCATATAGTAAAGTAATTCAAAAAATTTTAAAGCCGTGTCAAAATATAATCTTAACCCATTTTGTAAATATTTAATTTTTCCAGAATATCATGATCCAACATTATAAATGGATGTTCACTTAATTTCAAAAATAAACATAAGATCATATTTTCCCCAAAAAACATAATGTAGATTTATTTTAGATACCAAATATAAGAATAACTTGATGACATTAAAAACATTAAAAAAACATGTCTGCTTCAAAATATATAATGAATAATTAATTTAGTAAATTAATCATATATTACATGATTATTATAACAAAAATATAACAATATAATTCATGAATAAAAAAACACAAATACATTATTATTCTATTTTTACTTTAGTAACAACATAATATTTACCTTAATCACATTGTTCTTTTGTTTATATTAACTTGAATTTTGGGAAATTCATTTTCATAGTTACCCAAATCCTTATATTTGAAACATTCCACATTAATAAATTTTTTATTTCCCTTACAATCTCAAGCCTGCTGACCTTTCTCTCTATAGTTGTAAAAAATTCACATTCCCTTCAGGAAAGTGCTAAGGTGTATCTTCCCAAAATGATCACATGTTGGAAAATAATTCTTTGATTTTTCCCTTTATCCATATCATAATCCACCATTATATTCTCAACTTTCATTCCCATTAAGTCATAATATATATAGAATTATTTATCAATCTTGATAGCACATGATAATTTTTCTTCGTATGATGAGAAAGTTTGAGAAACCAATTCTTTTCAAATGACTGGATTTAACGCATAAATGAATTATCAGTATTACTCCTTGGGTTAGGTATATAATCCATATGATTCTTAGATAACCATTTAATGTTGGATTCATATTTCATAACATTATTACCTTCCTTTGTCATCTGAATTAAAATTTCCCCCTCCATATCTACTCTTTGTTCGTGAGGTAAATATTTTTACATGAAAAATTATTTAAAACCATTAAATTAAATGATTTAAATTTCTACCTCATACATAGTATTTTGAATCATTGAACACCATTGATCTCCGTCTCAAGAAGGATGATAATATATCCAGGAAAATATCTCCCTTTTTATACATACCAAAGTGGGAAATATCTTTTCTAAGGAACATATCCATTACTTGGTCTCAAATATAATTTTAGCCCATTTGAATGTTGGAGGATGTTTTCTCATGAAGAATTCTAAAATTTTTCCTCCACGTTGATGATTAGTATGCCCCATAAATTTCAGGTTATTGTTCATAACTTGAGTCATCTACCCAAGTTTAGTTATATGTTGTTAATGACCAGTTGAAGCTCCATATCTAACATCATTATCTTTCATTGGGGGTAAATCCCTACATGGATTACATGCATTGATATAATATCAAATCATCCCACTATAAGTAATTTCTAAACAATGAAATATAGTTGATTAGATCATAACATTATGAAAACTAATGTATAATCACAAAACTAGTGAATAACAAAACCTAAATTCAAAATTTTAGTATAACTAATATCAAAATCATTAAAATGGTTTCTTTGGAGACATATCTACTTTTAAATCGTTCATAATTATTTTTAATAAAAATATGTATTATTCAAAGAATATACTTCAGCTGTTTCAAACCAGGTGCACATTAAGGGTTGTTGTAGTGTAGTAGGTTATGATGAGTCAGACTCAACACACCACGTTAGAGTAATTACCCCTATGTACATCTATTTTATAACATTATCCACCTATAATATATAGGAAAAGATGTATTTCTTAGAATTAACACATAATATATAACTTAAAAAATTATATATGCTCTTCTACACTTATCCTCAAATTATATCGTAGTGTTATATTCCTTAATCTTTGATTTATAAATCCGGATTCCAATATGGCTACTGAAATTACTTTGCTAAAAAAAATATCAACCCAACCCCATAAGCCTTGAGTAGGTGTATTATATTATTATACTGACAGGATTACACGGAATAAAATCATTAAGAACCGAATTGTTTATTAGTCTTGGTAAAAAAATACATAAAACAAATTTACATCATAATATAAAAAATGAAATAAAAAAGGAATTTTCTTCGAACATTACATTAACCCCCTTAGTGTAACCATATATATCACACTAAACACAATTTTTTTTCTTTATGAAAAATAAAATATAAACATTTGGTGAGATCAAATGCTTATAAGGGTAAGTAATATAGAATAATCTATCTTAAAAAGGAATAAATAGTTACTAAAAGGTGGTTAACTAAAACACATGACATTTAAAAATAGTTTGATACATTATATGGAAAGAATAAGTAATATGATATAAAATAATCACATGATCTAGAAAACATAACCATGGATATTCTACAAGTCAAATAATAACAAGGAATATCAATAACTAATCTCATAATTAGGGAATGCACAATACCGATCATCTAAAACTCCCCGTCAATGATTTTTTCCAATAAACCATACAAAAATAGGTAAAAACCCCGACTAGTTTGGCTCATGAGATCTAACAATGCATTGAGGGTCTATATTGGGCCCTTCCCATCACTTACTAAGTACAATTCATTATATATATGATAAGGGTGAAACATAACCAATATATGCATTCATATTAAAAACATCATATGAAATGTTTATACGTTAACCATAAATCATGAATGGTAACAAAGTAGAACATACATAATCAAAAATATCATAAACCCTTAAATATAATATGATATATTATATCATAATAAATCCACATCAATTAGGCATAAAATCCAACCATTTATGTTGATATGTATGAAAATAATCTAACAAAATCATAAAATATTTTTGAGAGAAATTTTACTCTTTGTATTTGAAATCAATTAAAATCTCTAAATTATCAAATAAAAAAAGCCTTTGAAAATAAACATTAAAATTGTAATAAAAAAATTTAATGTGTAATGATGATGGAAAATCTGACCATGTTGCACAAGTAAAAAAACATTCCTCCCCGCAAAAAAAGATCTAAAGTACCTCATTTAGAAAATGAAAAAAATTAAATAAATTGATAATAAATAAATTAATTAAATTAAAAGTCAAAGGGGCTATATGTACAACTCATAAAGGAATGTGTAAGTATAACATCAAACTACGCGTCAATGAAGGAAGATTGAGAATAATTAACTTACATTGCATTTCCTTTTTGGTGTATGTATTTTAACATCATATATAATGTTTTTAATAATTTTTATAACATATTCCATAACAATAATTATATTAATAACACCATATATGGTCCACTTATATAATATTATTTCCATTTTGTTAAAAAAATATGTTCTTACCCTTGTTTTAGGTGTTAACTCCTTCATTTTCCTATGAATTGTTTTTCCAAGAATGTCTAAATTATTTGCAATAGGATATTGATCCATCATATAAATAATGATATGAAGTAAACATATAATATATTTACTAATTATATATATTTTTATAATCATTATTGAATGGTTAATGTGGGTAATGAATCCCATCGTGTCGCGGAGATGGCAGGTTGTACATACGCATGAGCGGCAATATCATTCCCTTAATGGTTAAGTGGTAAAGAATTAAATGATATATTAATTATAAATTATAAATATCATGTAATATATATTTTTAATATCCATTATATTAATCATTATACGCATCCAAATAATGTGTTGATGTAATGAAATACACCATAGTGTGGAGACTGTAAGTTGTACGCATGCATGGATTGTGATATTGATTTTTGTGGGATGGATACAAGAATGAATATGGTTTTCCCACAATCGTAATAACATATCATAATATAGATTATTGTATATTTTTTACATTATTATATAAACTACATATTATGAGGAATTTTGAGAATAAAATAAGTTGAATGAATTGGAAATACAATTACATCTTCTTCGATGGACTTCCATTGGATAGCCTCTTAGGGATACTAGTGTTGGTATTTTTAGAAATCTAGGTTCTATATAACTTAAATAATAATTATGTGAGTAGAAATGGGAATATTTTTATCATGTTAAAAGGCTCAATGTGGTGATAGGAAGTGAGGGATGAGGCTCCCTTTAATAATTGAGGCGAGGGGCACTTTAGAAAACTCAAAAAATATTAAAATAATATAAATTAATTTTTATTTATAAATGGCTCAAAAGTGAGAAATTTATAAGTTAATACAATTATGAGTTTAAATAATATCTAATAATTATTTTTAGACAAGTTTAAGTCACCATATTGACCTTATTCTTAGGCTTTAACCCCTAGTCAAACCCTTTGACTATTACCATAACAATTTGGATGTTTTACTCTTTAGGGTTAATATAGTAACTATGAAATTCCAAACGAGCCCCAAATGGACCATTGATGACATATTGTACCTTATTCTAGTTATTTTTCCTATGTTTGTATTTTTTTATGAATTTTATATCATTTAATGTAATATTATTTAATTAAATGTATCATTTATTTCAATTTTGATAATATTTAATATTTACCTTTTAAAAGATATCCTATCAATATGATAACATTGAAAAAAATTATAATATATCTCTAACATGAGAATGTTTTTTTTTAATTTTAATAGGTAATTAATTATGTTAAATATATTTATTATAATATATTTAGTATCATTTATTTGATATTTATGTTAATTAAAAAATTACCGCATTATCATTATGAATGATATTAATTATATTATTTATTAAAAAAATATAAAATAATTTATCATGATGAATATAAATTTATTATCATTTAATTAATATTTATATTAAATATTTTATTCTTTGTATTCATATATTAAAATTTTAATTATTATTAAAAAACTTGAGTATGACATTTTAACTTATTTTTAAATAAAATATTATAAATATCATATTCATACCCATGTGGAATAAAAAGATTATAATTTCTTAATAAGGATGGTTTTGGTCGAAACCCACTTATCCAATAAAATTTGGACAAGTGTTAGGGTAATTTTATAATATTACAATACTATTTTTACCATTAATTACAGGATTTAGCCTTAATCATGGTAAATAAAAATTTTCTAAATATACTATTCATAATATAAAAATAATAAAGTCGAACCTATTAGATTATAAATATCTCACTGATTTAAACCATGCATATCCATTTTGCAAATTTAATTCACTAAAGTGGCTAAATTTGTTTAATGTAAATCCCACAAACATGGAGAGAAAATAATATTTAAATAAATGTTCAAAAGTTTAATAAGTTATTATATACACTTTTAAGGAGAAATTCATTAGAATGGAAAAAATTAGATTAAATGATAGAAAATAAAATAATTATAAATTAAAAAATTAAAAAATATAATTGAACACTATAAATTATTTGTATGAAAAAATTTGTTTTAAATTAAAATTTAGTACTTTTCACTATTCATCAAAACCCAATAAACTGATCAGAAAAATGCCAAAAATTCAAAAAAGTAAATTTTTATATACCTTTCTAAAATATTAATATTATTTTTTCAAATAATATATATATAAGTGTATAAATGTTTATTTAAAATACGATCACCTTTAAAATATGGAAAAACTACCTTTTGAAAAAATATAGCCCTTTACTGGGTAAAATTTGATTAAATCTTCTCTTATACCTAAAAAAATTTAGATGAATGTGAAAAAATTTGATTAAGTATATAATAATATAATTTTCATAATTCATTTAATACTATTCATTCATGTTGATTTAACATCTATGTTGTAACAGTCATGCTAAAGTAATGATATTTAATTATACATCATTATTCACTTAAATATGGTGTTGTGTGCAATATAAGATATCAAAGAGATTAAATTTAAAAGATAAAAACCATAAAATAATGGGGGTGTTATAATGGTTTGTTTTAAAATAAATATTGATGTATAAAATTTATAGTTATTTGTTGATTAATATTTTGTACATGATGAAATAATCACTACTTTTACCATAGTAAATCTTGAAAATTAATTTTGGATATATGAATCGAATATCATTAAAACATACGATGTCAATTTAATTGACTAAGAAATTAAATATAACATGGAAATAAATAAAATAATATTAATAATAAACATTAAAAGTAAATTTAAAATGTGGATAATTAATATAAATTTATTATTTTGGAATATAAATCACACAAGTGGTGAGTCAGACAAGAGGTAAGGTATTTTGTCTCAATTTCTATTCAGTTTCCACAATTGGAAAAATTATTGCACAAATTTTCTTTTTTATTTATTAATAGGATATTTTATGTGATCCTAGACTTTTTAAAATGTTATATAGAATTCATTGTAAAATTTTAAAGGGTGATTTTCAACTTTAATTAAAAAAATTCAAAAAGGAATGTTTTTTAACGTATATGATGTTAATGAATTTTTCCAACATGATAACCATTTTATAATATTATATTTTTCATCAAGTTTTTAATGTATTTATAATGATTTTTTTTGAATTTTTATTTTAATATTTTAGATCAATTATATTTTTTTATTCAAAAATAATTATTTTATTACAAAACAAATATGTCTGATTAATTGATGTTCGTATTTTATCTCTTACTAATTTTGAGGAATTTATATTTCTTTTGAAAGATTAAATTTCATTTGATAATTGTTTATTATATTTATCATAAATATCTAGATTCTTTATATCCTGGATATTATTATTTCCCAAACCATATACCATTTAAACATACAATATTTTCTTTGCATTTTATTTGATTGACTGGGGGAAATAATGATATTCCATATTCTTCACTTCATACATAAATTTACTGATAATGAATATTGCAATAAATTAAACTGTTCACTTAAAATATGAGTAATTTTTTAGAATTGCAATGATAGTAAGATCCCAAAATTATATATCCCATTGATACATCGATAAGTCTCATAAGGTAAATCAGTTTGCCAAATTAAATGGGCTTTTAAGGTATCTTAATGATTAAATATTCTTGATATAATGATTTGATGATAAATACATCATGATGTACAAAATTATGATGTCAAATATTAATCATTTTCCTCATTGATAAATCAATTATTATTATCCATGAGATTAAAGTATTGATATTATCCATGGATTCCTTTCATGTTCAAGTTATTAACCGAATGACATTTTATTTTAGTTAATTACCTTACCATATTGATTAGTTGTTATTTACTCATAATATAATCATTCATACATAAAACATGTTAACAATTTTATCCCCCCTTATTTATTTTCTTTCATTATGATATATAGAAAAAATATTTGAAAGAGTTTTGAAAATTCCAAAATTTTTATTTTTATTTGTTTTATATTTTATTCCCAATGATAAACTGGAATGATATATGTATCTTATTATTAAAGGCTACTAAATTGATTGGTCCTTTGGGATGATATATCCTATATATATATCTAATTTTTCAATGTAGAAAATGAATCTAGGTTACAGGAGTTGTGTTACGCCCCAAACCCAAATACCCAGAGTTGATGCATTATTAAATAACATTGGCATGATCACAAGAGATCATGTCTCAAAAGACTAATTATTTTAGCATCTTTGTAATTACAAGATACATACAGAAGTTTTATATTAAATCATAAAAAACAACAACAAATGTGTCCTCTTTTAAAAATATCATATCCATTAACATATCCCTACATGCCTAGAAAAATATATTTTTTTGCATCATGGGAAAAAGAAATCATAATAAAGGGGTGAGATCAGATGCTCAGTAAGAATAACAATATTGAGTAAACTATCATAAATAAGTATAAACATTATATTCAATTTATAATATTGAAACACAGGCCTTTTAAACATAAACTTGAGCATAATTTGGCCAAGATAAATCAAATAGTTCCATTTACCTATTCACATGGAAATTATACTAGTCAAATAATAACATGTAATATCCATGTCTAATTTCATAATGATGGAATGCATAATGACAGACATCATAACCACAAAGTCAAGGCCTCGTAACAAGTCTACAAATAATATTTTTTTATGTCCTTGTGCCAAGACACTAGTTTGTCTCATGCGACCAACCGAAGCATCAGGGATCTATAAAAAGCTCAACCCATAACATACTAAGTTCAATGCATTAATTGTATGAAATGGTTGAAATATAACATAAACATTTGTATTAAAACTAGCATATTAAATGTTAATCTTGTAACCACAAACCATGAATAATATAAAAATAGAATATCCATAGTCAAACATAAATCATTAAATATAATATGAATAATTGTATTATAATAAATCAACCTTAATCAATAATAATGAAGTATATTGACATTGATGAAAATAATCAGTAAAACTATTTGAGATAAATATCCTCTTTTCTGGAAAATATTTAAAAGACTCACTATTTGTCAAGAAGTTGTCAAAAAATCGATTCTTGAATCAATTTTTCCGATACCACATTGAATCATTTAAAAGGAATTTTAATTTTAAAACATTAATGTCCATATAATTAAATCATTAAAACCATTTATTAAAACATCGACATTAATGAGAATGATTTAGAAGAATAAATATTTAAAACATTTAAAATGACATTTTACTTAGTGTTCCTCACCAAATGAGAGACTCTTGAATATAAATAATTGAAGAAATCAAAACATTATAATATCATGAGAATAAATTTATTCATGATATACTATGTTAAAGTACATAATATAAACCATATAAAAGTGAATTGGAACATAATAATAATGAAGTGCCAATAGAAAGTAAATTGAGATGAAATCCCTTATAAAGGCCATATCATTATGTTAAGGATAAATCAATTACATAATTATATGTGAAAAATATAAATACAATCAATATGAATGGATATTCAGTGTAAATTAATTAGAGGAAATGCACACATATTCTTGTAAAAACAACACCAATGACTTGGATGTTTAACTAAATGAATGGAAATTGAGTTAAGATTACTCTTATAATGTTCATATCAATTACATGATAATTTATAAATGGAGTTATTATGTGTTTCAGAAGTATATACATAGAAAGGGGAGAGTAAATTAATATATAAGTAAATAAAAAGTTTTTTCCAAAATTATCTTTGAGTAAAATAATCAATGATGTTTACGTAGAACCCAGGGAGTGGAAATTGAAATTTGAAATTCCTTTACCAATTTGGTAACATACGAAACATAAACCCCATTATAGAGGGATCATACAATTAATATTTAAATACCCATAAATTAAATTATATTACAAAAATAATTCAATCATGAGTAGTACATTCACCACACAAAAGCAAATAGTGAAAAAATAGCAAGAATCTTATGCGAATAAGAAGCGAGATGGAAACCCCTTACCTGGTAATTTTACTTAGTATATGGTAGGTTAATCTCATGTATAATGGTTAAATCATTGTTATTAAATTATAAAATAACCACATATATAAATATCATATCATACATGATCTTATAAAATTGTTCTTTCAATAATATTTTAGTATAATCATTTTTTCAGGTGTTATCTGATAAATTTTTCTTTATAATTTTTTAGGTAAGTCATGTTTGATATGGATAAGAGTTATTTGAAAAAAATATATAATTTCATTATGTTCTTAAATATTATTTTCAGTCATATAATGGAAATTATTCTTGAATGGTTGCGATGGGGAAAGAATCTCATCGCGTCAGTGAAGACAGTAATCGTTATGTACACACGAGCGAGAATACCATTTTATAGATAGTGAAATAATTTGTAATTTGATGTTATATCATTATTAAATAATTATTGAAATGTTCTATTTATTATTTACATAAATTATACTCTTTATTATACCCATCCCAATGATGAAGTGTTAAATTAAAAACTCCACCACTGCGTGGAGATGGTAAGCCATACGTACACAGGTATGATAACTTTTTCATTAATAGGATGGATGGAATAATGAATATGGTTGTAAAATTTTTATAATAAAATAAAATTTTATATAAGGTACTGGATTATTTATTTTGGTATGGAAACAAAAATTAATGAAGAAGTAGAAGAAGAAAAAAACTTTGGAAGAGGAGATGAAATTATTACCTCTTCTTTGGGTGCTTCCTTTTGATTTGATCAAAAGAGATCCTTTGTTGGGATTATGAAAAAATTAAGGGATATTAGTTTAATTTTGGGAAGTTGGGAGTATATTTCATTAGGGATTAGCCATGAAAAATGGCTTTGGAGGTGTGACGATGAGAGAAGGGTAAGTAACCTTTTATTAGAGAGGTGAGGGCCACTTTAGGAAAAGCATGAAATATTATTTTATTATACAATAATATTCGGTTTATAATGGATCCAAAAAAAATTATTTCAAGGATAAGGTGGGTATGGGTCAAAAACATCTCAAAAAATAAGTTTTAGACAGTTTTAGGTCACCATGTTAACCTTATCTTTTAGATTTAACTCTTAGTTTAATAGTTTATGTTTTAACCTGTATTCTTGTATTATTATAATAAATGGTTAATAAACTTACTATAAAATGTATAGAGAACCCAAAATGGTTTATTATTAATATATATAACCTTATCTAAGTCTTTTTAGAGAACCTTATATTTTTATGAATATTTTATCAATTAATATTATAGTATTTTTTTTAAAAACTAATTTAGGTCCATATTGACACTGTTTAGTATCTTGTTATTTGGAATGTTATAAAAACTTTATCACTTAAAAATAAATTTATTTAATCAATGATAACATTTAATATTAAGCTAAAAATACTTAGGAAACATAAAATGGCTCAATTTAAAATTTTATTAATATTTATAATACCAATTATTTTAATCATTCAATAATAGGGTAATTACTAGATCATCATTGTGTCATTACTAAATATATTTATTTAATGTCTAAAAATTATAAATAAAATTCCATTATGTAGGAAATGTTTTTATATTTTTAATTTATATTTATAGTCTAAGTTATATTTTGTATACACCTATATTAAAAATGTTTTAGTTATTAAACATTTAATTTAACACTTATAACGCTTATTTACATAAAATAATAAATAAATGTCTTAATCTAATACAGGTAAACCAAAAGGATCATATTTTATATCTATGGTTCATTTTGGTCGAAATACACTTACCCAATAGAATTAGGACATGTGTTATGGTAATTATAATATATTTTTAACTTTAATTACCCTATTTACTTTTAACTGTGGAAAATAAAATTCAAAATATACTATTCATAGAAAATTATTTTCTCCCAATTGAACCACATTTTACTTAATGATGTAAACTATGTCTCTCAGATTTTTTCAATTAAATTCATAGAAGCTGTAAAATTATGTTTTATGAAAATTTTCTAATGTTCCTAGAAAGTTAGTAAAGACTGTAAAAAGATCAATATAATTTTTCATCTCTAATATTATTATAAAATGAAAATAATGAATAAAATTGGACTAATATAGGTTTTATGTATCTATTTTAAAATATATTTAAATTAAAAATAATTATTTAAATAAAAATTCGGCTTTAAATAGTAATGTAGTGTTTTTCACTATTCATCAAAAATTGAATGTTTTCAGAAAAATATCAAAATGTCTCCCAAAGATAATTTTGATATTCCAAATTAAAAATAATGTCTAATTTAACAAATTCAAATTATAGAAGTTGTGTTAATTAATTTTAAAAAATATTCCCTATTTAAAAACCAGATAGTGGGTTTTAGAGAAAAAAAACTATCAAATGATTTATAAATATTTATGTCCAATTTATATGTAAAAATACGTCCAATGAAGAAAATTTGATTAAATGATAAAAATATAATATAATTTTTCATTAGAACCATTAAAATGTATAATTTTACAGTATAAATATTTTTTATTAAAAAAGTTGTTTTCAATTCAAATTTAGCATTTCCCACTATTCATTAAAATATGAAAGTTATTTAAAAATGCACAGAAAATTTATCCAAAGTAAATATTTATATTCCGATTATAAATTATAAGTTTATTTTGTCAAATAGAATTTATAAAAGTATCATCTGTCGGATTTTAAAAAAGGTTTTCAAATAAAAGGCAGTAAAATTGCATTTTTTGAAAAAAATACTTCTTTTATATGAGAAATTGAATTTGTTCTTATATTATGTCTTAGAAACACATAATATGGATTTTAAAATTATATGTAGTATATAAAATTCAAAATTTGGTTATTACTATACATAATAGCTTTTTAAATGGCTAGTTTAATAGGTCATGGTGTGCTTGATATTGGTGTTCCGTACATCGCACACTATCATATTATTCAAAGAGAAACATACCGTGGATGCTTGGGGTGTTACATTATTCCATAATTCAATAAATTGCAACCTCACGATTTGAAATTTATCTTCGAAAATAAAATGTTAAGAAATACAAAATACCTTTATGGAAAACCCACATCGAAAATAGGGTTAATAAAATTTAGTTTAAATAAAATTGAAAGAGAAATGAAAAAGTCCGCACCAAATTAGGACTTCGAATAGGAGAATATAGGTGGAAATTATAGTTGGAGGAAAATTTTTAATATTTATTGGGGTGATTGGGGTCATCAATCACAAATAAGGGAATAGGAAATTAAGGGTCTCAAAGCCATAAATCTATGACGATTTAAAATATAACCAGTTTAGCAAAACAGAAGTTATTAGGATAAAAAAATATTGTTTTTAAGACGCTTTCCCTAAAGTTTAAGAATTATTTTATTCCTAGAATATTAAAAAGAATATGTGACAAGTAGAGTTCATTCATTTAAATAATTTCTACCAAAATCCCATCTTTCACTCCAAAAGATAAGTATTCGAGATGACTTGGTCATACCTGAAGTGCTAGAATCAATTTCTAGAGAATCACATAATTCAAAAATGTTGAACTATATATTTCCCTTATCTTGAGACGTTAACCAAAACAAAAATGGTTAGTACATGATCAGATGATCCCTAAAAAGGAGAATCTTTTATATAAATAAATACTACTCTTAATATCTCATATTTTACCAAAAATAACTAAATATTAACAAAGACCATTAAAAGAAACCTTTGTCCTTAAAATTATTCAAAATAATCCAAACTAAGTTAGATACCCAAAATTTTGAAGGATTTGATCACATAGTCATCGACGATAAATCTCAACATTTATCTCCAAATAATATCAACTGCTATTAAAGTCACTACTTAAAATTAATTAACCTAATCACCTATTCTCCATGATAGGTGAATAATTTTTCATAAATATTCCAAATCACTATATGTCCACAAAAAAACATACATCCTTCCTAAATACAAATCAACCATTACACCTCAAATGGAATCCCATAGTATTTTCTTTTCCATAGGCATATAGTGTTCCCAAAAGAGCAAATGTCTACCAAAATAACATTTATCTCATTATCATTAAATTATTTACCTATATAACGAATATATAATATCTTCCCAACATCAACATATTTTTGATCCATAAAATGATTTAACTAAAAAGAATTAGTCATACTCACCAGGGACTTCACGTAGTCCAGTGGTAGCCGATAAATCCTGGTCACACATTCATTATATAGTTGATTCTTGTAGCATTTTCCGACATGACGATTTGTCACGCATTTTGCGTGATGTCCTTTTTTATAAACTATATAATTTTATAACATTCCCTAAAATGTGATAAATTCCTCACATATAACCATAACATATTTTAACAACAAATTTTATCTCATACCTTACATTTTCTCCTAAAAAAATTATAACATGTAATAGACGCAAATTCAAGGATCATATAAACCGAAATGGTTCTTCATAACTATATCCATAAAATAAAAGATAATACATCGATAAATATCATTTTCACATAACAAACTACAGGGTTACACATACAAGAAAAATGTCTTCCAAAGTAATCCCATCAATAAAGGGCATTAATATTTTTAAAAAATTTTCCATCCATTTATTTCCACATAGGTACTTCCATGAATTAGAGGATATCATATAGAATATAACATTATCTCGGGTAATTCCCAGGTCCCCTAAATTTACAGAAAATGACTGTAAATTGATACTTAGGATGATTTTTATTTTGATCCATAGTACTCCTTGATAATTATTTACTTTTGTCCTTATTTCTCATATATAAATCATTTTTTGTTCTATTGAGACACTTTCCTGGGTGTATGCATCAACATTTCCTACATGATGGAAATTGATATTTCTTTTTTCCATGGTCTCTAGTGCTGGATCCCTAATCATTCTCTGCCTTTATCTTCTTTGTTGAGATTAGAAGTTGGTTAATGTATATTTTGTTGATCATATTTTTGGAAAATTGAATTAGCATGAACATGATATATTATACACATATCAACATTATATTTCATTCTTCATGTCCATTATCGTTCCCACCTTGTACATCATGATAAATGTTACTATGACTTCCTAGAAATCCAGCCATTGACTAAAACCGGAAAGCAATGTGTGAGTAAAAATAATCATAAAATCATATAGAGAATATCCTGACACCTTATATTCAATATAAAACACCACAATATTAATCAAGGTTATTTATTATGATCTTATATTAAAATAATGTAAATCGTTTTGTAATGAAAATTTCAATTATCCTAAGCATATCCCATTGAGTTTCATAACCAAGAGTGCAGCAAGCCTCGTTGTCGTGTACTAGGATAACCTAGCTGAATCCCTAAACTCTTTTTCAGAGTTTTCACTCCAAGATAAATTTTTTCCAGAGCTGCCTCTACCTGCTCATACCCTGACAGGAATGTATTGCTGGGAAAATACAAAAAATCACTATATTAACAAAATTCTAGGAACTTCTTCTATACTAATCATAAAATTCTATCTTAGTGTAATGTACTCTAATAATAGTTTTTCTAAATCTAGCTTCCAAAGTTTGTATTAAATTTCTACGATACCAATTATAATGCTTAAACCCCAGTTAGCAAGAGTCTATTAATTATTACATAACATTGTCATGATCAGAAAAGATCATATCTTGAAAGACCGATTAGTTTAATATCCTTGGATGTGCTAGATAAATATATAAGTTTTACATTACATCATAAAAAACAATGGACCTCTTTGAACACACTCATATCCCTTAACCTATCTTTATAGGTCAAACATAATATTCTTATCTAAATCCTAGTAAAAACAAAAAATACTAAATGGGTGATCTATGATTATTAGTAAGGATAACAATATAGAAGAAATTATCATAAATAAGTATAAAAATTTATGCCAATTTATAAGACTATTACACAAGTCTTTTAAACATAAACTTCGTTATAATATGGAAAATAGAAATCAAATAGTGTCATTTACTTATTCACAAGGAAATTTTACTAGTCGAATTATCACATGTAATATCAATAGCTAATTTCATAATGATGGAATTCATAATTCTGGACATCATAACCACATAGTTACGTTCTCATGCCCAGACTAAAAATACAGTTTTGTCAAGGCCTTGTGAAAATATACTAGTTTGTCTCATGAGACCAACCGATGCATAGAGGAGCTATTGCGGGCTCCACCCATCAATTACTATGTCTAATGCATTCCTCATATGAAAAGGTTGAAACCTAACATAAAAATTAGTTTTAAAACTAGCATATGAAATGAAATTATTTTAACCACAAAACATTAATGGTTTAAAAGTAGCACATCCAAAGTGAAACATAACTCATTAAATACAATATTAAAGAATGTATTATAATATTACAACATAAATCATGAAAAATTATGGATATTGACATCGATGAAAATAATCAGTAAAACAATTTGAGATAAATATACCCCTTTTATTTAAAATATTTAAAATTCACACTATTTTTCAAGAATCTATTAAAAATTAGGTTTTTGAGTCAATGTTCCCCATACCACATTGAATGTTTTAAAAGGAATTTATATTTTAAAACAGTTATGTCTATATAAATAAATCATTGAAACCTTTTTTAAAAATATAGACATTAATTAGAATGATTTAGAAGAATATATATTTAAAACATTAAAACTGATATTTTTTTAGTGATACTAACCAAGTGAGAGACACTTGAAAACAAAAAATAGAGTTAATAAAAACATTACAATATAATGATAATAAAGGGATTCATTATATACTTTGTCAATGTACAGTATATACACCATATAAAAGTAAATTGATGCATTACAACAAAGAAGTCCCACTAGAATGTAAAATGAGATGAAATCCATTATAATGACCACATACATATTTTAAGATAAATAAATTACATAATTATGGGTGAAAAATATAAATACACTCAATATAATGGGATATTTAGGGTAAATTAATAATACGAAATTCACACATATTCTTGTAAAATCAAACCAATGACTTGGATGTTCAACTCAACCAATGGAAATTGAGTTAAGATTACTCTTATGAAGTTCATATCGATGACTTGAGAATTTATCAATGGGTTTATTATGTGTATAAAAAGTATATCAACGGAAAGGGGAGTGTAAATTACTAAATAAGTAAATAAATAGTGATTTCAACCATAATCATGGAGTAAAATAATCAATTAAGTTTTAGTAGAACCCAATGAGTGGAAATTAGAATTAGAAATCCCCTAAATTATTTAGTTACTTACAAAACATACACCCCATGAAAGAAGTATCATACAATAAAGATGTTGATAAAAATAAACTAAATTATATTCACAACGAATTCCATCATGGGCAGTACATACACCACACAAAAGGAAATGGTGGCAATATAACTTGAATCTCATTCGAATAAGAAGTGAGATGAAAACCCCTTACCTTGTACTTCTACATAGTCGAGGGTAGGTTAAACTAATGTATAATTGTGAAATCATTGTTATTAAATTATAATAGAACCACATACATAAATATGATAACAAATATGTTCTTCTAATATTACATTGTTAATAATATTTCAGTAGTATCATTGTATTGGGTGTTAACTTATTCATTTTTTTAATATGTTTTATTATTTAAGTCACGTTTGATATGGATAGGATGTATATTATTTATATAAAAAATGATATAATGTTTTTAAAAATTATTTTTAATCATAAAATGAAATTATTCCGGAATGGTTATGATGGGGGATGAATCTCATCGCGTTCGTGGAGACAGTAATCCGTACGTATGCCTGAGCGACAATACCATTCTATTGATGGTGAAGTAATATGTAATTGGAGGGTATAACATAAATAAATAATCATTAACATGTTATATTTATTATTTACGTCAATTATACTCATTATTATACCCATCCAAGTTATAAATTGTTGAATAAAAAACTACACCACGACGTGGAGACGGTAAGCTATACATACACACATATGGTAACTTTTTCAATCATAGGATGGATAGAATAAAGAATATGGTTGTTAAATATTTATAAAAACCTCAAATTATGTATATGTTATTGGAGTTATTATTTTTTTATGGAAAAAACAAATATAGAGGAAGTGGAAGATGAAAATAACTTTGAAAGAGTTTATGAAATTATGACATCTTCTTCGGGTGCTTACTTTTGATTTGATCCAATGGGATCCTTATGTCGGATTATAATCAATATATTGACTCTTTAGTGATGTGAGGGTAGTGTGGAGGATATATGAGCTGGGGTTTCTAAGCCAAATGGATTTGGAGGTGTAATTTTGAGAGAAGGGGAAGTACCCTTTTATAATAGAGGTGAGGGACACTTTAGGAAAAGCTTGAAATATTATTTTATTATACAATCATATTAGGTTTATAATGGATACAAAAGATTTATTTCATGTATAAGGTGGGGATGGTTCTAAAACCTCTAAAAAATAGGTTTTACATAGGTTTAGGTCACCATATTGTCCTTATATTTTACATTTAACTCATAGTTAAATAGTTTTACTTTTATCATGAATTTTTGTATTATTAGAATAAATGGTTAATAAACATACTATAAAAAAACAAGAAAGTCCCAAGTGGTCAATTAATGATATATATAACCTTATCTAAGTCCTCTGGCTGAAACTATGATTTTTAGGGATGTTATATCAATTAATAATATACTATTTGTTTAAAAACACATTTATTTCAATTTTGACACTATTAAGTATTAGGTTTTTGTTAAAGTCATAATAACTTTATTACATAAAAAATTTATTTAATAAGCCATAAAATTTTATTTTAACCTATAAAATTCCTGGATTACATCAAAAGTCTCAATTTATAATTATATTAATATTTATTATATCAATTATTTTAATCACTCAATAATAAGGTAATTATTGCATCATCATTGTGTCATATTTAAATTAATTATTTAATTTCTAATAATTATAAATGAAATTAAATTTTTTAGGAAATTTTTTATCTTTATAATGAATATTTATTATTGTATTTATCTTATCTATAACCCTATATTAAAAATGTTTTAGTAATTAAACATTAAATTTAACACTTTACCCCATCATTAAATAAAATAATAATAAATGTCCTAATCTAATAAAACTGGACCAAAAGGATCATATTTTATTCCTAAGGTTTATTTTGGTCGAAATAAACTTATCCAATATAATTAGGACATGTTTTAGTGTAATTATAATATCATTTTTACCTTTAATTACACTATTTTTTTAACCATGGTAAATAAAATTCAAAAGTTACTATTCCTTAAGAATTATTTTCATTATATTGAACCACATTTAGATTAATTATGTCATCCATATCTCTTGTTTTTTTTAAATTAAATTCACAGAAGTTGTAAAATAATGTTTTATACAAATTTACAATTGTGTCTAGAAGGTGAGTAAAATATGGTAAAAAGTTAAATAAAATTTTATATATCTAATCTTATTATAAAATGAATTCAATGAATTACATAGAACTAATATATGAATTATGTATATGTTTTAAAATAAATTTAATCTAAAAATAATTAATTAAATAAATAGTCAACTTTAAACAGTAACACAGTGATTTTCACTATTCATAAACATTGATAGTTTTTTGAAAAATATGAAAAAATCACCCAAAGATAATTTTGATATTACAAATTCAAAATTTATTTCTATTTTATCACATTAATAATATAGATTTTGTATTAATTAATTTTAAATAATTTTAACGTTTTCAAAACCAGATAGTGGGTTTTTGTGATCTAAAAACTATGAAACGATAGATATGTGTTTCTATTTAATTTATATTAAAAATTACTTCCAATAACAAAAATTGGACAAAATAATAAAAATATAATCTAATTATACATCAAAACTATTAAATATTTTAATTTAGAACAATAAATTTTTTTGATTTAATTTTTTTTTTCAATTAAAATTTACTATTTTCACTGTTCATCAAAATATGAAAGTTATTAAAAAAGCACCTAAAATTTATCCAAATTAAATTTTTATGTCCTGTTTCTAAATAAGAAGTTAATTTTGTCAAATTCAATATATAAAATTGTCATATAATGGATTTAAAAAGAGTTCTCCATTAAAAAGCGATAAAATTGCAATTTTTTTTGAAAAATACTTGTTTTATCTGAAATAATTATTTTATCATATATTATGTCTAAGAAACACATAATATAGATTTTAAAATTATATTTATCATATAAAAATCAAAATTGGGAAATTAGCATTCATGACTTCTTTTTAAACGATTAGTTTGACAAGTCATAATGCGCTTGAACTTGGTGTTGTGTACTTCGCACGCTATCATATTATTCAAACATAAATGTACCATAGAAGCTTTTGGTGTTACAAGTTTGGGTTTCTATAATTGGTATCAGAGTATGTTTAATAGAAACATAAAAAACAAGATTTTATATAAAATATTCTAACATGATAATTGTGAGAATCCCTTATAGTATTTTGAATCTTTTATCATTAGGGAGTTTTTTATTTTATTGATCAATATTAATGATGATTATGATTTAACCAAGTGCAATCCATTATTTAGTGATAACACCTAATGTATTAATTTGAATCAAAACCCATGGTCAATGTAGGGATTTACACACTAAGAAAGGCAATACAACTACTGTTGGCATTAAGATGATCATGCCCATATTAGGGAAGATGACCTGGGTTATTCATAATAACCTTACACATATGGAACAAAAAGGTTTTCCATGAAAAGATAAATCTATATTAGATTTTTTCATGCCATAAATGTTTCCACCATTTAGTGGAACTATTAATCATGTGGTAGTAGACAAATGAATGAAGTCTCTTTAAAAATATTCATGTCCTTAAGATGAAATGAATGGAAAAAAGTATTATGGGAAGTGTATTATCTTATAGACAACACTAATTAATGGATTTTTTTTATCCGGAATACATGCGAGGAAGATGAAATAGAACATATTGAATGGATATATTTTAAAGTAGTATTATTTGAAAAATATTTCTCACATGGGTAATGAACTAAAATAAAGAGGAATTTCCATATCTTATAGAAAAACTAATAAGATTGAATTACATAGTATAAGTTAACCTTTATAATAATAACCATGTATTCTACAGATTACATTTATAATCTATAGAGAAAGATTGGATATTTATTTGAAGTCCTTATGTTTTGGGACCAAGTTGGATGAATGTTATTCTTAAAGGTTAAATGATTTTTAGTGTTGTATTTTGTTTTAAAAAAAGATAAACAAGAAGAAAATTACATCATTATGAATTTTTTGGTCATGACACTCACAATTGTATTCTGAATTTTGGACTCACAGTGCTTAATAATGTCTATCATATTAATAACATTTTTCTTTGGAAGAAAAGGATCATCTGACTCACTGTGGATCCAGAATGAGGACCCAATAACAAGGAGGAAAAGAATCAAGTAATTCATAGGTCGAATGATAATATGATGATTCATTGATGTTTTTTAATTCTAATAAAATACATTAGTTTTCTAGAGAATTTTGATCCAATCCTTATTAAGGGTAGGTGGAATAAATTTTTTTTGAATTGTTTTGATGGTTGTAATAAAATATGTTTTTCAATGTTTGGAATGTTATAATACATTACAATGTAAGACATATGATTCTAAATCTAGTCTCAAATGTTCTTAATGTTAAGAGGAACTCATTATTACAAGCTGAATTTTTTAGAAGAATACTTTTTCTAATGCAGGAGCTTTTCGGTCTCACTAAATTATTGTGAGGTCACCAATTGCAGATTTCTTTAAAGGATAAAAAAGTTTATCTAAATTTGAGAAGATAAAGATGTTGGTTTTCAGTAATACTATTAATATAAAAGAAATAAATATTCTAAGAATGAAACTGGTGTATCATAATTTGAAAAGGAAATAATTTAATGAAGTTGAATATACAAAAACAAGTCTATTGGATGTAGTGTGCCACTGACTATTTGATTTACACAAACACTGATCATCAGATGGGGTGATGGTTTCAAAAGAATCATATTTAAATTTTTTATCACTGGGAGTTGTAGGCACCAAGGAATTATAGAATAAGAAATGTTTGTTGTGACAAATGTGAAGAATACATTCATTGAAAAATCAATAGTGTAGTCATACATTTTCAATAAGATGAATTGTTGATATTTTTTTAATTTGAAACCTTGTTTACCTTAAACAATTGGGTCAAGAGAAATAATAACTATGATATGATTTCAATTATCTAAACACTCATCAGAATGGAACTGACACCGAGTATCATCGTTATGTTGACACCAATCAATCTGACATAGGCTGAAACCGATATATATTATCAGACATAGGATCATTAGTATGAAGAAAAATAATGAAATAACAAAAGATTTAAGTAGTCTCTAAAGTTTTATCAAGGGAAGCTTGGAGAATTAATTTTTAAGAATAATTATTTTTAAGTGTTTTTCACTCTATCAATCGGTACAAAGCATTGTAATCAGAAGAAATTTATTATTCATATGTTTATTTTTATCAATTTTTATGGAAAAACATAACTAAGTATCATCAAATAAGATTTACTTATAAGTGTGTAAGAAAATTAGACTAACTATATTCCCCCATCATAAGGAGAAAATTATAGCAATGTATTGAAATATGACTAAATATTGTTAAGAAAATATTATGAGAGATAATGTATTGAGAAGATTAGAGAAGGTTAAAGAAGAGTTCAAAAACTTTCAGAAATCAAATATGAAGACAACAGTCAATGAGAAATTATGATTTTAGAAATTTGTTTAGGTGGTAATATTTTTTAAAATCTTGACTAAACCAATTTTTTCACACTGATAAAAGGATATAGTACATTTTTACTTTTTGAAAAAGATGTACTATTCATGTGAAGAAAAGAAAATAATAATTAAAGATGTAAATAGTTTTCAGGTCGAGCATTCCTATGGTTGTTTTCTAGATATAATAATAAAAGGGAAGAGAAAATATTGTAATTAGTGTTTTTGGATCGAGCTTATATATCACACTGCTATCTCTATATTGATATAGAAGTAGTTATGATTTGTTTCAGTGATATTTTGGTAGATTTATATAATCAGACTAAGAAATTAGACTAAGGAATCAGACATAAAAATCAGACTGAGTGTCATTACGAAGTCTAGGAATTTATTTCCAACTCCTGGGTATGAATGTGAAAAAAAATTTTTAAGAACATTTTTGTGAATTTTTACAGTTCTACATAGTAACATGTATCTAAACATGTTATAGAAGAATGTGTTACCACATTTAATGCTCTATAAAGACTATGCACTGTAGTTTTGAACATAGTTCTTCACAAGTGTAAGGGCATATACTAATTGTTTTATTTCATACAAAAGGTTTTTTTTTGTGTTGTATTTTGTGGTATTTTATTTTTTCCAAACCATAAATATGATGTAGGTACTCTTGTTGAGAAGTAAACCTTTTAAATTATATTTTTTCCTATAGATGTGTGATTTTTTTTATTTTCAGAGAATTTGATAACTCATTAGCATGATTCAAAGGTTGTTTCCGAAATATGGAAACATGAAGGAAAAATATTTCTAATTCAGCCCCTCCCCTTATCAGTGATACTTGATCCTAGTTAGGAACTAATAAGTGTAATTAGTGTGGAAATATATGTTTTTATACTATTTTATTATTTTTTTACGAAGAATTTGTGATATATAATCTCAATTGTGTCAATAGAAATGTGACTCAAAGGTAATAAATATCACATCTGAAAATATAAAATGTTTAATTATCTTATGCCTATTGGGTATGATGTTCATGAAGCTAAAAAATATGGATTTGATCTTATTGATGTTAAATATTCTTTTACATTTGTTGACAAGAAGAATATTTAGAATTATGGAAGAGTTAGGAATGCATTAATCTCATCACTTTCTGAAAGTGATTTTTTAAGAGAGAAAGTTGGTACCATTTCCAAAGGTATCAAGGATAAGCTGTAAACAATTTATAAATGAAATAAAATAGTAAAGAAGGAAAAGTTATGAATCTGGTGCCTGATGTATGAAGATATCATTAATGTTGAGTATGAATCTATTAATGACTTCTTTACCAGTGTGAATTACAATGTCCGTACTATTATATTTCATTGTGAAATGAGAGAAGATTCTATAGGTATTGAAAAGTTATTGAGAATTCTTACTTGAATATTTGATGCTAAAATTTCCTCATTTGAAGATAGATATATATAAACATTAATTCTTTATGAATTATATTACACTGTCAATATTTATGAAATGAGTAGAAAAAAAGTTATGAAAGAAAAAATAAATGTAGGTAGAGAAATGAACGTCAAAGCTTCCAATAAGAATAATTCAAAGAACATTATTGTTGAAGAAGAAGATAGTGAATCTGATAATGAAAATGAGGTATGAAAAAATCATAATGAATTTTTATCCTTGTTTTATAAGAATGTGAAAATAGGTATAGGAAAATATATGGTAAATCATCCCATGACTTTTTAATGTAGAGGTGTTGGGAACTTTTTAGCTAAATTTACATAAAGAAATAATAAAGTAGATAGTGAGAAATATGATAAAAGGAAGAGAATATCATGGAAGAAACATGTTAATAAGTATAAATATTGTTCCTAAGGAAAGGATTGAAAATTTTACAAATCCAAAAGGAGAACTATCTTATCTAATGAGGATGATGAATCCAATGAATATGAATTCAAAAAGTCTATTGGGAAGGCTAATCATTTTTTTCAATACTTAACAATGAATAATTTAGAATAAAAGTTTCTAAAGAAGAATAAACTCAATTATAATTTCATGTGAAAAAATAATTTAAATCATGTATGAGAAATATCGGGAGTTTTGAGAATGATATCATGAAGCATAAAAAATACTATTAAATAAAAAATAAATAACGTTTTCATGATGATAATGTCAATATACCCGAATAAATTGATGATTCTAAGAGATCTATTATGAAAGAAAATAATATTAATGAATATCTAGAAGTAAAGTAGAAGGAAAAAAAGTAGAGTTAGAACTTGTCACAAAAAAAATTCTTAATATAAATAAAGGGTTACATGTTTCAATAATAGTATTTCTAATGTTGGTGAAATATTTAGTAAGAGTAAAATAGATCAGGATAAAAATGTCTTTCCAAGGCTAAGAATAATGTGGAAATTGTTTCTATGATGAAGAAAGATGTGATTGTTACGGATGTGACCCATACCAACAAAGTGGATAAATCAGAAGATTATTAAAAACATGAGTACAAATAAGTTTCGAGAATTTTTTGTTCTAATAAGACTGAAAAATAAATCCAATACGAAAATAAGATTTCAGTTAATAATATAATGTTTTGTGGTCGACAATGTTCTATTAATAAAGGCAATAAGGTTTTTGAGAAATAATCTCAAAACTCCGTGCAGTATAGATGTTTCAGAGGGAAATATTATTTTTATGGATAGTAATTATATTGTTTTAGTTTCATACATATGGAAAATATATATTTTTTTAACCAACAAAATTTTTACCAATACAAAAACTAAATAAGGAACAATTTGAGGGGAATCAATGATATAAAAATTATAAGTCTGAGAATGTTGTTATCAAGAAATCAAATAATGTTTGAGTAAAAGTAAAAAAAATATTCCATCATCTTGAAAATATTTTTAAAAGGTTTGAACAACCTATAAAAATTAAAAAAGGATGTATTTTGTTGTTGTTGGAATATAAAATGTTTTGGAACAATTCTCAGAATCCATAAGTTACGAATGATAAAGAAAAAGAAAAATATCTTATTGTTGAAACTACTATCAAAGCTACATATTGAGAACAAACATGGATTCTTGATATTTGGTTTTTTTCTCACATAAAAATATATTAAATATTTATAAATAATATAAATAAATTTAATCATGGAATAATGAATTTGGGTAATGATGAATCTCTCATAATAAATTTTTTTGGATCATCCATATTGGGGATGAAAAGTTGAAATCAAAGAAATATTTTTTTATTGATGGGATTAAAAAAATTTCTAAGTGTTTCAATTTTTTTGATGAAGGTAAACATGTTTTTATCAGAAAACATGGGTGTGTTGTAGTAATTAAAAAAGATGGGAAAATTGTCAATAGTGGCCAACATATAAAAAGAAACTTGTTTCAAGTTGGCAAGGCTCCAAATGCTTCTTACTTATTCATGTTAGAAGAAGATAAGTTTTGGAATAAAAGTATTGGACACATTTGATAGAGAATCATGATCATGTAATCAAAGAGAGAAATTGTTTGGGGGTATTCCTTATATATCACGAATAATATATTGGTGCTGCTAGATTATTCAGAAGTGAAATATAACAAACAATACGCATAAGAAAGATGAATTTTATTCTAAAGAACCAATGTGACATATTCATTCCAATACCCAGAATGAAATGAGAAAACAAAAAAATCAAAGAGATAAGTATTTATTTATTTCATTTATGACTTTAATCACATTAATGAAGTAATGTAAATGAAAAATAAGTCATATGATCTGATAATGTATAAATTTTCCAGAGGAAAGATTATAGAGAATGAGAGTATTAAATGAAGAAGGTGGGAATAAATAATATAGTTGAATACAAAAAATGAAGAATTTGAATGTAACATTATGAAAAATGGAATTAGTCATGAGTCCACTATACCATACAATCCTAAACATAATGATATTTCTGAATTAAAGAATAAAATTCTGGTTGAAATGGGAAGAACTGCATTACCTGAATAAGGTCTTTCTCCTTACATATAGAATAAATCCATGAGCACAGATGTGTATATATAAAACTGATGTTTTTTTAGATCAAGTTTAGATATATATCCATTTGAAATGTTTTATGGAAAAATTCCATGTTTGAAACACTTATGAGTTTTTGGGTGTCCATGCATCATAAAGAAAAAGGTTGAAACACTAAAAAAAGTGGCTGTTACCACCTGAAAATTGGTGAAAAATAATATATGAGTTTGTAAAAATGATCAATTAAAATATATATTGGGTTTTGTTAGTATTAATTTTAATTAAAAACATGTTTTTATTGACATGTTTATCTGTTGTTATTAACCATCTAATACCAAAATATCTTTTACCAACACTTAATTATGTCATCATTTCATTTTAAAACCAACATATTTTTACCAACACATAAATACATTAATAGTAACTATTATTACCAACAGATATTTTACAATTAGAAGAATATATTCCATTAAATTTTATTATAATAAAATTAGATTCAAAGAACTAAATTTATATACATATAAAAACAAATCATTTTTTGATAAAAATATATATTTATACCTCGAATAAAAGTAACTATTAAATGATAAATATTTTTTGTAATGAATAAAAAAATACATACATAGATATTATATATATATATATATATATTATGTATATCTATTAACATGATACCGAATTTTTTTGGTCATCACACTAGATTAACAATCTACTTACTAATGGTGGAAAAAAATTAATGGTGCTAGTGTTAGTACGACAGACCAATTCAAAATATATTTTAAAAATTATTATCCATTTAAAAAATGAAAAAAAGATAAATTCGAATCTATTTTTATTATTTTAATTTTAAAAAAAAAAATTAAAATAAAAAATATTAGCATTTAGAATAAATGTAAAATATATTTTCAATAATAATATAAATATTTCAAAAATTAAAATATAATATTAACCCTAGTGATGGGCCTGAATAGCCACCAAAAATCGTTCCACCTACACTGTTCCACCTCCCACCTCCCTATTGTTCCACCTCCACCATTCTGCCTCCCCATCGCTCTGCCCCCCCCCCCCATCACTCTGCCTCCTCCATTACGTGTCCATCATTCCACCTCCTCACTCTCTATTGTTCTTCCTCCTCCATTATGCCTCAATCGTTCTGCCTCCACTATTCTACCTCCGTCATTCCGAGTCATGACCATCCTAAATCCACCACCACTTCCTCCATAAATCCATCATTCTGCCTCCCCATCTCTCCACCTCCACATCGCTCTATATCCTCTTTTCTTCCTCCTCACTCCCTATTTTTCTTCCTCCTCATTTCCACCCCACCATTACGTATCCAATTCTCCGAGTCACAAAAATCCTAAATCTACCAATTCCACCATCCTAAATCCACCCCTGCAACAATCCTAAATCCCTCCCCAATTGATCACTAGCACCCCATTCACCTGATCTCTAACCAAATTATTTGAATTCAATTATCAATAACTCATTAATATTATAGGCATAGTAATGATCTAGGAGCACAAATATGATTTTTGGAGCATGATTCGAATCATCACCCCTATATTATTATTTTTGTAGGTTATTGTGTTGTTATGGGTATTGAAACATAATTATAAACTTGCATAATTAGATTTCCATTGCTATTATATCCCATTTTTATCCTCCATCCCTCCCAAAATTTTTCCTCAATAGATTGTTTAGAGGAATAGAGGAGGTCGTCAATATTTTTTTCTACATCATGGGGCATCATTCACAAGAAGAAAAAATACATGGTTTGCATTCTTTTATCTTTAGTCGACACTCTAATTGTATGGCTAATAATCTATGGATACTCAATCCAATGATATTTTTTATATTATATCTTTAGAGTTTTTTCCTACTTAATTAAACATCATTGAATAATCAAAATCCTAAGGAAAATGAGTTTATTCATAATTATTGGGGTTTTTAATGTATTGATTAACGATTATGGTACTTATTCAACCATACAATATGGGAACTTCCTAAATAATATGAATTGAGGCATTTCTAGGCCTCTGAAAAATAGGTTGGATAATTTTTTAATGGTTTGGATTTATATGTGTGGGTAGCCTAATTACTAAAATTTATTTATTCCGTACATTCTAATACATAGGAAAAAGATTATTTAATCATTGTAGAATCTTTGTTTCATGATTTATATCATCAGTTAATGGTTATTTATTTAAAATGTCAAGTGATCTTAAACACATAAGGGGAAAAATTGAACCTTGATCCAACATCTAGGATCTATTTGGAGCATTCAATTTGATTGAATATGTACACAAATTTCTCAAATGTGTTCTCTATACATGTGAAGATAATGGTTGTCGTTTAATTAGGTTGTATTTAAATAAACAAATGATTTGTGATGTATTGGGTTGTATATACTCTAATAGCTAATTTATCAAAAATGGGTTTTCTATTAGGTTTTCTATACACAAAAAAATGGTTTTAGCAGGTAATTATAAAATGTGTTTTATGTAGACTTTTATATTTCTAAATCTTTCTCAAATGGGTTGTACAAAAATGGGAATAACATGAAATTCAACTTAGTTGTTCAGTTCATCATTTTAAATGGAAATAATAGTTATTTTATAGATTTGATTCAATATTTTTGAGATCATTGATATGTCACTGATATATTGAAAGGTCCTTTTTAATTTGAAGATAATTTTTGTTTCTGAGAAGACACAAAACAAGGTGATCTTAGTGGATTAATATTTAGCTCCATCAATTTTGGTTGCATCTTAGAATAACTGAAGTATTGAATAGTTTGTATTTTTTTAATGTGATGTTCCATCTACTAAGAATCAATCTTCCCATTATATAGACAATAAACAGATCTTGAGTTATGCTACATAGATTGAATTTGGATATCTATCTCTTTGGTTTTGAAGAGGGGATTGGAACTACACATCCAAAGAACATCTAGCATTCTAGCATCAACACTTTTATATTCCTTGTGATAAAAAATTAATATGCAAGTATCCAAAAACTATCCTCTTCAATAAGATCCTAGTCATATTTATACGTTCTAAAAAGGACATTTAAGACTATTTTTAAACAATACACAAAAATCCTAAGGATCTCATTTCTATAAATGGTTTGTAAGATATTGATTTAGGATTCATTGTCAATTAAAGGAAATGTTACTATAATATAAAATTTTATACTATATATCTATTTATTTCTTTTACTTATATTCCAAAGAAACAATATATCACCTTTGCTTCTAAAACCACTTTCTATTCATTCAATGATTCAGGTTTGATGCATTGATGACAATTACTATTATTTTAAATGGATGATGATATGTGTCTCTATCCTAACTGATTTCATTACATTTTCCAAGTGCATTGATGTTTTTTTTGAATTTCATCAAAATAACCAAGAATTGGAAACTGACAATGACTTGCTAGTCACTTGTAATTTCAATGATAAATTTAAACCAAAAACTAAAGGTGGTGATGTGGTCACTAGTTATATAATATTATTTTTATTTTTAATGGATTCAATATTTTTTCTAAATATTTATTTGATTTCTATTTTTGTTTAATTTATAGTCATATTTACTTTTTTTATTAATGCCTTAGGGAGATTTAGTTTTGTGGAAATCATGGATGATTTGAACTTAGAGATGATAATATGGTTAGATTATTACATTCCCTGTTATGTGCCAAGTATATATAGCATGAAAAGACATTAAAATTATTTCTCATCATGATGAAATTTAATTCAATTAAATTTTTACTAGTAAAATGGGAGTATAAATGTTTGGATGTGGAAAAATTATGGTTTTGTTAATCTTTTTTTCAATATGAAGGGTGATGTTAATAATTACATGATAATGATGATTAATTTTTTTTAACATACATATTCATATGCCTCTTATGGAATAAATGAAATTTTGTATTGAAGATATTTACCTAGACCTCAAATACTCCATTTAATCCAATATAATTCATATCATGAAGAGAATCATGTTTTAGGTTCATCAGTAGTTGTTCATGGAGCGCACAGAGAAGTCAAGACCTACATGATAAAGGTACGATATTGAGGCTTATTTACTATTTGAGTGTTCACAATAAGCTCATATTATTATCATACTATTTCATGAATTGTGAATGCACAGTTTAATGTCATTAGTTGGTGATGGAGTGTATCACCTTGGCCTATTTATTCCCATCATTTCATTCTTATACCATGGCTTGAAATTTGAATGCAAAACTTGATTTCAAAGTAATAATTATGTTGACATTGTATTGATTCAGATTAAAAGGAATGAAATTAGATCCCAAATATGATCAAGCATGCATTGGATTCAAGAAGAGTATCATGAAAATATTTTGTTTATATTTTTTGTTTTTTTTTACATATTTAGTTTCTTTTTTTAATGTACAACTTGGGTTCCTATTTATAATGTACAGTTTGAAGTACTTGAGTTTCTGTTTTTTTTTGTCGTTTTGATTATATGTTAGTGATGTACTACTTTTTTGTAGATTTATGAAATTATTGGTGACTGAATAAGGTTGATGTTGGATGATCATTGATGGATTCCATAGTATTAGATGCAATGTGTGTTTCTATTTTTCTTACCAAGTTGAGTTATTGTAACGAATGTGCATCTTGAATATTAGTTTTAATTTATGTTTTTTGTATTGGTTGTGATTATAAGTTGGTGATGTACAGATTTTTTATATATTTATTACTTATGTAGGTTCATTTTGGAGGACGATGGATGGATTACAGAGGAGTATGAGAAGCAAATTGGGCCTTCCAACATGGTGGTGGATTATGATTTCCATGAGACTATACAAAAACCTCTTGTGGCATGGATGGGGTTCTGGGGATGGTGGATCAAGATGTGAATGAGACTATACCAAAACCTCTTATGGCATGAATGGGGTACTGGAGATGGAGTTGACTTTATGAAATGTATGCGTCATTTGGGGGTGTATTATATTGGGGGGTCCTGTGGTGGGGGGGGTGTATAGTCAAATGTGATGTGGTTGTGGTGGGGGATTACATAATGTGATGGGGGGTCAGCAATTGGGGATCCATCATTTTGTATGAAATTAATTTTTTAATATAATTAATTAATTTAATGTTTGAACATGGGTTACAATTGTATTGGATTTAATAATTAAAATCAATTTATTATATATTATAAAAAAATAAATATAATAAGAAATTTTATAATATTTAATTTTACCAGTGATAAAAATTTATAAATTTTACTCAATTGTAATTTATAAGAAAATATATATTATATGTTGGTAATATTATTACCAAAAGAAAAATTTGTCAGTATAAACTATTTCTAAGAACATTAACAAACATATATAATATCTATTGATATAGTTATTATTGAAACAAATATATTTTATCTATCGTAAAAAAATTTAGCGATTGAGTTTTTACCAACATTTTTCTAATAGGGACATATATGTTGGTAAAACATTTTACCAAAAAAATTGACTTTTACCAAAAAATATGTCTCAGTTTGAAAAAGTGAAATATTTTTTAGTGAAACCTTGGAATGTTTTATCAAAGATGTAAATATATAATTTTTCTTTGCTATTATCTAGATGTAAGATGATATAAATGTTTCAATAAATATTGAGGATGATTAATTGACTCTATTGATGTGGATGTTACAAAAATTCTAAGTAAGATAAAAGAACTAATGCAGATAAGGAAGATAAAAAGGAAAATAGAACATATGATAAAGATTATAATAAGGATGAAAACAATTGAAATCCTAGTTAAGAAGAAGAATCAAAACCAGTTATTTATTATGATGAGGAAGAATGTTGAAAAACTCATCCTAGGTTGAGGAAGTAAGTGTATTGAGGATGATTAATTGACTCTATTGATGTGAATGTTACGAAAATTCTAAGTAAGATAAAAGAACTAATGCAGACAAGGAAGAAAAAAAGGAAGACAGAACATATAATAAAGATTATAATAAGGATGAAAACAATTTCAATCCTAGTTAAGAAGAAGAATCAAAACCAGTTATTTATTATGATGAGGAAGAATGTTGAAAAAATCATCCTAGGTTAAGGAAGTAAGTGTAATCTTAAAACACTATTGGTGATCAACATCAAAGGGTTCAAACAAGAAGAAAAATTACACATAATTATTTATATTCAAAAGTGGAGGAAAAATATGTGAATGATGATTTTGATCACCCAAAATATGTTTAGTCTATGAATGAAGAGATGGATCATATAGAAAAGAACAATACTTTTGAATTTTTAGCAATTCAATATTAAAAAATGTTAATTGTAAAATATGTGTTTTCTATAATAACCTGAATGAATAGGTTGAAGTGATAATGGATAATGAAATGTTTGTTTTAAAAGGATACTGAAAAATTTAAGTCATTTATTTTGATGAGTGTTTTTCTCTAGTGTAATGTTTATAAATAATAAGCATCTTTATTTATATTTTTTAACAATGAAGATTCAAAATTTATTAGATTGATGTGAAATAAAACTTTTTTAATGGTCATATTGATGAGGATGTTCACATTAACAAACATGTGTATTTTTTGTTGGAATAATTGGATGTCCTGTGTGAAATTTAATGAAATAATTTTATGGTATAAAATGTCCTCCAAGGGCCTGGTATTCCAAATTGGATACTTTCATAAAGAATATTAGTTTTAATAATAGAAGATTTTATATCTACCTTTATAATAAATAATGATAGCATTATTACCTCATCATAATTATTTACATTGATGACATCATCTTTTATCATAATGATGATATAATGCGTTAAATATTTAATGAAGAGATTATTTTATTTAGATGTATATGATGGGAAAAATGAAATGCTTTATTGTTTTACAAATGAAGAAAAACATGAAATACATTTTTCTTTCAAAAGAAAATTTTTCTAAGGAACTTCTTAAAAAGTCTAGTTAAGAGAATTAAAAATATATTTACAAACTAATTTAAGAGGAAAACATGCTGACTAATGATGGTCAAGGTAAAGAAGTTGATCAGAATGATTTTCAGAAGCTAATAATAAGTTTATTGTTTTTGAATTCCTAAAGACCTGACATTTTTTATGTTGTTACCTTTTGTGAAAGATTTCAAAGTTCTCTAAAATAATCACATTTTTTATGGAAAACGAATTCTTGGATATATAAAGGTCATTTCAAATTTCAAAATTAGGTCCGATAGATAGGAAAATACTAACTTGTTAGGTAATTCAGATGCTGATTGGATTGGAAATTTTTATGATAAAAGATACACATTTTGAAGATTTTTCTTTCGAGAAAAAAAATTATGTTAGTTGACATACATAAAAACTAAATTCAGTATCTCATAGAATTGATAAATCATATTAGGTTTCTAACACTCAATATGGTAGTCAACTTATGTGTATAATGGCCTAGAAAGAAGATTTACATGTTGATTTGAAGTTACCTTACTATTGGGTTGTGATAATCCAAGTGACATTAACCTCAACAGAAATTTTGTACAATATTATCATTCAAAAAATAATGATATGTAATATCATTTCATCAAAGATAATGTAGAGAAGTATGAATTGAAGCTTTATGATGTTCCTAGATCGGAACTAGTTGTGGGAATTTTTGAAAAAACTTTACCAGAGGAAACTTTTTATAAACTAAAGATGAACATGGGTGTCCAACCTCTTTCTAATCAAGGTTGTGGTTTGTATTTTTTTACATGATCTCATATTTTCTTTGGATAGTTTTGTTAAGTTTGATAATTTTTTCATAAATATATCCAGTGAATATGTTCTAATAATTTTAAGGAAAAATGTATGTATGAGGAGTTGTGGGTAATATGGGATTTAAGAATGAATGTTTATTAAATAATCTAACTATTTGTTGGAGTGGTTTTAGTAAACTTCTATATCTAGGAATGTGAAAGATGAAAAGAAAGAAGGTGTTGAACGATATGAAGTATAGATAATGATGTTTAATGAGTCACTATTTTTGGACATCATGGTTTTATTATTAATGATAATTATTTCATACAATGAGTTACATCAATATTCATAGAATTATTGATAAGTAATCCATTGTTTTAGGTTACAAAGTTCATTGATTTATTGATATTGGATGGAAACAATATCAAATGGGGGTTATTATTGGGGTGATGTTGGATGAATGTTTTTTTGGAATATGTAATATGTTTGGTGTATGGTTTCATTATCAAAGAATTAAAATAAAAAATGAAATCACAACATTTTTTATTTTTTGGTGATGGGAATAAAAAACTTATTCATTATTTCAGACTCACAATACTAAAGAATGTCCATAATATTAGGAAGAAGTTTTCTGGAAGAACATACACATCGATATCACCTTGTGTCCAAAATATTTTCCTACGTATAATGTGTAAAATAATTATATTCTTCATGGATTTAATGTTAAAATGATGATGATTTTATATTATTTAATTCTTAAAAAATTCATAATGTTTTTGGAAACATATTATGAAAACCTTAAAAATGATAGAGGGAGAAAAATTATTACCAATCATATTGATGGTTTTAGATAAAAATGTTTTTGGATGTTTAGAAAATAATAATAATTTACAGTGAAAGTCATACGATGATGAATCTGATATAAAAATTTCTCAAATTAATAAACACATAATGATTACAATAAGAAGATTGTTGAAGAACAATATTTCTAATGATGAAGCATTCCAGTCCGAGTTTATATTTGTGGGTCCCCCATATGCATATTTTTTGAAGGATAAAAAGGTTGATCATAAAATCAGAAGATGAATATGATGGTTTTCATCCATACCAACAATCCTGAAGAAATAAATATTCATATAATGAAGACGATGTCTCTTAATAAGAAATGAAAGAAGTTTATAGAGTAAATTCAGCATAAAAAATCCATCGGAAACTGTGTGCCGCTTATTATTTGAGTTACATGACCGTAACCATCAGATGGTGTGATGGTTGTAAAATAATTAGAGGTAGAGTTTTTTTTCATTGGGAGTTGTTGGAACCAAAAAAATTGAGATGAAAAAAGGTCTTAGGGACTGATGTGAAGAAGAAAATTAGAGATCAATCAATAATCTAGTCAACGATTTTCATAAAGATTAATTGTTAATTTTTCCAGGTATTTTTTCCTTAAAATAGTGGGTTAAGAGAGAGAAGAAATATGATATGATTTATATTGGTTCAAGAATCCTCAAACTGGGAATAACACAAATAATTAGAGTGAAGTCATGATTGATCCATATATTGTAGGATGAACTCGATAAACATTATCTGACATAGGATCATCGGTTTGAATAAAAATAAGAAAAGAAGAAATGTTTCAAGAAGTCTCAAAAGTGCAATCACCGGAAGATTTATGATTTAACAGTTTAGAAGAAGTGTTTTGTTTGAATAGTTTTTACTTCTATCAGTTGGTATAGGGCATCTTAATGAAAAGACATGTGTTTTTCATAAATTTTTTATTTATTGGTTAATATCAACATAATGACGTGAATTTAATTTTAATTGATTTATATGTGGTTCAAGAAAAGGAGAGTGACCATATTCCCCCATCATAGTGAGAAAATCTGTGTAAGGAATTAGAATCAGATTGAATATTTTTTGGAATGTGTGATGAGATATGATGTTTTGAGAAGATTCAATAAGGATAGAGATGTTTTTGGAAGCATTGAATAAGTCATAGATTAAAATGTGATTCAATGGGATTGTATGACTCTAGAAATTTTTTTGAGAGGGAATTTTTTTTGGAATCCCACCTAATCAACATTTGGTTCCTCTGTGAAAGAGGTTTTCACATTGTACATTCCAATATTGATGTACTGTTTAAGAGAGAATATATATTTCTAAATAATTATAGAGAGATTTATGTTCTAGATAGAGCATACCTGAAAATGTTTTCTATATATAATAAGAAATTAGAATAGATAATATCTTATTTAGTGTTTCTTGATTAGATTGGGAAACCAGACTAGGATTTCAAGATTGAGATAGAAACAATTCACATTTGTTTTAATGGTATTTTGGAAGAGTTATATAATAAGACATTATAATAAGACTATGGAACTGGACTAGAAAATTATATAGAGTATCATTATTATTTTAGGAAGTTATTTCTTACTGATGGGTGAGAAATTGAAGAATGTTTTTAACGAACATTTTGTGAAAGTTGATAAGAAAACATAGTAACATGAATCTTAACTTGTTATGAAAAATTGTATTTCATATTTTTAGGATACTTGAAGAACATGTAAAATTGTATAGAACATAGTGCTACATCAGTGTAAGGTAATATCCTACACATTTTATTCCCCATAAAAGGATTTTTTATATTAGATTTTGCAGTATTGGATTGTTTTATAAACTATTCCAAGGACGTAGCTTCTCTTGTACACGAGTGATCCTTGTACATTATTATATTCCTATGGATGCATGATTTTTTTGTATCTATATAAAGATACTTATATTTAACTAGATTATAAGGTTATCTCAACAATAAGGAAACTTAAAATAAAAAGATATAACTGATTCACCTCCTCCTCATATAAGTGATACATGATCCTGGTTGGGAACTTTTATTAAGACAAGCCTCTAAAGAGAACTGATTTAAAATTTTTTTCATCATATTATGAAATAGTATTATGTGCCACCAAAATAGAGAATAAATTTTCAATCACATATATGTTAAAGTGAAATCAATAGAATAAGACATTTGATGAACACCAAGAAAAAGGTTATTCATCAAAGAAGAATAAGGGGATGAAGTAATTTCCATCATGTGGAAATTGTGAAAAGAAACAACACAAAAAGTGTTTAAAGGGTATGCGAATTTGTTAAAAGTGTGAAGATAAGGGTTGTATGGGTAATGAATGAAAAGTTAAGATAGAAAATATTGTTTATAGTTCTTTAAATGTAGATAAATCAAGAATTACTCACACTAATTTCCCAGCACTCAAGTGCTTCTACTCCATAAGAGTCTGAGGGTAGAAGTCCAAGCTTATACGATCACTTATTCTAAGAATTGAGTTCTTAAATTTTTTTTTATAGGTACTATAGTCATAACCTAAAATTTATATAATTCTTTATTTTATTTTTAATCTTTTTACTCTTTTATGTATTTTATATTTTCCAAGAAAATTAAATATTTCCCTATCTCTCTATGAGTGTATTTTTAGTCAAAACACATAGTATAAATCTCAGTGCAATAAGATTGTGTCAGTCAGTTCCCATTATGATACAAAATTGTTCCCTATTTGTAGACTTTATTATTATACATATGGATTATTTTGATATAATCCAATATATGTATTGGAACTAAAAATATAATTCAATTGTTTATTTCCATGAAAAGGTTATCATGATTTGGGAAGAAGATATATAATTAAATATATTTTAAGTATATAATTTATCATCTATGTAATTTATAAATAAAAATAGTATCTATCTTAAATGTTATTATTATATAGAAAGAGTTTACACAATCTATGGATGGAAATGGTAATTATAAAATTTACTAGTTTCTTCTTGTATATGAATAAATTGATGTATTTCTTAATCAATTACATGTCAATTCACCAAAACATTATGTTGATTTTTCCATTGATTTAATCCTTGATGAAAGTATCATATTAATTAACCCTATTGAATGACCACTATAAAATTATTTAAGTTGAAGAAAAAAATATTTGAGTTGTGTGATAAGGGATTTATATTCCCAAGTGGTTCACCTTTAATATCTCTTATTATTTTCATTAAGAAGAAAGATTGATCTATGAGGTTGTGCATTGATTTTTGGGAAATCAATTTTAATTCTATTAATAAAAAGTATCCTCTACCTCCCATGGATGAATTGTTCAATCAAATTTATAGAAGTCAATATTTTTCAAATATTTTCCATCATTTTGGGTATCATTAATTGAATTTAAATAAAGAAGATATTCTAAATATATCATTTCTCATGTGGTATAGAGAATATGAGTTTATAGTAATCCCATTTTTCATGAATAATTCACCCTTAAATTTTATAGAAATATTTAACCAAGTATTCCGGTTATATATTAATATTTTTTTGTGCTATTTATTGATAATATCTTGGTGAACTCTAAAATATATGAATACCTAGAGAATAAATTGTAGATAATTCTTAAAAATCATAGAGGAATGCATTTATATGAAAAATTTAGTAATAGTGAATTCTATATTTAGAAATTGTTTTCTTGGACATATTGTTTTCATGGATAGAATATCAATTGATCATGAAATGAAAAGTCTGTGAAATAACAACATACACTAATGAAAAAACCTAGTTACATAGTTTTATTAGATTAGAAATCTAAAATTAGTTATTTGTTCAAAAAATTCCCATATTGTCAACCATTAAGACATATTAAATTTAAAGAGGTTAACTTCACATGTTCAAATGAATATGAAGATTTTTTTAAAAATATGTTGAGGATATTTCAAAATGCTCTTGTTCTGAATCATTTATCATGAAATGATAGAATTTTTAAATATAGTGACTCATCAACGATGATACTTGGCTGTGTCCCTATACAGAAGGATAATTTTTTTCCTATATATAATGGTAGTTAAAAACTCATGAAAAGTTTTATCCAACTCATGATCATGAGATAGAGGTCATAGTATTTTCATTGATGATATGATGATATTATCTCTATATAGAATTATGTGAGATATAAATAGACAATAAGATCATAAAATAAATATTTTCATAGAAATAAATCAATATAAGGAAAAGTGGATGGCCTAATATACAAAAGGATTAAAATTTATCAATACAATACCACATAGGAATGGAAAATTATGTAGCACATGAATTTTATAAGACATATCATGGAGTCAAGGCCAAAATGTGGATTTAAATGGATCCTAGTTTCAAGGAATTATTAAAGATACATATGGGAGTTATTGGGATATTCTACTCATTTTTAAAATGATTTCTAATTTGTTCTCAGTCTGATGATGACAATTTAAAAATGTAAATTATAGTCATGAATGATTCGAGATTGGAATAATTCGTATACGAAGATGGGGATCTAAAATTTGGAAAGAGACAATGTGTTCCAACAATTCATGGGATGAAAATGGAATTATTAGACGATTATATGTCAAATTTCTCTATACACCATGTTGGTACCAAGATGTAATGGTTTTTGAAAACACATTTTTTTGGATAATATAACGTGGAAAATTACTTGTTATATATCAGTTTTTTTTGTTTTTAAACATGTGAAGGTTAAGAGAAAACATCCTATAAAGTAATGAATCCTATACATAAACCTATTTAAAAAATGGATGGTATTACTATAAACAGTTTTAATATATTATGAAATAATCATAGAAAGAATGATTCAATATGGGTTATTATCGTTTGCCTTTCCAAATTTTCACATTTCATTTCTAAAAGAAGATATATACCAATTGATCACCTTTCATGACTCTATGTTAATAAAGTTTTAACACTTCATGGTGAACCACATTAAATCATTTCTGATCAGGAATAATAATTTACATTAACATTCTAGAAAATTCCTTAAAAATATGTGTATACTGAGCATAATTTGAGGACTTCCTATCACCCTCAAATTGATGGATGATATAAAAGGATTATTATAACATTATAATACATGTTGAGTTAATGATAACTTAACCATAATGGAATTTTGGATTAGTATTTACTTTATTAAGTTTAATTATAATAATAGATTCCATTCACGCTTTCAAATGGAACTATATGAATCCTTATATGAAAAAGAGATGTTATACTCTTCCGTGTTGGGGTGAATTGCTGAATGAAATCTTGTAGATCTATAATTTTTTAGGAGACAATAGCAAAGGTAAAGTCTATTCAAATCCATATTAAATCAGCATGAAGTAGGGAAAATATATATGATGATAACCAAAGGAACGATTAATAATTTCAATTTAGAGATAACATTTTATTGAATGTATCTTTATGGAATGATCTTATAAGTTTTGATAAGAAATGATAACATTCCCCCAAGTACAATGGACCTTTTGAAATTTTTGGAATAATTGGATTCATTGATTATTGTTTTGTGATGCCACCACACCTATCTAAATTACAAAATGTGTTCCATATCTATTTATTAATGATTTATATCCCAGATCTACAACATTTTCTCACCTATGAAGAAATAGAATGAGGAAAGGATTTATCTTATTAAGAATAGTTTATCCTAATTTGAGAATCAAGAGTATAGGGGATGAGGATTCAGATGACTTGATTAGTAAAGGTAATTTAGTGAATTAATAAGATCAAAGAGGTGACATGGGAACCAGAACAAATTATGATGAAGAACCATCGAAATATATTCATATGTTATCATTCTAGAATATTTGATGATGGTTTTTTTTATAGGAGGGAAGAATGTGGCAGTCATGCTTCAATTATAGTAAGATTTTCTTTTTGAATAAACAATATCACAATGCACATAGTTTAATTCAAGAAAATGATAAAACCTAAAAATATAAAATTTAATAAATGGAATTATCATAAATTATATTCATTTTTGGAATCACAATATCTATATTCACATAGGGTGAAATTTTGGGAATTTTCAGAAATGATTGACTTTTTATTTAATAGTGAAAATACTGATTTTTCAAATATAGTCATTTTTTTAACAAAATTAAGTAATTTAACAGTCTTATTATATTAATTATTTTTTATTGAAGTGGAATATGATCCATTTTATTTAACATAAAATAATCAATAATTTTTATAATTTAGCTATATGTTAATTTTTAATGCTTAAAAAGAATCATTTTAAAGAACATTTTCACATTATGTTTTATGAAATTATACTAAAATTAATTTATTATACTTCTTTAAAAAAATTATTTAAGAATTCATACAATATTTGGAATTAATATGTTTAAATTTGGTGAAAAAGTTTATTTTATTTTTTGTCATTTTGTAGAGTGATTTTTGTAAAATTTGACTCATCTGTAAAAGATAAATTGGGTAATTAAGTTTAAAAATAATCAATCAAGGCATTAAAAATTAACCCAAAAATCTATTATATTTCCTTGAATGGGATAAATTTTCCCTTATCTTACATGAATTTTAATATTTTTAATTTTGAAGATATTTGTCATTTTTATGAAATTTATATTATTTTATGTAATGAAATTTTAAAAAACATCATTTTATTACCTTTAAATTATTTTATATTTTAACATAAAGATAATTATATTTTATGAAAAAATATGAAATATTTTTTATAAGATAAATAATTTTTTAACATTTTAATTTATTTTTAATTTTGAAGGAATAATTAATTAGCATAAATCCTTACACAACACTGACATAATATATATTCAATTAATAGAAAAATAAAATAAATAATATTAAAATATTTAATGTAATAAAATTTGGGTGAATTGTTGTGTACCATAAACTTTAGAGATAATTGTATCATTTAGTAATGTGGTAAAGGAATATATTCCAATTAAACCTTTTTATTTATATTTTTAAAGTCAAATTAAATGAATAGGGTAAAATTGAAATTCATGAAATCATATGAAAATAATATTTTTTTAAATTAGTCAAAAATCATAAAAATATGTAGATAAGAAAAGTGGAGATAATATATGTTCTAAAATTCCATCAATTTACAATTTATGGGACAATTTTTCTTTAATTAAAAATTTCTTGGCTCCTATAATGTAAGCAACCTTTTTATCTCATTAATTGTAAAAATGGTTAACATAGGTTAAAAGAAAGAGATAAATGTACACACATCACTAAAATTTGTCAAAATTTTATTATATCAGGTTATTTTAATTCATACATATATTATATTATAATAATATATATTTGGATACATTTGTACATGAAAAATAATTGATATTTATATAATACTTTGTGAAATTCAAAGAATATGTATGCACTCTTTTATAAATAAAAACCCATTATCTCTTCTATTTAAACCACATTGAGCAACCCAGCTTGACATAAACCTACCTATTGGTATAATAAAATTGATAATCATAGTATTATATTTTATGGTATTTCCTTAATACCAACCCTAGGTTCCTTAATAAGAGACCTAAAAAAAGTTTATTGAAGTAGAGGTAATCATGTTTACCGACTCCTTCAATTTTTTTGTATTATATTTCATAAAGATATGTTTTAAAAATAATAAAATAATGAATATGGTATTGTAAAATTACTCATATGTTTTTAATATTATGATAAAATAATTTTCCACCCCATTTCTATCTTGTAAAAAGAGAAAACATCACTCGTGTGTATGTATGACTTACCTTCACCATGTAGAGGTGTAATTTGTTTTTACAACCATTTTAAGTAGTTGGTTATAATGACGATAATAATAAATATATATTAAAATTTTCACATAATTTTTTATTTTTAATTATAATATCATGTCCACCTTGTTAACCTCCAAACCATTATAAAATGATTACGTCACTCATGCATACATGTGGACTACCACAACAATGAAGCGATGTGATCCATTTTTTATTTAAGGTTTAAATGAATGGTAATGAGAATATATTTAATGAATATATGTTATATTTATATCATAATTAAAGTTATAGATATGATGTAATAATATTCAATTTACAATAACTTGAACTTCCATTCCAAATCATGTATAATAAAATAAAGGAGATAAAACACAAAAAATGATAATAATGAATCATTTTTAACCAATGGTTGATAATATGTTATGAGATGATTATGTATGATATTATAAATATTAATATGGTATTTTAATAAATAATAATATGTTTTTAAAAAATTAAATGATGTTAAATAATATTCAAATTTTGGAAACACAAGGTAAGAGATTTCATCTCAATTTACACCCAATTGAGGCAGATTTTTTATTATAAAACTATTTACTTTTATGTAGTGTATATAATGAAACATTGAATAATTTAACATGAATATATATTTATTTATGATGATTAAAATTTCAATTATTTTTACCCATTCATGGGGTTATAATTTAATGATACAAAATAGGTAAAAATTTATTTGGTAATCTCATTTTTTGGGATGGATCTTATTTTCATGAAAGGAATCTTATAAAAAATGATTCATAAAAATAATCTATATTTTTATCATATGAATATAAAAGGATTTTATATATTTTAATCCAACATTTCTTCTCATTGATACATGATTAAAACAATGTAACATTTAAATAAAATCATGGTCTTATTTTTTGATATAGAAAATTTCTCCTCCATGTTCGTATTTTATAAAATTGTTTTACAAAAGTATTTTTTCTTTATCAAAAATACATTTTAGGTTATCCTTAAAATTTTAAAATGTATTTAAGGGATCATTATAACATTTTATGAAATTTTTATTTTTGAAATTATTTATTAAGGACAAAATGAATTCCTTTTAACATATATGGTTGTTTCGTCAGGATTCAATGTGTGGATGGGATCCAACTGACTATTTGATTATGGGGAATGTGGGTTGTGCACAATCATGAACAAAAGATTACCATTTCTTCTATAAAAAGATTCTCCAAATGGTTCCCTTAACCATAATGGGGTAATGAATTTCTTTCTAATGGTAGGTGGTCACCTGGATTTTTAGGTCCCATAACTCTTGAGGAATCACATTGGTTAAGAGGACAAGAGCTATGAATCATAACAAAATTATGGGTAAAATTTTTACCTACTCTGTGAATCAATTATATTTTTAATATATTTATATGGATCTCTTCCTAATACCAATATAAAACCAGTTACCCTACTAAAATTATTATGGTGTAATTCTCTATTAAAGAAGAAGAATGGGGGGCTCTTTAGTGAATCCATCTATATAAATTCTTGATTAAATAACATTTTATTTTTATTGGACAATGATTATGTGATGAATCAATATAAATAATATCTTCAGAATGTGCTGGAAAAAAAAGAGGCAATTAATATTCTGATGTGGGGATTGATCCATTATGAGGCAACCTATGTATCCTAGATATTATAAAAATAAAAACTTATATTATTCTTTAGACCTATAAAATTTAATTTCATGAATAGAGGACTTATATACCTGTTCTTAGGACATGGAGTGTTCAAGCTAGAGTCCTAGAGTGGGACAAACCAAATATGGTCACCACTGATACTGGAATTAAATCTATCCCATTTCAAGGCCCAAGAGGATTTCCCTATCCCCACAGGCTGGCACAAGTGCCTCGGTATCAATAAATTTTGTTTGGGAATTATTTTCCCATGTGTGATGGCATAAAACAATAAAAACTATCAAGAATATAAATATGAAATTTTCATTCCAAAAAATACTTAACAGAAAAAAGATCTAAATAAATGGTTATAAATAAAGTTAAAGAGGTCCAAACATAAATAAAATCATTATAAAATCATCCATAAGGACTCCACATGACAAGGGGGTCATCACCCTAGATCCTTCACCACAACACTGAACCATATGAGGTGACTAACAACTCGAACCGCCTTCACCTGATACTTTTCCCTTACCTGTATGAAGAATAATTAAATCTATAAACAACCAAGGGGTGTATTTATGTTGTTATCCTAAACCCATTAGGATACCACCAATATATTCTAATGAGTATGCAATAAAATGTGAAAATCCCACAATTTTAATATGTAAGGAAAAGAGGCGATAAATCAAAGAAATACAACTACATATTTTGAACAGTTTTCAAAATAAAACATTCAAAATATTAATTTTTTTAATAATACATGTTATATACTATAATTTAAATCCCAAAACACTCTATTACATGGGTAAATATTACAAATACAATGAGCACCAACATAGTGAACACCCCAAGGCAGTTGATAGTCTTAGGCCTAATATTCCTCATACCTCAGTGTATAATATCAATGACACAGTCCATTCCCATGCACAAGACACTAGTAGAGAACATAACCATAACCTATTAGTCCCTCAAAATCATCCATATAGTTTATTTAATGTTTTCTTTGTTCGAAATGCTATGTAAAACAAGGATTAAACAGCTCCAGATCCTTAGCGTACTAGTACATATCCACCCATCTAGGCACCTGGTCATCCCATTTTGTGATTAAACAAATCATGATGCTAAATACATCCATTATCATATAAAGTAATAACTTAATTTCACATATAAATAATACAGTAGCTATAGAAAATTTATACCACTTAAAACAGACAATAAAACATTTTGATTTTCAATAAAACATTTTCGCAAATCTCACCTTGTTTTTCACCCAAAACACATTGAAATCCAAAATTTCCACTACCTTTGGACACTTATATGTCAAAAAAATAAAACTTTCGTATAAATAACTTTCAATGAAACAAAAAAACCTGTTATAGGGAAGCTCCATATGAACCAATAAGTGATATCTTTGTAAAACCACAATTTTCACACAAACATGTCACTTAAAGTTCATATGCTTCACAAACACCATTAAAACAAATTTTTCAAAGAAAAAACCAAAGGAGATAAACATTCAAAAACATATTTTCATCCTTAATACGTTCTAATAATATCTACAATGTAGTTATATGTTTTCCCCAAATGAACAGATAAAATATTTTTATGAATAAACCACCAATTTCACATAAAAATGGAACTTATAGTAAATTTGAATTACAAATACCACTAAAAATAATTTTTTCACCAATAATAAAATGAGATAAATAATAAAATTTTATAAAAATAGAATGATATGTCACAAGGATTCATACACAAGTATTCACCGACCAAAATTGTTAAAACATTGAATCCTTGGGGTGAAAATTCAATCGCACCACTAACACTCCTCAAGGAATGTAGATCGAGCCTAAAATTAAAATATTTGACAAATAAAAAAACAAATTTAAATCATAGGTTCAAAACCCAAACCTATAGTTATTTTGTTATTTAGTTAATTTGGAATAAACTTCATAAAAATTGGGAGGAACAAAGAGGGAGAAACACTTACTAGAGATTGTGTGAAGTTCATCTACAAAACCCCCCTTCATAATGGAGTTACAATGATGGTTTGAGAGACATTGAGGGATTAAATGGATTTTAATTTTGAAATGGGTAATAAACGAGTGAATTAGTATAATTCCCTAGAGGGAAAATATGTCATTTAACTCATTTTTAATGATCATTAAATGGTTCCACGGTTTGTGTGAATGGTTTGGCAGACAATGCCTCCACCATTCTCCCCTCAAAGAATCTCCAAATGCCACAAAAATTTGTGGGGTATTAGGGGGGCTTAAAGGGGATGTTTGGATAATAATATAAGAAATATTAGTACCTTTAAAGAAGAACATTGGTATTAAAATTATCCTCTCTATGAAAAAATTCTATCCGATAAAGTCGAAAACAGGCTTGATCCGAAAAGAGGAATGGGTACACATCTTCAACCCATAACTTCTAGTCCCAGGTCTCATGTGTATCACTACCACGCCACCAACAAAACTAGACTAGAAGAATATACTTCCCTTCAAGCACCTTCTATTGGGAGTCCACTATTTGCACTGGCCACTCAAAAACTGACATACCAGGCTCTATCTTCAGTTCTACCCAACATAGGTCATGGGATAAATCCAGGTTTAATTTCATCAACTGGGAGACATGAAAGATGTCCTGGATTTAGGTCAACTGAAAAGGTAATTACATCCTATAATCCACTATTCCAATACTCTCAATGATCTCAAAAGGGCCGACATATCGCATTGTCAACTTCACTTTCTTCCCTAATCGATGATGGAAAGATGAGGGGCTACATTCAATAATACCCTATCACCCAAGAAAACACTAGTTCTCAAAACCACCAGTCTATATAAGATTTATGATAACTATAAGCTATCAACAAGCACTGCCTGGTCAATTTGACCTTCTCAGAAGTCTCCTGCACAAGGCTCTGCAACAACAGTGAAGTCTCACTTACCTCATCACAACATTGGGGAGACAGAAAAATTCAAAAATAGAGCACCTCAAAAGGGGAAATTTGAATTGAGGATTGGTAATTTTTATTATAGGAAAATTCAACCAATACCGAATGGATATACCAAGAACCTCGAATGTCCAAAACACATGCACAGAGCATGTCCTCCAGAATCTGGTAGACCCATTCTATCTGACAATCCGTTTGAGGATGGTATGTCGTGATCCTCTTGATCTAGGTCCCCAAGGCCTTCTGTAGGCCTTCCCAAAACTAGGAAGTGAAATAAGGGGGTCTCTATATTATACAATTTCTTATGGCACGCCATGGAGTCTCACCATTTCTTGAAGATACAAATGGCCAAACTCATCCACATTATTTATATATTTGATCAGGATGAAGTGGGATGATTTTGCTATATGGTTGATCACCACCCAAATCATATTCTTATCACGAGGTGTACGAGGAAAACCAACAATTATTTCCATGGAAACAGCATCCCACATCCAGGTAGGAATGGGTAGTGGTTGGAGAAAACTGGTGGACCATTGGTGCTCTGCCTTCACCTGCTAACATGTGTAGCATCTCGACACAATGTGAACAAGGTCAAGTTGCTTAACTGGCCGCCAGAACTATTTTCGCACTTCATAATACATCTTAGTTGCACCTGGATGGACATCCCACTAAAATTGGTGGCTATACCCCACCACTTCATTCCGTAGATATGACAAAACTACTGAGAGGCCCTTGTATAATAATATTCCCTCTAGATATGCTGGCCAATCATGGGACGTATCCCCACCATTGAAAAATGACCTCAACCACTAAAAAAGCTCATCAGTAGGTTGTTATTGTTGAATCAACTCCAACAGTGGAAGAGTCAACTGAAATCTCACCAGGAATGCACCATCACTGCACTCTCTGGTCTACACATGAATCTGATCAAAGAGGCCCATTAGTGTCCACTCTTCACTAGAATTCCTCAAGTATTTCACTGGTACCTTTATATTTAAGGCATCCCCCACCACATTTTCTTTTCCTGGGGTAAAGAAAATGTGGAAGTCATACCCCTACAATTACTATATCCAACGACGTTTCATCAGATTGAGGTCCTTCTACGATAAGATATAGGAAATGGTTTTTTATTAGAGTCGACCATAAACATAACCCCAAATATGTAGTGATTCCAGGTAATCAAAGCATGTGTCACCACTTCCAAATCCATGTCATGGTTTAGTTAATACATTTCATGATGTCATAATTGGAAGGAGTTATACTCTAACATGTGATTATCATGCATAATTACACACCTAAGACCCATAACTGAAGCGTGACAATAGGCCACATACCCCTTCCTAGCCTATGGAAAAATAATCACTGGTGTGTTAGTCAACCGCCACATCATGTCCTCGAAGGATTCCTGAAATTTTGGTCCCCATACAAACTTCACCCCGTTCTGGGTGAGCATGGTCATCAGTAAAGCAAGACGAGTTAAATTCTGAATGAATCACTAATAATAAGTAGCCAGGACATGGAATCTTCTAATCTCAAACACATTCTTCGGTTTCCCCCATGACAAGACTGCCCTGATCTTCTCAGGGTCCACTGAAACTGTCTACTCTGAGATCCCATGCCCTAGGAATCTCACCTCCCTGATTCAGAAAGTACATTTTGACAACATTACAAAGAGGCTATGATCCCGAAAAATGACCAAAATGACCCTCAAGTGATTTACATGTTCCTCCTCAGATCCATATTTTACTATAATGTCATCCATGGAAACCACAATGAAGGAATCGAGATACCGGTGGAACAACCTATCCAGGAGTACTATAAAGACTACTAGATCATTGGTCAATCCTTTGGACATAACCAAATATTCAATGTGGATAAACCAGATTCTGGCAGCTGTATTTGAGCTATCTTCCCCTTTAACCCTATGATGATGGTATCTTGAACGCAAGTCTATTTTTAAAAACCACTATTTCCCCAACAATTGATCGAACAAATAATCTATTCTGGGAAAAGATAATTTGTTCTTAATTGTTACCAAATTCAACTTTTTGTAGTCAATGAAAAACCAAAGGTATCCATCAGCATTTTCTTTAAAGACACAGGAGTACCCAAAGGAGAGATGCTCGGGCAAATGAATCCATTGTAATCTAAGTTGTCCAGTTGTATCTTTAATTACATTAGAATGGTTGGGGCCATAAGATATGAGGTAAGAGATAACGGTTTTTTTCCCTCTTCCAGATCAATCGAGAACTCCACATCCCTCTCTAGGGGAAAACATAAAAAATCATCCCAGAATACCACCATAAACTCATTAACTACATGAGGTAGTGAACCTTTAGTAAAAAGACCACCATTATCTAGTGAGAGCGATGATAATTGGATGATAAGACTTCCCATCTTTGGGAGTGTAGGTCCTGTAGGACCCGATCAAGGATCCCATTCTCCATGAAAAACCCGACGACTCCCATCAAGTGCTATAAAACTCACTCGCCTCCTATAGCAATTGATGTGTTCCTGGATGTGTACTGGCCATACCTTTTGAAGTATCATGTAAAAAAGATCTGTATATATGACCAAGAGTTCCCACTCCATCTCAATTCTGGACACGGGGAGCGCACATGATGAGAACCAAAGACCCTTCTCATTCTTGTTTCCCAATGGCGTCACCAAATCCATCACAAAATATAGAAAATCTGTAGGAAAATTCAGTGTGTTCACAATATAGGATGAAATAAATGAAAGAGATACAACATTATCAAAAAGTACAGTAGCTATTAAGGATGAAATCAAAAAGGTACCTTGATCTGTCAACGATCCCACCTCTGATCTTGCTGGTTCCTAATATACTACATGAAAATGTATAGTCTCTACCTTTGAACAACCACTAGTCTATGGTTGTGCCATGAGCTAAATCTTCCTAAAGGATGTCCCATACCTACCACCATTGCCACCAAAATGAGATCCCCTGGTCCTCGACAGCTCTGACTGAGCTAGCACTCCTTTTGGGGCCTTTGATCCTTTCCCACATTAATATGGTCGCACCACCTTGAAAAAACGCATCAAATTTCCCGTACCTCAACACGAATAACAATGCATTGGAGGGAAGTGGAATTCTGGTAAGATGTGTCCTGGATATCATCACTGGCAGCACACAAAGGACCTCACAACAGAAGACACAGATAAAAACTATCTAATTTCATGGGTGAATCATAGGAAGAGCTCGAGGGTTAGCAAACATGTTTTTATTTAATTATTTCACCATCTTTTACTAACAATTGTATTGTGAATTCATTAAATTTATTAAGAATTTGTTTATTTTCAGTATCATGTGACCCAAAATATGTGTGGTATGTTCTTCGCATATCATTCTAGATGTACTTCATGTGATATATGAATGATCAAACAAAGTGATTTTTCTTGGTTCCTGATCACTCCATCTAATTAAAAACTTATTAACTTGTGGAAGACTTAGAGGTCACTAGATCAACCACTCCGAGAATTATTCATAGGTTATTGTGAAAAATTACCATATTTCATCCTCTTGGTCGCTATAGGTAGTCATCTAGTGCATTTTTCATACCAGGGTGGTGAATTTATAGGCATCACCAACCTGGTTGTTCACTGGTTTTTATAGTGCATCTGGCATGGAAATTGGCTGAAGTCGGTGAAGGTGTTTGGAACAACATTTCATTACTATAGTTTTCAATGGATTTTTTTGAGGTCATCACTTGATTTATAGTGACCACAATTACCTATTAATTATGCCACTATTATTGGATTATTTCGAATTAATTTTGTCTTATTTACTCATGTGGTTATGTTGAAGGACTTCCATATATTCATACTGACTATTCTAAGGGATTTTACGAGTCCAAAGTTCTAATTAAATGTCCTTCATGAGATTGTTGATGCCTTGTCTGGGACACATCGTGAGGTAAGGGTGGCTTGTCTGAGGATTTCTGAGAGATAACAAAGGCTTATACAATAGTCTTGTTGGAGAACACTACAAAATTCCTTAGCATGTCCCAAGCATTTTCTAACTGTGAGATGATTTCTCTTACACACTATTTTATTTCTTTTATTTTATATTTCAATAGTCTAGGGTCATGTGAAATTACATGAATAATTTCAAAGAAAATTACTATATTTTATGATAATGTGTCACATGAAAAACATATGTCATATTGGGATTCATTACCATTCCTTGGAAAACCCATATATTTTTAATTAGTGAAACAAAGGGAAAAAACATGGTTTCATTGTCATATAATAGGCTTTCCATGTGATAAGCCTGAAAAGAAAATGATTATTCATGAGACAAGGTAGGTGTGTTCCCAAGGACTCACAATGTCTTGCAGACTGTTGGGGGGAACATCAAATGATATTTATTATTGTGAGTAGCTCCCATATCCTCCCCTTTTATTTCATTGTTATATTCTAAAATTTTTCAGAGTTTATGAAAATTTGTTTGGATGTTGTCAATGATAATTATTCTTCCCATCATTGATATGTTACACGATCTTTATGAGTAATATGCGGCTCTAAATTTGGACATCTTTCCCCCCACTTTTGAAGAATTTTTGGGTTAATTTTAGGTGTGTACCGATGAAATGTTTTTCAGCCCAGGGGATATTATTTAGATTCCATCAAACATCCATTGTTTGTATAAAGAACCTTTTAATGTGTATAGTGACTTATCAAAGGGGGATTCACTTTACCTTCCATAGGATATTCACTATGTGTGGAGTATTTTCATGACCTCATGATGGTCACGCTATCACATGTCCCTTAAGGGATCATGCGATCTACAGGTCACAGACATATTACTCGCCCTTTTATTTTTGTAGGATAAATAATAACCGTATTCATGTATTTATTTCTTTTTGAATTCTCCGATGATTATTTTATGGAAATCAAAAAATCCCCCCCTCATGAGAGATGTCAGTAGGGACAAGGGATCAGGTTTGAGGAATGTTATTTCCCTCCTGAGCCTTTATAATTATCACAAATCGGTGTATTGGGTTAGGTTTGGTATGTGGACCGACTCATGGTATTTTCTAGGACATCCTATATATAGAGGAATGGAGGGATGATTTATATATTAATTATATTTCCAGTAGATATCCCTTTCCAGGGATCCATCATGTGTCCCAATCAAATGAGATTTATGTGTTTTCTGATTGTGAGTATTTTTCAAGAGAGCCAATCATGATACCCCATTTGGAGAGAAAATTCCCTATAATACCACTTTTACTTAGTTTCTTGTCCATTAAAAACATAAACCATACTTTGGTAATTTACTGAACTTTGTCATTGAGGATTGTGATAGTATTTATGGTCTCACAATGTCACTTTGCTCAATCATTCCATTTTATGATTATCATGCGATTCATGTTACCATATCCATTTCATGTGATCATGAGTTTTGAAAGGGGTCAAGCGATTACATGATTCCCTATGGGTGTTATGCGAACCATGAGTCCTTCAGAGGCCAGGTTATTCAGTAACCCATTATGAGGTTTACAAATCCCTTTCTAATTCATGTGATTTTCATGATGTTGTTGGTTCATGTCTTTAATTTGAAAATATTTTATTTCACCTATTTGACATATGACACTTACACATATTTAGTTGGATTCTAGTTCTCATCGATCTTACATAGTTGTGGCCAATAAAAATGCCATAATGGTAAGGAATCATAATTCCAACCCTCAATATCATGTTTATATTAATAATGAGAGTTTAATGAGGTTCTTATAATTTGATCTTTGATAATATCATTTATCTAAATAACATCCTATATTAGGGTTTGGTATATTAGATGATGTTCCCATCCCCCCTCAAGACTCTAATCTACCGACTCACTAGGTGTTAGCTTCACTTGACTGTGTCCAAATGGAAATTTCAGAGGACAATCAAAAAATAATATCCCAATCTCAGAAATTATGTTATATGTTGTGAAACTCCCCCTTAGGTCTACATGGATGCGAGTTTTCACATCAACCTATTATTCAACGAAATTTGAGCATATTTTTTTCCTCTATAAAGAATCAAAACATTATATAGGCTTCAAAATGGGATCACCTCCCTGTCAATAATTTATCTGATGAATGGGAATGTCTCTTTGGGGTTATGGAAAGCTTTATAGAATTTTATCATATGCTATACATAGTTATTCTTTTTTGAAGCTGTGTGGATTTCTGAGTTTATCATTTACAATGAGCATGAATTTATTCAAAATATGATTTATTATTGGTTCCATGGAACCAAAAAATTACATCTTTTCGATGGTTAATTTGGTATTATCCTATAAGATATCTACCAACTGGGTGGTATCCCCCCTCTTGGAGAGATATATGAAAAATTCCTCCCTATGATAGATGTTTGGGATGATCCTTTGCAGACCCTAGTTTTGGAGTGAGATATTCTTATTATTTTCAAGGATATATTGAAGAAGGATCTAACAACCCATTCACTGATTTATTTCAAATATTGGATCGACATATTTCTTTGTTGTAGATGAGATTTTCAAACAATTATATATCCTCATTAGTTCCCTTATCATCAAGTATATGACAATATTGGGTTGTATTTGTCTTTCCTGGATGCTAGGGACTATACCAAATGGGGTCACTAAGAAAATTTAGAGATCTCTCAAGAACTTTTGACATGATTTTTATCCTGGTTTTTTAATGGGTGGCTTTCCAGGACGGGGACACACACATAGGGATCCGAGTTAGTACGTTGGGGATGGAGGTGTGACTTGATGAAGGATGAAATCTCAATTTGGTAGTACCAATCCTTATATTACATTACTAGATTTGGGACATATTCAACTATTTATCACTGCATATAGGACCATTGGTCCTTTCTTGTTTTTGATAGTAATGAATGGGGTGTACATTCATTGTTATGAATACAATAACACCACCTGGATCACCAATGATTCATCCCACCCTAGACTATTGAATATATCATGGGTTGGGTCTATATAAGTAAGCCATTTAGAGTATAAATATTCACTCATCTAATCCAAATTATTTTATCTTACTTTTTCCTATACACCAGATGGAACAATTATTTACAACGACAATGATTCCATTTATGAATGGTCTTATATGATTTCTCTATAAGATGTAGTTCTCGTAGCCAGAGTGGAAAAGATAGTTATCTACAATCCTTATGTACCTTATTGATTTGATCATCATTTTTTCGTATTAATAGGGTATCCCTCTTTCTTTGGACATTTTTTGTAGAGGAGTGACATCTTAGGGCCATCTACCAATTTTGGAAGATGTTAACGCTTGATGATATAGAGGTTGAGGTCATACTTCTTCCCACTGATGCTTCTTCATATTTCCATACCTATCATTATTCATAGGATTGGGAATCATATTATCCATGTGTTGTACTTAACTAGTGGGTCCATAATGTGGACTATCCATTTTCCTCGCCAAACCTATTGTTAGTGGTGATAGTGGAGTTGATCAATGATTCGGACGTGACATCAAGAAAGAAACCTCATTCATGTGATGACTATCCCAATGGTGAATCAAAATATATTGAGGATTTTGATCCTATAATATATCTTATATATTATATACTCAGTGAGAGAATCGAATATAAGGAATATTATCCTATTTTCACATTGGTTCAACTAGTTATTCATCACCCTGACAAGCCTAATTTTTTGGTTCCATAGGCTTAGGTGAAAAACATGATTATATAGAAACAAATTCATCCCTTCATCACTAATACCACCTTATTAGTATTCTATAACAAAGGATAATTACTTCATTAATTATTTCATTACTTGGGGAAATGTTGTTTTTACCGATAGCCTCCATATTAAATTATACAAAAAATCCTATAGACCAAATGATATTTGGTGACAAGTGAAAGGGATTTTCACAATCATGTAGATGAGGCTCCACTTTATTGTTAAATGATGGAGGTAGTAAATGCATTTGATAAAGGTCATCCGTTGATATACAATTTTTAGGCTTAGATAGATTCTTGAACAATAGAAATATAGAGATATGAATAAATCATAACTCATGTGAGTTCTGATGATTGGACATCATCATCTTCCATGGAAACCGTATGAATTAAGGCTAAGGAGATGATGGATATGGTCATGGATCTTAATCATGGGAAATAGGTAGAATTAGTGGGTCAAGCATCACTCAAACATTCCTTCAAAACATTCTATAAGACTCTTGCAGACCTTTCTTGGACGTTGAAGTACTATATTTTAATGTCTTCTAGATTAGACATTGTTGTGTTGTATTTTAGGGTCTTTTATCTTTGTCCGGATGTCAAAAACTGTAGAATATGTGGTAGACATGTTAGGAATGACCCAAAAAACTCTGAGGTAATGGGTTTTTTTGGAATTTCTATGGATCACAAGGAATGGAGTTCCTTCCTATAAAAGAGGGAATTCTTTTAGTTGGCCTGTTAAATAACTTATGGATTGATATAATGGTCAATAAAATCATAACATCATTTCTTCCAAGGGCCATGGAAGATTAATTGAGGAAATATCAATTTAGTGTGAAATACTAGGGATTATAGGTCCTCCTAGATAGTTGTAATGTGGTTGATGTAAATAAAATACCAAATTTTGAGTCCATGAATATGATATGGTGAAACATGTCAGGGATGACTCATAACACTCTATGGTGCTCAGTTCCACCGTGGTGTTTCCAAGGATGAAAAGGATTAAATATCCTTTCTGATAATGAGGAGGTGCCTTTAGTTGGTGGGTCAAGGACCTTATGTTATGGTATTATGGCTATGTAAAATTTGATAACCACTTCTTTATAAGGTCTATGAAATATATGTTAAGACTCAAACGTCAATATGATGAGGTTGGGTATTGAATGAAAGCTATCTAAGAATGGATTTGGCACCTTAGGGCATTTTATCACTTTATTATGAAGCTCAATGTATATTCACTATGGTTTTGATTCACGTGGGTTGGGCCTCAAAGGTTCATGAATAGAGAGCTGCATTATAGTATTCTGAACCGGTACAAAATATGGTGATATAACATCAATAGTGTTGAATCTAATTGGATATTTTGCTATAGAGATTGTAAATTAGGGTCTAAAGTACATATAATTGGTGTTTGACATGGGATAGTTTTACTAGAATTATTTAAGACACTCTTTGGTGTTGATTTTTTCCACAATGATTTCAGGGCTCATGAGTATTGGAATGTACATTTTTTCAATGTGACATATTTGGTTGATTACCATTAGAGCATATGCGTGAGACATAAGCTTGCATTTATAGTAAAAAAAGTGTCCCATGAAGAAAAATATATTTTTCAAGGGCCATGATTGGTTTATAGTGATCCAAGGAACTAAAATCATGAAGTGCGATTTTAAAAAAATCCAATATCAAAGAAGGTTTTGAGAAACATAGAAGTTATGTCACTACCTAGATAAAGTATTCTTGGGTGAGGAGATGTGAAAATGAATTTCCCTAACTTTTTCTTGAACTAGGAGGTCAGGTTGGAATATATTTTCTATAACTATGGACAAATTTTATACCCTATGTGATTTATGCCTTATTTATTTTCACACTTATTTTTTATAAACTCTCGAGATGAAGAGTCTAGTGAGTAATGTCTTTCCTTTTTATCATGCCTCAGTATGTGGGTTTTCAACCTGAAAAGTTTTATATATCTTTCACTAGCCTTTTAAGGTCATTTGATTTTTACTATCATTGTTTAAGGATTAAGGTTTTATAGATCTGGCCAAAGTGTATGAATTTTATGGTCATAACTCACATGGAATAAATATTGATGATGTTACAGACGATCTTAATTAGGATATCTAGAGTTAAGATCACTCCAAAATCCTTATGATTGGGAGATGTAAATGTTGTTAAACATGGACCGAGGTTATCAGATCATGATTAATGATATGGGAAAATCACTTAAGGAGAGGTTCATATCACAATAAGGTGTTGAGTTCGGCATCAATTATATTAGGCTCAAAATAATTAGAAATCCCATTATATTGGACCAATATGTCACCAGTTGGTGGTTCTCAAACCTTTTTTCATCAATAACAAGTCCAAAATGATTGATCTATTTTCCTTTACAACTGATATGAAAGTTTATCCGAAAGGTGAGGTACTCATGACATGAATTTTGGTGAATGAGTTGAGGTTATTTTTAAAATATTGTAGAAACACCCCATAATATGGTTGGCTAAGGTGACTCTCATTTGGTCCTTTGTTATGTAATGAAAAATTGGTGATCATATGCACTATTTATTATCATGTAATAGAGAATTTGTTTAGTTTAATTTCATATACTAAATACATTTTCTATGTAGTTAATCATTGTGTAGTAATGATGTATTTTTTGTGCAGTTTTAATGTCATGAGACCAAGTATTTTTCTTTGTAGTTTAATGTCATGCTATAAGAATGTATTTTCATGCCGTTTTTCATTATGAATTTAGGAAATAAGAACAAAATTGAATGAATATAAATATTACTGTTGGGTAAAAGGGTGATATTCTAAGCATATTTACTTATCTCATGAAAATGATAATCAAACCACATGTATTTTTGAAGATCCATGCAGTTTATTGTCATCCATTAAGGATTCAGATCCCCGAATGTGAAATGGTTGTATCATGGCTAATCCCATGAAATGTATTATAGGTTTCACTACATATCCCATGGTGATGATAATTAAGCCACACATAGTTCTTAATGAATTCCCCTATATACATCTGACTCAAATATGAATATGGGGGAATATTTATATTGATTTTATGTGACTGGGACCAGTATTGGAAATTTGGAAGTTTCTACGTACCTTGTGAGGAGAGGAATCAAGTAACACATATTTATTGAGTGGGAAATAACCTATGCAGGTATAGACCATACATATAGGTGTCCATTATTTCTGATAATTGTTTAAGTGGGGCTTAGGATTGAGGACCCCCTCCCTATAACTACGTATCAAGTGATGAATGGAATCATGCCGCATGTAGTTCCTAAAGAACCAAGTAGTTTAATGACATGTTATAAGAATGAATATGGGACGATGTGGGAATGCGGTTATATTGTGGCTGGTCCTAATTATGGATGTTCGGGAATCACTACGTAACTCATGAAAATCAAAAACAAACAACAAATAGTTCTAAATGTACTGTGCAAATTAACTTCATGTGGGAAAGACATGGGCTCCATAACATGATGAGGGATAGAGTGGATGAAGCTATACTAAAAGTCCAACACCAACTATAGTAGTCCTCTTAATAAATATTCATAGTAGTGTGCAATTTCATGTCATATAGGGGATGTTAACTCTATAGTTTAGCATCATACAGGGAGTACTCATGGTATACATTTTACATTTTTGTATTCAGGACCAAGATGGTTCTATTAAATGTTTGTATGCCTGGTTTGAGTGTGAAATCCCTCATTGATACTCTTAATCGAACATGATCTATGCTCGGTGTGAGAAAGAAGGAATGATAATGGTATTTATCATAGTATAGAGACATTTAAGAGTTGGATTGGAGTATTTTGTATCATGTGGTGGCTAGAACAAGATATAAGATCGAGGAATCCCTAAATATCTCCTTGGAAAGGAGAATCAAGTCCTATATTGTTTTAGTAACCCTTTGATGTTTAACTTCATATTGTAAGGATGAAAGTAAATCTAAGAGAACTAATATGGATATTATGTATATTTAAAGTTTTTTATCATGCATTAAGGAAGATCACCAACCAATGTTATGGAAAGGGAAGATGTGGATCTATACATTTTACACCATGCAGAAAGGAAATTTTCCTAACATTTTAGTGTTATGAGGTAAAGAAACATTCTTCGAATTTTTGTGTCATTTTGTATGGAAATATTATCACCTTAAGTTAAAGGAAATTAATCGTATGGCTAGTCTTAATAATTGAGGTTTGGGTGTCACTACTCATCTCATGATAGCATACATCAAAGCACTTTTTGTTCTAAATGAAAATTGATGTTTATTATCATACAGCTAGGATGAACTTTGTATAGTTTATCTTCATGTGGTTATGATGAATTTTTATATTTTATCTTAAATTTCTTAGGATGAATGGTGTGGCTAACTCTGATGTGGATTCCCATCTAATGATAACTATGAAAAGTATTTCATTAAAAATCTGGATTTTATGTGTGGTGTAAAACACTCCCTATAAGTGGTGGCTAATTCGTAGGCTCCATTATAATAAATATTATTTATTTCATAAGTCCCTTCCCACTTGGTTTCTATTTTTGTGGGATTTTTCCAGGTATCATTATGGTTCTGAGACCCATCACCAATTAACAATGGTGGAATGAATTAAGAAGAACAATTTTATTAATGGCCTGTGCGATATAATTATGATGGACCTTCAGATTGTGTAGTGTGTGTGATATATTATTATAGAGCCATTTCAATTCATCTATCCATGTTTGTGATTGTTCATCATCTGAGAGATATATGCATATAACTATTCAGAATGAAGACAACTGAATTGCTATGGGTAACAATGCCTCAATCCTGTACACCAATGAGTATGGTGTTTCATGGGTGGAAGTATGTGTGGTGTTACAGTAGGATCATAGAGAATGGATGAGTTTTTCCAAATAATAAATCTTATCAATGTTCACCATATACTGAAATATATTCGATATAGTCTTATTTAATGACTCTACTTATTCGGTTTTCACTATAAGATAACAGGATGAGTTATTAGACATAATAATATACTCATGGTACAGATTATTCAACTTTATAGAATAGAAGTTGGTGTTTCTAATATTCAATATTATCTATGGGGTACTGAACCTAGGGATGATATGTGACTTCATGAATTTGATGATATTTTTCACACCCACACAATATATTCCATGCATTGTAAAGAATTTTCTTTTTGGTTCTTAGTTTTCCCTAGGAGTATTGTGTTACTTGTTTAAATTTTTGACTCATCTTGTATTCATGATCTACAACTTTAGTCTTGGGAGTATTTTATGGTAATATGAATCTTATTTTTTTAATTGTATTGTATGAGGTTGAAGTGGTTTGGAGTTGGATTTTTGACACTCTAAGTTGAACCACTTGTGGGGTATGTTGTTGAGGTGGTTTGAATCCATGAGTTTCATGAGTTTTGGGTTGAAAAGAGTACATTGTTTTGGGTATTTATCTCCCATATCCTGAAGCTATCATTACCCTTAGGTTTCCCTTTTGGACCCCCCCCCCCAAAATTGGAAGAGAATAAAAGGTTTTTGGGTGGCCAGAACAGGCTGCACGGTCTGGCCACATGGTTTACAGAACCGTCTAACCAAACAGTGCACCATGTCTAGCACATTATAATTTTGGGTGTTTTGACCCTTTTTCATTTATAAATAAACCATATCCACCCATTTAATTCCCACTTCATGCTATACCTTCATGTACATCCTCCAGGATCTCCCACCCTCCCTTGAAACTCAATTTTGAATGGAGATTTAATGTGCGAAACATCAAAATCAGGTAAGTAAGTGTTCATCCCTTTTATTTCTTCCTTCTCCTTAGAGTCTATTCAATTTTTTCCGGAGCTTATAATATATCTAGGTGATAGGGTTATAACATAGGGTGTAATATTGTGTCTTTTTAGGGAAACATTGTTGATTATGGCTTGATTTCACTTCTTTTTGGTTCGGTGGTTGTGTGGATGAAGTTTCTCACCAAGATCTAAGGGTTTTGACACAATCGGCATGTGATTCCTTGTGTAAGAATTATTTGATGAGTTAGTTTTGATTCATTTATTTTTTTATCATGATTCTCTTCAATTGCTTTTGTTTTGAAAATTACATTTGGTTTCATTTGTTAAGAGGTTGGGTTTTATGTTTAATTTTTGTGAAAACATGACTACTTTTTTTGTGTATCCATGTCTTGTTCATCATGGTTGTTTTATAATTCATGGAATAGTTTTATTAAATGTTAATATGGTTAACAATTATGATTTTATGTTATACTGGTTTGATTTTGGTCTTAAAAAGGGTTTTTTGAAGGGTTTTATGTGCAAGTCTTGTTTACACCATTTAATAGTTTTGTGATTGTTTTAAATTGTTTCAAGACTTATGTAAGAGGTTAAACTATGTTGGAATTTTTTTTGGTAGGATTGTACTTTTTAAATGGAATATTTTAATTTGAAATGGATATTATGTGATTTATACCATCTTGGAATGGTTTATAAAATTGTTTAATGGTTTTGTTGAAATGCGAAAGAGAGGTGAAATGTGTTGTTGACTGTTTTGGTGTGAGAATGATTTCAAAATAAATTTGAATGAAAAAGGGGATCATGTGACATGTGTGTGGGATATTTGGTATGAGTTTGACTTGGAAGTGGTAATTTCATGTGAAAATTGTATTCCAAGGCTTGTGGAACTTATTTGAGTGCAATGGGGAAAACTCAAGAATCTAAGTGGGAGGATGTGTACAAGTATGTTTGTTATCCTGGGGGGTTTGGCCAATAATTCACATAGCATGTTTAACGATGACATCACTAACTAAAATATGGTGATGATGATAGTGACGATGATGTTGGGAAACCACTAGGTTATGATTATGATCCATACTAGTGTATTGTGTGCATGAGAATTGATATTTTTATGGTTACGTTCACCACGATAGGAGGTACCTGGGACCCACAGTGAACTTGTTCCTAGGGGTTGTTTCATGTTTCTTGTGTTCATTAGAGGCATTATGATTACTGTCTGCATATGTTATGTTTGGATAGAAAATTCATTATATTTTCTATTCTATTTATTATTGTACATTATTTAATGTGACTCACATGAAAATTGTTTTTATTTAATGTTTCATCTTTTAGAAACTATTACTTGCATTTCTTGTTTACAAAACATGAACAATTTTTTTATTATAATGATTATCACATGGAATATTTTTTTGAGGGAATATTACTAGGATTTGACTCACATCCTACTTACACCATTGGGTGTAAGTAGACTTGGTTGTTTTTTTGGTAGGATAGGGTTAGGATTTTAGTTCTAGTGGTTCAGGATTCTAGAGGATCGTCTTGGTTTAGTGTCATAGAGATGGCTTGTGGGAGGTGCCTCTTTCCATGAGGAGGTTCCTAGGATGTTAATTTTTGGTTTTCCATTTGTTATAAGAATTGATACTTGTTTTAAATTATGTAATTAAATTCTTAATTTTTTTTAAAGATGCCATTTTTTGATAAATCCAGATTTGTTATATTAGATTTGTTTATTGTTTTATGTTTATAACTCTGGTTAATCATTCCCAAATTATTTTTTGTGACACTTGGTAACTTTTTCTAGCCCATTTGGATTAGTAACACCATTCAGGCCATGCCACATGCCGGGTTGGGTTCCAATTTTCATGGACGGAAGATTCTGTTCGTGAAATAATGGTATGAGATGAGGTTCAAGTAAAATCTTTGGGTCAGGTTATTTGGGGAACTGTGAGGATAATATGGAGTTAGGATTGTTGGGGATTTAAATTACTATTATGAGTAGGGTACCTATCCATCAAACCTTGTGATATTATTTTAGTTTCCAGGGGAAGTTGGGTTTTATCCGAGCATTTTGATTTTATTGGTTTGAGATTATTAGGGGAAATTAATATAGAGTTTGGTTAATGGTTTTAGTGAAATCATAGGGATAGGAAATCCATGTGGAGCTGGAGATATTTTCATAGAACATTATTCATGATGGTGAATTGAATAACATATGTATGTCAACCATATGTCGATGTCACCCATTGAAACTAGTTTCCTCTCACATTGTCTTCTGTCCTTTAGTTTTGGGATCTTGGATATTTTTTTAAATGAAAAATGACTTGGTTCTAAGAAGTGTAATGTTTTTGTGAAATTATTTTAAAATAAAGATGGAATGGTTTTATTTTTTAAATGGTGCAAATGAATTTTCTGAATTTTTTGGAAATGGAAATTTTTTTTGTTTACACCAATTTTTTATGCCATAACTATGTTAAATATGGTTTTGAAAATGTGTTTCTAAAAGAGTTTTATAAACTATTGAAATGTGTTTTTATTGGATGGAATGTTTAGGTGGTCATGTGTGGAGTATATAAATGGATTTATATTTGGTAACTAGAGATCATTTGAATTTTTTTTTGAATTTTTGTAATCTTATTTTAAAATGAGAAGAGTTGAGTCCCAATTTAATAGGGATTTATGAATGGAGTTTGTCCAGAAAGTATAAGTGTTTTGAAATGGTCTGAATTGTTTTTAAATTAATATACATGAATTGAATGTGAGTTTTTATTAAATGATTGGTGATATTTTGAAAAAAAAATTAAGTCATTGGAAACTTTTTTTAAGTAAAGAGATATTAGTTTTCAATGGAATGGGGGTGGATGAAAGAGAGTTTCCATAAAAATGGGAGTCTTTTTCAAATGGGTTGAGATGTTTTAAAATTATTATGTATGATCTGAAAGTGAGTTCTTATTTGAATGATTGGGCCTTTTAAAATTATTTTTATGATTTAAATTGGGTTTGTTTTTGTGTTCTGTGGTCTTGAGAAAAAAAGGAACTATTGGTTGACTATTTTGGTTTTGAAAAGTGGAATGAATTTTTCTTTTAGCCATTAGTGTTTCCATGGACAACCCCATGCATGGGGTTATATGGGATGATGAATGATTAATGGAACAAATGGATGAGTGATGGGATATATATTAGTATGTTTCTTTATGTGTCACAGAAACATTCATGGGTGAGGACCATGAGGTACCATTCGTGGATATGCTTACCACCGAACTGTTTATTTTTGAAGAGAAGATTTTAATGGAAAACATGATGTCTTGATGACTGGTTTGGGATTGTGTGTCTTATGTGTTTTTGTAAATTTTGTTGTTGAGGGATGTTTTGAGTGCAAGAACCCAAATTTTTTGAATGGTGTTTCAGGTTTGTGTTTGGTTGGTAAGAAGGGTTTAAGGGTTGGTTAGTGGTCTCCTTATGAGAAATGTTTCAGGATGACTTAATTGTGTTTTCCTTCATGTGTTTGGATTTTTTTTGGTATGTATTGACCAATTTACCAGCTTGGTTGGGTCATTGGGTTCTCTAGTTGGATAAGGAATGAACCCATTAAGCGTTAATGGACGACGAAGTGTAGCCCAATTTTTTTTACCATTGGAAGATCATCTAGTTGATCAATAAAAGGAAAAAATTTCTCAATCATTAAAGATTGAGTCTACAATATTTTTCTTTTGTGGTTTTCTGGAAACTCTTGTAGAGGAAGAGTGATCATAGAAGGATGAACGTGACCTTAGTTTCTTAAGTTAACTGATTCATCTAAGGTGAATGGTGTCTGTGGTTGTTAGTGTGGATGGTTTTTAAGAGGACCTTTGGGTCCTTCATGGTCTATTTGAAGAAGAGGTTCATGTTAAGCCACCAAAATATGAAATATGGTCACGATAGGCTGTTACAGACACTTTCTGGAATTGTGTGATGTTTGGGGACATTTAATAAGGTCCCTCCCCATGTGTTATCTCTATCAGTTAAAATGGTCATGTTCAATGATGCCTTGGGATGTGATGTGATCATTTAAATGTAAAGATGACGCTGTGAAATATTTCGTTAGTCTTTGTCTTGTCAAAAGTGTGTCTCCATTTGGGAAGTATAGACTAATTTTATAGAGGAAGATGTTTCTATATATCCTTTAATATTTCTATTTATCATCTGATGAAAAAAGGGGTGATGTGTGTGCATCTTCTAAGCACTTATTTAAGTGAAATACAGGGTTAGGGTAATTTAGTTTGGAATGTGGTATGTCTTGGTGAACCCATATGGGATTATGGTATAGTTTTCATGGTACTGTACGAAAAACGTCCATTTAGGGATTTTCAAAAGCATATTAATGAGTCTGAAGATGCTTCAATAATTTGAGCTCTAACCATATGTCCCGGAGTGTAACTCCCCAAGATTTCATATTACGTCATTTCAACAATGTAATTCAACATGTTGAACTACACACAACACCGAGTTCAAGCACACAATAACTTACCAAACTAGCTGTTTAGAAGTGGTTATGAATAGTATTAACTTAATTTTTAATTTTATATAATCATTATAATTTTAGAATCCATATTAAGAGTTTCTTAGACAAAATATAAGAACAAATTCATTTTTCAGATAAAAGAAGAATTTTAAAAAAAATTCAATTTTACCGCATTTTAAAGGATAGCCCTTTTAAATCCAATATTTGACACTTTATTATATTAAATTTGGAAAAATAAACTTCTTCTTTAGATTTGGAACATAAAAATTTAGTTTTGATAAATTTTTGGTGTCTTTCTGAAAAATTTCATATTTGGATGAATAGTGAAAATTCATAAATATTTACTGAAAACACCTTTTTTGAAAAAAATAACTTATAGTTCTAAATTATAATATTTAATGGTTTTAAAGTATAATTAGATTATATTTTTACCATATTATCCAATGTCGGTAATTGGATGCAATTTCACGTTTAAAATGGACATAAACAAGTGTCAATCTTTTTGTAGTTATTATTTCATAAAAACATGCTTTTTGTTTTGACAGCGGAAATTAATTTTATATTTATTTCTGCCAGTTATGTATTTTGAATTTAGAAAAATTGATTCCATATTTGGAATTATGAGGTAAAAATTTAGTAAATACGTAACTTTTATATTTAGACAGTAGAAATATTTACTTAGTAAATATTTTATTTACTATGGTTAAAAGGTTAAATACAGTTAATATGGTTAAAAAATAATATTATAATAATACTAAATTCCCCTAAAACATGTCCTAAACTTATTTTCTGATACATTTCTGAGAATTGACATCTTGGGATCGATTTTTGGACCACATAGAGCAACTTGAGAGTGATAATGACACTTTATATTAATTAATTTAAAGTAAAGGCAAAATTTACATAAACATATAGCTTTTTGTAAATTTTTTCTTAGAAACTGTTACATAAGTTATATTTTCGAATATAAATTCTAATTAGAAAGATAAAAAACTTTTCTACATAATGGTATTTTAGTTATAATTTTTATACATTGAATAATAAAATTTATTTATGACACAATGATGATGCAATGTTTTCTTTAATAATTAAAGAATCAAATAAATGTTATTATAAATGTTAAAATAAATATACTTTGATTATTTTGATTCCATAAAAGAATTTTATCGGTTACTATGTCATGTTAGTATTGATTAAATAAATTTATTTTTAATTAATAATGTTTTTTATGACTTTAACAAAAATAAATTATTAAATAGTGTCTAAATTGACATAAAAGAGTTTTTAAAACAAATATTATATTATTAATTGATATAATATTCATAAAAACCTAAGGCACTACAAATGGAATTATATAAAGATATTTATGTTATTAATGAACCACTTGGGATTCTCTGGGTAGTTTATAGTATGTTTATTAACCAAATAATATTAAAATACAAAGACATGTTGTAAATGTCAAACTAATTAAATACGAGTTAAATCTAAAATATAAGTTTAGTATAGTGACCAAACCATGTATAAACCCTATTGGTTGAGTTTATTTCGACCCAAAAAACCTTATCCTCTAAATAATTCAGTTTGGAACCATAAGAAACCGAATATGGATTTATTATAAACTAATATATTATGTTTTTTTCTATGGTGCCCCTCACCCCTCTTATAGAAGGGCACTCCCCCTTCTCTCTAATTCACACCTTCGAAGACATTGGGCTTGGACACCCCCAGCCCAAATATCCTCCCAACTATTTTAACATCATTATATATGCCATACTTTGATCAGAAAACCATCTTATGGATTACTTTTGATCCAATCAAAATAAAGAACCCGAAGAAGAGGTAATGATTTCACCACCCTCTTTCAAGTTCTCTTATTCTTCCACTTACTCGTTATTTTTTGTTTCCATTAAAAAATAATAATGCAATAATCTTCTATATTATGTGATTTTATTATAAATATGGAACAACTATATTCATTATTCTACACATATTATGAATGATAATGTCACCATGCATGCGTACGTACGGCTTACCGTCTCCACTTCGTGGTGTAATTTGTTATTCAACACTATGTTATTTGGATGTATATAATGATGAGTAATATGTATATAAATAATGAATATAAAATTATAATGTATATTTAAAATAAATATACCATCCAATTCCACAAATTTAAAAAATTGATATTTTCACTTGTGCATATGTACGGATTACCTTCTGCACGACGAGATGAGATTCATTTCCACGATCACCATTCATTGACGATTATAAAAATATATATTACTAATAAGTATGTAATTTATGACATAATAATTCTACTTGAGATATATATATACATGTGTGTGTGTACTTACATATATCTTATTCAATTAGTTCCATTCAATATGATATGAAAACGGAAACAACGTTTATGCGTACGTACGGACTACCGTCACCATAAACAGTGTTTTTCATTTCATATATATCTCTATTATACGTTTTTATATTTTAAATATATATGATATATAAATAATATTTTATATTCTTGATGTATTTAAATCATGATCTATGTGATACAATCAAGAGTAACAAGTTAAAACATGTACGATAAAGAAAGTGATTATTACCTGAAATGTTAATTTAACATGGATATTATTATTTAATGGGTAGTATAATGTCATAAATGAATCATGTATGATATCATAAATATTAATATGGTTATGTTATAATTTAATAACATACTAATATTATCATACATGTGTTTAAACATACCCTATACTAAAAGAATGTTCAAGGTAAAGGGTTTTCATCTCACTCTTTATGCCCATGAGATTCATGTTATATTGCCACTATTACATTTTGTGTGGTGTATATACTACCCATAATTGTATTATTTGTGTAAAAAACTTTAATTTATGTGTATTTACATATTCATTGTATGATAATTCTTTCATGGGGTGTATGTTTCATAAGTTTCCTAATTGGTACGGGTTAATTCCCCAATCTCATTATTATCTGATATTGTTTATGCGTAAGTATTTAATGGAAAAATTTTATCATCTATGTCCATTTTTCATAAATATGATATCAAAATGAATAATTTAAGGATTTTTGAAAGGTACTATTTATCAAGCTCAAAATTATAAATGTTTTAAAGATTTGTCTTTCTAAATATTTTTAATTAATGTCCATGTTTTCAAAAAGATTTTAAGGATTTATTTATATGGATATGATGTATTTGAAATGATAATTCTTTTCCAAAGTTTCAAAGTCGTATGGGACACTTTGATTAAAAAATATATTTTAAATTACTTACTTTATAAATGTGTGACTTTTAAATGATTTTACAAAAAAGATAATTCTCTCCAAAAGTTGTAATCATCATTTTTAACTATATCAGCATCATTTATTGAATATTATTTTTTATTGAGGTTTATTTATTATAATACAATCTTCCATATTGTATTGAATATGTTATGATATGTTTGAATGTGGATTTTATATTTTTATACAATTCTTGGTTTATGGTTAATGTATTGACATTTTGTATGCTAGTTTTAATATGAATGTTTATGTTATGTTTCAACTATTCATATGAAGAATACAGTGAACTTAGTAAGTGGTGGGTGGAGCCTGATATAGCTTCTCGATGCATCGTTAGGTATCATGAGACAAACTAGTGTCTTGGCATAAGGCCTTGACAAAACTTTTATTTGTAGTCTTGACACGAGGCCTTGAATATGTGGTAATGATGTCTGGTGTTGGGCATTCCCTAATTATGAAATTAGTTATTACATATGATTATTCGACTAGTAGAATTTCCATGTGTATGTTTATATTGTAATGTTTCATTTATTTTTTCATATTATGTTCATGTTTATTTCTAAAAAGGATGTTGTTTTTATCAAAAATCATTCCTTAAAAGTTTATATAATCTGCTAAATTATTTACCCTTACTGGGCATTTCAGCTCACCCCTTTACTGTGTTTTATATTCCCAGGACTCCAAGAAGTGTATTATGATTGATATGTAGGGTCAAGCTAAATGGAATAATGGTGTTCTCAATGAACTATGTATGATGTTTTTTATTTTTGAAATTATAATGTAACTTTAATGTATGCAATTTATTTTCCAATATTTCTAAATTGATTAGTCCTTTGGGACTTGATTCCATGTAATCATTACAATGTATTAAAACAATTCTCTGACTCTGGGTAACAAGGATTGGGGCATTACAATTGGTATAAGAGGAAGTTTAGCAGTAACCTTGGAATCGATATTTAGAAAAAATCTAATTAGATCACATAGCCCTAATATATACTTTGATGATTAGTATAGAAGAACTTCTTAAAACCCATAAACCCCACATTGAGATAGACTCAAATGGGAACGGGTGCACGACAGTGGGACTTTCTGCACTATTGGTTACGACACTCCAGGGGGATATTCTTATGATAATTCTTATTTTCTTTAAAAACCCATATGAAGGGTTTATGGGTATATAATTCCTCATAGAAAACATTTTTTATTATTATGGATTATATCCATAAACTTTTCAATTTACATTAGATATTTTACAAGTTTGAAATTATTCATTGCAATTCATAAACTAACCTAGTGTATGAAATTGTTTAGAAATAACGCCCATTAGAAGGAATGTGAACTCCAGAAATACATATGATCCAAAGAGTAAGAAGGATTATAAATTTCACGGTATTATCCCAACATTTAGAAGGGAAATTTTCTCCCATATATTCTCAACATAAGATGAAATAGTATCCTATGTCAACACGATAAGTAATGAATTTTGGAGTCCTATATCTTTGAAGGGATGCAAGAGAGGAAAAGGATGGAAGAGAGAAAGATGGATAAAGGGAAGAAGGTAAAGAATAATTTTCGCATATGTGATAACTATGGGAAGAAACAACCTGGAACTTGCCGGAAGGGAATGGGAGTTTTTTATAAGTGTGGAGAAAAAGGACACCATGTAAGTGACTGAAATGGTAAGAAAAAGGTTTCAAATGTACAATTCTTCATATGCAAGGATTTGGGACACTATGTGAACCAATGTCCAAATCATCAGAGTATGCCCCAAATGATGTTATTAGAGAATAATCAAGTTATGATACTATCATAGATTATAAGGAATGATTATATTTCTTATGTCATTATAAAATTATTGTTTCATTTGAGTGTTGTATCAACAATGTAGTGGTTATATGAATTATGGAAATAAATAAGGATTGTACTACAGTACTATTTTATTGGGAATTTGAGATTATATGGTCCTGATACTATGGTAGTAATTTTTTCATAAGAGATTGTTGATTTGGATTGATTATATTGGATATTCAAGGCTATCTTGTAATTGATTAATGGTTTGTTTATTACCTGATTTTTGGAATACTCAAAATTTTTGGATATAAGGAATATATCAAGTATTCTATAAAGAATAAGAGAGCATGAATGCAATCAATAAGGTTTTATGGTATTTCAGGGTAATACAATGTTATAAAAGAATACATGATGAAGGTGTTCACATTATATTACGTGCTAAAATGGATTTTCATTGTGTTTAACTTCCCTTTAAATTTTGGACTGTGAGTATGGATAGAAATATTTTGGATAAATCTAAAGGTTGGAATGGATTATGTTAGAAATTGGATAAAATTGTTAAGATTAATTTTGGATTGTCATAAAAAGGACAACCCAGTGGTCGGGCGACAACCTGTCACATCCGGCAAGGCCATGAGACATGAAACCACAACTGAAGGATGATAAAGGGGCATCACCTACCACTAACCTGTGTTAGGTCATGGATTTTATAATGTAGTTTCTTTTTTAAATGGTCTAATAGGTGAATTATAAAATCATTATTTGAACCCAATATGGTTAGGATAAATAAAATATTATTGAAATCATTTGGAGTGAATGAAGAGTTTGTGGTAGGAATTAGTTAAAGGATGTAACTCTATTTGTCAAGTATATATATATATACCTCTTATTATACAATTAATTTAATTCATAAACATTATTTAAGGGACTTCGTCGCAATCTTCATTCATTGAAGCATCCTTTAATTTCCAAATGAATTTCTTTTATACTATGTATAAAACCCATTGAGTTTTCATTTCATGGGGAATCTTTTTCTATGAAGTGTTTTACTAAACGAAAAAAGGAATTTTTTTTAATGTATGTGGTGACAATGAACATTACACCTCCATGATTTTTATTTGATCTTTTTCTTCCTTAAGAAGATAACATGTTTTTTTAATGGAAGTAAATACTATATAGTCTTTTTACGTATTTTGGTATTGAAAATGGTTTTGATAATATATTTGTTATGAAAATTTATTTAAATGATATATTGTGATTGAAAAATTCAATCAATCTCTATAAATATATATGTTTTCCCTCCAATTATGTGCCTCTAATTTCCACCAATGTTCTCCTAATCGAGATCATAATTTGGTGGTAACTTTTTCCTTTCCCTTTCCCTCTTATTAAGAATAAATTTTGTTAACCCAACTTCTGATGTGGGTTTTCCTCAACGGTATTTCTCTATTTTTAACCTTCTAAATTTTAAGAACAAATTCATACTATAAGGATGCAGTTTATTGAATGAGGGGATAATGTAACACCCCAATATTTCATAGTACGTTATTTCTTCAAAATAATTCAATAACTTGCACTACACACAACACTGAGTTCAAGCCTACGACTTACCATTTAGCTGTTCAAAAGCGGTTTTGAATAGTATTAAATAAATTTTTAATTTTTTATAATCCTTATAATTTTATAATCCATATTATGATTTTATTAGACATGATATAAGAACAAATTCATTTTTTCAGATAAAAGAAGTATATTTCAAAAAATGTAATTTTACCACCTTTTAATGTAGAACCCTTTTTAAATCAAAAATTTGATACTTTTATATATTATATTTGGAAAAATAAACTTCTTATTTAGAATATTTACATAAAAATTTAGTTTTGATAGTTTTTTTGTGTCTTTTTTATAACTTTCATATTTGGGTAAATAATGAAAATTACTAAAATTTAACGGACAAAAATATTTTTAATCAAAATAATTAATAGTGATACATTACACTATTGAGTGGTATTAATGTATAAATAGCTTATACTTTTATCCTTTAATACAATGTTGGTCAGTGTACGCAATTTCACATTTAAACTAGACATAAACAACCGTCAATATTTTGATAGTTATTTTTTCATAAAAACACAATTTTTGTTTTGACAGCAGGAATTATTTTTAAATTAATTTCTGCCACTTCTATGTTTTGAATTTAGAAAAATGGATTCCATATTTGGTATCAAGAGGTATAAATTGTGTAAATAGGTAACATTTATTTTTATACATTATGAATATTTACTTCAGTAAATATTTTATTTACCGCGGTTAAAAGGGTAAATCCAGTATATAAGGTTAAAAATTAATATAATAATAATATTAAATTACCCTAAAACATGTCCTAAACCTATTTTCTGATATTTTTCTGGCCATGGAAATATTTTCGTCGATTTGGGGACCACATGGAGCCACGTGAGAGTGATAATGACACTTTATATTAATTAATTTAAAGTAAAGGCAAAAATGACATAAACATATATCTTTTAGTAAAAACATTTTTACAAGGTGTTATATAAGTAATATTTTCGACTATAAATATTCATTAGAAATCTAAAAATATTTCCTATATAATGGAATTTTATTTATAATTTTTAGAAATTGAATAATTAAATTTGTTGATGACACAATGATGATGCAGTCTTTTCTTTATTAATGAACGAATCAAATAAATGGTATTATAAACGTTAAAAATAAAATAATTTTAATATTTTGATGCCATACACGAATTTTATAGGTTACTATGTAATTTTAGGATTTATTAAATAAATTTATTTTGATTTAATAATGTTTTTATGACTTTAAAAAAATCAAATATTATATAGTGTCAACATTGACATAAAAGTGTTTTTAAAAGAAATATTATATTATTAATAGATATAATATTCCAAAAAATATAGGGTTCATCCAAAGGACTTATATGATGATAGGAATGTCATTACTGAAACACATGGGGTTCTCTTGTCTATTTAAAGTCTGTTTATTATCCAAATAATATAAAAATACAAAGAGACAAGGTAAATGTCAAACTAATTATCTACGCGTTAAATCTAAAAGATAAGGTTAATATAGTGACACAAACCTGTCTAAAACCTATTGGTTGAGTTTATTTAGACACATCACCACCTTATACTAGAAATAAATCAGTTTGTAGCCATTATAAATAGCATATTAATCTATTATAAAAAAATATTTTATGTTTTTTATAAGGTTCCCCTCACCCCTCTTATAAAAGGGCACTCCCCCATCTCTCTAATTAACACCTCCACAGGCATTTGGATCAGCCAAAAACTACCCAAATATCCTCCCAACTATCCTAACTTTATCCTAGAGGCCATAATTTTTTTATAAATCAAACTTAAGGATCCATTTTGATCAAATGAAAAGGAAGAACCCGAAGAAGAGGTAATGATTTCACCACCCTCTTTCATGTTCTCTTATTCTTCAACTTAATCATTCTTTATAGTTTTAATTATAAAATAATAACTCAATTATCTTATATATACTATTATGTTATTATAAATATGGTACAACAATATTCATTATTCTACCCATCTTATGAATGATAATGTCACCATGTGTGCGTACGTACAGTTTATCGTCTCTACGCTGTGGTGTAATTTGTTATTCAACACTATGTTATTTGGAAAGATATAATGATGATTAATATATATATAAATAAATAAAATAAAATGATAATGTCTCTGTAAAATTAATATATCATCCAATTCCACACTATTAAATAATTGATATTGTCACTCGCGCATACATACAGATTACCGTCTCCATGACACAATGAGATTCATTTCCACGATCACCATTCATCAGCGACTAAAAAAATATTACTAATATTTATTTAATATATGACATAATAATGATACTGGATATATATATATATATATGTGTACTTATATATATCTTATTCACTTCGTTTTGTTCAATAAGATATGAAAATGGAAACATTGTTTATGTGTACGTACGTACTACCATCTCCAAAAACAAAGTTTTTAATTTCATATATATGTCTATTATAAATATTTATATTCAAATTATATATGATATATAAATCATTTTTATTTTCTGAAAGTATTTAAATCTTCATATAAGTGATACAATCAAGAGTAACAAGTTAAAACACGTACGATAAAGAAAGCGATTATTATCTAAATTGTTAATTTATCATGAAAATTATTATTAAATAGATAGTATAATGTAATAAATGAATCATGTATGATAACCTAAATATTAATATGGTTCTGGTATAATTTAATAATATACAAAGAACTTCATACAAAAGGTTAAATGTACCCTCGATTAAAGGGATGTTCAAGCTAAGGAGTTTTCATCTCACTCTTTATGCCTGTGAGATTCAAGATATCTTGCCACTCTTACCATTTTTGTGGTGTATGTACTGACCATAATTGTATTCTTTCTATAATAAACTTTAATTTATGTTTATTTACATATTAATTGTCTGATACTTATTTTATGTGGTGTATTTTTCATAAGTTACCTAATTGGTAAGTGTTAATTCCCCAATCTCATTATTATCTGAGATTGTTTATCTGTAAGTATTTACTGAGACATTTTTATCATCTATGTACATTTTTTATAAAAATGAATATTTTAAGGATTTTTGAAATGTACTCATTATAAAGTTCGTATTTTTAAATGTTTTAAATATTTATCTTTCTAAATCTTTTTAATTAATGCCCATGTTTTCAAAATGATTTTAAGAATTTATTTATATAAACATGAATGATTTGAAATGATAATTATTTTATAATGTTTCGAAGTGGAATTGGACACTTTTATTCCAAAATCCATTTGAAATTTCTTAACTTATAAATGTGTGACTTTTAAATGATTTTACAAAAAGGATATTTCTCTCAAAAAGTTTTACTCATCCTTTTCAACTATGTCAGCATCATTTACTGGATATTATTTTTGATTGAGGTTGATTTATTATAATAAAATCTTCCATGTAGTATTGAATGAGTTATGATATGTTTTACTATGTATGTTCTATTTTTATACCATTCATGGTTTATGGTTAATGTATTGACATATCATATTCTAGTTTTAATACAAATGTTTATGTTATGTTTCAACTATTCATATGAAGAATGCAGTGGAATAGTAAGTGACGGGTGGAGCCCACTATAGCTCCTTGATGAATCGGGAAGTCTCATGAGAAAAACTAGTGTCTTGGCACAAGGCCTTGAAAAAAAATTATTTGTAGTCTTGGCACGAGGACTTGACTCTGTGGTAATGATGTCCGATGTTATGCATTCCCCTGTTTTGAAATTAGTTATTACATGTGATTATTCAACTAGTAGAATATCAATGTGCATGTTTATGTAGTAATGTATGATTTATTTTTTTATATTATGTTCATGTTTATGTTTAAAAATGTTGTTTTTTTATCACACATCTTTCCTTAAAAGTTTATATCTTCCTCTAAATTATTTACCTTTACTGGGCATCTGAGCACACCCCTTTCTTATGTTTTATTTTCCCAGGACTCTAAGAAGTTTATTGTGATTGATATGCAGGGTTATGTTAAAAAGAATAATGGAGTTCTAAAAGAACTATCAATGATGTGTTTTATGTTTGAAATTATAATTTTATGTTAATATATGTAATATATTTTCCAATACTGCTAAATTGATCAGTCATTTTGGACATGATTCCTTTTAATCATGCCAATGTATTAAAATATTTCATCGACTCTGGGCAACTAGGTTTGGGGCGTTACATGGAGTGAAGCTAGCACATTGTCAGGGAAAATCACAGGTTCGTTCAAGCCCTTGTAAAATGTATTTTCCTTAGTTTTAAAGATATTAAAATTTTAATGTTTTGGTGTATTCAGATTTCTTCTATTATTCTCATTCAGTGGAATGAGGTGGATGGCCTCGTTCCCATGTTATCACCCAATGTCATTCTTTACCACTTTTCCTTCCATTGGGTTTTATGAGAATGGATTGAAATTTGTATATATATATGTTGAGTTCACAGTTTTCACATAATTAATTGTAAATGTTCCCCAGGAAACCATGCCAATAGAAGGATCCACATTATTATTGCACAGTTTCTTAAAATATAAGAACTAACTGTGAAACCATCCCAAATCATTAATTTTGGGGGTATTTCTATGTTGGACCATGATATTATGTTAATATGGTTGGTTTTGTGGTGGGGAGACCCACTATGGGAGTCATGTAAGTTCTTTTGTAATGGTTTAACTAAATTCAACCCCTTTTGATGGGGAGTCTATTAAGGCCTCCCCTGGTTTGTGTCCTTATTCCGTCTCTAGAAAATTTAAGTTGCCTATTATGGTGGGGATTCCATTTATGTCTCCCTGTATCAATATCTCAGTTTTTTCCTTGATCATAGATTTGAAGTAGTTACTCTCATAAGAGTTATCTAACTACCAACATCTTCTTTAGGTAATCATTTGGATTGGAGAGCACCCAACTGTTAAGTTAAAGTAATGTAGTGGTAAGCCTATTCTATGATGTTGCTCGTTCAAGTAAATAGAATGATAATTGTTTGAATAGTGATTTTGGAGATTTCTTTTGGGAAAAATTCCAAATATTATTGATCATTTGAGGAATTTGGTGTATGTTTTGGTTTGTAAGGGTATTCCTTCATTAATTGATCACTAGAGGTGTTTTGGACTTTGTGGGAAAAACATGGAAAAGGAGTACATTATGGTTTATCTTTTGGGTTTGGTTATTTCTTTTGGCCTTTCTGTGACTTTCTAGGGACAAAAATCATTATGGCGGGGAGAATTGTTACACCCAGATTTTCAATCCCTACTTTGTTATGCATCACGTTATTGGTTCTTAGTTTTACTTGGATTCTTTGTGTTCGTGGTTTAAATTTTTGATGCCTCTTGTGTTCTTGATCTACAGACATAGTCTTGGGGGTCTTGTATGGTACATGGCCTCATCTTTTTTCCAAGGTATGGTATGATGTTGAGGTGGTTTGGAGTTGAATTTATGACACCATTAAAGGGAATATTGTGGGGTTTGTTATTGAGGTGGTTTGTACCAATCAGGTGGATGAGTATTGGGATGAAGGGAGTGATTTTTTGGGAATTTTTCTCCCATATCCTTAAGCTATATTTCCCCATAGGTTTTCCACTTGGACCACCCTAAAATTTTGGTATAATGGAAGGTTTTTGGGTGGGCATAATATGCCACACGGTTTGGCCATACGGTTTACTAAACCGTGCTGCCAAACCGTGCACCATGTTCAACACATTAAAATTTTCGGTGTTTTGACACTTTTCCCCTTATTTAATTAATCCAAATCCATCCCTTTCATTCCCATTTCATTCCCTGCCTCCAAGGAAAACCTTAAATCTCTCACACCCTCATTTGGAACTCAATTTTAAAGGGATATTAGATGTGGGAAACATCAATATCATGAAATTAGGTCATCCCCCCTTTGACTTATTCCTTCTCATTAGGGTTTATTCTATATTTTCATGAGTTTATAAATGTCCAAATGAAAAGTTTCATAACTAGGGTTTAACCTTGCGTCTTTGTGGAGATATTGTGCGGATTAGGCTCGATTTCACTTCCTTGTGGTGCTGCGGTGGTGCAATTGAAGTTTCGCTCCAAGATTTAAGGGTTTTGACACATTCAGCAGGTGATTATAGGAATTAGAATTATTTGATGAGTTAGTTTGTCTTGATTTATATTTTTATCAAAATTATATTGAATTTTTTTGTGAAAATATTTTTTGGTAGAATTTTTTAAGAGGTTGTTTTCGTGGTGGATTTTTTTTATCAAAAAGTGAATATTTTTGGTCTGTATTCCAGGTTCTATTCTTTAAGGTTGTTTTATGATTCCTAGAATAGTTTTATTAAATGATGTTATGAATTACAATTTTATTTTGATGATATATTTGAATGATTGTGGTCATCAAATGGGGGTTTTAGAATTTTTTTATGAGAAAATCTCGGTCACACTTTTTGGAATTGTTTTGTGATGGTTTTAATTGTTTTCTTGATTTATGTAAAAGATGAAACTATGTTGCCATAATGTTTTGGAAGGCGTGTACTTTTGAAAAATTATATTTTAATGTGAATTGGATTTAATGTAATTTGTATTATATTGTAATGGTTTTTGAAATTTTTTTAATGTTTTTGTTGAAATGTGAAAGAGAGGTGAAATGTGTTGTGGAATGTTTTGTTGTGAGTATGATTTCCCAAATGAATCTGAATGGAAAGGGGGATCATGTGACATGTGTGTGAGATTTTTTTATGTGTGGGACTTGGAAGTGGTATTTTTTGTGAAAATTTCATTTCATTGTTTGGGGAACCGGTTTGAGCACATGGTGGAAAACATGGGTATATGGTGGAAGGACGGGTACTAGTATGTTAGTGATCATGTGGGGTTTTCCCCTATTTCACATATAAAGTTTGAAGATGATAAAACTAACTAAACTATGATGATTATTATGATGATGATAATGATGTAGAACCACTAGGTTATGGTTATACTCTATACAGGTGGCTCATGGTCACAAGAACAAATATTTGTTTGGTAACTTTCACTAAGGTACAAGGTACCTGGGACCCAAAGAGAGCTAGTTCTTAGTTTTTTTTTCTGTTTCCTATGCTCATTAGTTACTTTATTCTTACTATTGGAATGCAATATTTTTGGATGGAAAATTTAGTAGATTTTCCATTCGATTTAATATTTTTTATTCATTAATGTAGCCCTCTTGAAAATGATTTTTATTTAAAGTTTCATTTTTTAAAACTATTACTTTCATTTCTTATTTACAAAACATGAAAAAATCTTTTGCTATAATGATTATAAAATGGAATATTTTTGTGGTATTATCTTACTAATATTTTTCTCAACCCTACTTACACCTTTGTCTGTAAGTAGACTTGCTTATTTAGTTGCAGGTTTTGGTAAAGATTTTAGTTCAAGTTGTTCAGGTTTCTAGCAGTCCTTCTTGGTGATGTGTCATGGAGATGGCTTGTGTTTGGTGAAAATTTCCATGAGGAGGTTATTGGGATGTCCATTTTGGGTTTATTAATTTTTTATAATCCTTAATAATTTTTTTAAATTATGAAATTCACTTCAGAATTTTTGTAAAAGATGGTTTTGTTTTGAAAAAATGATATTGGTTATAATGGATTTGTTTCTTGTTTTCTTTTTATATTGATTGTTAAATCATTCAAAATTCTATTTTGTGATACCTGGGTACTTGTTCCAGCCCATGGGGATCAGTAACACCATTAAGGACTTGCCACATGCTGGATCAAGTGTCGATTTTGATGGAAATCATATTCTGTTTGTGATAATATTATTCATCCCAACTTCCTTGAGGTGAGTTTCCTCCGCCCAATATAAAAATTAGTTGGTAGTACAAAGGATATACATTAACCTCTTGACTTTTTTTGGGGGATATGTCCGCAAAACATTCATTCCCAAAATGGAAAATAGGTAGGAATATTTAGCTGTATGTAGTAATTTTTGGGACTAATGGTTGAATATTTCATGTATCTGGAAAGAATGATATTATTGGGGAATTTTTTAAATTCATATATCTTGGGTTTCTAGTAATATCCCAACCTCTTTAATTGGTGGGAGATCCTAGTTTTATATTGATGGTCACCATAGGAGCACGCATGGACTTCATAAATGATTGTTAGATTCACTCCTTCTTGTATGAATCTAAGAGGATCTCATAAAAGCCTCATTTATTGAGGGAGTTATTCTCAATTTAACCATCCTATATCGTGAAACATACTACAGTGTGACAAATTTAATCTCTTTCAACAAATTCTTCTTATAGAGTCCCATTTTGGAGATAACCAATTATGGGACTCATCCATCTAGGTGTGGTCATTAGTTTATCGTGCTCTGACGTGTTGCTGACTCAATTAATTTCTTCTATATCACATAACATGATAGATGGGACCATTCTTTGAGGTTTGACAAAGATGATTTCTTCATATGGATCAGGTTTAACAAGGATGATGGATGCATTGGCCAGTGTGTCAATGTAATCATTCTTTGATCATGTAATATGATTTAATGTGGGAATAAAAGTGAACTCCTCCATTAGACCCCCAATGTAGCAAGTGAGAGGGGACAATTACTCATTTTTAATTAAACATTCATCATTGATCTGCTTTATCTCCCATTCTGAGTCCCCATTGATCTTTAGTTAATCTATGTGGAGTTGGAGGAAAAGTTTCCATCTAGTGATGATGTCTTGTAATTTTTTGTCATTATTTGTTTAGAAATCAAATAGTGAGAAAGTGTAGGAAAAAATGATTTTTATGGAGAGACAAATACAATTCCCAGACAATCCAGATTGAGCTTTGTGTTTTCCATCCTTATGCTGATAAGGATTTGGGAGGCACCATCAAAGTATGTGTCCCATGTATTGGGAGTGTCATGGAAATATAAGACATCCTCATTTGGAAGCTTGGTTTCCTCTAGTGTATTTTCTTTGGATGGATGTGCTGCGATGAAATTATCTAGGGTTTTCCCTTTCATTAACTTCTATGATATGAACTGACTTCCATATTGCTGCAGAATATCCTGCCATCAAGCTGAATTCATAGTCAACATAGGATGACCAAGGATGTACTTGAGAATATCAATACGAGATACCATGAGAACTTTATTTTGTTCCATGTAATTCCTCATCTTTTCACTGCAAATATGAGTGCCTGTTAGTTCTTATCGACATTAGAATATCTAGTCTCAGTTCCTGGCATCATTCAATTGAGTATGTAGAGAATATTATCACTTCCCACATCATTTTTCTATGTGAGGAGGGTTACCAGGGAGAATTCAATGGTGGCCACATATAATACATGTATCATCCATTCCACCAGAGGCTTTATAATTGGTGGGTACAATGGGTACTCTTTTAGAAATTCAATAGAATTCTCATTATTGTCATCCCATTGATTGGTTATTCTATTATTCATTATCCTAATGAAGGGGAGATATTTTACTCTTATCTTGGAAACGAATAATTGAATGTAAGTGAGGTTCCTTTGGAGTCCACTTAGTTATTTGAGATTTATGGGGGGTGACATTTCTGTAATTGAAATAGTATTTTTGGGGTCAACCTTATTGTCGTAGGTGAACTACAAAAATCCCTGAAACATACAAGAAGTCACCCCAAAAAGAAAGTTTCAATAGATTCATCTTTTGACTACGCGGTCATATCTTTTTAATGATTGTTAAGAGACCCATGAAGTGATCACATCACTATCAGGATTTAATAACCTTATCATAATCATTACAATCGACTATCCTTCCTAGGAATAGATTAAAAATGTTATTCATGGGGACCGGATATGTATCCCTAATGTTTATTAATTCCATTGTTATGAAATAAGAGTACAATATTTTTCTATGGTTTTCTGAAGGTATTTTCTTCATTTTCATTTAGAGCCACATTGATACGATTGTCCCTCAAGTACCCATCCCTGAAGAAAAGGTCTTAAAAGATAGTAGTCACATCAATAAAGGGTTATCTGATTGATAATGATAAATCAACCTTTTGGAAATTCAAATTAAGGTCTCTTAAATCAATACAGACCCTTATATACCCATTCTTTTTCTTGACATGGATTTTTTTGGCCAGAGATCTTGGGTATTTTACATCTTAGACAATTTTGTTTTTGATAAAATTTTCAACTTCCACATACATATTGGTGTTATTAGATAAGTTAATCCACCATCCACCTATTTAAATCCTCGATTCTCATCAGGTAGGATGAGATAGTGAATTTCCACATTTGTATTTAGTTTTGGAATATTGGTTTAGTTCCAATATTACACGTATCAATGCTGATTTAGAAAGGAAATGTACATATCTTGATATTCATGGGAAATAGAAACACTACTAAGAGTAGAAAACAAGTCTTAATCCATTCCCAATTTTATCTGTATGAGCCCATATATGGTGGTGGTGACACTTTTTCCAATTGCTGGAGGGGTAATCCTGATATCAACCTCATCTTCGTCCAATTTTGATTATATGGAGGTATTTTTAGATGAAGTTGTAATTCTAAGGGATTCTTCATCCTGATTAGGGTGAGAGAGGAAATTAAAAGAGAAATTATCATCCCTTGTTAACTGAATGATCATTTAGAGATGTTGGTGATAATTTAATTTTACACTTTCACTGAGAAAAGGAGGGACTTGGACTTCTAGGATCAGATTTTCTACCTTGACCAGATTTATGGGGAGTACATAGTTACTGTCAAACATACTATAGGGATTCACAGGGGTTTTCCCCATGCCATCTAGAGTTAAAAAATGTATATATTCATCCACCACTATATTATTACCCACCTTCATGTAAAAATTCATTTTATCATTTGTGGATCCACATGTCTCTATGGTGGAATGTTAAACATGTACTATGCCAACATTTATATTGATGGAGTATTTCAGACACTGATGGAATGTTGATGGTACCGCCAAGTGGATATGGATATATGGACTCCCAATTATGACAAAATATTCAGTTTCATACTAAATAACAATGAATCAACCATTAGATGTGAGTTCCCCTTACTAGGTATCAAGTCTAGTCTTACTAAGGGGTCATTGCAATACTTATCATACACATGAATGGTATGCATTGTGGGAGATAAATCTTCTTCTACATATAAAATTTTTTGGAGGGTCTAAAATGGTATGAGATTGATCCCATATCCATTATAAATTAGAATCCTTTGGATATTGACAATTTAGATTATACCCAAGACATATAGGTGTATGATGTGCCCTTGTATGGCCTTTTCTGGATCTTAACCATTAAATGAGATGATGACATGAAATTCGGATGACATAGTCTCTACTCAATAGACCTCAGCTGAAGTGACTTCTATATCTAACTCATATTGGATCTGGAGTGCTTCAAAAAGTTCCTCTATGGGTTCCATTGAAATATTATGTTCATCGAGGATTGAGATATTGATTGGAAAAATAATTAACTATTTCATATAATTTTACTTTTATGCCAATTTTTTGCGAATACCGATATTGGGCTTCCCTTGGGCCTGTGGTTCAGGTGTTGAGGCAGTCTTGGTGGATATGCTTGGGGATTATATAGATGTTGAGGGGATACCAATTACATGTTGTGAACGTTGTACCAAAAATTCCCATTGTCTGGGTTGATTGGATTGAAACCATGTTAGGCCATCAAGAAAGGAAATCATATATTGATGAATACTAAAGGACTCAGGGGAACCTCCTTTCCACTTTTAGCCCCATTGGAATTCCTAACCAGGATTTCTGGCCACACATATAGACTCCTTAGGGATATGATCATAATATTAGGTCCAAACATATTTTCATTGTCCCCTGAATCCTTGGTTTTAGTGCATGAGGCCTCTCGTTCCCCTATTATGCATAAGAAATTTATATTCACGGTAATACTCATCATCAGAGAGTGGGTATGCCAAGAATTTCACATTTATAGAACCAAATATAAGCTCTTAATCCAGTATGGATTCCATTTTTTGGGGTGGTACCCATGCTACATATGTTGCAGGGAAAAAATGTGAATGATTTTGGAATTGTGTTGAAGCAGAATAAGATTACTACTCTTCTATTTATTCTAGATTTGGTTCATCATGACCATAATTGGGAGGTACTTATGATGTTTCATACTTAGGTGGTGGATCTATTGAGGGTTTGTGTAGATGTTCTCATAGGGTGACATGGGCCCGATCAACTATTTTTATGGTCATCCAGTTGTCCAAATTTTGTGAATGCCCATCCAAAACATTCTACCATCCATATTCTTCTTCTGACTGGGAAATGATTATTCACGCCACCTATTCTGGAGCATTGTCTAACAAAACCTATCCCTCATAGAATGATATTTGAATATTTCTTCAAAGTCCATGGAGTCCTGGATATTATGACCTATAATTATTTAGTGAGGGCAGTAGTCTAGAGGGTCTATGAGGTTGAAATCTTCATGATTTCTCAGTTGTGGAAGATTGATCATGTTATTGTCCATGGAGGGCAAGAAATAATTGGGTACAAGTTCATTTAAGTAAATTTTTACATTTTCATCCATTCATAAAATCCTAGGTCCCTTTAAATTCTATATTCTTTTGGACGAGGATGGTTTTATGGTTTTCAATACATGACAGGAGGTACTGGGAAGTTTGGATCCTACCTAAGTGCTTGGATGGGCACTGCTGCAAGATGGAGGGTGGTATTTTCTTCTTATACACTTCTTGGACATTGTCACTATGTTGTGGGAATGAGTCGATTTTTTGATTGATTACACTGAATAGAATCTTGAAAACATTTTTACATTTCTAAAAACTCACCAAATCCACCTGGATACTATATAGGGATTAAATTCATTTGTAACTCATCCTTGGGATTTTCAGCTCAGAGTTCCTGAAATTTCTCTTGCATGGGAGGGATGTTGAGTAAATAGGTTAAACCTTTCAATCTTGCTATAAAATCAAACACCCTATCTTTCTCACATTTCTTTCCATTCATTAGGTCAACAATTTGTATCTTTCTTAGTACGGAGATGAATTGATAAAGTAACTGATGATGAAGGGCTTCCCATCATGAAATAGATTCTACTAGAAAACTCAGTAACAATCAATGGTTTTCCATGTCAATGTTTCTACAAAACACCAAATATTGTTTCTCTTCCTATTGATCTTGAGGACCCGTCATTGACCCACATCAGGATACGAAGTGTGTGAGATGATGTCCAATCTCACATGTACCATCAATGGTATAGAATGTAGGATTGGAATAGTTTAGTGGAGGTGTAGTATCATCCAACCATTTGGGATATAGATTAATCTCAGGCTGAACAGGTCTATGTAACCTTTTCCATGGAAAACATTTGAGTAGCAAGGGACATGATGACATTAAACAACTCTGGGGGCACCACTGTGTGTGTTATATCCCATCTAAAATGATTGGGAGGGGGCAGATGATGTGGTCCCACCTTTATCTCCAAATGATTTTCAATTCATCCATTGACCAAATGATTTACATGGCGAGGGATATGCTGTCAATTTAACAAAGGGATGTCAAACCCATTTTTTACTTCCTCATTTATGTAGAATAGATATCAATATTAAGAAAAAATATGATTCTTATATAATTATCTTTCTGGATGACCATCTATGGGAGGTAAAATATTTTTATTTTCTTGAAGAAGATACCGACAAATAATATTTCCCCTGAGTAAATCCTTGTTGAGTTTTTGGAGAGTTTTTATTTCAACATTATATTGTGAAAACTGTTCCTCTGGGGAAGGAACACCAATTATTCTAGGTCATGATCAGGATATAGACATATATTTTTCCATGTAAATTTTATATCATGTAGGTGGGATATTGATATTTAGAAGTGGAATGTTTTAGATCCCACTTTGATTTCGGGTAGACGTAGAAACATTTGGTGGATCCAAATCACCATCCTCTTAGGGTAGATTCCACATGTTTTGGACCTATAAATTTGCATTTTGATCACTTTATGCCATGTTGACAATGTCGACATTCATTGAGTCATATTGTAAAATGGTGGTTGTTCAATTAATTTTTAATCAACATGCTAATTTTGTACTACCTTAATTAGGGTCATTATTTGAACCCTTCCCCATGATAGACCATTTCATCCTATGACCCAGGTTGGGTTTGATTGCCTTTTCCATATATCCCCCTATCTTATCTTGTGAGTAATGTTCTTGAGGGATTTTCTGGTCTTGATCATCGAATGATCCCCATAAAGCATAGGTTTTCCCATGGTTGGAGGGATAGGTGGGTCACTGACCATTTTTCTCCCAACATAGAGAAGGATGATTATCTTTATTGTGATGATGATGAAAATGACCACAAACTAATGGTTTGGGGGTCTTCTGGGTCCGCAATTGTCACCAATTAGTCCTATTGATGAGGAACCAATGAATCTACATGGGGAAGTGATGTTTCCAATGTGGTAGATGAAGATATAATTTCCCCAATTGTAATGGGATGGGGGTGATATGGAATCACCAATGATTCATCTTGGACCCCTTCAGGGGATGTTGAACCTCGAGATGGTGATTGAGATAATAATTCCCCCAACCAAGTGGGAGGGGTGTTAATTGTACCTAAAAAGTATATAACCTGAATCCTCTTAGGAATGGACGCTCTGAGGGGTGGAGGTGGTGGTAGATATTCTTTTAGCACATGGTTATAGATTCTATTGTAGACAGATTCTATGGTTGTTGTTATTTTTTCTCATTTAATGTTGTATAGTTGTCCTTGCATAGGAGATGGGTGTAATGGAAGCCCATGATAAGAACCATTCATTATAGTATATTTCTTGGATGATCGAAACATTAGTATCCCTATCCTAAATTAATTCAAATTTCATTGAGGGTCCTATTTTGATTTCATATTGGCTATCATGTCCCTCTATTCATGATGTATGAGAATCATTGATGTGTGTGAATTCAATTGTAGTGACAAACTAGCATGAACGTTACCTGGTCCGCAGATTTCCCCAAAGTATATAAAATTAAAAGATTCCAATTTTTAGAGTTATTATTGTAATAGGGGTACAAAAAATTGTAACCCTATATACTATCCCCATCTTTAAATATGGATACATGACATTGATTTATAGATTATCTTCTGAAGTGTCATAATATAATTCCGGCATGAATATTGGATATTAGAAATTTAATTTTCTAATTTTAGATAACAAGACATGGATATAGAAGCCATGTATTGATGATAATGGGTATAATAATTTTCAATAGGGGACACTCATATCTAGGATAGTGGTGATATCAAGAATTCCATCACTAATGAGCATCCCATATATTTTGGTGTAGATAATGAATGCATTTCTTTTATAGCTCATTTTGGATCTCATAATCATATATAGTGAGGGTCTATAACATTATGGGGAGGATTTTTCCAATTAACTATCCCCATATGACAATGTTAGCCTCTATCTCATCATATTTACACGCCTCTCTTTAGAGAGACCAAAAAAGAGGGATATGATGGTCACCTGCAGATGTGAGTGGATTATTTCTATAAGTTGATAGAGAATGATATTAAATTGACCTAAAAATCTAAATAACCTCAATATATGATGGTATTATAGTTTTAAGTACATCTATATAGATAAGGGTCTTGGAATGGAGATTATTTCTTCGTTATGGGGAAAGTAAGTTTGGATTAAAATCATTAAAATTAAAAACATTTCATAAAAAGGTTAAAACTGGTGACAAAACAAGAAATTAAAAATATCCAGTTTAGACTAGAAGTGAGATGACATTTTTGTGTCAGGACTCACTATTCACGTAGGTGGAACCACAATCAATTTTTGAGGCTGTTGAACATTATGTGTGGACAAACTAAATTAATAAAGAGTCAGATCAGATTGAGAAAAATAAAACCTAGGATCCAGATCAATAACTAGGAGAGGATATTATTATATAAAAAAAATTGTTTACAAATAATCTTAACAATAATTAATAAATATCATGAGAAAAAAAGACTTTTTTGAAATGGTTATTCATCGGTGGATGGTGTTAGTTTTTAAGAACATATTTCCTCCGTTACTAGACTTGAAATTATAATAATGTTCTTAGAATTTTTATCACATCATCATTACATATACTATAAGACGGATATCATGTTAGATTTATTAGATGTATAATTTGAAGAAGATGTTTATATTAAAATAAATGAATGCTTCTTATTGATAAATATGTAACCACGATGTGAATGATCAAGAAAACTATATATGATTTGATAAGATCCTTGTATGTGGAATTATAAAATTTAATGCTTCCTAAAAAATGAAGAGATATATTGATTTATGAATTCATAGTGGGATAACTTTATTTTTTGGATTTAATGTTCCATTAAAGGAAATACATTTCTTTATATTACAACATATGTATATCTGGGATCTATTACATATGCTTTGAATGGAGTATTCTAAATTTACTCATTCTCCAATTTCTATTTGGCATCAATATCAATTAATATGAAGTTATAAAAAGTGTGAATCAGAAATAATTATAAAAGTTAATAAAATTATTGATAAATATTACATAATCAAGTCTATAAATTGTATATGATGTTAAATTTTGTGCTAGATATCAGATTTATCCAAATGAATCACATATACTGGAAGCTAAAAGAATAATAATGTTTGTTAAAGAACCACATTATAATTTTTAATTATATTAAATAAGATGTGAGTAACATTATTGGATAAATATATTTTGATATGTATAGAGATTGTAATGTAATAAAATTATTATTAGGAAGAATTTTTTTTGGATAATATTGTTTTTCTGGAACAGTAATAAAACAATAATTTTCACTTTGAGTATAATAGAATAAGAATATATATCCTCCAACCTAGGTTGTAGAAATATTATATTAATGAAGGTTCATCTATAATATTAGGGATTTTATGTTATAAAATTATTGTTTATTCATTTTGATATTCAATGTTCCATTGATCTCTCCAAATATACAATAAAAATTAAAGATAAATGAATATTGGTGTTAATTACCATTTGATAAAATAAATGTTTCTAGTGGATAGTTTATTTTTTATGGAATTTGAATAACGTATTAAATTTTTGTTGTTTTCACCAAAGCTAAAACATGCTAATTATTTTCATAACTGAGGCTCTAACTACAGGTTCATTCTCCACCAATGTATTTATTCTAGCTAATTAATATGATTTTATCTTATCAAGGGAAAAAGTTATCCTGTATCTGAGGGATATAATTACATAGAAAAAATTTATTCAAAAATTAGTATAGTGATAAGAAACTCTCTATGATAAAGGATGTGGTTCGATAGAAATTTGATAAAAGAGTTTTTTAATATTAAATTTTGAATGTTGATGCTAATGTCACCAAAAAATCTAAATGGAGTGGAAGAATATCATATGGGGTGTATTTATAACACTTTTATTAATTATTTAAAACTTATTTTTTATTTACATGAGTAGATATGAAATATTTTTTAATGATATTAAAAAAATCATTTCTTAGGAAGTGTTGATGAAAGATTCCTTAATAATTTTTTATAGCATTTCTTTATGATTCACTATTCTATTCTTATCATTATATTCCTAAAATCCTGAATATTATGATCATATAAGTTGATGTCATACACTTTCATATAAGGGTATAAGTAAATAATATTTTATAGGATTTTCATGAGTAGATGTTACCCAAAAGCGATTTATATGTATTCATAGTTTGAACTACATAGTTGATGCTTCAAAATATCAATGAATGATTTGATCAGAATGTCATTGGAAATACCATGAACATTCTGATCATTTTGAAAATAAGAATATGTACCGAGGGTGAGGATATTTATGTTTGAGAGGGTGTAAAAAGTTAAATATAGAGTGATTGGAAAAATCATGTGTCGAATGGTGAAGTAGCATGAAGTAAAAAATTGGATCTTGTAATACTTGATAGAGCATAAACATTTTATGTTGAAAAAGAAGGAAATATCAATATTTTGATTAATGTATCCTAATGGTGAAGTTTTTTATCACATTAGTCATCATATGTTTCATAAATGTTATAAAACAGTCAAAAACACTTGTTTACATGATAGTGTAAGCTGATTTTTCCAGATAGATATTTTTTATGATGTTATCATCTACATAGAGATCCTGTTAAAAGGTGTATAATGTTCGATGTTGTGAAGTTAGGAAGTGTGTTTTTGGAGGAACTCCATTAGAAATAGTCCATCCTATGATGATATATCCAATCTATTATTTAGTTATTCATTAAAAGACGATAGGTGAATGATTAATTTGATAAATAAGCAATGAAAAAATATTTAATGATATTATCAGACAAATTATTCTATAATGTTACACTGTGTAGAGTTGTTTAAACTTATAAAGTCTATGTTGAATAAGGATGGATCATATTAATGTATGAAATTTGTAAAGGAAGATAATACATTGATTAGAAGATTTACCATAGGGAAATTGGTCAAACCAATGTAGAGTTTATCCAACCATGTTAATCTGTCAATATAGATCAGACATAAGGATGCTTGATAGAGAAGAACTGAGAAGAATATTCTAAAAAATTACCGAGAAAAAAACTTGTTGGAAGAATTTCTTAAGAACTACACAGAACCTTTGGAAATCCCTTAACATGAATTTTCTGAGTATATATTTGAAATTATATTATAGATAAAATAAAAATATGATTGAAGTGGTTTCTTTAAACTGAGTTTAATGAAGTTCATTAATGGTTGTGGCCACGAGAGTTTTAATGAAACATAAATAATGTCCTAGAATGGTTGATAAGGATTCAAAAATATTTGTTCATTAAGATTTTTAATGTTTGGGTTCTCATTGAGAAGAAAATGAATTTGAGCTCCTGAATTTTTTTATGAGATCGCATATAAAAATGTGTTGAAATTAAAACTCATACTAAAAATATTCACCCATATGAATGAGCTAATACACAAATGTTTTTTTACTTGGTAAAATTTCAAAATAAATTTGATAAAGGAGAGAGTATAATAGTCTTATTTAACTAACAAATTTATCAAATAGATTTATCAATATGAGTAACTTGTCATTGGTATGAATAATTCTCATCTGATACAGTTTTTAATCAAAGATACCATAATTTTTTATTTGATATAGTTTTCATATATTTTACAAGTAAAATATGATTTGTTCATTGTAGAGATAAGAAATAAGACTCTGGTATTTTAAAGGCGCACAAGCCATTCTAAGATAGATGAATTATGAAGGTTTTCCCGAAGAATATTCATGTCTATTTCATACAAAATAGATATTTCAGGATGAAATATCAATGTTACAGGTAGAAAAGTTTTCTATTGTTTTCTAGCACAATTATATAGGAATATTTTTTTAACTAACTTGTATTAGTATAATCATTCCTGTCAGGAGATAAATAGAGTACAATGAGAGTATAAAAATCTTTTTCTCACTTCATATAATTTTTAAATTCCATGGAATAAATTTTTTTACCATTGAATGGATGTTGGTTCTAAAAATGAGGCAAATTCATGTAAATATTATGTTCATAATTTTAATTCCTATCTTTTTTACTTGTAATATTGTTTTAGAATGTTAATAAGGGTAAAAATAATAATGTTTTTCAGGGATTAATTAAAGGAATATTTAAATTATAGAATATCACTATGGAATGTAGCCACCCCCCCTTCTGACTCGTTTTCAAAATACTATGGATGTTATTTTTTCATAAAAATGAGATATAAAATTTTTCTACATGAAGGATTTGAATAAAAAGGAATTCTTCATACTCAGATGTATCAAAGTTTTGGATTTACATGATCATCTCATTTCTCTTATATATTAAGATATCATTTAATTTTTGAAATACATTTTAAAAAATGAGTTGATTAATTTTATAATCATGTTTTCTGATTCATTGAATTGAATAACATATTTTGAGAAAAACACTAGGTTAATTTTTTTGTCTTAGATAAATAGTTCCTTAATTTTTTATGTTAAATAATAAGGATGATGATCCAAAAACCAATTAGAGTTATATATTTGATAAATTGACTTATTTTAAGAGATAAAAATGTTAAATGTATATAATATTATATATGATACTGAGAAAAATAATTTATATGTTAAATTTTCTAACTAAAAGGAAAGAGTTGTTTTTCAAAATCACAGTGGAAATTGTGTTTCTTAAAATGATATTATAAACAAAATATACTTTTTAAGAGGATCTTGGGAGTATATATGAGCACAATTAAGATTAAACATATACCAATATAATATTTATGTGATTTATTCTAATCTAATTAATGATTTTAGGATATTTCATTGGATGAAAATAATTCAACGAGTTATATTTAAATACTTTTTCAAGTGAATGTCATTATTTCCAAAGGGATAATATCATTCATAATAAACTATTTCCCTCACATTAAATCCTAAATAAGTATTATGATATAAAGGTGATGGGAAACATAAAAAATAACAAATATTTATTATAAAAATGTGAATGTAACATTACACTAAATGGTTTTAGGATGTAATGGTTAATAATAATGTAAATATTTACATTATTTACCAAAACCCAGCATGGAAATGTTTTATGAAAATTTTTATAGGGACACTGATGTTAATAATATAATTTTTTTTTGAAAATAGAAAATTTCCATAAAATTTTTAATGTTGTGTTTTTAAGTATTTTGAAAATTTTTATTGAGTTAAAAAATAATAATAAAAGAGCTAAATCCCACAATTATTAAAACATAATTCCTAGATAGATGTTTCTCACTAATGAGTTTAGTGGGATATACATATAAATTAGACCCTCATATATATATATGTTATTGATTACATATTTATGTAAAATGGTATCCATGAACTAGAAATTATAATAGACATAAGGCTAACCTGGTAGTCTGACACTAATTATATATTTCAAATGTTCTTCCATAATGTTTCTATGTATTATTAATAGTGTTATATAAACATAAAATTAATCTTATAAAATGTAATATAAAATTTTAAATTATTTAACATTGGATAAACACACACACACACAAATGTATTTATATATATAAATATATATCAATATATATATATATTCATGGCATAAAATGAAAATTGACCCCTTAATTTATTACATTGAGTCATCCCAAATTGGTGTTTATCATGGAGTATTATAGGTTATAATGAAATTTCATGAACCAACATTAGTAACCCCTTGAATAAGAACCTAAGGAAATATATTGAAAATCATGAGTTGTATTCCCTATCTCCTCTTGCAGAAAACTGGTTTTATAGAACCAAAATATAACCATTTGGAATAATTTTACCAACAATATTAAATAATCACATCCAAAATTTTACATAAAATTCTAGTATGAACAATCCATTTTTTGTATTCACATAAATTAAATAAATATAAATACCCAATTGGAGTGAATGAAACATGAAAAAAACTCCACCAAAACTGAACATTATTAAATAAAAAATAATTCATTTAAAAATTAAAAATAGAAATTTAGGATGAAAAGGATGATATGTATACATTTTATGAATAAGAATAATCCAATCTCAATTACGAGTAATCACATGTAAGTGATATATGGTCACTACCCCATTCAAAATGAATTCACTTAAATCTAAAAATCATATGAAATATGAATATGATCGTAGCGTGAGACACCTAAAGGAGAAACAATAGAACTATATAATCTGATTGGTATAACAATGGTGTGTAGAACATTTATCCAAGAAATATTTAAATAATGATTTAATGAAGTTCATTTTAGATGAAATATTATTAATTCTATTTTGAAAATATGTTTAAAAAATATTTTTCCATGAGTTTACAAATTTTATATATATAACATGCCATTGGCCTTTTCTATAAAATCTCAAAATTACCTTTATGATAACATAGATAAAACAATCCACCTAAAAAACAGAATTACACCATTACATTAAAGATTATATAGTGGATGAAATAGTTTCATTCATTTATATACCATTTTAGAAAGCATTTATGTAAAATACCTTTCTAATTATCACAATAAACTAGGTAAAAATTAAAAATATAGTTAATATTTAACCATATCAAAAAATGAATGAATATAAACACTACACACATAGTGGTTCCACATGATTTAGTAGAAATAAAAGACACAATATAATAATTAATACCTCATATATAGGATGCAATCACACTATTTTTAATTGGAAACTACACAGGTTCTAAAGAGTGATCTTCATAGAAAGACTAAAACATGGACTATCCTACTGGCCTATATTAAATCTTAACGAAAATTACACAAGACTATCCCACACCGCTATTATCAAAATTATACTTCCTAATTATCCCTATTAGACCATAAATCTAGGGTGAATTAGATGTGTGTGAACCAACTATTGTTGAATAAAACATTATAACTCTCATATCCTTGTGTTTCAAGGAAATAGATAACTGGAGGTAGAAAAACATTTGAATCACATGATCAACAATGAATAAAAAATAAATATAAATATAATTTCACCTGTAGAACTATCAAAAGAAACATAACCATTCATATCATCCATTATAAAAAATATATAAAAAATCCCTTTGGTGATTGAAAAAATATAAGCAGAAAATGTTGAAAGGAGAAATATTTAGGGTCACATATTGAAACCAAAAAATTATAATCTATAATGTTACAAACATTCCATTATTAATTCAAAATTTTATTTATTTTTCAACTATTTTAAACAAATATTTTAAACTACCTTTAATGTTATTTAGAACATAAATCCTTAGATATATGAAACCATTTTAAAAATAAAAACATTATATTCCTTTTCAAAATTATATTCATATCCACATTTCCCCCACTTCATGACCCAAAAATGGTTACATACCATTAATTATCACATTTAATTAAAAAAATCTATTATGATTTTTTATATACAATTGGAACACAATGAAACACTAAATAGTAGGGAATCAATTTAAATAAACATCATAGAATATGTAAAATAACATGAAGAAAATAACTAAACATATTATAGTCACAAAATATAGATATAATTTTTACAATAAAATATGTAGATCCATTTGACACATGATACCATCACAATGGAAGGATGTACAAAACAAAGACTACCTCATTGGGATGAAGAAAAAGTTGTAATAAATCATATATATTAGTGGAATAAAATTCATGGAAGTAAATGACCTCAATAAGATAAATCAACCAGATACACCAACATTTGTATCAAACCCAATCCATAATTATACACCAAAATATTAGTTTTTCTAATTGAATAGAGGATCAGGAAGGAAATTTGATATGAGGGGAGAAGAGGAATGTCAATGTAGAAAATATAGATTTACCATGAAGATCTCTTGAAATAAAGTGATTAAAATCATTGTATCAAAAGGAGAAGAAGTGGTACACCTCGGGATATCCCATATCCTCAGATAATAAAATTTAGGGGTAAGAGAAAGATAAAATCCATTATAAGTAAATAAAGAAATTCTTTAAAAACAAAATGAATATAACATAGGGCATGTCTCCACCAATTCATGGTGCCCTTCCACTGTAATGTGGTTAGCTCACAAAGGCTGCCTCTAGAGACTGACACATGGACCATAATATTGAATGATATAACCCACCCCTAAATATTTTCAAAAAATCTCCTCCCTCTCACTATGAGAAATAATGGGGAGAGACTCTTAACAAATATCTAAAAACATCCACCTATGTTCCACTATAGTGTGGACCTGGTCCTCTCACCTACATAACATCCCATAACAAATAACTAGGGCCTTTTGTTATCCATTCTCACCCAAAATGAATGTATTTCTTAAGTGGGGTTTCATGTAGGATTTAGTATATTATTTTTTGATTTTATTACATTAGGAATTTTAATAAGGTGTACTAATATAATTAATTTTATAAATATTTTTGTTTTATGAATTATGGGTCCTTACATTAAATTTATTTTTAATATATTTATTAATTTAAAGTTCATAAAAATCATCTTTTTTTATTCATCATGTAAAAAATATCTTAGGGTGATTATTTGAGAATTTTCTAAAATAAATTACTTTTTGGGTGAAAAGTGAAAAAAAGAGTTTTTAACAAAACCATATATTTTATGACATTATCCTAATAAAATCCTGACTTAAAAACCCATAAAACATTATTCATAACCAAATATATATTCTAGAAAAAAAAATGTATTTTAAAAATATTATTTTTAAAACTAATAACATTTTTTTGGAATTTTTAAACCTAACGTAATATTTGATTCTAATAAAAATAATTTTTAGTATTTTTAATATAATTAATAATAAACAATGAATAATTAAGTTTTGTCTCAATTTTAAAGCCTTATAAAATCCTTTGGTTATTGATAAAAATATTAATTTTATGAAAATAATTAAGCTTTATAATTTTATCCTCAAATTATTTTTTAATTTAAAAATTAGGATTTTTAAAAATATATTCCAAATGAGATATTAATATATTATTTTAAAATTAATATTTAAAACTTTTTAAAATTAAATGGATGAAATGTATTTCATATTACATATCAAAATTCCATAATTAGGATAAATTTGTTCTTTCAATTTTAGACATGAAATTAAATTACTTAGGTAAAAATATGTCACTATGGAATTATAACATGCTCGTGTTTGGGTTGGTTTTATGACCTATGAGAATATTTTTATTAGGATTATAAAATAAATGATATAGAAATATTTTATACTATAATTATTACATAAAAATGATTAATTTTAAATTCCCTAATAATTTTTTAATGATTAATAATTAAACAAGATCATTCAATAATCAAACGTATCTAATTAATTCCAACATATTCTTCTTCTGGTCAGTTTAATTTACCACATGAACGATGCTTTAATTTTTTGTCCTGGATGGTTAAAAAAACATAATTTTTGGTAATATATAAAATTAATACAAAAAAGTGTTTTAATGTAATAAATTTTTTAAAATTTATCTTAATATTATTAAATTAATGTTTTTGTGATAAATGTTACTGAAAGAAACACATTTTAAATTTAATATTTATGAATCAAAATTGAAAATTCAATATAATAAAAATGGACCATAATAAATAATTCCGAAACATATATTTATAGAACCATGACCCTTATATATATTATGTATTTATAATATTATACTACTAATAGAAACTATATTACAAAAAATACATGGATTGGTAAAACCCACTAATTTAAAACAATTAATATTAAGTAAAAAACAAAAAAATATGATTTAATAAATAGAAAAAAATATTATTAAAGGAAGGTAATAAATATGAATGAGGATTTACAACAGATTTCTAATGAGTCAAAAATTATTATGTAGGATGCTAGAACATGTTTGACTATGAAAAATCACAAATTTGTGTTTTTATGAAATAAATTTTATTTCATTGAGTCATAAACAATATTTCTTGATTTTGATATTAATATATAATATTATGAATAAAATTATATAACATATATGTTTTTCCTTTTTATTTGGGTAATTATCATTTTCCCATCAGAATAATCCCCTTAAAAAAATTTCCTTACTCATAATAATTCTATGTTGTTAAGAATAATTCTTACCCTTTATAAAGGAACTATCACATCTGTGTGAATATATTTCTTCTTATAAAGTTATAATTTATAAACTAGAATCCCAACTTTTTTAACTATAATGATATTTATAATTCACTTTACATTTTTTGAATATATTTTTTGTCATCCTTTTTAGTGATATTGGTTTCACTAAGGGTTTTTTTAAATAAAAAATGATTTTATATTCATATACTAAACATTTCCTCCCACTATAAACTTATTATCTATATGATTATTTATTTTAATGGTTACATTAATGAATAAATTTTTATTGAAATTTTTCTAAAATATTCTTTACTTATTAACATATGGGTTTTGAGAGATACTTGTTATCTTTTCCTTGACAAAAATGTAAAATTGTTTTCAGAAATATATTGTATTCTAGTTATTATTTAATATATATTATCTATCTTCTATAAATAATTTTTAAGGATCACACTCTAAACACCCTTATAAAATAATTATATTGGATTATATAATTGTAGATTTATCTGATCAAATTCTTGATACCATTTTGATATGATAATAGTTACAAATTTTATGTAACACCTTTTCTATACAGGGGTTATTTATAAGATAATGAATAGTCATTTTCATGTGGAGGATATAATTATAGATAAAAATGAGTTGGGTCCAATATTTCTCTCAAATTTATGGGTTATGTTTTTATATCTCTTATGATAATGAAATTCGTAGGCATGATTGTGTTTTATAAAATGTTTTAATGTGTATATATTATTTGGGTTGTTCATAGATAATGAACATTAATGTGTTTTCTAAAAATGTGTCCTTGTGCTTATGTATTTTCTATAATTCTAATTATGTGCAACATTTGTTATCTATGAAAAATTTACATGTTATTCCATGATCTAATGTTACGTGTCCACAGATTACGATTATTTTCCATTATTTATATTTCATTATTTATGTTTATAGTTACATGGCGATTCTTTTGTCTCATTCATTTATCCATTATGTAATATATTTGTTTTTAATTTTATATTATGATTCCATGGTCCTTATAAAAATATATTTGTCATATGATTTATGTTTTCTGATTATCTTATCATCTAAATATTTGTGTCATGTTGATATATTTTATTTACTGAGATTTTAACTCAATTGTTCTTTTATTTAATTATCTTATAAATTATAAACAATATTATGTGTGTAAATAAGTCTTATATATAATTTATTATTGGATATGTTAAAGTAATAATGTTTAATAAGGTGTTTATATAACTAATCACTGAAGGCACTAAATCTTTGTTTATTCTTGACAATGTGATTAAATGGTAAATGTAATGTTAAAATTATAATAAGGTTTTAAGATATATATATATATTTTTTATCACCGCAATTGGTATCAGAGCATTTTTTTGTTATTTTTATAGATTAAGATTAGAATAAATTACTGAGAAACCAATTAAGTGGTAAAAATAAGAAAATTCCAAAAAAATAGTTAGTTATAGAGTATGTGGTTTCCAAGAAACAAAATCACTACTAGGACTAAAAATAGTCGATGCGGGATTTTGAAAAAGATTCACATATGGGAAATAACCATAAAAAATAGAAGTGAATTAACTAGATCTTATCTTAGTGAATGATAAAGGTTTCATTCTATAAATTTGTCTTGAAAGTCTAGGGGGACATTCTTTTATAATTTCATATTCTCATTATGAACTATTATTATAGATTCTATCACACCCATCCCAATGGGACCCATGTCACAACTCCCTAGGACTGCCTCCAATGAGACAAGGACTGGCGACTATAGTAGTGTAGGAATATCACTAACATGATAGTCCGTAACCTAAGAACCTGTACACACAAAATATATAATCTCATAAAATGATGAAATGTAAAAAAACTAATGAACCATATATTTATACCTCTAAATTCCACAACTAGAGTACAAAAACAAGTCTGGAAAGTAAATAGGACCAAATAAAATCCCAACCCAAATAGGTTGAATACAATTTTATCCTGAATGTAAAAATGGGTTATGCTATCCTGATAACACAAGGAAAAACCATAGATTGTTCAGCTCACTAATATCTAACTAGTAGTAGTCCCTCTTAATGTCTTCCAAAATATCGATTGTCTTCACAAGACATGACACACATGTGAAATTCCATAAAGGGGTTTGTATAAAAATATATAGAAGGACTCTATAAAACCAAAAACAATAGTTTAAAAAGTATAATATTCATATCTACATAGGTATGTGTCTACAACAATTATAATATGACTATCCATATGTACCCAACAAAGACACACAATATCAAGGTAATGATAAAATAGTAATACTAGCCTAGGATTCATGCTCGAAGGTTCCAAATAGAACTCATTTGGAAGGACAAACTCCAAATATCTGATAGAACTAATATTGAATATCTGAGAGGTTGTGATTGTCAATATGAGGAATAGGAAGAATACACTAGATGTATAAAGAGATACAGTACACAAATAGGTTTTAACACCCAAGGTCATGGGTATACCGAAAAATCAATCCAGAATAACCCAATAAGTAGTGGATTGATACATGTGTAGTGTTGGACATAGAGATACCAAGAACTCCACCTTGGTAAATAAGATGATATATTATCTCTCTCTAGGAATCATTGATGGATTCCAATAACTCCATCCAACAAGTCCCACTAAAGGGATAACGATCCTATGTTTAGGATGAAATTCTATACTAACCCTCATGGAATGAGTATAGGTAACATAGAATAATTAATAATTTCGAAGATAAAGAGGAAAATGGCTTCAAGAATTCATTATATTAGTACATTATGTGAACTTATAGTATATAGCGTGAGACTTTGGTGTCAGGTCTTTCCCATGTAAACAACCCATATTTGTGTTTGCATCAAAGTAACCAGTGTTCCCATGCATGTGTATTTCCTCTAGTTTCCATGTACACAAATTTTCCCATTTACACTTGGCCTAGTCATGTCCGTGTATGATTATTGGTCATGAATTTTCCTTTTTTACTCTTAGTTATGTATGTGTGCCATCCAAGGTGCTTACTAACATTCTAGGTAAGGGTCCCACAATGTGTTACCGAGTCACATTCCATGTGATAGATAAATTCTAATGGACACCATAACTTTTTTATAAGTGTCCCACATGGTGTGTGTTTATAAAATACATGTATTGTGTATCATATTTCTAGAAACACAATGGTTCCTCATGCGTCTTCCGGAATCCTTCACCGCCATAGTCAATTGTTCCCATAGAGCTCAAATATGGGGTTTATTGACCTTTCCTCCACAAATTGCTAGATACTATCTTTTAGTATTCCAAAAATCATTTCTTGTAATGATACCTCCATATTTTTTCAAAATCTATAGGTAGACACCTCAAACTGGTCCATATCACTCTATTTTATCATGTTAGCATGATCCTTTCCATATACTGAGTCTGGTTTTGAGATATTGAATCTTTGCACTACAAAATGGTAGTGAAATTCTTGATTCTTCTATATATGGGTTGAACAACCTTGAAAATCAAACCTCGTGTGATAAAATCAAATAGAACAGTGGTAAAAAACTGATAATGTTGAAAAATAAGAATGATCGTTGTCCATGTTTGGTTGGCCACATTCCATTTCCATTAGAATGATGTATTAATAACCAATAATAAATAAACAATTTACCTAAATACATTATCACATAAAAACCATCCCAAAAACAACCAATCCATGAAACAATTATTTTATCTATTTATTCAAATGTTCATATAAATAAACAATTGGTATGAAATTCATTAAAAAATCATCCTACCATGATTTGGATAGATCACTAATGAAGAATGAATACTAATTATTTTATTTGGTGAGATCATTGGATTATGTTGTACACTGATTTTATAATTGTGATCTGGTTGTTGTCCACCCATGGAATCTCTTCCATTGGATCCAATGTATCTCATTGTCTTATAGGGTGATGTGGATAACCCAATAAATCATCAATAATTATGTTTATAAAGACATTATTAGGTCACTCCATAAATGAAAAAAAATATTAATTGACCAAATTTATTCATATTTATGCCTACGATGAATTTTTTTTTCAAAACCATGCACCAAATAATGTTATTTCATGCCTTAGGTGAACCTCATGCTCTGAACAAAATAGTTTTTTCATATTTTATATCCAAGAATCCTTTTAAAATTTATTCCATTTGTTCAACAAAGACGACCATGTTTATTATATAATATATTTCAAACATTAATTCAGGGCACAATGAACCTTAGAATCATAGGCCATCTATGTTTATACACTAAAAAATAATCCATACAATATCTAAAAACAATACATAAAAAATCCATGTCAATAAATTCTCCCAACCAAGGGGATTTACATCCCAAAAATCTATACAATGTCTCTCTGAGAAATATGTGGGAACTAATAATGCATCTGATCATCCTACTCCTAAGTTCTCTACTGAAAATTATTATTCTATGAACTAACACATACTAAAGTAATATCTTACCATTAAAGGATAGTCACCTACTGATTCTCAATCTATGCATGTTATATTGAGAAGGTAGCTCAATCCTTGATTTATACCTCCCCCCCAGTCAATAACAACTGACAAATCATACATGTACCACCTTAGCTATGACACGTGGAAGACGTCATGCACCCAGTCTAACTATGTTGGTAGATCTAAGGGGTAAACCACCTCACCAACTCTATATTGTATCTATAAAGGGATAATGAATCATAGATATTTCATGCTTCCCTAGAAAAATCTCTATAATTCTCATTGAGGGGAAACCCAAAGGAACACACATTCTTCCTCCTTAAACTATAGATTCCTCCAACATGTATCCTCATAGGACTTATGATATCTTCTTTTATTCCTCATCTATTCATAGATGATCTTTATCTTTTCTATGGTGGCTCACCCAAACTCTAGGTCTATAATATCTAACTCTACCAGGTCAATCTAGAAAAGTCATGACATACAGGGTCACCTATACAAGTCCTCTAATGGTGTCATATAGAAGTTGGAATTGTATTTTTAGTTGTACAAAGTCTAAACCATTGGTAATGGATCCTCGCTACTAAATATAAAGTCCAACATGTAAGCTCACAACATTTCCTCCATATCTTATTTGGTTCCCTTAGATTGGCCATCAGAATGTGGGTGAAAATATGTTCTCAAACATAGATGACTCCCAAAATACTCATACAATTATTTCCATAACTAATATTTAAAGTGATAATCATGAGTAAAAATGATCATTGAGTGAACTCCGTGGATTTTGAGTATATCATAAACTTAGATACATCCAAGGATATCTATTTTTCTCTTCTCTTGAATAGCTAGAAAGTGGGATGAATTGTTGAGTCAGTCTACAACCACCAAGATAGCATCGTACCCCTATACATACATGGTAACTCCATCATGATGTCCATAGATATCACATCCAAATTCCTCTCTAGAACCTCAAGGTGTTGATCTAAACCTGGTAGAACATGGTGCTCAGCCTTTACATGCTGACATGTAAGTCATCAAGAGACAAACTCTACAACTCCCTTATAAATATTTGGCAGCTGAAACTGACATCACAGGTTATGGAACAACTTTTATACACAAATATGCACCACTAAAATATATATATTAAAATATCCCCAACCCTTATCCGCCAATTTCAGTGGTACCATCATGCATCCTCTAAAAATAAATACATGCTCCCCACCTTCATAAAATCTTTCAGGAGGATGTCTAGTGGATAACTGTGTATATAGGGTATCACAACCAACATCCCCAAGTGGTGCTTCCCTGAATTGATACATAATTGGAGGTGTAGAAACCATAGATCAAAGGTAATATGGTATATCTACATATATAATGGATAACTACAATGAGGCTAACTAATTTAGTGCCTCACTCAGAAACATCAAACAAGATCTCTTACTCAGAGGATTCACTACCATATTATCGTTCCTAGTAGTATAGAAAATATAAAATTCATAATCCTCAAAAAAATATTGTAATTTCCTTTATCTCAACTTTATATAATTCTAGAGGAATATATACTTGGGACTATTTTGGTTTAATAGATGATAAAATAATCACCCAATAGGTAGTGTCACCACGTCTTAAGTTAGAAGACTAACACTGCTACATCAAGATTGTGGATCGTGTTGTTCTACTATTGTGGTCTCATATAATGTGAGCCATAGAAAATCACTGCATTCCTATTCATCAAAACACAACGAAAGAAAGTTTTTGACTCATTATAGAGGACCACACACTACACACCCTCCTTTGGAAATCTCAATAGGGGAGCGCTCATCAATATCAAGCTAAACTCCTAAATATACTTCTAGCACCTCTCTGTTCACATGAAAGGATTTCCTATTTAGATCATATATTTCATGGGAGATGATATCTGAGATAAATTTGGTTTATATTTCCAAAAACATATTTCCAATAAAAGGAATATCAGTACATATGTCACATTTTTGTGTGGATCCCATGCTAACATTGCCTCAATATTTTCTACTACCATTTCCACACCATATGATATGATAATGTTTCCCCAAAAGTGGACCTCTGGAATTTAGAACTGGAATATAAATAGATTCATATAAGGACAATGCTCTTAGAGTATGTCCAAACCATCCTCGAGTGCCTCAAATGATCTCCCTTGGATCTAGAGTACACCAGGATAGCATTGATAAATGCTAGCACACTATAGTTAAAAATGGATTAATTATTCAGTTAATGAGTCCAACAAACAATGATGGTGAATTTTTCAGGCCAAAGGGGACCATTATGTTTATGTAGTGACTATAGAGATATTTTAATGAAATATTTTCTATATCATCACCTCGTAATCACTACTAGTGACAGGTGCATATGGGGCTATCATTTGAGAATCACCATTCCCCTCTCAACTGGTCATAGAGTTCATCAATCATTAATAGTGAATAATTGTTTTTCACAATCACTTGGTTTAGGTGACGGTATTGCACCCATGAAACTATGCTCCAATATATCTTATTGGTGAAAAAACTAGGGTTTCTCTAGTTTTATCATTGGTAGTGGATAATTTATTTTCACAGTCACTTGGTTTAGGTGATGGTAGTTCACACATGATTTCAAGATCTCATCCACCTTATTTTGGAAAAATAGTATAGCTACAAATGGTTAAATTCTGAGTCTAATAAATCATTTTTCTAAAAGTCCTTGAACATTATCCTCCACTCATGATTCCCTTTAGGAACAATGACATATAATGGCACAAAAATCTTTTTCATCCTCTTGTATAGATCAATTTAGAATTATATCGTTTAGTGGAGAGGTATGCCTAGAACATCTCTAGGAAAGATTTCCTCATACTCCACCACCACTGATAGGAATTGCCAACTCATAACATCCACCACACCAAGGGTAATGGAATCTACATATTGAGTAATTGAATAAACCCTCTTATGCACGAGTTCATCCTATACTGCCTGGGTTTCCTTTTAATGAACAATGGAAAACAAATCCCCATTGCTACAAACACACCACATCCTTATCATCAAACAGTCTATATAGGAATGAGCTATATATATCCATTCTATAAAAATGATGACATCATAAGGACTCGTCCATACTATAAAGTGATCCTAATAGAAACTCTCTCATCCAAGATTTGCATCACACATTTGGTATAAGATTGTGGTCACTGAGTCATATCAAATATGAGACTCAAATCGTAGAGGTCGAGCCAAGGGCTCAATCGAAATCTCATTGAATCAAAACAAGTATAGGAAAATAAAGGATTTATTTTTACATGTTTCTATCAGTACTACAACTAAGGTAGAAGAGGCACTAATCCTACATCATATCATTCATGAAGCCTTTGGTTTTTATACCTTGACTTCCTATAGTTCACCCCACCCCTATCCTCCATCTCCTTGAGTCTGGTGTGCACAACCCATGGGTCATGGATGTAACAAGTAGAAGTGTCTACCACATCTATCTTCTCTCCAATATCCTTTACCACATACCATACCATATGAACATGTATTCTCCTCCTACTACCTCTACCTTAGTGGCCCAACCACTATATACGTATTAGACATATTAAGGATCAGAAAATCCTTAACAATATCCCCCTTCCATCACATGACTAGGACTACCTCTCTTTTGAATGACTAGACCCATCCTATGAGTCCTTGACAACATACCCTATATTAAATGAACATATTCTTAAAGGAGTCACATTTCTAGGTCCTTGATAATAACATCAACGCCTTTATGATGATGTCTCTGCTTCTATATTACCACAACTGACAACCTCTATCTGCATATACTACTCTTGGAAACTATCAACCACCAATACTCACTCCACCACCCTTGCATTGGAAGGAATGAATAGGGGTATAATAAAGGATCATATGTTTCTATACAGTCCTGAATCAATGGTCTGAGCCAAAAATATCTAGCCACAAACCATATCCATGGAATACGAAGAGATATTGGTAAACCTCGATTAATACAATGTTATTATCATAATACCCTAATTTAGATATAGAAAAATATGGATGTATATATCACTCAATGTATGTAGATAAAATTACTCTCTGAAATGTCCCTTAAACTCTCATGATGATAAATTCAACTCCTCGTAATATTGGGTACCTAAAACCCACCATTATCCTATTGATCCATAAAGAGGGCTTGATACAAGAACCACTATCTAATCTGCCTATGACCCAAGAAGATGTAAAACTCATGTCACCACATCAATCTATTCCTTAGTATCCTCTAGGTTGGGATTTCCATAGAGCCCTAGGGGTAACTTTTCCTATGATTCAAGAAGTGCACTCATCTTGCGCACCTCATACTCTCATACTATTAGTATCATCTACTTATTTGTAGGTGGTGGTATAAATAGTGCAACAACTAGAGATAAAACCTCTGTAAATAGTCCATGTATCAATGACTCATCATTAAGGGGATCAACCACATGATCTTGATGTTGAATCTAAGCTGGAATACATTGTATAAGAATTCAAAAATTGAAAATATGTACAATAGTCAATGAATATATCTAAAGAGAAAACTCAATTTGGTCATGGAATTCCCAACACATTACTATATGATGCATGTAACAATTTATTCATGAAACTATTTTCCTCTTGTACTGAGTCGAAAGGAAGGGTATTAGAGTCCTGTTGAATGGATACATTGGTTGCTGCCCCAACACATGAGTCCCTAGCATGAAATCAGAAGTCAAAAAACATAATACTATTCCTACAAACCCATATCATCGACACCTATCAAAAGTTATAACCAGCTGATATTTGATACGACTATGTCATGACACCTAATAATGGGGCCCTTTCCATGACTCCCAATCTCAACTCCAGTAGGCCATAGGATGACAACTATCATTGAGAAGGTATATCACTAACATAGGATGCCTTATCCTAAGTACATGTATACACACACAAACACAAATCTAGAATCCCATTCAATGCATAATTTAATAAAACTGATTAACCATTTAAGCATGCATCTAAATCCCATAACCAAAGTAGGAAAACTTATACGATAATGTTAATAGGGAATAATATAATCAACCCTAAAGAGAATAAAAATAATTCAAACCTTAATTTTATGATGGGGAGTATTGTTAAGATACCATAGGGACACACCTTGATATATTCATATCACTACCATCATTCTAGTATGGATACCTCTAGTACTCCATTAAAAGGTCGATCATTAGTAAAAGACATGAAACATTTTAAGAAAATCCCATGAAATAGTAAGTATAATAATACCTAGAAGGACACCTTGAATCCACAATGAATTTAAAAACAAGAATAATAGTCATATCAATGTATAAATATTTTTGAAAATAATATAACAATACTATCTAGATATACTTTACAAAGATAGATATCCTCAAGGTAACGTAACAACCGAAATTCCATCATGAAATTATTTCTCAAAGGATCCACATGTCACTCAATCAAGACAATAAACTCCATGGACCAAATATCACTAATGGAGTCCTTATGAGAGGTTTTTTTGTCGGGTCTCATCATAGGAAGGATGCAATTGATGTATTAAGAGATATGGTACAAAAAATAATGATCACAGCCAAGTCTATGGGGAATACCAACAACCCAATCTGGAATAAAACCCTAAGTAGAAGATCGACACCTGTGTAGTGTTGGTCATGATGAAACCAAGAACCACACCTTAGGAAATAAAATGATAGATGATCTCACACCGGACCTCATAAAAGGATTTCTAAAACTCCTTCCATGAATTCTTGGCTTAAGTGTCATATATACTTTGTGTAGGACTCGATACCATTATAACTATCAGGGAATTGATATAGAGAATGCACTATAAGAAAAATTTCCAAGATACATAGTTAAAGGGATTCAAAACTTCTTTTAAGTAGTAAACAATGTTTACTAGTACTACAACACATGTACCTTAGGTGCTGGGTGCTACCCATATAAACGGACCATGGTCATGTCTGTGTCAATGTACCTGACATAAACATTCTTGTGTACATATACCTTTGTTCAAGTACAAGGCTCTACCCATGTACACTGAGCCTGAAAATGTACATATATAAGTAAATGGCTCACCCATCCTCATGTACTCCTGTTCATGTCAATGTAGAGTTCGAGGTACATACCATGTTCTGAGTAAAGGGCCTCAAGCCATGTGACTGAGTCACACCCCGTGTGATACATAACTTCTTGAGGAAACCCTAGACAACGTACAGGGGTCCCACATGGTGTGTGATTCTGAAATACATGTCATTTTTATCAAATTTATATAAACCAATTGGTTACTCAAATGAATTCTTTAATCTATCACTGCTTCCATCAACCATTACCTTGGAACTCATATGTATGTTTTAACCACCCTTACTATTGTTCATCAGCTGATTCTGGCTTCTTATTTACTAGAAACCATTTCTTGTAACGATACCTCCATTTTCATCCAAAACCATTTGCTAACACGTCCAATCAAGCTTAATCAATCGCAATTATCATCATCGCATGGTCCCTTCACCATATTCAGTTCGAATCAATTATATTGAATCATTTTTTATGAAATGGGAAAACAACATTTGATTCCTTGGTATTTGCGTCAAACCACTATGAAAATGAAACCCTAGGTGATGAACAAACCTAAAAAAATGGTAGAAAACAATGAAACATGAAATATAGGAATAAAACTCACCCATGCTAGGTTTTCCGTAATACACTTCCAATAGATCAATGAATGAATAACAATGATTAAATAAACAATTCTCCTAAATATATACCCATAGATAACCCATCCTAGAAAAATGACTAATCTATGAACCAATAAATTCATTGATTTATTAATTTCCATCATAGAAATATGAAATAGGGAATTAAATCAAATCAAAAAAGAATCATACACCAGTTTGGATCCATTACCAATTAATAACGATGTTTCATCACAGTTATTAGCATGGTCATTTTATTCAAGTGTGCAATAATCAATGAACTGTGATTTATTTTTTCACCCACGGAATCTCCTACAGTAGATCCAATGGATCTATTTTATTTGTATGGTTATGTGGGTAACCATTAAAATCCCACATAAACATGTTTATAAAGATATTATTAGATCTCTATGTTATTGAAGAATATAATTACTTAGTTTAATTAATTTAATTCATTTTTATTCCCCTAATTAAATTTTCAAAAAATACCCCATGATGAAAAAGGTTTTGCATTGAATAATGTAAAACCCATGATATAATATTAATGTATTACTTTTATCTCGGACTTAGTCCTCCTTCTATAATTAATTCTATTTTTTTCAAGAAATTTGCATGTGCATTATATTTAATATATTTTATATTATTCAAATACTTATTCCAAGAACATTGGGCCCTAGAATCCTATTCCATCTCAATGTTTGGTCTCAAAAATAATCTATACAATATCTAAAAATAATACATTGATAATCCACATCATTATAGTTTCAGATATGGTTAGCTTAGAAATCCTAAGGGGAAAAGATAATGTATGACCAAGATTAAACTCTAGAGGAATTTAGTTTATAGTGTACATGTTATTTATAAGTTATTTAATCTATGTTCATAGTTTAACTATTATAATTACTTTCATAACATACTTAATAGTCTTTTATTAAATTGATAGATCCAAAATTAATCACGTTAAAAATGATTTTGAAGGGAAATCACTATATTTTTTCAATGATCTAACCAATTTATAAGAGTTAGAGTGAAAACCCCAATGGAAATGTATTTAAATTTTTTTATGGAAATGAATAATTATGAGAAAAAAATTGGGCTCCAAAATACACCAAGGAATAGAGAACATTATATCAAAACCATTATGATACACATCCTACCTCTTTTAGTGGGTATATTAACCCAAATTTTTTTGAAAAAATGATTATGGAAATTGATAAAAAAAATTCTATTATTGCATGCTCAGTTTATGAGAATTTATTTCCAAATGCCTATATTTTGAATATATAGTTAACACAATAGTGGATCCTCATTAAACATTCAATGGAAATGAAAAGTTTTACAGTAAAGGATGAAGAGTTTCAATAAAATATTATTCACCGACTATTTTCCTCAAAATATTCACATGAAAATTGAATGATAATTTCTAGTTAGAAATAAAATAATGATGAATCCTTTGGTAATTTTGAATATAACATCATGAGAAATAGACGGTAAACCTCATGTTTTAAAATTTATTTCATAATAAATATATATAGATTCATTAGTGTCCAAAAACCAAGTCTTCAATAGGTATAAAATTATGAGACATTGGAATCTATAAACAAATTTCTCAATATATGAATAAGGTGGAGGTTGAAACTAGGAACTCTCAACATTATTGGGGAAAAAAATTGGTGTATTCGAGAAGATATGATGATAATTCACAGTGAAGAAAGAAATTTAAATATCCTAATTTTAAATTTTTTTTGGGAAAGCCCCAAATTAATTTCCTCATGGGATTAAAGGAGTTTTTAAAGTGTTCTATATTAGGACACTAAGGCCAAAATTGTCGAAGTAATTTTAAGAGGAAGGATACAAAATGTTGGAGAAGAAGGTCGTGGATAATGAGTCATATAAACTACAATGCATTAAATGAATATAATATGTATATTTTTAATGTTAATTTCCAAATCATTGTATTGATTAAAATGATCAATGTTTGAAACCTATTAAGATAATGGAATAAGGTAAAAGCCTATTATATTACATCGATAGATGTAGATAATGAAATATAATCATTGTAAGGTAAAAAATATATGATAGTGTATAACTATTAATGTTTTATTTGGATAAGGTTACATCAACTCCTTTATATCATTAATGATTTAGAAAGACATCAAATCCGTAACCAAATGATATGACACTGAATTATGATTGAAAAATCATAGTTTTGAGATAAAAGAGTTTCATGTCTACCAATAATCTTTCATATTTATTTATAAGAATATGATTCCTTAAAATCTAATAATATCTCATTTATTTTAATTTTATGTGTTTGTTGGAATATATTTTCTTTATTTGTATAGACCCTTTTTTAATTTCTTTTATAGAGAAGTCATATTTAATATCCCAAATTATCCCAATATCATCTATTAGGGAATGTATTAATGTGAAACTGTAATGGAATATAAATCCTTTATATGGGTCAAAAATACCCAATTATGATGGGTATTTATATGTAATATTTTTAAGAGAATTAAGTATTAGATATATGAATTTTTTACAATAATATGTTGATGTATTTACTATAGAATTAGTTTGTCTTCCCACATATTATGAGGCGTTGTTTTCAATTGAACTCATAACATATTTTATACCGATATCAAATACTATATATTGAATGGCTCTCAATGAATTGAAATAAGTTATGTAAAATCTCCCAGAAAATTGGGATAAGGGTTTTATACACTCAAGTGATTTTACCTAGGGCTCACCAATTATCATTGTCAATAATATGGATGGATCCACATGTCCATTCATTGAGTATAGTGTTGTTAAGAATATTATTATAAAGAAAAAATATTCATTACCCTATATTATTTATTTATTCTATCTGATTATAAGAGTTCAATATTTCTCAAAATCGACCTTAGATCCAAATATCACCAAATCATCTAGTCCGACCGGTTTGCTACACATCGTCAATAGCCCCACCTCATACACCATAGGATGAATACTAACCACGATGTCCTAGAGTAGTAGTGGGGATACTTTTTTACACATTCCAATGTTTGAAAAAGTAGCAAAAATAAAGAATCAGTACATATCCACCATGACATTCAAATACATAATAAATCTCAAAACATAGTTTAATATCTTGATGACGGAATCAAAGAAACAAAAACCAGTTTCCCATTAGCCATCAACAAATACAATAAACCAATAAAATAAAAATAGGGAGGATATCCTATAAACATGAATCTTTTATACTATATGTCAAAAAATTCTCTATCATCCTTAAACTGATCTACTACACATGTTTTGCTCAACCTAAAAATTGACCTATGGTCTTTACACTCACCAGGGTTCCCATACGGGGTCTGATAAATACATATAATAAATTTCTCATATATAATAGAATAATATAATATATAATATGTTTTTATATGTATAAAGAAAATAAAAAATACATAAATAAAATTTTTCAAGGAGCCATCATGGGCCAACTAGGCCACCATGACCCTTGGTAGGTATATACATATCTATTGAGTTATCAATTTCTAACTTGCCCTCCATTACATCCAACCATATCTGTATCAACCCCGTGATAAAAGGAAATTATAATACATCATCACATATAGAACTGAACTCAATCCCAGCAACAACACAGATTAGATCAGATAGTATGGTGAATTCATCATCTGTTGAACAAGATCACAATGTCAATGTCATCATCTATTGAACCTGACTAGAAGGTCAAATCATGTCAGAGATCAAGAAATATATCCAAATAATTCCATCAGTTAGGCCACAATGCCATCATATCCATGGGTAAGTCTTAGACATAGGTTAAGAAGCAAGGACATCATACCCCTCCTCTACTACATTGGGCCATAAGGATATAATGTCTAATCCTCTCTATCAGGCAAGGTCACAAGGAAATCATGTCCCATCCCTATCTCTATGTGCCATCATGGTCATCGATACTATTTCACACAGGAACATGATCTATCTCTATGATCTAAAAAGGCCATGAAAATCTACAAGACACTTTGATTCCAGTTGAAAACCTCACCATTACAAACATTCAGAAAACACATAGTATAATAGATAAAGAAACATCATAATATAGAAGAAATGTTTCTCAACATCCAAAATTACATATGCATAAAATAATAATAAAATGTGGCTATCATGGCTACACACCCATGCGATCAAAATAAATCATATATACCACATTCCACCCACATGCCCCCATGCATTCCATATCACACAATGGTCTTCATGAATACACACACAAAGACACTCATGCCCAAAAATCTATACAAATGTACTGAAACACACAAATTTTGAGGCTTTTATATTATGACCCCAATCCCTAATGGATTACATCAATCCCAATTTTGTAAGGGGGTAATGTTCAAACATATATCTTATTGGTATTTGAATTCCATGTACTAAAAAAACCCACAACTCAATATAAGGTCTCATCTCATGTCTGTTAAATAATACCATGTAATACTCATCCAATTCAACCACATGCTTTCCAAAAAAAAATATAAAAAGATAAACATCTCTATATCTGAAACCCATCACATGTTTTGTGGCCTCCTATGTTCTCTTTCTATAATCAATATAACAATATTCTCATGGATCCATAACCATCACCTGCATATATCCACTCCCCAATCACTCCCAATCACTTATCCCAATTCAAGGTCACACATCTTTCCCTTATTACCTAGAAAAATGGTTTATTAGTCCTCATTAGCTATACCCAAGTCCAAATATTAGTCATCTTCTACTCTACCTAATCATATGTTGAATACAGACACACATTAACACATATTCATAGTCATATATCTGATTTTGTAGAATATGGTCCACTAATCTCAAGAAAAAAGTTATCATCCTCTTCGACCTCATGCATACCACTACCTAGCTTCACATACACTCTTCAAAGATATTAACATCCTAGACTAATCCCATTCATTCCAATAAATATATTCCTAATTCCATATATAAATAATAATTCACTATAAAATTTAAAATGAATTATTTGATCAGAATTCCAAAAGTTATAATTTCTACACACCCCCACAAGTTCTCTCAATATATTATATTCATAACCAAAAACATCTATAGGATCTTAACATACCATTGATTCAGACAAGGACATGCGGCCTAATAGTAAACAAAAAATTAAATACAACTAAAAGATATTTAATTATAAATATTTGAAAAAAATAATAAATGGAACTTAATGTAGTTTAATCGCCATAAAATAATACGTAGTCTTCACAAAAAGACATAAATTACACATGATTAGAAAAAAATATTATTTTTTGGATGATTTCAATAATATATGATGAAATATTAACAAAATATCTATGATAAATTTAACCACGAAAATTTTGATGGAATTAGAATTCCAGGAATAATGAAAATGAAGGATCTTACCCATATCTACCAATATATTCCACAATGATCCATCAAGATCCAATGGAAACATAAAAATGAAGAAAAAAATGAGAGTATGATCAAATGGACCTCTCTATGTTGTCCAATCCACTCAAACCCCAATGGTATTCATTGCCAAAAAATACCATACTACCCTGAATAAATCTCCACCTAGCCGAGCCCACTACCTACCATGTGATAAAAGCATGCCACCTAGGTTACTTCAAATCCCACAGTCTAGCTGGTGGTATTAGTAAAATCCTTAAATACATCATCCTAACTTTAATAAATTCCCAAACACCCTAGTCTTTTATCTAGATTTGTTCCGAGTATAAAATACTATTTAATACATCCAAATAATCTCCATTCGAGCATGAGCATCAGATCTATAAAAAGACCATCCATCATATATAAAATTAAAGTTTTCTTTAAAATTTTGAACTCATAATTATTTAGGTTTCTAAAGACTCCACTCGATAATACTTCTCATTATAGAAAATATGTATGTGTCCTTTAAAAAAAATCAAGAATTTTCAAGATAATCAATTTATAGATAACTCACATATTCCATTCCAAAAGTCTAAAAAACTAATTTTGCAATGTTTTGAACGCCATCTATCATTATTAATTAGAATCCAAGCCAACTACTCAACAAAAAGGTGAAATTTTATATTACGCTCCTGATACCCATCTCTTCTAACAAACCTTGTAATACACCATAATTTTGTAAAATATTTTTTTCAATTAAATTTAATCATATCTTGTTTTCTCATTACACGCCATAATTTTTTTCCCTACATTTTATGAAATACAAATTATAGATTTCATTATTTATAAAACGGATTTTATATTTCATTAAGCACAACAACCACAATGTGCATGGCACACGACCCAAGGCATCAACAAAACCCGAGAAAATATTATTTTCAATATGACCATTACAAATTTTAAATTAAATACTAATGCATGAATATTATAACCTAAATTGTGAAATATATATATATAAATTTTCTACTAAATATAAATTTATTTATAAATTCTTATTAAATAATCGAGAAGTTTTTTATAAATTAATTATCTTCATTAAAATTTTTTTTTCTTCAAATATGATTTTTAATTATTTTTATGAGAAAATATTAGAAGTTATTTATTGAGATTTTATGAAATATATTAGATAAAATTAACATCATCTTTGAAATAATATCATCTTAAATAAATGATGGTAAAATTTTGGGTTTTCATTGGAAATTTTAGTTTTTTCATTGAAAAATGAAAATACTGATTTTTTTAAATTAATCAATTTGTTTTATAAAAGAAAGTAATTTAACTATATTTTATTTAAATAAAAAAAGTTCAATTTAGTTATATTTAATATACTTAATTAATTTTTAATCAACTTTATATTGGATTTTAGTGTAATTTTATTTTTTGGATTAAAACTTGGTTTTTCTTCTGATAACCATTTTAATGTGCATAATGACTCACTATTTTAATTATTTAAATTAATCAATCATGTGAAATGTTTTAAATTAATTTTATATGTATTATATGAATAAATTTTAAGTTGGATTCATTCAATGATTATTATAATACAAAGAGTTAATATAAATCATTTTATGCTTGAAAAAAATATACATCCCCAAAACCCTCGTTTTCATCACATCTGGAGGTTAGTTTTAATAATATTTTCATTCCAATTTAAAAAAAAAATTTGAAAAAAAATTTTATATTTTCAATATCATTATTTTAAAATTATCATACAGGGAATTCTTGTGAATTTATTGAAAAGATTAATTTTATATAATGAGGAAAAATATTAAATTTTAATTGAAATCTTCCTTTTTATTTAAATTTTTTATAATGATAAATCATATTTTAAATGGGTTATAAAGTAGAATTATTAAAATTATATATCTATTAATCTAAATTATTACATTTAAATCAATTTAATATTGAAATTTAATATAAAATCATTGTAAAATTTTGATCATTTTCTCATTGAAAACTTGTTGTCTCATCACCTTTATGGGATTAAATATAAATTTAAAATTTAAAAAAATGTGAAATAAATTTTGAAAATTAGATTCCATATTTTGAATAAGAAAAATTTATATTATCTAATAAGGTCAAATTGTTTTTTTACCAAAATTAATAGTGAAAATAATTATATCGGTTAAGGTAAAAATGGGTTTACTGAGGGGTTAAAATAGAAAGATAAAGGTAAAAAACATAAAAAATATAAAAAACCATTTATGAACGTATTTAGACCCTTTATATTATTTTATATTTAATGTTTTTATTATTTGAGCCTTGTGACCATGAAAAAACATCGGTTGAATAATTTCCCTGAAAATATTATAAGTATTCTACACACCTCAATAATAAAAGGATACACTTCCATTTCATTCACATGAAAAAAACTATTCATTGATTAATAAATGATCAAATAACATCAAAAAAATACTCCTATAATCCAATAATCATTATTATTGATAAAAATCAAACCTACTTCATTTTTTTGTACAAACCTATAGAGGATACCCGAAGAAATTTTAACGTTCATCAATGGGAACTTTGGTTATTTTTTCCTCCACATCCATTTTTTATTATTACACCATTATGATATAATAATTTCAGTAAATTAAATATATATATTTTATTAGGATTATTTAATTAAATAAAAACATACCCCCTTCCATCAAATGGTTTACAAAATCATCATTCATGTGTACGGAAGACTACCGCCTCACAAACTATTGTCATTCATTTATTCATTAACACCTCTCACACATAGAGATAATGATAAATTTTTTATTTCTATATGATATATATGAAATTATTACACTTATTTAATTTTTATATCATATATACATGCATGATTTATATTTTTCTGAAAATACAATAATGTTACTTATTTATATGACAGACTACCGCCCCGTGAAGAAACATGATTAATTCTCGCTTTACATGGAAGGTAATAAGGATGGTTTTAATAAATATATATGTAAAATATATGACATAAAAGTTATTTTTTAATTACAATATATCATTTATATATATTTATTTCAATCTAAAAAGAAAACAGAAACAACTTTTCGGTATATATATAGCATATAATTTCCTTGAAAGGTGGATTTCAATTTCTGTCACTAAATTTTATGGATTCATATAAATTTATAAATTATTAATATATAGGATATTTATATAATTTTTAATATCTTTTAGATGATTAAAATATTGTCAAATTAATAGGATAAAAATATAACAGTTCAAAATATATACAAAAAATAAAGATGTTTTTCCAGAAACATAACTTTAACATGTAATTGTTAATAAATGGGTTATAAAAGGTCATAATAAAATAATATATGATATGATAAATATAAATATTTTGTGGGATATTTCTATTATAAAATTATGTTTATTATATATGAGGTTTTAACATGTAGAATGGTGGTAAAGACTTAAAGAAAGGGATTTCCATCTCACTCTTTAATTCTATGAGACACACGCCATATTCAATAAAATTTTAATTAATTTTTTTTATAAACTACCCACGAATGTATATTTTGAGGATTATATTGAAAATAAAGGGGATTTATATATAAATAATAGGATATCGATTTCATTGGTATTATGATACAAATGATTACCAAATCAATACGTGATTTTTGGCCTCAATTTTTAGTATTCGGGTCATACGTTATGTCATACAAATATATTATTTGATTAAGTGTATATAGAAACAATTTGACAAGTAATATAATATATTTATTTATCCTCATGATATTTTTTGTTCCATTTTATGTTACTCATTCATGGGCCTTTTGATTAAAATATATCAAATGTGTAATTATTTCATGTTACAATGTCATCGTATATCAGGATTCATTATGATTATGTATTATAATCCATATCTCAAGAAAATAATTAATTTTATAATACTAAGTATATTCATGATAATTTCAAGTAATATTATCATTTCACACTCTTTTTATATTAAAATAATTGAGAAAATATTTTTAATAAAAGTCCATATTATTTTTCTCTTCGGTCAAAATCCATTTCTTCCAAAACCCTATTATCTAATATTGTTTTATTATTATACTATAATTTTTAAATGACTTTTTTACCTATTATGATATGATATTTTTTTAAATGGTTCTTCATGTGTTTTTTGATACAATTCCCATTTGTATTTTCCTGAAAATTTTAATGGAATATTTGTTTAAATGTGTACGACCCAAATAAAACATACCATCTTGAAGAAAATAATTATATTTAATGTTTTATTTATAATTTCTAAAGATTATTTTCAATGAAAATAAATATCAATTTTTTTATGTTTTAAATTTTTTTCAATGATAAATGGCTATTTTACACAATAAAATTTTAAATTTAATTTAATGAATAATTTATAAAATCTCATGGCTGTTTTTAAAGAAATGTATTTCAAAAATGGTATTCTTATAAAATGATTTTTTAAAAAATTAATTTTCCTCATGTAATTTTATATATGATCTTTTAAAATAATTTTCTATCAAATATGTAATATGTTAATTTTACTTATGCCTTATTGGTGATATGATCCAAGGATACCATTATTATTAATTCTCTAAATGGTTTATGTTTATGATGAATATATGTTTTGGAAAACCCTGTATCATTCATGGGGTATACTATGATAAAATTATTATGAAATCCACTTATTTTACTATGGGTAATGCTATGACGAGATGATGAAATGATTATGAATATAGTATATTTTTCATTATTTATGACATGGTGAAATGTTTATAAAACACATTTCATTTCATGGATCATGATAAGATAACGTTTGATGATCTTATTCTAGACATATGTAAAATTTTCATTATGTGATGGGTGATACCTATATATCCCTCCAATGCATTAGGTAATGTTAAATGTTCTATGAGCTCAGAGGGTATACAGGTAGCCAGCCCAAGCCCAAAAGGGTATATGGGTGGTTATCTAATCCCAAAAAGGAGGGTACATGGGTGGTTATCCAAATCCTAAAAGAGGGTACACTAGAGGTAATCCCAAGTCATAAGTAGGTACACAGTTCGTTATCCCATGCCTAACATGTCATGAACATCTTGTTGGGTATCCATGATATAGGATTTTATATTCATATGTGTATTCCACAAAACTATATTGTATGTCAATGTTATGATCTCATGGTTTATGTTCATTAATTTTCTTATTTTCTATAAATTTTGAACTTCCAATACTTATTCCATGACACAAGATTCTGATCTTTTTTATTTAGGGTATGTTTTTCATATATTATAACCAAATTCTCATACCCTTGTTTTCATGATATGTTTACATATCTCCCTTATTTATCCATACTGAAAATCTAATTTCACCCATTAATATGTTTCTCTTCCACATGATATAAATTTTGTCTTATATAGGGAATGATTGTGCTAAATGGTAATATCATTGTGCGATACATTGAGTATCTTTTACTAAATTAAGAGATTGTGTTTCAAGATTCAAAAAGCACTAAAATATTATAGTCCTCATAAATTTGTTTGGGTAATATATTTATGATTCCCATAAAAATATGTAATTTACATGTAAGAATGTCCAAGTTCTCTATCATTTGTATCCGAGGAATTTTTTTAGCTAACATTTGGAAATAAGGATTATAAAAATTATTTGAGATCACTTAGAATACTTCTAAATATATGTTTAGGGTTGTATCTATGGATCAATCCATGAATGATTCAATGTATTGGAAAATGCAATGGATCTTTTGAAAAGGATAAAGATTGTAGTTTCCAAGAAATTACATAATTATCTAGACAGTATAAGTTTATGTGGCTCTAGAATACAAGTACTCATGGTTAATAACATAAAAAATGGTGCATTGATATGTAATTTATTGTCAATACACGCATGAAAATGATCCTTACTAAACTCATTGTTTGAAACTACCAATATATATGATTTATAAATCCATAAAATTTTTAAAAAACATCATGAAAAATTTAAATATACAGTGATCAGGGATAGACCAAGTTAAGGATAATTTTTCACCAATTTAAAATATAAAATCATTATTTAGACAAGATATAAGTGATTATTTAGGATTATTTGGTGTGCGCTATGAATATTATTTCTCACAATATTCTTTTTAGTTTTAGTAAACATAGGGTACCATAAGTAATATGGTAACATTGAATGTGATAGAATATTTTACGACGATCAGTCAAATGGGATTATAACCAGATTAATGGATATTGTGATTATGCCAAACCAATTTTCACAGAACATTATTAAAAATGTATAACATAAAAAACATAGGGAATTATTAAAAAATATAAGGATATGGTTATTCTAAACTTCATTTAGTGGACTTCATTAGGGAATGAAAACAAATTTTTCTATATTTCATGAATGTGAGAAGAATCACTCAGGGGAATGTCTCAGTTGGAAGAGAATATGTTTTTGTTGGGGAAAAAATGACACAAATCATGTTAATACAAATAAAAATGAAAAAATTGTTTACTGAAATTTATGAGAATAATAGTCTCCCTAAGGTATCACTGAGGGTTGATTGATTCAAATGTATAATTTATGGTAATTATGAAAATTGATTACTGAAATGGAAATATCATGAAGAAAATGTGAAACTTTGTTCATGTAATGGCACTATTGTTGATGATGAAGAGCCTAAAAATGATATATAAAAGGAAGAACTGTTGATGAATAAGAAGACAGATCCTAATTAATGGTGTATGAATAATGTGGATTGATTTATTGATTTAATTATTTGAATTCAATGAATTATTTTTTTATTAGTGGTTTTCTTGTTTTTAGAATCATTACACATCAATGGATTGTTCCACATTATTTTTCACATAACAATTTCTAGAATATGATAAATGGTACTGATGTACTAGAAAATTAATTTTATTTAATGGAAATATTTTTATTAAGTGAATATAAAAATTATTATGACATTGAGCATGGGATAATAATGTTTATTTTCTATATTTATACAACTAATATTGAAAAATTAAATATGATATCATTGATTTTACAAAAAACACTACTCTGTTGATGCCTTCCCCTTCCCTCTACCCTTGTTTTTATTTTTTTTTTCTCAGAGGTTGGCATTTACAGTCATCCTGATTATGGTGGATCTGGTAAATGTTTTGAGGTTGAAAAATAGGGAGGGTTGTTTGCAGATCATCCAAAATCAGTATTCCCTTCCCCTCTTTAATAATTTCTTCTATTTTCTATGGCTTTCACATTTTGGACTCTATGCTTGGTCCATCTGCAGTTTAGATCATACCAGATACTTGACTAGGGTGGTGTTTCAGGGTCAGATCAGCTCAGTCTCTCATCAACGATGTTACCTCAACACGGTGTTGGGCATCACAGTCCTACGCAATGATGGTTTGGCTACACGATTCAATGTATTATTTCCTCTTTTGGTTTCTGCCGAGTTTGGGTTATTAAAGGATGTCATGTGGATGGAAAAGGGGTTCTTCAGCTATGATTTCAGTGTCTGGGTCACTTTCCTGATAGAGGAGCATTCATAAAGGTATGATGAAGCTAGATTAATGAAGGGGTTATTTTGTGCTGGTTTATTGGTTTCATGTTTGTTGCTAAAGATTGATGTTACATTTGAGAGGTAGAAGGTGGAAGAGCTTCAATATTTGAGCTGGTTTTGTGATGGTTTTTCATGGGATTCTAAAGAATTTTTTTTCTTCATGGCTTACAGTTTGTTGAAATGATTGTATTTTGGGCCTATGGTTTTCATTTAAGGGATTTTGAAACAAGTTCATATACCAGGGGGTGATCTATATGAGGTTTAGATTAAAGAGTTTTCAATTGGTATTGCTATTTATAATTTGTTTTTTGAGAGGTTATGGAATTTCCATCAGTACCAGGACCATGAATTCATGCACGGGATATCCTGTTAAGTAGTGAAGATTTGGTGGAAGCTGGTCTTCATGAATATGATGTCGGGTATGAGCCTTTCTTTGTAGTTTTTAATGAGTTGTCTATTCCATGAACTAACTATGGAGGGTTGTTTTTTTTAATTATGACATATTGGGTTCCCCCTCAACCCTTAATGGGGTTTATGATAATAATAAAAATAAATTTTCAGTGTGAAAAAATTTCTAGTTAATTAATCATAAGTTTATTTTTACATATTTATATACCTTATTTTTTTAAATTGTTAATGATGGAATGTTCATAAAGATAAATATTTATGGAGTTGTTTAAGATAGAAAATGGATAACGGTTTAGAGATTATCTTATTATTTCCCCATATGAATAATAATCCATATTAGATAACAAGTGTTAATTTTTTTAAACTAATTATTGAAGTAATGAAATATCATTATATTTATGGATCTTATGATCTATTAGCACTTCAGGCACAAAAAAATCAAATTTTTTTTATTAATCAATGAATTTGAAATTGAACAATTCACAACTAGTGGAAGAGATTATACAAAATGAAATGAAATAATGTAAGTATACATTCTAATGATAATTCAACAACTGTAAGAAATTTTCATGATTTTTTTGTCCTGTTATTATCATTTTTATATCTTCTAAGACATTTTTTCATGCATGTTATATTTGTGGATATATGATGGTTAACATTACATAGATCATCCAATTTATAATAATCAATGTTATATATCAGCTTCAATTTTTATTTGGGTGTTAGGTATCTCTCCTATGACTATTATTTCACATCCCACCTATATTCACTTATTTGGAAACATAGTATGTGTTATTATAGATAACCTTAAATTATCCATTAATAGTTTTGAAAATTATTTATTAATAACCATTTTAAGATGTGGGTTTCTATGAATGAAAATCAAATGATAAACATTGGATGACCATGATAAATTTAGAGGGTGAAATTCATTTTAAGGGGGTATAATGTAACATCATATGATTTGGAGAAATATATATATTTTCAATTAAATATAAAATTTTAGATATTTTTCACTACATGAAACACTAATTTAACCTTGAATTACACACAATACTAAGTATATATTTCATTTTAAATAATATCGAGTGTAGTTTGTGTAAACCAAAATATCGATAGTTTATATGACTTGTGAAGGTGAGCTTCAGAAAACCATGAAATTAAGTCATTTAGTATCTAAAAAGTATAACCTATCCATTAAATAGGTTGGTAATAATAATATAAAATAATTTATTAATTATAAATATAAATTTACCTTTCAATATAAACGTTATTTTAAATTCTTATTAAATAATTGATAATTTTTAGTAACATAATTATATTCTTCAAAAATATGTTTTCTTCAAAAATGATTTTTACTGCTTATTATGAGATAATATTATATAAACTTTAAAGAGATTTTAGAAATTTAATTTGATTAAATTAACATTATTTTTGAAACCATCATATTTAAATTAACTAATAGAGAAATTTTTTGCATTTTTCAGAAAATGTAGACTTTTCAGTGATTAGAAAAAATATCGATTTTTATAAAACTCTCACTTATTTAATAAATCAATTTATTTAAATACCCAATGATGTTTTAAAGGAACTTAAATATTTTTTATTTATATTTATTCCACTTAATAATTTGGGATCAAAATATATTGGATTTTAGTATAATTTTTTTTTGGTTTCAAATGGGGTTTTTTATGAAAACAATTTTAAGGCGAATAATGTTTCTCATTTTTAATTAATTAAATTAATAAATAATGAGGAATGTTTTAAATTAAATTTATATATATTATATATCACTAAATAATAACTTATATTTATATAATGATTATTATTAGATGTAGAGTTAGTATAAATCATCATATGTTTAAAAAACATACACTTCTCACAAACCCACTTTTTCGTCACGTTAGTGGGATTTTTTTTTTCAATTTCAACTTTTAATTTTTTTTTAAATTTATTTTAAAATATAAAATTAATTTTTTTAATCATAAATTGAAAAATATATTACAGTGAATCTTAAATTTTTTTTGAAAAAAATTAATTTTCTTGAATACTATAAAATAAATAATTTTAATTGAAAATTGACTTATCATTTAAATAGTTTATAAAGTTAAATTATATTTTAAATTTTTATTAAATTTAAATTAGATAAATTATATATATTAATTTGATTTATGTCACTAGATTGAAATTTATATTGAAATTATATATTAAAAAAATTTATACTTCTAAACATTTCTCTTCGAAAAAATGATTTTTCCTCACGTATATGATATTAATTTAAAAATATATTTCTTCAAAACATGTGAATTAATATTAGAAATAGGGATTATATATTTTGAATAATAATAATTTATATTATTTAATACATTTTAATAAATTATTACCAAAATTAATAGTGAAATATGTAAAAATTAATTACCACCGTAAAGGTAAAAATTGGTTTATTGAGGGGTTAAACTAAAAACATTGGGATAAAAAACAACCCATGAAAATTTTAAAAACCCATTTAATGATCATATTTAGAAATTATAAATTATTTTTTCAATAATTATTTATTATTTAAATCTTTTTACACAGAAAAATATGGATGCAATTCTTTTTTCAAAATATTACAAGTGTTCCACTAACCACACATATAAAAGGCCACCCACTCGAATCTCTTATTCAAACCATCAAAACCATTTGGTTTTGAAAATACTGGAAAAATTAACTTCCAAAATTCACTAATATAATTATTTAATCCTTATTTTAGATATAAATCCAACCTATGAAGTCCTTTGGTTCCAACCTAGGATACCTGAAAAATAGGTTACATTTATTGAAGAAGTTTTTGTTTTATTGCTTCTTCCACCTCCTTACATAATTATTATACCATTATGATATAATAAAATCAGAAGAAAACAATATTTTTATGTTATTATGTTAATTTAGGGACCTTAAACCATCTACACTTTCATCAAATGGGTTACAAAATCATCATTCATGTGTCTGATGGACAAACACCTTATGAACCTATGTCATTAATTTTTCCCTTAAAACCTATCACAGTATGATATAATTATAGATTTATTATTTATATATGATATTTATGATATTATTATACTAATATAAATATTATATAACTCATATCTTAATTATTAACTTTTATTGTGAATAAGATAACATCACTTGCATGTACGACAGAATACCATCTCTCGAAGCGATTCGATTCATTACAACTTTATATTGAATGTAATAAAGATTAGTTTAATAAAAATACGTGACATTGATGAAATTAAAATTATTATTGAATTATAATATTTCATTTATCTTTATTTAATTCAAATCAACTATAAAATGGAAACAACGTTCATGCAAATGTATGAACTACCGTCTCCTCGAACAGTGTATTTCACTTTATATCATTAATTTTATGGATAACATTGAATACATATATACCGAATAAATATTATATTTATATCATTGTTAAAATTATATATATTTTGAAATAATTATTAAATTATTAATACCGAAAAATAAAAAAACATATACAAAATACAAGGTGGTTATTACCTGAAAAGTAACATTAACGTGGAATTGTTAATATAATTGTAATAAAATGTCATAATAAAATCATAAATTTTATGATATATATATATATATATTAATAAATTTAAAATAAACATAGATTTATTATAAATTAGGTTTAAAATTTTTTGACCGAAGTCATTACTTAAAGTAAGAGATTCATGTCTCACTTTTTACTTCTGCGAGGAACATTCCATACTTACCACATAATTATTTAATGTGATGTATTTACTACACATGAATGTATTTTATTATTATTAACCTTTATATTATGTGTATATACATATCTATTCAATGATCTCTATTTTTTAGGATTATGATACAAATATAACATAAGTGGTGATGGATTTATTTGGCACAATTTTCCTTTGTTGGGACCATTATTATGTTATGTACTTATATTATTTAATGAGTTTTATATATAGAAAATTTTAAATTTAATAAAATTAATTTATTTATCTACATGACATCTCTAGTACCATTTTATTTTTTTCCATTATGGCCCATATGATTCAAAGACACCAAAATGGTAATGATTTATTCTTACAATATCATTGTTTATTGGGATTGTTTATGATTTTGTATTTTGATAAAACTCTCAATAAACTAATCAATTTACTTCTGAACTAGATATTCATGATATTTTATTGTAATAGTAAAAAATTTCATCTCTTTTATACATAAAATATTTTTTAATTTTCTATAAAAATGTGATTTATTTCTCTCTCTAGTCTGAATCAACTTTCTTCTAAAACCATATTCTCTAAAAATATTTTAAAATATTTTTTATTATTATCTTATGTTTTTCAAATATAAATTTTTACCCATGTTTAAATTTTTTAAAGAAACTTGTTATATTACTATTCATGTCATATTCAAAACCATTCTTGTGAGGATATTTTAAAATATGTTAAAGGAATCCTTATTTTATCTTATATGATATAGAAAAAGCAGCCCATCATTAATAGTATTGATTTCTTGTAATATTTATTTATATGTTTTCATGGTAAATTCAAAATAAAATTATTCACAAAATGTTTTATATTTTAATTTTTTTTCATCAAATTGTAATGTATGTTTTCTCCACGTAATGTTTTTATCTATTTTTTAAGCTTCTTTATAACATTTCATTTTTATTTTCCAAAAATGGATACTAAAAAGGATTTATGTTTTAGAAAGTATTATCAAATAAAATTTATTTTCCTCACCAAATGTTTTAAATGATCATTCAATATCAATTTCCATATATGATGAAATATTTTTAGGTAATATATTCCCTACATGGGATATGATCCAAGTATACCATTCTTATTAATTATCTCAATGGTTTATGTATATAATAAAATGATGCTTATGAGACCCATTTCTTTTCAATAGGTTACACCATGATAATATTATTATGAAACCTATTTTTTTCTACAGATTATGCTATGATGAAATGAAGAAATGATTATGAATCCTACATATATTACATAGTTTAGGATATGATTTAATATATATAAAAGCCATTTCTTTTAATGGGTTATGAAAATATTAATTTTAAGGATATTTTGGCACACATATGTATTATTTTCATTATTTTATGGGTGGGAACTATATCTTTATATAATTAAATGGTTAATGATAAACTATCTAGGATCATAGAGGGTATATGGGTTGTTATCCCAAGCCTAAATTGGATGGTACATGGGTGGTTTTCCCATTCCCAAAGGGGGGGGGGTACACAAGTGGATATCCCAAACACAATGGTTGTTACATGGGATAACATACCAACCCCAAAGAAGGTACACATGTATTTTTCTCAATCCTAACATGTTATGAATATCTTGGTGGGTGGTGTTGACATAAAATTTTATATACTTTTGTGGCTGCCACAAAACAATGTCTTATTATGATGTTATACTCTTAGGGTTCATGTTATTTGATTTCTTTTGATTCATGTTTTATAAGATACCAATAATTATGAAATGACTCGAGATTATGATATTTTATAAGCATGGTATTATTTTCATATTTATACTAATTTTTCTTTAATCTTTTTTCATACTATATTTATTTATATCCCTTGTTTATATTTACTAAACATCTGATATTTCCTTTTTTCGGATTCCTTAACCTAGGTTATGAATTAATGTTTATATTGGTTATGTTTTTCAAGCGAAAAAAGGGGAAAATCAATGTGTGATACATTGAAGATCTTTAACCAAGTTAAGAATTTTTTTTTCTTAGATTTCGAATGAATTAAAAAAATATAGTGCTCAAAAATGTGTTTGTGTAATTTTTGGAATACTAATATTAAAATATTTTATATCCATGTATAAAAATTTTAGTTCACCATATGCCTCAATGTCCTCTACTGATTCATCTCAAATATAATGGTTCTCCCATCATAAGGAATCACTCAGGGTATCCACTTCCAAGAATAATGAACCCCACCACTCGAGTTTGCTACCACAAATATACCTCTAGCAATATAATAACCTAGAAATTATGTCTAAAAATACATCTAATATGATTTATAAATAATAAAATTTAATTTATGTAAAAACATTAAATCTAAATATCCTCTGTCTAGACCATTCCAAAATTCATGGTTTTTCCTACCATCATACCATCAAGATACCTAATAATGATGCAAGAACATTTATAAATATCCCATTATCACAAAAAAACTACCAAGGACTAAACAGAATACTTAGTGTAATGCTATGGTTTTATCAACAAAAAGTTTCACCAACCACGATGATCACACCCGGTGCACAAGGCACCTAAAAATCTAATCATTATCAGATAATAATGAACCCCATAATAGCAGATGTTGATGCACTGAATCCCCTAAAAACAAATATGAATTTTTATTTTGATATTTACAAAGGAACTATATCACTTTAAATATACCACAATCCCCAAACATGGTATTATCCCCACCATATCTAATCGGTAATTCTCCACCTCCACAATACTTTTTATATGAAAATCATTTACCCAAGATAGATTACATGATCCCCAACTTAGGATTATAATTTTCATCTCCCACCAAACAAACATTGATATCCATGGATAAATAATCGTATAACACCAAACATTGTGACTCGATATAGACACCCTACTCATATTCAAGGACCAACATCAATATTGATTATGAGTCAATCCCTGTATACCCGGAATTTCATTCCCAACATTGCTAAAATTCATAAATAATGAGGTGAAAACCATTTATCTCTCAAATGGTGCACTCCCCACAATATTAATTCTATTAAATTGATTATAGGGGACTGGATCTTATTATAACTTTCTTTTGTGAGTTTTGGGCATTGGTGGTTTCTGGTGGGGGTGTAAAGATGTTTGTAAGAAGCTCAAACGAAAAGGTGGGGAGAAACTACCCAATATGCTTGGATATGGAATATATGTAGGCATGACACTATAGTTCTATTGGATGTTTCATAATAGACCTTGGTTACTATATATGGGATCTTGGGATGAGAAATGAGGCTACTAACAAATTGGGGGGGTGGCTACAAAATGGGTTGTTGGCTATAGCCTGGTCCCTTTATATACCATGGGGGTATTGCAGTGTAGTTATTATGGTTTCATTAAAACCCCCGAAATACACTTTTATAGGATCTAGACTAGTTTCTTAGAATTAAATTTATAATGGATGGCATCCACATAGTACCTTTGGCTACACCGTATAATTCCCTATGTGAGAGAGTGTAGCGACGTTGTCTAAGGGGATGCAATAGGTCCTCAGTATATAAGTGGGTCTATAAATACCCAAATAGCCACAGTCCCAATTCATTTACACAAAAATTTCTCAAACCCAAGTGAAGAAGTGTGATTTTTGAGGTTCTTTAGAGATTCTTTCTGTGGGGTTTGTTCTCAGCTTCCAATGATTGATCCATGGTGATCCAATGTTCATTCTATATCTTCTCTCTAGTAGTTTCTCTATTATTTGCTTCATTTTCCTACCATTTCATATTTCCAAAATATGTTTTCTTATATAAAATGTTTTAATGATTTTTTTCTTATTTTCCCAGTGCTTTCATGGAACAACATCTTCAGGAGATCACAGATTCTTACAAGAGATGTGATCGGGGGACTGTAATGTTGGTTCATTCTTGTTCAATGAACATTGATTCTTTTGAGGAATAATATTCATTTAATATTATATTTATTTATGTTAAATAATAATGTTATCATGATTTATTCCCTTTTATGTCAATGAAATTAACTTAATAATTATTGAATCATATATATGTAATTTTTAGCGACCACAAGTCGATGTTTTATATCAGGATAAAAGTTTCCATCTTGATTTTATAGATAGTTTAATATCTATTATATTCATGTATATAATGTTATTATGATCAACTATTTTGTATCATTTATTTTAAAATTTTAAAAGATTAAATAATGGTGATTATTAATTTTTTGGAAAATTAATTAAAGAAGATTTATGTTAATGGAGTATGATGTTTCTTATAATTAGATTTTATTAAAATTTATGTAATGTGTATATTAAATTAAATTTGATATTCTATGAGTCAGTTTAATTAATTGGGAAATTAAATAATTCTAATTAGGTTTTATGATAATAATAAAATGTAATTTTAATTAAAAATGTTACTTGTATTTTTTTTTGAAACTAAAATTAATATTGAGACCATGATTAACTTTTTATAGCATCAATATATTTATTCCTTAGGTTTACTATAGTTGGAACATATGAATAATGAATTAGAAACACGAAGAGGGATTAATAACTACTTGTTTTGAAAAGATAAAACTATGGGGCCATGATTGAATTTTTTCTTATAATGATTGGATACCAAGTGTTGGGGTTGTAGGGGCCCATTTATGCACAAAGGATGTATACCCTATTTTTGGGCCAATTTTCTCTATTGATTATGATTTCATTATTTATATAATGGTATGCTATCTAGATATTATCCTTGTGATGTGATCATGGGTGTCCTATCTAGAAATATATTGTGTGATATAGGGAAAGGAGGATCAGACGATATGGCAACAGTTGAAACCTATGTTGATAAAGTTCCTTCGGATACATGTGTGGGTGTTGAGGATGAAACTAGAGGAAATAAAAGAGGTTGAATCTTGGTTTACCAATTGACCTGAAATTAATCTCTTGGATTCTCTCTTTATAGGAATTTTTATAATGGATAATGGCCACATTTATTATTTATCGGAAATACAGTCTCCAATTCTTGATGAAATTGAAATTTATTTGTTGAAATTTTCTCCTTATTGTAGCATAGGATCGTTTTCCTAGATTTCTAGATTTTTTTATGTATTGAATGAAAATCAGATGTTACTATTGAAAAATCATGGTATCAGTTTGGATTATGCATAGAGGGATTGGACATAGCTTGATGGATAATAATTTTAATGGTTAATTAATGGATAAAGAGTTAATTAACATAATGTAAGTATTTCAATTAATTTAATGAAACCTAATGTAGATATTTACAATTAATTTGTGCTTCGATAATATATAGTCCCTATCAGGGGCAGTTGTGTGTCTAAGAGGTGATAAATAATGTTGAGATTAAGAGTATATTATATCCATAATGTGGTTATGAGTAATATTATTTTCTTTAGATTTTGTGATTTCATATTCCACCCAACCCATGTTGGTTAGTGAAATTGAATCCTACTGAAATCTTTAATGGTGTTTTCCGTAATTACCCAATTAGTGGATAGATGGTTGTCTACCCCTCTAGACCTGCTATATACACATGGTAGTTATATGTTTTGGTATACATGGTGGTTGGTTTTCCTATATATGTGTGTAGATGGATGTGAGGTCTTGAGGTACATTACTTTATGTTCATGAAATTATTACTATAAGTATAATACCCAATACATGATACACATCATAAGGGATATAGTGGCCCTTTTAATCTACTTTGGTTAATACATAGAGATATTATATTTGATTATGTGATTTTGTGATTCACATTTTGTATGTTATGGTACTTTTTGTAGATGTCTACATGTTGTAATGTTTGGAGAGAGATGTATTAGGATGTACAATGTTGGGGACGAGCAGAAAAACAGTGCATATGTTGTAGGGGTATCCTTGATATTTAAATACTGTAATATATGATTCCTTTTATGTGATATTTGGTAAATGATATCCAGGGAAAGGATAGAAATATAGTATACCAATTCATGAGATGAGTTAGTTTCACTATTCTTAATTGTGCACTATCACACCTTCTTTTTTCCTTTAATAAGAGGCTCTACAGAAAATCCAATTGACTATAATGTTCATATCAACCAACATATATATAAAATGTTCTAAGGACTGTGATATAAGGTTGGATATTGTACTAAATATTAGTTCCTTAGGGATTATAGTAGCTTTTTGTACTTCATAGACGACAATAAGTTTACCTTTTTGGTACATTGTTGTTTCCTTTCCAATAATATCATATTTTTCTGACATCATATATATAAAATTTTGCATTATTTTATATATAATGGAGTATGTTTTGATTGTTTTATTTGACTTATCTCTATTGTATGTATGTTCTATTAGAGGGTATTTCCTTCCATATGTATGCCTATTATACCCTCATTTCTCATCACCAACTGAATTCCAACTAGATGTGGTACTTGGGAAGTCATCTTGTCCCTTCTATCATTTCCATCCTAGGTGGGGCACTCATTTGGGGGTGGTATCCAGATAGAGTGGTGTGAATGGTTTAGGTTGAGGGATATGATGGAGTTTGGAGTAAAACATAGGTGATATTACTTGGGTTGGTAGAGAAATATTTCCAGTTATGATTAGTTTGTGATGTAAACACTAGTGACATGCTTAGACATAGGTATTTTGTGCCTCTTGTGATATGATGAACACACCCATAAATTTATTATGTATACTAAATGAAGTGATAATTTTCGTGGGTCATAGACCTATAAAATAATCAAGCCTAATTTTTCAATGCTTGTATGTTTCAAATAAGTAAACTTTAGGATAATTTCAAACCTAAATTAAATAAAATTAATAATTACTTAATTAATTTTTTGAATCACATGTTTAAGATTTAAGATATTTAAGAATTATTTCCTTTTTGGGCATGTCTCTAGGAAAATAGCTTCATTAGGTTCATATTGAATATTTTCAGTATGATTTTCTAGTTGATCAGTGTATATTAGAAGGTGATGGTGAAGACCCTTGGTGGAAGACACTCTATGTGTTCCATTACCATTGTTTACAAAACTATGATGGTTACATTTTATATTCAGTAGCATAAGACTAGTTGGAGGAGGTTGAGATTGATTTCTATTTGATCTAGCACTTGAAGGAGAAATAAGACTCATTAGTTGTGACAATGTTGGGTGGGATATCAAGACAGTGCTGGTGGTTGTTCCTCAAGGAACATAACATGTCAGTTGCCTCATGTTATAGTTTTTGAGACTAGTTCTATGTATAGTTTCTTTCTTTGAACGTGAAGGTGTAACTCCTCCAAGATATGTGCTACCATTGATTGGGAGGTTCCACTAAATGGTAGTTTGGGATCCATTTCCAGAATTTTTTTTTATTTCTTTCATAAATTTTTTCATTTGAGGAGTAAAGGGAGAGACATCTTGCAGAATCAATTCATCTAGAGATCTAGTGGAAGGCCACCCTACTAAGGTTGTTAATATATATCGAGGTTCCAGAGAGTGTATATGTAGTTGAGAGGAAACTTGATATAATCGTATAGTTACAAGATGGGATTAATCAATATTCCTTAAGAAGCATAGTTGTGCTCTAGGGTTACTAGTTTCGTGGATCGAAGAGTATTTTTTCAGTTGTGGGTATGAACTAGCCCTCATATTTTTTTTTCTAGGTATGCTAGATCACATACTATTCCAAGGGAACTGATGTGTGTTCGTCTTGTGTTTTTCAATGTAATTATTAGCGATATTTCTCAACCATTCAAAGTCTTCAACATGAATTGGGTGTTCCACTTATAGATCCTATTTTGAGGAAGTTTTAGACAACGTAGTAATAAGGTGTTCTAGTTTGGGATCATTAGTGAGGAGAGGGAACCTGTAGAGGAAAAAACTTATATATCTCTCTTCCACCGAGAGTGGAGTGTAATGGTAGAGGTGGTCATATGAATGGTTAGGGAGGTCATAGAGTATGTCATGGATAGCTTCATGCTTTAGCATTTCCAGCACCAAGTTAGCCAGACATCATACGATTTACCCTTTTCATGTTAAGTACATTAATGTATGCTTTGTTTTATTAAGGATATATCTAATATCTTATATCACCAAACCATAACCATGAATTTGGAATTTATTTAAATATTATTCTAGTTCCCTTCCTTTGACAATGCCAATTAGAGGTCGAGATATCATGTATGAAGTAGATAAAGACAATGATCTTATTCTTTGTTCAAAATTATCTTAGGGTGAATTTATATGTCTATTGATATAATCATATGGAATCATCCAAAACATTGATTTGAGATATCCATTGATGGTTATCATGGATTTTTATGATATAGGTTGTGTTTTATGATGATGTAGGGTATCCAATTGTGTTCACTATTGAGATAGAAAAACTTATGGGACAAAGGTATATTCCTTCCTTAACATCATTGATGGTTTATTAAATGATGAGTTCATTAGAGGATCAACTGATGAGGATTCCCAGGGTTTTATAAGAATAACTTGATGTCTATCTAGATGAGTTTTTGGTGTCTACCTCACAATGAGATAACAATTTGGGGATCAATATAAAAATGGTAGTATCTCTTATCTTGATATTTATATATAGGATAACACCATAAGAGTTACAGGTAATGTGATTATAGAAAAATGATAGGTTGTGGTGAGGTTTTGTTCATTTGAGTGTGTCACCTTGGGGTTCAATGGTATTGTTATTGACGAATGATAATGCATGTTTGTTCATTTGTATCAATTATCATTTCTTGATCCAAGTGAAAATTATGACCTTCTATACACTTCCACAGATTGATGATTTTAATGATTATCTGAATGGAAAATGTTGTTCTCAAATATTGATTTGCGTGCAGGAAATCATTAGATGTCACTACAGGAAATATGATCTATACCAATTGTTTTGAGAAAACCATTCATATAGTTCACTAATTTGGAACTATACCAACAGTTTAGCCAAAACCGTTGGTATAGGCCACTTATATGGACCTATACCAACATTTTTGGACAAACCATTCATATAGGTACATGTATTTATAATGGAATATTCTTACAGTGGACATTAAATAAATCAAAATTTAAAATACTTATGATAATACATATATATATATATATATATATATGAAATTATGTTCACTAAAGTTTGTTAGGTTAGTGTTTAGGTCATTCAATCACAAATGGGAGATGCTGGGATCAAAACCAACCAAATGATTATTTATTGAATTACATATACCAATTTTTTACGGAACTATTGGTATAGATTTTCATATTACATATCTCAACGGTTTTCAAACCTGTTGGTATAGACCATTCCTCATGGAATACTTGAAAACATTTCTCCAAACTGTTGTATAGCCTATACAAATGGTTTAGAGTCCAATACCAATGGTTCCAAACCATTGGTATAGGTTATATTTATAGTATTATGTAGATGAAGGATAATTTTTTTCAAAAAACTACTGTCCATTGATGTCATCTGAATTATATGTTAATTTTGATTCAATTTAGTTTAAATAATACACTATATGTGATCACGGGGTTGATGAATGTAATGTTCCATGAGTTCCTGGATATTTTTATGCTGGGTTTCATTAATGAAATCCTTTTGTACTCCATATTTGGGGGGGGGAGAATATAGAGTACCTCTAATATTTTTTAGGATCTCATCATCACGAGTAGATATTTGAGAGGTATTCAATGTCTGTGTTCTAGGTGTGTGAAGTCTACATTATGTGACATGTAATGTCTTTAAAAATAGTAGTTTTGGACCTTTTGAATATAGTGAAAGTAATTTTTTTGAAACCCCCAGGGCTATTTCAAATCTGTGATGTTTTCTTAATATTAGAACCAATAACAAGTTGTTCATAGTATATTTTTATCAGGTTTGACTCCTATGGTAGTATTTATATAGAAGGAATATATAATATTGTTGAAATACCATGATCAGATAGTTTTCATGTACATGAATACGATGTTGGTCAGTGCTCCAGTCCTTTGTTTTCTAATAAAAGAAGTTTAGTTATATTTTTTCTATGATGCATCTGGTTTGTGATGGGATTTTTTTCATGTATAATTGATAGGTGGTTTCTTATGGGACAAAAAATATATGAATCCATTATAATGACAACAGAACTGATGATATATATTTGAAGGATTTTTTTTTTACCTTAATTCATTGGAATCATTACCTCATCCTGGATAATTGTTTTATCGAATATAAGAGAATGAGGTATGAATTTTCACAGTTTAACTTGAACATATGGCTACATAGTTGGATGTGTTTGTTTTAGGATTTCAACTTCTTGATGAACTATACCATGAGAAAAATAAATGTTGTAGATGATGTGATAAGAATGATTTTATATATTGATGTCATCTGTCAATATGGGAAATCATGAAGTGTGTTAGAAGATATTTAAATGATGATTCTTTATATGGGAGTGGTTGATTAATGAGATTGTATTTTATAGATGATATTACAACCATCTTTGGTGTAGGAGGGGGAGGATTCCCAGCTAAGGGATTCTGAGTTGGATGAATGGAGTGACTATGTTGTCATTGGTGATTCTCCTGACAGATGTTCTAAGGATGAACAACTTCAGGTGTTATTATAGGCGAGGGTTTTCAAAACATTTCATACGTATTAAATAGCTCTTCATGAGTTTCATAGATCACTGTTGGTAGTTCATCCTAGAATGCCAAATTTTCATTAAGCTTTGAGAGTTTTATTTTTATGGACTTGTTTTAAATGTGATGTTCCAGAGTATGTGTCTTGATGTTTGGTCTACTAGAAGGCCAGGTCCGAGAGTTTTGTTTTCTATGGTTTTCTCCAATCATTAGATTTTTCCCAATGTAAATGGGAAGAAATCTCAATGGAATTTGTTTCCAATTTTCCTAGAGTTTAAGGATTCTACAATTCACTGTGGGAGATAATGGATTGTTTGACCAAATAATCTAACTTTATTGGGATTATTGAGTTGAGAATACCTGTAGGATGTTTTGAGGATCCATGAAGTCTATTGTATGATAATCTCTAATCGAATCCAATTTTTACTTCTACGGTATAATGGGTTCTCCCACATGATTTTGGACATCAGTTATACCCTAACACAACTTTGGAAATGTAAACAGATAGTCAAACAGAGCCCATCATCTAGAATATAGAAGCCATGATTTATTCTTGTGTCCTGAATGATGGAGGTTTATGGATGTGGAACCTTCTATTGGATTAGTTTTCCTAAAAAATAATCTATACTCAACTATTGATTTAACACTATTTGATGCTCTTTACAACTGACCTATACATTCTATATTACTATGGACTATTGTAATGATACAGTAATTATTGAACTAGAACTGATACCGAGTATAATAGAGATAGTTGTGGTTATTTTCAAATTGATTAAAGTAGAACAATATCACCAGAAAAGGTATTCCAATTATAGGTGGAGACCTGTGGAGTTAGACTTTGGAGATAATGTGTTACTGACGGTGACTCCTTTTCATAGATGTAATGGTTTGGGTGTGGGTGTAAATAATTTTCTTATCTTTTTGGGACTTTCTAGGTGTTGGATAACATTAGAGACTTGGTGTATTAGATAGAACTTCCTACAAAGATGAGATAGATATATGATTTCATTAATGTTTCACATATTTATTGTTAACTCCATGATGAATCTCACATCATTATTTTGGGATATATCAATGTTAATGATGATGTGACCTTTTAGGAGTGACCTATGGAGATTCAAGACTACTAAGATAAGGTATTTAAAGGGTGTGATATTACCTTATACCATTTCTTTTGGGGTATGGTGGTGTGGAGGAGTGTACCTAGGACACTAAGTTATATATATATTCTTAGTAACCCAATATATTTAATGTTTAGGAATTATTTTTTAATTTTTTTATTTTGTGGATATTGGAATTTTAGTTTTATGATATCTTTTTGTCTTGATCCTTGTTGTTTCCTTACTCTCATTTAGGAGGTATTTTACTATGATAATATTTTAGGAGTTGGCTGTTTTTGTTGTGTGGTTTTGTGATTTTTTCAATAATGTGGTGGTTGAGATCATTTAATGGTGATATCCTTTAGAGGCATCACGAGGGGTGACTATTCAGTTAACCCTATTTTCTCTCTTTCTCTATAGGATGTTTTTGAATTCCTGAGGAATAGAATTCATTGAGATGTATCTAGTATATGTGATTGGATCTTGGTGTCTCTTTTTCTTTGTCAGTTTTGGGTTTTGGATGTGCCTTGTGGAATTTCAAAGGAGTTTTTAGGAAAATGTTGAGAGCCACTACAATTAATTCCATGACTACTGTATAAAGGTAGTTTATTCATCGTAATTCTAGATTCTATATCATTATTAACCTTGGATATATTGTAGGAGATCACAGAAGGAGTAATGAGGTTACCACCAAATTGGTGGGGGATCTACTCCATGGGATGTAGTATTTTATGTGGTCTCATTCATTGTAGTGGGTTCCTATGGTTTGGTATATATGGCTAAGTCATAACCCCCAATCCACTATTATAGGATTTTTCCTAGATTGTAAAAATCACATTTTATCTAAGGTGGTAGTAGTGAAGTACCTCATGTAGTTTTGTATATTTTATTGGGTCAGGTAGTGCAGTGGTATGGGATAAGGGGATGCACCATGGTCTTTTTTTTCATGGTTCTATATATACCCGAAGATCTATGAACTCCATATTTTCAACTATTTTCTCTTGAACCAAAGAAAAACAAGGGTTGTTCTTTATGTTCTTCTAATAACCATTCTATAGGTTTGAGGCTAACATCTAATAATTTATCTAAGAAAAAATTTTCTTATTATAATGGATTTTATAATGTATTCATCTGGTTTTTTCATGGCATGATGTCTCTGCAAGATCATAGTTTATTATGGGAAAGATGATCAAAGATCTGTATCATTGTTTCATTCTCATGTGCCGAACATTGAAGCTTTTGTGGTAGGGATTTTTTTATCGTATATATTTATGTAAAATAGTAATGTTATCAACTTCTACCCCCTATATGGAAATTTAATTAACCTGATAAATTTTGATTCAGATTAACGAAATTTGTTAATGATCACGAGTTGATGTTTTATACTATGGTAATGGTTTTCACCATGATTTTAAATATAGTATGATATCTATTCTATGAATGTATATCATATTGTTATAATATTTTTATAATTTTTATTTATATGGAATATAGTAAAGAATGTATTTCTAATGATTGTTAATTGGTTAGATAAAAATTAAATAAAGAGGATGCTAATGGAATACCGTGTTTCTGGTAATTTGAGGTTATTCAAATTAATGCAATGTGTCGGTTCAATTTTATATGATATTATATTTTTACTGAAATGGATAAAGAGCATGAATCATCTTAATTATTATTGATGATAAAAATGATAAGTAATTTTTAATGATAAGTATACTTTTCTAGGTTTTTGAAAATCAGAATTAATGTTGATAGTTTGATTACATATAAATTGATTGTATATATTGATAAATTAGGTTAACCATAGTTGGATCATGTGAATAATGAACAGATTAATCCAAAATATAACAAGAGTAAGTTGTTTTCTAAAGATAGATCATTGTGTTATGAGTTTTTCATTACTTATAAAGGATAGATGCCTTTCGATGAGGCTATGAGGGATTTTTTTTGTGAATTGGTAGAATGACTTATTTTAGGGACAAGTTGAACTACTCATTATGCTTTTTGTCTCAGTCAATTCTGATATGAAATTATTATGTGACCTATGACATAAGCCTGTTATTGTTGTTCCTAGGATGGAAAATGTGATATGTGATAGGGAGGCTCATATGATGTGTAAATAGTTTATGTATATGAAAATGAGGTGCATTTGGATGTTCATGTGGATGTCATGTATGGAACTGGAGAAAATAGAATGGGTTTAAGGTAGGCTTACCTATTTACATGATTCATAGATATGGAATGATTTCAAGAAATGAATCATTTTAAATGATGATGGTTGGGATTCATGTTTATCAAAATTCCCTTCCCCACTATTTGAGGTAGTTAGATGTTCTTGGTAGCATTTTTCTCTTGGTGATAGTTTATGATGGTTTCCCCAGAGTACATAGTTTATATATTAATTTTGATATTAAATAATAAATGTTTTATCAATATGTTTTTATTTTACTAGAATGAAAATGAGATATTCATCTTGAGAAAATGTGTGCTTTGTTTGGATTATGATTGTAGGTAATGGAATTGGATTGATGGATACTAATGTTAATGGATAATTATTGGGTATTAATTTAGTTAAGGTTAAGTGAATTATTTAGTGAAAATAATGTTCTATATTGTACCTCATTAAAAATATTATATTCTTATAGGACATTACTTTTCTAATAGAGGAAACCAGGCGTCTGAGAGACTATATATATAGTCAATATTAGGACTCATATATTCCCATTGATTTGTTTTGAGATATATTATATCCTTTATATTCATTGATTTCATGTACTACCCCACCCATGTCATTTTTGGAGACGAACACCCAATGGAATCTTGGTGAGTGTTTTCCCAAATATCATGGTGGGAGGATGAATGGATGACTACCCAATATTTACATTCTCTCTAATTTTGGTAATTATATATTATGGTATTCACATTAGTTAGTTTTACCATATACATATGTTAAGGTCTATGATTTCATGAGTACCTTACCCAGTGTATGGGATGTTATGGCTTATATTATAATAACTAATGTATGATACAAATAACATGGATTTTAGTAGATCATAAGAAACAACTTGGTTACTATACCATGTGTTTATATTGGATCATGTGATGATGTGATGCATGATGTCCATGATGTGGTACACATACTAGGTGTCATAAGGATATATTATTTTGGAGAGAGGTGGATAAAGGTGTCCGTTGTTGGGGAAGAGTATAAAACTATTAGGCAAGTGGTTACAAGGTATCATATATATTTAATTAAAATAATAAATAATTATTTTTATTAAATATTTATGGAGAGATAACCTTGGTGGGGATGAGAACATAGTATTTCTATTTAGGTGATGAGTTAGTTTCACTGTTGTTCATTGTGATTTATCATATTTTTTATCTTTTGCATGAGAGGCTCCAGGGAGGATCCTAATGAGCATACTATTATTATTACCGAATGAATATATAATCATCCCTAGGTTAGAAGGATCATGTTGGAGATCATGGTTGATATTACTTTCTCTTGATTTTGTGGGAGCGTTTTGGGATTCGGGGACACTCCTAAGTTTACCTTTTTAGTAATTTTTCATTCCGTTTTATGTTTTATTAGATTCTTATGACATGAAATGTATGAACATGGGATTTATTTTACATATCAATATAGGTGTTCATTTGTGTATTTGTCTTATCTATCTCTTCATCATGTTACCTTAGTGGGTAATTCTTCCCATATATATGCTCATTATACCCTTGGTGCTAGTTTCCAACCTTGGGCCTTTTGGAGGTGAGACTCAGGTGGTCACTTCCTCCTTTATATAATTTTCGGACTAGTTGGGGCAATCATTTGGGGGAGGGGTTAATGACATTGATAAATGTTGTATAGACCAAATTGTTCCCAATTTTGATTTCATATCATTTACCTAGAGTCACTCTCATCCATCCATGATATCCTCCAAGGAAATCATTCATGTTTCATCTAAGATAGTTAATGAGGTCACGCATGTCTTTTCACCAATGTCACCTTTTACCGCATAAACATTTATAATTCTCTATGAGAAACTATGGGATTTCATTCCTAAAAAAATATTAGGGCCACATTTGTGAATTCACTTTGGGAGAAGCTCTGAGATGAAACCACTTCCACACTACCATCGTAGCATCTCCTGAGTTTTTCCATAAGCCTAACAATTCATAAAAATATTATAGGATGATTTTTCGTTGATTACTAACACAACCATGTACAAGCCATACATAGCACACAACTTCACTCACATGTCTAGAAATATTCATAAATCCTTTCCAAAGCTCACTCCCTTCCATCCAAGTTAGAGTAACTAACTCAGAACCTTATTAGAGGAAAATGGTCAAGATATTGTTTAGCCTTATCCAGACCTAGTATCTTCATACTCATGTAAAACTTGATCACTTAAATTGAATTATATTTCAATGAGTATTTTTTACATGAACGATGTCTCACAAGACTAACCTATGGAATCTATATATGTGCATGTTAGTTCCATCTAATAAAAATAACCACTAGAATTATTCTTCAAAATTAGTATCTCATTATTCCATGATTTAATATGAACCGCATACTATATGGGTGTAAATTAAAATCTAAAGAACATCCACCCCTTCTTTATCCCTCTTAGGTATGACCACCAAGGATCCTCACCAACCATACAATTATAATGGAAACTGACTTCCAATAATCTAGGTATCTTATGATCCTATAATTGAGTCCTAACAAAAATTATAAAATCACACACATGATTTATATCATGATATAAATTTCATATCACACATGTATTTATTCAACACCAATTCAGTGTCTCAACTTCCTTGAGTCAACTATTCCCATCCCAGGATCATTTCTTTGGCATCCAATGCATATACTGAACTCATTAGGTTCCATTTCAAACACATATAATTCATACACTAACACACTAAGGGTATTTTAGAATACCTACTGAAAGGGTAACATAACACCTATAGAGATAATCATATACCATGAACCATATTCCCTACCATTTTTAGAGTGTAATACAAATAAAACACAATCTAAAACATATCATACGAGTCCTTTGTTTCTAGTATGATTTAATAAAACTGGCCTCTTTCCAGTAGGACCAGATCCAAATAAAAAAACCACATCTCCAATAACAATCCATAATTAATAAATATATCAATCACAAAGAGTAATGCAAGAAAAAAATCTTCTAACCTTGGAAATCAGACATTCGTGCATAAAAAGTGTTCATGAATCAGCTATCCATGTTTTGTCACATGGTTCGACACATTCATAGACTACATTTCCATAGAATACCAAAATTATAAAAATTAGTATTGATAACCCGCTATGATTTCTTGGTCGAATCATCGGGTCCATCTTTTGTGAACATGGCATCAAGCGTTCCTCCCATTTTTCAACAGGCTACCAACTAGTGGCAAGGACGTAGAGAAATAGTTAAAATAGGATTACCTGATGTAAAATTCTAAAATATATATATATAACATGAAGCATTAATCATCCCAAATAACCATTAATTACATATAAAATCACTAAACACAATTATATATCAAGATGATTTAATTATAGAAAAATATTATCAATTTCCCCTAGGTAAACAACAAACACTGATAAATAGTAAAGAAAATAAAATGAGGATCTATTGGAATGATAATACTTATAAAATATTTTCAAAAAAAATTATTGAGTTACCTTTTCCAGATCCATTATACATCATTTTCTCCCGTATAAAATAGATATAAGGTTTGCACACACACCAGGGTGCCCGTGTAGGGTGTGAGAAATATATCTCATTAGGGAATAACTATGAACCATAAATATACACTATCATATCTGTGCATATTCATGTGGAATATAAAAATAAATAAATAAAATTCCTCACTACGTATTCATGTTCTAAACAGGCCACCATGACCCTTGGATAGTCACAAAATTAGTCATTGGGTTTTGGGAGCTAAACAAGACATCATGACACCCAACCATTCCATCATCAACAACATTCTGGTAGGAAAGTCTAGTAAATCATCACATTCCAAATCAATTAGAAGGGAAAAATCAACACATATCTAATCAGTCTAGTAGATCATGTCACCATCTATGGATCTAGATGGTAATTTCAATGCCATCATCTATAAAACAAGACAACAATGTTGATTCTTGTTTTAGATAAAGGCGCATAGCAAAATTAAGACATGAGTTAGGGCACAAGGATAAAATTTCTATAGATTATCACAGTCTGAGTTCAATCGATATTGAAAATCAGACCCTATCAATATTGGGTTCAAACACATAGAAGTACTTTATTATCCTTTTTCATGGATACAGACACAAGGACACCATGCATATATGCTATCTCTAGGTCCATCATCATTGTTGGAACTATGTTTTATTGGATCCCACTCCCTCTCTATGAGATGATAAAGCCATGATAATATTCCTATCACTTTGATTCTAGATTAATACCTTCATTGTCCATGAATTCATGGACCATGTGGTACAACACAGTACCGTACAACATATCTTTAATGCATAAGTCTCTATATCCAAACATACATGCACATGTAATATAAATAAAAAATTGGTCTCATGGATTCACACAAAATGATATTTGATCAATATAAAGCATAAATATCCTAGAACACCCATACTCTCCCAATAATACAATATCACACAATGGTCCTCATGAATATGAACACACAGTCATTCCTAATGAGGCACAAATTCTCAAAAAAAACCATAAGGGTGAGTAATTCATATGGTGATACCAACCCCTGAAGGCATGTCTCAATATTTTTCAAATATAGTGGGGTCTTGGCCTAGCCTAAGTCTTCTTGGATTCCCAATAATATCTCCTAAACCAAAACCTATAAGCCAATATTGGAGATTTAATCATGTCACTCCAAGAAGACAACATTACACTTGGACATATTCCGCACATGCTTACCCAAAATTATATTGGGAGAAAATATATCCTATCTCTGGAACCCTTATAATATTATAAGGACTCATAAGCTATATCTTCACTATGACTAGTATAAAAATAAATAGTGATATAGTTTTTTGGATGAATCCAAAAACATCCCATGTGATCCCAAAAACATATCCCACATTTGGGGTATAATAAGACCCCTATTGTCTTTCTTAATGGTACATCAATTATTAGATTCCCTATATGAGTCCATATTATAGTCCTTAGTCACTATACCTAATCCCATTGATATTGAGAACACACATACCAAACCATTAATAAATATACATAGGGTTTTTATGATAGGGGAAACTTACCTATAAAGGATTTATCAACCTCCCTGAGATCAAACATGGCTCATCCATGCTTTACTGATCCTAATCAAAGTTGTTCCCATCCTTGTTGGAGGCTTCCTGAATCACTAGAAATATAACCCATTACAATAATAAATAATTATAGATTATAAATTTTTGTAATTTATTATTTGATAATAATTAAAAAATAATTATTGTAGAACACCCTCACTACTTCCCTCACTAAATAGAATTTGCATCCAAGTGCATTTGAAGGATATTATCACACCCTTTATGCCACCTAAAACAATATACCGATCATGCACCATCATGAAACATAAAATTAAATTATATTTACTTGAAAATAATATAATAAAACTTAAAATTTAAAAACATAGTAGAATCACAATGGAATGACTTGTCGTCATCACCATAGAACATCATTTACACAATATAAGAAAACCCCATATATTTTCGGATGGTTTTACTAAAATTAGATTGAATAGTGATAAAATGTAAAATATAAATTGATCGATGATTATAATATTTTAATTTTAAGGTCCTGAATTAAGAAAAATAATGTATCTTAGTAAGAATCGCCAAAATATCTCATATAGATCCATCTTAGTTCAAGGAAAAGTAATGGAGGATGGCGAAGGACAAGATTCTTGAATTTTCCTCTCTATGCCATCCAACCTACTCAAATCCTACAGGTATTAATATTATAAAATGTTCCTAAGATTAAAAATAAAATTGCACCCAACTAAGATTATCATCTAGATATTGGGTCTCATCATTAAACATGTGGACTATCAGGTAATTGGTGTTGGATCACCAGCTGGATGGTGATCCCAGTAGGTTAGTTTCCCTACTATCCTTCCAACAAACTAGTTGATAGAAAATCATTATCCCTGACTATCTTATAATTCTTTTTATTAAAATTAGATCACCTAATCAACCTCTTCATCTTCGTTCTAAGTACAAAATCAATAGTTTTAGACATCTTAACATTCAGTTTTCCAACTCCATGCTCGATTATCAAAAAATATTACACATTTAATAAAAAATTCATATTTTCCTTGGAATACCCCTATCCTAACAATGTGATTTTCTAAAAAACAATAAATATTGAAAAGGATTGATTAACCCAGGATATCCTTTCACATTAGATATATACAGATTTAATTCATAGTTATTTCATTTTTTATTACATATGACATAGTATCTTCACGTGTATAATGTATAGAGAATTTACATGTTACCTTAACATATTATTGGATATTGTTATTGATGTTATTATCATGTATTCTATGAGAATGGGAGAACATGAAGACCAATTTTGGGTGGTGCTATATTTCTATGTAAGGAGAAACTATATATCATCGTCAACACTTTTCAATTCTAGATGAAAAAACTACCCTTATTAGGTCATGTAATTATAATAGAGGGTTTATTTGTGGATCCATCAAAGATATATATGATCAATGTGTGTCTGAGAATAACAAATGTGAAAAAATATAATATTTTATAGGATTAAAATTATACAACTATTTTTTTGTGAAAAATTTCATATGAATATAAATTCCCACAAACAATTTGAAACAAAAAACTGATGCTTCTCTTAATAGATGAATGCGAGGTAATATTCCATGAGGTTGTGAATAAATATGGTTTCATAGAAATGTTTAAATTATTATATATATACATTTTCTCCTATAGTGTCTTTAATTAATTTATTCATCATATATAATATTTAAAATATTAATTATACCTATATTATAATTTATTAAAATATTTTATATTCTATAAATATAAAATTTACATTGTTAAATAGATTGATCCTATTCATTCAGTCATTATACGAAACTTCTTTTTTGGTTGGTTTTCCTCCTTAGAAAATAGTGTTATAATGAATATACCATGAATAATATATAAATATTAAATAATGTTAATATAATATAATAATAATGAATTTTTAATGTTATGATATTTTTTAATGATAAATACTATATCAAAATCATTCAATAATCATACATAGCCAATTAATTTTTACATGTTCTTATTTTGAGTGGTGTAACATCCTATATGAAATATTATATAAATTATTAACATGGATGTTTATGTAAAATTAATTTCATGCAAGATACGAATATTATACACATTTCTTTTTGTTTCTATAATTTTGTTATTAATATTTAACTCAATATTATTAAAACAATTCTTCGGATATGTTACCAAAATATATTTTTTATAAAATTTTCTTTACAAAACATACTTCAAAGTTCCAAAGAATAAAATATTAATATAGAAAATATTATTGGAAATATATTTATAGTACCTTTACCATTTTATTGATGATTAATTTTTGAAAAAGGATTAATAATCAAAACCATCATACTAAAAAAACATAAAATGGATAAAAAAATATATTACCAATAATAAATATTAACTAAAAACAAATAATAATTATTTAATAAATGAACACAAAATATTATTATAAAAGGTAATAACTATGAATAGTGTTTTGGAATATTTTATTAATGAGCCTGAGATTATTTTATAGGCTATTATAATGCATCCAAACATATTGGATTCCATATTATAGGTTTTTATCGACTAAATTTTATATCACTTAGTGGTAGACTAGTTTCTCTGAACATTCTCTTCCTAGATTCTTTAAGATTCAATTTCTCTAATATATATGATTTTTTCACTTTTTATCTAATTAATTTATATTTTCCCAACAAAATATTCCACTTATATAACATTTACTATAACCTAAAAGTTCTATATTGTTTTGTATAATTGATACCCATTCTAATGGTACAGTCTCTCTTTTATTTATATATTATTACTACTTCTATCATTATCAATTATTAAATGTAAATATGAATATATTTTAGATATTATCATCTTTATATTTCACTTTTAATTATTTCAATACATGTTTTATTATCCTTTTTAATGATACATGTTTCAATAATTGAATTTTGAAATTAGAATGGAATTTCTATAATATATTATTATCTCCCCCTCCACATTTACTAGTTTTTTCATTATTTCCTTTTAGTGTTACATTATTGAATATCTTTTATGTGATAAAATTTTAATTCCTTCTCATTTCCTTTATAAAATTTAAAAGTTACATTGATTGTAATCTCTTAGGAAAATATTAAAAATAATTTTAGAAAACTATTAAATTATGAATCTATTTTCCTCTCTAAGATCAATATTCTATCGGGAAAATTTATCGACCACACTATAAACACATAGATAAAATTCAATTTTTGGGAAATTAGATTTAGGTGTCATATGATAAAATTCTTGATACCATATTTATGTTATATTATTTAGAAATGTTATGAAACCCATATTCTTTACATGTGCTCTATATGACATGATTAATGATTGTTTTCATGTGGCACAGATATGCATGTATTTTGATTAGAGGGGACCTATATCACTCTCCAATTAATTGTTTAAGGATTTGTATCTGATGAGATAATGAGTGACATGGGAATGATTTTGGTTTTTCAAATTTTAAATTCATAATCACTATTAAATTTATTTACAAAACATAGAAATGTTTGGGTTAGTTGAAATTTTTCCTAAGTATTTTGTTTGTTAAAATATCTAATTTCCTGAATCATTTTTAGTCTACTTTACATTTTGATGATATTATTTTATATAATTTCATTTCCTTATATTAAGATTATTTCATTTTTTTCAAGTAATTATTATATATATTATTTTTCCTGGGGGATTATTTTGTCTAATTCCATTATCAATGATGTTCTGTCATTGTTAATGATTATCTACATGGACTCGAATGTTTATTACATAGGTTATTTCTCTTCTAATTCATGTTTTCCGATAATTTTATGATCAAAACTACTGTGTCTCAATGATAGGTTTCTATAAAAAAATATTTTCATCCCAACCCTTCTATTATAATCACCTTTTTTGATAATACCGAATATTGTTTTGATAATCCCAAATCCTATTTTGATAATCCCAAATATTGTTTCAATAATCCCAAATCCAATTTTGAGAATCCCAAATAATATTTTATTTATTAGATAATTATGTTTTTCTTACAAGATAATCATTTATGTGATACTCATGTTTATATCAACATAATAATTAGGTACTTTAAATCTCATTTCTCTCTTTTTTAATCTCACTTAAATAATTTCTCTATGTGAAAAGGTCACTGATGAAAAGGTCACTAAAGAAAAGGTCACCGATGCAAATGTCACCAATATAATGGTCACCGATGCAGAGGTCACCGATGCAATGGTCCCCGATTCAAGGCTACTATTGGGAAGGATACTGGTAGAGAATAATCAATTGGAGGTTACCGATGGAGATTTATCAATTAAAGGTTATCGATAGAGAGATATTAATGGAAGGTTACCATTGGGAATGTTACTGATGAATACTGTCGATGTGGACATACTATTGAAACCTACCATTGTGAAGGCTACCATTACATGTCTACCATACTATTCTACCCCATATGTTTTCATATTCTTTAGATTATTTTAACAGTCATATTTTCTAACATTAATGCTTATAACATTAATTAATGATGATTATAGACTTATCAGAAGACCATGTCTAGATATTATGTGTTACATGATAGATCGCACATGATGTACTTATTCCTACTATCTAAACAAAAATATAAAAAGTATAATATCGAGGAAGAAAATAAGGATACATGAGTGCCCGATTTAGGAAGCTAAGAAAGTGAAGAACAATAGAAGTAGCATATGAAGGATCTTACATGCTAGATCAAAGAAGAACCATCCACCATTTACACTGTAAACTCACAAGCATCATAAATATTGTTTGAGACAAACTCACTTCTGCCTTTTTTACCTCATCAACTATCGATAAACACAAGATGTGGAACACTCAATTTCTGGAAGCCTGAACCGGGAGTTGTGACACTCTGTTTTTGAGACAACTTCTAGAGCTAAAATGAAACATCAAATTATTCACTTCAAAGTGTCAAGATCTGAAATGAAAACAAATAGAGCCTTCTAAACTCAATATCATCATATTTTCTCTACTGTGTAATTTTTTGTTACATTCCTGAGAAGTGTGTATTTGTTTCATACACACTTTCCCTTTTTCTTGAACAAGATAAAACAAAAATCCTCACATCAAACATCTCTTACTCCATTTTTCCCACACATAATTGTTGAAGAGACTGTGAGTGGTCTGTGTTGTTTGTTTTTTCCATAAAGAACTGTGGTAGAGGGTGAAAATCATAGACAGTTTGTGAAAACTGTTGTAAAAAATGATACAGGCTGTGTATCGATTTTGTTAATATAATATTCTTGGTGGCATGTGATCACCATGTGGAGAGGATTAAGTCTTGTCTTGAGATTGAACCTCTTGTATAACCTTTTTATGGACTATATTTTTTTATAATCAGTTTTATCTATTTTCCGCTGCATATTTATAAATCATTAAACTATTTTGCATTAGCTTTTATATTTAGTTTTGGCTAGTGTGTGTTTGTTATTAATTTAGTAAACTTGTTTCAAAAGATAAAGAAGTGTTTTAAACTAATTCAAATGAGGACTGATCACCCTTTGAGAAACCTATTTACAAATTGGACATCTATATATCTATTACCTTAATTAAATGGGTTGTTTCCAAAATTGGGGGGTTATTTAATATAAATTATTCGACAAAAAATTTAAGTTGGAACTTAATTCACCCCCTATTGAGATTCCACTCCGACCAACATTTTGTATTATAGGATTATTAGATTAGTTTTTATTACTATTACCTAAGCTATTTTGAAACTTTTCAAATTCTATAACTATGATTTTAACTGTATATATGATCTTAAAATTCTTATCATATTTAAATTTTTAGTTATTTACAATTCTAGTTAGCAATGGATAACCGAGTTGAGGTTGCTTCTACTAACATGCCGCCTTAATTTTTTGGAAATAACTATGCTTAGTGGAAATTAAAAAAGAAAATTTATCTGGAGAGTGTGGGACCTAAAATCTAGGTCATAATTGAAGATCAACATGTATTGCTTGCTACTTATAGGGACACATGATCTCAGATGATTAAAGAAACATATAATAATAATTGTAAAGCAATGAATTCATTTTAATATTCTCAAGGTGATGAAGAATTTAATAGAATATATTCTTGTAAAACTACCTATAAAATTTTGGATACTTTAGTTTTTTCTCATCAGGGAACAACCAATGTTAATTAAATGAGATTAAATACATATACTATTAAATATGATAATTTAATGATGAATCCTGACAAACCTATCAATGAAATGTATATCAGGTTTAATGAAATAGTAAATACCATGAGTCTACTTGGAAAACCGGTGGACATCAAGTTTTATATTATGAGATTGCTTCGATACCTACCTAACAATGGGAGAGGATCTTCTGTTACAATTACAGAATCTTGTCACATAGGAAAGCTACTAGTGAAGGAAATAATTAGAAAGGTTATGATGTATGAAGAAGAGATTAAGGTAAATCAAGAATTTGAGGAAGAACCAAGAAATAAATTTTTTTTATTCAAGACTTTTTCCTCATATAATAAGGATAATGAAAACGCTCAAGCTCTTATTAAAACTTATACTAGTGAAGACTTGGATTCTGACAGTTATGATGAGATGGATAATTTTTTAGGAGATTCAAGAATTTCTACTTTATGAAAAAAGATTATTAAAAAAAGTCAAACTATAAAGGAATTTATGATAATAAAAGACAATGGAATATGATAAAAAATTTAACGATAACAGAAATGAGATAGTTTTTTATGAGTGTAAATAAATGGTCATGTGGAAGCCTATTTACCAAAGCTTAAATTTAAGAAAAATTATGAAGACAAGGGACATAGATATAATAATTCTATGAAAGATACATAGAGTGCCTCAAAATATATCTCAAGTGGATCTGACACTTCTAATATTGAAATGAAAAAACATGAAAACCAATTTGTTATTACAGAAACATCTGAGGTAACACCCAATTCTCCTGTACATAATGCTTTATATTATGGGAATGTAAGTGAATCAGAAAATAATGAAAATATGACTAAGGATGAAATATTTGAGGACTGTGGAATGCCTAAGGACACCTTTAATGTACTCAATGATAAATATAAATTATTGAAACGACAACATGATTTAAATGACAATTATAATTCTAATCATGATATTGAAAATGAAAAATGTGCTCAGCTATTAAAAAAATACCGATCTTAAATTATCCAATGATCAAATAAAAAGATATCTTGAGATGTTTACTACATGTAGATATAAATTGACACAATTAATAGGAAAAAATATTGTTCTAAAATATACAACTGGTCTATGATATCAGCTAGCAAAAAAGAATGATTATTATGAATAAATTTGATACAAAATCTGGACAGTTCTCTACTAGTTCATGTTCTGGACCATCATTTGAAAAACAATTCACTAAAAGACCAAACAAAGTATTTATGCCTCAATACATATATTAATGATTATAGGAAATCTGTGAGGAAAGTATGGGTTCCCAAATTTTTACTTGCTAACCTCTCTGGACCCATGAAATACTGAAACCAATGTTACCCTATAATTAATCTATTATGCAGCAAAACTATTTAAAGAGCTCCTATAAAACACTATGGTACTTGGCCAGTGGTTGTTCAAGACACATGACAAGAGACCAATCATGATTCAAGATCCTAATTAAATTTTATGGTGGAAATATCACGTTTTTTGACAATGCAAAAGGGAAGATCTTCAGCTTAGGAAAAATTTGTTACCCAAATACTGTGTTAATTGAAAAAGTACTTTTTGTTGATGGGTTAGTGTAAATTTTACTTAGTATCTCTCTATTATGTTATGATGGTTTAAATGTTAAATTTTAAAATGATGCATGAAATTTTTTTAATTCAAAAATTCTTTTTATATTAACACCACCTAGAAATGAAAATGCATATGTTGTTGATTTAAATTATTTTTATTAGAAAATTCTGTTTATTTAAAATCATTTCATAAGGAATCCTGGTTATGGAACATAAGATTAAGACCCTACAATGTACACTCACTTAGGAAACTAACTAAAAAAGGTTTATTCAGAGACTTACCTATATTATAATTCCCACATAACAAGGTTTGTAATCCTTGTCAAAAGGGAAATCATCATAATGTTTCTTTCAAACCAACAAAATAAGTTTCTATATCTCAAATGCTTGAGTTGGTTCAAATGGATTTGTTTGTACTATCTATAATTTCACAATTTAATGGGAAGTACTATGTTTATTTTATTGTAGATGGATTTTCATGATATAAATGGGTATATTTCTAGCGCACAAAAGTGAAGCATGTTTTTATTTCATTAAATATTCCAAATCTGTATAAAACCTTTGTGGATTTAGAATTATGACCTTAAGAAGTGATAATGGTCGTGAGTTTGAATTTCAAGAATTTGAATCCTTTTTCTCACAAAATTCCTATACTAAAAAATTTCGCTGCTCCTAGAACACCCCAACAAAATGAAGATTTAGAATGATTAAATTGGACACTTCCAGAAATATCCTTGACAATAGTTAATGAGTGTAATATACCTATCTATTTTTGGCCTGAAGCTGTTAATAAATCTTGTTACATTATCAATAAAGTCATAATTAGACCTATTCATAAGAAGACCCCTTATGATATTTGGAATAATAGGATACCTAATGTTAATTACTTAAGATTTTTTGGTTTAAAATTTTTCTTCCTAAACACTAAGGACAATCTTGAAAAGATTGCATCTAAAAGTGATGAATGAATTTTCCTAGGTTACTCAATCTCTAGTAAGTCCTATTGAATATTTAATAAGATAACCAAGTGGGTGGAAGAATTAGTTCATTTCAAATTTTTTTATACTGATCAACATGAACACAAAACCTTTGTTGAAATCCTTGAGGAAGATATATCCATTAGGGACCTTAATGATTAAGATAGTGATCCCTTAGTGAAAAAACCCCATTCTGGAAAATCTCTAGAATCTATGCATGATAATTCTGGACCTATAAACATTCGTAAAGAGTCTAGTTCAACTCTTTCTAAAGGTATTTAAACTCTTAATAATCATCCTTTAGTTGTTGTTGTAAGTGATTTGAATAGAGGAACACAAACTAGAGCTTCTCCGAGAAACCATGTTGAACATCAAGCCAATATTTTATAGCATGAACCTAAAAATATTAATGATGAAATCAATAATGAATTTTAGGTGATATCTATGCAAGAAGAATAAAATCTGTTTGAAAGAAACAATGTATGGGAATTAGTAGAACTGCCTTAAAGACATGTTGACCATAGGTACTAAATGGGAACATAGAAATAAAATTGATGAATATGGATACATTGTTAGAAATAATGCTGGAATAGTTATACAAGGACCTAATTATGAAGAAGGAATTGACTATGAGGAATCTTTTTCACCTATTGGAAGACCGGAATCCATTTGGATACTATTTGCTTATGCAGCTCATCTTAATTTTAAATTTTATCAAAGAGATTTCAAAAGTTCATTTTTAAATTTTTACATATTAGAATATGTATTTGTTGAACAACCGTGTATTTATACAAAATTCCCATTTTTCAAATCACATTTTTAAACTTTCTAAGGATTTATATGGTATGAAATAATCTCCAAGTACATGGTATGATAGACATAGTTCATTCCTTCTTTTAAAAAGTTTTACTAAATGAATAGTGGATCCTTCACTTTTTATTAAAAGTATTTCCAAAGATGTCTTAATAGTATAGATTTATATAGATGGCATTATTTTTGGATCCTCTAAAAATTCATTATATAATGATTTTTTAAAAAAGTTGCAAGATGAATTTTAAATGAGTCTAATGGGGGATCTTAAATTTTTCCATGGATTTCAAATTTTTCCAAATAAAAAATGTATTTTTTTAAATAATAGTAAATATACCAATTATATTTTGAATTATTTTGTTTTGGACAACAATAAAGGTAGTGAAAATCCTATGAGTACCACCATTATGTTGGATGCTGATGTAACTAGTAAACCAGTGGATCAAACCAATTACAGAGGTATGATTGGAAGCCTACTTTACTTCTAGTAGAACTAATATTATGTTTAGTGAATGTATTTGTGATAATTTTCAATCCAATCCTAAAGATTCTCATTTAACTACTGTTAATAGGATTTTCAAATATCTCAAGTTTACAAAAAAATAGTACTATTTTATGAAATAAAATAATATTTTTCTTTAAAAAGTTATTTAGATGATGACTTTACTGGTTTCATGATTAATAGAAAGAGCACTTATGGATAATTTCACATTTAAGCAAGTCACTTGTATCATGGTGTAGTAATAAATAGAATTATGTTGCATTATCTACTTCTGAAGCTGAATATATTGTTGCTGGGAGTTGTTGTGCTCAAATTCCATGGATGAAACAGACTTTACAAGACTTTGGATATCAATTCAAACATGTTTCTATAAAGTGTGATAATACAAGTTCTATTAATTTATCTAATAATTTATTATCTCATTCTTAGACAAAGCTCATTGATGTGAGAAATCCGTTTTTGAGAGATCATTATCAAAGTGGTGATATCACTCTTGAATTCATTGTTACTGAATATCAATGGGCAGATATATTCCAAAATACATTTAATTTTGAGAGGTTAAATAACATCAAACATGAGTTAAGTATGATAAAATGTTAAATTACGAACCTCACTATTAGAAACCTCTCTATTAAAAACCTCACTGTTGGAAACCTCACTGATAGAAACCTCACCGATAGAAACCTCAACATTAGGAACTTCACTGTTAGGGACCTCATCGATAGGATCCTCATCGATGGAAACCTCACCATTAAAAACCTCACTGTTAGGAACTTCACCAATAGAAACCTCACCAATAGGAACATCACTATTAAGAACCTCGCCGATAGGAACCTCACTGATAGGAACCTCACTTTTAGAAATCTCACTGATAAAAAACTCACTATTAGGAACCTCACCATTATGAACCTCACCGATAGGAACCTCACCATTATGAACCACACCGATAGAAACATCACCGTTAGAACCTCATCGATGGAACCTTACTGATAGTCGATGTTTTTCATGACTTCGTGTTTTCTTTCTATTGGAAGATGAAACGTTTTATTTGTTTTATTTATTTATTTTTCTTGATATTTTTTTCTAACCCAAAATGATAAAATTAAAAGACCATACCACATTTTGATCCACATAAAACTCTCTCTGGAATCTCCTTCTCCCTAACCGCAGAATATAACCCTCTTCTGAAACCCTCAAACCGCATGAGACCACAGGGCAAGAGTGAATAAACCATTGTTCGGGGATGAATGGGATGCTCCAAATCCATAGAGGACTCAAGTTGAGTCGATTAGTGGAAGCCATGATGTGGAAAATCAGATCAACACTCATCTGTTAAAAAGGGATATCATAGTTGAAAAAGATCTTAGTTCTAAATAGTTGATGAAAAGAAAATATTTAGTTTTAAAGGAAATTGAAGCTCAAGGATGGGTTGGATTTTTTATAAAAAACAATGGACCATATATTTTGATGTGAGAAAAATGTTTTTTTTTGAGTTTTTGAAAATTCGTACAGACTGAGGATGAGAAAAGAATGTTTTCAAGGGTAAATGGCGTAAGTGTAAGATTTTAATCTATTGAATGGGTTGAGTGTATTGGAGTAACACATGAAAGGATTTATGACTACTACTCAAGATTGGTGCCTTCCATAACTATGTTCTTTTGTTATAAAGAAGCATTAACTGAACTGACAGGTAGTGGGATTCCTAAGAATGTCATTTCTGCTGAGATGGAAGCAGAGGAAAAACAATTGTTTAAAATTGTTCACCATGTCCTATGTCCCAGAAGAGGGGACTTTGCTACATTGAAAATTTCGGATGTATTTCTTTTGTATCTATTAATACAGGGACAAAAGATAAATTTATGTAGGTTGTTGATGAATCAATTATAGGATATCACAACACAAAGTTAAAAATCAAATTCCTTATTTCATTCTAGATTGTTATCATTGATGTTGAAGGTGAATGGAGTTTCTAGATAAAAGGAGGAAACAGTTGTAGTAAGTGACAATTTCTGCATTACAATGGTAGTTTTCATGTTGGTGAAGATAAATTTGAACCCCTAACAATGAAAATAGGTACATGATGAAGGTATGTTATATGAGAAATTCAATCCTATCACTCATCCTACTAGGCCTAAGGATAAGAGGGATCATAGTTTATAGCCTGATGAAGTGGAACCGGTATATTATGAAGAAGAAGTGGAAGATTTTGTTGTTCCAAAAAGAGATGACACTCATATAGATGACTTGAGTGATCTAGAACCTCCCTCCAATCCTCGTACTAATACTGAATCCTTTATTGATCATAGTGAACCAAAGATATTTTCATATAAGGGAGACTTTTCTAAGGGATAGTGATGATGAAGAGGCCAGTGATGAAGAAGGGGAAGAAAATGTCTTAATAGACATTAGAGGGACCTCAGATGGGGATGAAGACACTGAATCTAGTCATGATGAATTTGTGAAAGCTATTGGTGTAGGTGGAGAAGAATGCCTTAGTCTCAATCCCTTGATAAAGAATACAAAAATAGTTGAAGGTGTAGATGAATAAGTTGTTGATTCAGTTAAAATTTGAATTTCTTTGGAAGTAGTTTATGATTTAGTAATATAAGTGGAAGTGGACCTCCTGTTGATGAGGTTGCTCAAGGAGGTATGAAAGTAATGGATATGGTTTATCTGAAGAAAGATCCAAGTGAGTGGGAGGAACCTGTTTCCACATGTTCAATTTTTGTAGCTCCTAGAATAAAATAAGGGTCTGAAGATTCTAGGTTTGTTGTGTTGGGGTTATATTATGTATATTCTATTGATTACCACCCTATGAAAATTCCTCCAATCCCTTTAGTTACAATGACCTCTAATGTGTATCCATTTGTACTTCTACCTCAAGATTGTGTAAAGAAAATGATTTAGAATCAATAAAATTAGATCTGAAGAGCCACCTTGATGAGAGATTTGTTGGGTTAGATAGGGTTATGACTCACAGTCATGATGCTTTAACTTCTGCAATGGAAATACTTGTATCTACTACTCACTCCATCCTATTATAGGAGGTAAAGGAAAGTAAGAATTAGATCAGAACCGTGGAAGATTCTATGTAATATCTGAAATAGTCTATAGCCATATTAGACTCTTATATGGCTTCAATGGGTTAAGTGGACAGAAATATTCAATATATTAAATTTGTGGTTTAGCAAATGGTCAGTGTGTTTGAGGACATTAAGAAGTCCATGGAGACACATGTGAGTGGACAAGATGATTATGTGAAAATTCTAATCAGTGGGCATACAAATTATTTTATGAAGACACAATATTTCACTATGGCACCTCTGTGTGCATCTACTTCATCTTAACCCTCTCATCCTATTGATCTAGATGACTTCTGGTTTTTTGTTAGAGAAGAAGTTGAGAGGTTCTCTAATACCAGTACCACATATCCACAGTCTATGGATCAGGTTATTTCCAATAATAGATAAAATCATAATCATGTGAGAAATAATCTACGGGAATATGCTCAAGATCAGAATTCCATCATGGAATAAGTTGATTTCTACTACCAAAGGGTATACACAAGGAATCAGATGGATGGTCACTTTAAGTTGTTATTGTAGAACATGAGGATTCCCCCTGTCACTCAAGACTTTAATGATCAGGTTAGAAATCATCGAGAGTTGACTATTGACTTGGAAAAATTTATTGGGAATAAGTATGATTTTATTTCAGCCATAAATAGTGGGGGAAGTATTATTATGCATTTTAGGAATCTTTTTTTCCCATCCTCCATGTGAACTTCACTCCCATAATTGTTCCTCCTGCCATTCCTTCAACCTTACGTGCCTCATGATCTACCAGTGCGCACCATTGATGACTACTGCACAAGCTATCAGATGCTTGACCCCACATCTCCATAGAAAACTACTCACTACCAGTCTACTGATGGTTCTATTGCATTTCCTCCTACCCTAATGACTTCCATCCCTTGGCCTATCCCTCCATCTTCAAAACCTGTTTCCTCCATTTCCAAAGACAAAGCTCCTTTGGACATCATTGATGTAGATTTAATTAGGTTTGTCTTAGTTGATAGGGATATTTGTAACTTTTTTTGAATATTTTACTCTTTCTTATTTAATGGAAAATCATCAAGGGTTTCTTTTTATATATTACATTCTTTTCGTTAATCACAATGGGGGAGAAAATGATCAGGTTACAAAAGTTTATGTTTTTAAGTTGAATTTTCATATCGATTTTTTGTTCATATTAATCATGGTTCAAATGTTCTTATACAAATCTCTGAAGATTATAGAAAAAGTGCTTAACCATAATTAAGAAAACCCTAACATAATTTGTGATTATCAAAAAGGTGGAGATTGTTGGACCACCTGTTTTGATAATCCCAAATCCAATTTTGATAATCCCAATTCGTGTTTTTATAATCCCAAATCCTATTTTGATAATCCCAAGTCATGTTTTATTAAAATGAAAATTATGTTTCTCTTACAAGATAATCATTTATGTGAAACTCATGTTTATATCAAATAAATAACTAGGTACTATTAATCCCCCTGCTCTCTGGTTTAAGTTCACAGTAAAAATGTATCTATGTGAAATGTTCAATGATGAAAATGTTACAGAAGCAAAGGTCACCAATGTAATGGTCACCGATGAAAAGGTCCTCGAATCAAAGGTCACTGATGCAAATGTTACCAATTCAAAGGACAATAATGCAAAGGTCATCGTTGCAAATGTCACCGATGAAAAGGTCACTAAAGCAAGGTCAACAATGCAAGACTATTGTTTAGAAGGATATCAATGGTTAATTATCAATTGAAGTTTACCGATAAGGATTTATCAATTGAAGGTTACCGATGGAGAGTTTTTTTATGGAGGGTTACCATTGGGAAGGTTACCGATGAATTCTGCCAATGTGCACTTACTATTGAAGTCTACCATTTTGAGGGCTATCATTACCAGTCTACCATACTCTTCGACTATATTATTTTTCAAATTCATATGATTATTCGATCTTTCAAATTTTCTATCTTTAATGATTCTGACATTAATCAATACTGATTATAGACATATCAGGAGACCATATATGAAAAATACGAGGTATGATAAATATTTTACGTGATGTAATTATTCTTATTTTCAAACCACAAATAAAAAAAAGAGAATACATTGGAAGAAAATTAGGATGCACGAGTTCCCGGTTCATGAAGATAATTAAGTAAAGAGTAGTAAAGTAGCTTATGACAGATCATACTTGATAGATCAGTGAAGAACCGTCCTAAACTTGCAATATGAAAAAAAATCATCACAAAGATCATTTGAGACAAAATCACTTCTTCCTTCTTTACTTCATCATCTCTTGATCAACCCATAATGTAGAGAACGCAATTTCTGAAAGCCTAAACATTGAGTTCTGACACTCTGTTTGGAGACAACTTCCATAGAAAGAATCAAACTTCATATTCTTAGATTCAAAGTGTCAGGAGCTGAACTGCAAGGACATAAAGCCTTCTAAACTCAATATCATTATATTTTCTCTATTGTGTTCTTTTGTTTTACATTTCTAAGAAGCGTGTATTAGTGTCATACACATTTTCTCCTGTACATGAACTTGTGGATACAAAAATCATCACATCAAATGTCTCTTACTCCTTCTTTTCCCACATATAACTATAGAAGATGCCGAGTTTGGTCTTTGTTGTTTGTTTTTCCCATGAAGAACTGTGGTAGAGGGTGTGAACCTTGGACAGTTTGTGAAAACTCATTTAAATCCCGATAAAGGCTATGTATCACGTTTATTAATATAAACTATATGGTGGAAGTAGATCACCAAGTGGAGAGGATTAAGTCTCATTTTGAGACGAAACCTCTTTTCTAACCTTTCAATGCACTATATTTTTTATACGCTATTTTATCTATTTTATTTTTCTTATTGCTAAAACATTAAACTGTTTTTCATTCAATTTGATAGTTATTTTTGCTAACTGTGTGTATGTGTTTAATTTAGTAAACTTTTTTTAAAAGTTAAATATGTGTTTAATTTAGTAAACTTGTTTTAAAAGTTAAAGGAAGTATTATATAGATTATGTTATGTTATATGTTTAAGTAATAATGTGAAACAATATATTTTAATCCCAATCACAAAATATTTTAGTCTTTTGCGACCTACAGACCATGATATTACATAAAAAATATAATTTTTAAAATATAAAAAATATATAAGATATATATGTAATTTTCTCAGGGCACCTATATAGAGTTATATGAAAAAATATAATAGACATAGGTCTCTCATCCATTTTTAATTCAATTAACGTTAAATTCTCTTACAAGAGGCCCACAATTAGATTAATCAAATTTACTCAAAATACATAATAGAAACAATAATCCTATTTTAACCACAATGTCAATCTAAGAATATGGTTTAATTTTTACAAAGAAAAATAATCTAAAGAATACACATGAGAGAAAGACTCAAGCAAAACATACCATCAGGACCAATAATAGAATAGGAAGGATAACAAATTGATCCGAAAACATGACTTAATAATAAATATAACAGCCATCAATCTCATGAAACCATAACATATTTAAAGAAACATGATAATGATTTTTATTGAACACCTATATATGGTGAAACCAATAGAATAAATAGGACATCAACCCCTAAAAAATCACTTTTGGCATAACACCCATCCCAATAACCAAAAAACTAACCCATGTTTTCCCCCATGTACATTCTATCAATTCCAAATCCCATCATATGGATAATAGTACATGAAAACCATAAACAATCAAAAAAATAAATAATTTGCACCAGATCATTAATAACTAACATCCCATATGATAAACAAATATTAAATTCAAATGAAATAAACCCAATATGAATCACATCAAAAGTTCATCTATTTAAAATACATAAAACACAAATCAAAAAGGCTAATATTAATCTAAACCATGAATCAAATCCAAATAAATCCTTAAGAAAAAATAATCCTCAATATTTAAAACTATTATATGCTCTCTCAGTAGAAATATCTAACAAAATAATCATCTAGGTCTAGAATAACACAATAAAAAAAAGAAAAAAATAAGTATGGAGAAGATTTAATAGGTCTATGAACATTGATATAATTCGATTCCATCTCTCTAATTAGGTTTTGGGAAAGGATAAAAAATAATAGGATAAATTAGAAACATTAAAATGAATCACATGAAGGATCGTTCCTATACATAAATTATTATGACATCTGATTTTAGTATTAAATCCCCATTTAAATAATTTCTATGAATAATGCCTAAGACGACACAAACCCACAAATTGAAATGAAACAATTTTAATTTAAAATAAAATTATTAAATATGACCATTAAAACGTAGATGTTCAGTAATATATTATAAATAGAGGTAACCATATCATAAAATAAACAATAAAAGTTAATCAAATGGAATCAAGTAGTGGGATTCATCCTTATGAAACTCAATTTTATGATCACGTAAAGGTGGTAGAAAAATTAGGGAATTACATATACTAAGACCACGACAAACTCCTAAATTTATGGTATGAGGGAAATCTTCTGTAAGATAATTTCAGGCCAATGAAAATTGAAATGAGATCCATGATAGTGGAATAATAACCCTAGACTACCAAAAAAAATTATCATATACACAGTTAATATGCAGAGATCTTGAGTGGTTATGATAGTATAATTTCAGATCATATATTCTTATAATTATAAATGTATTATGTTATTTACCTGACACAAGTGCATTTCCCATTTTGACCTTTAACTGAAGAGGAAACTAATTTTTCATAATATTAATGCAATAATAAAATACAATTAATTGAGAGAAATAGTAAATATTGTATTTTTATTATAAAAATATTATTTTTATAAAACAAAATTTAGAAATTTATTATTTTATGAATGTAAATATTTTAATAAAAATATGTAATAGAGATATATATAATATATTAACACCAATCTAATTAATAATTAGGATAAAACAATAACAATAATAACAATTATTTTAAAAAGTTATTTTTCTATGAGAATAGTTTTAATAATAATGTTTATTTAAAATGAAAATCTATATATCTGAAATTTTAATTTGATGAAATGAGTATTTCATTAATTCATCATGTAAAATTTAGATTTGGGTTAATTTTTTGGGTTTTTCTGAAATATTTTTTTAGTAAATTGAAAAAATAAAAGTTTTATTAATATCATATAATTTATGATAATATCATGATATACGTTTTAATTAAAAACATTTTGAACAATTTATATGATAAAATATTTATTTATGGAGTAAAATAATTCATTTAAAATATTAGGATTAAAAGAGAGAGCTAATTTTCTCATTTTAAATACATAATTTATTAGTAATTTTATATAAATTATTTATTTGTTTTTTTAATAATGTATTCCCAAGGATAAATTTGGGGTTATATAGATTTTAAATCCAAATAACTCATATTTTTTAAATAATAAACCAATATATATCATTTTAAATTCGAAACATTGATATTTCTTTCCCCGAATTTATGTAATGCTTAAAAATAATATTTTCCTTAAAAAGGTTCTTACATTTTACATGATTTAATAAAAAATTACATTTTTAAGAATTTTAAATTTTATTATATCAAATGGATTAAAAATCAGTAATAATTTCATCAAGATAATGAAGTTAGTTATATTTTAATGTCATGAATAAAAAATTAATTTGGTAAAATTTAGTTTCTTTCATAAAATACAAAAATGATAAATGTATAAAATATTATTGTTAATGAAAAATATTTTAAAAACATATCACTAAATGAGTGGACATGGTGTGATTAATAAAACACATATATTATTAATTATTTTTTACATTGTATTCTACTTTCCTTGTGAAACATATCTTCCATTTTATATTATGATGTTATATTAAAAAAATGGAATACCCATCAATTATAAAAGGGTCACACACAACACATGAAGGGCACTATAAAAATTTCATTTCCATATGAAACATTTCCCATTTACCTCCCTTAGATGTCAATTCCATTACATTGAGGATTTGGTGACATTAAAGTATCCTACTCCCTCAATTTTCAATAAGTAATCAATGGGAAAGAATAATTTATCAATTTGAGTACAAATTTAACACTCTAAACCTGGAGTCCCTTTACATGTTCTCTGATCTAGTTTACTAAATGACTTTAAGTGTTCCTCATTTTATGCAAGAGGCACCCAACTAGTAGTGGGGGTTTAAGGAGGTTCTGGGGAGATATTACACCCTAATATCAAAGTGTATAATAATAATATTTATAACCAACCATGATGTACACCAAAGTAAAAATAATATCAAATAAACATACATATCTAAAAATAGACATGAAAAATAAATAGTTGAATATAAACATGACTGATTAAATAATAATATATTGTTAGGTCCAAAAAACCATGTCATAAAAACATCATTGGTCATCGTCTAGGATGATCTGATATGTAAAAAAGACAACTGAAAATGACTACACTAGTCCCTACCACATCACTAATCCAAAAATCATAAAATATCCTAATACCATATGGGATATCGTTATCGATCATGAAAAACTCAAAAAGACAAAACCAATTCCTGAAATAAACATGTTAAATCTTTTCAGGTACCCCTGTGTAGTTGTAGCCAGAGCGGGGTGTGAGTAATTTCTCTTAGGCCACCACCAACATTTTTAAAATAAATTACCCATCATATAAATATTTAACGAATATAAATAATTGGACAAATTAGTATTATAGAAAATGAGTTACATCAACTAAAACAACTACTTCTTTAGTAACAAGTTATCTCTTGCGGTATAACTCGACACTAGGGACCGCCAATCTGAATCATTCCAAGTTGGTTTTCTATGTCATAAAACATAGGGTGAAATATATTTTAGTCCACTAAAGACATTATCTATGATTAAGGAATCTACATGGAACCTAAACCATATATTACTAATATTCATACTTAAAACCTCAGTTGAACTTCTACACAATTCCATGAAAATTCAATTATGATAAAAAAAATTAGACCAACACATAATGTAACGTTTAAAAATTTGTTCATATAGAATAAATGAGGAACCTTAAATCATGCATACATAGAATCAGAATAAAATACCTTTATATATGGTATACCAGTTTTCCTAGAGCATTATTATAGAATTTAAACCATATATTATACTACCATTTCCCCTCACTCGAGAACCTAGCCTATATTTAATACTAACTATGGCTAGAGCGTCAGCTTGACATTAACCCATGCATATTTATACAAGTTCCTAGAACAAGTGTCTGACACTTAAATGATTTATTCATTTCTAAAATCATATGTTCTAACATTTTGACAATAAAAAAATTAAAAATAAACAACAAATCATTTTTTATAAAATTATTGTTTACCAGTGTTCCTAATGATTATTAACACCAAAATAAGTCAAAACACTTCCTTTTATTCAATAAAAATTAAAACATCCTTCAAGTAATTTCCCCATAGGGTAAACCACATAACCATTTCAAAAATACATATCAAATCCACATATAACCTATTTATAATCAACTTAGTGGTCAAAAAATCATTTAAAAACATGAACCATATTAAACCCTTTCTTACCCACTTTGACATTAAAAATCATGTCAAAACCCAACATAAATGGAAAAAATTATTTCAAATCCATCATACACATTCTTGTAAAATCTTATCACATTAAAAAAAACCCATTTTAACTCTTAAAAGTCAAAAATATTTTATTTCCATCATATACCCAATAGCCCTTTAACCATGAGATCCGGCCAAACAATGATCCTAATGTGGTTAGGATCATAACCAGGATAAATTACAATTTTTAAACCCCAATTCTCTATTTTCATGAAACATTACACCCCATGTGTGGCCATAGGATTAGTTTTATAAAATGATATAGATTTGAAAATATTAATGGAAGATCTAAGCTATCAATTTATATCCCAAAACAAATTACATAAACCAAGCAAGAAAAAAACATCACATGTTATATAAGGTAGATAAAACATACAATAGTATATAAATTTAAAAAACTATTGGTATAAATATTAGATTACCTGCATAATAAATGAATCATTTTATAACATCCCCAAAGAATAGAGACCTTTCCATAGATAGTCCAAGTATAATACCAACTCCTCAAATTTGGAACGATCTCATCTCGACCACCCATTTTCTTACCTCAGACCATGAAAAAATAATTATCTAATTATAAAAATTATAATTAATTAATTAATCAAACCCTAACATGGCATAATTCTAGAAAATTTCAATGTCAATCTCTTCTGATCAAAACTAAGTACACCCTCCAAAGGTAGCCTATAATGGACACCCAACACCATTACCCTGAAAATCACTAAGAGGCGATACCATTACAATAAATAATTAAATCAAAACATTTAGTAAGCCTATGAAAATTCACAAAGAATATATAAATTAATGAAACTATATGATGAATTTTCAGGATGTCATATCTAGTTTAATATATTCAAGCAAAAAAAAATTCCCCATAAGAAATGTATTATTCCACTATTATCTAGTAGATCCATTAGAAAAGATTGATCAGAGAACCCAAAAAGTTTAGTGGGGGAATGAGAAGTGGAATGAAATTCATCAGGACATAATATATAACATAAAATTATAAATAATGTCTATGAACACAGTACAAATAGAGGGGTTGGATAATAATGAAGGGGATGTTAAAACCCATTGTCTATGCGCACCTAATAGCGGTGGAAGAGGGGGGAGTGGCTAAATACCTATGAAGTATTTTGAGTCATTTCTCCCATTTTTATTATATTAAGGTTAGCCACATAGTTTGGATTTTCATTTTTATCGATCATTCAACAAATGTGAACCCCTAATTGAGAATTACAAAATAACTTAAATGGTTAGGACACATGGTTAGAAAATCTATGCTATCATTAATTCCTTCCCTATGTAATAAGGTGTAATGTTTGTATGTAGCTATTAAAAGACCATGTTTTTTACCACGGGCTATCCACCACCTCATATATTTTCTTCCCTTTCTCACATTTTTTCCCAAAACCATTTTATATCCATTTATGTTAGATGTGATCAGTTCAAAATGAAGATAAACCACCTTGAAAATCAAGGTTTCACATATTGTATATTCATAAATTGTTCACACTAAACCATGAACCCATTCGAAAAACCTCAAAAACTCACAAAACTAATCTTCAAGAATTTTGATCTTAGTTGAAAAATTGAGTTACATCGCGAGCCTCAGGTATTATCTAAATACAAAATTATTATGAATCCTAACAATTGAAATCTGATTTTTATTCATGATTGAAAATTGTAAAAGTATTTTAAACAATTCTTTATATTCATTCTGAAAATTTCCACTCACACAAACACGGGATCATAATAAATCAGCAACAAAATATATCTCATCCTTGTGAATTCCTTGTGGTCACCCATCTTCACCACCAAAACTATATCTTTCACAGATTATATCCAATGGCCTCATTCATAATACAAAATCATAAATCATGTCACATTTTATCCTGAATCACTCAATAAATTGTAACTAATCTAGTTGGTAACAAGGACACAAATAAACATTCCCATAATACAGAGTATTCAAGTTAGTCGTAAGGGACATGGGTGTGTATATGGGGGATAAGATTCCCTTAAATTAGTGAAATAAAATTGTTTAAATAACCACATATAATCCATAAAATTAAATAATCATAGTATGGAACCAATAAATTTAAACAAGTATGTAATTAATTCAATTGAGTAAAGGATCAAATAACCATGTCATATATATAAAAATGATTTCTCATTAAGTAAAACATTCATATAAATGAGTAAATAAATTAAATTGAAATAATAGTACAAGGGTCAAAAACAATCTTTGAGTAAAACCATATACCAAATCTTCAACTACTTATTTAAGCCATCCTATTGAATCTGCATTGGGCCAGAGCTCTACATATGCTGGCAGAAAAGTTATTTTTTGCTCAGGTAACCCATTAACATGGAAGACCAATTAAGATGTGAGCACCAAACCCTATAGGACACCACCAACATGGTCCCAAACATTGATAAGAAATTTAATATATTATTTTGTGATCTACTCATCTAGATAATAGTAATAATAATAAATCATTACTGAAAATGAAATAAAAAAACAAAAGTTAGATCCAAGGATTATAACATATGTTCACGCTCATGTAATGTAATCCACATTAGATACTTGGGTTTGTGATCCTGGTCAACAATATATACTATGAAAGGGAACTGATTTGGATATCGTGTCACTTATTCTATGTATCATCATGTCAATAATTTGTTTTTTAATTTTGTTCGACTGTAGCTACTTTAACTAGTGCTGGAATGTCTTTGAGAAAGCTATAGTACCACGTGGGGATACATTTATTAACAATATGATCACACATACTCACCTCCACTATGTATAATTGTAGAATCTAGGTATCAACTGTGTATCCTGTATATAAGGAATTAATTTGGTTTCTATGAATCGTATGCACACTATTCAAGCCATATGTAATCTAGTACACTATTTGATTACAATGTCCTAGTCTATAGGAAGTCACAACATATGAGAAAAGATAAAACCTACGGGGGTTATCCTTATACTATCTGTAGGGAATAATCTCTCAAACCATGATAATAAATATTTTTCAATTAAATAAATACCACAACAACCCCATTACAAAGAATGTAAGGGAAATGCAGTAATGGTGCGTCCATCCAATCCTAGGGAGAAACTGAATAATCACTCATGGAGATCAACATAAATCTATGTGAGTATTCAATGAGGGGTCCTAAAACATCCTCAACAATCTCTTCCATAATCCCTCAATATGGAGTAATCCATGTGAAAAATTGGAAATCTTATATTGGTTACACCTGATCTTGTAATGTTCAAAATCTGAATCCTAATAAGTACATTTAGGAATCATTATCTTGACATCATATCATATAATCCCTCTTAGTACAATTAAATTGAATTACCTATAGAAATAATAATTTCCTCAACAATAACCATGTGAATGAATAATAAAGGAGTAGGGTACGCTGAATTCCCAAACCCACCACTCTGCATTAGGACGATCGACTGAGTTTTATAAATTCTGTCTATAATCTATAGTTTAATAAATAATAAATGGTTGAATGCATAAAATATAGTGTGAGGGTGGTTGAATTCCTATCACCACAGAAAATACCAGTTCCTAATGGGAGAACATGTTTGGTATGTTTCTATGGTGACACATAATACCATCATCACCCAAAACCCATAACACACATGATTAGGGTTTCCCATCCTATAGGGAATCCACTAAGGTACACTATATAAATAAAAATAGTGTAATCAAATAAAGAATCCTAAAAAATAGTAATCTACTAGGGGAATCCTTCTTGGGATCCTCTAGGACAGTGTCATAATCTCATGACACAGTAGACACATTGGGACATCATGTCCAATAACATCGTAATGAGGGTATCTCAACTTTGCAGGATATGTGGGGTCCTTCATAATATATTGATCATGAGATTGATCATTTCCCATGTTAGTTCTCACAAACATCCTATAATGTTCTAATCATATAACATATTCCGAATATACCTAAGGTCTATCCAGCTAGAGTTTTATGAGGTCTAACATGCCTCAAAAAGAATAAACTCACCTCTTAAGGGGTTTGGATGTTACTCAGATTATTAAGGGACTAAGACTCAACCTTCAAGGCCTAAGTCATGAAGCTAATTCCTATGGGTTATTAGCAACCCCTGGTATCTATAAATTATAATTAATCATTTCTCATTAAGTAAACACCATATTGGAATACATGTAAAAGGGTGTCTCCCTTAAGGGATAGCCCAAGAAAACAAATATTATAATAGACATTCAAATATACTATATTATATACAGACCAGACTAGTAATATTATGTAATTATTATCCTTATTTTCTATGGACTAGATGTATTTTCCATAGCTTTTATGAGCATGTCCTGGATATAGAATTTCTTTCCTCCCATCCAAGCAACCATAAATTCATTAATTAATATTAAATTATAATTAAATAATTAATCTCAATATCTATAAAGAGTTATCCCAACATACACTAAATTTATAAAATATCAAAACCCTACTGGATGATCTCATCACACCAGAAAAGGCTTGATCGCCTGTATCTAATTCCACCATGCTCAAGTCAAATCAGATAAAATATCTAAACTGAAGAAGTAAAACATTAAGGAAGATGTAGATGAACAAAATAAAGGGTAATAGAGTAAAATAATTACTAAAAAACGTCCAATAAATCTGATGATATCCATGTCCAACAAAGAACAAGATATAACTCCAATGATGAAATATGGGGAAAGGAGGGTGAATACGGGGGATAACTTACATTCAATAAGTAATAAAAGAGACTAAAATACTACGGAAGAACTAAAAAATGGCAATTTTATCCCTTTTAATTATTCACATGGTTTGGCCAAAATATTTTCAAAACCTTGTTATTCAATTTTCCATGGAAATCAAAATTCACATCATTAGATTCATGATTCAAGAGGCCATGTCCCAACAGTGTGGTTGGAACTATCTTGACCCCTCTATATCACATGGTTATAGTTCATAGTTTAACAGATCATCCACCAACAATGTTTTTGGTGCCAAAATATGGTAAAAGGAAGAAAAAATTTATAGACTTTGGGGTGTGTTCGTGAAGCTGCTTCTCATTTCCCCATAGTACCCCAGTCGGTGCGAAGCTCCCCCATCAACAATGTTTCCACATAGCAAGGAGGTGAGCCACTATGTGAACTTGATTGGCATTTAAAAATAAACCATGGAGAGAGGTATCAGGAGGCTCTGTGAACCAGTTTGATGTTTATGAAGCCCTCATAGATCAAGGAGGTGGGAGGCTCTATGTACCAGATTGATGATTGTGAAGCCGCCAAGTATAAAATAGGTGGGAGGCTCTGCGGTTATGACCAAATTCCACATGTATTCATGCTAAGCAAGAACAACTTCATGGAACCCCTTGCCTATAAATATTGAGCTCCCCTCGATCCAAAAATGAAAAATCCTCTGAGCATTCACCTACATGGATCCCAAATCATGATGAAATTTCTGATATGTAAACCATGATCTCTTCAATGTACTTTAGCATCATGAAGTTTCTTTCCCTTTGATTAACATCGTCCCCTCCTAAAATGGGGATTACCTTCACGGGGCCCACAAGCCTTCACAGAGGAATGGGATCCCCGTGGGGAATCAGGTCTTTGTAGAGAACTTGTGTTTCATGAAATACCCTTCATGCACATGTACACCCTATGCCAAGGCAAGGTCACATTTCTTCGCAAAGAACATTTCTTCACAATGCTTCATGTCATCGGTAACCCTTGCTTCGTGAATACTGCTTGATGAAAACCTTTCATCTTCGTGAATCACCTTTCATATTCCCCTATACCTTATCCCTAGTCTAGGCCACATCACATAACGAAGCATACCCCATCATGAATCCCTCCAACTACATGGAGATCTAGATCCTCATGAGGCTTCTACCGATGAATGCCTTTGATCTGTAACTCCCCTTCCCATGCGACCCTCTTGGTTTGGAAGAAGTTATTTCAAATTCCCCTAGGTGGTGCTTCCCATTGTCTTTCCTAGACTTATGCTTCTTTACGTATGCACCCTAATGGCTATTTCTTCTTCACATAGACATACTAATGTGGGACCAACATTGGATCACTCCATGACACCCCTTCACGACAACATTGTTGATTCCTTCCCTTCCTTATGGGATGGTAGGTATCAATTGTGTAAGTCCTTGGGGTGTGAAGTGAACCCGTCTCATCCGAGCTACATAATGTTAAAAATCCAAGCATAATCGTCCTCAACACATGACATTAAACAGTGACCCTACCCCATGCATCATACTTGGGGTTCCTCATCTCAGAAATTCTCTATGCCCACTGGTCACCATGGGAGTGAGATCTTCCTCACTTTGAATGAGACACACTTTGCTGGTGTTCCGATTGTCTGTGGGGAAAGGGAAACCACCTTGGTGTAAGCCCCTAGCCATTCATGTGGGAGGAAGCATCCAATATCCTCCTATTGTTATCCTGGCCAAAGTCAATAGAGGGGGGATGGGCACTAGAATCATCAACTCTTGTGTGAAAAATCCCTCTCCTTTTGGGATTTTTCTCCATCAAGACCTCAATAATATAGTATGTCACAATCTCTATCTCCTTGGTCTATGAACCACACGATAGCCCATGATTCCTCTTTATGTCACTGAACACGTGTAAGCACCACATAACTTCACATGGACACACCTTTCGTGATGTGATCATTAGGTCATTGCTACCTTTTTTTCTCACACTGAGAATAACTCACATGGTCTTAGAGTAAACATCAACCATGACATACTCTCTAGACATCCTAGATTGTAAACCCTACACCTCATCCTGGAATAGTGGACATCGATCCTTTTTAAATCAACATACTTAGGAATACTCACTAAGGTTCAAGACCAACAACCATTGGTCCCCACCCCAATTATGTTATTCCACCAAACTATCCCAGACAACGTGGACTTTGATCCTTGCCATGGAAATGTACTTATAAAGCCACCCTATTTTTCAATCCCATCAACCATTGGTCTCGACACCCTTTACATCGGTTTACAAAACCATCCCGAACTATGTGGGATTTGATCCTTTCCATGGAAAGGTAAATAGGAAGCCTCCCTAAGGATCAATCCCAGCAACCATTATTCCCCACCCCCTTTACGTCAGTTCACCAAACCATCCCAAACTACACATATTTTGATCCTTTCCAAGGAATGGTGCGTAGGAAGACTCCCTAAGGGTCAATCCCAACAACCATTGGTCCAGAACCCCTTTATGTTGGTTCACCAAACCATCCCGAACTACACAGACTTTGATCCTTTCCATGGTATGTTACGTAGGATGCCTCCTTGAGGTACAAACCCAATAACCATTAGCCCCAAACGCCGTTACGCTTGTTCACCAAACCATCCCAAAACTATGAGGACGTTGATACATTCCAAGGAATAGTACGTATGAATACTCCTTGAGGTTCAATCCCATCAACCATTGGTCCAGACACCCTTTACATCGGTTCTCCAAACCATCCCGATCTACATGACCATTGATCCTTTCCAAGGCAAGGTATGTAGGAATACTCACTGAGGATCAAGCCCAACAATCAACAATCCCAACCCCATTTATGTGAGTTCACATTACCATCCCAAACTACGTGGAAATTCTTCCTGGCCAAGGCAAGGTACGTAAGAAGACAACCTGAGGTTCATGCCGAACAACCATTGGTCCTGACCCCCTTTACATCGGTTCACCAAACCCTCCCAAACTACGTACACATTGATCCTTTCCAAGTCATGGTATGTAGAAAGCCTCCCCGAGGTTCAATCCCAACAAAAATTGGTCCATAACCCCTTTACATAGGTTTATCAAACCATCCAAAACGTTATAGAATTCGATCCTTTCCAACGAAAGGTACGTAGGATGCCTCCCTGAGGTTTAAGCCCAACACCTATCGGTTCAGACCCCCTTAATGTTGATTCTTCCTCATCCATCATGATGTTAAATTGTATTACCTTTTTTCATGAATGATATTAAACAGTTCACATAAAATTTATGTGGTATTTGATCCTTTTCTCCCAAGAAACGTGTGTTGGAAGCCACCCTATGCTCCTACTCTGACCAGTGTTAAGTGGTTGTGTTCCCTAACCAACGGTAAGCTGTTGTGTTCCCAGACCAGTGTTAAGATATTGTGTTCCCTAACCGGTAGTAAGGCATTGTATTCCCTAACTAGAAGTAAGCAATTGTGATCTCCAATCGATGGTAATACATTGTACTCTAAACAATGGTAAATCATTAGAATCCCTATCCAGTGGAAAGACCTTGTTGTTTGTTTCATTAGGACCAATATCTTTGGTATGTATTAGTGGAATTAGACCAACTATGTGATGCTAACCACACATAAGCCCCAGTATAACTTCGGGTCACTATCCTCCGCACACACCCTGATTCTATAACCCCTCCTGAACTATGTGGACATTGATTCCATGTCACTTGGATAAGAATGAAGTCTCTTCGAGGCTCAAGACCAACATTATCATCACCCACAAGTTGACTCCATCTCATTCTCCATCCACTTCAATTGACCATCCTTTATCCATCTTGATTCTTACCCGGGCTACCACATCTTGGTGAGAACATGTCAATTCACCCCATCACTTCTCTTAGAAGCACCCAGGTTACTAGCCACACATTATCCCCAACATCATTGTTCCCTCCAGTGGTTGCACACATATAATCCACACTAGTCAGTGTTCCGATCAGTCTGATCTGTCTCTGCTAGACGATAAACCTGGGGCATACCCTGTGTTAAACATAGGAAGATGAGGAAAACCTCAAAGACTTTCCTATGGAATATAAATCCCTGCATTCTATGTGGGATTCCTCAAACTTCTGCACCCTTGAGAAGACCTATAATTAGGGGAATAAACCCAGAAATGTCAGTGTTTTAGTATCCAGATATGCCAGTGTTGTCCAAATAGACCACTCCCCCGACCGAAGTTTTCTAACCTAACCAGAACCCTTAGAATGTCCTAATTAAAGTAGTGTAATTTACCTATTTCTATGAAGACATGGTAGTGGGAATTGTTTCCTGAACAACGTCTTATTATATGAGGGTGACGTAGACTAGATGACGAGTTCCGAGGAGGATTCCATGGAAGGAGGATCTAACATCCCATCATCCCATTTTGATCAATGAGGAAACATCCTTAAAAAAGTGACGGGTGGTTCCCACCTACTGAAAGAGGGAATGCAGTCAAACAGTTGCATGTCCTGTCCTATGAAACGGAAAGATGTGAGTGACTCGACAAAAGCATCATAAAAAGAAATGGTGAACAAGATGTGAAATTCTACTCCTCAATGTAGTGATTATTATCATTTGAGACACCAGAAGACTATCATCTCACTGGATCAAGTTATCTGGTGCTAGGTCCCACCAAGAAAATAGTGAGTCTGGTGTTAAACTCATCAGTAATTGGTGTAACTGAACATTCAACATCTTGATCTGCAATGTTGATAGTGTGGATCCTTCTTACCAACCATGGAAGATGAAATGATGTTAGGGGACAGGACATCGATTTTCTTTTTGCATCACTAATGGATTAATCTCCCTGCCTAATAAGACCCAAGACGCTACAACAGGATACCAATCACTACCTATACACTGATGCAGGGGCAGTGGTGATGTCAACGTATCAGTCTCGTGTTGCTCCACCACTTCTACGAAAGATTCCACAGCCACTACTGATGTGGTCCCACACCCCATCTTCCCTTCTAAATTCATTTAACAATGGGTGATAAGTGTCCTCATCGACTGATATGAGGAGGATGGGATTTTACCAACTTGGGATATGACCCTTCAGGATTTAGGGGATTTTGCACCTCATAACCATTGTCACCACCGAGGGCTATGTATGGAGCCACTTCTCCCCACTCTGATGTAAAATCATTTAGGGAGCCTCTCCCTAGAAAGTTTTGATGAATCACCCCCTACGTTGATGATGTTGGGGATGTATAGGCTAGCCCGACCAGGCTCCTGTTTCTGAGGCTCTGACAAGGCTGTGTCAATGAAGCCATCCATCCCCATGGGATGAAGACTAGTTAATATATGTGTCTGCACCACTGGCCCCGGTATGGTTAACACGACACCCTCATTGGGCACAGGATGAAGTGGATATCCTCCAAGGGTAGTCAACATCAACAACTATTATGGCCCGGGCCACCGCCGATGTATATCATCAGCCCTTTTGTATGTTGGATGGGTCACTTTTATAACCATTCCAGATCGAGGTCCCAACCGACCCACGGGTAGGATGGGTCAACTCTCTTTGTTGTAGGCACATGTAGTGGCCACAACAGACAGACGTAAGGAAACGACACCCATTATGAAGGTCCTCCCCATACAGCCACCATGGAGAATAAAGGTCCTCCCCACTTCCATGCTCAGTGTGGAGGTACTCCTATGCTACCGTCAATTCGAATGAGTGTCCTCTCCATGGAAGTGACACTCAGTATGAAAGCCTCTTCCACACTCATGAAATTGCGTATTTGGTTATTCCTCCTTCCACAGGCCACCCATGTATAAATTTTACACATCCCATCAATCTCTAGTGTGGGGGCCTCCTCTATGTCTTTAATGTTGTCTCCAAAGGTCCTCCTCCCCTTAGCAATCAGAGGTGTGAGGGTCAGCCTTGATTCATTGGAAACCTGTTGAGGGACCCTCCTCGCATTGACTCTTCTAGGGAAAACAAGCATGGAAGTCCTACCCATTGTCCTATCACCTCCAATGGAGGTCCTACCCACTGTGTCACATTCCACGAAGATTTCCTCTACACATCAGGTAGTGGATAGAGAGTTCCTCCACATATTCCTTTCATCATATGACCAAGTGCTCCCCACACCCCATCTCACTCAGGCAGAAGAATTATCTACCACAGTTCTACTATGGTTGAAGTTCCTCCTCGCATTGGAAATTTACCCTATCCTGAAGAACCATCCTCAGCTAGGAGGGCATGTCATTACTACCATAAAAAAATACCATGAAGATTTAGACCGAGATTAAAGTAGTTTTCTTCGCAGATTCTAAGGAGGAATACAACACAAAAATGGAACCCTTACCTAGATCCTCTGTGTCAAGGGTCAGGGTATGCACATGGCGTATCAGCCTCATACTTACATAATTTGAGGTCTATCGGATTCCATGCTCCTCCCTTAGGAACATCCGGGTGTATGAAAATATGGTAGCTCTAGAGGTTCTAGCCATGAAATCACCACCATCATCATCAAAATCACTCTCTACCATAACTAGAGATCACATAGAGCTATACTGGGGACCAATGGTGGAAAAGAAACAATATGGTCCATTTCTAGTATCCATTGTCCCTGGAATAGGAACTGTGGTCGTCATCCTGTATTACTAAAATGTTGTGGCCATGTCACTACACATCATATAGGATTTCCCAAGATGTGGCTGTTTGTGAGCTCGCTCACCATACTCTCCTCTGGAAAGCATGCCATCCTTGTAGTCTGCTTTAGTACCAATACTGATTCCCCAGTAGCCTCTGGTTGATGAGTGGGGAATTGAAGGTGTAGACCCCAAATCACGAAGAAATTTCTACTCTGCAAACAATACTCTCTTTAATGTACATTAGCAAGATGAAGTGCCTTTACCTTTGCTTACATTTGACCCCTCCTCAAAGGGTGGTTCCCTTTACGGAGCCCACGCGAATTCAAGAAGGAATAGGATCCCCAAGTGGAATTGTGCCTTCGTGGTGTAGTTGTACATCATAATATATATTCCATGAACATGTAAATCCAATGCCAAGGTAGTGTCTCTATGCTTCTCAAAGGACATTGCTTCGCAATGATACACGTCGCAGGGTAGCCTTGCCTCATGAAGCACGTCTCCATGAAAGCCTTTCCACTTCATGAATAACATTCCATATCCACTTATGACCTATTTCTAGGATATTCCACATCAAATTACAAAGAAGTCCCCTTCGTGAAGCCCCACCACTACATGAAGCACCAGAGCTTCACGATGCTTCTACATGTGAACCCCTTTTCTCCGTAACTCCTCTTCCCGTTTGACCCTTCTGGTTTTGATGAAGTGATTTCAAATTCCCCTCTGTGGTGATTCAATTTTCTTTGCTTAGCCTTGTGCTTCTTCACATAGGCATGATAATGAATATTTCTTATTTGAATAGGCACACCAATGTGGGCCCCTCATTAGATCACTCCATGACACCCCCTTACTACGACATTGCTGACTACTTCCATTCCTCAAGGGTGGGTCGATATCAGTTATATAACTACTTGGGATGAAGAGTGAACCCACCTCATACAAGATGTAGGATGTTAAACTACCATGAAAAATTTTACTCAGCACAAGACATCAAAATAAGACCCCATCTCATGAATCATGCACAGGGTGCCCCGTCTCGGAGATTCTCTATGACCATTAGTTTCCACGGGAGTGAGATCTTCCCCACATGGAATGAGAACCTCTTTTATAGAGCAGCATATGTCTATGGGGAAATGGAATCCTCCTTGGAGTAAACCACTAGAATTTCTTGCAGGAGGAAACATCCCTTCTCCTCCTATCTTCTTCCTGGACAAAGAATCAAGAGGTGAGGGGATGGGCATCAGAACCCTCCTCTCTTCCATGCCAAATCCCTTTCCCATTAGAATTTATCGCTATCCGGGCATCCATCCTGGAGTATGTTCCATCTTCCATCTCCATGGGCTGTGAACCACACATAATCCCATGTTTCATCATTGGGTTGCTAACCACATTTACGCTCCACTTTACTTCCAACAGACACACCTTTCATGAAGTGACCGTCAGGTCATTACTGCCTCTTATTTCTCAGACTGATAAAGACTCACAAGGGATTATATTATGAATCTACAATGACACTCTCTCTGGGAAGCCTATAGTGTAATCCCCACACCCCATCCATAACTACGCGGACTTCGATCCTTTCTGAGGAAAGGAATGTAGGAATCCTCCCCGAGGATCAAGCCCAACAAATATTGGTCCTGGCCACCCTTATGTTGGTTCCTCAAACCATCCCGAACTATGCAGACATTGATCCTCGCCATGGTAAGGTACATAGGAAGCCTCTATGAGGTTCAAGCCCAACAACCATTGGTATCGACACCCTTAATGTCAGTACACCAAACCATCCCAAACTACACAGTCTTTGATCCATTACATGGAATGGTACGTAGGAAGCCTACCTGTGTTCAATCCCAACCACCATTGGCCCCAACCCCTATTAACTTGGTTCACCAAACCTTCCTGAACTACACGGTCTTTGATACTTACCATGGCAATGTACTTAGGAAGCCTCCCTAAGGTTCAAGACCAACATCCATCGGTCCGTGATACCCATTACGCCAGTTCACCAAACCATTCCAAACAATGCGGACATTGATCCTTTTGAAGGAAAGGTATGTAGGAAGACCCATCATGGTTCAAGCACAACAACCATTGGTACTGACCCCATTTATGTCGGTTCACAAAACCATTCCGAACTACATGGACATTAATCCTTGTCAAGGCATGGTATGTAGGAAGACTCCCTAAGGTACAATCCCAATATCCATTGGTGTCAACCCCCTTTATGATAGTTCACCAAACCACCCTGAACTACATGGACTTTGATCCTTGCTAAGGCAGGGTAAGTAGGAAGCCCATCCGAGGTTCATTACCAACAACCACTGATCTCGACCCCCATTACATTGGTTCACAAAACCATCTCGAACTATATGGACATTGATCCATTACAAGTAAAGGTATGTAGGAAGCCTCCATAAGTTTCAAGACTAACAACCATTGGTCCCGACCCCCTTTATGTTGGTTCACCAAATCACCCTGATTTACAGGGACTTTGATCCTTTCCAAGGAAAGGTACCTAGGAAGAAACCCTGAGGTTATAGCCCAAAACCTATTGGTACTGACCCCCTTCATGTCAGTTCATCCTCATCCTGCATGACGTTAAACTGTATGCCTTTTTTCTGCAAGACTTTTAACTCTGTGCATTCTAACTATGTGGTATTTGATCCTTGTATCCTCAGAATGATACATAGGAAGCCTCCCTGAGGTCCAACCCTGACTAGTGGTATGTTGTTGTGTTCCGTGACTAACAGTAAGTTGTTTTGTTCCCTGAAAGGGTGTATGAAATTGTGTTCTCTAACCACTGGTAAGTCATTGTGTTCCCTAACCAGTGGTAAACCATTGTGATCTCCAATCGATGGTATGTCATTGTACCCATATCAAACTGTGAGTCGTTTCAATCCCCACCATGCAGTAAGCCACTATTGGGCCTTTTATTGGGATCCAGATATTTGGCTTGTCCTAGAGGCGTCATACTAACCTCGGGCTACTTACCATGTGTAAGCCCCAATATATCATCGGGTCACTGTCATCCATGCACACCCTGATCCTATACCCCATCTTAAACTACGATGACTTTGATTCCTTACCACAAGGATACGTAGGAAGATTCTTTGATGCTCAAGCCCAACATCACTCTAGCCGTATAGTCGGCCCCATATCTATCTCTATAGTCTTCACATAACCATCCATTTTCAATATTGATTCTTACTTGGGCTGGCACATCCTGGTGGGATCATTTCACTTCACCTCTTCACTTCTCTTAGAAGCACCCAGGTAACTAACCACGTGTTATCCATAACATCAGTATTCCCTCCAGGGGTTGCACCCATCTGATCCACCCTAGTTAGTTTTTTGATCATCATGATTCATCTCTGCTATATGTTAAACATGAGGCATATGATGTGTTATACATGGGAAGATATGGAAAACCTTCAAGACCTACCTATGGAATATAATTCCCCACATTAGACGTGGGATGCCTCGGGATTCCACACCCCTAAGAAGCCTTATAATGAGAATAAACCTAGACATGCCAGTGTTTCTACATCCAGACATGCCATTAATTTCCAATGTGACTAATCCCCCGACTGAAGGATGCTTCCATGACCAGACCCCTTGGAATGTACTGACAGATGCAGTGTAATTAACTAGCGATCATAAAGTCATGGAACCCGGAAGAGTTTCATAAACAACATCTTAATCTATGAGGGAGACCCAGACTAGGGGACGAGTTCCTAGGAGGAATCCATAAAATGAGGAACCGACATCCCATCATCCCATTTCAATCAAGGATAAAATGTCCCTAAATAAGTGACGAATGCAAACTACATTTAGATAGTGGGAATGCAGGACAACAGTTGCACGTCCTCTTCCTCTGAAGTAGACTAATGCGGGAGCCCCTGCGAAAGCGTCAGAAACACATGTGATATGTCTATAGTAGATTGATGAACTCTATATTGTCTCCCCTAGACTGATACATGGTTTCTTGAACTGTGTTCCTATACAAATTGGGCCAAATGGTTTAAATGAATTGTTCACATTAACTATGTGACTTAAGTTTCATGTTTCTATGACATACGCTTCGGGACCCAAAAACCTGGGGTGAAATTGAAAACTCTAAGGCATATCTGAGGCGTTATTTCATATCTAGAAACAAAATTTTGAGGTATTCCAACAATCGTACCTCCATTTTGAATATCTTATCAATATTTGAACCATCCAATAAATTGAAAATATAACTTCATTTTAAAATTTCCAAACAAGGAAAACACAATATCATCCAACCACCCCAGATTAAAAAATATCATCCCCAAGATTATTTTTTAAATTAAAATGAAAAAAAACAAACCTAATTGGGGCATGAAATCCATTTCAAATGGCCTTATTACATTTTTGATTGTTCAACGCGCTTCCAATAAACACTATAAGCATAAAACCCCCAAATCACCAAAACCCAATCAAAAACTTGTAACCACTAATAAATTAGTAATAAAACACTAACCTAATCCATTAAAACCAAATAAATGATAAAAACATGTTATCTATCATAAATTGTTATATTTTTCTCCCTATCATATGTTCCTTTTTCCATTATCGAATTCTAAATTATGAAACAACCACCATTATAATAACATACCAAAATACATCTCTAGTGTCCTATAATCAATTAGTTCATACTTACTAACTCTCTACACCTGATCATTCTAGTGGATACCACATTGGGTCCTTTATCTGATCTAAACATTAAAAATTCTAATATACCTAACTTATCTTTATCCCATTGAATTTTTCGTAAAAATACATAGCTACCCTATAAACTACACATGTGTCACCACATGGTTGAATTTGATGTGGTTTCCCATTGATTGAGTAAAATATTCAAGGGATTTAAAGTCCAAGAACCTCTAGCATACTATTCTTTAGAATGTTTGACTTACATAGTTGTCACATCACCAAAACCTTATTTAAATTCCTTTACCTCATGGTATATTGATATCATTCTGATCATTCTCACCAAATACCAAACATGACTTCTTGTGTTGTCTCCTAGCCAAATAACCCTTTTATAATTAAATCTGAAATCCATAATGACCATCTAATGACTGATCATAAATCACATGAACATTCTCTTATGAGGGTTACACACCAGTTATCAACATACCTCTCCCCATAGTTGGATAGTCCTTTTTAGTGATATAATTAATTGATTTACAAATCAATGTACATCATACCTAATACATTTACAACCACAATGACTAGCATATATCGTAACAAAATCATTCCAAAGTGCTAACACAAAGTCACCCACCCCCTTTCCCATCCCACAAAAATAGTATCCATGACATTAGCCAAGATTCATCTCACAATAGGGATCACCATCCTTAAATGACCTATGGTGTGATCACCACCACATGGCTTACCATATTCCTCTACTAGAGTGAAAATCCTAAGGATTCCTACCATCATAAAATAAAACTATATTTTGATAGATCAACATACATCTGTTGATATCTCACCATACTCATGATGATGTCATGATATTGGTAATGGTCATATCTAAATTTCTATTACATTAATATTCCATCAATAAGAGTGTATCTCTCTCCTTGAGCCACACTCACATGAAACGAGGCTGTACTTTTCTTTAACAAAATACTGACACCATGTCTCTCAATACTGAACTTTACGTACATCCATGGGTTAAATAACTCATGGATCCTAATATATTTATGATGTATACTCCACCAAAAAGATAAATTTCTCATTTTACCCCATCTTATTGGAAGGATTTCCCACAATAACACTTCTTAGAAACCATCTATCCTATAATCTCACATGGATACCATTAAACTAATGATTTAATGGTACCACACAAAATCAGCATGTTCCTTTTATATCTCATACACTATTATGGTTGTACACCCCCATACCGGCTAGTTCATGAAATGAGTTATGCTCTCATGATCCATCCATCAATAAGGCCAAACTGACTATGTTTCATGGAATGATAGTCTTAGCACTACAGAAGATCCCCTAGAAATGTTCTTTAAAATTTTCCACCTACATAATTAATTATATACCAACAAACTCTTTTCACAAAATGATGTTCATGAAATTTAAATACACAGTCACCCAACTGCAAGTCGACATGGCCAGGAACACAAATATTACGGCCCACCAAAGCTAGTACTAAGACCCATCTACCATTGGTGCTTCCATTAAAACCTAGTGAATCACCGTGACTATATTATAAAACATGAGAACCATCCATGAATTAGTATTATAAATACAGTATAACCAATATCAATACCAATACATGCATCCATAATCTATGGATGGCCCTTCTCAAAAGTTTCTTCCGATCAACCATTCATCAACCTACAAGGGTTTGTGTCAATATTAAGGGCCTATAGTTATCCCACATATCCCTAAAAGTAAAGTCTCAAAACCAGTCCTCTTGATTCATCCAGGTATCCCAAAATGTCAAGCCTATTACTCAGGTCCTCTCCTAGGGGTTATCACTCATTATCTCATCCAAACTATTACATTAAATCAAACACACCTGCCACATTAAAAGTTGAAAAAAGTGAATTTTATGAGTCCATCAAGCAATGATGGTAAAAACTAGTAAAATGTGTTCAATTATATTGGTTTGAAACTCCATGTTATATTGGAAAACTCCCTATAAGTGGTATTGGTAGAAAAATTAAGTGAAACCCATTGGTAACAACTATCTTAATGAAATGTCTCCAATGGAATCTATTACTATGAATCATCCTAGTAGGCCCAGACCCTCTTCGGGAATCCTTATATGAAACTGAACCATGGGGATTCACTATGCTCAATGGATAAGAACGGGAATTTAATAGGAATGAATATATGATAATACCCACTACTAACTCTATGAAAATCTATAAACTCAATATCTACGTTTGGTTCCAAGACATCCAACTCGATCAGTGTCATGCCTCATCCCTACATGTTCCCATAACCAAGATAATTTCTTATTGGATACCCCAACACAATAGAGGACTATGAATGGTTTGAGTGAAAAATTTATTGTTGAACAACGAATTTGGTGTTATACATAGCCAATAACTATAGTGTATGTATATGTAACCTACTCATGAAGATGATAATAATTATAATTACTAACTGCTAAAATTGAGATAAAATTCTATAATTAAAATAAGATAATAGTGTCATAAGTGAGTGCTCATTATAGATAATCCATAGTCAATACTTTAGTGTGTGATCTCCATAGACTAGAAATAATATGAAAATTAATTAATATATATTTCATGCCACTCAAGCTATGTATCCTAAAGTTAATCCTTATGTTCATAATCCTGATCGTACATACCTACTTCAGCCATTTCTTGAATATATATGAGCAACATTTTTCACCATATGGGGATACCTTTCCTAACACATGGATCACTCATACTCACCTATACTATTTATGATGAAGGATTCCTGGTATCAAATACCTACTTTTTAAATAATTACTTGATCTCTTTTTTACATGTACTACACATAAAAATGATTCCATTTGTAATCTAGTTTGATCCTTTATTCCAAGGACCAATCTATAGTTATTCAAAACATTAGAGACTAGATAAACCCTAATGGGGTTCAATATTTGGATATATATAAGGAATCCTATCTTGAATAAAAAATACTGATAAATTAAATAAACAACTAATCATCCCAATTCTTTGCAATGTATGAGAAATAGAGTATCGTTGCATTCACCTGATCCTAGGGACAATCCAATGAATAAAATGTCGAGATAATCATAAATCCCCAAGTATATCTCAAATAGGAGTATCAAAAAATCATAAAAAACTAATATTTAATCACTTATCATGGAGTAATATCAATGAAAAATGAGATTTCTTATACTAGCATAAACTAATCATGTGTGATTTAAAAGCTAGATACCTAGAAGTACTTCATGGTGTCATGATCATAACTTCGTACCATTCCTTCCACTATGGTTCGATTACTAGTAATTTCCTCTAGAAATCATATCTTTATCAATAATAACAACATAAATTGATAGTAATGGAGTAGGTTCTACCAAATTACCAAACTCACCACTCCACATTAGGCTCATCGACCATGTTTCGGGAAGCACCTTTGGAATCCATAGCATAATCAATAATAACTGAGTGAAACTAGGAAATAAAGAGGTAGGGTGGATTAAATCCTAAACCCACAATTTCTAAAATATCACCTTGTGAGAAATTTATTTAGGGGTTCTAATGATGACACCCACTACCATCTCTACCAATAACTCATATCACACTTGCTCAGGGTTGGTCCACATCTTGGGAACCTACATGGGTTCCAAAGAAAATTACACAGGAGTGAAATCATACTAGGGATCCTTTAAAATTGTAAAGGAGTAGAGTAGTCTCTCTTAGGATCCTCTGAGATAGAGTCACAGACTCAAGTCACACCTGATGCATAGGATAACATGTCCCAGTAAATCATAATAAGGGTAACATGGCCTTTTTGACTACATGTGGTCTTTCCATAACATGATGGACATGAGATTGCTTATGAAATATCATGGTGCTTATAGTCAGTCTTGTATATTCTACCCATCCAACATTGTCCACATTTTCGTATGGACTTCCTACCTAGGCTTGTACAAGGGAAGACATGCATCAATTGGTGTAGCCACAACTCCTAATGGGTATGGAGTCCACTCGGTTTCTGAAGGGTCTAGGAATTGAATTTAAAGATACTTTTAATAAATCTTACACACAAGGGATATTATCGAACCCTATCTTCCATTAATTATATTTAAGAATTATTTATTAAGTAAAAAAAGTCATTTAAAAATAAGTAAAAGTATGGCATCACCCTCTAGAGTGAGCCCATTCATACACATAAAAACATAAACATGAAGAAACACTATATAGAAATAAAAATAGCCTAAATTCATTATAAAAGACTTCCATATATTTTCCATGTCAAAAAAGTAGTTTTCAAGGCATGCCCATGATCATCCATGGGATATAAAATTTTCCCTCACAATGAAGCATGTCATGACCCCCTCCCACCAAAGATGCCCCTCCTGAGCTGGAAATGGTGAAAGGGAGATAATGACCCCCGAGTCCCACCACTAGTAGGCCCCGGAGTGGTGACTAGCTCCATGGGTATGCGTTTTCACATATATAGGAGGCATTACCATTTTAATTATTTAACATCAGGAAATAGGATGAGTCAAACACCAAAAGGAAAAAGGAACAAGTAAATGAAAATTTCCCAAACCAAACCCATATGCATGTTTTATACAAAATTGAAACAAAATTTCAAGTACAAGAAAACCTCCAAAGCATGATAAAAAAAAAGAACGAAAAAATTGCAAAGATCAAAACTCCAACACCCAACTAGCAAGGTCATGCACGGTCCCTGAGTTCCACCTGAAAACCTGAAAGTAAACGTAGGGTGAGAATACAAGTATTCTCAGTAGGAAAAACTAAATCCCTCATGCATAGGTGGGGAGACTTCCTAATGCCCCGTGAGAAAATAGAAGGGACGAAAGCCTATCAAGGAATCTATCCACCCAACCTCACAAGCCACACTCACCAAATAATGCACGTCAATAGAGTAGTATAGTAATATTATCAAAGTATGGGTACCCCAAACCACCTTCCCAATGATTGCTGCTCAAGCCCTCAAACCTAACGCTCTGATGCTTCCCCCTCTTCCTGAGCTAGTACCACAACCTGGCCATACGAAGATTGAGCTAGTGCCGCAACCTAGCCATACAATGCTCATAGTATCCGGCCTTCACTCAATCCTAGGCCATAACCAAATATCATCCCGAAGACACTATGGTACCACATCACATATCATCATGAAGACACTTGGGAACATATCACTTCCTCATCCCAATGACTCTTGGGAAACATATGTCTTATCATGCCCGATGGATCGTGGGCTATAGAACCTGGAAGAGGGAGAACGGGGAAGAGAAGTAACCAGCCATCCTTTAGATGATTGAGAATCTGACCCTCCCATCCCACGAGTGTTCGGCACATAGTGCTCAACATTGATGGGGTTCATAACGAAACATAAAAATTATAAATTTATATAATTATATCAACCAATCATCCCATCCTAAGGCTTCTACATAGAAGATATGAACACATGCCTCGACACTGATACCTCGAAAGTATGCACACAATAGACAGACCCAAACCCCATTAAGATTTTCATGTTTCAACAGTTTTAAGTTTATTAGTTCTTTAACTACCAAGAAACTAACAACAACAAAACCAGATCAATCATATTTAAAACATATCCCTACCAACCACAAATAAAGTTAGAGGAAACACAAGAAAAACAATACCATTTTCTTTTATCAACCAATCAATTCCATTGATTTTCCGTATATAATCAACTACCATGCCCCAAAATTCACTAGATAACTATTCCAATATTATTCATATTCAAAACCCATCCCTGCAGCCCTTCTGCCAACCACCAGAACAACAAAAACATTAGAAACAATAACTGTACCACATCATTATCCCTTTGATACCTCTTACCGCAGATTCGCTGCCCATCACAACCACATCATACACGCCAACACACAACCAAGACAACAGCAGCCCCGCTTCTCACCCATTCCACAACAACCCATGAAACACCCCTTCACATAATTAAACCCCAACAAGGACCCACAAAATTCATTCATTAATTTCGTTTAACCAGGGGGATTATACAAGGGTTTCATGTATTCATTTAATCAGCAAACATTACATGATTAACCAATTTCCACATTAAATGATGTTCCATCCACAAAAAAATCCCAGAAAATGTGTAAATATTTAATTGCACAAGAAAAGGCCCCCAACGACTTTGATTTTCAGTAGTAATATGACTATTCAATTCATAACATTACCAAAGGATAAGCATTGATGGAAAAATAAAACAACAATATCAACAAAATTTCCCCAAACACGTTCTTTAACTGGTTATTATCTTTATTTACTGGTTCAAATGTATCTCATGAAAATCATAAGATACCCACCCTACATGATGCACAAGAGATAGATAGAGATGATGGTAAGATCCCTACCTCAAAGGTTTTTGAAGGAAACCACAACGGTCAAGGAATGCTCAAGGAACCCAGGTCGATTCTCTGAAAGCCCACCTTAGATCTCTCCTCATAGCAAGATCAAGACCAAGACTCATCATATTCGAAATCCACACACTTAGATCTACCCATAATAGGAGTATATTTAAGAATATGAGGGAAGATAATGAGAATATCTAAGAATATATAAGAACCCAACAAGAACAATCATATACCTTGAGAAACCAGATTCGATTTGAGAAGAGAAGCCTCTAGATCGCCTCCAAAATGCTTGGGAGAGGATCTCTTACCTCCATGGAAGAGTAATCCTGGGTTATGGCCACATATAGGCTTAAAAGAACCATTAATAGGCAAAAAAGTTCAGATCTGAAATTTCAGGATCTAACTTTATGTGCCCGCACAGTTAGTCCACATGGTTTAACAAAGTGTGTGCTAACCGTGTGTTAGCTTCTATCTCGACAACAATCCTCGCACAGTTATGCCGCACAGTTTGTCCTAACAGTGCACCTCCAATGGAAATGATAATTAATGCAACACCAATATCGCATAGTATGGCCGCACGGTTTGACAAAACTGTGCGCCTCTCGTGATAAGGCCATTACCCTTTAGTTTTCTGTAAAGGTCCACCCAAACACACACCCAAGTCACCTTGATTTCTCAAAACACCTATAGCCCCACATTATCACAAAGGAATGGACCAGAAAGGTCCAAGACATTACATCAGATACCTCTCAAAATATTCTCATCCTAAAGAAATAAAAACCAACCAATAAAAAGGGGAAATTTCCAAACAACCACCCCGCAAAATACCTCTCATGGATCTCGTCATAATAGGAATCAAACCACTATCCTATTAATATGAGTCCGGAAATTCCTTCCACCATGTCGAGATATTATCTACTTTAAGTGGAACTGAATCTCCTACATAGGTTTAATCGCATCCACATTAATGCATCTCGATTAGGTATTAGGTCCTCCCACCCCATATTTTAGGATTTCTCATACACATACTGCCCCCATCACCACACAAAGCAAGCAACACGTAGACCCAACACATGGATTGGGGAATTCATTCTCCCATGTGAAGATATTATCTTCTTTGGGTGGCACTGAATCGCCTACATGGGTTTAATCACATCCACATTAATGCATCTTGATTAGGGATTAGGTCCTCCTCTCCCCATATGTTCGGAATCTTCACGCACATTTAATGGAAAGAGGGAAACAACTTATCATTACAGACTAATAAAAAACAAGGTACTGGAACAATGAATGGGTGAGAATGAGGTTCAAAAAAGGGGTGTGATGCTCCTGAACTTAAACCAAACCTAAACGAAAGCATTTAAGTAAAACCAAAAACATATGTCCCGATCTCTGGCCTTTATAGTGTTGCAGCTTCTGTTGCGTGAAACTATCTGTGTCCCAATCATCTGCCTCTTTGTTGACATCAAATTACTTGGCCACATCCAGGTTTGGGTCCTTGAGGAGCTCTCTGTGGTTGGCCACCACTTGCCCCAGCTCCCCTTGGGGGGACTGGAGGCTGTTGCTGCTGGAAGGGTCAGGCTAGGAACTACTGCAGGGGCTAGGGCTGAACCTGGCCAGTCCCTCCATTCTGAGTCTGAAAAGAGAAATGTGTAACATCCCAAGTAAGTAATGAATAATATATATTTTTACCTATGTCTATTAATGATTAAGATAATGTTATAGAGGCTTAAAATTAAAATAAATACAATCTTATGCATGGAATACACTAATATTCTTAAAAGATTGTTTTAGTGCCTTTTGATGGCAAACCATTTTTGAATCTATATTTTGACAATTTTATAAACTATGTTTTCCAAAATAAACTTATTTTTTATGATTGCGACATCAAAATTTACCTTGTGTGAATTTTTGGTATTTTTCCGACAATGTTCATTTTTTTATGAATAGTGAAAAATACTGCATTTTACATCAAAACTGCTTTTTAATCTAATTTATTTATATGATTAGATTATGTTTTGAATTGGTTTTGAAGTTAAATTAGAATATATTTTTACCATTTTATCCAATGGTGGTCATTGGAATCAATTTCACTTTGAAATTAGACTTAAACTGGTGTCAATCTTTTTATACTTATTGTTTCATAAAAACACGCTATTTGCTCTGGCAGCGGGAATTCATTATTGAATTAATTAATGTGACATATATGATTTGAATTTTGTAAAATGGACATCATTTTTGAATTCGGAATATCGAATATAGCTTAGAGTGAATTTTTGGTAATTTTCTGAAAAACTTCAATTTTTGATGAATAGTGAAACCACTAAGTGGTAATCAAGCAAACTGATTTTTCAGTTAAATGAAATTTTACCAATAATGTGTATTGAATTTTGAAAATCCGACATACATGGTTGTCATTAAGAAGTAAAATGTGGTTCAATGAGATTAAAATAATTTTTTTGGTGAATAGTAACTTATTAAGTTCTTAATCGCGATTAGTGGTAATTAGAGTAGTTTAAGGTATAAATAATGCTTTAATAATATAAAATGACCTAGACACATGTCCCAACCTTATTGGTTGTGTCATGTCCGACCAAGACAAGCCATGGGTCAACTTGGGGACCCCATGGATCCACTTTTTTGGGAAATGACATAAATTACTTTTTATTTAATGTTAAAGTGAAAATGACACAAACATAATATGTTTTGCGAAAACAATTTTTAAGTGGGGTTATACAAGTACAAATTTTGATTATAAATAGTAATTGTATATCTAAAAATATTTCCTATATCATAGTATTTTTTTTATAATTTTTAGACATTAAATAAATTTAATTATTTATGACATAATAATGATGCAGCGATGACATCATTATTTGACGATTTAAATAAAATGGAAAGATAATATAAAATCTATGAACTACACATGGCCAAAACCAATTGGATGAGTGGATTTCGAACACTTATCACCTTATACACGAATTCTATCAATGTGGGACCTTTTAAAACCGAAACACATTTTCAAATAAAGTAATGTTTCTTTACTTTCCAAAAGTGCCCCTCCTCTCCCCTTATAAAAGGCCCCCACCTCTACCTCATTTCACACAATCCTCAAGCCTTTGGCTCGGCCAACCCCTGACCATTTTCTCTCTCCAAATACCTCTCCTCATCCTAGAGGATTACCTTTGGGCAGAATCCTTTCAAAGGAATCCTTTAGGCTCAACTCAAAAGGAGTAACACTTTTAAAGGTAATTCATTCTCTCATGTTCATTTGTTTTATTTTGCTTCTCCAACCCCCTAAACACTTTTTATTTACTTCTTTTGTAACAACACAAGTATCTTCAATATACAAGGATGTTGTTATAAGATTTATTTGAGCTACACTCTCACACAACTGCATCAAATGGTAAAAGAACATACGGTTTCCGTGGATGGCGAAATTCTGCCTCCCGAAACGATGATTGTTCAACACTCATTTAACACCTTCAAAGGTGGCCATTATGATGTCACTATTTTTATATATGATATATAATATGTTTATGTTTTCCTTAAGCTTCTGTTTTTTTTCATTTTGGGAATACCTTTATGGTTTCCATTATGGGTAAACACGATATCTTCATTTTAGGAAGTGTGGACTACCGCCCCCTCAAAGTGATTTGATTCGTTAAATACCATATGTGGGAAATATAAAGGATGGAAATATGATATTATATATTATATTATACTGTAATTATAATATACCTTTATATCATTATGATTCCATTCCAGAAAATATGAAATAGAAATGGAAGTAGCGTTCATGCGTACGTACAGCTTACCGTCTCCATGAACGGTGCATTTCATTTCTTACCTCTAAATGTGATGTAATATTATAAATGCATGTATGTACTGGATATATATGACATATATGATATCTACATCATGAATAACATTCTGGATATAATGAACCTTTGACCAAATTAACAACATGTAAGTGTAAGAAGTCTATTTTTGACTTAAGAACCAAATACCAACAAAATGAACATTATTAACTTAACTGATTACATGATGTTCATAACATGGTATAAAAGGAATAATGAACTTGAAAAAGATTCATAAGCAAGTAGAGATTAACTAAAGTTTATTATTTAGGAGTTTAAAGAACGGTCGGGTCAAGTCGGATACGAGGTATGGGACTTCGTCTCAATCTCCTTTCATTGAGGCATATTTTATTTTATACACAACTTTCTTTTACACGGTGCATAAACCCCTTTGACTTTTACGTTTATTCAAAAGGAATCTTTTTTATATGAAGCGTTTACTAAACGACAAAAGGGAATGTTTTTGTCGTACGTATGCGGCGACAACGACTTCTCCACCGTCGTAACCGTTATTTGAGTTTCAGCTTCTTCTACAAGCCATACCTTCTTTTTTTTAAAAGAAAAATAAATACCATGTTTTATTTTGGTATTGAAAATGGTTTTCACAATGTGATTGTGTTGTATTGATATCTTGTGATTGAAATTAGAAATGTTATATTTCCTTTATGCATGTTTTATGTGATATGATTATGTTATGGTTCTTGGGCATTATTATGAAGATGGGTGGTTCCGTGATAAACTAAGGGCGGGTGAGCCTGTTATAGCTCTCCAATGCATTGGGTAACGCGAAGGAGTGAAACGTTAAGGTTTCTCCGAAGAGATTTTAGGGAATATACTATGATGGGTATTCCAAACGTAACCAAGAGGGTTACCCCCTACGTAAGGATGTTATGAATGCCTCAAGGTACCTTTATGTCTTATGATTTCTATGATTTATTCATGATTTTATGAGGTATGTTAAAGTGCATATGTTTTATGGGTAAAGTATGATTTCATTCTTATGTATATATGAACTCATGTTTCCTTTCCATGTTTTTTTTATAACCCATACTGAGTTTTTATGCTCATCCCAAGTTTTTGAAATGTTTTTCACAGGTCAAGGGAAAGGTACATGATAAGATGATAGAGTCAAAGATGTTTCAAGAAATAATCCATGTTTTATTTTAAATGTCTTTCCATTGATGGGAATGAAGAATACTATCTTTATGTAACCACTTTGTTTATACGTGGAATGTAATGCTAGTTTTATGATCTAATTCTCTAAAACTCTAAACCCGAAAAGATCCTCAACGTGTAATCTTGTAATAACTCAACATTAAGTAAGGTTTAAGGCTGGGGCCTTATAGTTGGTATCAGAGGTCGGTTTAGATAACTTTATGAGTTAGAATTCTATTAAATGATTATCCAAAAATATTTTTTTTTCGAAATGATATATCATTTAAAGATTACCATGTTGCTTCGCCTAAGATATTTCTGTGTTCAGAATGGTTTTCCGCAGAGGAAACAAAGCAGCTATGTTGGGACGACATTAGGAGGAAGATAACCTTCCGAATCAGCAACCTGAGATGGTCGGAATCTGAACTGAACAGTTTTTTGCAGTGATGGCACAGTTGACTCAAGCGATAAATGGCGGTGGTATCCATGCACGAGATCAGCCAGATCAACCACAGTGGAACATGTCAGTGGTGGAACATTTCATGAGGCAACATCCCCCATCATTCAGAGGATCATCTGACCCTGTGCAAGCTGAAGGGTGGATTAAAGCACTGGAGAAGATTTTCAATGTCATGGGGTGTTCAGATAATCAAAAGGTTAGTCTTGCTATTTACCGTTTGGAGGGTGAGGCAGATCAGTGGTGGTCGATGGTTAAAAATATCAAGGACACCGATGAGATTGATGCTCTTGACTGGGATGAATTCGAAGGTATGTTTCTTGAGAAGTATTTTCCTAAGGCTGTTCGACTTAGGATGGAAAAGAAATTCTTGGAATTGAGGCAAGAGGAAGACTCAGTGGCTGCCTATGAAGAAAGGTTCACTCGTTTGGCAAGGTATGCTCCAAATTTGATCCGGGACCTTGATAGTAAAATCAATCGTTTCTACTCAGGATTAAAGACAAAGTATCGAAGGGCATTAGCTTCTCGTGAGTTTAAATGTTATGAAAAGCTTGTTCGATGTGCTGAGAAGGTGGAAATGGAGTTTTCTGATGACCAAGTTTTCTATAACAACCAGCAGAAGAAGAGACCGAGGTGGCAGGAGAAAGGTAAGAATTATTCAAAAAAGTCTGATGGTAAGAGAACTAAGTTTCCAGTTTGTGATAAATTTGGCAAAAGGCATGCTGGGGAATGTCTTCTGAATTCTGAAAAGTGCTACCGATGTGGTAAGATGGGACATGAGGCTCGTGATTGCACTGAAAAGGATCAAGGTGAAGGTAAGAACGAATTTGATTTACAGTTAGTGAAATGTTATAAGTGCAATGAGATGGGTCACTATGCAAACGAGTGTCCGAAAAAGAGCTTGAGTGATGGGAAGCAGTTAGACTACAAGCAGAAAGGGGTGGTGAAATCCTTTGCAACAACTTCAGCAGATGTTGGGCCATCGAATGAAGCGGTATCAGCTCCAGGGAGATCTGTATTTTTCGAAGATTGACTTGAGGTCGGGGTACCATCAGTTGAATGTAAAAGAATCAGACGTTCCGAAGACTGCGTTCCGTACTAGATATGGCCATTATGAATTTTTATTTATGCCTTTTGGGTTAACCAATGCACCTACTGTATTCATGGACCTTATGAATAAAATTTTCCATGAGTTCTTGGATAAGTTTGTGTTTGTGTTTTGAGATTTGGGAAGAGATTGTGTGTGCCTTGTGATTCACAGTTGAAGAGAGAGCTGTTATGTGAAGCTCATAGTTCTCCGTTTTCAGTTCATCCAGGCAGTACTAAGATGTATAGAGATCTGCGGGATTATTACTGGTGGGATGGAATGAAAAGAGATATTTCTGATTTTACTGTGAAGTGTTTGACTTGTCAGCAGGTTAAAGCAGAGCGGCAGTTACCGAAAGGGATGCTTCAGCCTTTACCAATGCCAGAGTGGAAATGGGAGAATATATCCATGGACTTTGTTGTTGGATTACTGAAGACATCTCGAGGTAATAATGCAATCTAGGTTATTGTTGATCACTTGACTAAATCTGCTCATTTCCTTGCTATAAGAGATACTTTCTCTCTTGATCAACTTTCCCGTTTGTATCTTAAAGAGATAGTCAGGTTACATGGAGTTCCTCTCTCCATTGTATCAGATCGTGATCCCAGGTTTACTTCTAACTTTTGGAAAGGCCTTCCGAAGTCGTTGGGTACTGAATTAAATTTTAGTATAGCTTTTCATCCTCAATCAGATGGGCAGTCAGAACGAACAATTCAGACATAGGAGGATATGCTACGAGCTTGTTCTATGGATTATCAGGGAAGTTGGGACCAACATCTTTCTTTGGTTGAATTTTCATATAATAACAGTTTTCATTCCAGTATACAGATGGCACCATTTCAGGCATTATATGGGAAACGGTGTCGAACTACAGCTTTCTTGGATGAAGTGGGTGAAAGGAAGTTGATGGGACCAAAATTGGTTGAAGAGATGGCAGAAAAAGTTCAGCTGATTCAGAAACACATGAGAACAGCTCAGAGCAGGCAGAAGAGTTATGCGGATAACCGGAGGAAGGATCTATCTTTCGAGGTAGGTGATCATGTTTTTTCTCAAGGTTTCTCCATGGAAAAGCGTGATGAGATTTGGTAATAAAGGAAAGTTGAGTCCAAGGTTTGTTGGAACATACGAAATTCTGGAGAGAGTTGGATCAGTTGCATACCGAGTGGCTTTACCTCCGAGTTTATCTCAGGTACACGATGTTTTTCACATTTCGATGTTGAGAAATTATATGCCAGATCCATCACATGTTTTGAGTCCAGAGGTAGTTCAGCTGGAAGAGAACCTATCTTATGAGGAACAACCGGTCCAGATTCTTGACCACAGGGAGCAAGTGTTACGGAATAAGTTGATTCACCAGGTAAAGGTTTTGTGGAAAAACCACATGATTGAAGAGGCAACATGAGAATCCGAAAATGCAATGAGGGATAAGTACCCTCATTTATTCGATAAGTAAATAAATTGCGGGGACGCAATTTTCTAAAGGGGGGAAGGATGTAACATCCCAAGTAAGTAATGAATAATATATATTTTTACCTATGTCTATTAATGATTAAGATAATGTTATAGAGGCTTAAAATGAAAATAAATACAATCTTATGCATGGAATACACTAATATTCTTAAAAGATTGTTTTAGTGCCTTTTGATGGAAAACCATTTTTGAATCTATATTTTGAAAATTTTACAAACTATGTTTGTCAAAATAAACTTATTCTTTATGATTGCGACATCAAAATTTACCTTGTGTGAATTTTTGGTATTTTTCCGACAATGTTCATTTTTTTTATGAATAGTGAAAAATACTGCATTTTACATCAAAACTGCTTTTTAATCTAATTTATTTATATGAATAGATTATGTTTTGAATTGGTTTTGAAGTGAAATTAGAATATATTTTTACCATTTTATACAATGGTGGTCATTGGAATCAATTTCACTTTGAAATTAGACTTAAACTGGTGTCAATCTTTTGATACTTATTGTTTCATAAAAACACGCTATTTGCTCTGGCAGCGGGAATTAATTATTGAATTAATTAATGTGACTTATATGATTTGAATTTTGTAAAATTTACTTCATTTTTGAATTCGGAATATCAAATATAGCTTAGAGTGAATTTTTGGTAATTTTCTGAAAAACTTCAGTTTTTGATGAATAGTGAAACCACTAAGTGGTAATCAAGCAAACTGATTTTTCAGTTAAATGAAATTTTACAAATAATGTGTATTGAATTTTGAAAATCCTACATACATGGTTGTCATTAAGAAGTAAAATGTGGTTCAATGAGATTAAAATAATTTTTTTGGTGAATAGTAACTTATTAAGTTCTTAATCGCGATTAGTGGTAATTAGGGTAGTTTAAGGTATAAATAATGCTTTAATAATATAAAATGACCTAGACACATGTCCCAACCTTATTGGTTGTGTCATGGCCGACCAAGACAAGCCATGGGTCAACTTGGGGACCCCATGGATCGACTTTTGTTGGGAAATGACATAAATTACTTTTTATTTAATGTTAAAGTGAAAATGACACAAACATAATATGTTTTGCGAAAACAATTTTTCAGTGGGGTTATACAAGTCCAAATTTTGATTATAAATAGTCATTGGAGAGCTAAAACGATTTCCTATATCATAGTATTTTTTTTTATAATTTTTAGACATTAAATAAATTTAATTATTTATGACATAATAATGATACAGCGATGACATCATTAGTTGACGATTTAAATAAAATGGAAAGATAATATAAAATCTATGAACTACACATGGCCAAAACCAATTGGATGAGTGTATTTCGAACCCTTATCACCTTATCCACGAATTCTATCAATGTGGGACCTTTTAAAACCGAAACACATTTTCAAATAAAGTAATGTTTCTTTACTTTCCAAAAGTGCCCCTCCTCTCCCCTTATAAAAGGCCCCCACCTCTACCTCATTTCACACAATCCTCAAGCCTTTGGCTCGGCCAACCCCTGCCCATTTTCTCTCTACACATACCTCTCCTCATCCTAGAGGATTTCCATTGGGAAGAATCCTTTCAAAGGAAGCCTTTAGGCTCAACTCAGAAGGAGTTACACTTTTAAAGGTAATTCATTCTCTCATGTTCATTTGTTTTATTTTGCTTCTCCAACCCCCCAAACTCTTTTTATTTACTTCTTTTGTAACATCAACAGTATCTTAAATATACAAGGATGTTGTTATAAGATTTATTTGAGCTACACTCTCACACAACTACATCAAATGGTAAAAGAACATACGGTTTCCGTGGATGGCGAAATTCTGCCTCCCGAAACGATGATTGTTCAACACTCATTTAACACCTTAAAAGGTGGCCATTATGATGTCACTATTTTTATATATGATATATAATATGTTTATGTTTTCCTTAAGCTTCTGTTTTTTTCATTTTGGGCATACCTTTATGGTTTCCATTATGGGTAAACGCGATATCTTCATTTTAGGAAGTGCGGACTACCGCCCCCTCAAAGTGATTTGATTCGTTAAATACCATATGTGGGACATATAAAGGATGGAACTATGATATTATATATGATATTATACTGGAATTATAACATACCTTTATATCATTTTGATTCCATTCCAGAAAATATGAAATAGAAATGGAAGTAGCGTTCATGCGTACGTACGTCTTACCGTCTCCATGAACGGTGCATTTCATTTCTTTCCTCTAAATGTGATGTAATATTATAAATGCATGCATGTACTGGATATATATGAAATATATGATATCTACATCATGAATAACATTCTGGATATAATGATCCTTTGACCAAATTAACAACATGTAAGTGTAAGAAGTCTATTTTTGACTTAAGAACCAAATACCGACAAAATGAACATTATTAACTTAACTGATTACATGATGTTCATAACATGGTATAAAAGGAATAATGAACTTGAAAAAGATTCATAAGCAAGTAGAGATTAACTCAAGTTTATTATTCAGGAGTTTAAAGAACGGTCGGGTCAATTCGGATACGAGGTATGGGACTTCGTCTCAATCTCCTTTCATTGGGGAATATTTTAATTTATACACAACTTTCTTTTACACGGTGTATAAACCCCTTTGACTTTTACGTTTATTCAAAAGGAATCTTTTTTATACGAAGCGTTTACTAAACGACAAAAGGGAATGTTTTTGTCATACGTATGCGGCGACAACGACTTCTCCGCCGTCGTAACCATTATTTGAGTTTCGTCTTCCACTACAAGCCATACCTTCTTTTTTTTAAAAGAAAAATAAATACCATGTTTTATTTTGGTATTGAAAATGGTTTTCACAATGTGTTTGTGTTGTATTGATATCTTGTGATTGAAATGTGGAAATGTTATATTTCCATTATGCATGTTTTATGTGATATGATTATGTTATGGTTCTTGGGCATTATTATGAAGACGGGTGGTTCCGTGATAAACTAAGGGTGGGTGAGCCCGTTATAGCTCTCCAATGCATTGTGTAACACGAAGGAGTGAAACGTTAAGGTTTCTATGAAGAGATTTTAGGGAATATACTGTGATGGGTATTCCAAACGTAACCAATAGGGTTACCCCCTACGTAAGAATGTTATGAATGCCTCAAGTTACCTTTATGTCTTATGATTTATATGATTTATTCATGATTTTAGGAGGTATGTTAAAGTGCCTATGTTTTATGGGTAAAGTATGATTTCATTCTTATGTATATATGAACTCATGTTTCCTTTCCATGTTTTTTTTATAACCCATACTGAGTTTTTATGCTCATCCCATGTTTTTGAAATGTTTTTCACAGGTCAAGGGAAAGGTACATGATAAGATGATAGAGTCAAAGATATGTCAAGAAATAATCCATGTTTTATTTTAAATGTGTTTCCATTGATGGGAATGAAGAATACTATCTTTATGTAACCACTTTGTTTATATGTGGAATGTAATGCAAGTTTTATGATCTAATTCTCTAAAACTCTAAACCCGAAAATATCCTCAATGTGTAATCTTGTAATAACTCAAGATTAAGTAAGGTTTAAGGCTGGGGCCTTATAAAATGTCTTCCAAGATTCCCACAATTCTGAAATGCAAAGCACCTCGATCCCTGGCCCATTTAATACGAGTGGAAAACGTGAGATTGATAAGGGACCTGCTGAAGTCTGCTCCCAGCTAGTCGAAACATGGAATATCCTGTTGCTGGGGATCTACTAATGAACGCCTCCTTCTTGGAAGAACTTGGGTGACTCCTCTCTCACGGGGGACCTACTAGAGAGTGCATCCTCCCAATTATCTCCAGCTTCTTCTGAACTTCTAGGTGCATCAATAAAGTTAAAGGTGTCACCGCACACCAAATAGAGGGGTGAAGTGCCTCCTCAAAATTTATGGCGCGAGAATCTTCATCCATGAAGTGATTCAGGTAAAAATGGAGGAGATCCTTGAACATAAACCCTAATTCTCGCACTGACATGCTTCCTTGCTGGAGAGACAACAACTCCTGCCTCTTCTCATCATTCCTCGTGGAGGAATGAAATTCCTTAGAGAACTCCTTCTCGAAGATGTCCCATAGAACATATGTTTCCTTCCCCTCCCCAAGGTAAATAATCCACCACTGAAGTGCCTCTCCTCATAGATGTCTTACTGCTAGAGGAACCCGATACTCTGATAAGGTCCTGATCAGCCCAAAGGTGATCTCTAGTTCCTCTAACCTACTCTCTGATTCTGTATTTGAAGTGCTTCCTTTATACCTCTTCAAGCTCTATCACTGGAAAGATCACAATATGCACTTCCACAAGTCCTCTTCCTCCTCTCGGCAAATCCCCAGCTGGTCGACCATCAGAAACTGTTGGGCCCGGACTACTCGAGTCCCCTAGGGATGATGTCCTGGTGCCTTAGCTGCACTGTAAACAAAGATCACCTATGCCCAAGTAGAAATGGAAATTTTCTCAATGTTTAATTTTATCATTTTATTTTTACTTCATTCCCAGAACACCCAAATCAAGTAAAACACAATCATGATGATGCATATACCATTCCTAGGGTATCTACCCTACAATTTATGTAGTCTTACTTGGTCGTTCGGTAATCTCAGAGTCCTTGCATCATATCACGAGGGGCCCTAAAATCCCGTGTCCTTGCCGGTCTTCCCTGGCGTACGTCACACACCAAGATCAGCCAACACTGATGCACCAACATCCCATGCAATCCTTAATGTGCCTAACTCTAGACTCCATCCTATCTCTCAACCATCAACTCTGATACCATTCTATCATGACCCCCTCCCACCAAAGATGCCCCTCCTGAGGTAGAAATGGTGAAAGGGTGATAATGTCTCCCGAGTCCTGCCTCTAGTAGGCCCCGGAGTGGCGCCAAGCACAAAGGGTATGAGTTTTCACAAATATGGGAGGCATTACCGTTTTTATTTTTTAATATTGTAAAATAGGATGAGTGAAACACCAAAATGAAAAATGAATAAGTAAATGAAAATAACCCAAAACAAAACCCATATGCATGATTTATACAATATTGATTCAAAATTACAAGTACAAGAAAAGCTCCAATGCACGATAAAAAAAAGAAAGAAAAAACTGCAAAGAAAAAAACTCCAATGCCCAATTAGCAAGGTCCCACACGTTCCCTGAAGTCCTCCTAAAAACCTGAAAGTAAATGTAGGGTGAGTATACAAGTTTACTTAGTAGGTAAACCTAAATCTATCATTCACATGTGGGGAGAAATCCTAATGTCCCGTGAGAAAACAGAAGGAACCAAAGCCTAGAAAGGAATCTATCCACCCAACCTCACAAGACACACTCACCAAATAACCCATGTCAATAGACTAGTATATTAATATTATCAATGTATGCATACCCCGCACCACCTTCCCACTGATTAATGCTCAAGCCCTCATGCCTAATGCTCTGATTCTTCCCCCTATTCCTGATCTAGTGCTACAACCTGGCCATACAAAACTCATGCTAGTGCCGCAACCTGGCCATATAAAGCTAATATTATCCCGCTGACACTCAATCCTTAGCCATAACCACATCTCATCCCAAAGAACCCTTGGAACCACATCACATCTCATCCCGAAGACACCTAGGAACATATCACATCCTCATCCCGAAGAATCATGGGAAACATCTGTCGTAAACTGCCCGAATGATCTTGGGCTATAGAACCTGGAAGAGGGAGTACAGGGAAGAGCAGTAACCATCCATCCTTTAGATGTTTTAGAATCTCACCCTCCCATCCCACTGGTGTTCGGAACATAGTGCTCAACATGGGTGGGGTGCGTAAAGAAACATAAAAAGTAAAAAATTATATAATTATATCAACCACTCAGCCCATCCAAAGGCTTCTACACAAAAGATCTGAGCACCTGCCTCGACACTGCTACCTTGAATGTATGCACACAATAAACAACCCCATACCCCATTAAGAATTTCATGTTTGAATAGTTTTAGTTTATCAGTTCCTTAACTACCGAAAAATTAACAACAACCACACCAGATCAATCTTTTGAAAAAAATATCCCTACCAACCATAAATAAAGTTAGAGAAAACACAAGAAACACAATTCCATTTTCTTTTATCATCCAATCAATTATATTGATTTTTCGTATTTAATCAACTACCATGCCCCACAATTCATTAGTTAACTCTCCCACTTTTATTCATATCTAGAACCCATCCATGCGGCCCTACTGCCAACCACCATAACCACAAAAAAATCAGAAACAATACCCGTACCACATCATCATCCCTTTGATACCTTTTACCGCAACACCGATGCGTATCACGACCACATCATACACGCCAACCCACAACCAAGCCATCCATAGCCCCGTTGCTCACTGTTTCCACAACAACCCACGAAACACCTTTTCACATAATTAAACCCCAACTTGTACAACAAAATTCAATCATTCTTTTAGTTTAACATGGGTGATCATACAAGGGTTACAGCTATTCATTAATCATCCAACTTTACATGATTAACCAATTTACACATTCAATGATGTTATATCCACAAAACAATCTAGAAAAATAGGGCAATATTTAATTGCGCAATCAAAGGCCCCAACAAAACATGATTTTCAGTAGGCATAAGTATATTCAATTCATAACATAATCAATGTATAAGAATTTATGGAAAAATAAAATAACAATATCATCATAATTTCCCCAAACATGTTCTTTAACTTGTTATTATCTTTATTTACTAGTTTAACCATATCTCACGAAAACAAGAGGATACTCACCCCACATGATACACAAAAGAGAGAGAGAGAGAGAGAAGATGGTAAGATCTCTACCTCAATGGATTTTGACGGAAACCAAAATGGTCAGGGAATGCTCAAGGAACTCGGGTCGATTCTCCAAAACCCTGCCTTATATCTCACACCCTAGAAAGAGAAAAACCAAGAGTCATCATATTTGACATCCACACACTTAGATATAACCATAATGGGAATATATTTAAGAAACTGAAGGAAGAGAAGGAGTAGATCTAATAAGATCTAAGAACCCAGCAATAATGATCACATACCTTCAGAAACCGACTTCGATTTATGAAGAGATACCTCCTGATCACCTCCAAAATGCTTGGGAGAGGGTCTCTTACCTCAAAGGAAGAGTAATCCTGAGTTATGGCCGCTTAGGGGCTTAAACGAACCATTTAGAGGCAAAAGAGTTCAGATTTGAAATTTTAAGATTGAACTTTAAGTGCCCGCACGGTTTGCCCACACCGTTTAACAAACCGTGCATTAGCTTCTATCTCGATAACAATCCTCGCACGACTAATCGGCATAGTTTTTCCTAACCGTGTGCCTCCCGTGCGAAGGCTACTGCCTCCAACACCAACCTCACACGGTTTGGCCGCACTGTTTGACAAACTGTGCACCTCCCATGCGAAGGCCATTACCCCTTTAATGTTCCTAATAGGTCCTCCCAAATGCACCCCCAAGTCACATTGATTTCCCGAAACACCTCTAGCCACACATATTCACAAAGGAATGGACCAGAGAGGACTAAGAAATTAAAAAGAATACATATTTAATTAATAGAATTAAAATTATATTTATATAATTAATCTAAACAATTATTAAAAATTTTAAAATATAAACATAAAACAATTAAATGAAAAATTTATACTGACTAATCTTATCGCCTTAAAATCATAAACAAATTCTCACCAAAGCTACAATTAAATGATTCATTCTCAAAATAGACATAATTATATAAGAAACGATGTCAAAAAACCACCATAGAAATTTAATTAAATGAATTGAAGAATTATATATCAAATATTGTTTCACAAATCAATGAAACTATATTCAATGAGGTGAAAATTGAATCCTGACTCACCCCCTCCCCATGTATAGTAAAATACCATTAACCAGTATATAATTCTACCGAGCTTCAGTTTATTCATGAATTAAAACCATAACCAAAGAATAAATACTTAGAGGTATAAGGAGAATAAGAAAACATAGGATTAAAATGTTGAAGACTTACCTCAACTATTAAAATTCATTTGAAGTCATTTGATTCTAACCAAGAACAAAGAAGAACTCATATTTTGAAAGGGAGAAGGAGGAGGGAATGTACAGAGGATATCCAGATTAAAATGATGGAGAAAAGGTGGTAAATCCTTTTAGGTGACATATGAGAAAAAGTAAATTTCAATATTTGTAATGAGCCATATTTTTTTCACTTGGTTGGTTAAACTGTTCACCTTTTTTTTCAAAGGATGTTACACATCACATAGTTAGAAACACATTTAAAGAGACGGTGCTCCAACTTTTCCTGTGGCACTGTCTCAACCCCTTTGTCTCATATATTTTTTGTGAATTGTTTAATATACCATTTAATAACCATGTTAAAAGTTTGTAGAAAATTACTACAAGCTACAAGGTCTTCCCAATAATACCACATAGTTTCTCTAATCGTGTTCCCATAAAAAATCGACTACAAGGTTGATCCACATGGTTTTCAATAACTATTTACAAATATTGAATCTTAATCACCATTTTTCTAATACATAATACTCAAGAACCAATTCCATGGGATTCACCCAATACCTCCATGCTATCTTCCAAGCCGCATTTCATGTATAAAAACATCATTTTGATTCCTTAAACCCTTTGAGGATCTATTCAAAATTTTTGATCAACCATTAACCCATATAATAAATTAAAAATTTAAATTCTTATTGAGATTTCCTAAGCTGAAAAACATGGGATCTTAAAAAACAAAACCAAGGCACAAACACCAAGTCAAGAAAATAAATCTGTCAAAACCGAAGACAATATTGATTTTTAAGGTAGAATAACTATGATGTTACTTACTCAAAATCCTGAAACTAAAAAACAGATTGTTTCACTACCTTACCAATTATTGGATATATGGTACTACCTACTATAAGCTTCATCTATGAACCACTTAATTCTGATACATGGTAGCTATTCCTTAGTAAAATGTCTATAAAACCTTGAACATGTGCTCCCATAATACATATGTCATTGTTCCAAACTTATAATTCTCAAAACTCATGATAATGAAAATCATCATTAAAATCATCCTTGACATTAAAATACAACTATAGTGGATTCTTACCCAAAATCCAAACAAATACTAAGGATAAAACCTATTTTCCTCTAATGGTAAATTAAATTTATGTAATGCACCCTTAATTTCTAAATCATAATTCAATGTGTGGTTTTAATCATACTAAATCCATTCCATATTTGAACCTATGTGAAACTATCCATGAATAACCCATCCTAAAAAAACTCAACTCGAAATGATATAAAAGAAAAATAAATTCCTATGTATAATTATTTTGTGACTAGAGGCATTCCATGACCACCTGAATACACCCACTATAGTCCATACCCAACTCAGAGTGAGATTATAAATTTAGATCCTCTACTGAACCAAACTCATTGGCATAACCAACAACTCCCACAAAACAACTTCAATAAACAACCTAAAATTAGTTTTTTTAAACCCCTTAGAGACCCAATAAAATGTTAGATCGATTATCTACTAAAACATATTTATTGTTATAATTTCCTATGGAATTTATGTACTACATCATCTGTTTATTAAAGAAATCACATTGCCACTATGACCAATCCATAAATTGTTCTACACTTTTGACAGCCTTCCAACATTTTGTTGGTACCTCCATAATTAACACATCAACCCCATCTATATGAGTGTTTTTTCACTGTATCAATCAAGAAACACTAACCATCATATCCAACATTCGATTTACTACTATGCTAGGAATTAAACAGGGCCATCTCACTATAAACTCTAAATAAATAAACCATCACATATTCTTTTTATAACACCCTCACATTTTAAAGTATGAATTTTTTTTGACAGTGTATATCATAATAATATAGAGAAAAAACCAACATTAAATAATATTTTTATTTTATTATTATGAAAACCAAGATATTTAATGGATATGTTTAAATAGAAGTTACATAATTTTTTAAAAAGTATATATATATTTATTTATTTATTCTACTCAATACCAATTTATTGACTAATTATTAAGAAATAAACATATAATTTCTTCATAAATTCATATTACAAATTAAAAATATGTTTCCTTCAAAAATGATATTTATTGGTTGCTATGATAAAATATAATATTTTTTAAAACTGTAATAATTTTATTGAAAATAAAACTTTAGTTTTTAAATTATTAATTCAAAATGGATTTAGGTTATTGTTTTTAATAATTTTCTAAAATGGTAGATTTTTCATTTAATAGTAAAAAATACTGTTTTTATTGACAATTTTATTTTCATTCATGAATTTAAATTTTTTCATATTATTTTATTGATGTAAAAGAATAATTATTTGTCATATATTATTTTTATTCCAATCAGTTTCATTGGAATAAATTGTACGGTTGTATTTTGTAAAAAAATTATACTAAAAAATTCATTTTTTTGAAAGTTATTATTCATTGTATTTTTCATTTCTATCTTAAAATAATTTCTATAAAGTATATAAATTTAATATTGAAAAAATGGGGTACAAATATGGAATTTAAAGGAATAAATTTCATAAATATATCTCTATTATTTTTGGTCTATGTGAATTGTAACCATAATAAAATTTTGTTACCCTGATAAGGGAAAATCAGTAAAATAGTGTAAAAATAGTAGGATAAGTCTTCAAAATTTATATAAAACATTCTTATATCATATTTTATGTGTATATATTGGAAAGTTTCCTAAAAATATTGAATATATGGAAATATTATTCCATATTTCTTTTATTATGATCTTTATATTAATTCAAGAAAAGAATAAAAAAAATATAATTCTATTGACTTAAATATATCTAATTTTTTATATAAGGATACAAAGAAGAAACATTATATTATAATTATTCATTAAAAATATAAATTATGTTTTTTAGGATATTAAATTATTTATAATATTTATAAATTGAATAATTTACTTAAATTATTATGCAACACTCAAATAATATTTATTCAATTAATAGAAAAATAATATAAATGATTATAAAAAGATAAAAAAGTAATGTAAATTAAATGAATAATTATTTGACATGAATTTTTAGATACATATGATATATTTGGTGTAATTGAAAGGATTATATTTTAATACCATATTTATCTTGGCGTCTATAAATTTTAATTAAATTTATAGTACCAAAAGTGATATAAATGATATTTTATAATAAGTAATATTTTATTAAATTATTTAGCATTCCTAAAAATATTATCTTCATCCAGGTGAGTGTAATATGGTTGAGTATATAAACTATAGTCTTTCTATAGGTAACTTTCCCATTTATGGATTAATTATTAACAATTTAAAATTTAAATAGTTGTTACCCGATTTATGGTCAAAAACTTATTAACGAAGTTATTATTAAAACGATACGACCTAGAATGACCTCAAAAATCATATACATTTCATTTTATAATGTTATTTAGACAATTTAATATTTTTATAGAAATTAATATAAAATTTTAAACATTTTCTTCAAGATGGCATTATTATATTTTTATCTATTATGATATTCTAAGTGTGTCCTCTCCATCCCTTATAAAAAGACACCCTTCCATTATATTCAATCCACCACATTGATCCTTCTATATCAAAAAAATCAAAAAAAATTACTTTTTAAACATCCATTCACACGTTTTATTGTTTCTTTTGTCCCAAAAAATACCAAACCTATAGTCTTTATTAAGAGATCTAAAGGATTTCCTTCAATGAATACATAATCGTCATACTCGACATCTTTATATTTGATTATTCTTATAATTACTATATATTTATAATATTCCTTTTAATATAGAAACCTAATTATCCTAAATATATTTAAATTTTATTATCATTTTTAAAACCCCATTATCAATCCTCTTTCCCATAAAAAGCGAAGTGAATGTATCACTCGTGCTTATGTATGACTAACCGTTTCCACGTAGCGATGAAATACATCTTTCATCACCATATATTATGGACAGGTAGTATAATTGGTTTAATTGTTTATATGATATAGATGATATAATTATTATTAATTATGTAAAATATGATATATAAATTCTTACCTTACATTACATTGGATAATGATAACCTCACTCGTGAATATGAGTAGACTACCAGCTCCATGAAGAAATATGATTTTTTTTTCATTTCATATTTAAATGGATTTTAATAAAGATATATTTGATCAATATATATGATTTTATCATATAATAATTTTTTTAGTGGTGAATTGTTACTTATTTTTCATTTTTTCATCCTTTGAAATGGGAAACGACCGTTCATGTGTAAGTATGACCTAAAAGCACTTTGGATGGGTTAAATGATTATTACATTTTTTATTTTGAGTATGAATATATATAAATATATATTGAATAAATATTAAATTTATATCATAACTAAAATTATGAACAATTGGGAAGCATGATTAATGTATAAGGACCCAAACTACCAAACCAAAACATACATGAAAAAAAAAATCATTTATCCCCCCAAATATAGATTTTAATAAATAATATATAAAAAAAGGGTGATAAAATGGTGTATGTAAATCATATATTTAGTGGTATATATAAATATTTATATGTAAATTTTTAATAATAAGTTTTTATTTATGATACATGGGGTTTGAAAAATTATGAAGGTTATCACTTTTAAGGTGATGTATTATCATCTCACATTTAATTCTATAAGACATATGTCCAATTCACCACTTGTTTCATTTATGAGGTTTTTATACATTCCATAAATAATTTTATGATTATTATTATATAATTTATGTGATAAAGATGTCCATATATGTTTCTTTCTTTAATGTGTATAATGATTCAAAAGTTACCAAAAGAGTTAGGGATTTATGTAACAATATCATTATTTCTCAGGATTGTTGATTATTAAGTTATGATGAAGATATATTATGGTTTATAACTAAATAAAATTGAAAATTTTATGATTTTATGATTTTTTAATTTCAATTTTTTCATTTTATTATCCTCTGTTTTATAAAACAAGATACTAAAAGACATCTTTCATAGAAAACCTACTTTATTTCTATCCCCTTTGAATAATTCATTCTATTCCTTGTCCATATTTTCAATAAATTTTTTTCAAAAATGATTATAGTTTTAAAATTTTTTAATTTAATTTTACCCATATTTTATATTTTTTCAATAAAAAAAGGAATCTTACTATTGTTTTCCAAACAATGAACATTAGATTTTTTACAATAAAATATGAGAGGAATGTTTGTTTTATCAAATATTAAATAAATGAAATTTGTCACTTTCCTGAGTAAATAATTATTTGAGGAATAATTTATAACATTACAAAGGTTATTTAAAATAAACAAATTTCATCAATAGTGGGAACATATTTTTATTTTAAATAAATTATTTCATTGAAAAAATTGTACATTCTCAAGAAATTTTCTTTGTAATCTTCTAAAAAGGATTTCCCATCTAAGATGACATCCTTTGATTTTATTGAATCTTTAAATATGATACGATGATACCACATTTATTCATTCTAATGATGGGTAATTATAAAGATAATAAGATATTTATCAAACCTACACCCCTTCTATATGTTATACTATAATTAAATAACAAAATATTTATGGAACCCATTTATTTTCCAGAGGTTATGCATTGCTTAAATAATTGTGAAACCTATTTCTTTATAATGAATTATGATATGATTATTGTTTTATGATTTTATGGAACACATATATATGTTTTTTTATTATGTAATGTGTGGAATCATAATTATATTTCTCTCCAATGCATTGGGTAAATATAAACATCTCATGAGAATATAATAATGGAATGGTGAGTGAACCAAGTTCATTAAGAGACATTTTCAAACATAATTGTATTTGGAGTGTACATTGAATACTATAAAGCTTTTAGGAGTGAAACCAATACACTATGATAGTTTTTTCAAGATCCTTAACTATTAGGTAAACTATTTTATATTATTATGTCTTTTTTTTCAAATATCATTGTCTTATCCAATGTTATTCTCACATCTTTCATGTTATTTATTTATTTTGTTATTAAAGTCATATGTAATTCCAAATTTATTCTATGACTCTAGATTATGATTAATGATATAAATGGTATAGTTTTCAAATGTTATTCTCTTGTCCTGATACCTTTATGGATATGTTTTGTATAATGGATCATAAATATCACTGTTTTTTTACCCTTAGTAAGCATATGATCTCACACTTTGTTATGTCTCTTTAACATCATAGGTAAATAAATAATATGAAATTTTAATATTTACTAATATTTTTGAGTTAAATATTAATTTTACTTTTAATAGGATTCTATGTTCTATGGCATACCAGACATGCAATAATAGATTTATTTGAAAATCTCATGTTACATATAAGGCTGAGTCATACCAAAAAATAATAATATAATATTATTCTAATTGGTAGATAATAAATAGCCATTCTGTAGGAATTATTTAATATAACTAACTAAAATATTATTATACATTTTTTAAAAGTTTTTATATGTATCCCATAAATGTTAGATGCTTGAAATGTGAATGAATCCAATTTTAAGAATAAATACTCTAATATTTTTTAAAAGGTTGTTTTTCTCCTTTTGATGGAGAACCCCTTTTAAATATAGTTTTTGACACTTTTATAGGTTCCATTTGACAAAATAAACTTCTTCTTCCGAATATGGACATAAAAAATTTACTTTGGGTAAATTTTTTTAATTTTTCAGATAAAGTTCATTTTTTAATGAAGAGTGTAATTACTGCATTTAAGCTCAATACATCCTTTTATTCTAATTTGTTTATATAGTTATATTAAAATTATAAATTTTTTAAAGTGTAATTGGACTATATTTTTACCATTTGATCCAATTCTAGTCATTGGAAGTAACTTCACTTTGAAATTGGACATAAACAAGTGTCAATCTTTTGATATTTCTTATTTCTTAAAAAATTATTTTTGTTTTGACAATGGGAATTGATTTTAAATTAAAATTTAAAAATTATCTATTTTGAATTTTTAAAAATTGATTCCATATTTGGAATCAGGATGTTCAAATTTTTAAATAGGTAACTTTAATTTTAAGACAATATGAATAGTAACTGCAGTAAATATTTTATTTACCATTGTGAAAGGGTAAATCTTGTAAATATTAGAAAAAGATAGTAATATTAAATCACCATAACACATGTAATAATCAAATTTTATGATACATTTATGACCATTAGCATCCTTGGGTCAATTTTGGAACCACATGGAGCCACTTTTAAGTTGAAATGACATTTTATAAAAATTAATTTAATGTTATGTAAAATGTAACATAAAAATATATCTTTTAGTAGAACAATTTTTATATGGGGTTATGTAAAATATATTGTAACTACCCGTAAAATTCAAGGGAAATTTTTTCTTAATTTTCTTTTGGATTTTAAAAGAACGTAGTTTCTGACGGCACCTGATTCCAAGGCCCGGTGTGCCTGAAATCAATTTTCGAAGTTTAGCTCGGGTACGTTCAGTGAAGAAATGAGTGGTTTTTCTGAACTTTTGAACTGGTGCTCAGAATCGTAATCTGATGTCACCAATGAAACTACATCACTGGTAATTTCTTAGGAACACCTTTTTTGGAGTTGTGTTTGCTCGGGTGTGTTTATTTAAAAATAAGGGTTAACTAATGAATAAAATAAAAGTTGTAACTATTTTTATTTTATGTTCTAAGTAGTTTAAACCTACTTATGGAAGTTGAGGTGGGACCCACTATATCCTAACCCCTCTTGATAGGATATTAGTGATGTGGGCCTCACACGAGCTTCACATATTCAACTTCCTTAAACCCCCATTATTTTGTAACACTCCCGCACCCCCTTATTAAATGCCAAGTCAACTATCACATTTATTAGACTGTTAAGACTCATCAATTAATTCAATTAATTGAATGAATTATTTTGAATTTTAAATGTAATGTTGGCTTGTTTGTGTTAATTAAATAAGAAAAATGTCTTATTTCATTAGGGGTTGCTTTGTTGTGTTGAGAGGGAGAGTTCGACAAAGAACATCATCTTTCTCCTTGATGAACGCAAAGAACGCACCGACACCGACGAAGAACTGTAATTCCTCGGATATCAACGACGCGACACCGTGTACCTCTATCCCAATGATACTCTTCACCGCAACGCCATGTACCGTGATGTCAATGATGCTTATAGAGCCTCCTTCCGCGACGCTGTCTTCCGCGACGTCTTATTTCTACGACGAACCTCGTTCGACGATTTCATCGAGGTAGGGGTTAATTTTTTGTTCGTGTTTTCTTTTCCATACATCAAATTTAATATTGGGCCTCCTGATATCATACTAACGGGAGGAGGTAGGACCTCATTAATACGACCAACCATCCTCCCCCTTTGATGATGAACTTGTTGTGGCACGAGAAAAGGCACCGCGGGGCAACGACACCGCGCAGAAGCAAGAGGAACGGGTGAAGATGTGCAGTGCCGTTGAGGCCGAAAGAAGATGCAGTGCCTTCGTGCCGCGCTGAAGAACCATGAAAAGACCGCAGACGGATCGGGGCCACATCGCTATCACACCACGCCGGTCGGACAAGGCCGTGTCCTAAGGCAGCGTTGGTGTGGGGAGCGGTGGCCGGAACCGCCGGCTGCCGGCGCAAGGAGGGAACGACCCGTAGGGGTCCAGTGACGACACACCGGCCGGCCAAACCGACCAACCGGTTCCGAGAAAACCTGGGGGTCGTAACCCCCAGCTAGCAAGGAGCGGCCCCCACGTGGGGGCCGTGGTTTCACAATCAGGGGGGAAACGTGCACCCCCTTTCCACGAGAGCTCGGCCGAGCCGAGCTGTCCGGCCACATGGGCCGCGACCATGCCAGACCAACCGGCTTCACAGGCCGGGACAGGCTGCACCGGAAAGGCTGGGCAATGCCCTAATGGGCCGTACATGAACCCGGTTCGGGTCGACCCTGTTCGGGCCGATCCAGGGGGTCTAGGGCCTGGTCGGTCGAGGCCCAAAACCCCCTATTTCTGGACAGTTCCATTCAAATGCCAGTAACATGGGCTACGGACCTCCGATCGACACACCATTAATTGTGATTCGATCCTTGGATCGAGATGGTCGTTACGATCAATTACACTCAATGTTTCGGAGAACATTGGGTATAGCCGGGTTGGTTCGAACAAGAAACCAATCGGGCCCTCGGAGCAGAAACACTTATAACTTGAGCTACGGACGTCTGATTGACTTTCCGCTGACATTGTTGGATTCCTCTAAGTGAGACTGACCTTTTAACTTATTCCTCTCAATATTTGGATGCATTTGGATTATGGTCACATTTTTTTTGACTTAAAAACCAACCGGGCCCTTGGAACAAAAAAGCCAATAACTCTCAGACCGGGTGTCCAAATAACACGCCGTCTGTCATGTTGAGTTTCATATGATGAGATAGAACATTGGGATACATGAACTCTGGACTATGTGTCAGTTGTTGTATCAACCCCCTTGGCTCGTGGATTGAACCCTACCAGAAATGAGCATGTTGTGTGCGGGAACCCAAGAGTTGGCTGCGACTACGATGACAATGATGACTGCACTGAAATCCTCTGTGGGATCGGCAGCGACAACGACTGCACTGAAATCCTGCGTGGGTTCAGCAGTGCTGAAGACTACACTGTAATCCTCTATGGGAACAGAAGCAATGAAGACCATACTGAAATTCCTCCTTGGGTTTGACGATGATGACTACTGTTCTTGTATCATACGTGGGTCCGACAGTACTACTGTTCTTGTATCCTACGTGGGTCCGGAAATGTTTGACTCTATTATTATATCCTACGTGGGTCTGGCAGGGTAGCTGGTCTGTATCTTATATGGGTCCAACAGCTTAGCTGTTTAATTATCCTACGTGGGTCCCAGCTTAGATGAATCAGTGCCGACATATGATCATCTCTATTATCTTACGAAGAAGTATACCTGTGTGAGATGAGTCTTGACTTTCAATCATTATCTTCGATATGATTGACTTGATTTCCTATATAGATTTTGTTGTTCTTTCCTATGTGAATTGGGTTGAACTATCCTTTTTGGACGTGATCGAACTTGGGCTCAGATGTTGGAGCCAAACTGGAATTGATGACTTAGGTATATGTATGGGCATATACCTAAGTAGTGTTGGATGTTACTTCGTGATTTTTTCTTTCATTTGTGGATTATCCTTTGTGGATTCTGGGAGACCTTAGGGAGTCTCGTGGTCCCTATTGAGTAGCGTATACTCACCCATGCATGGGATATGCCCACAGTACGTTGTGTTGGATGCAGACGATGGACAGCGCTGATAGTGGTTGAGGCTTGTGGAGTAGGTCGGTACATGGAGGTGGACCACTGGGTGGGACGTACACGGAGCAGACGGATGGACCCAAGGAGATGAGGAGGCTATCTGTACCCACCCTATAGGTGGGACTTCTAATGGATGGCTCGACATTGCTTCTTTACTTCCAGTTGATGTACTTTCATTCCAGTGGTACTTTACTTTCAATTTGGGTTTGTATTCTGGCCCATTTACATTCCGCACTTAGTACTGTACCCAGTTTTACTTAGTGTTTACTTCTACTGGATTACTCTTTGGGGTTTGTTTACTTTATATGGCAATTCCTTCCCAATTCTTAATAGGTATTTACGCCTTTGTGCTTGTCTCCAGCCCCTGGCCTATGGAAGGCGGGCTTGGGGTAGTCATGGCACGGGTCCCGAGGATGGGTCGTGACAAATTGGTATCAGAGGAGTTCGGTTCTACCAGAAAACTCAGGACTCTGATAATTCTTCTATGTGAAGAAATAGTGTTAAGGGTATTGAGTGTGGTTATCAGTCCTGAGGGTCTAGTATTGTTGTGGCGGATGACGTATCCATACACCAGGACTCTGACTTCTGATTTCAGACTCAATGCAAGAAAACATTGATTGCATGTGTGTTTCAAATGTTTTCTTTGTGATTACTTTGTGTCAGCTCACCAGGTATACTGCTTGACAGTGGCACACCAGTTTCTTTTCAGGATGGCCCTATAATGGCAGCCATCTATGCTTCCATGCTTTGTGTGACACGATACCCACCGAGCGACGAGGCCTCGGTGCAGGGCCCTCTTACAGCGGAGGCACTGGCGGTACCTCTACCCGCCGAGCCACCGATGCCACCAGCCCTAGCCGATGAGAGTTCACGTCGCCTTAGTGCACTGCATGAGTTTCAGCGTCATAGACCGCCCAGGTTTCACGGGGAGATGGACCCTCAGGCAGCCAAGGAATGGCTGGAGGCTGTAGTTCGAGTTTTCAGGCTAGTGGGGACACCAGCTGACCACATGGTGATCCTTGTAGCAAGCCTCTTGCACACGGCAGTAGGCAGATGGTGGAGCTTGATGCTCTAGGTGCACGAAGAGGCATCTTTTCTCTGGACGGACATTGAGATCCTCTTCCACTCAGAGTTCATCCCATCCACCCTCCGTGTGGTGTGCATCCAAGAGCTACTATAGCTGCGGCATGGAAGCATAACGGTCGCCCAGTACTCAGCAAGATTCACCGATCTCTAGCGCTATTAGATGAACATGGTACGTGACCCATTCTTCCGGGCCCAGACCTTTGAGAAGGGACCGAGACACGAGATCAGGGCATCGATGATCTCCCTCCGCATTCCGACACAGGCAGGAGTACTGGAGAGTTCCCTTCTCATAGAGATCTTTCTTGCTGAGCCTACACCAGTAGCGAGACCTACCACCGAGCGACATGTAGAAGAGTCGTTTGTAGCTAGCAGTCGACGAATGTCACAGGGGTCCAGGTGGACCAGACCATTAGGCGGACAACTTCAGGACACAGGTTCAGAGGTGCGGGGCACCCGGCGTAGAGCCATCCTTCCGAGGAGAAGACAGTGCTACACATGCGGCAGGCTGGGCCACATTTCTTGTGACTACACGACCCGCCGTGCAGAGGAGCAGTAGACAGTTGAGGGGACACTTAGGCAGAGGTAGAGGGTCGACCGTGGCAGTCTGTAGGGAGCAGGCAGACGAGGCAGAGGAGTTGGCCGAGCAGCGGGTGGTGGGGGACGCTTTGAGGCTTTACCACAACCACCACCAGGAGGTCCACCCCAACCACAGGGAGCTGGCGGGCAAATACTGGCACAGCTTCTGGCAGCGGAGGCCTATGACCACGGCGTGCCAGAGATGATTCGAGGTAGTATCTGTGTCTAATCCACCATGGGTACAGTTGTTATAGACATAGGAGAAAGTCATTATTTCATTACCACTACCATTTTTTAGAGCTCGGAGATTCCGACGGAGCTGTTGGCTCCATCCATATAGCTAGAGACTCCTATGGGAGCAGACTCAACGATTACGCACTAGTGCCGGTAGTTTGTGCTTACTCTAGGAGGCGAGAGCTTCATCTGGGATCTTCATGTAGTAGTGTCGAGGCCTTACGAAGTCATCTTGGGCATGGATTGGTTATCTACAGTCCACACACAGATTGACTGAATTAGGCGCAAGGTGCGATGTGTTCGCACATATGGGAGAAGGTTCACCCTCATCGGCAAGAAGGGAGCCTTAGTAGCGCAGGATGGACTCACGCAGAGGAGTGAACAACCACTCACTCATCAGTTGGCTAGCCTCATCCTAGGAGAAGTTGATGTGCAGAGTCTGAGTTTTCCTATAGTGGTGGATCAGTATACGGACATTTTCCCTGACGACGTTCCAGGACTACCTTCTCGTAGATTGGGAGACTTTTATGTTGACATGTACCCTGGGATATCCCTGATATCCACTCCAAAATATTGGATGGCCCCCTCTGATCATGGAGAGCTACGAGTACAGTTGGAGGTCTTGGAGGGCAATGGATTCATCCGACCTAGTTTTTCACCCATGTCTTCCCCGATTTTGTTCGCCAAGAAGGCGGACGGGAGCTTGCGACTGTGTGTCGACTATAATCTCCTGAACCAGGTGACTGTGAGGAACAAGTATCTTCTTCTGAGGATTGACAAACTCTTCGATCAGCTCAAGGGAGCACGGTGGTTCTCGAAGATAGACCTCAGGTCAGGCTATCATCAGCTCAGAGTTCGGGATGAGGACGTGAAGATGACGACCTTCAAATGTCGGTATGGCCACTATGAGTTCTTGGCTATGCCATTGAACATAACCAATGCTCCAGCGGTGTTCATGAGTCTCATGAATAGGATCTTTCATCCATACCTCGATCGATTCGTCATGGTCTTCATCGACGACATTTTGATATACTCAACTGTTGAGGAGGAGCACGCCTACCACATGCGGCTTGTACTAGAGACACTCTGAGAGAACCATCTTTATGGTAAGCTCTCGAAGTGTCAGTTCTGGATACGTGAGGTCCACTTATTGGGGAAAGTCATCTCTGAGGTGGGATTTTCGGTGGATCCTGTGAAGATCGAGGCAGTGCTAGATTGGGAGCCACCGAGGAGCGTGACAGAGGTACGGAGTTTCTTGGGACTAGCTGGGTACTACCAGAGATTTTTGATAGATTTTTCCCAAGTTGTGGAACCATTTTCAGCGTTGACGAAGAAGGGGAAACCCTTCCTTTGGTCAGATAGATGTCAGCAGTGATTTCGGGAGCTGAGAGAAAGGTTGAACAGCACACCTATCTTGAGGCTACCAGAGGAGGGAGTATGGTATGTAGTCTCCTGCGATGCATAATGGACCGGGCTCGAATGTTTCATGATACAAGAGTGAGTAGTGGTCGCCTATGGATCAAGATAGTTGAGGCAGCATGAGAAGAAATATGATACCCATGACCTGGAGTTAGAAGCAGTGGTCTTTGCTCTGAATATTTGGTGACACTATCTGATGGGCGAGCGTTTTACAATCTATTCTGACCACTAGAGTCTCAGGTACATCTTCTCGTAGAAGGTCCTGAATGTGGGACAACGACGATGGCTCGAGTTCCTCCAGGACTATGACTTTGAGATAGTCTATACTCCTAGAAAGGAGAATGTAGTAGACGATGCTCTCCGCAGGAGGACGGGCATTCAATTACTTGGTGAGGCGATAGAGAAGCTAGACGCTTTGTAGATATCCTTCGTGGATATAGATGGAGCAGCCTTTCTTCAGTCACTCACAGTCACTCCTCCACTACTACAGCGGGTCAGAGAGGCACAATGTGGTGATGTTGAAAGTGAGACCCGATGTGCACAGATATCCTCAAGAAAAGCACCTAATGGATTCTCTGTGGGAGAAGAGCCCAATGTATTTTTCAAGGGATGTACCATGGTACCAGCTTCTTTTTGGAAGGAGGTTCTGAGGGATTTTCACACTTCCCCTTTAGCGGTGCATCCAAGAGTGGCGAAGATGTACCGGGATCTCAGACGACAGCACTGGTGGCCGAGTATGAAGAAGGTTTTAGTAGAGTTCGTTTCTCGATGCCTCACCTGCCAGCAGGTGAAGGCGGATCACTAGGTACCAGTAGGCTTGGTACATCCCTTGGAGGTCCTGGAGTGTAAGTGGGACGAGATATAAATGGACTTTGTGACTGTACATCCACATACTTCTAGAGGTCATGAATCCATTTGGGTGAATGTCGACCGACTCACCAAGTCGGCTCACTTATTACCCATCAGAGAGTAGGACTCAGTAGAGATCATGGGACGTATATATGTTCAGGAGATTATACGGCTTCATGGGGTGCCACCATTTATCATCTCCGATAGAGATCTCTCTTTACTTCCCGGCATTGGAAGGGGTTGCAGGAGGCATTCGGGATGCAGCTACGTCTGAGCACCGCCTTTCACCCTCAGACGGATGGTCGGATGGAGAGGACCATTCAGACTCTCGAGTACATGCTCAATGCATGTTTCCTCGACATTGGTTGTAGTTAGGAGGGCCACCTGCCCTTGGTGAAGTACGCGTACAACAACAGTTACCACTCCACCATCGCGATGGCACCATAAGAGGCATTGTACAACCAACCTTGCAGATCACCTATGTGATGGACAAACCCTAGGGAATCAGAACTTGTGGGACCGAAGATGGTCCAGGCCACGATAGAGAAGGTCCTGGTCATCCAAGAGCAGATGAGGATAGCTTAGAGCTAGCAGAAGTCTTATGCTGACAGGAGGCGGAGACCACTGGAGTTCGAGGATGGCGACCACATCTTCTTAAGGGTCTCACCTCGACAAGGATTATGGAGATTTGAATGAGGTGGAAAGTTGTCTTCGCACTTCATTGGACCTTTTCAGGTACTCAGAAAGATAGGTGAGGTGACGTATCGCTTGGCCCTACCACCTCAGTTTCACCAGGTGCAAGACGTCTTGCACGTATCTCAGTTGAGGAGATACGTGCACGACCCGACGCATATCATCGACCATGGGGAGCTGGACTTTGAAGATGGGGCGAATTTTGTGGAGGTCTCAGTGGAGATCAAGAATTGAAATGAGCGGGTCCTACGTGGGAGGTCGATTCCAATAGTGCTCATCAAGTGGAAGCACGAGAACCTCCAGGAGAGCACTTGGGAGCGGGAGGCTCAGATGCGTGCACAGTACCCACATTTGTTCCCCTAGTTTATGATGTATCATTAAAGGGACGTAAAGCTATGAGGTGGGAGTAATGTAAAGACCTGTGAAATTGAAGGGAAATTTATTCTTAATTTTCTTTGGGATTTTACAAGGATGCAATTTCTGACGGCACCTGATTATGAGGCCCTGTGTGCCCGGAATCAATTTCCAAAGATTGGCTCAGGTATGTTCAGTTAACGAATGAGCAGGTTTTCCAAACTTTTGAACTGGTGATCGTAATGGAAATCAGAGGGTACCAACGAAACCGAAGAACCGGTAATTTCTTAGGAACACCTTTTCTGGATTTTCATTTTCTTGGGTGTGTTTATTTAAAATAGTGTTAAGAAATGAATAAAATAAAAGTTATGCAACAATTTTTATTTTATGTTCTAAGTAATTTAAACGTACTATGTAAGTTGAGGTGGGACCCACTATATACCAACCCCTCTTGATAGGATATTAGTGAAGTGGGCCCCACACGAGCCCCACCTATTCAAATTCCTAAAACCCCCATTATTTTGTAACACACCCACAACCCCTTATTAAATTCCAAGTCAACTCTCACAGTTATTGGACTTTTAAGACTCTTAAATTCATTCAACTAATTGAATGAATTATTTTCAATTTCAAATGGATTGTTGGCTTGTGTGTGATAATTAAATAAGACAATTTCTTATTTCATTAGGGGTTTCTTCATTGTGTTGAGAGGGAGTGTTCCACGAAGAACTTCATCTTCCTCCTTAAAGAACACGAAGAATGCACCGACACCGACGAAGAATGCTAATTCCACGGAGATCGACGATGCAACTCCATGTACCATGACGCCGACGATCCTCTTCAACGAGATGTCGTGTACCACGAAGTCGACGATGCTTATGGAGCCTCCTTCTATGACACCATCTTCCGCGACGTCTTATTTCCGCGATGAACCTCATTCGAAAACTTCATCGAGGTAGGGGTTAATTTGTTGTTCGTGTTTTCTTTTCCATTCATTGACTTTAATATTGGGCCGCCTGTTATCATAATAATGGGAGGAGGTCGGACCGCACGAATACGGCTGACCCTCCTCCCTATTTGATGATGTACTTGTTGCGGCACGAGCAAAGGCAGCGTGGTGCAATGACACTGTGTAGAAGCAAGAGGAACAGGTGAAGATGCGTGGCGTCGTCGTGCCACGCCGTTGAGGCCGAACGAAGCCATGGCGCCGTCGCGCTGTATCGGATAACCATGAAAAGACCGCGGCCGGATCGGGGCCGCGGCGGAGGGGCACAGTGCTGTCACGCCGTGCCGGTCGGACAAGGTCGCGGCCTAAGGCCGTCGTTGTGCAGGGAGAGGCGGCCCGAACAGTCGGCCACCGGTGCAAGGAGGGCGGGACCCGCGGGGGTCCTGCGGCGACACAACGGTTTTCCAAACCGGCCAGCCGGTTCTGAGAAAACTCATGGGTCGTAACCCCCAGGTTGCAAGGAGTGGGCCCCACGTGGGGGTTGCAGTTTCTCAATTAGGAGGGCCGTGCACCCCCCCCCCCCCCTTTCCGTGAGAGCTCGGCCGAACCGAGCTGTCTGGGCACGCGGGTCGCACACGCGCCAGGAAAACCTGCCGCCCAGACCGGGCAGGGCCTCACAGGCCGCGCGAGGCTGCGCAGGCAGGGCCGGGCCGGACCCACCAGGCTTGGCTATGCCCTAATGGGCCAGACTCGAACCCGGTTCAGGTCAACCCATCTCGGGCCTACCCCGGGGGTATTGGGCCAGGTCGGTCTGGGCCCAAAACCCCCTATTTCCAGACAGTTCCGTTCAAACTCTCGTAACATGGTATATGAACCTCCTATTGATGCACCATCAGTTTCTATGTGATCCTTGGATCGAATATTCGTTTTTGTATATTACACTCAAGGTTTCGGAGAACTTTGGGTACAGACAGGTTGGTTCGAACACGAAACCAACCGGGCCCACAGAGAAAAAATACTTATAACACGAGCTCTTGACATCTGATTGACGTGTCGTCGACTTTGGTGGATTCCTCTTTGTGAGATGGACCTTTTTGCTTACTCCACTCGAGGTTTCGACATAGTTTGAGTATGGACGGGTTGGTTTTGACTTAAAAACCAATCGGGCCCCTGGAACGAAAAAGCCAATAACTATCAGACAGTGCGTCTGATTGACGCGTCATCTGTCGTGTTGAGTTCCCAATGTCGAGAGAGAACTTTGAGATACATAAACTCCAGAATATATTTTAGGTGATGTATCGACCCCCTTGGCTCATGGAGCTAACCCTTCCGGAAATGAGCATGTTTTGTGCTGGAACCGTAGAGTTGGCTGCAACTACAACGACAATGATGACTGCACTGAAATCCTCCTTGGGATCAGCAGCGATGACGACTGCACTGAAATCCTCCATGGGTTCGGCAGCAATGAAGACTGCACTGTAATCCTCTATGGGTTCGACAGCAATGAAGACCGTACTAAAATCCTTTGTGGGTTCGATGGCGATGACTATTGTTCTTGTATCCTACGTGGGTCCGATAGTACTACTGTTCTTGTTTCCTATGTGGTTCTGGCAGTGTTTGACTCTTTTCTTGTATCCTACATGGGTCTGGCAGAGTAGCTGGTCAATATCCTATGTGGGTCCGACAACATAGCTAGTTAAGTATCCTATGTGGGTCTAAGCTTAGATGAATCAATGGCTACATCTGATCATCTCTTTTATCTTACGAAGAAGTATACCTGTGTGAGCTGAGTCATGAATTTCAATCATTATATTCAATATGATTGACTTGATTTACTATGTGGATTGTGTTGTACTTTTCTTTGTGGATTGGGTTGTACAATCCTATGTGGACGTGATCGAACTTGGGCTCGGAAGTTGGATTCGAAGTAGATTTGATGACTTAGGTATATGTGTGGGAATATACCTAAGTAGTGTTGGATGTTACTTCGTGATGGTGTCTTTCCTTTGTGGATTATTCTTTGTGGATTCTGGGAGACCTTCGAGGGTCTCAGGGTCCCTACTGAGTAGTGTATACTCACCTCTGCACGGGCTATGCCTGCACTACATTGGGTTGGATGCAGACGATAGACAACGCTGATCGTGGTTGAGGCTTGTGGAGTAGGTCGATACCTAGAGGTGGACCACTGGGCGGGATGTACACGAAGTGGACGGCTGGACCCGAGGAGCTGAGGAGGCTATCTATACACACAGTTCAGGTGGGACTTCCAGTGGATGGCTTGGCGTTGCTGCTTTACTTTCAGTTGTTGTACTTTCTTTCTAGTTGTACTTTACTTTATGTTTGGGTTTGTATTCTATCCCATTTACTTTCTGCACTTACTACGGTACCCAGTTTTACTTAGTGATTACTTCTTCAGGCTTACTCTATGGTGCTTGTTTTCTTTATAAGGAAATGCCTTCCCCTTTTTTATCAGGATTTACACCTTTGGTGATAGTCGCCAGCCCCTGGCCTATGGAAGGCGGGCTTGGGGTAGTCACGACATGGGTCCCGAGGACGGGTCATGACAAATATTTTAGAGTATAAACACTCATTTGAAACATGAAAAGATTTCCTACATCAGCGTATTTTATTTATAAATTTTAGTCCATATATAAATAAATTTAATTATGACACAATGGTGATGCAGTAATTGCCTCACTAATAAAATACTAAAATAAATTATATTATAAATATTAATATAATTTTTTTATATTTTTTGTGCCATAAATTTTTTTTTTACTTAAGGTGTTTCAAAATAATCATGTTGTTATAGATTTGTTAAAAGTCTTCATATGAATAGTTTATAAATAGACATAAATGAGTTTTCAAACCAATTAATCTTTTATTAAATGAAAAAATAATCTTAAAAATATAATATTCATCCAAATGTCCTATATTATGTTACAAATATAATTAATGATCAATTTTTGGTCTCTTGGAATTTTAAAGTAAATATATTTACCATGTATTGTGAATATATACATAGACATGATAAAAGTTCAATAAGTCAAAAAGGGTTAAATAAAAAAGGAATGGAAACAAAAATATCAAAAAACTGTCCAATTATAATTTTATGATTTTATTTTTATTTATATTAACATTATTTTCAAATAAAATTATTTTTCATGTTTTGAAAATGAAAATAAATTTATAATAAAATAATTCTTTCATAATTTCCAAAAGAACACGTCCTCTCTCTTATAAAAGTCCACCACATCTATCCCATTACTCACCCCTCCCTAGACCATTTCCTCATCTAGGATATTCTTGAATAATCTCCCAACATCCCTCTATTCAACCTAAAATCTTTACATTGGGAAAAAGGCAATAAAATAATGCCTTTTGGTTCATTCCAAAGGGAGTTACCTGATTCAAAGGTAACGTCTTCTCTCAAGTTCTTTCCTTTAATTTTATTTATGCAACCACCTAAACTATCATTATTCAATTATTTTATAAAAAGGTATCATTATAATAATAAAATTTTTTAATGATGAGTATTATTACTACACATCCCCTCATATCTATATAATTGATACAAACATTCTGTTTCTGTGGAAAATGAACTACTACCTCACGAAACGATGATTGTTCAATTATCTCCTACCACCTCTCATGGTGGCCATTCTGATGGAACTGTATATATATGTGATATATATTATATTTATATTGTATCTATTCTTAGGTATTTTTATTTTATAGAATACCTTTATGGTTTCCGTAATGGGTAAATATGACAATTTCATTTGAGGAAGTGCAGACTATCACCCCCTCAAAGTGATATGACTCGTTCATACCATACATGGAATGTTTAGAGGATGGAGTTAATGAAATTATATATTATATTATAATGAAATTAAAATATACCTATTTATCTTTATTTTCCCATTCTATTGAATATGAAATAGAAATGAAATTAGCATTCATCTGTACGTACGGATTACCGTCTCCATGAACGGTGCATTTAATTTATAATCACCAAATGTTATGTACAATAATAAATAATGGATATATATGATATATATGACATTTAAATCATTAATATATTTTTGGTTATAATGTACATTTGACCACATGGATAACATGTAATAATAAAAAGTTCATTTTTGACTCATGTAACAAATATCGACAAAATGACTATTATTAAATTAACATATTATGTAATGTTTATAATGTGGTAATAAGGGATATAAAAGGAATAATAAACTTGAGCATTTTTCTGAATCATGTATAAATTATCTTTAGTTTATTATTAAGTAAATTAAATAACAAACGAGTCATTTCGGACATTAGGTAAGGGTCTTTGTCTCAATCTCATTTCATTGAGACATATTTTGATTTATACAAAACTATATTTTATACTGTATATAAAACCCTTTTAATTTTCATTTCATTCAAAGGGAATATTTTTTTACATTCCATTTTAATAAATGAAAAAAAAGAATGTTTATTTTTAATGTACGTGGAGATAACATCCTTTCTTCTGTCGTGAGAATTATTTGATACTTGGATTCCTTAACAAGCCGTAATGTTTTGAAAAAGAAAATAAATACCATATACTCTTGTGACACATTTTGGTATTGAAAATGGTTTGGAGAATGGATTGATTGTGTCAATATATTGAAATGTTATATTGTTATTTCTATGTGGAAATGCCCTATTTTTTTATTATTTTTCGTGTTTTGTTATTATGTTATGTTTCTTGGGCATTGATTACATATATGGTTGGTTCCATGATAATACTAAAGTGGGTGATCCCAATAGAAATCTAAAATTCATTGGGTAATGTGTTGGAGGTAAACATTAATGTTTCTCCTAAGAGATATAGAGGATATACTATGAAGGGTATTCCAATGTAACTCCCTATGTAGCTATGAAGGCAACAATGTATGTATGCTATGGATGCCAAAAGTAACTTTATGATTTATGATTTCTATGGGTTATTCATAAATTTTATGATTTCAACAGGTGTGTTAAAAGAGATTTTGTTTTGTATTTATTGATGGACTATTGATTTCTTTCTGGATTTTATAACCCTTGCTGTTCTTTTTATGCTCATCCTATGCTTTTTAAATGTTTTTCACAGGGTATAAGGCAAGGTAACAGAATGGATTAATTGAAGAAGAATCATATCAATAATATAATTCTTGTTCTCTTATAATACTTTTTATATAAAAAAATGGTATCTGAGTAAAAGTGTCTAATTTGTAATATTTGAGATGTAATTTAATAGTCATGGATTAATTTTATAAAACTATAAACCTAAAAAGATCCTCAATGTAAATTCATGACTTCAATCAAGATTATATATTTTTTAAAGCTTGGGCCTTATAGTTTTCTTCAACCATGTTATTAATAAAGGTATTAGGTTTAATATATCAAATAAGGGTTATATTTATGAAAAATTTAGTGGAGAATATTTAGTTCACTTATAAACCAATTTTTTATATATCCATGTTTTCTAAGATACTAGATATTTATGATTCCGGTATAGATCATTATGTTATGTATTAAATTTTTATATAATAACATGTATCATATATATATATATTATGTGTTTCTATATTTAGTATTAGATTTTTGGTTTATAAAATATTTAGAGATTAATATTAGATAACACTAGTGAAAACCCAAGAGATATATCTATATATAGGATACCATCCTATGGTTATTTAAGGAAAGGATTATGTGGATTTTCTATAAATACACACCAATATAGATACTATAAATAAACATTCTTTTTGAATAGATGCCTCTAGGGGAAATAAACCTTAAATGATTCATTTCAATATATGCTGAACTTTATTTTGAATCATTGTGAGCATGACATTTCCATGCACCAGGATCAACTATCCCAGGGGACGTTCCTGGATTAATTCGGATTTTTATGAACTTTTAAGATGAATTTGAATATATTATGTCTATGAATAAAATTGGTTAAACTAAAGGTATCATATATTAAAAATAAGGTGACTTTTTTAAGACAACCTATGAATGATTTTCATGATTATGTGGTTTTCTACTATATTTTTTATTTCACATAATATGATTTTTTTTGTTTTAGTAAATGGTCAGAACCAAAATGAATTGTGTTAATCATTAATGTGATCGAAAATTTGGAGATTACGAACAAGGAAATTGGATGTTGACTGGAGTGAAAAATATTGCGATTATGCATCATTAGTTATCATAATATATTATTAACATACTATACATTAACTATCACTAAAAATCACCAAAGAGTAGACGAATCATGTTTTATGAGTACTTGTACGGTGGAGAATCTGGAGAAAAGATTTATCAATTTCATTCATGTTAAAAATATCAAATTATTCACCATATATACTATTTGAATGAAAAGGAATAATGATTATTTGTGGAAATAACAGAATAAATTGATTAATTTTTAAATTAAAATAAAGAGTTTTATGAACGGATATGAATTTTATCCCAAGATAATATTTATAGTTCAATGTATTATTTTGGGTAAATATATGAATTATATATTCCAATTCCCTAATTCAAGGGTTATATCCTTGACTTAGGAAGGACATATATTATTTCAATCATTAATGTTTAAGGATTAAAATTTATATGTATTGTGATATTGGAATAATATAGTATAAGTGTTATATCAATGATATTATGTACATAAGAATAATGATTCTTCTATGGATTGTTCCATAATAGTTTTTCTTTAATTATTTGAAAACATATATTTAATGATACAAACAAATATGAAAAGTGAATCCGTAGTAAGTTGATAATTTTTAATTAGTATAAAGAGATTTTTCAAATGTCCAATGGAAATGGAATAGTATTGGTGACCTTTAATTTGGATAGTTTTTATATAAAAAAGTAATTTAGGATATATTTGATAAATTTTATTTCATTTTTATAGGCATTAGTATGTCATTTTATTTGAGGTATAGTGATTTTGGAAGTATATAAGTCTTCATGTGAGGTTAAAAAGTGATTTATGGATACCATCATAGGTTTATAGGTCCAAGGGAATTGAATCCTCGTTTAATGTTTTATGTGATGGGATATTTAGATGATTTAAATCATTTATCATGTTTCTGGATCAATACAATTTTAATTTCTATATAACCCATTTGGTTTTTATAATATCGGATTTTAATTTGATTATAGTTTATTTGATAGTAGGATATAAATAATTTTGATGGTTGAAATGTGAATCATTTGCAAGGAGATATTTTCAACTTTATTTATGTGCATGCTGAGGATTAACATTCATGGTTTCTTCTAAATATCATTCTTGATATTTTTTGTGAATTTCACTATATTATATGATTCATTACGGTGATAAATAATATTTTTGGAGATGTTTAATTGGTTTGAGGTAAATGTAACCCTTAAAATTAACATGTGATTAAATTTTTAATGATTATTTGTGGATAATATCAATAAACATTTTAGGATTTAAGAATAATTGTATGAGATCACATTTAAGGTTAGAATATTCATCAATGATCAGTTTATTGAGAAATTGGGGTTATTTTTGAAATGATCTAAGTGGATCCTTTGATTTTATTGTAGAAATTTTATAGTTAAATATATTAATACATGTTTTATTCATTTTGGGAACTATCTAACCTAATTTTAGCCGTTTTTTGTTTTTTTATTGCCTGGAGACCAGAGGAGTGACTTTTAAATCTTTAATGGATCCTATAATAAGTTAAATGTTAATTTTAGTACTTTATGAATGTAAAATTCATAATGAATAATCAATTAATAGAGTATGTAATGAACTAGAAATTGATTGATGTATAACTTAAGGATGAAATTGTAATTTTTTATAGAAAAAAATAAATTATGAATATGTTTCCATGTTATATATCTTTATAGTAAAAAAATACCTTGATGTTTGGAATTGGTTTTTAAATACAATGCTATACTTTTACAATCATTTCTTATGGATCAACGATCCTTTTATCCATCATTGAATTGGTATTTTGTGTTCACTAGCTTTCTAGTAAACATGTTCTCTAACGCTCTCTACTAGTCACTGTGAATTAGTTTTATCATCCATGTCTATAATTTTAATTTAGAATTGGAAGCATAGTTTTTTTTCTATTCTCCATGACCTTTATATTTTTCATTTCCCTATTTTTAGGAGGATGTATAATTAAACCCATTTATGATGAGGGTTTTCAATAATGGAATTTGAAATTTTGAAACACTTAATTATTGAGAAAAATTTCAAAATAAGAGGCAAAACTTGTTAAATGGGAGAGAATGTAACACCCTATTTTTTATAAAAGCATATCATTATGTTCAAAACTGTATTTGACAGGCAACAACTAGATTAATGAGAAATGAAATATTATTATTTAATAATTATTTTTAAAACTTATAAATTGAATTTCTGAGTTTAAATATGAATAACCATACTATGATAAATTTATATAAATAAGATCTTCTAAATAAAAATATATTGATCAATTATTAAGAAATAAACATTCAATTTTTTAGTAAAGTCAATTTATGCTTCAAAAATGTGGTTTCATTCATAAATGGCTAAATTCATTTTTCCAAGAATATGTTAAATTTAATTTATTATAAATTTATAATTTATTTTTACCAAAAATAATAAATTTAGAAATCATAATATCAATATTTCCTTATGGTAATTTTTTAGGAATCATTTGATCATATTGATTTTTTAATGAATAGTGAAAATATTGATTTTTATTGAAACAATAATATTTTCAAGAATATTGATTTTTTTTTAAATTAAAAAAATTATATTTATTTCTATTATATTATTATTAATACAAACAAGTTCATTATAATCAATTTAATGAACAATTTTTTGTATTAAACAATTTTTACACATAAAAAGGCATTTTTATGAAAAATTAATTTTTCATTGAATTTTGTAGTTTTATATTAATATAATTTACCCCACTTATTATAAATTAAAAAAGGAAAAATAGATTTATATTTGGAATCTGGATGACAAAAATTTTTAAATACAACTTTTTTTTGTCAATATTAATTATAACCATAGAATATTGTTTCACTCCAATAATGGTAAAAACATATAAAATAATGTTATAATTTTTGGATAGAAATTTATAATTTATCTAAACAATTATTTTATGATATTGGATATTTTAATTTCATCCATTTTCATCATATTCAAGAATATATTTCCATATGGTTCAATATTGGATTTATTATGACTTTAAAATTAATTTATGAAAATAATTAATATAAAATGCCACTCTCCTAACTTCAATAACCCTAAATTTAATTAAATAAGGATTAAAAGATAAATATTTTGTTAAAAATATATAATTAAAATATAAATTAATTTTTTTTTTCATAACAATTTTTTTTCTAATTTTTTGTAATTGATTAATGACCATATATTCATACGTAATGTCAATATAATATCTTGTAAACTAATATAAAATAAAATAAATGATCATAAAATTATTAAAACTAATAAAATTCAACTAGTTTATTTTGTTCATATTTTTTTAGATACATATAAGTTATTATTGGTGTATGAAAATATTAAATTAAAATTCAATATAACTACTGAAACATGACAAACACATTTAAAGATAACAACTCTCTACAATTAAACATCTCATCACACCCAAATCAGTTCTCAGCCTATTCATGGCAACCTATAATGGTTAAGAAACATGGGAACACACCCATGTAAAAGATGATCCATAATCAAAGTAAAACAATGCATCAACATGCACTCCTGCTGTAAAGACTCGTAAATTCCATGATTGTTTTTAAATACATGGGAATTTTACGGGTCCTCATTTTTTGACGGCATCTAATTTCGAGGCCTGGTATTCCCGGATTCAATTTATGATGTTTTGTTCAGGTATGTCTAGTAAACGGATGAGAATAATTTTATATCTTTTGAACCGTTGCTCAGAATTAAAATTCGAGGGAACCGTTGAACTCGCAGTGTCGAAGATTTCTTAGGGAGACCTTCACCGCAGTTGCATTCAAACGAGGTTGGATGTTAATTTTTGGGGATTCTAACAAAAATTAAATAAAAATATGTGTAACATATTTTTATTTTATTGGTGGTTAAAACCCCTAGTAGAGGATAGAGGTAGGGCCCACCACACACTAACCCCCCTTGGGAGGACGTATTTAGGTGGGGCACACCCGAACCCTTTAACTCTTCTAAACCCCCCATTTAATACCCTTGAGCTCCCCATAAATGGGGGAAACTCGTGAACTTCCCCATAATGGTGCAAACACAAATAGAAATTAATTAATGCCTCAATTAATTAATCTTTTTGAATTATTTTGTATTCCATTTAATTATTTTGAGAACAATAAAATAATGGGTTGGCATAACCCATTATTTTAGTTGGCGATCATTTTTGGTGGAGCTTGGAAGAACTCTTGGAAGAAAATCATCCTCTAGATGACGAATGATCCTCATCTTCAAAGAACTATGAATACCGTCTTCGATCTTCGACCAAGCCAAATGGTGAGGAGCCACCCCCGAGGAATGCCAATGATGCTTCATCCTCAGACATTTCACGACATCAAAGAATCAACTTCTTCCCTTTTTCCGAGACTTCGTCAACATACTTCTAATCGAGGTATGGGGATTTGAATTATTTTTTATGTACGAGTTATACCATATATTCGTTATCGTATTTTTTTTCTTGATGCTGATTGTTAACTATATAATGAGGAGGGCTCGGACTGCACGAAGATGGTCCGACCCTCCTACCTTGTTGTTGATCTCATTGTTTTGACGTCGGAGGCAGAGCAATGGTGGCCGACATCTGGATGACCATGAAGAAGACCAGTGGCGCAAGGACGCTGGGTTGCCTAGAGGGCATGGAACTATCATGCCTCCCAGAAGGGGAGTCGCGACCACGACAGGCCTTAGTAGTGGGGCGCGACGCTGTCGCACCGTGCAGAGGCCAGTAAATGTACGCAACCAGATGGTCCACGGTGGAGGGGCCCGACACTGTCGTGCCACACCGGTGATGCAGAACAGTGGCTAGGGTGGACCGTAGAGAAGGGGAATGGCCCCGTCGCGCCACACCGGTGCCAGAACAGGCTGGCTGCTCGGCCAGCCAGACAGGGCGAGACCATTCGGGTCCCGTGGTTACCAGGCCGCTGCACCAATCGCCAGCCATTTTGAAAGATAGGGGGTGTAACCCCCCCCCATCTGTGGCCTGCCGGCCACACGGGCCTGCTGCCCGCCCCTCCAACGGCCGTCGGCCATACGGGCTGGCCGCTGGCCACGCGGGCTGGCCGTCAGCCACGTGGGCCTGCCTCCCTACCGGGCCGCCCTCGGCCGGGCCGCCCCTAGGCCAGGCCGCCTTTGGCCATGCCGTTATTCGCCAGGCCTCCGTTGGGCTGGGCCGCCTCTTCAGGCCTGACCGCTCCCTTGGCTCATGCCACTTCCGCGGACAAAGTTGGACTCTGGTATAGACCGGGTGGGGACGGTTCGGTTCGACTAGGTCGAACTGGACTCGGACCCATTTGTCCTGTTTACACCTTACTCCCACATATTGGGCTACGAGTGTCCAATTGATGAACCCCTGATGTGATGAAATTCTTGGATCGAGACAATTCTATTGGCATACTCCACTTGAGGATTGGACGCAGTTGGGGTACGACTGGGTTGGTTTGAGCCAAAAAACCAATCAGGCCCCTAGAATGGAAATTCTGATAACTCACATACCGGGATTTTGATTGATAGGCCGTCTATCGCGTTTGGTTCTTTATGATGAGACCAAACTACAGGATATATCAACTCAAGACTTTTTGGTAGTTGATGTATCAACACTTGGCATGAGGAGTGGACCCTCCTGGAATTGAGCATGCTATGTGCGGAAACCCTATGGCTGGGTGCGATTGAGATGATGGGATCCTCCATGGGTTCGACAGTGAAGATACTATACCAGGATCCTCCGTGGGTTCGACAGTGACGATACTGTACCAGGATCCTCTGTGTGTTCAACAGCGGTGATACTGTACCAGGATCCTCCATGGGTTCGACAATGATGACTTCTGTTCCGGGATCCTCTGTGGGTTTGACAGTGATGACTTATGTACCAGGATCCTATGTGGGTTCAAAAAACTGATATCATTCCAGGATCCTACGTGTGTTCAACAAAGGAGATGATTCAGATGCAATATCTAATTATATCTACCCCTCTCCATGTTCTATGTAATTGTGTGAGTTGAGTCTTGTATTTCAATCATTATCATTGAGGTGATTGTCTTTACTTCCTTTGTGGACTGGGTTGTGCCTCGACATGAGAGTTGGTGTCGGACTGTGACAGGTAACTTAGGTATATCTATGGTCATATAACTATGTAGGGTAGGTTGATACTTCATTATTGTATCTTTTTTCTATGGTATATCCTTAGTGGATTCTAGGAGACCTTCGGGGGTCTTGGGATTCCCTACTGAGTATTGTTATACTCACCCCTGCATGGGCTTCGCCCGCGTCGTGTTTCGTTCTGTGCAGATGATGGTCTGCAGTGATTGAGGCTGAGAGTGACAGATGGGGGCTACTCAGAACTGGACTAGATGGGACGTACCTCAGGGACGAGTTGTTCGAGTTTTGTACCAAACCTTCAGGTGGGATTCCCCAATGGATGATCCAGGTGCTGTTTGTTTCATTTTTACTTATACATGTTGTTCATTTGGGTTTGTATTCTGGACCACATACTTTCATCACTCTTTTCTTTTCTATATTAGTTCTTATTGCTTCTAATTATTGTGTTCAGACTGTTTGTGTTATAGGGTTAAAGGCAATGACTTCTTAGAATAGGGATTAACACCTTTGGTGCAAGATGCCAACCCCTGGCATTTGGAAGGCATGCTTGGGTTAGTCACGATATGGACCCTGGGGGATGGTTTGTGACAAATTGGTATCAATGGGGTCCGTTCTACCATATAACATGGACTATGATTCATTTAATGACAATCATGTTAAGTGTTTGGGGTGTGGTTATCAGTTTAGGGAATACATTGTTGCTACGACGGCCGACGTATCCATACACTATGACTATAACATATGATTTCTGACTTAGTTCACGAAAACACTAATTGTTTGTGTGTTTACATTGAAAAGTTTTCTTCGTGATTTCTTTGTGTCAGCTCACCAGGTATATATTTTTTAACATGGCGCACCTGGTTCTTTTCAGTATGGACCCATGTAGGCAGCTAGCTAGTGTTCTTAGTTTCATATGAGATGGTAGCCCACCAAGCGATGAGGCCTTAGTGTAGGGCCCCATCACAGCGGAGGTACCAGTGGTACCACTACCAGTGGTTCCACTGATACCTCCAGCTCCATCAGCGGAGAGTGCACGCTGACGGAGTGCGTTGCATGAGTTCCAGCACTAGAGGCCGCCTAGGTTCAGGGGAGAGACGGACCAATAGGCAGCTGAGGATTGGCTGGAGGCTGTTGTGAGAGTTTTCAGATTGATAGGGACAGGATCCGACCTCATAGTGATCCTTGCTGCGAGTCTCCTACATGCATCAGCAAGAAGATGGTGGATCCTGATCCTCCGGGTGCATGACAAGGCATCATTACTCTGGCCCGACTTCGAGAGTCTCTTCCGGTCAGAGTTTATTCCAACAACACTTCTTTGTTGTGTAGATTCAGGAGTTAATTCACCTACAACAGGGTAGCATGACAGTAGCTCGGTGCTCTGAGAGGTTCACCGACCACTTGCGCTACTCCACGGATATGGTGTGGGACCATTCATCAGGGCTTGGACCTTCGAGCAGGGACTCAGGCATGAGATCAGGGTTTTGATGATCTCCCTAAACATCATGACATAAGCGAGGGTGCTGGACTGAGCCCTTTATGTAGAGAATTTTCTTATTGAGTAGCCACCAGCAGCGAGAACCACCCCAGGGCGACACATAATGGAGTCTACTACTTCAGGTAGTAGAAATTTGTTGTAGAGGTCCAAGAGGACCAGCCCATCATGTGGTCAATCCCAGGATCCAGGTTCAGTTATGTGGGGCACATGAGACAGTACCATCCATATGAGGAGTAGGAAGTGCTATGCATGTGGCTGGTAGAGTCATACGACTCATGACAGCCTGACCCACCATGGAGATGAGCAGTAGACAGTAGAGGGACCTCCTAGGCAGAAGCAGAGGTTCGAATGTGGTGGTCCTTCAGGAGCAGGTGGACGTGGGAGAGGAGTTGGGCCAGCAGCAGGTGGTGGATGACGTTTTGAGGCCCTACCACCACCACCACCAGGAGGTCCACCTCGATCATATGGTGCTGGAGGATAGAGGCGGGATCAGCTCCAGGTAGTTGAGGCCCACGACCATGACACACCTAATATGAATCGAGTTACTATCTATGTCTACTCCACCTTTGCTGCAGTACTTATTGACATAGGTGTGAGTCATTATTTTATTGTCACTTCCCTCATTCAGATCCCGGAGATTCTGACGGAGTCGTTGGCTCAATTTTTACAACTAGAGACTCCTACGGGAGCAAACTTGACAATTATGCACTAGTGTCCGCAGTGTGACCTTACTCTTGGATATGAGAGTTTCGGCTGAGATCTCTTCATAGTGGCATCGAGGCCATACGACTCCATCTTGGGTATGGACTGGTTATCCACAGTTCATGCTCAGATTTGCCTATATTTGGTGGAAAGTGTGGTGCGTCTGCGAGTAATGGATGAGGTTTACCTTCACCGGCAAGAAAGGTTCATTTGTAGCACATGATGGACTTACCAGAGGAGGGGAAAACCGATCACACGTCAGTTGGATAGTCTCATTATTAGACCGGTTGATGTGCGGAGTCCGAGTTTTCCAATTGTGGTGGATCAATACATTGAAGTTTTTCCAAATGATGTTACAAGACTACCTCCTCGCAGAGAGGTGGACTTCTACATTGACATGTACCCCAGGACGACACCGATACCTACTCCAGCATATCGGATGGCTCCTGCTATTCTTCATGAGATATGGGTACAACTGTAGGACTTGTAGGGGAAGGGAATTATCTGACCCAGTTTTTCACCCTGGGCATCCCCGATTTTGATTTCCAAGAAGTTGGATGAGAGCTTGTGACTGTCTGTTGATTACCGGTGCCTGAACCAGGTGACCGTGAAGAACATGTACCCACTCCCGAGGATTGAAGACCTATTTGTTCAGCTCAATGGAGCACGATGGTTCTCGAATATAGACATTAGCTTAGGATATCACCAGCTCTGAGTTCAAGACGAGGATGTGCAGAAGACGTACTTCAGGTGTTGGTATGGCCACTACATGTTCTTGGTTATTCCCTTCAGCGTAACCAACACACCATCAATGATCATGAGTCTCATAAACAGGATCATCTGACCTTACCTCAATCATTTTTTCATAGTCTTCATCGATGAAATTCTGATCTACTCGACTACTGAGGAAGAGAACACATACCATTTGTGGGGAGTACTAGACACACTCTAAGAGCACCAGATTTATGATAATCTCTCGAAGTTCCATATTTGGATCCGAGAGGTACTCTTTCTAGGACACGTCATCTCGAAGGATGGAGTTGCAGTGGATCCAGCGATGATTGAGGTAGTGCTTTCATGGTTGCCATGAAGAAGTGTGATGGAGGTACGATGTTTTCTGGGACTGGCTGGGTACTATCATAGAGTTTTTCCAGACATCACTATAGTTGAAGCATCACTTTTAGCTTTGACGAAGTAGGGTCAACCATTAGTGTGGTAAGAGAGATTCGAGTAGTTATTTCAGGACCTGAGGTAGAGGATGAATAGTGCTCCCATCTTGAGGATATCGGAGGAGGTCGTTGGGTATGTTGTTTAATGTGACTCATCATGGACCGGACTCGGGTATGTCCTAATGCAGGAGCGAGCAGTGATCGCGTATGGTTCTCGGCAGTTGAGAAAAAATGAGCAGAACTACAGTACCCATGACCTTGAGTTAGAAACAGTGGTCTTCGCCATGAATATGTGGCAACACTATCTGATGGGTGAGCGTTTTATAGTCTACTATGACCACCAGAGTCTCAGTTATATATTCTCTTAGAAGAAATTGAATCTGAGACAACGACGATGAATTGAGTTCCTCCAGTACTACGACTTCGAGATAGTCGATACTTATGGGAAGGGGAATTTTGTAGCAGATGCTCTCAGCAAGAGATTAGGCACTCAGCTGCTAGGAGATGAAACAAAGCAGTTGGGCGCATTGCAGATATCCTTTGTGGATAGATATGGAGCAGCCTTTCTACAGTTTCACTCAGTCACTCTTCCACTTCTTCAGAGATTCAGGGAGGCACAACATGGTTATGTTGACTGTGAGATGCGACATGCTCAGATATCCACAGGGCATGCACTAGATGGATTTTCTGAAGGTGGGGAGGAAATAATTCTCTTTAGAGGAAGAACCATGGTACCAGTTGTGCTTCAGGAGAAATTGTTGAGGGAGTTCCACACATCACCTTTAGCGGTACATCCAAGAGTGTTGAAGATGTATCAGGACCTCCGACAAAAACAATAGTGGCCATGTATGAAGAAGGAAGTAATAGAGTTTGTCTCATGATGCCTCACATGTCAACAAGTGAAGGTAGAGCACCATGTTCTAGTATTCTTGTTTCAGCCTTGATAGGTTCAGGATTGGAAGTGGGATGGGATATCCATGGATTTCGTGATGGGACATCCACACACATCCAGGGTACATGGCTCTATCTGGGTGATTTTCGACCGACTCACCAAGTCAGCCCACTTCATACCGATCAGAGAGGCAGGCTCAGTAGACATCATGGGACACCTATATGTGCAAGAGATTGTATGGCTCAATGTTGTTCCATTGATTATCATCTCCGATCGAGACACTCATTTCACTTCTCAACTATGGAAGGGGTTGCAGGAGGCTTTTCGGACACAGCTTTGCTGGATCACCGCCTTCCATCCTCAAATGGATGGTCAGACTAAGAGGACCACTCAGTCTCTCGAGGACATGATTCATGCATGCTTCCTCGACTTCGGTCATAGCTGGGAGGATCATTTACCCTTGGTAGATTTTTCTTATAAAAATATTTACCACTCCGCTATCAGGATGGCACCTTTCGAGGAACCTTACGGATAATTTTGCAGATCACCTCTGTGCCAGACTGACCCATGGGAGTCATCACATATGGGACCATAAATGGTTCAGGCTATGGTGGAGAAGGTGTAGATCATCCAAGAGCAGATGAAAACTACACAGAGCAGGCCGAAGTGCTATGCTGATAGGAGACAGAGACCATTGGAGTTTGAGTATGGTGACCACGTCTTTCTATTGGTCTCACCTCGACGAGGTCTATGGAGATTTGGATGAGGTAGAAAGTTGTCTCTGAAATACATTGGACATATCTAGGTCCTCAGAAGAGTAGGTGAGGTGGCATACCGCCAGTACCTACCACATTAGTTGCACCGGGTGCACAACGTCTTCCACGTATCTCAGCTGAGGAGATATGTGCACGACCCGTCCCACATCATCGACCAAAGGGAACTGGACATCGATGACAGGGGATACGTTCATAGAGGTTCTAGTGGAGATTGAGGATTGATCGATGTGGGTCCTACATGGATGGTCGATTCCTCTGGTGCACATTCGCTGGTAGCACGGTAATCTCCAAGAGAGCACATGGGAGCGGGAGGCTCAGATGCATGCATAATACCCTCATTTGTTTACTTAGTGTGAGTTGTATCTTACGGGGATGTAAATCCCTGAGGTGGGTACAATTTAAAGACATGGAAATTTCGTTATTTTTTTTAAATACATGGGAATTTACGAGTCTGCCGTTTTTGATAACGCTTGATTCTGAGGCCAAGTGTGCCCAGAATCTATTTCTAATGTTTAGTTCAGGTACATTCAGTAAATGTATGAGCGAGATTTTATATCTTTTGAACCGGTTCTTAGAATATAAATCTGAGGGCACCGTTGAACTTGCAGCATCAGTGATTGCTTATTGAGACCTTCACCGCAGTTGCATTCTAACAAGGTTGGTTGTTAATTTATGGGGATTATAAACAAAAAAAATATGTGTATCATATTTTTATTTTATTGGTGTTTAAAACCACCAAGTGGAGGATAGATGTGGGGGCCATAACACCCTAACCTCCCTTGGGAATTTTTTTAAGATGGGTCCCACACGAACCCTTTAACTCCTCTAAAAACCCCTATAAACCCATTGAGCTCCCCATAAATGGGGGAAACTCTTGAACATCCCATAATGGTGCCAAAACACCTAGAAATTAATTAATGCCCAAATTAATTAATCATTTTTTAATTATTTTGAATATATTTGAATTATTTTTTTAACAATAAAATAATGGGTTTCCATAACCCATTATTTTGGTTGGCGATCTTTTTTGGGGGAGCTTGGAAGAACTCTAGGAAGAACTTGATCCTCTCGACGAAGAACACTCCTAATCTTCAAAGAACAACGAATACCATCTTTGATCATCAACCAAGCCAAAAGAGAAGGAGCTACCCACATGGAACGCCAACGATGCCTCATCCTCGGACGTTTCCTGATGTCAACAGATTGACGTCCGCCCGTTTTCCATGACATTGTCAACATACTTCGAATCGAGGTAGGGGGATTTGACTTATTTTTAATGTATGAGTTATACCCTCTTTTCCTCATCGTATGTTGTGATTCTTGATGTTGATTGTTAAAAATGTAACGAGGAGGGCTCCGACAGTAGTAACACTGTCTGACCTTCCCCCATTTTTGTTGTTTACATTGTGTTGTCGACCGAGGCGGAGCAATGGTAGCCAGCATCGGGCTGACCACGAAGAAGACCGGCGACGCAAGGCCGCAGGGTTTCCAAGAGGGCGCGACACCATCGTGTCGTGTGGAAGGGGAGTCGTGGCCATGAAGGGCCGCGGTGGAGGCGCACAGCTCCGACGCACCGTGCGGGTGCTACCAGAGGGGCCAAGCCAGCCTAGATGTGTCAGAGGGGCACGACTAGCTTGCCCACGACGAAGGGGTGCTGCCATGCGGGCTGCGGAGGTGATGCTGAACAGCGACCAGGGAGAGTCACAGTGAAGGGGCGTGGTGCCGTATTAAGAACCGGTTTGCCTCTCGGCTGGCCAGATAAGGTGGGACCCTTTGGGTCCCACGGTTAACAGGCCGGCGCAACATGGGCCGGCCGTTTCGGATGGCACAGGGAGTGTAACCCCCCTCCCCCCCACACACACACACAAACACGTGCGCCTCCAGCTACCGGCCATGCATGCCAGCCGCTCACCACGCGGGCTCGTCGCCAGCCATGTGGGAAAGCCAGCTGGCTGGGCTACACTCGGCCGGGCTGCCCTCAGCTAGGCATCCAATAGGGCTGGCCGCCTTTAGCCGAGCCCCACAAGGTTGGGCCTCCTTCTGCCAGGCAGCCTTTGGCCGGGCTGACTCGAGCCAGGCTACCCTCGAGTTGGGCTTCCCGTCGGGTCGGGCCACCTCTTCGGAATGGACCATTCCCTAAGCTCATGCTGCTTTCGCGGACCGAGTCGGACTCCGGTATAGACCGGGTTGGGCCGGGTCGGTTCGACTGGGCCAGACAAAACCAGGACCGGTTTGGCCAATTTACACCTTTTGGCCCTATCTCTTTGCTACGAGTGACCAATTGATGAACCGCCTAATGTCATGGAATTAATGGAGTTAGAAGATTCTATTAGAATACTCCACATGAGGTTTGGATATGGTTGGGGTACGGCCGTTTTGGTTTGAGCCTAAAAAACAACCGGGCCCCTAGAATGGAAATGGCAATAACTCACAGACCGGGCGTCTGATTGACACGTCGTCTATCGTGTTGGGTTTCTTATGACGAGATAGAACTACAGGACACATCAACTCAACATTTCATGGTAGTTGATTTATCGAAACTTGGATCAAGGAGTGGACCCTCCAAAAATCGAGCGTACTGTGTGTGGAAAACCTATGGTTGGATGCAACATAGATGATGAGATCCTTCATGGGTTCAACACCAATGATACTGTATCGAGATCCCCTATGGGTTCGACAGTGATGATTCATTACTAGGATCCTCTATGGGTTTGACAACGACGATATTGTACCAGGATCCTCCGTGGGTTCTACAGCGATGACTTCTGTACCGGGATACTCCATGGGTTCAATAGTGATTGTTGAGCAAGTGTTGTTTTCCACAATGGATAGTATTGTTATTTAAAGGTGGAGTTTATATTATTACTCTATATCATTATGATAAATTTGATGATCCAAAATACCCTTAATTATTTTTTTAATAATTTTATTTGTTAATCATTTTGTAGGAATTTATTATTTTATTTTCCTCTTGAAATTACAGGAATTTATTACCAAAGTATTCGTATTTACCGTTTTCTGGAAACACTGTTCATTCACTACTTATTCGGAATCTGCTTGAGCGTGTTCTGGAAACACTATTCATACCCTACATGGATCAACGTATCATATAGATAAAAACCATTAAACTTTTTAAGATAAGGAAAAAGTATGGTTAGACAACCATACATCATCGGAAAAGTATGGAAGAACCCTACGTTAGGAAGGAACCCTACGCTTGGTATATCAGAAAATTATAGAAGGAGAACCATCCCTAAATATTAAACTTTACGTTTGTTTCTCAAAAGTATGATTCATCAACCTTACTTTTGTAAACAACCATACGTTCTTAGAAAAGTATGGATCATGTAAAAGTATGGATATTTTACCTAATGTTTGAAAGTTGAAGAGAAAAGCATGGATGTCCAACCCTATGTTTGAAATAAACCTTATGTTGTGATCCTTACGTTTGAAGGCAACATTAAAAACCTTACATTCAGTGGACACATATAGTTCAACCTAACCTTACGTTTGGCATTGGAGAATTTAATGTCGATATTTTTATGCAACAGTCAAAATGTAGATTATTAGGATGATTTCAAGCCATATTTAAAGCTGATTTTAAAGTAAAATTTTGAATGATTCAAAACTATTTCATCAATTATTTGATAATTGAATTAAATTAATCTTTTTATGCCAAGTATTGAGGTATGTTATTACTTCTCTGTAAATTCAAATGTTTGAAAATCGCGAGTAAAAAAGGTGACTTTTGTGGATCTAATTTTGCAGGAAAATTTCATATCCTTATATTATTTATATGGGATTTTTGACACTGAATCGAAAATATATTATTGATCGTGTGTAATATTTTGATTATTCTGAGAAATGGAAAAACAGAGACCATTGAAACACACTTATCTGCTGGTTCAAAAAGTGTGGCAAAGCTCTGTTTGTTAAAAAGGAAGGATCATGATAGAAGATTCACTTGTTCTACAACGAAGATCTACTGTGAATTTGATACTACTGAAGTTATGAAATATATTTCTATATTTACTATAATGGTATCGACTCAGAACGTCTATTATGTGAGGATTATTATTTTAGAAGGCTAAAATCCATGTACTATAAATTGCATGATGTTGCAATTGTGAAGAACATCTGAAATGTTTTTTTAGAATAATACAATTTTTCTTTTCTATTTTTGAGTGACCAGCTTCTTGTACTAAGCTGAGTAGGTTCATGTTTGAATCAGAAGACTTTGTTTTTTCCTTGGATTGTAAATGTTTCAACTTCATGTACACATTTGTGAACCGGTCTGTTGAAACAAGGACCAGATAGTGAAAATCCCCAAACACGTGGAGTAGAGCGTTGGTGGAGTGGACTAGGGGCCTTCTATTCCCTGAACCACTATAAATCTTGTGTTTCTTCAATTTTGATTATTACTACATCATATTATCTGATTAATGTTAAAAGGTAGAACACACACTCGTAACGATTTTTTAAAATACACAATTCACCCCCACTTGTGTATATTTTTTGTAATCTGATCCAATAATTGGTATCAGAGGTTGATATTTCTGACAAATATTTAATGAGGTGAAAGTGATTATACATAGTGTAAGATGATTGATAAAATAGAGGGATTGTCTATGTTCTGATCACCATAGTGTAATGGATAAAACATTGGATGCTGGATGTTGTGAATGATTATATATATAAAAAATCTTGGATACAAAGTCTATTCTAAGATTATTACTCAATATGAAATACCAGAAAAACCTCAAACATGGAGTGCAGCTACTGAAGTATATTATCACATGAAATAAAATTCAATGAATGCAATTATATGTGGTCTAGGACCTGATTAATTTAATAGAGTATCTCAATTCCCAACAACATATGAAATATGGAAAACTATGGTTGTTTCATACGAAGGAACTAACAATGTCATGAAAATTAGATATGCAACTGTTAAGATTAAATTTGATTCATTCAGAATGGTTGAAGGTGAGAGTATTACTCAAATGAATGGAAGATTGACAGATATTTTCAATAACATAACTACCTTGGGGGATCCCATTAAACAAGATGATCAAGCCTTAAAAGTATTAAGAGTACCGCATACAAAATGGAATAGAATCTATGCAGCATTCAGACAGTGGACACCTGTCAAAGATTTAACCATGAGGGAACTGATTGGAACATTAATGTTGTATGAAGCTAAGATGGAAGATGAATCTAATGAACATAATGTGCATGTCAAAAGAGATGATACTTCCTTGAAAGCATCATCACGGAGCAAAAAAATAATGATGAAGAAAAATGTAAAAGAGAAGTAAGAGAGTTATGATTTAAGTAATTATTATATGGAATTGTCTCAGCTATCCCAAAGATTAAAAAAATTCAATAGAATGAATAAGGGTTTTTGAAAATCCTTAAAAAAGGATGACAAAGAAATCAGATGTTATGAATGCATGAAAATTGGGCATATCATACATGATTGTCCTCAGCAAACGAAGTAAAAAGAATGAATTTTTTCAAAAGAAATAACAATGAGAATAAGGATAAGAAAGCCATGAATGATACATGGAGTGTATCTGAAGACTCCAGTAGTACTTGTCAGTAAGACTCAGAGGAGGAAGAAAATATGAAATCCAACATGTGTTTTATGGCAGAAACAGATGAGGTACAATTTTACTACTCTTCTGACTCTATTTCTGAATCTAATTACTCTAATGAAAAACATTCAGCCAACTGCAATTTTCTTGAAGAAAAATATGACTCTATATTTAAGAATCGTTAGTCTTTAAAGAATATTCATATATCCATTTCTGATGAAAGAGATACAATGCTGACAAAATATAAGAAGTTAACTGAAAAATTTGATTTAATTAATTCTAACAATACAGATAATTAATCAAAGATAAAATCACTACAAACTGAAGTAAAATCTTATAAAACTGTAGCCCTTGTTTTTACTAAAGGAGGAAATACATTAAATAAAATCCATGAAAAAAATGTAATTAAAAAGGAGAGATTTGGAATTGGTAGTAAAGGTGAAAAACCCCAGCTATTCAAAAACTATTTTATTCAAAGTGGAAAAAAACTAAATTATAATTACTGTGGAATAAGGGGTCATATTTCTAAAAATTGTTTCTTAAGAAAACCCCAAATAAGTGGCACTAAGAATGATTTTGTATGAAATAATCTATTTGAATCATGTGAAATTAGAAAAATAATGCAAGTCGCGATTCCCAGATTCTTGCTAGCTAACACTACTGGACCCAACAAAATATGGGTACTAAAGCAATCTGTGAAAATGTCATTGTAGGGAGCAGGTCACAAGAGAAAAAAGCACATATGGTATATGGAATGTGGATACTCAAGTCATATGAGTGGAAACTCATTGAATTTATGCACACTCAATCAAAAACATGGTGAAATTTTCACTTTTGGTGACAATCTCAAAGGAAAAATCATTGGTATTGGTACAATTGGAGATCCAGAAGCTATCTTAATTAATAATGTATTTTATGTACATGGATTGAACCAAAATTGGATATGTTTATCTCAACAATGTGATGTGGTTTATGCTGTTGATTTTTCTAACAATTGGACTTCTGTTTTCAAAAATAAATTGCTTAAATTTATAGTACCAATAACTGATAATGTGTATACACTAGATTTATATTCCTTGTGTAAACAACAAGTAAATTTCTTAACTGCTAAAATAAATGAATCCTGGATCTGGCATAGGAGACTTGGACATTGAAAAATATATATTTTAAATAAGTTATCTGAGAAACATTTAGTTTCTGATTTTCCCAGTCTCATATTAAAAAGTGATAGATTCTATGATTCGTGTAAACTTGGAAAGCAACCCAAGTCATCCTTCAAATCTGTTAACAAAATTTCTACATCTAAACCTCTAGAACTTAATAATATGGATTTCTTTGAACCTTCAAGAGTAGCAAGATTGGCTGGAAAATTATATTTATATGTTTTAGTTGATGACTATTCTAGATATACATGGATTTTTTTTAAATTAAAAAATGAATCTTTTAAATTATTTTAAAGTTTTTGTAAAACGGAATTTTCCAAGGTATATGGTTAGATACCTAAGATATTGTTGTTAGAGTGATGCCGGAATAAACTTTTATCTTTTTAGTCGATTCATTTCCATGTTGTTGCTTAAAAAGGATATGGTGAGACTGGTCGATGATAGAGTACATTGTCATCACAGTAAAGTGTTTAAAGCTAGAACTTTAAGAAATATTGGCTATTTCTTGAGTACTATTAATGGAAAACTTTTTCTAGTAAGAGAAGATGATGAATCAGAGAGTGCTCAAGCTCAATCTGTAAAGTCCAAGGAGCGAAAAGCTGAATCAAGAGTCAGCACTGTGGCAAGGAGAATCAGATTTTTTGTGGAAGAAACTGAGGAAGACAGTAGTCATGAGGGACTTCAAAATAAGTGGAAAATACATGTGACTGAGGAACATACTTCTACTAAATTAACTACAATAGATTTACTATCTTACAGCTTTGTCATAGAAAAGGATTTAAACAACCTCAAGAACAGAATGTCATTGTTACAGATCCTGATCATGAAAGGATTTTAGTTAAAAGATCAGAAAAATAGTCTATAGATGATGTTGATGTTGTACATCAACAAGAAAAGGAGGCATATCCGGGTGAGGAAGTGTCCATACCTCCGGAAACTCTAGAATATATCCTTTTAGATATTCCATTAAATCAATAAATTGCAGATGTTCGTGATGAGAATGCTTTTGAAGCTCACACAAAAGTCCTTCAAGAGGATTTTTCTATAGATGAGTCTGGAAATGACTCTGAGGAAATATATATGGATCAACCTACTTAGGAAAAAGATAAAGAAAAATATGATGCTGAATCATTACCTTTAGTACTGCTATATCACACAGAGACTGAGAATGTGAATCATGCACATGGTGCTTCTGATTCAAGGAATAGATAAGGTAAAGAATTGTACAAAAAGTTATCTCAACTTCAAAGTGGGAATGATTCTCTGAGAAGAAACTTAGCATCCGAACAGTTAAAATTTGAAAATCTTTAGGAGAGTACTATTTCAAGACAAGAAGTTGAAGTCTTTAAAGAGGATCTGCTAAATTTGTTTTCCAAATTGAAATCTGAAATGGCTATAAAATCAGATTTCTCATATCATTATTTGTTTCTGGAGACACAATTTTCATCTATTGGAAATAATGCTACTAGTGGATCGGGTAATTAACCTGATTTAATCAAAAGATTTCAAGCTATAAAAACTACAATGAGAAATATGAATGAATGTTTACATGTTATTCAGTGCAACAATGCTCCATTATCTGTTCTCTTAGATAATCAGAAATTCTTAGTTGATCAGTTAACATCCAATGATCCAGGAATCAGCTCTGTCTTAGAAACATTTATAGAGAAGCTGTATTTGTTTATAGAGAAAGAAGAGGGGCTTCATGAGTTTTTCAGAGTCAATCTCATTGAAGATATTCATATGACTCAAAAGGATAGGGATCTTATTATTCAGCTTGTTGATGGATTAATGAAAAGTTTGAAAGAATAGTTAGCAGACATCAAGTCTATAGTCCAGAGATAATAAATCAAACCTATTCACTGTAACAAATCATGATTCCTATGTGACTCATCATTGTATCTATTTTTTTTATTTTATTGAAAATATGTTTCTTTCTTTCTATTTGTTTTTACTGCCTTTTTTTTGATATACCAGTACACTATATTTAATTATTGAGAAACAATTAATAAGAGTCTTTACATATGTTTAGTGCCACATTAATTTGTGTTTTATTCCATATTCTATCATTATTTTTGATATCACAGAAGAGGGAGAAATTTGGTTCAACACAACATTTTATTTTACTGGGAGAAATTTGGATTAATACAACATCTTTTAGTTTGGGGGAGTAATTCATTTATTTGGAAAAATTAAAACATAGATAAATTAAAGGAATACATTAATATTGTATTTATATTTTCAAAATTTCAAAACTTTTTGAAATTAATTTTAAGTTAAGTTAATTTCATTTATTATTTCTTTTGGGTTTTGTGATCATCAAAAAGGTGGAGGTTGTTGAGGAAGTGTTGTTTTCAACAATACATAATATTGTTATTTAAAGGGGGATTTTATATTATTACTCTATCTCAATATGATAATTTTGATGCTCAAAAATACCCTTAATTGTTTTTTTATAGATTTTATTTGTTACGCATTTTGTTGGAATTTATTATTTTATTTTACTCGTGAAATTACGGGAATTTATTACAAAATTATTCGTATTTAGTGTGTTCTGGAAACACTATTCATGCTCTACTTATTCGGAATATGCTTTAGCGTGTTTTGGAAACATTGTTCAAACCCTACGTGGATAAATGCAGCACAAGGACAAAAATCGTGTATACCATTTAAGATAAGGAAAATGAATGGTTAAACAACCATACGTTATCGGCAATGTATGGAAGAAGAACCCGACGTTAAGATGGAACCCTACGATTGGGATATCAAAAAAGTATGGAAGGAGAACCGTACATAAATATTAAATGTTACGTTTGTTTCTCAGAAATATGTTTCATCAACCTTACTTTTGTAAACAACTATACGTTCTTGGAAAAGTATGAATCAAGTAAAAGTATGGATATTTTACCGTATGTTTGAATGTTGAAGAGAAAGTATGGATGAACAACCCTATGTTTGGAATCAACCTTACATTGTGAACCTTACTTTTGAAGGCATCCTCATCAACCTTACATTCAGAGGACGCTTACAAATCAACCTAACCTTATGTTTGGGGTCAGAGAATTTAAAGTTTATATTTTTATGCTACATTCAATATGCTGATTATTAGGAGGATTTCAAGCCATATTTATAGCTTATTTTAAAGTATTATTTTGACTGATTCAAAACTGTTTCATCAATGATTTGACAATCAAATTAAAAAGATATTTTTATGCCAAGTCTTCAGGGATGTTAATACTACTCTATAAATTCTGATGTCTGAATATCGCGAGTAAAAAAGGCGACTTTTGTGGATCTAATTTTGCAAGAAAAGTTCTTATAGTTATTTTATTTATATTGTATTTTTGAAACTGCATCGAAAATATATTATTGATTTTGTGGGATCTTTTGATTATCCGGAAAAAAGGGAAAACAAAGACTACTAAAACACACCGATGTACTGGTTCAAAAAGTGCGTCAAAGCCTTGTTTGTTAAAAAGGAAGGATCATGATCGAAGATTCACTTGTTCTACAATGAAGATCTACTGAGAATTTTCTACTGCTGATGTTGTGAATTATAATTCTATATCCACTGCAACGAGATCGACTCTGAACGTCTCTTATGTGAAGAGTATTATTTCTGAAGGCTAAGATCCATCTACTGTCAATTGCATGCTGTTGAAATTGTGAAGAACATCTGGAATGTTTTTTCAGAATACAAAAATCTTTCTTTTCTTTTCTTGATTGACCAGCTTCTCGTACTATGATGAGTAGGTTCATGTTTGAACCAGAAGGATTTGTTTTTTCCTTGGATGGTAAAGGTGTAAACTGCCTGTACTCAGTTTTGAATCAGTCTATTGAAATGAAGACCAGTTAGTGAGAATTACCATGTTTGTGGAGTAGAGAATTGGTGGAGTGGACTAGGGGCATTCTGTTCCCCGAACCACTATACATATTTTGTTTCTGTTATTTAAATTTCCGCTGCATCATTTTATCTGATTAAAGTTAAAAGGCAGAACACACTCTCGTAATTATTTTTGAAAAGACACAATTCACCCCCCTCTTGTTTATATTTGGCGTAATCTGATCCAACAGTGACGATTTCGGTACGAGGATCTTCCATGGGTTCAAAAATGCAGATATTGTTCCAGGATCATACATGGTTACGATAGAGGAGATGATTCAGATGCTACATCTAATCATCTATTCCCCTCTTCATGTGTTTTATACCAATGTGAGATGAGTCTTGTCTTTCAATCATTATCATCGAGGTGATTGACTTTACTTCCTTTGTGGACAGGGTTGTGCCTGGGCTCGAGAGTTAGACCAGGACTGTGACTGGTAACTTAGTTATATGTATGGGCATATACCTAAGTAGGGTTGGTTGATACTTCATGATTGTATCTTTCATATGTGGTTTATCCTTAGTGGATTCTGGGAGACCATCAGGGGACTTGGGGTCCCCTAATGAGTATTGTTATTCTCACCCCTGAATAATCAAAAAATAAAATTTCTTTTCATTTGATGGAAACCATACATTTATGTGTGAATCACACAAGAAACATTGTAGAATGAACCTCACATGTATGGTCACCACCCAATGAATCCATGTATCCCTGAAACAATATACACTCTAAAACCTCTAGTGATCCTAGTCTTGCCTATAACCACTCAACATACCCCTTCAAAAAAAAACAGTACATAGGCAAGGCACCTGAAGAATCCTGCCCCACTATTAAACAACCACATAAAAGAAACAATAGCACACAAGTGATCTCCCTAAAAACAAATTTTATCAAATGTTCCAAAAAAACATACCAGGCTCCCTTCATCCTCCAATGTCAAAAGTCCCAACACATTCACATACTCCCCACATACCCAAAGAAACATATATCATAGTCGAACCCTCTCATGGGTCACCCTATAAGGTCAAAAACAGTAAATCCAAAAATATGAGTCACGTTAAAAACATTACTAGGCTCTACCATCTAGGTCTATAGATAAGTCCTTAACAAAAAACACTAGGACCAACCATCATGTTTTATTCTAAATTAATTTCGGCCATAACTTAAGGGGTATCAAACATACTCTCATCCCAATGTTTCACAACATAACCATGTCAAAACACCCATATATATTTTATTATATATAAAAGGTTTCATATGACAAACCAACCACACTTAATTTGGTTTAACATCATCTTGATGTATCTAGTAATTAGTACCATCCTTGGAAGACTAGTCCTATGAAATATATCCTACAAAAAACTGCCCACAAGGGTCCAACAATCATATTCCCATAATATTTTAACTGAACAAGGTTGTTTTAGCTGATGTTCATGAGGACACATCAGTATCTTACTCATCATGAATCTCATTGTAGATCCCCATAACCTAAAATCTGAATGATATCCATATAAATGTTAGTCCAGTTGAGTAAAATTTCACCTACTAATTATATAAGAAAAATCCATATGATAATTTTTCGATTCTTTTGTAAATGATCCTCTATAATCATTTAACTCACACACTACAAAGACTATAACATTTGAATCCCTTATGCCTTAGATGATAGATGATTATCCTCCTACCACAAGGGGACAAGAATCAAATCCAAAGCATTGGGATCTTAGAAACCATAAAATAGTTATAAATCCTTCATAAATAAAAAATTATATCCCTCATGTTCATCTTACTAGGGGAAAATCATGTACATTCATAACCAAATACCATAAACATATTTCCAATCCCTTGGTAACAAGGAAATCATAATAGATTAGGTTTTCCAGGTGCTCTATCATAATATCTATCACATGATTTGAGATATTATTATATATTTATTCTGCAATAACCAAAAGAGTAAAATAATAGGAATGTAACTCCTCAAATACCACATTGTAACACATAGACCAAGGATCCAATGTCCTAGTTCTCTGAGATGGTTGCCTACATGACCTTAGGAATGCCTCCTTGTACACTAGAGGCTACTAAATGGATATGGGGGTCTATGGTGGTACTATTAGAAGACAATACCCCCATATCAGGGTGACTAATCACACTACAAACAATCAATCACAATATAAATCCTAGTTCATATATATAAACATGTCAAAAAACTATAAGAACAGAAGTAGATGAACATAAACATGACTATGTGACTAATAAAATATAGTAAGGGGTAAAAACCCTACCATATAAAAAATAATAGTATCCAACTGCAATGATCCCATATATAAAATAATCATAAAAAAATACATTAATCCCAACAACAACACTAAGATAATACTCATCCAATCTGTTAATACTATCTGATCCATCATACTCGATCATGTGGAACTCAAAATGGTATCATCCCAAAATTGTGTCTGTAATAAACATATGACAACAACTCAAGTACCCATGTGAAATTGAAGTCATCTCAGTGTGTCAGTAAAACATAGTATTCCACCACCAAATATTTCTAAATGAAATACAATCCACTATATAAATATAGGAATATAAAAAAGATAAAAAAATTGTACACAAAAAGAGGGAAATCAATGAAACTAACTACTTATTTAGTAACCCATTATCCATTGGGTTCTAATGATAATCCTAGGACCACCTACCTACATCCACACAAGTTTCTCTTCTGAGTTATATAATATAGGGTGAAGAATACATTAATCCACATAGAACACATTTCATTCCCAAAGCATCTACCTGACATCTAAACTGTGCATCACAAAAAAGCATGCCTAAAACCATTTTCCAACACACAATAAATTCCAAAATACTCTTAGAACTAATATATATCCTTATTCTAGCATCTACTCATACATTTAAACAATAGTTCTTAGAGTATCATTTTATCACCTAAAACCGTAGATGCAGAGTGTTAGTCCATAGTCAATTTTTATATGGTATACCAGTGTTCATAAAGAATCATTCTGGTACATAATGTAAAGATCATACTATCAGGGCCCAAATCCTTTGTCTGACACCTTGTCCATATAGTATACTACATGTTCTTTGAGTGTTAGTCTGACTCCAAACCCATATAGTTTTCTACAGGTTCATAGAGAATCATACCAGAACCCAAACCATTTTAAATTTTCTTAAATACTAATGTTTGATTTCCTAAGCTTACAAGACATTTCAGGGCCAAAAACATCCTTTTTAAATAATTTTAATTTATATCGGTCCCTATATATATGTCAAATCCTTATGTTTTATAAAAAACATTAAAAGTGATATCAAGAAATTACACTAGCGGGGAAAAAAGACCAATTATAAAAAAAAAATTAATTACATTTATAAAAATATCTTATAATCCAACTAGAGGTAAACACAATATTTTAAAGAACAACCATTTCAAAAACTGCCTCCCCCCATTTTACTCAAAATTAGGTCAAAACCCAATGTACATAAAAAATATATTTAGAAAGTCATCATAGACATTATCATAACATATCAACAAATGAAAACAATGAATTTTATATTATTATGTGTCCTAAACCATTTATTTAAATGTTATTACAATCAGATCATTAATTATTGTATTGAACAAACCAATAAGATTAATCTGGATAATCCCATAAACTAACTACTTTACACAATAAAACCACTCATTTCCATTTCCAAAAAACAACACAACCCATAGGTGGCCATATGTTTAATATTTTAAAGACCAATATATCTAATGGTTTCAATGTAAGATCTAATATATCATTTTTAATCACAATACCAATTACTTTAATCAAGGAAGTGAAGTCACCACACATGGGCATTAAGGTAGATACCACATACGCTTGTAATTAAACTAAAACGGACTATTGATAATGATCTTAAAATACCTATCTCATCAATGAATCCTTTCATTACTTTCCCAAATTAATAAGCCTTGCTAAGGCCCATCCATGCCTTTTCTAAACTCCTTAGTGTCTAAACAATCTCTTATCAACCACCCAATCTCTAACAAAAATCGTGGAAACCAAAATCAATTAATTATAATAATTATAAGTAATTAATTCATGAAACCCCATCTTGGAATAATGACATAAAATTAACCAATCTCTCACCTATTATCTAAACTCTATACAACAACCATGAGAATTCAACATTGGACTCTCAAAAATTTTCCTAGAAAAATTCATAAGGGCTGAAACTATTTTAGAAATTAATTATATTAAACCATTATGGGAACCTAATAAAATTTACCATAAATGATACCTCAAAATGATGCTTCAAAGTGACATATAGAAGTCATGTTGTGATATTATATAAACAATCCCAACAAAATCCCCGTGAGAAACATAAAATTACACATTGATCCAGTGGAATGAATAAAAAACCGTAATAAGAAAGCCTCGAAATTAGAGCGAAAAAAGGTGAAATAATGTGACAAGGGGGAAAAATATCCTAAAATTCAAAATAATCACCCAAAATCACAGGGATGGAGAAGAATTATGGGGTTTCGATCACCCTTATTATATGCACACTTAATGTGGGAGGAATGTTAGGGAGTGGGAAAAAGCAATGTGGTGGAATTTTGGTCATTTCAAAAGTTTTAATGAATTTTTGTGCAGATGCACAATTTTCCAAACCGTGCACCCATCATGTTCCCTTAACTAAAAATTAAAAAATTATTTTCATATTTTGGTATCATAGTTATAAAATCCATGAATCAATTTTTTTGTCAATAATGACTTTTTTCTATATGTAGTCCCATGGTTTGTCTATAACAATGCACAAGCCACGTGTCATCCCATTAAGTCTCCACCACATCGCTGGGTTTCTCCTCTAGCTGACACGTTATTCTACAAAGAATACTATTACCATTAAAATAACCACTATTAGTTCACAATGAAATAAAAACACCCTAATAACCAACGTGCCTCACAATTTCTCCTAAAAAATGCAGACCAAATTGTGAACCCATGCCAAAAAAAAATCCAAAACTCACTGAAATCAAACTGAAGCCACTGATGCTCATCTGATCACTAGATTTACCTCCCTTCAATCATTCCTAATCTAAAAATAAATATTTTTGGTGTCCTAACTCTCATTATCCCATTTCATGACCTGATTAAAATTTTACAAGTACAATAAGTGATATTTCAAAAACCTTCTAGAATTTTAAACTCGTACAGATGTGAGATATTTTAAATTATCACTAACTAACTTCATTTCATTTAAATATTTAACTTCATGATATATAATTTTATAATTTTTTATAATTACCTAAGTATTATATGTATTTTTAATTTTATTAGGTTAAAGGAATTACCACCATATTCCATTCTACTTTTATCATTGAAAAACTATAACATATTTCGTGTGTAAATGAGGACTACCTTCTCTAAAAAGTAAAGTGTTTCATTTTAAATCACCACCTAAAATTGATAGGTCAAAAGAAATTTTAATGAATAACTAGGATACATATAAAATTAATAAAATTCTTAAAATATAATTCAACTGCTACCTTATTTTCAATATTTGGAAATAAGAAAACGATCTATGTGTATATTAGGATTATGATCTTTACAAAGGTACGTGTTCTATTTTTCATCACCAAACTATATCAATTTATATAAAATATATTTTTTAGAATTCAAATTATAATAAAATTAAATATATATAATAAATATGGTTTCTAAATTATAACAAAAAAAATTAACGATGGTTATAATGTAATTTGGTGATATCAGTATATTACTAGAAATAGGTTTATCATGGATTCCATTTTTACTAAACATGACAATAATTTACATAAAATTAACATAGATATATATAAATAATTCAGATAAAATTTTGTAAATATATTTTATATTCTAGTTATTATAATCTTGGTATCATCAGATTTTTTTTTATTTTCCACAATAAAACTTATACTGGACAATCAAAATTACAAAAAAACTAATGATGAAAGGAAAAATTAAATAGATAATGAATAAATAATCATTAATTAAAATTAAATGTTAAAAAAAGTATCAAATATTTTTAATTATTTTAAATATTTTTTTATGTTATTTATTTTAATATATATGAAATTACAGAACGTTGGAGGAAGTTGAGAGGAATTGAATGGTTTTTGTCAAACTCAATTTTTATTATTTGTGAGGGGATTTTTCTTGTTGAACCATAATCTTATGAGTAGTGTATATTACATAAATTGATTTTATTTTATTATATTTCATTTTTTATTTTTTTTATTTTCTTTTCTATCACATATTTCCCTTTTCAAATATTATATATTTCATAAAATAAGATTTCATTAAGAATTTCCATCTCAATTTTCATTCATTGAGACATAATTTCATGTTATAAACTAATTATAATTTTATATTATGGAATTACAAACCTATTGGACTACTTTTACAGTATTACTGTTTTTTTCATGGTGTTTTCAAGTAATTTCATAAATCCATCCATCAAAATATCTTGTTTTTTGTTCTAATGTTTATAAAGTATTTTTCTAGACTAAACATATTTTCAAGAGATATAATTCATCCAATTTGAATATTGTTTTATATAATAGTTTTATTTTATTTTATGATGATATAATAATTAAATTGCACTATCGTTTTAGGGGAATTGTATTGGTTGATTTATTTCATCAAAAAATTTGATGATGTTAATAATAATTACAATCCTCTTTAATTAGATATTTTTATTCCATAGCCATATTTAGTAATCCCACCAAAGTTATCATATCTTATCTTAAAATGAAAAAATATTTCATGACTAGTTATCCTAAAATTTATCTCTTTAATCTTTTAAAATCTATTTTTATAACACTTTTTATAATTTGGGTTTCAATGAAGGTATTTTATAATATTTGATTTATTTAAATGATTATATAATTTATTTTCCACTGAAAATTTAATTTATATCACATTTATTACTTTTTCAAGACTCTATTATTAAATTTTATTTTTTGAAGTTAAATATTTCAAATGTGTTAATTTCACCTTCTTGAAAATAATTTTTAAAATTTACATGTATCATTGCCTCTTATGAAAATGTTCAAGAAATGTTCGAAAAACATTTTTTTGTTTGACGTTCATTTTCCACATTATCTCGATAAGATTCATTACCATAGAAATTATGTTCCAAGAATTATATATTAAATTATATTATATTATTTTTTTCATAGTGATTTTACTTGTGGAATCAAATAATTAAAATATTGATCCAATATTATGAAGTATTATACAAGGTTTTCATCTTAAGGATTTGTTTTTCTTTAGTGTCAACCTCCTTTACTATTTTAATGAATCATAGTGGATAGGTACATAAAATAACATTGAAATTATTTCTTTAGATGTATTATATAATTATCAATTATTTTTTTGTATGAACTATATATATTTTTATGTTTTATTTATATGATATTTAAATATGAGTGTTTCTATGTTCTCACGAGAAAAACAGTTATTATTTTCATTATTAGATTTATGGGAACTAAATTATATATCCCAAAAATACTTTGTGAAAATAATAATATTTCATGAGATAATTATGGTAGGTAAGGATGTGATTTCATTTATAGTATGTTATTGTATATAGGAACATTATTCAAGATACACTTTGTAATTGGAGACAAAAGCGTGATTCTTGATGTACTATATTAAGGAATGTCGAAATGTTATTCTTGATGCACTATGTTATGGGAGGTAGGAAAACAATTCTTAATATACTACACTATCAGGGGAAGATTCATGATTCTTGATAAACTAGATTAAAATTTTCTATTCTTATTTTTATGTCATAGTTCTATGTTATTATATAATTATATGAAATTACAAATTTAGTGTTATATGCATATTATTTTTCATTAGGACTCATGATAATCACCTAATACTATTATTCCATGTTAAATTTTTGTTTATGTGAGATGACATGTCATTATCTCCAAAATTTTAGTGAGACATTATTTTTTAAAATTCTTTAAATTAAGATATTTTTACATTTCTCATGTTTTATTGTGTACTTATGTTAAAACCGTAAATGAATTTTTTATATTTATTCCCTTAAAGAGAATAGAAAATCGTAACATTATTCTATTTTCCATTACCTGGGTTTTGAATATGTTAATAAAAAATGAGAATTATAGAAGGGTCTCTCGTGAATCATAAATATAGAAAAATGTTTACAAGTGTTGTAATATAAGTTTCTTATGTTTCTTGTCATCATATATATAAACATTAAATTACTTGGGTTGTTAGATTATATGTGATATTAAATGTTTAAATTTTTTTAATGATGTAAAATAAATAAGTACATTACGTTGGTTTTCTCAAATGATATCAAAAACTATGTATAAGATATTTATTTTCAACACCAAATATGATAGTTGAAGTCTGATGTGTCACAATTTTTATCATAGTAATGTTTATTTATTTTTTTGATTAATTATCTTCAACTTGTGAATTATAATCAAATAAATTTAATATTAACTTTATATATTATTCTATATATTTGATAAAATCTTAAAATTTACAAAAAAAGTATTGATTGTGTGGATTTTCTTGTAATGGAATCTCTATATAGATACTTCATGTGGATATAGGATCTACCACTAGTATACCTGGTGGTAATAACCCTAAATGATATCTATGTTGATCAAATAGTTATTTATGTTGAACAAAAATTCAATGTAATTGTTTTTAAGTGTAATATATTTTTATTTTAATATTTTATTGGTATTTGTATGATAATTATCATATTATGGAAGATATTAGTAACTAATGTTAACCATTTTGGATGTTATAGTGGATTAATCCCAAAGAAACTATGTTAAAGATTGGTTCCATGGATAATGTGGTGATTGTACTAATAAGATAATTGGAAGGATAAGCACTGTAATGATAAATCATGGGAATATACCAATCCGAATATCATAATGTATTATTCACAACGTGAACATATATAAATTATTAAATAGAATAAATAAGAGAAAAATAGAGTTTTATAGAGGTTTTGGTGATAAAGATGACGAAGTGAATAATAATTACTTTCCTCCATATAAAAAATTTGAAGAGATACCAAGGGAAATATAACAATGTAATTAGAAAAAGAATTATTTGTTAAAATGGGACATATAGAAATTAATTTCTGAAGGAAATTAATTATTTCATTTAACTTGGAAAATTAAAATATATACTATGTTGAGTTATCACTAACAAATCAATTTATAATATGTTAGAGACATGTGATTTGTGCATTTAAATTCTATAATACATGGGATTAAAATGATTATATGCATCAAACAAGTCCAATGGTATGTGAATAAGGAAAATTATATGAAAATAAAAATAATGATATGGGCTGGAAAATTTATATTTAGTAAAGGACACTGATAATCTTCAGAATAATAGTTGGAGTTGTATATGTACATTTTTCAACTAATTATTTCTATCAAGAATGATTTCTAAGAAAGTTGAATCTCCACCTCAATGATAAAATGTTGAATTATTAATAACAAAATTATAGTGTTATAATTGTTTTATCCCATGACAATATTAATGGGACGATGATTTCTATTCTTCATTTAGGCTTTTAACTTATGAAATTGTAAATTTATCATAAATACTAATGTACACTCTCTATTAATTAATATAAAATATAAATCAAATCAAGATATTGAAATCAAAATTTTCCCATAAATTAGTGAAAGGATAGATAAGAAACTTCTAGGAATATTAATTCCATTTCATGAGTCTAAATACTGAATCATTAATATTTTTTTAATAATATGACTGGAGAATGACTCAATATTGGCGACATTCATCTTATGTTTCCTATACCTACTAAGGACAGTAAGGTAGATATCTCATTAGAAATTATATATTGATCCATGAATTAATTTTACATACCCTATGATATTTTTGTTTGTTATTTATTATTAAAATTATGATGATGTAATGTATTCAGGGGGATGTACAGAACCTATATAATAATATTAATCTCCCATTGAAATTAATAAGATGAATAATTTTCTTTATGACACGAAACACCAAACTACAATTAAACTATGATAATTTGAAATAAAATTATTAAATATGACACCTATAACATAATTTTTGTTTATGTGAGTATTAATTTATGTAATCATATTATAAGACCAATAAGGAAAGTAGATAAAATTACAGTTGCTAGTGGGATTTTTCTTTATGAAGCTCATTTTTCTGAGCACATAAATTAGGTATCTTAATATCATTTTCCACAGACTAAGCCTATGATAAACTCCAAAAATAATATCATGAGTGTAATAATTTTCATGATATATTAATACTTATAGTACTTTACATGATATCAATGCCAATAGAGTCACTACCCAAAACTATCACTAGATTTTATATTATTCATAGGTTTTATAAAGAGATATTGAGATGTTATGTATGATAAAATTGATATATTATCTATATATAATTATCAATGAAATAAATTATTTTCAAGGGAAATATAAATTACAAAATTTTATTTTTAAAGAAAAATAATGTTCATTTTTAATATTAATGCATTGATATAATTAAACTAATTTTTCTAAGTAATGAATAAGATCAATTTACAAAAAAATAATTTTTTTAACTAAAATTTGATTTTTATATTTTTAATTTTAATAAACTAAATGTTTTATGGTTGGAATATATTTTTGATATGAAATATTTATCAACAAAAAATAATTATTAATTTCTACGAAGTAAAAAATAAAAATAGTAAATATTTTAAAAAGGTATTTTCTTAGGAAAACATTGTCGTAGTAATTTTTTACGTAAAATTTAAATTTAAATTTTGATAATTTTTAATTTTATTAAGTTAACATTATTTTTGAATTATTCAGGTAAAATTACATTAAGGTAATAATATTCTTTTTTCCCTGATATAGTTGATCTTTAGGCAAATAGTGAAAAATATTTTTTTTTTCTAACACCATTATTTTAAGGATTATATCATGATGTATATATAAATTTAAAACATTTAATAAAATTATATTTATAGTTAAATATATATAAAGATTAATCCCATTAATTTAATATAATAAATTGAATTTATAAAACTCTTGTTTTATAATTTAAAAAACAAAAGTATCATTTATTTTTATAATATATTTATCATTTTGTATTGATTTTATGTTTTATCGATGTAAATTTGTTTTTGGAATAATTGAAATTAATCATATTTATTATTTTTAATAATTAACCTGTTCATTTCATTTTAATTCAATAACACTGATAATTTTATCCAACACCAAATTCTTATAAATACATATGTTTTTCATGTTATGCCTGATAATAGTAAAATTAATTTTTACCACCCTTAGAAACATTATTTGATAATGCGGATACAAATATTTGAATCATTTGGTCTATGTTACATGATTTGGTCAATATTATTTTTACTCAGGAAATATGAATTACATAGGTAAAAATTAGTTACCAAGGTAAAAACAAAAAAATGATACATGTTTAAGCTAAAATACTTATAACATGTCTGTAATGACTTTTTTAAGGTGAATCTGAAAGTAAAAATATATCCCCTCTATTATATTATAATTTATAATTCACTTTCCATTTGAAACGTGGGTTATTTTTTATATTATGAAATAATACTTAAAAAAATGAAATTTCTTTCACTTATAAAAATAGACATCTACCACCTCTCTTAGAAATTCCATAAATTATGTTCTCTATTGATATTCTGGAAATTTTAATTATTGTAGATCCATTTTTCCTAACTAAAAGTCTCTGGTCATAAGATATTTTCCTAAGCCTAATTCTATGATGTCTTATTAGGGAAATAACAAGTTCTTAACCAAAGTACTAATCACTCCAAAACATCTTTTATTTTGAATAATTTAGTTCAAAATTTAAATTTACCATATCTATATAATTAAATGTTTATTAAAATTTACTTAATGATATTATTTTTATTGAATAATCCTCATCAACATTTCCCATTTTTCCTTTCAAAAAAGAAAACATCATTTTTGTGTGTGTGGATACTACTACTTCGAGGAAGAGACATACATCATTTTACATCAACACCATATATATTTGGATAAAAATGGTTATTTAATGATTAAATATTATATTTACAATTTTATTAATATTCTAAAAAGATATACCATCTCTAAAAAACATTCTATTATGTGAAAAAGAATCATCATCTTTGCATATGTGTTGATTATCGAATCCATGGTGTGAGATGTTTCGTTTTTAATCACCAAAAACCTGAATGATTGAAAACTAAATTTTTTTAATATATATGATATAAAATATTACTATATTCCATGAATATTTTTTTTAAAGGATAACATGAAAATTTAGGATCATTTTTATATAATTCATTGATATTAATATATTACACAAAATATGTCTATCAATGATTTTGTTCTCACAAATCAGGACTATAGATTCCATAAAATGAAAATGAGGTTGTATATTTCATTTAGAAATATGATTTCATGAAAATTTATAATTTTTTAATGATGAACTTTTTATCTTAGAATGGATTCGATCTTATCCATTATTAAACCATTACATAATAATCAAAATTACTAACATCTGATGATGAAAATAAACATTACTGATAAGTGAATGTTTAATGAAGAATTATATAGAAATGTTACAAATTTTAATATATATTAGTAAGCTTCTATAATATCTGATTAAGAATGTAATATTTATTATATAATAACATAATTAACATTTACTAAATTTCAGATGAAATGTAAGCATTTTTGTTTAATCAAATTTTCTATAATAAGTTATGAATGTTCTTTTTTTTTGAATTAGTAGTATATATTCATAAATATAATTTTATTATGAAAAATAAAGTATTATTTTATTAAAATTTTATTTTTCTTCACATAATCCCCTTTTCAATAATTTTTTTCTTCTTGAATAAATATTTTTTTAAAAGCTGGTTTTATTATATTATATTCTGATATTATAAGTCCTTTACTCCTTTTTTCGATGGAATTATATATTTTTTTATTTCTTCATAAATATTTATTATGTCAAGAATAATTCAAATATTCTTCATACGAGATATTATTCTTTCATATCCATATATAATCTTCACACAAATTTTATCCAATAATATTTTAAAAAAATATATGTTTTGATTCTTTTTATATTCATATTTCTCTCTAAAATTTTTCAATTGTAATATTTGTTACTATTTTTATGATTTGTTTTTAATAAAGGTATTTTTTTGAAAATTAAATTTGTGTTTCCATTTATGATCTTATGTTTAATTAACCACTGAAAAATTATTTTAAATAACTTTTATGTTAATTTCATTAATCCATTTTTGAATGTTCTTTTTAAGAGATAAAATTCACAAATGTTTCCAATTAAACTTCTTGAATATGAATTTTTAATGTGAACAATTACATTATTTATTATGAAAATGAAAAATAAATTTTCCATGAACTCTTTTTACGGGGTTTATTCTATTTTACGCATTCTCTAAAAAGGAGTTCCTTAATTTGATATTATTTTTCATGAATTACTCTATAAATTATTTATATTATATTTTTTATCGGGATTAAACTCATAGAGATCAAATTATTCATTGAAGACATTTTATATTGTACAATATGATTTTGCTATCTTATAACGGTATTTATCATCCATATAAACATCTTTCCATGTTTTAATACTCACCAAGGATGAACCTTTATAATAAAATCTACCATCTTTCTCTAGAATTAATATAAAACATTTCATGATTTTTTTCATTAAACACATATCATTTCTTCAATTAATTAAGTAATGTGAGAAAATAACTATTTTCATGTTCTCATGGCCCAAATATGTATTTTTTTATGTGAAATGAGAGACTTTAATTATAAATACATTCAATGTATTTGGTAAAGTATGATATCTTTTTAGATTATTAATGAAGGCAAGGATGTGATTATAGATGCACAATGTTATGGTAGATAGAAAAATGATTCCTTGTGGAGATTGTTATGAATGTCAATAATGTTAATTCAAATCCTTTATGTTATATAAGGTTGTTATGTTCTTCTTGATGAAATGTGTTGTGTCATTAGGGAATGTCATTCTGGATAAATTATTTTATGGTAGGTTGGAACATGCTTCCTTATGACCTGTTGTATGGAATGTTGGACAATGATTCATCCTGAACTATGTTATGACTTTCTATCTTTATTTCTACAAAAATTTAATTATTATATATTATTTATATAAATTTATACATTTTTATTTATATTCGTATGATCTTGGACAATGGATCATGTATATTATTTCAAAATTTTATTCCATGGTACATGTTTTTTTATCTGAGATTACATATCCTAAAACCAAAATTTTTGAAAAATTATTATTTCTATTTTTTCATTCAAATAAGACATTTATAAAATCTTCATGTTTTCTAATATTATTAATATATACCTCATTAAAACATGTTGACTTCTATTTCAATTACTGAGTGATTTAGCTCACCGTTTTCTTATTTTTTTAATTACTTTATTTAATAATATGATTTTATCTTTTTAAAAATATTGAAGTGAGTTTAGGGAGGATCAATTATATAAAAATGTTCTCAATTATATTAAAATAAATTTCTTATGTATTTATTCATCAATTTCATTAAACATTCATTTCAAGGAATTTTGAGATTATTTGTGAGATGTAATATTTAAATTATATACATGAAATAAAATAAATATAGACTTAGATAATTTTGAATCAATTGGTATCAAAGCATAAATAGAAAATAAATATTTTTAGAACTGTATTTTAGAATGAGTATCCAAGGTGCCTCATAAATATCCTACTCAAAAGAAAATCATTTTAGGAGGAATAATATAAATAACATAAAAATGATTTTAATATAGTCATACCTTACAACACAAATCAAATATTATTATTTTGACATAAGTGATAAATCAGAAAGTACATTTCATCCTAGTTATATTTTTTTGAATTCCACCCTTCTAATTTTTTTTGAAAATGGAATAAAACCTTTTTTATCGAAAAAAAACATGTTTACAAATTATAAATTATATTTAATAAAAATTAATTAAATTTTTTGAAGATTCTAACTTCTCTTGAAAAAAAAGATGGTACACATTTTCAATTTATGATAATTTAACATCTTAATTTCGAAATTGGGGATTTAAATCATTAAATTATATTTGATAATGATTCACTTAAACTTTGTGAAAATATTATCATTCGTACAGAACATTTTTCGAACCACATAATAAATCAACAACCTCTATAAAATACCATATGAAATGAAATATCATTTTTTTTACTAAAATTCCAAATTTATATGAGAAAATTTAAAAAATCATAAATATTAATTTTCAAAGAAAAAATATTTAAAACACTTTTATAAATATTAATATAACAAAATATATAATATAAAACCCATTGCTACACCGTAAAAGCTTATGAAATATCTATTTAGGATTTTTCCCTAACATGTGGAATTCACTTTATAAGAAATATTTAACCAGAAGTGATCTAAAAATTGTCTATAAGAAATATATAGAGCTATGTATAGTTGGATCACCTGTTCTAGTGAATTATAAATAGAGCATACAAAAATGTATTAGATGTTTCTAGGATACTACGCATATAGTTGACTTGGATTACTATTCTATGTACGATAACCAAGAAAACATGGTTCCATTACACCATTATCCTAAATCATATTTAGACACTTACCATTGATTTATCACATGAGTCTGAAGGAAAGTCATAATATTCATGTTAACTAGATGCACTCATATAAAAAGAGTTCTAGTTCATACAATTATGTCAGGAACGAACCCGAGAAACCGTGGAATTGACATCATAATATCGTGTATGGAATGACCTAATGCATTTTTTCAATCACCCTTGGGTATAATATAGTTCAAGTGTATGAATTAACAACCATTATTAATGGCTTTACATTAAAAATATAATAATATAATCAATGATTCCCCTAAAAAATCAGACATGACCCATCAATATGTTGAATGCCCATTAATAAAATAAATAGAAACACCGAAACAATATAAATGAATTATGAACAAATAAAACATCAAATAAAATGAATATATTGAAATATATATTTTTATATACAAAATTAATTATTGATAAATCTAGGTTGATAAGAATGACTCATAAAAATCAAATGAATAAGACAAAATTGATCCCAATAACCAACATTCTTTTGTATTTGATATATTGTCACTCACCCCAAACCAGACCAAATACCATTTATCCGACTAAAATATCAAAAAATAAAAACATAAAATCTTATTAAACTTTAATGAAAGTCAACAAGAGTAAAGGTATTTTCCTATCACTTATTATTTCTTTAACACAAACACCATTTCAACAGTTATTTATTTTAGGTGTTATATATAGTACTCATGAATATATTTTATAAATATTTTCTAGAAAATTATGGTTATTTACATATCCATTTATTGTTATATCTTTCAAGATGTTTTGATTCGAATAGTTCCAAATTTTAAATGTTTTGTGTTACAATCAGTTTGTTTACCAGGATGGTTTATGTTTATGTTTTTAATGATGAAATTTGATGACCTAAATATCAATATTATAATAAAATATATTATCAATTTTTTTTAATTTAATTTTTATCTAATTGTATATTTTTTCTCACTTTGGGATTTCAAATCATCAGGAAATATGATTGTATAAAAAACAGATTCTATTTCATCTTTGGTTGGGAGCATTTTTCTTTCAAATAATTGTTTTCTATTGAATGCATTCAATAATGTTTTTGATATTATATATTGATTTTTGAAGTTATTTTTACCTATTTAATATTTTTTTAAATATGATTTAAGAGGAATATTATTTTTATTTATTCAATAAGGTACTATTGACATTTTACAAAATATGTGAATGAAATTTTTATTTTAAAATACATGACATGAGAGAAATTTACCACCATCATTACCACTATAGTATATGATTTTTAGAATACCACTTTCCATTATTATTTTAAAATAAAAAATTTTCTATAAAATTTTGTATATTTTTAGATTTTAAAGAAATTAGTAAATCTTTAGAAGGGTATTTTCCTTAATAAATATGACATGTGATCTTTTTAATGTGTTATCAATTATAGTAGCATACTTTAATGTTCATTATAAAAAATCATTATCAAAGTAATTAGAAAACCAAAACCAATTCTAAATAAACGTTTATTTAAAAAATAAGCGACATTGATTTTTTGAGGGTTACCGGGCATAAAGTACCCAAATTCAAATTAAAACATCCCAAAAAGGGCCCTTTCCTAGAGTATGATATAATGTTGGACATCCCACATACCATGTTATAAGTGAGGAGTTCGTACCCACCAGACTGTAGTAATAAATTTCTACAAAAAATATATATTTCAAGAAAAATACATCCCAAAAATGATGTAGATTATTGACAAATCGGCTACAGAATTAACATCTAGTGAGAAAATAATTACCATATGGACACCCCATATAGAAACAAAATATAACATGGTTAAAACCACTTCCAATAGGTTATAAATTTAAATGAAAACCCAAAAATATGGGTTTTATCTTTAAAAACCTTCCAAATAAAATAACTGTCCATAATTAGAGACAAAAACTACATAGATTCAATAATAGTCCATCAATATGGGATTAAAATATATATTTAGATTTGATGAAACACTTTAATTAATAATGGAAACCATATGATCCCATATTTTATGATTGGTTTCAATGATGATTAATTATCATTATATTTTTTAAATCCTTCAATATTGTGTTCATCAACCCATTGATCAAAGTCTGAAGGGGGATCATCATATAGGTTAAGAGCGCCCTTCAATTTCTCTAACACCACATCCTTATAAAGATTTGGTAAAATTATTCCTCTTTTAATAGAATATCTTATGAAGTATTCCTTTTTTAAATTTGAATAATCCATATAAAGTTTATATTTATTTATTATAATATAATAACAATCTCTTTCACCATGTATAAAATTCTTACCTTTTTTCCACCAGAATGATAAAATTTACCCACCATCTCATTATAATAAGAATTATTCTAATTGTCTGACACAATATCATTTCCATAAAGTTTATCTGTATTATAAAAATGGAATGAAGATATTTGTTTCTCATCACCATATTATGCAACATTATAAAGGAATTCCAACTATTACCTTAGTTTATCAACCTCACCCAGGGTGTGAGTGGAGCCTTCTTAGCATGCATAAGAGTGCCTAGATTTCACATGCGAGAGCCATGGACATTGAATTTACTTTCTTATTATAATCATTAAAGTCAAATAAAATATACGCCTATTGCACTAAACCATTGGATGAGAAAGAATCATATTTCCCATCCAATTTATGATACTATCCAAATCCAAGATCATTCCCAATAAACTACTTTCCTTTCATTTTTTTCAATCCATATTCTATTTATAAAATAAAATTCCCAATATCTCTAATGATTAAAAAAATATATTATATATATATATTCCTTCAACACATGCCAAAAGAGTGCCCAAATTTTTCTAATTAATAAAAAAGCATTCATTTTTTCAAAATCCATATTCAAATTATTGTTTTCAGCAATAGTCGATAAGAAAAATTAATGGATTAAGGTGGATGATAAATCAAATTTCACTTAAATATGATCATAATGTGAAAATATACCCCAATTAGTGTCCATATGCATTCATATTGGTGTTATAATGGATGAAAAAATATTTTATAGAATTAAAAGATGTTTATAGAGCTAACTAAATCCAAAAATAATAACCCATAAATGTGAAAATGAGTTCCTCACATCAAAATAATTAAAAGGAAAATTCCATTAATGAATGCATAACCAACCTTGGATCATCATAGTATAGTTGAAGAGCCTGGATATACACTTTGAATGTTTTGATTAAAATATTATGTGAGAGAATCTATTACCTATCAATTCCATCTTCCAATTAATGAAACCCCAAGATGTTGAGATTCTCCTCAATAAATAATCATGTTTACAAGATATTAATCCTTTATGAATGAAATACCGTTCAATAATTGAGTTTTCCAAATATTTATTTATTTGACGCAATAGCATCATAGTATATAACAATGTGTGAAGTAATATGTTTCTTGAAGGGGTTATGAAAGACATTTCATTTACAAAGATTATGATATATAATGAACGATTTATAATCATGAGGAATACATATGAATGGATAATGATATGTGATAAGTGGTATTATAATTATATATTCAATAAATGAATTAAATAAATATGGATATCTCGAGAGATTATAAATACTAGAATGGTGAGTGAACCCAGTTCAATAAGTGACATTGTCCATTATGATAGTCTTGAAATGAACCTCAACTAATGAAATAAGGGAATTGGGAGTGAAACTAATATACTATAATTTTCTTTCAATTGAGACTCAACTAAAGACATTTTTCCTTTTATTCTGTGAATTATACTAACTAATGTATTATTCCATTGTTATTCTCTCATGAATCATATTATTTGATTCTATTATGGTTCATGTCTTGTGGAATCTCCTGACATATTCCATTATATAAGATTATAAACTATGATATCTTAGGTATGGATTTGCATATTTCAAGGTCATGTTTTAATACAATTATGATCATGTTATGTTTATCTGATTATTGATATATCTCTTTTTTACCCTTATTAAGAATATGAGATCAGAATTTATTATGTTTCACTATTGGAAAATTCCTTTATTCCCAATGTTTTAGTAAAAATTTTGGGTATAGGGGTCTGTACGAACCTATACACATGGTTTTCCATATCATTTCAAGAGAAATACTGATGGTTGTTTGGGAAACCCATATGGCACTATTCTGGGTGAAACCCCCTATACCCACAGTTTTAGAGAACCACTGGTATAGGTTTACCACATGAACAAACAAATTATGGCAGGAAAAAACTATACAACAGTTTTCCCTCCAATAAAAAGGGTTTATATTAATATATTTAGGTAAATATTGAAATATATATACATAAATTATTTATATGGAGTAGTGAGGAACTGAGTTTTATAACGGGAGGCCACAATATTGAAACCCACAACCTGCCTTTTTAAAAAAACTATACTCGTGCTTTTAAAATAGTTCTTATAAGGCTATGAAATGGTTGAAAAAACCAATACCCACAGATCATAAAACCATGGGTATAGGTTATGAAACTATAATGAAGCATGAATTTCCCATAGTTCCCAAAACCATGGTTATAGGCCCAACACTCATTTTGAGGGGTATAACCATCGTTTTTAGCCATGGGAATATGTCATTTTTTCAGTAGTGTATCATTTCCCTAGGTTATAAAGTAATGTTTTAAATAGGTAATATCTAAGAAGAGTACTATGTGGGAAGATATTCATTGGTTTTTTTAATAATATTTATTGAGAAAAGATAAATATGTATGTAGTCTCCAAAGATAAAAATTTAATATGGTCTTTAGATATAAATTTGAAAAATTAATTCAATATTCATCTATTAACAGTTAATATATGAATATGAACTTTTTTGGTCACTATAGTTGTTATCATTAGTAAATTTAGTGAATATTTTATTATTATTTTTGATAATATTATATAAAACCATAGAGACAATTATAAGTATAGGAAAACATTCTAACAATTTTTAGATAAGATATTACGGGGTTTTCTAAAAATTCAGGCATGTATGGACAATACAAGTTGGCAAGGTTTTAGAATTGAAGAATATAGGGTTAATAATCTTGAAAAGAGTGGGTTTATTGTAACTCATCCATCATTCTGGTACAAATTGAGTTCACACTTACTATGTGATAGGTTTGACACAATTGAGGGATATTCATAGGTTAAATCAAATGTAATTTTTTAACTATAATAATGGATTTGAATATATAATGAATAAAAATGAACTGTGTAAAAATTAATGTTTTGTGGATTGATAATAATGTTTCATAACTTATAAATCATATAAATGAGTTATCCTGATTATGCAGTTCCCCACTATGATTATAACTTCTCACACTATGTTTTTTCAGTTTTAATAATGGATTGGAACATGAAGTAACTATGTTGATGATTAATGACATAGAAATTTTTTTGATTGGACTCATTAAAAAATAAATATTATTGGATATTTAATTAAAAATCTTGTTTCTATTCTTATTAAAATTTCTCAAGTTATGAATCATCTTGAGTTTCTAAATGAGAAAAAGAGAGAAAACCATTTTATTGAGTCCTTAAGGAGTTAATATATACTTTATTTTAGTGGTTCTTTAGATCCAATAGTATTAGATTAATTAATTAGTACAACTAAAAATATATTATCGAATCATTATGTTTTGAACTTTGAAAAAATATTTTGGCTATTTATTTTTTGGAAGGTGATATAAATCAATTGTGGACTCCTTCCAAGAACATGCGAAAATAAGAATAAATTAAATCCTTCGAAAGGGGTGAGTTTAATAGATTAATTTTCAATAATTATTTTACTTCTATTATTCATACCATAAAGAATAATGAACTCATCGATCTAAGAATAATTAATGAAGAAACTATTAGTACCTAAAATGAAACATTTTCCGAACATGTGTGGTATGATTTTGCTATTAACATGCAATCTAAAAGTAATATTGATTCATTCATTAGTGGGAAAGATACATGATTCAAAATGGTGTAATCCTTATAAGAAATTAGTTGATATTACTAAATAATCTAGTTATCTATTATGGTGGAAATGGATATTGAAGTTACCCATCAATATCATGTATATGATAATAAAATTTCATGACCCAACACAACAGGGCTCAGTCCACAACTCATGAATCCTTCCTCCCATAGTTCAGGGGCTATCGACTCAAACTGATTAGGAATATCATAAATATTGAAAGCCTTTTCATAAATTACTTTTACACATGCACCAAAAAACACCTCCATGAAATAGGGCATAGATTTAAAAATATAGAAAATAAAATTCATACATACATCTGTCCCAAGACAATGTATAACAGAATTAATGAATGTGTAAAACAAGGGAAAAATAAACACCCATAAAATAATAAAATTTTCTTAACCCACTCATTAGGATGATATCACTTCCAAATAAAAAATCCATAAAGATCCTTGGACCATATCCTGTAAAAACGTTGGCCGGTCTTGCTCACTAGGCTTTGCCTTCCATGTGTTCTCTAAGGAATATATCTAATATAATGCCTAATTCAACTGAAAAAAGTTGTTCTAGATTTTCCCATCTATGGGTGATTATAAAAATACAATGTAGGTACCCCAAAAACACCCAAATGAAAAGGGATAAAATGAAAGGCCATAGTCTGCTTGACCTAACCATAGGGAACCCAATCGAGAGATGAGCTCCCTCATGAACCATCTTCATCTATACATGACTAACCAGATGTGTTCCCAATGTTTATAAACCTATACACACGAAAAAACAACAAGGACTCTTAGAATCACCTAGATATATTCATATTAAACTAAAATACAAAAGAGATTCTAACCTCATTGGTTATAAGATTCTACTTGAGGCTCTAGTGGAAATATAGAACAATGACAAAACACTCCACAAGATCCTTAATCCAATATGGAACCTATATCATTAAAAAAACACAATAAGTAACGTCATTATGATTCTTGATGGCTGGTTTAAGAGAACTCTGTCAATCAGGGACAAACCAGTAGGTCGATTTCTATTGCCCAACACCATAGGTTCTACCAACAGTAACCCACTCCCAATGCAAGGTTGTAAGAAACCTTCTGGGGAGTCCCACACCTCTCCACTATATTGAGTGCAAGGAGAAATTCTACAAACTATACATCATGTGAATCATCTCTAATGAGAGATAATGGAGGGACCCAAACCTCACCACTGCCCTAAATATGATGGAGTAATAACTCTAAAACAACCTGTGAATCCATTGTCACTCTTGAATGGATTGGATGACACCACAATCCAGAGGGTGAAAAAAATATTTACATGGTACTACATGTATCTAGTGGAGGGTCCTACTCTTCCTAATGGATCAAAACATATGAGGGAGAACCAAATCTAGAAGAGGACCTTCTCCTCACGATTTCTAGATGAAAGTCGAGTACTTCCCATAAATGAGGACCTATAACCTATTATTATAGGGTAGTATATATCATCGGATAGATAAACTGCATCTTAATATGACAGAGGTGTAAAACACTATATATAGAGGACCTACATCCTTGAATGAAATGGGAGTACCAATCTACCAGCATGATCATTATAGGGGACTCACACCCTAACACGACTTGGGAGTACAGACCCCATGCCGGAGGACCCACACCCATGTACGAAATAGGTGTACCAACTCTCCTAATACAACATCTATGACAGACCTTCACCTTTGAAGGATAGGGTAGTTCCAAAACCAAGGAATGATAACAAACACCCAAACATAATAAGGGAATAACCACTCGATTTATAGGTAACATAGGGAGGAAATGTTCCCTAACACAACAGGGGAGTAAAGACTCCTTGTATAGAGGACCCACAACCTAGTCCAATAGGGGAGTACCTACTATATCTAGAAAAAAAGTATAGAGGTCCCAAACACTGGAACAATAGGGGAGTTTTGTCTCAAACTATATAAATTATACATGGAACCTGTACCCTTTTTTGACATCAGAGTACCGTCACTAAGAGAAATATCACATTGGTAGAGAACCCACACCCACGACATGGGATTTTAAATCTCTACCAAAGAATATAGGTAATGGAAACCTGTATATTGATGTAACATAGGAGTACTAGCCAAAATATATCTCTCTAAGAACCTCACTAATCTACAACATTGGTCAGGCACCATTTAAGGGAGAATCATGCTTATCATACCTTTCATTGTAACAAATCCTAAGATAGGGGTACCCCTCTTAGACACAATCTGGGACCACTTTCCTATCTGCCTAATATGCTTAGTAGAACCCCATATTTTGAGGATAGTGAAAGGTTGCAACCCTGATGTCAACCTAGTGATCCACCCTTTTCAATGACCATTATTAAGCACCGCTACCACAATATTATTCTTGGGTCACAACACATCTAATCATAGTAGCCAGAATAGAGCCCCGCCATCACATTTTACATCGAACAATTATACTGATAAGTTACATGCTAGCTTAAATATGAGTTCTAGATAGGAGACACAGAAGGTGGAAGATATTGACAAGATGTTGAGGGAATTATAACAAATGAACTGTTGTTCACATATCGTGGGAACCTATCGATGAACTTAGACACATATCAAAATTGTGTAGCATTCCTATCCATGTAGTGGTACATGTCGTGTACAACCTGTACACATCGTATCTTTCCCCACCACATGACCATGTTCTTCCTCTTCATGGCTTGACTATCCATGACTCACACATGGAATTTACCACCGTGTACACAGTGTGTCTAGGATAAATATCCTCTTGTTCATGTAATTTTCCCCTTCCATTGTCCATCACCCTATTTTCATGCACTTTGGCCTTGTTGATCCACAAGACCATGAAATGATACATGGCTATGCTAGCCATATCTTTAGGCCACATGACATGGGGTCACTACACCATGTGTAAACCTAGTACATGAAACAGTATACACAAATTTAATCTTCCCCAAATGGTAAAAAATACATTTCATGTTCAATTAGTCTACAAGAAATATATATATATATATATATGGGTATTATGATGGGAATCTTCCTACGAGTTACCCAATTGACCTCGATATTCCCAAAAACCTACATATCAACCTAGAAGGGATATCATGCAATCATAATAGGGATCTAAAACATCAAAACAAAAAACAATGGGGGATCATGAATATAACTCAAATACACATACCTTTTTTGTGAAATGATAATACTTTGGGTGTAGAACAATTCCTAGATCATTCATCTCTTCGATCTGATGATGATAGGTGCCAAGAATAGAGATCATCAATAATTCATCACTTCAATTCTTGCATTGTTTCATCCATAAACCATAGTGTGATAGGATGTTCTCTTCTCTATTATTTATAAGTGAAAAAAAAGTTTTGGGTGGGTGGAATTGATTCTAATAAATTAAAATCAATTTACTCCATTTTTAATGTGCCTTCATGAACTCATATTTGACCCAACACCTGGAGATGAAAAGGATTATGTAATAGATAGGTTAAAAATGTTGTTGTAAAATCTTCCATGTCCTTAGAATTCTGATCTGAGAACCCACTTAGGATTTATTCCACATTTCAAGAGAAATTTCATGCACGTGGAAAACTATATTTAATATTTTTAGTATCACCAGATTTATGATTATCAGGCCTCGTAATCCAATAAAAAATCGCTCCAGGATTGAGAAATATTCATAGAAATATTCCAAAATTTTATAGTCTAAACAGAGTCCTTAAATTTTCCCAAAAAAATGTCATTTTATCCCTAAAGAGTCAAATCCAAGGCACAATGAAAACAAACTAATCTCTAAACTGGAATTTACATACCAATAATATCTAGATGGGTTCCAGTATCACTTACAAGTACACACGAATTTGAAAATACATGAAAATATCACACTCACATCAAGTTATAACTAGGTCGACACCATGGATCAAGCGAGAACATATCTCCTCAGCTACGACAGTCGGAAAAAACTAGGAACCATGGTTTATCTACATTCATAGTGTTTAGTGGTAACCCACCTTTTAACTATTCTAGATACTAACATAGCCCCATAGAACACATCCACCCAGATGAAATACACCAAAAACCTCCTCTAAAATCTTGAATTAAGGATGATGCTGAGCCTGAGAGTCTACCAATGAACAAACTAGATCGTTAAAATGTAAACACATGGTATGACTAGGCCCTTAGACTATGAATTTCATATTGATTCACATCCCACCAAACCAAAAATTCCACCACACCCCCAGTGGAATCCCAATTGAGTATGTATGATAGGAAATGAATCAACACTATAGAAACATCACAAGGTCTAACTCTGCTACTATGGAATAGTTATATCAATAGTTTTTAATCCACCAGGGTAGCTACAAAAATGGGTAAAGTTGAGAAGCTCTACTAGTGATGCTTTGACATACACCAAAACTCTATCACACAACCTCACCATAAACACACTAGAATATGAATATCAACCACCACACCTTAAAAAATCTTATTTTGGTGGAACTAAAGCACCCAAATGGTATTGATCATGTCAGAATAAAATATCTTGGTGGGGAAATGCATCCCTTTGTCTAATGAGTCCAAAGATACATAAAAAAATAACATATGGTTGCACTGAAACCCCTTGTCACCCTAGTTAAACCTCAAGGAAGAAGCAAAAAAGAAAAGAGTACATCAACACAGTGTCTTACAATTACTACCACATAATGTAGAAAGGAAACATGGCATACCTCTGTTCATCCTTATATCTTCTAGGCTAAAGGCCTACAAAGCCTAATGTTGTAATTTTCTTCATCATATAACTCCCTTAGCCTAGCATGGAATTAATGGGGGTGGTTGTGGCAACACATCAAACTATATTCCACCTCACACTACAATTCTTGCTCCTCCTCCCCATTTGTCAACTTGTGGACGACCCAACTCCAAACATTTCCTCCTCTATGGTAGTTTGTTGACCGACTCCCCCATAGTATCATGATTGGTTGGAAAATATCTATAAATATGTCCCCAGTTGTATCGATCATAATAGAATCTTTCCTATGGATGAATTGATCCCTAGAGTGACTCATATTCTATAGGGCCATGTGCCTGAGTATGGGCCTGAGTATGAATCATACTCGACGATCATGCCAATTGTTGTATTCCAACTACTATAGATGAATCAACTAGTTTACCACCACTATAGACCAAATCCACACATTACTCTTACAAAAAAAAATATAATCCACTAGCTCAATCCAATACCACTGCAAAATTAGGAAATAATAAGTAAACCACACACACTTATATGTCTTTTTTGGGTCCCTTCTCAATGGTCGAATATTTGAACAACGTCTCTTGTACCATATCGAGGGAATATCAAAATAAGTCTATGATCATTTTTGAAAACACTTCAATGTACATGCTACCATTTGAAGCTATAAAATCTCCTAGAGACACACTTATCTCAACATGGATTGGTAAAACTCTTCCCTGAGGATTTTATCAAACTCCACCCAAGTGAGTTTCGCTTTATCATTGGTCCACACCACTAGACTCCACCATTGACTAGATGAACCCTACAGAAGGCTCACCTCTTATACCACCATATAATCAGGAGGTGTCCTCACATGGCTGAAAAAACACATGGCTTCCCCTATCAAATCATTAGCTTCATGGAGATATTGATCAACATGTTTCATTAGAGGTTACTGCCTCTAGAACATATAAAACACAATCAACCGATATATATCCTCTTCTAGAACTACCAACACATCCAGATTATCAACACATGGTTGATCAAGTAGAGAACCACCCAGAGGTAAGACCTTATAATTTTTGACCTACACTAAATTATATTATGCAGATGTATTTTCATCCAAATAATTCCATATAAACCTTCTGGATAACAAAATAATAGAATCCTAAAATTGATTTAATATAAACCATTTTCAAAATTTATATTTGGAGAGATGAATCAAGAAAAAAAGAGACCCCTGGCCCATTCATATATGATTCATGTACGATTATTTCCCTAAGAACAGTGTCCTTATTTGTTTATTTGAAAATAATGTTATACGATTTTTGATGAATAAATAAATCTGTTACTGAACCAACACCAAAACCTCTAGCTTAAGAGTTGATATCAAAATATTCTAACACTGGTGCTATGAAGCCTAAAATAATCACGTGGCACTATGGTCCAATAGTAGAAAACATCTCCAATACCACACTATCACAACTCAGCATGATGTGGTCAGGGCTAAAACCCCACAAGCATGCCTCCAATAAGCCAAGACCTAAAAAACTAAAGCCTCATGGGAATAAAACAAATATGGAAAAGATTTTTCTAATGTACCTATACGTGCACACGCACAAACACATACATGAAATAGTTTAGAGAGATTAAAAATATGGAAACTAAAATGCATGTATAAATATATATCATATCAATGTACAATAGATATACTAAATCTATAAAAAATAAAAATAAACACATCCACCATCAACTTTGAAAGTGTCAAAACAATTGAGTATAGGGTTATTACTTTAAAATGAAACTACAAGAAATATCTTTTTCCTTGATCCGATAAACACCTCGACCAGTGTACCTCAATTAGTTCCACCTTCATCTGGCCCTCTAGGGACACTGTCAAAATGAATGTCGTCTGCATAAGACACATCGCTTTCAGGAAAAAACAATGTAGGGGTGAGAATAATAATACTTATTGTGATTTCAAAAAAATCCCACAAGAAAAGGGAGAAACTGAATATAAATGATCTTCTTGACCTTGCCATTTGGAACCTAATCATGAGAGAAACACCATCTCGAACCATACTCACCTATGAATTACAAGTCAGCTCAATCCACAAGGGTGTCAACCCAAACTTGTCAAAACACAAAAAGGACTCCTAGAATCATCCATATATACTCGTCTCAACTCAGGTATAATGAGGTTCTGACATCATAGTAGGCTACATGATTCTACATGAGGCTATAGATGTAACATAAAAATAGGAGAACACACTCTATGAGCTTTAAAATCCAAGATTTCACCCATTCTTGAGATACAATCAATCAAGAACAACTCTACCATTCTTGAGGGTATCTCTAATAGAATCTGATTCACTGGGAACAACTCACTATTTCAAACTCTAGTTCCAATATCTAGAGCTTCTCCCTATGATATTCTATAACATGTGCTTGGTTGTAAGAACCCTAATATAGAGGCTTGTCTCTCACAACATCCTATAGTTTAGGGAACAATAATTCATACTATGCATCAGAAGAATCCTCTCAAAAGAGAGAGAATAGAGAGAACCACACATCACCACTACCTCATAATCATGGGAGTACTAAATCTTAACCAACACACGAAGCCTATTTCACTATTTAATTGAGTATCCCACACCTCAATACGTTGATGGAGCACAAAATACTATCTAGGTACTACATATAACTTGTGGAGGATCCTACTCCACATAATTGTACTCAATAGAATTGGGAGATCCAACTCCAATGGATGACCCACACCCCATAACTACTCAAATATGTGGGATTACTACTCTTAACATAAGGAAAAAACCATGGTAGAAAAGGTGTTTAAATATCAAAATATAGGGGATACACACCCTGATATAAAAGGGGTGTATAGATACATATATAGAGGACCCACACCCTATCACAATAGTAGAGAGCCACTCAACCAACATGATCACTATGGGTGGATATCACCCTAACTCAAAAGTGGAGTTCCGATATAAGGCCCCGGCCTTAAACCTTACTTAATATTGAATTATATGAATAATTCACGTCGAGGATTTTTTTAGGTTTAGAGTTTTAGAGAATTAGAACATAACTATTACATATCAAAAGATTACAAAGTACTCACTTCTACTAAGTTTCCTTAATAAAAAAAACTCTTAAAAAGAAACGTGTCTAGTTCCATGTTTTATATAGGATGACATTCCCTTGATCCCATCCTTGACCTTATTCCAAATTAAGTCCTGTGAAAAAATTTCAAAAAACATACTTGGGGTGAGCATAAAAAGCTCAGTAAGGGATACAGGTAGAATGAAAATTGTTAGTTTTTCAATCATCAAATAAACCATATATACTCTATCAAAGTAATACCTTAACCTTCATGAAGTAGTAAAAACTCTTCACTGAATAAAGTATCATTACTTACCTTTTTTTAACCAAAGGATTACCATAAAATCCATAAAAAGAACACATAACATATATAAAGGTAACTTGGGACATAAACATACTTAATTGGAATAACCATACGGTCGACTTCCACACATATAACTTAATGGAATAGCCATACGGCCAATTTCCATACATACATAATGGAATAGACATACGACCGACTTCCATACCCAATGAATTGGAGGTTATAACGTAACCACCCGTCCTGGTATTCACGGCACCACCCTTCATATGGTTTATAACGTAACCACCCATTAAAATGTCCAAGTACCAGTATAAAATCATAAAACATAAAACCAATATAAAGGAATGATAACATTTCCACATTTCAATCACAATATATAATAAATATATTGACATAATAGAATCCTTTTTCACAACCTTTTTCAATACCAAAATACATAAAAGAGTATATGGTATTTATTTTATTCTAAAAATATTACGGCTTGTTGAGAAAGCCAAAGACCAAATAATACTCGCGGCGGCGGAAATGGTCGTTGTCGCCACATACGTTAAAAGAAACATTCATTTTTGTCATTTTGTAAAACGCTTCGTAGAAAAATATTCCTTTTATATAAAAGTAAAAGTCAAAGGGGTTTATACACCGTATAAAAGAAAGTTGTGTATAAAATGAAATATGCCTCAATAAAAGGAGATTGAGACAAAGTCCCTTACCTCGAGTCCGACTTGACTCGATCGTTCTTTAACGTCCTGAATAATAAACTTGATTTAATTTATACTTGATTAAGAACCTTTTTAAAGTTCATTATTCCTTTTATATCACTTATTTCCATGTTATAATCATTATTTAACCATTTAAGTTAATAATGTTTCTTTTCTCAATATTTGGTTCTTATGTCGAAAGTGGACTTCTTACAATTACATGTTGTTCGTGTGGTCAAAGGTTCTTTATATACAGAATGAAATTCCCGATTTGGATATAATATGTATCATATATATCCAGCATATACATGTATTTATAATATTACATAATCATTTATGTGTAAGAAATGAAATGCACTGTTCATGGAGACGGTAAGTCGTACGTACGCATGAGTGCTACTTTCATTTCTTTGTCATATTAATGGAATTAAAACTAAATGAGAGGTATGTATATTTTAATTCCAGAATTATATTCATCATTTAGATATATAATTAATTATATATATCCATTATATATATGTACTTTTAATAGTACATTACATTTGGGGATAAGAAATGAAATGCACCGTTCATGGAGATGGTAAGACGTACGTACGCATGAACGCTACTTTCATTTCTATATAATACTTTAATGGAAAGAAATAATAATAATATAGAGGTATATTATAATTCCAGTATAACATCATATATAATTACTTTAAATCCATCCTTTACACGTACCACATATGGCATTAACGAATCACATCACTTTGAGGGGGAGGTAGTCCGAACTTCCTTAAATGAAGATATCGTGTTTACCCATAATGGAAACCATAAAGGTATGCCCAAAATGAAAAATACAGAAGCTTAAAGAAAAAAAATAAACATATTATATATCATATATAAAAATAGTGACATCATAATGGCCACCTTTGAAGGTGTTAAATGAGTATTGAACAATCATCGTTTCGGGAGGCAGAATTTCTCCATCCACGGAAACCGTATGTTCTTTAACCATTTGATGTAGTTGTGTGAGAGTGTAGCTAGAATAAATCTTATAAAAACATACTAGTATATTGAATATATTGGTTTTGTTACAAAAGAAGTAAATAAAAAGAGTTTAGAGGGTTGGAGAAGCAAAATAAAACAAATGAACAAGAGAGAATGAATTACCTTTAAAAGTGTAACTCCTTTTGATTTGAGCCTAAAGGCTTCCTTTGAAAGGATTCTGCCCAAAGGGAATCATCTAGGATGAGTAGAGGTATGTGGAGAGAGTAATTGGTCAGGGTTTTGCCGAGCCAAAGGCTTGAGGAGTGTGTGAAATGTGGTAGAGGTGGGGGCCTTTTATAAGAGGAGAGGAGGGGCACTTTTGGAAAGTAAAGAAATATTACTTTATTTGAAAATGTGTTTCGGTTTTAAAAGGTCCCACATTGATATAATTCGTGGATAAGGTGACAAGGGTTCGAAATCCACTCATCCAATTTGTTTTGGACATGTGTAGTTCATAGATTTTACATTATCTTTCCATTTTATTTAAATCATCAAATAATGATGTAATCACTGCATCATTATTATGTCATAAATAAAATAATTTATATAATGTATAAAAATTATAAAAAAATACTATGATGTAGGAAATCTTTTTAGATTTCCAATGACTATTTATAATAAAAAATATGGCTTGTATAACCCCATTTAAAGTTTATTTAGTAAAACATATCATGTTTGTGTCATTTTTACTTTTACATTAAATAAAAAGTTATTTATGTCATTTCCCAACCAAAGTGGCTCCATGGGGTCCCCAAGTTGACCCATGGATTTTCTTGGTCGTCCATGACACAACCAATGAGGGTAGGGCATGCGTCAAGCTCATCTTATTTTATTAAAGCATTATTTTTACCTTAAACTACACTAATTACCACTAATCGCGATTAAAAACTTAATAAGTTACTATTCACCAAAAAATTATTATAATCTCATTGAACCACATTTTACTTCTTAATGACAACCATGTATGTCGGATTTTTGAAATTCAAAACACAATGATGGAAATATTTCATTTAAACGGAAAATCAGTCTTTATAAGTACCACTTAGTGGTTTCACTATTCATCAAAAATTGAAGTTTTTTAGAAAATTACCAAAAATTAACCCTAAGCTATATTTGATATTAAGAATTCAAAAATGAAGTCTATTTTACAAAATTCAAAACATATAAGTCACATTAATTAAATTAATAATTAATTCCCGCTGTCAGAGCAAATAGCGTGTTTTTATAAAACAATAAGTATTAATAGATTGACACCAGTTTAAGTCCAATTTCAAAGTTTAATTGATTCCAATGACCACTATTGGATTAAATGGTAAAAATATATTTATATTACACATTAAGAACAATTCAAAAGATAATCTAATCATATAAATAAATTATATTAAAAAGTAGTTTTGATGTAAAATGCAGTATTTTTCACTATTCGTTAAAAAATGAACATTGCCAGAAAAATACCAAAAATTCACACAAAGTAAATTTTGATGTCCCAATCATAAAGAATAAGTTTATTTTGACAAAAATAGTTTATAAAATTGTCAAAAGATAGATTCAAAAATGGTTTGCCATCAAAAGGCAGTAAAACAATCTTTTAAGAATATTAGTGTATTCCATGCATAAGAATGTATTTATTTTCATTTTAATCCTCTATAACACTATCTTAATCATTAATAGACATAGATAAAAATATATATTATTCATTACTTACTTGTGATGTTACATCCTTCCCCCCTTTAGAAAATTGCGTACCCGCAATTTATTTACATATCGAATAAATGGGGGTACTTATCCCTCATTGCATTTTCAGATTCCCATGTTGCCTCTTCCATCATGTGGTTTTTTCACAAAACCTTTACCTGATTAATCAACTTATTCCGTAAAACTTGCTCCCTGTGGTCATGAATCTGGACCGGTTATTCCTCATAAGATAGGTTCTCTTCCAGCTGAACTACCTCTAGACTCAAAACATGAGATGGATCTGGAATATACATTCTCAACATCGAAACGTGAAAAACATTGTGTACCTGAGATAAACTCGGAGGTAAAGCCACTCAGTATGAAACTGATCCAACTCTCTCCAGAATTTCGTATGGTCCAATGAACCTTGGACTCAACTTTCCTTTCTTACCAAATCTCATCACACTTTTCCAAGGAGAAACCTTGAGAAAAACATGATCACCTACCTCGAAAGATAGATCCTTCCTCCGGTTATCCGCATAACTCTTCTGCCTGCTCTGAGCTGTTCTCATGTGTTTCTGAATCAGCTGAACTTTTTTTTCCATCTCTTCTACCAATTCTGGTCCCATCAGCTTCCTTTCACCCACTTCATCCCAGAAAGCTAGAGTTCGACACCGCTTCCCATATAATTCCTGAAATGGTACCATCTGTATACTGGAATGAAAACTGTTATTATATGAAAATTCAACCACAGAAAGATGTTGGTCCCAACTTCCCTGATAATCCATAGAACATGCTCATAGCATATCCTCCAATGTCTGAATTATTCATTCTGACTACCCATCTGATTGAGGATGAAAAGATGTACTAAAATTTAATTCAGTACCCAACGACTTCTGAAGGCCTTTCCAAAAGTTACATGTGAACATGGGATCACGATCAGATACAATGGAGAGAGGAACTCCATGTAACCTGACTATCTATTTAAGATAAAAACTGGAAATTTGATCTAGGGAAAAAGTATCTCGCATAGCAAGGAAATGAGCAGATTTGGTCAAGCAATCAACAATAACCCAAATTGCATTATTACCTCGAGATGTCCTTGGTAATCCCACAACAAAGTCCATGGATATGTTTTCCCATTTCCACTCTGGCACTGGTAAAGGCTGAAGCATCCCTTTCAGTAACTGCCGCTCTGCTTTAACCTGTTGACATGTCAAACACTTCACAGTAAAATCAGTAATGTCTCTTTTCATTCCATCCCACCAGTAATACTCCCGCAGATCTCTGTACATCTTAGTACTGCAAGGATGAACTGAAAACGGGGAACTATGAGCCTCACATAACAACTCATTCTTCAACTGTGAATCACAAGGCACAAATAACCTCTTCCCAAACCTCAAAACACAAACACAAACTTATCCAAGAACTCATGGAAAATTTTATTCATAAGGTCCATGAATACCACAGGTGAATTGGTTAACCCAAAAGGCATAACTACAAATTCATAATGGCCATATCTAGTACGGAACGAAGTATTCAGAACATCTTCTTATTTTACTTTCAACTGATGGTACCCTGGCCTCAAGTCAATCTTCGAAAAATACTGAGCTCCCTGGAGCTGATACCACTTCATTCGATGGACCAACATCTGCTAAAGTTGTTGCAAAGGATTTCACCACCCCTTTCTGATTATAGTCTGGCTGCATTCCCCCAGTTGAGTTCTTCGTTGGACACTCATTTGCATAATGAACCATTTCATTACACTTAAAACATCTTACCGTTGTCTTTTCATTTCCTGCTTGATCATCTTCCTTACAGTTACGAGCAATATGACCAGACTTACCACACCGAAATCACTTACCAGACTTGGATAAACATTCTCCAGGATGCATTTTACCACACTTCTCATAGGATGGATATTTGGTTTTCTTACCTCCTTGCTTCTTTGATGAATTCTTCCCCTTTCCCTACCAACTAGACCTCTTATTCTGTTGTTTGTCATAGAACACCTGATCATCGACAATCTCTATTTCCACCTTCTCCGCACATTGAACATGTTTTTCATAACTTTTTAACTCACGAGAATCTAAAGCCCTTCGATACATTGGCTTTAACCCTGAGTAAAAATGGTTTATTTTACTATCAAGATCTCGTATGAAGTTTGGGGCATACCTTGCCAATCGAGTGAACCTTTCTTCATAAGCAGCCACTGAATCATCCTCCTGCCTCAATTCTAGGAACTATTTTTCCATCCTAAGAAGAACCACCTTAGGAAAATATTTCTCAAGAAACATACCTTTGAATTCGTCCTAGTGAAGATCCTCAATCTCATCACTATACCTTATAATTTTCACCATCGCCCACCACTGATCAGCTTCACCTTCAAAACAGTAAACAGAAAGACTAACCTTTTGATTTTCTAAACACCCCATGACATCAAAAATCTTCTCCAGTGCTTTAATCCACCCTTCAGCTTGCACAGGGTCAGATGATCCTCTGAATGATGGGGGATGTTGCCTCATGAAATGTTCCACCACTGACATGTTCCTCTGCGGTTGGTCTGGCGGATCTCGTGCATGGATACCACCACCGTTTGTAGCCTGATTCAACTGCGCCATTACTGCAACAAACTGTTCAGTTCAAATTCCGACCATCTCAGGATGCTGATTCGGAAGGTTATTTCCTTTTGTATGCCTTCTTAGCACTGCTTCCCTATTTCCTCTGTGGAAAATCAATCTGAACAAACATGTCTTAGATGAAGAAACATGGTAATCTTCAAATGCTATATCATTTCAAAGAAAAAAAAATATTTTTGGATAATCATTTAATAGAATTATAACTCCTAAAGTTATATAAACCAACCTCTGATACAAACTATAAGGCCCCGGCCTTAATCCTTACTTAATATTGAATTAAATGAATAATTCACGTCGAGGATCTTTTCAGGTTTAGAGTTTTAGAGAATTAGAACATTACTATTACATCTCAAAAGATTACAAAGTAGTCACTTCTACTAAGTTTCCATAATAAAAAAAACTCTTAAAAAGAAATGTGTCTAGTTCCATGTTTTATATAGGATGACATTTCCTTGATCTCATCCTTGAACTTATTCCACATTATGTCCTGTGAAAACATTTCAAAAAAAACTTGGGGTGAGCATAAAAAGCTCAGTAAGGGATACAGGAAGAATGAAAACTGTTAGTTTTTCAAACATCAAATAAACCATATATACTCTATCAAAGTAATACCTTCACCTTCATGAAGTAGTAAAAACTCTTCACTGAATAAAGTATCATTACTTACCTTTTTGTAACCAAAGGATTACCATAAAATCCATAAAAATAACACATAACATATATAACGGTAACTTGGGACATAAACATACTTAAGTGGAATAACCATACGGTCGACTTCCACACATATCACTTAATGGAATAGCCATACGGCCAATTTCCATACATACTTAATGGAATAGCCATACGGCCGACTTCCAAACCCAATGCATTGGAGGTTATAACGTAACCACCCATCCTGGTATTCACGGCACCACCCGTCATATGGTTTATAACGTAACCACCCGTTAAAATGTCCAAGTACCAGTATAAAATCATAAAACATAAAACCAATATAAAGGAATGATAACATCTCCACATTTCAATCACAATATATCATAAATATATTGACATAATCGAATCCTTTTTCAAAACAATTCTCAATAACAAAATACATAAAAGAGTATATGGTATTTATTTTATTCTACAAACATTACGGCTTGTTGAGAATGCCAAAGACCAAATAATACTCACAGGGGCGGAAAAGGTCGTTGTCGCCGCGTACGTTAAAAGAAACATTCCTTTTTGTCGTTTTGTAAAAAGCTTCATAGAAAAAGATTCCTTTTTCATAAAAATAAAAGTCAAAGGGGTTTATAAACAGTATAAAAGAAAGATGTGTATAAAACGAAATATGCCTCAATGAAAGGAGATTGAGATGAAGTCCCTTACCTCGGGTCCGACTTGACTCGATCGTTCTTTAACGTCCTGAATAATAAACTTGAGTTAATTTATACTTGATTAAGAACCTTTTTAAAGTTCATTATTCTTTTTATATCACTTATTGCCATGTTATAAACATTTTTTAACCATTTATGTTAATAATGTTTGTTTTCTCAATATTTGGTTCTTAATTCGAATGTGGACTTATTACAATTACATGTTGTTCGTGTGGTCAAAGGTTCTTTATATCCAGAATGAAATTCCAGATTTGGATATAATATGTATCATATATATCCAGCATATACATGTATTTATAATATTACATAATCATTTAGGGGTATGAAATGAAATGCACCGTTCATGGAGACGGTAAGTCGTGCGTACGCATGAACGCTACTTTCATTTCTTTGTCATATTAATGGAATTAAAACTAAATGAGAGTTATGTATATTTTAATTCCATAATTATATTCATCATTTAGATATATCATTAATTATATATATCCATTATATATATGTACTTTTAATAGTACATTACATTTGGGGATAAGAAATGAAATGCACCCTTCATGGAGACGGTAAGCCGTACGTACGCATGAACGCTACTTTCATTTCTATCTCATACTTTAATGGAAAGAAATAATAATGATATAGAGGTATATTATAATTCCAGTATAACATAATATATAATAACTTTAAATACATCTTTTACACATCCCACATATGTCATTAACGAATCACATCACTTTGAGGGGGCGGTAGTCCGCACTTCCTTAAATGAAGATATCGTGTTTACCCATAATGGAAACCATAAAGGTATGCCCAAAATGAAAAATACATAAGCTTAAAGAAAAAAATAAACATATTATATATCATATATAAAAATAGTGACATCATAATGGCCACCCTTGAAGGTGTTAAATGAGTATTGAACAATCATCGTTTCGGGAGGCAGAATTTCATCATCCACGGAAACCGTATGTTCTTTAACCATTTGATGTAGTTGTGTGAGAGTGTAGCTCGAATAAATCTTATAACAACATCCTAGTATATTGAAGATACTGGTGATGTTACAAAAGAAATAAATAAAAAGAGTTTAGAGGGTTGGAGAAGCAAAATAAAACAAATGAACAAGAGAGAAAGAATTACCTTTAAAAGTGTAACTCTTTTTGATTTGAGCCTAAAGGCTTCCTTTGAAAGGATTCTTCCCAAAGGGAATCCTCTAGGATGAGGAGATGGATGTGGAGAGAGTAATTGGGCAGGGGTTGGCCGAGCCAAAGGCTTTAGGAGTGTGTTAAATGAGGTAGAGGTGGGGGCCTTTTATAAGAGGAGAGGAGGGGCACTTTTGGAAAATAAATAAATATTACTTTATTTGAAAATGTGCTTCGGTTTTAAAAGGTCCCACATTGATAAAATTCGTGGATAAGGTTATAAGGGTTAGAAATCCACTCATACAATTGGTTTTGGACATGTTTAGTTCATAGATTTTACATTATCTTTCCATTTTATTTAAATCATCAAATAATTATGTCATCGCAGCATCATTATTATGTCATAAATAATTTAATTTATTTAATGTCTAAAAATTATAAAATAAATACTATGATTTAGTAAATCTTTTTAGATTTCCAATTAATATTTATAATCAAAAATCTGACTTGTATAACCCCATTTAAATTTTTTTTAGTAAAACATATCATGTTTGTGTCATTTTTACTTTTACATAAAATAAAAAGTTATTTATGTCATTTCCTAACCAAAGTGGCTCCATGGGGTACCCAATATGACCCATGGATTTTCTTGGTCGACCATGACACAACCAATGAGGGTAGGACATGTGTCAAGCTCATCTTATTTTATTAAAGCATTATTTTTACCTTAAACTACACTAATTACCACTAATCGCGCTTAAAAAGTTAATAAGTTACTATTCACCAAAAAATTATTATAATCTCATTGAACCACATTTTTCTTCTTAATGACAACCATGTATGTAGGATTTTTAAAATTCAAAACACAATGATGGCAAAATTACATTTAAACGGAAAATCAGTCTTTATAAGTACCACTTAGTGGTTTCACTATTCATCAAAAATTGAAGTTTTTCAGAAAATTACCAAAAATTCACCCTAAGCTATATTTGATATTAAAAATTCAAAAATGAAGTCTATTTTACAAAATTCAAAACATATAAGTCACATTAATTAATTTAATAATTAATTCCCGCTGTCAGAGCAAATAACGTGTTTTTATAAAACAATAAGTATGAAAAGATTGACACCAGTTTAAGTCCAATATCAAAGTGAAATTTATTCCAATGACCACCATTGGATTAAATGGTAAAAATATATTCATATTAAATATTAAGACCAATTCAAAAGATAATATAATCATATAAATAAATTATATTAAAAAGCAGTTTTGATGTAAAATGCAGTATTTTTCACTATTCATTAAAAAATGAACATTGTCAGAAAAATACCAAAAATGCACACAAGGTAAATTTTGATGTACCAATCATGAAGAATAAGTTTGTTTTGACAAACATAGTTTATAAAATTGTCAAAAGATAGATTCAAAAATGGTTTTCCATCAAAAGGCAGTAAAATAATCTTTTAAGAATATTAGTGTATTCCATGCATAAGATTGTATTTATTTTCATTTTAAGCCTCTATAACACTATCTTAATCATTAATAGACATAGATAAAAATATCTATTATTAATTACTTACTTGGGATGTTACAACCGACCCCAGCCAAGAGGAAGCACTCCATCATACAACATGGGAGTACGAACTCTGTTGGAACAACAAGTATAAAGGACCCACACCAAAGAATTAAAGGGCTATTCTGACAATAAGGATAGAGAAACTGAACCCTAACATGATGAGGGAGTATATACTCTATCTATACATCACATATAGAAGGATTATGACCATATATGATAAGGGGTTACTGAATACATGAATAGAGTAGCCATAACCTAGTCCAATACAATTGTACATTCTCTATCTAGCTAATTAGTATGGAGGGACCACACCCAAGAAAAATAGTGGAATACTCCTCTAACTAAAAGAGCAATACAAGGAACCCATGGCCTATTCCAATGGGGAGTACCACCGAAGATAAAATTAACACATAGGTAGAGAACCTACACCCATGATGTAGGATTTTTTTATTTCCCAAAGAAGGGTGGTAAGGGAAACTTTTTATCTGATTCCATCGGAGGTACCATTACTAGAATCTTTATCTAACAACCACATTGATCTATAGTATCATTCAAGAAATGAAAAAAATAGATTCATCCTTATCATACATCACATTGCAACCAAGCCATATATAAGGGACATATTCTTGACAAAATAGCAGAGAACTAATCAAAAAGCCTAATGATTCTAGGGGACCCATATTCTAAGGGAATAAGTAAATGTTATCACCCCAATGTCATCCCAATGATCCTCCATGATCAATAACCAATGTTACGAAAACCCACTTTAATGTATTTGTTGACTCGTGCCACATTGTGTCTTCTAATCTAAAATGGAGGTCACCATTGCATTCTATGTGGAAAACTATTCAGGATAGGCTAATGGAACACTTAAATCCGTTTTTTTAAAATGATATAATAAAGGGGGAAGAACTCAGAAAATCATAAGGGATGTACATGACATGACCTGGGGTCCAAAAGACACATGAACCCACCAGAGTACCTACCCATTTCCACCATTTACTTGTAATTCCAATCCATTTAGGGGTAATAGCGTGTACAACCCATTCACTGCATGTCTTACATCACTCAAACCATGACTATGTTCTTCCAACAAATGGCTCGGCTAGTCATTCATCACACTAGACATGTACAACAAGGTACACTGTGTATCCTGGATAAATGGCATCTTGGATGTGTATTTTTCTCATTCCCAAATCTACCACCCTGTTTCCATGGACTTTAGCCATATAGTTTCACATGTCCATGTAATGTTAAATGGATACCGTGGAAATTTTCTTAGGCCACATGACATGGGATTACTACACGACATGTAACCCCAATACATTGAGGAAATTAACCAAAAGTAATCTTACCCATATGAGAATAAAAAAAGACATGTTCTAATGGCCTACATGAAATGAAAATGGTAATTTTTGTGGGAATATCTTCATAAGTCTCCTAATTCACTACGGTTTCCCCAAAACATTAATATCGACCTAGAAAGGATATCTAGATATTTGAATAGGGATCTAAAACCTTAAAATAATACATAACAAAGTTTATAAAGACCAAAAATCAAATTATCCTACATAGATGGTCAAATGTTGTAGCTTCGGCTGTAGAGCGACTACAAGATCATTATTTTCTTCAATATGATGACGATCTATGCAAATAATAGTGGTAGAAAATACCTCATTGTTTGATTCTTCCTTAGTTTCATCCTTTGTCCAAAGGGGAAGAGGAGGGTAGAAAATCCTATTATTTTGACATGCCCCTTTACATTAGTGGGGAATGGATTTTAGTAAACAAAAATAAATTAAATCCTTTTTAATCAAATCTTCCACAACACTCTTTCAAACTAACTCTTGATGATGAATTTTTTAGTTGCACCTTGGATAAACATGATGTTATGCACTAAACCACAATCTAGAAATTTTGATCCAAAAATATGATGAGAATTTTTTCCACATTTCAAAAGAAGCTACCCATGCGTCACAAAATATAGTGAATATTTTTAATATAACATCATAAAAGGTATCAAGGCTTTAGATTCATGGGCCGACTGAATTTCAATCATTAGAAATATTCTTATAAATATTACAAAGTGTAACATTTATATTAATGATTAATTTAATAAAATAATGATAGAATTAATATAAAATTAATATATATATATATATAATATTGAGTGAATATGAAAATATTATCTTTTTAGCTCAAGGGGGGATGGAAATATAAAAGAAATTATCTTCATGGACTAGAAAATGTTTTATGTGTGGAAACATATGTCATCAAAAAATCAAATAATGAAGTGATAAAAATAAAATGGTACCTAAATTTGGGTAAAAATATCTACATAATAAACCACATACATGTTAGTTTTACATGTTTTAGGAGTCTAGGACTTATGATAACTTGTGCTGAAATATGGAGGTTAATTCTGATGATCAACACATGTAACCTATTTTTCCCGAAAAAGGTAAATTTTATTCAATAAATATTTTATTTGTGAGGTAAGATAATAAAGTGGTGAAAGGTACACATACCACCCATTATATAACTACTAATGCATAATTTTATTACATATCTTCGCAAAATTTAAAACTAATTAATTTTTTATAGGTATCTCAATACCATAATCACAATGAGATGTCAAATATGTAGTGAAAATTTAAAATGGTATGATAATAATATCTCAATTTTATTATTCTTATTTAATTTATGTTTGTGGGAATATGCATCCTATAACTCTTTTTATTATTCATGTAGTTGAATTAAATGATATTTTATCGATGAATTAGATTTATTTATATAAATACCATAACAATTTCCAAGTATGAGAAGACACATTGGATATTATAAACCAAACTATGGTCAAATATTGGTGTAACAATATGTATGGACTCAAAGTAAAAATTATCTCCATTATATGGGTCTTAATTCATATTAATAATAGACGTTTAACATTGATAGTTGGAGAGAGACTCAAAATCAATGATGTCAATATAATATGAATGTTTTTTTGATGTTTTTCTAGAAGAGTTTCATAGTTTCTATGAATAATGATGACGATTTTTCTATAGAAGTAAAACATGGTGATACACTTATTTCAAAGACCCTATATCTAATGGACCTGATTGAGATTCTATAATTAAACAAGAATCTATTAGAATATTGATAATAGGTTCATTTTGAGAATTACATCCCCATGTGGTGAACCTATGCTTTTTGTTAATATGAGAGATGAATTAAAGAACCCTTTCATTGATTAGAAGTAACTGGAATGGATGAAAACCAAAAATAATTATCATATGCCTCGTGTTGATGATTTATTTGATCAAATATTATTTTTCCAATATTTTAATATGATTGATCTTTAATATTTATACCATGAATTGGGGGTGAAATGTAAATTCATACAGAAGATAACATTCCATATGAGGTATGGAAACTATAAATTTATAGTGACACCATTTTATCTTACTAACTACCAAACTATCATAATGTATTTAATAAATAATATTTTTATTTATTACCCTGATCCATTATTTTAGAAATAAGATGATATTCATATATATTATTAGTGACAAGATAATAATAAATATCACTTGTGTGTTGTAAAGAACACCTTCATGAAGTAAAAATTTAATGAAAAATACACCAAAGTGTAAATTATAGCTATAAAAAATGATTTTTTGTTCATATAATATAAATAGAGGGTATTTCATTGGATCCATAAAAGATGTATGCTATTATACATTGGCCAAAACCAACCACTGTGAACGAGATCCAAATAATTTTTTGTTTGTCTCGATATCATTAAAATATCATGGATAATTTCTCATAGGTTTCTAATCTACTAAACATGTTAATATAGATGGGATAGATTTTTTGTTGGTTTGATAAATGTGATTAAAATTTCTATTAATTCATGAGAAGGATAGCCAATGCACCTATCAATACAATAAAATATAGGGGAGAGGGATTGCGGTCGTTAGTGATGTATTGAAGAATGGAATTTGTTTCATCCTCATGTATAATAATATTGTGGTAACATATTATAGAGGAAAATAGAAGGTTCCTGATAAAAATTACAAAACGCATTATGTTGAGTAAGATATGGTAATTTTTTATTAATTATTTTAAATAGTTTTAAATACAATGAAATGTGTGAGATATTTTCAAGATCATTAAAATATTTACATTCTTATTCAATAGGAAATAGCTAAATATGTACAATAAAATATAGTTGGAGCTGATTAAATATTTTGGGTTCTCAGTATATTACCACCCTGGAATTTAGAAGAAGTTGATTGATTCATTGAGTCAATAGTATCACGATTAAATATCTATCATGAAGATCACAAAATATCCAATATTTCTATATTTGAAAATGATTGATATAGAAATCATGAATAATGTGGTGAAATATTATCTTTAAAAAATGAGTGTTCCACCATCTATCTAAGTGAAGATTAATGAAGAGGGGAAGGATGATGTAGAGTTTAAAAAGAATTTATGAAATATTATATTGTTCATTCATATTTTTTTGGAATTATATATATCATGAATAGAGTTCATTTCACAAAAATACTAGTTCTAATGAAGTAATTAATGTATTAATCTCACACTTCTTCAATCTCCATTCACCCTTTAAGTATAAATATTTATAGATATCTAAAATAATATTTATGGTGGTAAAATTTGAAGAGATAGATTGATTATTCTATATCATAGTGCTTGGTATGGAATAAAATTAAAGTAGGGAGATAATAGTCTAATGAATTGTTACATCCATTTCCCATACTATAAAGGAAATAGAAAACCATTACACATGATTTTTTCATCGAACTCCAAAAAATGTAAAAATGAAAATATTTTATTTTTATTGTGGTAAAAAACCTTAAGAATTCTGAACACTTCATAACTATTAAATAATATTTATCCCTCGAATAATTTTACTTAATATGAATTTTTAAACTGTTATGGTTTCATGGATTATGACAATATATTGTATCGGATTTGGACATGAGGTTTACAAGGAATATTCGGAGAAGTCTTCAGCAGGATCTTTATTCATAATCGTGTTTCGGTAATATTTACCATCACTAGATTGATGTTAAATATTAGAGAACCATTAAAACTATGTTGGATATGTTTATTTCATGTTATACGTATTTCAATGGTGTAGTTTGGATCAAGACCATTGTCTAGTTGAGTTTTCTTACAATAATAAACATCCGTTGAACATTTAATTAGATCATATTGAATCCAAATATGGGAAGAAGTATAGAAATATAATGTAAATGGATGAAGATAAAGAATGAACATTATTGGGACCTAATTTAATGGTTAAATTAGAGAAATAAAATTTGATCCATTAAGAACACATAATGGTAATTCATAGTTGATAAAAAATATATACTGACAACCATCAATGAAATCTATAATTTGAAGTTTTTTTTGGAATGTATTAATGTATATTTAATTGTGGAAAAAGTTATGAGATTAAAAAAGAAGGGAATTCTAAGACTTAAATATTTTGGCCAAAATAAATTTTTCTATAAAGTATGTATGTAAGCTTATAACTTTGAACTTCTACTGAAATATAACTATTCTATTATTTGTTCCTTTTTTCTCTCATGAGGAAGTACACAAATGAACATATTCCTATACATAACTCATAGGTTTTACCAATATATAATGATATTTATTTTCAATAATAAATGGTATAGATATAGTTTCATTGAATGAAGATTTTATAGAAAAATATTACTCAATTCCATAAGGTTCTTTGGAGGAATCCAAAATTTGTTAAAGATACATGGGAAACTGATGGTATGATATAACATAGATATTATAAATTTAAATATTATTGTGACATATTTTTCAGCTGTAAATTAATTTTATCTTGGGTAAAATATAACATATTTTGATTTTATGATATATTTATCCCCAAATTTTTTTTTCTTAGATAGTATGATTTATATGAAAAATTGAGTTTAAGCAAACCACAATAAAAATATTATCATATAAGAAATACCATTATAACATAGCCATTAAAATATAAGGTATGAATAAGAATAACCACATTATAAAAAATATGTATAATGGTTTTATATAATTTAAATTAATTGATAAATACATATTCAATATTTAGTAAACTAATTTTATTCTTCAAAAATACATTTTCATAAAAAATGAATTTTATTGAATTTTTAGAGAATATATTATAATTAATTTCTACCAAATATAGAAATTATATTTAATAAAATTGAAATATATTTTTAAATCATTATATGAAAATTATATTATGGTGAAATTTTGGGATTTTTTTAATAAATTTATTTTATAGTTAATATTGAAAACTAGTATTTTTATTTAAGATGCCTTTTCTTTTAAAATATTTACAAAGTTCCATTTTCTTATAAATAATTTCTAAGTAAAATCAGATTATTAATATTATTAATAATTTTACTAATTACATTAGATTTAATTTTATACTTTTTTTGTATAAATAATTTTCATTCATAAGAATATTTTTTTTCTGGAAGATAATGTTTTATCTCAAATTATAGTCTTTATTTTAATTCTCAATCTATCGCTTCTATGAGATTAATTTAAAAAATAATATCCCATATTTATAATCAGAATAATTAATATAATTTAATTGGTTCAACTCAATTTTTTTCATTAAGAAAACTAAGCATAGAAACAATTTTTCCCTTAGAAAAAGTGGCAAAATTAGGTTAAAACCATAGGGAAAAGATTTAATATTCATGTAAAAATAGTTATATCCTACAGGATGATTTTTTACCATATAAATATATATGTAGTTACGTAACATATTTTAACATATTAGTTTTTTATTTTTTAATAGCAATTTTACATTTATAAATATATGATATATATTTTTGAGTTAAAACCAATTTTAGGTCCTTACTTTTAAATGAATGGTTGGAATATGGCACTAGATTTTTCCTTTCTCGAAAAATAAAAATTCACACTTGGTTTATTATCTAAAAAATTAATTTTTGGAAACCAATTTTTTATTTTATTTCAAGGTGAAATTATATTTACTCTTAAATATTTTATTCTTCAAATAAATGTTTTTCCATGAATTCTATGTTTCTATATAAAAAGTACATTATACCACCTATAGAAATTAAATATACTAAAATGGATTCCAAATTTTCAATTATAATGTTAATTTTTTCTATAATTTTCCTTTTAATTTTTTCTTATAATTATGTTACCATGGTAAAAATTTGAGAAATGATGGTGAGTGTAAAAATGGTTTTAATGTTGTTTAACAAGGATACATGACATGAAATAAATAAAAAACCAATCAAAACATTAATGGATTTGTTTTTTAAGTACTTATCACAGATTATTTTCTAAATAATGGTGCCTTGGGTTCACTTTTCTTGATTATGACATATATTGTTTAATATTTTAAGTAATTTCTTGTGTGTACATGACCTCCTTTATAAAGGGACACCTTTATCCTCTCGATTTCACACTTTATGAGCCTTCTGTCTAATCTAACGGCTACCCATGTCTTCAATAAAATTCACTATTAAATAATCATGTGTCATTTTATTCATAAAAATAGTTAAAAGATACTAAATAATGATCCTATGAAGTCCTATTGAAGAATAGGTAGTCATCTTATCCAAAAATTTAAGAATAATTTCTTATTATTCATCCAAAAAATTTGTAACATTGAAAATAAAAAAAAATTATATATAATAAATACACCAAAATTTTATTAGTATTATTTAACAACAATTATCCATCCTTTTTCCATCAAAGGGAAATGAAATTATCTCTTATGCGTACGTACATACTACCACATCCACATAGAGATATAATTTAATGTCCAAAACCATCAATAGTGGTGAATTATTATTATGGAAAAAAGTTTATATATGATATTTTTTATATTATTTTTGTTCTGTAATATTAAAATTTAAATTATCTTCAATAATTTCTTTTTATTAGAAAATGGAAAAAACTTTTATGAGTATGTATGACCTACCATCTCCCTGAAATATTTAAATAATTTTTCTATATATTCCTTATATATATATAATTATTATATATGATATTTATGTTATGAATAACATTTTGGAGACTATATAACCATAATCACTAGTCAAGGAACAAAACTTCCAAACCAAAACTCAAAAAAAAAAAAATAACTAACACCTAGAAATAATTATTTTAATATGTTTTCATAAATAATTAGTAGTTAAATAATTATAAGTAGATAATATATGATATTATATGTATGTGAATTAATCTAATATAAAATTATAAAAAATAATATTTATTATATATAAGGATTCTTTTTTTCTAAGCACGTTTAACTTTGGGTAAGATATTCTAATCTCACTTTTTGTTTTTGAGAGATTCATGCCATATTCACCAAATGATTTTTCATGTGGTGTATATAATAATATTTAATTTACATTATGAATATTATCATTAAAATAACATGGATTTAAAAATCCCTATATGTATATTTCTTTCATTAGGATTTAATTAAAATATTACCAAATTTGTAATTGAATTATAATATAATCTCTTTTTTTAGTAGGATTGTTTATCAATTTATTTTCAATAACAAAATTTCATGATGAAACATTCAATAATATCATAAATTCAGTTCTACTCATCTAGTTAGTTTAATTTTAAGTAAATAGTAAAAGTTAACATTATTTGGTACATAAAATGATAGAGATGAATGTTTTTAAGAAATAAACATTATTTCATCTTTGGTTGAGAATCATTTTCTTCCATTTTTTGGTCTTTTAAAAATATTTTGAAGAATGTTTTTATTATTATCCAATTATTTTTTAAAAATATTTATTTCCATCTTTTAATTTTAACTAAATAGTTTAAAAGGAATATTTTTTTCATTTTTCGAAGGTGTTACTTTTTTACTTTATACAAAAAATGTGAAAGTAATATTTACTTAAATTTACAGGGCATAAATAAAATTTACCACCGTTATGACCTTTAAATTCATTGGATATTCCTTTATTATTATTCATGGTTTATTTAAAATAATATTTATTCCATAATATTATAAAATTTTCTATATTTTAAATATGTGATTCAAAAATGAAAAGGGTAGTTTCCTCAAGAAATATTCTAACTGATATTTTAAATAAATATTCATTTATGATAACATATATTGATGATAAATATGATTTACTTGGGCTATTATCCAATAATACATTACATATTTTTTCTATGGATTATTTATTATTATTATTATTATATGTTTATGGACCCCATTTAATTTCCAAGGGTAATATTAGGTTGAAATGTTGAAATGTTTTTGTAACCCATTTTTTTCAAGGTGTTATGATATATGATGAATGATTAATAATATTTTGGAAAAAATATGAATGGATTATTTTTATATTATTGGTGACATTATAATTATATATTCATCCAACGAGTTATTTAAATATGGATATCTCATGAGATAATAAGTACAATAGTTGAGAGTGAACCTAGTTCGTTATGGGAACTTTTCAACATTGATAGTATTGGGAATGGAACATTGATTATTTTATAATAAAGTTAGGAGTAAAACCATTCCACTATGATAGTATTGGAAGTGATACATGATGAAGGAAATTATTTTCTACATTTTTGAGAATGACATAAACTAATTTCACATGCCAATGTCATGATATCATAACTTATATATGATTTTACTTTATGATTCATTTCATATGAAGATCCAATAATTATTACATGAATCAATATTATGATCAATGATAATATGGGTATGGAATTTATAATTTTTTTCTCATATTTGGTGGCCCTTATTCGCATGTTATATTTAGTTTATCATTGATAACAACATTGTTTTTACTTACAGAGGATCTATGGTCACACTATCTTATATTTTCCATCCATATGATATGATGAATTGTTTTAATTGGTAATTTATAATAAGTTTACTATATGGTATGATAGTTGTGAGATATGTTAAAGATTATTCATGAAATAAGAATATTATGTATTTAGTCTCCATATACACAATACCATTATCATCCTCAAGTGTTAATTTTTATAATATATTAAATTTTAATATATTATGATATAATATTCACCTAATAAATATATGGGTCTATGTAATATAATATATGATACCAATAAGTTGGAGTATTCCATAAGATATTCATTACCCTGTTAATAGAATGTAAGCAACATCAATAATATTTTTCCTAGACCAAGACTGATATAAACATTAATAATTATATATTGAGAGAAATTATCTATGAGATACCTTCCAACAAAATAAAATCTAAATGAAATATAATATAGTTAAATCCCACCAAACCACAATGGGTATTTCATTTCTAATCCTTAGATCAAATACCATGGTCTGGCAGGGTTTTATAAGTAGTTGTTTTGATGATATTACAATGTTTTGGAATAATTTTTAGATCTGTTTTCATTATTTTATTTAGAATTTTAATAAAAGTTCAATTAATTTTTTTTAATATTTTGTTAATAAAATAGATTTAATTAATTCATAAGAAATAATTAATTAATTTAAACATGTATAAATAAAATCCTTTAATGTTTTAAAAATTATCTTGTAATTAATTTTATGTTCCTATATATTTTATATACATTTCTAAATAAATCAATTGATCACTTTTAAATAGTGAATTAACTAAAATGTATTTATAATATTATTAAATAAAATTAACCTTAATTATTTATTTTTAGTTTTTCAATAAAGGTAATAAATTCACACTATGTTTAAAAAATACAATTTTCTAAAATCATTTTCCATATTATAAATTATTAATAGAAAATAATTTTTTTTTCACATTATAAATTGAATTTGTAAAAATAATATTCATATTTTGATTCAAATTTTATGAATTTATTACTATTTTCAATGACTTTTTTGGTTATAAAAAATGGTTACCATGTTTAAAATTTTCCTTTGAGTTAAATGTTTTCTTGTAGGATGATGACATTTCAAAAAGTAAAATACTCCATTATTAAAAAAAATAAAAAAAATATGATTTGTGGTATTTCACAATAATAATTTTTCCAAAATACAAAAGAGACCTTTACGTACATCATTGTACCAGTTCAATACACTGGTTTTCACCTCATTGTTTTCCAATCCATCATCCACAAAATTTTTCTCTCAAATGAAATGTATAATAATTTATTGCATTGATGATAGAGATCTAAATAAGTTAATCTATATAGAAATGTGTATCATAGAAAAATTCTCCTGAAATGGCCCAATGGACTTTATTTTTAATTCATTTTGATAATCAAACTTTCAGTGGGTGAGGTGGAACCCTTACAAGGCCCTTAAGAATAAGTATTACGTGGCCCGTAGGCCTTTGAGAAATTAATTTTCCTGTAAACTTCAAACATTACATTTAACTAGACTAACTACTTGGAACTGATCCTCCCCAGCTTCTTCATCATGGAATCATCTCTCCACCTTCACATGGATATTTGGCTAGGCATTCCCATGCATGCATAGGCTTGTCCCAATGGCAGGTTTCATACCCTCTCAATCTTGTAATCTGTTTAGCTTATGCTATGGTGAATGCTCCTTGATCATCCTCCTTTTTGATATTGTTCCTTTTAGGTCGTCTAGTTTTCATCTGCAGTTAAGGTGGCTGAAGGCATTAAGGTGGCCCGAAGGCCTTAAAGGTATCAAGGACTAAATCGGTGGCCTGAAGGCCAAAACAGGGGCATATTCCCAACTGCAACAATGCCAAACAGTTTTTTCTATAGTACCTGCTACAGTACTATATAGTTCCCACTACAGTACTGCTATAGTACTGCTAAAGTTCCCAGAAATAATTTCTCCACTTGGATTTGAACCCGGGTCTCCCAGATGCACTTATGGAGTCCTCACCAACCGGGCTAAGGCTCATGTGATTTCACGTAAAAATGAAATGATCCATTTCATCGATAAAAGGACACAATCACCATACCACATATCACCAAACCTAAATGATCAATGATTTACTAAAATCTTTCACCAAACATCATCAATCCTCATTCCCATTCCATAGATGATATTATCTCTCTTGACAACCAATTTATGAAATTATAAGTGTTCGTATAAAGGATGATAATAGAGGAAGATGTAATTTCTTTAACCTTATTATTTCAAGTTGTAGTGTTCTTTTAGATCCTTCAAATACATTATAGACATACTAATATAATGAAATATGTTTCATATTATTGTTAAATTTTGGTTTAATGATGAAATAAACAATATATACCTTCCTCACATTCATTAATAAATAATAAAGTCTCCTATTTCTTGGTTATATTATCACCTCCATGAACAACACATTTCATTTTTCATTACCATGTTACATAGTTAGTTATAAAATTGTATTTAATGATTAAATATTTTTATGACATTATTTAAATTCATAAAATATAAAATCAGAAATCAATAAATAATGTTATCAATGAATGATCACTAAAAATTTCACCACCTTAAAAGAGCATTCCAAAACTCCTATCTTAATTTTTAAATATTTTTTGATACCTATTAAAATATTAAACAAATTATACTATAATTTTAAATTAAATATATCCTTAAAATTATAGATATTACAAAACTATATTATAAATTATTTGAATACAATCATCATACCAATGTAGTTTTTCATGAATTGTCCAAACAAATTCTAGTAGTCGATGAGATATAGAACTATACAACATGTATATAACATATAATATTAAATGGAACATAAAATAATAAATATAAATGATAATATGTCTAAATAAATATAAAATTAACTTAATTTTTTTATTCATGATGTTAAATTTATTTAATGTATTTTTGGAGTTTAGGTATAGTTTTCTCATCTAAAATTTCTTTATGTGATACATACTTTATATAACAAAAATATTTTCATTAATGTGGTGTATATAATCCATATTTTAATTTTTAAATCAATATACACTCTTTATTAATGATGTTTAAATATTCATTTCATATTTCCTCTTCTATGAGATTTTTTTTGAAATGTTATAAAAGTAATAATTTTTTTTATTAATAACAATTCCATTTTCATTGTGTTTTAAGTATTCTTATGTTTCTATACCCATTTAGATTTTTTTGTCACCTCATTATTTTAATTCTCACAAATCACATTTATTATGTTTCTATTTTTATTACTCTATTATGATAAAATTTTATTCCATAAGGACAACTGATGAAAATTTTCCTAAGTGTTAGAATGAGTCGACTATATACTTGATTCACTATTAGTTTACATGAATCACTCCCAGAAATGATTCATAGTTTTTAAAAATATCTTTCCCTTTGAAATTACATAGCACAAGACATAAATCACCACCAGCTTGAGGGACCGTTAGATCCGATGAGTTACAACATGAATGACTTACTACTAGATTCGTCTTTCCTCCAAAAATATATTTCTTCTAGAGATATATTTCAACAATAGATATCGTGCCACTATATGTGTTACAATTGTTGTTCAGTTCGATTTGAATTAAATGACTCTCTGGTGTATTTTATTTAAATTAATTCATAAGGACTATTTAATTTTAATTTTTTATTCTATTTCACATACACATTAAATTAGATGTCAGAGATCATTTAGAGGATCTAAAAGATATCAATGATTATTCTATAGCGGTTGTATATAGTGGTTTATATTCTCAAAAAAATCCTCATTCACATGTGGTTGGTGTGATTAATAAGTGAGTGCTATAGACTATATAATATATGGATCATTACATGAGATATTACCCATTTCATTCCTTTCGACATTAAACTATGAAAGAATGTGACACATTAAAGATCGTGATCCTTTCCTATAGATAAAAAAGGGAATATTTTCAGCACTCTATTTTACTGTAATTTTTATATAGATGACTCGAAATCATCATCAAGTTACATCCCGATGAAACATAAGCTTCCTAATTACTATAGAAGAAGCAGAATTACCATTTATATTTATATTTTTTTTACTTTTTTACATACATGTAGTATTTTATTCAATTTTTATAATCAAATACTATCTCTTATTCAGGAATTGGAAAATAATGAATATTCTCCTATACCTATTTTCATCTACTTATGCATGGTGTTTGTAGAAGAGTACCCAGTATGGATTGTGATAGTATTTATCCTCAAACAAAACTATAGAGGAGGATTTTGAGACTGGATAGCATGTAGGTTGTTTTATGTATACATTATCAAGGTTCTAGATCAAATTATAAACATATAATCTACATGTTACAAATTGATTTCCTAGTATGGGGGATTAGTTCTCCTCTTGAGAAAAAACACATTTTAATTCCATTGTGTTTTTTAGTTTCATTTTAATTATTTTAAATAATCAAAATTTATTTGGTTTAAATCAATAACAAAAAATGGTACATTGGATTTTAGTCTTAACTAGTGTGTATATTTCGATATTGTTAAGTAAATTGATTAGGAATGTTAAGGTAATTTCCTACATTATTTTTACAGAGAACTAATCATGAAATAAAAAATATTTTAAAAGAAAAATCCTTTATCAAACTACTATTATGATTAATTGGGAGACATTGTTTTTTTATTAGGGGATTTGAATTATACTTGTTTTTGACAAACATTTTTATTGGTAACCCAATTTACCCCTATTGATTTACTATGTCTTTCCAAAATTTGTTATTGAAGGATTTTAAATATCCGTATAATTTTTTATTTAGTTGTTTTTAATTTTCACAAATTTCTGTTTGTTTTAAATTTAGTTCTTTATATATAATTTGCATGAAGGTTGTATTACCAACAAAACTCCATTTTTAATGAAATTAGTTGTTATTAGTCTAAAATAATGATGAGAATTCATACTGAAAGAATTCATTTTGAAATTGGTGTAAAATTGTAGAAAAAATATGAAATACCAATAATTTTTGGAAGCACATAGGATTATTCTACTAAATGTTTTTATAAATAAACTAAGTCTATAAATGCCTTGTATTTTTATTTGGGTGATGAAGAATTATATTTAATATTTATTGTTATAACTGGTTTTGATATTTCTAAAAATTAGCTCTTTCTCAGAAAGAATAACTACTAATAATGAAATATGGTTAAATACAATAACTATTAAATATGATACTTTTAAGAAAACATGATTACATTATTTCTGAATTGTATCTCATGTTCAATGAGATCATGAATATTATGCACATTGTAGGGAATACTATTTCAAATAAAGGTCAAGTGACACAAATATTGATATGTCTACCTGATTAATTGAGAAAAAAATCAATATCAATCATATAACCATGTGAAATTAGTAGTCTAACTGTTAAAGATTTTACAGTGAAATAATGATTTAGGAGGAAGAACTTAATGTTAATCTAGAAGTGTATGGGGAACCAAAATAGAAATATGTGGCCTTCAAATCATCTACATCAAAACAAAAGGCAAAATTTCAAGATGAAATTTAATGCTATGAAGAATCAAAATATGATATTGATATATAGATTACCCAGATGGATAATATATTCCAAAGGTTTTATAATAATAATAAGCTTTTAGGAAACTAATATATTAAGGTAAACTTGAAAATTAACTAATCTAGAAGAGTGATTGTAACATAAAAGATTATTAAAATGAGATCATCTGGTATGAGTGTAATCTGAAAGGGAAAATCAAAAGATGAATATCTAAAGTTTAAATATATAAAAAAATATGTTGATTTTAATGTATCAAATTTTCAATGGTTTGTTTTTTTCAATTATTTGGATTATTTTCTATACTAGGATCTAAGGAGATATATGATTCTAAGGTCCCATATTCCTAAAATAAACATTTGAAATGTATTATAAATATTAAATTTCATGTGTGTATAGTTTTCTAGAAAAACTAAAATAACTCTAAAAAGGGGGATCATGTTAGAAATCATAGGGAACTATAGAGATTAGAAATAATATATAATCATAGGTAAGATGAAATCATTATAACTATGTCAATTTTTTGAAAAAGTTATAGTTGGCATGGAAATAATAAAATTAATTAATTGATTGATTTAATATATATTATTTTACAATACGACCTACTTTCAATTTAAATGTTTGGATATGAATTTTTACTTAGGGTTGGAGAATTAATCCTAGATACCTAGAGACTATTGGTGGAGAGAATTATTATACAGATGATTAATTATATTAGAATAATGGATCTTTGTGCCAAAAAATCTATTGGATCTCATCAATGATATAAACGATAAACCATTATTCATAAATGATCGATCCAAACTCTAGGTATGATGTTTTATTTTTTTCATCCAATTCTACAATCTCAGTTGAATATAGACAAATTCATCAAACATAATTTATTCATGCATCAACGAAATATTTAATATGATGGATCCATTATATTGTTTCCTTATGGGTTTTTCAACTTCATTCATCTATATCTATCCCAAATGATTTTGGATGAATGAAAAAAGGATAAATATTATTCCCCACAATTGATGGATTATATAAATTGTTTTAGGATGAATAAACACACACCATCTTATTAAAAACATCATTTACATGACTACTACACTCCCTCATAATTAGCATTGCATGGGATAACATGAGGAAATTCAAAAGATAGGGGAGAGCTGTAAATCCCAATAAGAGATTCAAAAAGGCATAACATGAAGAATAAAATACAGGTTTGGAAATATACATATCAATGGGTCATAAAATAACATGAACATAAAGGCATGATAAATCATGATAATCATAACATGGTGATATGGAAACAACACTTAACATGGAATTATCATGAGCGAAGGCTTATTTCACATAGAGAATTAGTAAACCCTCAATACATATAAAGCACGAGTAAACCCTCATTGCACTTGAATTATCATGAGTCAACAACCAATTCACATGATGTATCATTATACTATACTTTACCCAATTAATTGGAGCACAATCAAGGCACACCCTTCTTAAACATTCCATTTCATGCATAACTGTGCCCCATGGATTATACAACATGAAATAAATAATCATAAATTATTCAACAATAAAGTAATTCGGAATACTAAAATGAATTACTTTAAAAAATAAGTAAATATTCATAAAGGTGAATACCCATGATAGAGAAATGGGCATTTTATTTACTATATAATGACTTTGTCTTGGAAATTCGCGGTGCAATTTCGATAGCATAATCGCGTGACATTAAAATTTATAAAAATGGTTGATGAGAGATAAATGGGTGTCTCATAATATGTAAATGAAGTGGAATGTAAGTGGAGAATATAGATACATATCCCAAAAATTGTAATGGAATTTATATTCATGATTCAAAATTATTGATTGAATGTCACTGATGCGAGAAAAATTCCTTACAAAATTTCAGTATGGTAATAGGTGTACATGGGGGAATTAATGAGAGATAAAGGGGGAATATCCTTATCCAAACATTAATAGGGAACTATGGGGGATGCTCTAAATAATACCTCAAAATTTATTATTTAAAATAGAATGACCTAACAATAATATGAAACATGGCTAAAATGAGGAAGGAACGAATCCCTTACATGGAAGTGTGATCCCAAAGGCTTGGGTGAGGCTTGAGAGAGGCTTCATGGGAGCTTGGGACGCCTAAGGAGGATTCTAGAGAGAGGAGGTTAGAGGTTGGACGAACTCCAAGGTATTTGAGTGAGGAGGAAGTGGGATCTTATGTGGGTTTATATAGAAAAGAAGAGGGAATTATTTATTATTTAATTTTGGGACACCACACATTAAACTAATCAAAACCACAATCATTCCCCTTGTTTTTCCCATATTTAATGCCAAATGGGTGTGGAAAAAAATATTTTATAAGGACAATGGAATAAATTCTTAAAATAATAGTGTTTCTTATGCGGAGGTGAGTCACACTCACAAAAAAATCAATTCAAAAAGCTAGATTGTTTTATACGTCTTAAAGTGTCCACTAAGGCTATGTAAAATAAATAAAAAAACCTAAAATCACATTATTTTAATGGTTAAAAATATCTTTTCTGAATATAATGTTTATAGTATTTTATTACATTACTATTAGGTCATTATTCTGTCATAAAACGCATTATATATTTATACGATATTTAATTTTTTTCCAAAAATTTGACTGTGCCAAAAAATTATGAAAAATTAATCATTGGATAATTTTAATGTTCTGATTCCAAAAATAATATTAATTCTATCTAAAAAATTTATAAGTATGTTAATTTTCACATTTAAAAAAAATTGACATTTATCGACAATTCATGGGTTTTGAAAAAAATATCATTCAAACATTAATAAAAATTAAAATTGTATTCATAAAAAATATAAGATAATTTATACATAATAAAATGTAATTTAATAATAACAAAATTTTATTAAAATTTTATTTAATTCAAAAATCCATTGAATTTATCAAAAAAATTCCTTAGTTGAACATTAACAAAAATATACTATCTGTGGTTTAAAAACAATTTACAATGTAACAATAATAAAATGAATGATTATTGTTTTCTATATACAAAAATAATTAAAATAATCATAGTTATATGGTCTTGTTACATAACCCCCTATAACACCCACATAAGTCCTAATGGTAAGGTGTGCGATGCTGACAGACTTCTGGGGTGGCTCGGATAGCAGTGCTCAGGTGGTAATCTCTATTAACATTAATATATCTCGTTAGATATTCCATTAAAGATTAACTTGTTGAAGGTCGGTTTGGGCTTGGTCAAGAGCTAAGCCCAATGATGCCACCTCATTTCTGTGTGTTGACAAATCGGCTTCGTATGGACCAAGTCTACTGAATGAGGCCATCACTTCATTTTTCTTAGTGAATTGGATTTGTTAAAGCCCTATATTTATACACATCATGTGATCACTTTTCAACGTCTATATTAGCAACATTCAAAATTCTAAACGATATTTTAAAATCCAAAACATATTACCAAATAAGTGCGTACATTTTACATATCTATAAGATGACATTTAAATAGACCAAAATGTATTTTCCTTAATGATTTGTTGGGTCGTTAAATAAATTATGAATAGATATTCCTGTAATAATCGAATATCATTAAATTAATGATTCATTTAAAAATATATAAGTGTTATTTTCAAATTCAATAATTTTTCTTAAAATTTCAGTTTTTTAATTAATTGATTTTTAAAAAAAATGTTACTTCTCTATAGAAATGTCATAGTGTTCTTCTAAATTTATTTTCATCTATAAAATCATCCATTGATGATACAGATGATTTAATTATAATATTATCCAAGGAAACCATCTATATCCATTCTCTTGGTGGTTTATGATTATGATGATGAAGTATTGATAATAACCAATTTATTTTCCATTAGTTACTTTATGATGAATTGATATGTGTTTTTACAATATCATGGAGTACATATGAATGGAATATTATTATGTGATGATTGGTTCTGTTATATTCCTCTAATGAATTTGGTAATGTTTAGTGTTTTTATATCCCATACTAAATGAGAGGTTATCTTGAACTAAAAATAACGTAGACTATACGTTATCCCAAGCCTAAAGAGGGGGAACATAGTTGGTTTTCCCAATTAAAACATGTGATGAATGTCTTGGAGGATATCCATGAAAAAAAAGTTCTATTATATTGATTATGCCACAAATTTTATGCCACTATCTATGAAAAGTACATATATTTATGATATGATGAGTTGGATCATGGGCTATGATTCTTGTATGAATAATTTATTATGAACTACTAGTGAACTATTCCATGATTATGATCTATTAATTTAATGGTACGACTTTAAAATGTTACTATCATTCTCTCACATCCTTGTGATATTTTTATTCAAACATACAACCACTGATTTATATCTTCACAGTTTACAATTATAGAGAACATTAGTTCACCATTCTTATGTTTCACTTCCTTAGGATAGGAAGAATTGTTTTAGGTATTTTATCACTAATAATTTTAATTTTTAGGATGAAATATATGGGAGATACTCAAGATTACTAATGAAATATGGTTTTTATGAATATAGTCATAAAAGATAAAAAACAATACAATTCATGTGTATGTATTATTATGAAATATATTTATTATTAATCATAAATAAAACAATATTTATTTATGTAATGAAGGGGTATCCTAATATATTATTAGAGTAGTTTTTGTTTTGTTTTATAGATTAGGATTAAAAACTATAGTTAAAATTTTAAGGGTTTGTCTATTTATAGCATAACAACCTTTGTTATTATAAAAATGGAGTGTTGATTTCCTAGAAAATATAACCCTTTTCAGATACAACAAAAAGGATATGACTATATAATAGTTTAATATTTGGGTAATAATTATAAAAGGGGATTATTAGATATTAACTCAATATTCACCAGTATACAATTAGTAGACCTACGAATGAACCCTTGGAAAGACACCATAGGGTGATATTATTGGTTAAATTCTTGTTTTCATTAACAACCATTCTGAAATATTTGAATAGATGATTATAATTTATGAACTATGTTAAACCTAAGGTTTCATTTATAGATAATCTGTCATTATAATTTAAGATATCATAAAGCAAATTTATGATTATTTTAATTTTCACTCAAACAAATAATGTTATATGGTTACACTACCCATATTTATTTTAGAATGGGATTGAAGATAGAATGATTAGGTTTCAATGGTGACACATATATTCAAATATTTAAGATTCTTATTTGACTATATTCATATGAATTTCTTTATATAATTTACGGACTATAGTAATGTTAATTTATATTATCATTGAATAGATATTGGATTCAAAATGAAAAATACCAATAGTATGATGATTTCATCACATGTATGCTATTCTTTTCTAATTTATGTTTATATGAATATTCTTCCTATATTTATTATTATTAAACATCTTGTTGAATTTGATGTAATTTTGGGAACAAGTTTTCTCCCTTTATATAGTTCACATGTAAATTGACAGGGAAAGTCACATTTTATTTGAAAAATGAATGATTCATCATTTATCAATGAGAGGATGAATATGATGTTAAATTTAAATTTACCTCAATTTTATGTGCCTGTATTACTATTCATAAGGAATATTTATTTTATATGGTTCAGAGAATCTAAACATATAATATATGCCTATTGTATGAACATTTTTTGAATATTTACAAAAGCGTTTCGTAGTCTTTCTTTGAATTATTAAGTCTTGTTTTAAATATAACTCATACATTGTGCTACACCTATTTAAAATAATCCATATATAATGGCCCCAATTGGGGTTTTTGGAATAGAAGAAGAAACATTAGGAGAATGTTAGTAAGGGATCTATTCAGGGAAGTTCATCATAATTGGGTGAAACAAATGTTTTTATTAATAAAAAACATTGATCAGTGGGACTCTTTATTAGATATAAACATCACAAAACATCAAAACCAATAATAAATATCATCTACCCTATAGTGATTTTTTTATCAACTTCATTTATCTTAATACTTTTCTAATATTGACTTTATTTCTGGATAGTATCAAATGTGGGTATAAAGAAATTAAATAACTATGAAATATTTCTAGACAATTAATGGACACTGTTAATTTATTTTAATTCCATTTAGAATTACTAAATCACCATATATCATCATGGATTTAATGAATAGTGTGTTTATAGATTACTTGGATCAATTTTGTTATAGTATTTATAGATAATAATACTACATAATCCTAGATCAAGTTAGAGCCTATTGATCTCTTAAGAATTGTGTTGAATACCATGAGTAAAAAAACATATATTAAAATTTTATTTAGTGTGAATGATATTCACATAAGAATTCATTGTTGGGACATATGATCACTAGTGATGTTATATCAACATATCCAGATAAGATGGATTCTATTGAACATTGGCCCAAACTAAAAAAGGGATTGATATATATAGTTTTCATAGATTTGAATTATATTAATGATGGTTGAACAATAACTTATAATAGATATATATTTCACTGACAATGTTAACAAAGAATATCTTAATGTTCGTTTAGACTGATGAATTGAAGAAAATTTCAAAGGGATAAAGAGAAGGTTAGTCAGTGATTTTGCACTCACACAACCCTATAGTGGAGAAGAATTCTTTTATTGATAAATTATAAAAGAAAATATGACATTTTATTATGGTTACTAATATTATAAAAACATATTAATCTCTTTAAATAATAGTTTATTAGAGAAATTAGCTAATTCATGACATAATGTTACCAATGCTTATTTTTTTTTCTTTAATGATATGAGTGATTTATATTTATGTAGAAAGGTGTTCGATATATACTGATCATGAAAATTTAAATAATTCAGTCACCTAAAAATGTATTAATATTCATCCAAGAAAATGGTTGTAGTTAATTAATGATTATGACTACTCAATACTTTACCACGTCAGGAATGTGAAAAAGGCAGCTGATGCTTTGAGTTAAAATGATCATGCTGGATTTTCTATGATAAGGATCATAATATATCTAATATTTATGAATATCAATATAATGAACCATTAAATATTGTATGAATGGGAGAAAAGCTATCCTTGTTACATGATTTCTCAACCATTTATCCTTATAAATATTAAATAGGTACATAAAGAATACAGACAATTGAAAAATAAGGTGGGAAACAATCCATAGATTAATATTGGTTAATTTAGAATGATATATATTATTAACATAGTATGTCACATAGTTATACTATAATTTCAGAAGGATGTATAAACTAATTACATTTCTTATCATTATCTATTCATCCTGTTTTTATGAAGATGCATAAATAACATAAATATTTTTTATTGTGTGATAACATGAATTTAGATATTGTAGAGTATCTATCTCCATTGTTAGTATGCTAGAAATTTAATTCTTAGTGGAGTAAGTCTAATTGTATGTTATAACAATTATCCATACCTATATAGAAATGTGAAATATCATAATATATTTTGGAACATGACTTACCATGATATCTAAAGGGTATAATGTTATTTTTCTTGTAGTAAAAAGACATACAATGTTATCCCAGTCCATTTATATCATAGAATATTCCTATCGTGATTAGCATCCAAGATAAACAATAAGAATGTGGTATGGGCAAATTAATTACCATGTTATATTTTATCTGATCGATATAATAGGTTTACCTTGGAGTTATAGAGAATTATTTAGTAATATCCGGATATATTGTTGTGTTTTAGTACTACATACCATCACTATCAAGATAGTTAGTATAAGAGAACCATTCAAACCTGATAGGATATGATAATATCATGTTCACTTGAATCCAAATGTTTTTGTTATCAAGACCATCCTATTTTCAATATATAATATTGAAATATCTTTTACTTAATAATTTATATAAATCCTCATAAATTCCTCTATGGTTATAAGTTGATCAATCCAACATGTAACGATGAAGATATATAACATAATATATTTAGACTAGAGTAAGCCAAGGAAATGAAAGATAAGTTTAGATAAATTAATAAATATAGTAAAGAATCTCAGAGTTTAAAAAATTATTCTAAAAATATTTAATAAGATATATAATTGAATGTCTGTGAGAAATTATTCCTAAAATTTTCACTATGGGAAGAGGTTATTATATTAAAAATGAAAATACTGTTTATCCCTTAGAATGTGGGACCCTTAATATTCTTGATTTACCAAGGATAGTCTCTCATAACTTTGTGGTTCCAACAAAACTCATTAAAGTTAATGATATATTCCAGGTATTACATTTGAGGAAGTACATATATTATCCTCCACATATACAAAACTAAATTTTTACACCATTGAAACATGATCCTTCTTATTAGGAACAAACATTAGAGATTTATATTTTTATATAGAAAGTCTTGAAAAACATGAAAACTCACCTGGTCAATTTTTTGTCCAAAGACCATAAATTTGATAAAGATATTTGGGAACCTAATTATTTAGTAAACTATAATTATCCTCATTTATAATTGGATTAAAAATAATTTCAAGGAAAAAATCATTTTAAAGGTTGAATAATTTAAATATTTGATATTTTTTATGCATTTATTTGAAATAAATTTGAATCGTTTAATAGCTTTCATTACATATAAAAATACCTTTATATGAATTGCAAAATATTTTGTCTATTATAACTGAGCCATTGTATTAGAGTGTTTGAAATGTATTAACCATCTTATAAAATATATAAATTTAAATTTTTTCCTTCATTCAATTTTTTATTAAATCCCATGAAATAATCATAAAATTTATAATAAAATATTTTCATGATTAAAAGACATTTTATTGAAGAAATTTATTTTTCTCATTGTTATATATTTATATAAATAAAATATTTATCTATATTTATTATTTATTTTAATAACATTTGATTGTAATTTATAAATAATATTTCCTAAATTAGATATAAAATGGGTAGGAACAAGGTAAAATCATTTCAGATTAAGAAGAGTTATTTGTTTAGAAAACTGTTTTTTTGTTAGAAACATGTTTATATCATAATATATTTAATAGATATAAATTTATAAATGATTTATATTATTTTTATAGAATATATATTCAATAAAATAATTTTACATTCATTTAATAGTTTACAATATTAGAGAAATAAAACTATATTTGGTTTTTTCTAAAAATTCATTTTTATTGTGTTTTGTGTGATTATTTAAATATTAATTTCTTACACTTATAGAAATTAAATTTTAGATACTAGATTTCATATTAGGAATAATAATTTCTAAAATTATTAGTGATACCACTCTCATGTTTGGTTTTATTAAATAGTAAAATAGTAAAAAAAGTGTTAATATGGTTTGGGTTAAAATAGGTTTACGAGGGGTTAAAACTGGGCATAAGGGGACAATTCCACATAAATTTTTATAACTGTTATTTATTTATGATATTTAATCATTATATTATCCTATAAATTATTTCATGGAAATTTTTTCCACATTCACATTAAAGATACAATATACTATTGAAATATTTTATGCAATTCATTATATTCCCTCCCATAAATTTTAAATGTGAATGAATTATCCTCCATTTTTCACAAAATTTGAGCCTTATAACTAAACAAAATTATATCCCAAAACAATTCTATATTCCATAAATCAATCCATTAGATTCGATTTTTAACCTATTACACTCCTATTAAGTATTAATGTGTAATCCAAAAGAATTATATCGATGTAGAGGAAATCATTTATTCAACACAATAAAAGATTGTTTCATTTTATTTATCCTATAAATCTATTTTATCGACACTAAAAAATGAATCTATCAGCCAACATACACATAAATTTTCTTATAATTATTATACAACAATTTTCTAACTTCTTTCCATGAATTAGTAAATCAAAGCATCACTCATGTGTACATGTGGACTACAACATCCATATAGAGATATGATTCATTTTAAATCAAAAAATACAACAGTATGTTATTATGATGAATTTATTATTTATATATTATATCTATGATATAATTATTCATCTATAATTATTATATAATTTTTTACTTTCTCACCTTTCCATCCATTGGAAAATGATAACATCTCTCATGCACACTTTCAGACTACCCCCTCAATGAAGTGATGCGATCCATTTTTCATCACCCGTATATAAGAATAATTATAAAATGGAATAAAATTATAAAATATTATACTTATAACATGATTATAAATCTATAAATTATGGAACAATAATCGGAGATCAAGTACAATAACCACCAGACTAAAATATTCATGTAAGATGAAAATGTTGACACCAAAATGATGATGAAAATAAATTATTTTCAACAATCATTTCATAACATGATATACATAATACATTTATGGTATTTTATATATAGATATTATTTTATATATAAGTATAATAAAATTAAATATATTATATAGGATGTAAAATAGAACTTATAAATAAACTCAAAGTAGAGGTAAATGTGCTTCATTTTACATTTGTCTCTATGATCCACTTTTCATATTCACCACTTAATACATTCATTGGGTTTATAAACTACCCCTTATATAAGTTATATTACTAAAATAATTATTTTAATGTTATTTAAAATTTAATTTTATGTTATTTAATTTAGGTTTTTAATGATTAAAACATTACCAAAGTAGTAAGAATTTGATATATAATTTCAAATTTTATCAGCATTGGTTATGAAAAAAATTTATTGATGAAACTAAATTATATATATGAAAAAAATATTTTTTTATTTTATTCTATAATATTTATTTTATCAATTAAATTTTATACTTTCATTTCCAATTTTTATGTACTAAAAAGGTCAAAATATTATTTTAAGGAAAGTCAACCTTATTTATCTCATCAATTCGTAATATTTTTGTTCCATGTAATTTTTTTTATTAAAATGTATTCATTAATGTTTCTAGTATTAAACAATTATTTAATAATGTAATTTTAACCAACTTTTTAATTTATATATAATTGTTAATTGGAATATTTTATCATCTTATAAATATTGTAGTTTTTACTAATGTCATGAATGAAAAAATTATTTTAACATATACCACACGAATAGATTTTTCTGATATCATGATTACTATTAGATTTGAATATTCCTTAAAATGTTTCCATGGTATTTTGGAAATAATAATTCTATATATTCTTATATATTTTTGTCATTTTAAATATTTAATTTCAAAATTAAAAAGGTATTTTTTAAGAAATGTTTCAGTGATATTTTAATAGTAATTTCAACAATGAAAACATCTATTGTTGTAAATTTTCCTATGTTGGGGATATAACCCAATGATACCTTATTTGTTCATTAATTTTTTGTTTTGTGATTATGGTGATGAAATAGTGATAAAAATCATTTTTTCTATGAGTTATTCTTTGAGGAAATTATAAATTATTCCTTATTCATGTGGAATGCATATGAATATAAAATGATTATGTGGTAGGAAGGTCTATTATAAATCTCTAATAAATTGGATTATGATTAATTTTCATGATCTAAATGGGTATAAATTAGGTTATCCATTGAAATGAAGATGGTATATAGAGGTTATCCGTAGAGTAAAAGGGTACACAGGAGGTTATACCAATAAAAACTTGTTATCAATCTCTTGTTAAATAACCTCAAAAAAATTATGTTTAGGATTATGATTATTTCACAAATTTTATGACACAATAGATGACATATTATTGTTCTTATGATCTGATATATAAGATCATAATATTATGTTGGTCTATGAATCATGTAATATCAAATTATAAATCTTTTTTCCATTATTATGATATATGAATTCTGTGGTATTATTTTAAAATTTATGTTCATATTATCACAACCTTATTCTCATGTAATACTTACATGTGATCATGGACTAATACCTCCCTTGTTTACCCTTACATGGAATCTAAACTCACCATTTCTTATTTCTTTATTCCCTAGCTTATCAAAAAAATGTTTTAAGTAGGTTATGAATGAGAAGAGTGTTATACAAGAATTACTTTATAGTTGATGTTGAAGATCCTTCATCAAATTAGATGATTATCTGTCTAGTATTCAATGACCCTACACTATTATGGTTATAGGATGTGTATTATTTTGATATATATTGAATCATCAGCTAAAATTAAGAAATATATATTTATATAATGCAATGTTATTAAATGTTTTTCTTTCAAACTATCTAAAATAAATAATTAATTCCATTTTCTATAAAATATATTTTTATATTTCATGTTCAATTTATTAATACCGACATTGTTTTAAAAATTATATTAATATTTATTATTATAATGTGATTTTTAAAATTTATTTAATTAAATAATTTGAAAATTAATTTTTTATTGTATTCATAATATTAACTTTTTCCGAATTTATAAATAGTATTTTAGAACAAAATATTTTTCGTGGTTTCATTCACATTTTTCTCTGGGTCATTAATGAGTGTACTTATTATGATATAATTTTTAAGTTCATAAACTAAATAAATTTTGTACCCTTTTTGAAAATGATTTTTTTGTATCAAAAAATATAAATTTTTTTCTTGTTATGTGATATCATATGAAAATCACATGGGACCAAATTTCATTCATTGTTCTTGTTTAGATATTATGAATGATTTATTTTATATGGTGCATATGTTTTAATTATCATCATGTGATTTGAGGGGTCATATATTTACCTCTAATGAATTTGAAATAGTGTTATATCTCATGAGATAATTAGGGATCACCAGTCATTATACTCCATCCACGATGGGGTGTGATTCCATGAACATGATTCACTATGGAATCAATATAGTGATTATGGATCCAATATATTATAGGATGTCAGATTTTGATTCATGAACCACTCTACTATAATTTATATCATTATTAATGTGAAACATTCGGATGTTATATACATATATTATGATCCATGACTTATGATTATCATCTATTTTTCCTACACCGTTTCACTATGTTATATTTTTTATCATTTTATATCATATATAATTCTATCATAAATTATGGGAAAAAATTATGGTGGCATGATAATTTTTATTTAGATAATTCCCACATTATAATTATTTACCATATAATTCTGAAAAATAATTATAGGACACATTTATATGTTTTATCAAACATAGAGATTAAGATAATTACTTCCTTTTTCTTCCACTTATCTAAGAAATTATATAGATAACTATGTGTAAAAGAAATATGTACATATATTTTTAATAGAGCTGATGATTTAATTAAGTGTATTTGATTTATTTACAAACTATATCCATAGATAGTAGACTATTGGGTTCTAGTATTTTAGATTTTTTATGTGATGTAATGGTTATATCAGGAAGATTATGTAAAATATATACACATATAATTGATTTATGTGATGAAGATGGTATTAGTATATTTTATCAGGACATAGTTGGACACCACCAACATTCTAGTAAGTGTCCATATCCATAATTCAAATAACCATACCCAAATTTATTTGGTTTTCATTCATTAGTTGCAAAAAATAATCTAGTGGAAATCATTAAATTTTTTTGAAAATAATATTATAGTTTATAATTTAATAATAATCAATATCATAACTAAAAATCCTATTTTATTATTTTACATTAAAATTTATAATCCAAAAAATATCATATTAATCCCTTAAAACACATATGCAATGTGTCATCCTAATATAAATCCAAAAAAAATAAATTTCCATAAAAATTATTATATTACATTTATTTCCTTTCCAAGGTCCTTAATATCTATATATGAAGGTCCTTATAAACTTGTATCTGAAATATTACTTATCATCAATTAGTGTTTTTAATTATATTCAATAAACTATGAAGTCCATTGAGATCTATATAATTATTCTAATCTATGACATAAATTATATATGGTTAATACATTCCCTAACTAGTGAAATTGTATATTTGATGAATATTGTTTATTATTATCTATTATTTTCACTAGTTGATATTTCAAAAAATGATCTCTTATTTTTTTGTATCATTGGTACCATTTATATTAGAATAATATCCTGATACCCCATTGAACATTCTACCTCTGAGAAGTAGATTACCCACACACAAGGATACTTAATAAATTCTTCAAAATAGTGGAGATGTCTTGATATAAGGATAATTATTTCAGTGTACAACAAAACATAAAAAATCCAGTGGAAAAGAATGTTTTTTCACCATAATATAATCTAATTAGATCCATACTAGTGAATATTTCAATCATTTTCACCATAATTTTTATCTTAACAGCTTTGAAGATTTTCATCCTAAAAATCCTTATTATTTTTTCAAGACATCATTATCTATCATAATTTTCATCATTCCTCAATAAAAATAACAACTTTAGCGAATTCATGAAATTCAATATTGAAAAAATAGAAAAAATGTTTAATTATCATGTAAATAATAGAGTTTCACCTAAACTATGTATATTAATGGACTGGGCATATTTTTCTAACATGGATTCAAACATAATCCTAAACCCTAAACCACCATGAATTTGGAAACAATATTCATATAATTCCATTTTTATAATACTATATAAACCATGAAATATTCAACCCCTAAAACTATCAACAATGTACCTAGACTCTATGATTTTCATTCTCATAATTCAATGATATCTGACCAACCCTAAATCCATATTATCTAGAACACTATTCCTCATGACCCTCAATCATTTTATCCTATTAAACCATCCACATTAAACATACATGATCTTATAAGAATTTTATTATAATCTTAAGTAAAAATATATAATTCCATGATAAATTTTTACTATGTAATTGACTCCCAATAGCTATACCAATTTATTTTTATATCCTATTCCATGTAACGCAGCTGTTATATTAGGTCCTATTTTGAATTCAACCATCTCATTCTAGCTATTTTATAGTTTTACATTTTCATATCTCTCCACAAGTGACTTATCCTTCAAGTTCCTTAGGAATTATGTTATGATACTAGAATCTTTGATGTTCCATGGAATCCATTGATCCCCTCCCCATATTATAGGTTCATCAAAATTTCATTAATTATTAAACATGAAAACTGATAATGTCATCATAAAAATATCACTTATGACCCCATGTTCAAGTAATAATAAAACTACAATGATTTCATATCTCACACAAGTTATTGTTCTATCCACCTATTCTCACTATGAATACAAATCATATTATCCCTAAATAATATCACAAAACATATCACAATTGATTTAATATTACAAGGCATAACTCTACTATCTATATATAGATCAATACGATGTCTCTCACACGTTCCAATGTTCATTCTATACTCCTATCACAACTTTTGTATGATCATTCATCAAACCCCATAAGAATTCCATCGGTTACCTCCATACATTTAGGGAATCTATAGAGTCCCCCACCAATAACAATCTGAATTACCAATATGTTTATTATTATAGTAAAATTAATATATCCCATGTATTATCCATGGTCATTTATGCCTTACTTGTCACTACTCTCACCATCACCTAGATTACCCAATCATTATATCACAAAAAATATATAGAGAGTAATAAAACTCACACAACCATCTTAATGGAATGAGATAAACTAAAATAAAATCCTTATAATGAAGTGTATACACCATAATTTATTTATAAATCTTATTCACCATTTATAAACTTCTATTGTGCAATTAAATTAAAAACATGACTAATATAATCACAAGTCACAACTTAATAACCCTTCAATCACATAAAAAATTAATTTATTAGTCATTCTATCCATGTTTGTGTCCTCCCCACATGACACTTTTTATGCTTTGACTGCCATGTATACCCATTATTCACACATAATTATTGAAATTACTCAATCACACCACACCCATGTATTTATTTAATCATGTTAAGAATTTAACAATGATCCACATCTCGTAAGTCACCCATAAACCTCAACTAACCCAACTAAGAGTTATATTCACATAATAAAATTTAAACCTGGTATAAAAACTAAATATACACAATCATTTTTAAATTGTTTTTGATTATATTTAGATGGGTTTTTATTTATTTTCAATGTGAGAGAGATAAATTTTGATGAGACTCCATTAAAAAACTAAAGAAAAAGGTGACAAATGTTGGAATGCATAAGAGAATAGGCTTCCTAGAAAATGTGGGTAATGAAATTTCATCAATTGAATACCGGAATACATATATTCTATGGTTTTTCCAATATATATATGTTGATATTTAATTTAGAGGAATTTAATTATAGTGAGTGTACTATATACACCATGTGATATAATTTTGAAGGTCAAAAAATTGATTAAGATATACTTGATGTGATTTCCAGTTTAAATGGTTATTTCTATAAAGGCAAATATAGATTTATCAATGTTGAGTATGCATCATCTTGTGTTTACATGACCATCTTTTTTGATAGAATAAGCAAGAGTATTTCATACATACAAATCAATTTTATTGGTGTAACTATAATAAATACTTATTTAAACACGAATTATTATTGTGTAAACTTTATTCTACCTCTATTTATGTATCATCCAAGAATGTTATTCATAATCTACCCAGTATAAACATTAATTTTTTTAAGGAAGAATATATCATCAGAAACATAATTTTAGGTTTTTTCATGCATTATTATTAATACATCATAAGGATGATTTGAATCACCCCAAGGATCCATTTTTTATGGAGATTAAATTAAACAATGACTCATGTAATGATAATCATTTGTTAAACAATAAAAATAAAACAATTTTATTTTTGATAAATTTTGTGTTATCAAATAATGTTAACAGTTCATTCAAGTACATGAGGTAGATATCAAAACATAGTTCAGAACTACATACGCAAAAATAGGAGGATAAGAGAATTGATACCTCATATATAGCCGTAGTGAATGTAAAATATGAAAAATATTCTCAAAACATCATGTAGATAATCATTTCAAGATAAATTATTACTTATAAGAAATTGAGTGTTATAAAATGTTGTCGTGCCGTAATGTTGAATGGTTTGAGACACTATTGAAATTAGAAGATAACAATGGTAGATTACATATCATAGAGAAAATTGTGGTGAATATTCAATGAGTAGTCTTTTCATCATGGTATATAAGAGTGTTTTACAGTATAGATGAAAAATATCCAGGTAGTATAAACTGATTGAGTGAGAGTATTTTTTTAAATGGTGTGGTTTTCAATGAAAAAATTAAAATTATTTTCAATATCATGATGAATTAGAAAAATAAAAATTATCTAGATTTAAATGTTAGATCATGATTCGATTCAAATACCTTTGAATATGAGTATTCCTCTATGATAAATATCATGTTATTTTAATATTTCAATTATTAAAGAAAATATTTTTTTGATATTGCTTAAAAATTTAGTTATAGAAGAGGCGAAGATGATAAAATTTATAAGTTGTGGGTATCCATTCATAATATGGTCTTCTTAATGAAATTTTTTAATAATAAGAAGGAGAATAATAGAATAAATTAAAATTTATTATTTCATATGAATAGAAGAAGAATAAAGAAAAACAATACCACTTATATGTTGATATAAAAAATATTTTAGAAGTATGTACTGCTTCCAGTTACATTTGATATCATTATATAATTAGGGCATCCTGTGGGAAAGGCTAGTGATCTATAAACTGAAATTTGATGATCTAGAATTGAAAACATGAAGGAGATAGAGTCCAACATGCATACTACATCAAGAGCTAGTTGTGGTTGAAGAAGTTTTCCAAAGGTAGATAAGAATTTCTCTTAAATAATGGAATGGAAGTTGTATAACGATCACATCTAGAAACTTTTTAAATAATTTCAAGAGATATATTCAACTAGTGGGTGTATAAAGAACAACCATAGGTCAAACTCACATGTCACACTAGTTGGATAACACCAAGGCTTAAAGTGCATCCTCGATCTCCAGATAATGTGGACAAGAAGCTAAGTATCATTATAAAAAATAAATGAAATTATTTTACCCCATTTCACAAAAAAAAGTATCACATTTATACTATCATTATGGTAATTAATCATATTACATCCTAGAATAATAGGTACATAACTATGATACATAACAAAATAATCCAATATGTTAATCTCCTAAAAAACAAAAACCAAGTCTCTATTTTATTTTCAGCAACCATCATAACAAACCAATATGAACCAACATCATACATGATAAGACATTAAGATACATGTAACCCATCCCTTTACATGGATCCGACAATACAATTTTTATATATTCTAAAATTTATATACAAGGTTGGAGGAAAACTCTTAGTTACATAACATCATGAATCATTATATTGTTTGTCACTATGAAACCATTATTTATATCACTAAAATAAAACATAATTCATAAATAAATTTTATTTTATATGTTCATAAATTCTCTCATTGTTTCATTTGAAACATTCCATTGTGTAATTCATAGGTAATATAACAAATGTTTATGAAATATAATTGAAGGGAAATAATTATAACCATCAATGGAAACTCAGGATATAAACTTTTGATAAAACATGAACTGAAACGTCACTCTCATAATTAAATAAAAGAAAATATCAGATCTATATTATAGGAAGAGATAAATATGACATAAATGTAATACTATCAACTCATAAATGAAAATAAAGAATACCAATCACTTCCACATTTTATCAATATCAAAACAAAAACCCTTAGTTGTGCCAGCTCACTAGGTTTTTTATGTTCTTATAACATGATGAACACAAGGATACAATGTGTGATGTTTTATCAAAATTTTCTAATTATAATTTCCAAATACTAATAAATCATTTCCACTGGAAAATCACTACTACTCCCATTCATAGAAAACTATTTTTGAAACAAAACATTACTTGAATAATTTTAGAAAAAACATTATCTATATAAAACTCTTTTTAATTAAACCCCCATTTAAAAATATTTTCCACTAAACTAATGATTTTGGTACACAAAAAATATCTTATAGATATTAAATAAACCATTTTAAATACAAAAAAAATAAAATTAAAAATCAATGAGGTGTTCCATGAGAATTAACCATCGTATAGATAAAATGACTTCATAAATTGTGGATAACATAACTAACATAAAATAATATTAATATAGATAAATATGATGAAATACCCATTAGAAAACATCAATATGAATAATAAATATAAGTAATGGAAGAACCTAATACACTAATTAAATTATGGAGAACATCCACTACCCTTTCGAGAATCGATATGACTATAAAAAATTAAATGTGGAGTAGCGTGAATGGGTTAATTGAGGTTAAATTTAGTGAATAACATATAAAATATATACTCTTAATGATTAATAACATATTAATCAAATTTTTGTATCATCCCAATAAATATCAATTATAGAATCATCTATTTTAAATTTTATAGCAATAGTCACAACAATATAATGTTACCCACTATGACCATGGTAACGTCGATCATAACACACACATATATTCCAAGACTATGAACCTCTTTGACGTTGTGGAAATCTATATCCATTCTGAACCCCCATTATGAAAACCATTGAATTGTGGTTTTTATTCTATTTAAGGTCGACGAGAAGACTAAATCATCCCTTCTTAAGACCACACACCACCATAATTTTTTGGTCCTTCCAACGTTACATAAGTAGTTTCTAAGTATAAAATAGCCTATAAGATAGACTGTTTCTAAAAATGGTGCTCCTATAAATTCTACATAATCCACCAAGAACCATCTCATAATACTAAAAAACCATTAAAACCTCTAGAGAGTCAATAAATGAAAAAATAAAAAACATGAGACCCTAAGGGGTTTCATAATTCTTTCATCCAAGATACATTATATCCCAATATTTCATTCATTATTCTATTATTACAATGAGATAAAGACCCAACTATATCAATAGTTTTTATTTATCCCACATCTCATGGATTTCCCATCTATATATCCACTATATTTTGACCAAGAAAATCATTTTAATATTCATATCCTTATTTTGAAATTTTTTAATCTGAACTAATTTATTATCAACTAAGGGGTTTGGATAAAGATTAAAACATTCCATTCTAAATCATGATAAGAGGATATTTGATATATCCTATATTGGGAAAAATGAAACAATACCTAAATCAATGTTATGACAACCAGTAATTTTGACCAATATACCCCATTTCCATGAGGTTCAACTATCTTGAAAGGCCTAATAAAACATGTTGATAGATTTCCCTATTATACCAAACAATAATGTCTCAAATTAGTAGAAACCCATCGAAAAAATTATTAACTACCATAAAATACAATGGAAATCGATGACTGTCTACATATGATTTATTTAGACTCTGATATGTCTCTAACATTATTCGGAGCTACTAGACCATTTCTATCATCTCTTGACCAAGAATATTTCTAACAAATGAACTCTATACTAACCCTTCCAAACAAAGGGGACATAAACCATTCTACCCATAATATAATTCAAAATGGTCCATTATAATTAAATAAAGATAGTTGTTGTTATATGTGAACTCAACCAAGGGGAAATTCCATTCCTATAAACCAAAAAAATCAAAAACACATGCCTGAATTATATCCTCAATAATATGATTGGATCCTTCAATATTTCTATTTTTCTGATGGTGACACTTGGTGCATAACCTAATGTAGGTACACATTTAATCGGAAAAACCTTTCAAAAATGGGATGTAAAAAATCGATTAAATAGGATATATGAGTCCGTAAGATATTGAATAATTATCTCTCAGACATAATGGTGCTCGAGCTCTTCCTCCTTTGGAATCTCCTTAATATGAATGAAATGTGACGATTTCTTTAGTCCATCAATGATCACCGAAATTTCTTTATTTACAATAGGGTTTTGTGGTAAACTAATAGCTATGTCCATGGATATATTATTAAAATTACAAACTATTATGGGTAAAGGATATAAACATATATAGTTCCCTAGTTCTCATATTTATCCATTTGGTAGGTATGGTATTCTTATATGAAGTCGACAATTGAATACCTCATCATGAGTCACCAGAACCAACATAAAAAAGCATGATACATATTGGTACTCTATGATTATATGGAATAATTAGACCTATATCAACTATAAATAAAATAATTTCATAGAGATATTAGAATGATAAACATTCCTAATAAAATTTAATACACTATCAGGATACTGAGACAAGTCACATGAGGTCTCCCAAAAAAAGATTTCATAAAATCAATGGAAAATAGTTATTATTTATTTTCTATGCCGAATCTGATCATTAAAGGAAGAATAGTTTTGTAAAATATATAATAAAACCTCCCCACAACATTATTCTTCATCTAAGTGAATCTTATGGAATATAATTGTCAAAAACCACTCTTATACTGATTCCATCGTGTCTGGAGTTTTAAAATTCCTTATCAATTCATCAATGACCACATTCCCCTTTCTTTTTATGTGTACAATATCAAAATAAAAAGTCTAAATATGCATAACCCCACATCTCTATTGTAGTTTATGATTCCACTATGAGAAAATTTATCTTATTTTGTTATGATATGAAAAACAAGTAAAAAATATATATGTAGAGATAGTGGAATGATGTCAGGAGAGAATTCATCAACAAAGACAATTTGAGTAACATGTAGGATAATTATTATCATGAGGTAACAATTTTTGAAACCCATGTGGCACTACATTTTACCTTACATACAAAAAACAATATAATCCCACATCCAATGAATCAAAAAAACATCATAACCCAATACTAGTTTTGGAAAAAGAAAAATTAGAGTTGAATTCACCCTCACCTTCAATTCCATCTATTATATTTAACACTTAGAATTTCACTAAAACATAACATCCTTTTGGATCAAATCTTCCATAAGAGATGAATTTTTAGAGATAGTTGGAAAAAATGAATGTAATAAACATTAAATACCAAGAATCTCTAAATTTCAAACACATTCCAAGGTTTCTCCCTAGAAATTTCCACCATAATTATTTTAGGGTCCACTAATATCCTTAATTGAGATATAAAATTCCCTACAAACTACACATATTGGATCTAAAACTGAAATTTCTTAATATTTGAGTATAAATTATATTTTTTCAAATTTCTAAGAATGATAGCTCAATGATCCTTTAATTCATACACCAATTATAACACACGCAAAAATTATTTTGAGAACAAACATGAAATGTTCAATAACTGATGAGATATGTGATTCATCAATTCCATAATCACCATGGGGGGGGGGATTTTAAAGACATAATGGCATTACCAAATACTCATAATGTCCATAACTAATCCAAAATTATATTTTTGGAATACCTTTCTATCAGATTCATAAATGATGGTATCCCAATATCAAATTAATATTAAAAAAAATTCAAGATCCCTTTAATTAATAAAATAGATCATTAATCCTGGAAAAATGATACCTATATTCCACAGCCACTTAATTAAACAATTATTATTCAATTAAATCCATTAGGCTTCCATCAACATTCTTTATAAAGAGAACTAGTGAAGACCAATGTGAAATGATAAAAAATTAAGATCCTTTAGAATCAAGGACTAGATGTTTAAAATTGTGTTTCTTGGAATCAAAAGATGGTAGAAGATAAGATTTAAATAATATGGGAACCATCCCCAAGATAAATTTAATAAAAAACTAAACATCAATCTATGGCAGTAACCCAGAAAAATTATAAAAAATGAACATAGGGTAAACATGAATTTTTTTAAGAATTTGAAACCATAAATTATAGTCAATGGCATATAAATGATTCTTTAAAAATTCTCATGTGATAATTCTAACCTCATGAACAGTATGCCCCAATCACCAGGATCAAAGATCCTACTTACCCTAAAAAAGAAAATTAACAACATAAGGATATAGGAACCAATCACAAATAGATAAAATGGATATAGTCCTTAAAACTAACTTTATAAGCTATACCAATAAAGGGATAATATTTAAGTATTAAAAACATGGAAATATAATAAGACCTTGTAGTCAGTGATCATAACCTAGAACATGGATCATTTAAAACATTGTTCATTCCTCTTTCAAAAGAGAGTGGAATGATCCATAATAAATATCATTAGATATTTAAAACATTGTTCCTTCCTCCTTTTAAAGAGATTGGAATGATCCATCATAAATATCATAAGATTACAGTGTAATCCCTATAAATTTGTAATCCTAGAAGATATAAACTTATGATATAAACTAATATAACACAAATCCCACACCATAGAGAATTATATTAATACTATGCCAATCACACAATATAGCCCACTCCCAAACCGTATCATACAAACTCTTTTGTATAAAGACATGCAAAATCATCCCCCCTTGAACCATCTTCCCTACATTAGTGTCCCAATTTTGATGATAACAAGATGAATCACCTATTTCCACATCAGACAATGATTAGGAGGCTTTGTTAAGCTTGGATATACCTCTACATCCTTGAGATACATTTCTATAGAAATATATGAGGGGACCAGATTGTCCACGATGATTTAAAATATTGGGTAATTTTGAAAAATAATGGATTATATGATTTAGACATCCAAAATGGAAGAAAACCCCATTTTTTTCATAGGCAAGACTTGGAAACTTATCTAAATGAAAACTAATTTCCCTTACATCGATTTCTTTTCATGATAGATGACACATCCTAGATACCACCTTCTATAATGAATGCTTTAGTAAGACATATAATCATTTCTAGGTCCTCCCAAACCATAACTACATTATCCACTAACTCAAAAGAGATCTTCAGATATATATATATATGGAAAATATCATTGATCATATTTTTTAATTAATACCCATCCCAAATCATATATCCTTGAGGTAGTAATTTGGGGAATGTTTTTGACATTGATGAACAAACATAAAAAATCGAGTAACATCCTTATTTATTGGATGGAATCCTTTATCGATGGTCATAAATTCTTTGATCCTTTTCAAAATGAAGTGTATCAAGAGAGAACTAGTGATTGAAGTCTTTCATGAATATAGTAAAAGTGAGGTCCTTGTGTAATTTATAATTAATGAAAGAATACCACTAATTAATTTATCACATCTCAAGTATATATGGAGAAAATACAACTTTATATTTCTATAGTGTCCGATAAAATGTAAGAAATCCATTTTATTATCCAGATGCATTCCTAATTTTCATTTGTTTTTATCACCACGAATGATTATAATATTTTTTTTGGTAAACTTCAATCTCTGATCTACTATACCTTATAGGATCCCTCTAATTTCTTGATGTAAGTATTTAATTTTCCAAATTACTATTTTGTGTAAATAATGGTTTACTAGAGGTTTTACAAGTGATACTTTTCCTATAGGTCATTACCTATGATTTGGGGAGATCCATGAAGAATTTATTATCTATTAAAAATAGGAGACCACACATAATTATCAAATTAATACCTAACTGAATAATAATATTAAATTCTATAATACATATTGAATATATTAAAAAAAATATAAAAACATTTCAAGGTTCATCTAAATAATCAAAAAATCATGCTCCAATGCAAGATGAAAAAACCCAAACCACCCATGATTACTCGATGTTAGAACAAAATGAACTGGATATGAGACATACCATACATACCACCTATGTTTCAATTATCTTAAACCCTATACACCAAAAAACTATATAAATCTTACATTAAAACTATTAAATAATATGTTCCCTACAATATAACCCTACCAAAACAAGGTCATTAGGTCTTTGTCTGCTAGGAGCCACTAGTTTCTACATATCCAAAAGTTTTACACTCCCTGAGGCCCACAAATGTGCACAAATGAATCATTATACTATTGGATATCTTTGTAAAAAAATAATAATTCTTTTAGTTTATTTTTATTCCAACTAACAAACACCCTGATAAACTACCGAGGAGATCACCAATTCTTGTAGTACAATATACCAAGATTAACTTTTCTTTAGAGTTCAAATCATGATGTATCCTAAAAATAAAGGTACATTTTGATGGCATGAGTAATATCAATTTTACATTTATCCCAAAAAAATTATAAGGTGTTTCATGGGGGAAATATAAATAAAATTTTGAGAGAGGATATGATGTGTTTACTTAAAGACCATATATTTCATAAGACTTTCTATAGGGAGTTTCCTAAGATTCAATGCTATGAATTTTTTTTAATAACATGTTCTAGTAATCAATTTATTTTTAGAGGGGAATTTATGTCTCGATACACAACCCAAACATGAAAAGTATAATTATTTCTTATACGATCCTTTTTAAACATTACATATTATTCCATTTATATTATACATGTACGAGTAAGGCTAGGAAACAATATGAGGAGTTGATTAAATATTTTACCATATAAAAATGTTGAATAAAAATTATGTGCTCATAAAATCATTAAGGGATCAATAATTTCCAACTCCACCTCCTAGATATGTCATTATAACTTCATGATTTATTTTGTATCATTATATAAGTTTTTCCGGATCTGGATCTACTATTCTAAAAAAATGATATGATTTTGAATAAACACATATAGTGCATTTAGATTCATATCAATTAAAAAATAGTTTGAATTATCTAATATATATAAGGAATATCTATGAAGAAAGATGCAAATAAACCTAGAAATATCACATGATAGATTTTGGAGACACCATTAGATAAAGTTAATTTTAATGGTAATGGTTTTTAGATAAATATGATGACTATTATTCCTCTAATAAAGTAACTCCACGATTTGATAATGGATGTATTTAATCTATTTATGAAATCTATAATGATGCTAATTATTATTTTAAAAATGGCTTTTTTAAGTGATTATGTATATATTTACTTATTTCAAAAGCATACTAGTTTAAAAATACAATTATAAGAAATAAAAAAATGATGGAGGAAATTTTAACCAAGTTGTTTTAAAAGTGTAAGAATCACATTCAAATTATTAAAGATTAGGATGGATATTTAGTAATTTAAAATAAAAGAATCTCTTTTATAGATGATGAATTTAAATGAATTACATATATGAAATAGTTTTTTTTAATGTTGATAATGAAAGGTTTCAGGCATTGGGGACATCACAAAGAGTCTTAATGAATATTAGAGATAATTTGATTGAGGTTGAATTAAAGAGGGGGAAATGGTATGATAGTTTTATAATTGAAATAAATAAAATACATATGGTAAGACTAGTGTAATAAGATAAATAATTATAATAATAATCGAGGTTGTTTTTGGGAACAAAATAATACCCTTAGCTTGATTTGTTTCAGGATGAATTGTAACTGAGAAATCTATAATTCATAAAAGATATGTCTTACATAACAATTTAGAAAACAAATTCTCCTAAAAATTTTGTTAATTATTCTTTCATCATATTATAAAAAATCTTGTGGTAATTATATCATAATATCTACTAAAAAATAATCTATCTCAAGATCTTGGATGAAGGTATTTCATAAACATGAAAAGTATATGCGTACAAAATCTGTTTCGTTAGTATGTATATATTTAGATTAAAAACAATACTTATATGGATGAAAGAAATACTAGACACCACCAATATATAATGCATGGTTGTGAGAATTTACATGAAAATTTATTACATTATAATATACCAAAGATAGAATTTCATCCTAAATATAATAAGGGTATAACGCTATACAAATAAAAATCAAAGGGAAAAGATACTCTTTTATTAAAAGATATTAGTTCTATTGTATATGTGGGATTAATTACATGGAATAATGGTAATATATTTAATTTTATAAAAGTTATATAATGATTGGATATATTATTATTATATATAATACTTAAAATTAGCATACTAGATTTATGTAGACAATATAGATGAAATATCTCTATATGGAAAAAATTATAGTACTTCAAAATTTTGTATTGGTTCTGAAATATTTTTAATAACGTTTTTGATGAATTATAGTTTATAAAAAATATATATCACATATTTAACAAATATAAGGAATAAACATGAAAAAATAAGAAGTAATTATAAACATGACGTGTAATAGAAAAAATTGGGCCAACCCATAACATCACCTGAATTGGCCCTCCATAAGGCCCAGATTGCATCCTAGATCTCCAAAAGATAGAAAATGGAACCAAGTATCATAAAATGGAATGAGATAATGATTTCACCCTAATAATTGAAAACATAGAAACAATTCATGTTTCATAATTGATATATAGAGTACATAACATGGAAAAAACTACCAAACCATAAACGGTATAATCATCCAATAACTGCAAAGCATGGTTTCAATGAAAAAGAATCAAAATCATTATCATTAAAACTGAAGTATCCCATGGGACCATCTCATCATAACTATAAGTAATCTCTATCCCAAACCACTAGTAGGTAACACAATATTTGATAATCATCCTCTACATGATGTTTTTCCCAACACCTATAACCAGCAAGACTGAAGCTAAAAATTACTCAAGGAAATAATTGGGTGTGAATGATAAATCTCAATATGAAACCACAAGAGAATATTTAAATATTTTATCCTAATGTATCTATTTTTTCTATTATAATAAAATAAAAAAAATTTCCAAAGAAAATCATCTTTTGGCCTTATTTTAAAAAAAAACCCATATTCAAAAAAAAATTTAAATGTGACATAACATTTATATTTGAGGAATAAAGGGATAAAAATGATTAGATCATAAATATCTTTATCGTATGATAAAATGTGAATATCATATAAATAATCACATAATACCTCATCAAAGTACCAAATCGACTATTAGAAGAAAAGGGTGTACCCACATAAGATGAACAAGGCCCCTTGCTAGTAGAAGAAACAACCAAAGACTTGGATCCAAGGTTCCTTTTAATAGTTTCCCAATATAAGTCCTTGGAATATAAGGAGCATCCCCTTGTGATATGAAACTTCATTAGGGATCTCATTTTTCGATTTACCCTTGCACCCCATGGTATTCCAAATGAACTACTAAAATATTATTATGCTCAAGAAACCCAATCATATTTTATAAAACATTTAAAATGGAATACCATTTCATTTCATGCCCAAATTTCCATAAAAAATTATATAGTGATTCCACACCCCTTTAATGCCATAAAAAACATTTTTAGTTCCAATAATTGATTAAATAATTCCATCAAATCCATTTTTTACATTAAAAATCATTTTTAATTGAAATTAAACTTTGATAAAAATTTCATAACAAAAAAAGATCTTGTTACCTAAAATGAATTTCAAAAAAATGAGTCAATTATTTAATATTAATTGATAATAATAATTATTAATGTAATACCAAGGGATATAGTTGAGGATAAATATAACCACCTCAAGAGTGATGATACTATTTTTTACTTTTAGATCCCTAATGGCGGAGGAAGGGGTTAAATCCTAAAGAACCTAGATATTATTGAAAAAAATCTATTGTCCATGTCCATACAAGATCTAGTTATCTAGCTTTATAAGTCATAAAATTCATGGAGAAGAAGGATATAAAATAGATTGTAAATGATCTACATACTAACTTACATGCAATATAGACCGAAGCCTCTAACGTGTATTAAGAACTATCAATGGAATGTGAGTGAGTGGAAAAACTATAAAAAAGGATCATCAAAACAAATATAAATAGAATTATTATTACAGTAAAAAAGAGATTATTTTAGTAAATTTGAAATTTTATCCAATACTAAACCACACACCTAGTGATGTCACTGGAGCATTTTTGGGCCTCAACAGCTATCTTATGGGTACATATTGAATTCATATACCTCATGGCCTATAACTGTTTTTCATGTGGATCCTATAGATGTGATGGATTTCTACAAAACTAAAATGACTATCTAGTGGGCCTCACAAGAAATATGGTATCATGTTTCTGCTAAAAAACATGCCAAGACCCATATCTAGTATTTCATATTTCTTTAAATAAAAAATGTATACTATTAATTATTCCACATAATAAGGTGTGTCAATTATCACCATCATAAAATGACTGTGTAATCATAAAGGATCAGGATCAGAAAAGTTAAAAAAGTTAAGGAAATTTCTATATCATCAAGGCCACACACTCCCATGTCTCATGGACATCCTTATGACACTTTTATATTAATCTAACCAATGGTATACCATTTCCAAGAAATAAATTATCTTATCTATCCACTGACTAAATAGGACATGAAACCACATAGGTGTTGTGTTAAATAATGATGTCCTCACCCTCAAGCCCATTGAAAAAATATTTCTAATAATTCATCAGTTTTGAAACATGAAACACAATATGGATAAAAGATAACTGATTGGGAAAGACCAAATGACAATCCATAATCCCATGATGCTCCAAAATCTAAAATAGAGAGACATAATGAGGTGAAAACATAGCCATTTTCTCTAAACATCTATATCCCATCTAAAGTGAAACTCAATGGAAAAACTGGTCACCTACCTCAATATCAATTGAATGGTGATGAATATTAATATAGTATTTCTATTGTCTATGGAATTTAACTAAAAAATATTGATTAGTTACCAAAGATCCATCATCTCATAAATTATACTCATCAAAACCAATGATAGTTCTATATCCTCTCTTAAATTAATTGGTGTTCTACATGGCCTCCACTATAATACATCAAATTTGTTCCTTCTAGGATGTGTCTAGATAACTATTGTTATATAAAAAAGCTATAAGGGTATATTCTTCTCCCGTGATCCACTAAATTCAAGAAAATATAGTCAAATAATATTATTAAGAATCTACATTACTCACTCAAACTGGGATTCCTTCTTGGGAGGATATTCCATGATCAATATCATTTGAAAACCCATTACTATTAAAAATAAAAAAAATCATGGATATGACGATGTTATATCTATAAAACATTATATCTTATGGAACACCAAGTATTATGAAAATCTACAACACTTATAAGTTCCTAATATCCTCTATGTTCATCAAATCATTGATTGGTAAGAAAAGAGATGATTTTGTGTGTTGATCAATAATAAAACTTATCACATCCTTACCACTATTAGAAGAAGGTATCCTAATCGCAAAATCCTCAGAATTATCATCCTTATTCCATTCTTGAATTGGAAAGGGTTTAAGAACACCATAATGCATCTATCATTCCACCTTAATTCTTTGACATGTATGTCACTAAGATAGAAAATATAAAATTTAATGACTAATTCATGGACACAAATAATCATGTCTCACGGCATTGTATATGCTGGATTCTCTAGGGTTCACATACCAATTAGACTACTTTCCATTATCTAAAAATTCTAATATCAAAATCATCATTATAGTGCACATTCATCAAATGTGAAACACTCCATTACTAGACCGTGTCAACTCCCTGAGGGTCTCTTAACCAAAAATATTTATTCATAGGTGATACCACTCATTATCATATAATTATTCATAATGAATAAGATAACACATAATTTTTCTATTCCAATTTTAGGTTATGAATTGATACCGATCATTTTTCTATATATCTATGTTCATCTCAGCAAACAAGAACATCTAGAATAATTATTTTGCAGATTTATTCAATGTTTTAGTTGGTGACTACCTTTTCAAAGAATCTATGACCATGTTTCGTTGTTTTGGGGAGAAAGGAATAAAAAAAGATCTATAGATACACAACCCAATATCTCTATATCATGTTGTAAACCCTCAATGTAAAAATATAATATAGAATCGTACTGTATAAACACGTCATAAAACAATTTCATCAGGAATAATCTTCTATATATTCTTTCAATGTTTGAGTTGACGAATACCTTCTCAAGGAATTTGTGACCACATTCCCTTCTTTAGGGTGTAAAGAATAAAAAAATTAAATATCTAAATATACATTACCTAGCTTCTCAAAATCATGGTTTTAAACCCCCTATGTGAAAATATATTACAAACTCATATATTCCAAACACATTATAAGATTCAAACTAAATAGATTTTGGTATCATGACACATGGGTATGCATCACTACTTTCAACTCAATATCATTAATGGAATAGTTATTCACATGAGAGTGTAACTTATGAGACTCAAAATCTACTACTGATCACCCCTGCATCATAATATTACCCAAATACACATGCAAGGACTAATAGTAAACAATATAATTGACACCCAACTGTAGAAGGATTAGTGAAGGAGATGATGTTAGTGTCAATTTCAACCAATAAAAAGAACTATATCATAGATCACTCAAGAGAAAATTAACACCCTCACATATTTAATCTTTCAAAGAAATTCAATTTTGGTGACGTACTAATCAAATAATCTATAACAAATTGAAAATCCTAAAAAAGTCTAAGTATAAACAACAATTATAATGAGTATAAGAACCAAATATTTTATCAAAGTAAATTCCCTTTTTATAAGTATGTTATATATTATATATCACATAAATTTGCAAATATAACACAATACAAAATTTTTAAATGGATAATTAATGAAATAATATGTATTTATAAAAATTGGTGAACCTAAACTAATGGAATAGTTTTGTTATGATTAAGAATAGTAACATGACTAATAGAATAGTAACCTCACCAATGAATGGATAAATAATATATAATAATCTTATAAATATGAATATGATATAATTATATCATATTATATGTAAATAAATATTTATAAATCATAAATTATGTTTTGGTATTGGAATAAAACAAAAATTTTTATTTACCAATTTATAATTAATATAATGTTTTAAAATAAAAATTATTTTCATAAAATAGATTCATAATTTATTTTGTCTTATGGTCGTGAATTTATTTTATGATACCTTAATTTATTTTTCAAACTATTATAAAACCAGTTAAAATTTTAAAATTGCTAAATTTTGACTAAAATAGATTCATATTGTTTTTTTATGTCTTTTTTAATTTCTAAAATGTTTTAATTTTTTTGGAATAGTGAAAAATTGTTATTTATGGTATAAGTTAAATAAATGCAATTTTAAGTCATGCTTGAGTCATGTATAATGTGAGTAAAAATCTGTTATAAATCACATGAGTTAGTCACTATATTAATACCCAATAATCTACACTATTCATAGTATTTATAGAAAATAATTAACTAATGATTAAAATAATCAAAAAAAACACCCCTCTTTTCCACTATAAATACCACCTCACACCGCCCCATTTACTCACACCTCTAAAGCCATACTATTTTTCAAATGTTTTCAAAAACCCCTTACCAAGTCTCTCCCTATTTTAAGTATCCTTTGGTGTCAATAAATTACCAAAATCATCTTCCAAACGATGTTTCATAAGGAGAATAACTTAAGAGGAAATAACCTCTTTCCTTTCCTGTTAATTTAGTTGCACTTTATTTTCTTCTCTTTATATCTCATAACAAATCCTTACCCAAGTTTCATGAAAACTATTATAACTAATATATACTTTAGTATTATAATTTTAATTGAATAATTCATCATCAGTCTTCTCCTAATTTTATTTTTATTCTAAAAATGAAAATTACATCTCTGATGTGTAAATTTTTCATATTTAAGGATGATGGGTTTTCAATTTCTTTTAACCCCTTAAATCCTGGTCATAAAAACATTTTTATAATTAAAAGGTATTATAATAAATTTATTATATCTTATAAATTATTCAAGAACCATTGTATATACATAATATTAAATAATTTTAAAAAACTATTTACTAATGCCCGAGGAACTGCCAAATTAATATAATGGGTTATCATTAACGTTTTATCAAATGATTCAAACTCATACCATATAACCAAATGATATATATGAAAACATAAAATTCATAAGGATCAATAGTAACATATAATTTTAATTCATGAAAACTAGACCGATTCTACATTACCTTCAAAAGACAATTACAAATTAATTGATCATGAAAATTAAGGAAAAAACAAACGAACAATGATCTTGTATTGTATAACTCATAAAAAATTCCATGAATAAACATAATAAAATTATATTTTCTAAAATATATCTATTAAATATAATTAATTAATTAATTAATGTATTTTTTTTATTATCCAGGACATAAATATCTTGTGCAGATCTCTTTCAGATATGAGGTAAGGGATTCTTTCTAACACCCTATTTTTCCTTCGGGTCACATTTTCCCTCTATTTAACCCCATTGAAATTATTATTTTTATTTTATAATTATTTTAAATTATTTTTATATTATCCAAACTCATCTATCTAGATCATTTTATACTTATTTGTTGGGGATATTCATGTTATGAAAATTCTCCCTTCTTAATTCATCTTGATAAGCAAGTGAGTTAAACATAACTTTCTAATTTCTTATCCATTTTCATGTGAACTCCAAAATCTATTTTAACCTACCATTAGTTTTCCAAAATCATTAATTTTATCATAAAAAACTTTCTTTGTTCATATCTAGTGTTATATAGTTAATTATTACTTTTCATTTTTTAAAAATATTGAAAATTCTTTCTTAAACTGTGCTAAAATGTTTTATTTCTAAAGATTATTAAAACATATTTTTATATGTTTTCACATTAGTTTGAAATCACATATCATGATATATTCTTATCAATCCTTTTTAATGTCTATATACTATTTTATTCCATTTTTTTATTTTCAGGATTGTGATATTACATTTTTATATTCCTTTTGACATGATTATGATACCCAATTATTTCCATGGGAGACATGTATATTTGTGTTTGATTCCTTATGTATGATTATTTATATGTCACAGATATGGAAGACCATGTTATTATGGGGGAACCCATATTTAACTCCAATGAATTGTGTAATGTTTTCCCTCATGATATTTCATGTGTAATTTTCATGGTGGTTATCCTTGACTCATTATTCATACAAAATAGGGTTTGTGGTTATCCTTGACTCGTGCTCCATATAAAATGTTCTTGGTGGATAGCCGTGACTCATTATCCTCTATGTTATATGATCATTGAATCATTATTATGTCATTATTTATGTTGCTTCCACAGTTCTATAATTCTATGATTTCATGATCCCATGTTCTTTATGTTATGCTCATATATATTTATTCATGTTCCATGCCTTTTTATGTCATCATGTTATGTATTCTATCCTAGTTGTTTTGATTTATACTTATGTTTATTTTTATAAAGGTATTTTTTATCATCCTTTCATCAATTTAGTCCCTAGGTTATTCTATGATGTTGTAAAGGATCAAAGGATGTTTAGAGCCCATTATTAATATTAAATTAAATATTTTTTCTTTGGTTTCATAATTTCTTATTATGTATGTAGTTTTCCAAGGACAGTAGACTTCACAATATTTCTTTTCTATTTTCAAGGTAACTATGGTTAAAATTGTGTAATAATATGTGTGAAATGATAGGTATGTTATAGTATATGTTAGGTCCATCATAAATATATTTTTCGAGATTATGACCAGATCACTTTAGTAAGAACCATAAGAATAATTAAATTACCATGTAATTCTAAAATTGAATCATAGGGAATCAAAAGATAGGATATAATTTTCATTTAAAACTCTAAAATTCAATTTTAAACATTTCTTTTTTATATTTTTATTAGATAAGTATTCAATAACATATAATTTTACATTCTATTTTATGGTTAATGGAAAGAAATAGGAGAGACAAAGAAAAAAAAATATGTGAATGGAAGTGGGACAATTGACCTAATTAAATAAATAATATGATGGGAATGGGTGCTAAAAACATCATGAGAGTACTTTCTGAACTAGATCAAGTTACGAATAATAACTTCAATCATATGAAAGTACCTCCTTCTCATAAGGAAGAGAAAGTTTTGGTCAAATTAATTTTACAGAAAAGGCATCCCATGTTTCATGGATCATTCAATCACCTCCTTGAAGAAATATGGATTAACTTCACTGAGATTATATTATCTATCCCATAATGCTCAGATGAATATATAATTGTGCTGTAAGTATATCATTTTGATGACGAAGCTGACCAGTGGTAGAAATAGATCAAGAACACAATGTACAAGGTCTAAATAGATTCAATTTAATTGGAATATTTCAATAAAATATTTTTCAATATATATATTCCCTAAACACTCCAACATAAGATTGAGAGGGAGTTCATGAGTCTAATGAAAAAATATGATGAGTATATTGGGTCATATCAATATAATTATACATTAATATATTGACACGCCTCTGAATTTGTCATAAATAGTAAAAGATTTCATGATATATTATTAAAAGGACTAAAGAAGAGTTTATAGAAATCATTGATAATTTGAGGCTTTGAAAACTCTGAAGAGATTATATGTTACTCCCTCAAGGTAGAAATGGAGATCGGATACACTCATTGGTCTCATGGTTCTAGAGATATACATTGGAAAATAGAGTTTAATATGGGTGAATAAATAAATAAATCCCATTATGGAACGAAATCCTAATATTACACATGTCAAATTTTTGGGAAGATGCAACCTATTAAAGGTATAATGGGAACCTAGAAATGATTCCAATGAGAAAAAAGGAGAATATAGATAATAACTATTGAAGAGATATAAGAACCCCACTATTTCTTAATAATAAATTAAGGCTTTGATAAAAAATAATTGTATAGTACAGTGATTTATCTTTAAGGAACGAGGGAATTATGAGAACCATTTATCGATGCTAAGGGTTCTTAGAGGCGATCAACAAAAAAACCTCTAATGTAGTAATAGTGGGAATATTTTACCCCTAATGTTTATGTGGATCCCCAAAATGATGTGAGGAAAGGTATTATGGTTATTTATTCAGGAATAGTTCACATATTATTTGATTTTTGTTCTACACATTATTTCATATCGTGCATGTTTAGTAGAACTATTCAAACACCACCTGAATACATAATGGTTGAGTGATTTATGTTATCATAAAGTAGCTAAATTATTTCATCCAATGTATATAAATCCTCTGTATTTAATTATTTTAGATTGAGTTTCCAAGAAAATCGTGTTTTACTTAATTTAGTAGAGTTTTATGGTATATTAGGAATGGATGGATATCTTTATACAAAGACAACATCGACTATTGGGAAAGTTGTATTAATATTAACTTCCCGAGGCATTCACTAATTATGTACAAGTGATCGGATAAGTATTAATCTCTATTGAAATCATCATCTCAATTGTGGATATATTTTCTTTTAAGAATGAATTCTAACTCAAATTATTGGGAAAAAAGAGATAATATTGATCAATGATACGACCACTATAAGGGAGTACATTTATGTGTTCCTCGAAGTGTTGTTTGGTATTTTTATTTATCTAGTGGTTGATTTATTTATTGAAACTAATATTGGATCTCTACATATATAAAGGAAACATTATAGAATGGTCAATATTGAGCTGGTAGAACTGATGTCACACCCCGACCATGGATGCCCATGTTTTTTTATTCTTTTCTCAGCCCCACGATGTTGGGAATAGTTGAGTTGGGTCCAATTTTGAATTTTCATTGAAGTTTTGATGTTTTCGGTGGGTTTTATGCTAGTGCGCAGTCACCGCACTGCTGGCGTTCACTGCGCATTCGGTCTGGGTGTGTGTGCGGTCACTGCACCACTAGCAGTGGTCGTGCATTTAGACCCGGTGAGTGCGCGGTTTCCCAACTATTTAAATAAAGGATAAAAATCAAAAGAATAAATTTAATTGAATTGAATTTTATAAAATGTTTAATAATAATAACAACAATAATTTATAATATTGTTGTTATTATTATTATTATTATTATTATTATTCATTTACTTTTTTTATTCTATCTTTTTTCCAACTTTCTTCTCCTTCTCTCTCTTTTTTCTTCCCACGCGGTGCTGCTCTATGTTTCTGTGCACGCCACACCCGAGGTCTTCCCCTGGGTCTCCCTAGTCCATCTCCACCTTACTGCAGCCGCCTCACCTTTCCCTACGAGTCATGATCACCAATCGCCCATGTCCTCTCCTTCCCCTCTAGACCGCACCGCACATCACCCAGCAGCACCTTCCTGGCCTCCCCCTTCCTGCACAGGAGCGCCAATATTGCATGCCTCCTTCCTCGTGGCTTTCACAGTAGCCCGCTCATGCCCCTGTTGCCTCCCTGCCGCCAAACATCGTGTCCCCTCCTGCCTTCTCTGCTGCAGCGACTACTTTTTGCCTCCGCCAACCCAACCGTCTACCCTCTGCGTCTACCTAAGACCCTGCCTCCCCGTCTTGATCCCACCTCCATGCTCACCCGGGACTCCGCACCTCCTCTGCCAGTGGCATCCAGCCGATCCAAATGCCTTCTGCCTGCCGGCGGCACAATGGCCACAACTCCTCCTCTGCCATTCGCGGTCCCCTCCTGTCCGAACTCCTAAAACAACTCCCAGTCTACCCCCTGTGAGTCCTGAACTCACTCGCGCCACCCTCCTTCTCCCCGCACAACAGCCCGTGCAGGCCCCTGCTCCCTCTGCTGTCCGCTACACGACCTGCACGACTCCCACTAATCCCAGCCTGTCATTGCCCGACACCTCCCTACCGCCGACCTTGCCTGCACAGTGGTGCCTCGCCCGGCTTCCAGCCTCCCCCTCCTCTGGGTTGGCTACCTCCATCGTGCTCCCCACACAGCAGCCCCGTCGCTTGCCCTTCGCAGCCCCCTGCCTTGATCTGGCAGCTGTCAGCCCCTCTTCACTTGCATGCAGCACACCCCCTAATTATGTGTCATTCTCTCCCACTACCCATCCCCTTTCTACGCTCGAGCCGCCCGCCGATGACCTTCCCTCCTCGAACCTTCCTCCTCCAGCCAATCGTTAGCCAGCAGCCCTCCCCCCTTATAGCGCTGCCTTGCCCCACAGCTGCCCGACACCCCGAGTTTTGTCCGCCTCACCCGCATGTTGCCCGCTGCTTCCCGGATCACTCGCATCCTTCCCATCGGCTGCCTCACATCGGTGCTATCTGGTGACCCTTGTTTCACCACCTGGTCGGACCACATCTAGCTGTGCACCATCCATTGTTCCAACGCGACGCCCTTCGGTGATCTTTTTCTTGTCGTAGCCCCCCTGATGGGTATACCCTTTTATTTAATTCCCGTTTGATATTTATATTTTATATATATATATATATGCCTTTGTTTTATTAGAATTTTTATTAATTAATTTTTATTTTGGTCGGTTTGACTTTATAGGACCCATGCGGGGCATTTCTGAGTGTGAGCCATCGCTGCGCTTTGTTTTCGAGGTGAGGTTTTATTCCTGCCGCTTGGTTTCGCATACTTTAATTGGGTTTTTTTGTGTTTTGAATTATTAGTGTTTTTTTACAGTATGTTGGACCTTACTATGTGGTCTCGGATGTTCGTCATCCATTTCATCTCGGTCTCATGGTACGTTCCCCTTTGCACTGCTTTTTAAAATTTATGTTAAATTATTTCCTGCTATCTATGCACATTAATTGTTCATATTAAATATATTATTAATTTTAATAAATTTGAGATAATATAAGATAATTAAATTTAAAATGATTATTCAGTTTAAAAAGAGCCGTTTATTTTATACCTAACACTTGAAACATTTTCTTGACGAATGAAAACCCAGTATTGAAAGAATTCCATTTTGGCTTTTAAACATAATTCAGAAAATTTGAAATGTGGTTTTGGTTTCAATGACAAAGGATTTCTTCTGAAGCAAGAACAATCATTTTGGTTATTTTTAAAATGGTGATTTTGAAATGTGTTTAATGCATGTTTGGCACTTTAAGGAAAATGATGAAAATGTTTTGATGAAATGTAAATAAATTAATGAGATTTTGGGTCATAGAAATGGTGTTCTAGACCGATTTAAAAGTTGGGTTTGGACCTGGGTTTCATCCCCAATTCATATCCAAGCATGTGATATAGAGTGTTATACATGGAAATCTAAACCGAATAATTATCTAGGTGTTTGACATGGCGATCTACACCAAATATGATTCAGGGTGTTAGACATGGCGATCTACACCAAATATGATTTAGGGTGCTTGACATGGCATTCAACACCAAATTAGAAAGGGGGTGCTTGACATGGCATTCAACACCAAACAAATGATAATAATGATTTATAAAAAGGATGAGAGATGTGATTAAAAACAAAGTGAAATGTGATCAAATAAAGAATGGTAAGAATGAATGGATTTCCAACCTGAGTTGAAATGAGAAGTGAATAAGTAGAGTATGTTAGAAAAATGATTTAAAGTATATTTATGCTTGATCAAAATGTACTCATATTTATTTCTACGTTTCACTTGTTGTGTGATTACTTTGTGTATTGTTTTTCGTAGAAAGTGGTAAACTGGTTTTGAAATGGTTTTAAAATATAAATGGTTTTCAAATAAAAATATTTAATCCACTTTGTACAAATTTGAAAATGCAAACACCACTTTCCCTTTGAAAATGCTAATGTGTCACTAAAGGATTTGACTTGGGTTTTTGAGAAATGAATAAGGGAAATGACTCGTACATTGTTTTTGAGTAACATGTAGAAAAAATATTCTTATAAATTTTAGTTCCAACATGAAATGGTGTTTCTTTTATTTTAAAGGCAGGGCATTGGGAATAGATATCGGTCTAGCCTACTGAGTTTTAATACTCACACCTATAGTTCTTTTCTATTTTTAGTGTCTGTGTAGGATACAGATTGGGTGTGTTCTCCTTGGGCGATGTTTGGTCGTGAGTTAGGGAGTTACCTTGGGAGGTCACACGGAGATAGTGTTTGTCACTTTTGGTTAGTCTTATTTTCTTTTGTTTCTTTTTAGTATTTTAACGAAGTTTATTTATTCTGTGCTGCTCTACATTATTTCTGATTATTTGTTTATTTATTTGGGAAAAATCATTCCCACAACCTTGGTTGATGCCCTGGAGCTTTTCACTAGCCCGGGAGGATTGGGAACACCTCTCAGGTCATGTCGCGGACCGGCATAGGTGACCAGTTCCGGGTCGACCCGGGTTGGTTTGTGACATAATGGTATCCTGGGAGGTCGGCCCTTAGCGGACCTCGCTTTTTACAGTGCCCTTTGTTATTTGGGATGTCCAGTAGATAAAGATTAGGACTGTCGAGGCTCAGGTGGTAAGTTACAGGTCGGTGCCTGATCACCACCGCTCATGACAAGAATTGGGTTACCAGGGTTAGTCCGGGATTTGAATCTTTTATCATTGGTTTCTTTGGATTGAGGAATGAAAATGGAGGCGAATCGGTTCACGTTGCGGATTCACATGGGGTGGTGACCCATGTAGAGTCTAAGTGTCTGGCTTAAGGTCTTCTTAGTGTTATTCTTTACCTGGGGCCTGGCTCACCACCATGTCGATGGGTCAGACATGTGCACTAGTTCCTCATTCCAATGGGGTATTGTTGCTTGTGTTTTATTTTAATATCGGTTGGTTTGAGTGTGCGTTAAAAAGTGAAAGTGGTTTTGAAAAAGAAAGATGTTTCTTACAAATTGGTTTTGAAATAACTAAAGTGGGTTTTTAAAAAGAAGGTGTATTGGTTAGGAAAAAAATTGGTATGTGTTTTGATTTGGTAAGGGAGGGAAGTGTTTGAACCTTGACACTCTTTATGGAGGGTCACACGTGCGTGGGTATGTATGGAAGTGCATGGAGGGAACTTTTTCACAGAAGATGTGAGCGATATTGAATAAACGAACATGTGACGGTTGATAAGGTGCCATAGGTGAGTTTTTTTAAAATTTCAAATAAATAACGGTTTTTGAAAAGTAATTTCTCTTTTTGTTGTATATGTTTGGATTAAGGGACTATTTTCCTTGGCTTTTGTTGTTGTGTTGATTGAGTTTTGGATTGATCCAGGTTTCGATGGTGTCTTTCGTGTTGTCATGATTATGCCACCCAGAAATCTTCCAAAAGTTGTTAATGAGTTATATTTAGTTCTCAGTTAGTTTTGTGTGTTGCTTTCTTTTTGAGGTAATCAACGTCTCTTAGAGGTAGTTGTATAATCCTGAAGGATAGTGTGTCTTCGGGCTGTTGGGAACTCCCAGGGTAGGAAAGGATCGTACAACACTAGATTTATATAAGGGATTAGTTTTGTACTAGTAAAGGTGAGATTTTTCATCATCATTGGAGTTTAGGGTGTTATTAACGGTAGTCGAATTCCCGCGAAGGTTCCCCACCTGGAAAGGAGTGCGGGCCAGTGGAACCTGTCTCAAGAAACTATCCTCATCGCTAGCAGCTCCTTGTTCGTCGGGCCGCTCTCTTATGCACCACGAGTATGACATGTCTGGACATTCTAAGTCATCATGTTGCATCCCTTTGAAAATGTACGACCATAGTGGTTGTTTGAATCATTGAACGGAAGGAGTTAGAGTCAAGAAGATAAAAATTCCTGACTGTGAGGCAGGAGGTGCTTCATCTATCAGGGCCCCATCCATAGGTCTCGGGGTGAAGCTCGTGCACAGTCAGGAGTTGTCGAGGGTGTGTGGAACCTCAGTCCGGATAATTTTTTCATATTTGGAATGGAAATATCAAACATTTACGTGTTCTATTCTCATCATTTTCGTAAGATCATCCTTCTTGTGGTGGAGTGATGAGCTCGTTCCCACACAGTCCATGTAGTCTTATCTGCTCTCAGTGTGGTTCTAAAGTTTTTTGGTCTCTCTGAATGGTGTTGGACCGTGAATAAACGGACCTATTCTGATTTTGAGTTGGTCCTAGATGTGTTCGATAGGGAGGTGTTCGTTTCCTGAAATTGATGGGAGGTATTGAGTTAATTTCTCAACCCCGAGTTATTGGATTGTTTCGTCACAAGCTTTTTGTCAATTCTCAGGTGTGTTGTTCGGTATATGTGTGGAAAATGAATGTGTTTGGTTTGGGAGTTCCCGTGTTAACCCCCAGGGGGTGGTTTGTTCGGATTTCAAGAGTATTGGTATTAGTAATTTCTTGTGGTGGGGACAACCCTCTCATATTCTTCCCTCAATCTCAGGCAGTGGAATTTCTTTAATTGGTCGGGTATGATGTTTGTTGGGAATGGTTACCCCGAAGCTCTCGTTTCTCTATGATTTTGTCTGGTAATGAACTCATGTTGTGTCAACTGTTGTCTTGAATACATTATGGGAGCAGAAAGTGTCTGTGGTGGGGATAATTGTCACACCCCGACCACGGATGCCCATGTTTTTTATTCTTTTCTCAGTCCCGCGATGTTGGGCAGAGTTATGTTGGGTCCAAGTTTGAATTTTCATTGAAGAGTAGACATTTTTGGTGGTTTTCAGGAAATTTCGTAGTCACTACACTACTGGCGGTCATTGCACATTCAGTTTGGGTGGGTTCGCGGTCGCTGCACCGCTAGCGGTGGTCGTGCGATCGAACCCAGTGAGTGCGCAGTTGCCCAACTGTTTACATAAATGATAAAAATAAAAAGATTAAATTAAATTGAAGAGAATTTTATAAAATGTTTAATAATAATAATAACAATAATTTATAATGTTTTTATTGTTATTATTATTATTATTATTATTAGTATTATTTATTTACTTTATTTTATTTTCTTTTATTCTTTCTTTTTTCCTACTTTTTTCTCCTGCTCTATTTTTTTATTCTTCCCACACGGTGCAGCTCCCTGTTTCTACGCATGCCACACCCGAGGTTTTCCCCTAGGTCTCCCATGTCCAGCTCCACCCTACTACAGCAGCCTCGCCTTGCCCTGCGTGTCCTGATCGCTAGCCGCCCCTGTCCTTTTCTTCCCCTATGGACCGCACCACACAACACCCTGCAGTGCCTTCCTGGCCTCCCCATTCCTACACAGCAGTGCCAGTCCTGCCCACCTCCTTCCTCGCTGCATGCGCAACAGCCCACACAGGCCCCTGCTGCCTCCCTACCCCCAGGCTTTGCCTCCCCGCCTGCCTTCTCCGCTGCACCGACTACTTTCGGCCTCCACCAGCCCCGCCGTCTACCCTCCGCGTCTGCCTGAGACCCCGCCTCCCTATTCGGATCCCACCTCCCTACTCGCCCGGGACCTCGCACCTCCTCCTGCAGCGACGTCCAACCGATCCAGCCGCCTTCATCCTACCGACAGCACAGCAGCCACCGCTCCTCCTCCACCATTTTCGGTCACCTCCTGTCCGGACTCCTGCAACAACTCCATGTCCGCCACCTGTGAGTCCCGAACTCGCTCGCGGCACCCTCATTCTCCCTGCACAATAGCCCGCACAGAGCCCTTCTCCCTCTGTTGTCCACTACCTGGCCTGCTCGATGCCCACTAATCCCTGCCTATCGTCACCCGACACCTCTCTACCGCTGACCTCTCCTGCACAGTGGTTCCTCGACCTGCTTCTAGCCACCCCCTCCTCCGGGATGGCTAACTCCATCGCGCATTCCACACAGCTTCCCCGTCACATGCCCTTCATAGCCCCCTGCCCTGATCCGGCAGCTGTCATCCCCCTCTTTACATGCATGCAGCACACCCACCGATTCCATGTCCTACTCGCCCACTACCCATCCCCTTGCAACGCTCGAGCAGCCCACCGACGACCTTACCTCTTAGGACCTTCCTCCTCCAGCCAATCAGCAGCCAGTAGCCCTCCCCCCTTATAGAGTCACCTTGCCCCGCAGCTTCCCGGAACCCTGGATTCCATCCGCCTCACCCGCGTGCTTCCCGCTACTGCCCGGATCACTCGCACCCTTCCCACCAGCTTCCTCGCATTGGTGCTGTCTGGCGGTCCATTTCTTATCGCAGCCCCCCGATGGGTATACCCTTTTATTTGATTCCTGTTTGATATTTATATTTCATATATATATATATATATATATATATATATATCTGTGTGTGTGTTTTCCTTGGGTTGATTATAGTTTTTATTAATTAATTTTTATTTGGGTCGGTTTGACTTCATAGGACCCGCGCGTGGCATTTCTGAGTGAGCGCCATCGCCGCTCTTTGTTTCCGAGTTAGCGTTGTCACCGCGCATCTGTTTCGAGGTGAGGTTTTCTTCCTGGCGCTTGGTTTCACATACTTTAATTGGGGTTTTTGTTTGTGATTTGAATTCTTAGTGTTTTGTTCAATGAATGTTGGACCTTACTGTGTGGTGTCGGACGTGCATCTTCCATTTCATCTCGGTCTCGAGGTAGGTTCCCCTTATCACTGCTTTTTAATATTTAAGTTACATTATTTCCTACTATCTACACACATTAATTTTTCATATTAAATATTTTATTAATTTTAATAAACTTGAGATAATATAAGATAATTAAATTTTAAATGTTTATTCGGTGTAAAAAGAGCCGTTTATTTTATACCGAACACTTGAAACATTTTCATGATGAATGAACACTCAGTATTGAACGAATTACAGTTTGGATTTTAAACATAATTCAAAAAATTTAAAATGTGGATTTTGTTTTAATGAAAAAGGATTTATTCTGAAGCACGAACAATCGTTTTGGTTCTTTTTAAAATGGTTATTTTGAAACGTGTTTAATGCGTGTTTGGAACATTAAGGAAAATGAAAAAAATGTTTTGATGAAATGCAAATAAATTAATGAGATTTTGGGTCATATACATGGTGCTCTAGACCGATTTGAAAGTTGGGTTTGGAAATGGATTTCCTCCCTAATGGTTATCTAAGCTTGTGATACAGGGTGTCATACATGTCGATCTACACCGAATAATTATCTAGTTGTTAGACATAGTGTAACACCCCAAGATTTCGTAGTGTGTTATTTCTTCAAAATAATTCAATAACTTTCACTACATGAAACACCAAGTTCAATCCCACCATGACTTACCAAACAAGCCGTTCAAAAGAGGTTATGAATAGTATTAGATAAATTTTAATGTTTATATAATCCTTATAATTTTAGAATCCATATTATGAGTTTCTTAGATATAATGCAAGAACAGATTCATTTTCAGTATTTCACTTTTATCAACTTCTAATAGTGAAACCTTTTTAAATGCAATATTTTAATCTTTTTGACTAAATGGGGACATTAAAAATTTAAAATGAAACACACCAAGCTTCCACGGTACGTTTCCCTTCGAATAATGCGATAGCGTGAGTTGTACGCAACCTCGAGTTCTAACACACACCACAACTAATTAAACTAGCCGTTGTGAATAGTAATAACTAATTTTTAAAATTATATATATTTTATATTTCAAAATGGACTTCATTTTTGGATTCGGAATATCTAATTTAGCCTAAGGTGAAATTTTGGTACTTTTCGGATAACTTTCATATTTTGATGAATAGTGAAAATTACTAAATTTTAATTAAAAACAACTTTTTTAATCAAAATAATTAATAGTGATAAATTATGAATTTGATTGGTTTGAATGTATATTTAGAATATATTTTTACCATTTAATATAATGTTGGTCATTGGACATAATTTTACAATTAAACCGAACATAAACAAGTGCCAATCTTTTGATAGTTATTATCTCTTAAAAACACGCTTTTTGTTTTGACAGCGGGAATTAATTTTAAATTAATTTCTGCCACTTCTGTGTTTTGAATTTAGGAAAATGGATTCCATATTTGGAATTAGGTTGTTCAAATTGTGTAAATAGGTAACTTTTATTTTTAGACATTTTGAATAATTACTGCGGTAAATATTTTATTTACCATGGTTAAGGGTAAATCCGGTAAATAAGGGTTAAAAAATAATATTATAATAATACTAAATTACCCTAAAACGTGTCTTAACCCTATTGGTTGATACATGGTCGACCATGGGCATATTTGGGTCAATTTTGGGACCCCATGGATCCACTTGTAAGTGATAATGACACTTTATTTTAATTAAGTCAAAATGAATACAAAAATGACACAAGCATATATCTTTTAGAAACACAATTGTTACATAGGGTTCTCTATGTTGGATTTTAGATTATAAATATTAATTAGAAAGATAAAAATATTTACTACATAATGATATTTTATTTATAATTTTTAGACATTAAATAATTTATTTTATTTATGACACAATGATGATGCAGTAATTACTATAATAGTGAAAAATTAAATTAATTGATATTATAAATACCCAAATAAATATAATATGAAACTTTTAATGAATTAAACTAATTTTCTAGGATAATATGATATATTAGGATTGATTTAATTTACTTTTTTCTGAAGTAATCAATCTGTTATGAGTTTCACAAAAATCAACTATTGAATAGCGTCAAAATTGACAAAAACGAGTTCTTAAAACAAATATTATATTATTAATTGATATTAAATTCCTAAAAATCTAAGGTTCGTCCAAGATACATATATCATGATAGGTTCATAATTAATGGACCACTTGGGGGGTCGCTTGTATGTATATGGTAAGTTTATTAACCATATAATATAAAAATACAAAGAGATATTGTAAAAGTGAAACTAATTAACTTAGAGTTAATACTTAAAGATAAGGTTAATATAAGTACCCAAACCTGTCTAAATTCTATTGGTTGAGTGGTTTTCGACCTATCCCCACCTTAACCTTTGAATAATCAACTTTGGAGCCATTAGAAACCGAATATGAATTTATTATAAATTAATATTTCTAGCTTTTCCAAAGGTTCCCCTCACCCCTCTTATAAAAGGGCACTCCTCCTTCTCATTCCTCACACCTCTCAAGCCATTTGGCTCGTCCAAACCCTGCCCAAATAAGCTCCCCACATCCCTCTCCTCCTCCTTGAAGCTTCCCCTTAGGACGAAAGCATTTCAAGAAGTCCTTTGGTTCCAACCAAAGTGAGTTACCTAAATTAAATGTAACGATTTCTCTTAAATTATTTTCATTTATTTTGCTTCTCCAAGCCCCAAACTCTTTTTATTTCCTTTCTTTTGTAACAACACCAGTATCCACAATATACTAGGATGTTGTTATAAGAAGGATTCAAACTACACATACACACAACTCCATCTAATGGATGATGAACATAATGTTTCTGTGGATGGCAAACTAACGCCTCACGAAACGATGATTGTTCAAATAAATCTTACCGCCTCTCATGGTGGCCATTATGATGGAACTGTAATTAAATATGATATTAATGATATATATTTTATATATAAGCTTCTGTAATTCCATTTTATTTCATATCATTATTCGTTTCATGTTGTATATACATACGATAATTTCATTTGAGGAAGTGCGGACTACCGCCCCCTTTAAAATGATATGACTCGTTCATACCACACATGGAACGTATAAAGGATGGTGTTAATGAACTTAAGTAACATATATAAAATATTATATTATAATGGAATATTAATATACCTATGTATCATTTGGATTCGATTCTTTTAAAATAAAAATTAAATGGAAGTAGCGTTCGTGCGTACGTACGGACTACCGTCTCCACGAACGCGATGAGATTCATTCTCCATCGCATCCATTCAAGTATAATTATAATTTGATTATTTAAAAATGATTTTTAAGGACTTGATATCATTCTGGATATGAATAAGATACAACAAACATGGCTTATGTAACAAAACATATAAAATAAAATGAGTAAGTTAACACCCGAAACGACGATAATTCTAAGATATTATTAACAAATCAATGTTAAAAGATCATATATGATATCATATTAATATATATGATTCTTGTATAATTTAATAACAATTATTTCACCATTATACAGGAGTTTAACCTACCCCAACCAAAGAAAAGTACAAGGTAAGGGTGATTTCACAATCTCTTCATTATCTGAGGTTGTTTATATGTAATAATCTACTGGGATCTCTTTATCATCCACATCCATGTTTCTTAAAAATGTATTTCAAAACATTTTTACTATTTACTAGAATATGAGTAAAGTCATTTATACCCTTTTTGACTTTTATAAGTGGTTTATAAAGGAATCTTTCGGTCGTTTTCAAAACAAGGTTCTTTTAACCTTTTCGACAGAATTAAGGTAAGAATGTTTTTTTAACTTATACGGCGGGTGCGGTTATTTTCCGCCGTTATAAAATCTTCAAAGCTTTACATACAATCTTATAATATTATTTTCAAAGAAAATGTTTTATTTCATATGGATCTCAAATGATTTCAAAAATAGAAAGGGATATTTCTCTAAAAAGTGTTTTGATTTCATCTATGTCAACATCCTTTGATGGATTTTACGCTTATTTGAAGTTGATTTAATATGATACAAAACTTCTATATTGTATTGAAGGTTTTGTGATATGTTTGACTGTGGATGTGCTATTTTAATACCATTCATAGTTTATGGTGAAATTATTGACATTTCGTATGCTAGTTTTAATACGAATGTTTATGTTATGTTAAAACCTTTTCATATGGGAATGCATTGGACTTAATAAGTGACGGGTGGAGCCCGCTATAGCTCCTCGATGCATCGGTAGGTCTCATGAGACAAACTAGTGTCTTGGCACAAGGCCTTGACAAAATCTTATTTGTAGTCTTGGCACGAGGCCTTGGCTATGTGGTTATGATAGTCTGGCATTATGCATTCCATCATTATGAAAGTGGTTATTGATTTTGCATGTGATTATTCGATTAGTAGAATAACCATGTGAATAAGTAAATGGCATTATCTCATTTTATTTATGCCATACTATGTTGAAAGTTCAAGTTTAAAAGGCTTTTGTTTTAGTTATACATTGCCTTAAATGTTTATTCTTATTTATGAAAGTTTCCGCTATATTGTTATCCTTACTGGGCATTTGAGCTCACCCCTTTTCTATGTTTTATTTTTCCCAGGAACTGAAGAAGTAAATTATGAATGACCTTCAGGGATGTTATGAGGGGATTATAGTGTGGACTGTGGAAACATTATGTTGTTGTAGTAGTTTTTCATCTTATGATGTAATGTAAGACTTATGAATATATCTAGTGTTTCCAAGGCTACTAATCCAATCGATCTTTCGAGATTTGATCTTTTTTGTGATCATGCCAATGTTATGTAGTAATGCACCGACTCTGGGTAGCTGGGGTCAGGGCGTTACAGTTGGTATCAGAGGAAGTTTAGTACAAACCTTGGAAGCTAGATTTAGATAAACTCTGATTAGAGCACATAGAACTAAGATGAACTTTGAGGATTAGTATAGAAGAACTTCCTAGAATTTTGGTATTGTAGAGATTTTGTGAGTTTTCTGAGCAATACATCCCTATCTGGATACGAGCAGGTAGAGGCGGCTCTGGCACAGATGTACCTAGGGGTAAAACACGAAAACACCGCTTTGAGCTAGACTCGAACGGGAACTGGTGCACGACAACGGGCCTTGCTGCACTCTTGGTTACGACACTCCCGGGGGATATGCTTAGGATAACTATCATTTTCTCTACAAATCATTTTGAAGGGATTATGAGTATATAATTCCTCAAAGAAAACATTCTAATGGATTATATCCATAAATAGATCAATTTATGTTAAGTGTTTCATAAGTATGGGAATATGTATTTTGATTCATAAACTGATCTAGTGTATGCCATTGTTTAGAAATGGCACCCGGTAGAAGGAATGAGAACTCCAGAAATGCACATGATCCAAAGAGAAGGAAGGATCATATCTTTCATGGTCTTAAGCTAGAATTTATAAGAGAAATAGTCTCCCATGTATTATCATCATATGAAGAAATAATATCACGTGCTGATAAGATAAGTAAAGAGTTTACTGAGTCCTATGGCTTTGAAGGGAAGCAAGAGAAGAAAAGGATGGAAGAGAGAAAGATGGATAAAGGGAAGAGGGAAAAGAAGAATTTTCCCATATGTGGTAACTGTGGAAAGAAACACCCTGGAACTTGCCTGAAAGGAATGGGAGTTTGTTATAAGTGTGGAGGAAAAGGGCACAAAGTACGTGACTGCAAGGGTAAGAAAATGGTTTCAAATGTACAATGCTTCATTTGCAAGGAGATTGGACACTACGCGAACCTATGTCCCAGTCATCAGACTATGCCGCAAATGATGCTATTGGATAATAATCAAGTTATGATACTAACAGAGATGAAGAGGAATGATTAGAGTTCTTATGTTGATTTTGTTAATTGAGTGTTGTATCAACAATGTACTTGTTATAATAATTATGGAGTATATAAGGACTGTACTGCAGCACTATTTCATTAAGGACTTAAGATGGTGTGGAACAAAGAAAAGTGACTCAGTAGCAGGTAAAATGTTTGGAAAATATATGGTTGAGAGCAAGATAAACCATAATATGGTTCAGATACTGAGGTGGTGATTTTAGAATAATACATGATTGATTTGGATAAATTATATTGGATATTATTGACTACCTTGGAACTGATTAATGATTTGTATATTCCATCATTGTTGGGGTTTAAATCATTTTTGGATTAATGAAGTATATCCAGCATTGTATATGGAATAAGGGAGAATGAATGTAATCAATAAGGAATATGGTAATACATGATGAAGGTATTCATATGCTATTACGGGGTAAAAAGGATCTATATTATGTTTACCTTCCTTATAAATGTTGGACTGTGAGTTTGGACAGAAGTATTTTGGATAGTTCTAGTTTGGATTATTTTGGATTGCCAAAAAAAACAACCCGGAGGTCGGGCGGCAACCCGTCGCGTCCGGCAAGGCTGCGAGACTTGAACCCGCAACCGAAGGGAGACAAGGGTGTATCACCTACCACTGGCCCATGAGATGTCCTGGATTAAATAATGTAGTTTTTATTAAAAGATCATGTAGATGAATTATAAATTCGTTTATTTTGGAACCCTATACGAATAGTGTAAATAGAATTTTATTTACATTCTATTATCTTTTAGAGTGAAAGATGAGTTTGTGGTAGAAATTTATTAATGGATAAAACTCTAATTATAAAGTAATTATATCTCCTTATGATCTTATCCAATCTCATAAATAAATTCCCCAACACTAATAAAAGAAACATAGAACAAAAATGTTGTCCTAGATGGTACCTTAAATCATCACAAATTTATGGCTTTGGGATTTTTGGCCTTTTCATAGCCATGTTCTCTACCACTCTCCATCAGATAATTGATGGTTAGATTTCTCTTCCATATCCATATTTTCCTACATGGAACCCTAGTATGTGTTATTTTCGGTAATCTTCATACTTTCCACTCTTTATTTTAAATAGGGACCTCATTAATTCATTTTTCGATGTGGGATTTCAACTAAGATATTTTGAAACGTCAAAAATGTGTTATCCTAATACCCTATGTTTTGTTGAACCGATGGTATTTCAAATCATCATAGATTGATGAGTTTAAGTACCTCAATTTTATACTTGTTTGTGATTGATGACCTCAATCACTACCTATAAATATTTACGTTTTTCCTCCAATTATATGTCTCTAATTGCCACCAATGTTCTCCTAATCGAGATCATAATTTGGTGGTGACCCTTTCACTTCTCTTTTCCTCATATTAAGACTAAATTTTAGTAACCCAATTTCAAATGTGGGTTTTCCCACAAATATATTTTCTACTTTCAACCTTTTATTTTCGAAGAAAAATTTCAAATTGCGAGGATGCAATTTATTGAAGGAGGGGAGAATGTAACACCCCAAGATTTCATAGTGTGTTATTTATTCAAAATAATTCAATAACTTTCACTACATGAAACACCAAGTTCAATCCCACCATGACTTACCAAACAAGCCGTTCAAAAGAGGTTATGAATAGTATTAGATAAATTTTAATGTTTTTATAATCCTTATAATTTTAGAATCCATATTATGAGTTTCTTAGATATAATGCAAGAACAGATTCATTTTCAGTATTTCACTTTTATCAACTTCTAATAGTGAAACCTTTTTAAATACAATATTTTAATCTTTTTGACTAAATGGGGACATTAAAAATTTAAAATGAAACACCCCAAGCTTCCACGGTACGTTTCCCTTCGAATAATGCGATAGCGTGTGTTGTACGCAACCTCGAGTTCTAACACACACCACAACTAATTAAACTAGCCGTTGTGAATGGTAATACCTAATTTTTAAAATTATATATATTTTATATTTCAAAATGGACTTCATTTTTGGATTCGGAATATCTAATTTAGCCTAAGGTGAAATTTTGGTACTTTTCGGATAACTTTCATATTTTGATGAATAGTGAAAATTACTAAATTTTAATTAAAAACAACTTTTTTAATCAAAATAATTAATAGTGATAAATTATGAATTTGATTGGTTTGAAAGTATATTTAGAATATATTTTTACCATTTAATATAATGTTGGTCATTGGACATAATTTTACAATTAAACCGAACATAAACAAGTGCCAATCTTTTGATAGTTATTATCTCTTAAAAACACGCTTTTTGTTTTGACAGCGGGAATTAATTTTAAATTAATTTCTGCCACTTATGTGTTTTGAATTTAGGAAAATGGATTCCATATTTGGAATCAGGATGTTCAAATTGTGTAAATATGTAACTTTTATTTTTAGACATTTTGAATAATTAATGCGGTAAATATTTTATTTACCATGGTTAAGGGTAAATCCGGTAAATAAGGGTTAAAAAATAATATTATAATAATACTAAATTACCCTAAAACGTGCCTTAACCCTATTGGTTGATACATGGTCGACCATGGGAATCTTTGTGTCAATTTTGGGACCCCATGGATCCACTTGTAAGTGATAATGACACTTTATTTTAATTAAGTCAAAATGAATACAAAAATGACACAAGCATATATCTTTTAGCAAAACAATTGTTACATAGGGTTCTATATGTTGGATTTTAGATTATAAATATTCGTTAGAAAGATAAAAAGATTTAATACATAATGATATTTTATTTATAATTTTAGACATTAAATAATTTATTTTATTTATGACACAATGATGATGCAGTAATTACTATAATAGTGAAAAATTAAAACAATTGATATTATAAATACCCAAATAAATATAATATGAAACTTTTAATGAATTAAACTAATTTTCTAGGATACTATGATATATTAGGATTGATTTAATGGACTTTGTTCGAAGTAATCAATCTGTTATGAGTTTCACAAAAATCAACAATTTAATAGTGTCAAAATTGACATAAACGAGTTCTTAAAACAAATATTATATTATTAATTGATATTAAATTCCTAAAAATCTAAGGATCGTCCAAGAGACATATATCATGATAGGTTCATCATTAATGGACCACTTGGGGGTCTCTTGTATGTATATGGTAAGTTTATTAACCATATAATATAAAAATACAAAGAGACATTGTAAAAGTGAAACTAATTAACTTAGAGTTAATACTTAAAGATAAGGTTAATATAAGTACCCAAACCTGTCTAAATTCTATTGGTTGAGTGGTTTTCGACCTATCCCCACCTTAACCGTTTAATAATTAACTTTTGAGCCATTAGAAACCGAATATGAATTTATTATAAATTAATATTTCTAGCTTTTCCAAAGGTTCCCCTCACCCCTCTTATAAAAGGGCACTCCTCCTTCTCATTCCTCACACCTCTCAAGCCACTTGTCTCGTCCAAACCCTGCCCAAATAAGCTCCCCACATCCCTCTCATCCTCCTTGAAGCTTCCCCTTAGGCAGAAATCATTTCAAGAAGTCCTTTGGTTCCAACCAAAGTGAGTTACCTAAATTAAAGGTAACGATTTCTCTTAAATTATTTTCATTTATTTTGCTTCTCCAACCCCCAAACTCTTTTTATTTCCTTTCTTTTGTAACAACACCAGTATCCAAAATATACTAGGATGTTGTTATAAGAAGGATTCAAACTACACATACACACAACTCCATCTAATGGATGATGAACATAATGTTTCTGTGGATGGAAAACTAACGCCTCACGAAACGATGATTGTTCAAATAAATCTTACCGCCTCTCATGGTGGCCATTATGATGGCACTGTAATTAAATATGATATTAATGATATATATTTTATATATAAGCTTCTGTAATTCCATTTTATTTCATATCATTATTCGTTTCATGTTGTATATACATACGATAATTTAATTTGAGGAAGTGCGGAATACCGCCCCCTTTAAAATGATATGACTCGTTCATACCACACATGGAACGTATATAGGATGGTGTTAATTAACTTAAGTAACATATATAAAATATTATATTATACTGCAATATTAATATACCTATGTATCATTTGGATTCGATTCTTTTAAAATAAAAATTAAATGGAAGTAGGGTTCGTGCGTACGTACGGACTACCGTCTCCACGAACGCGATGAGATTCATTCTCCATCGCATCCATTCAAGTATAATTATAATTTGATTATTTAAAAATGATGTTTAATGACTTTATATCATTCTGGATATGAACAAGATACAAAAAACATGGCTTATGTAACAAAACATATAAAATAAAATGAGTAAGTTAACACCCGAAACGATGATAATTCTAAGATATTATTAACAAATCAATGTTAAAAGATCATATATGATATCATATTAATATATATGATTCTTGTATAATTTAATAACAATTATTTCACCATTATACAGGAGGTTAACCTACCCCAACCAAAGAAAAGTACAAGGTAAGGGTTATTTCACAATCTCTTCATTATCCGAGGTTGTTTATATGTAATAATCTACTGGGATCTCTTTATCATCCACATCCATGTTTCTTAAAAATGTATTTCAAAACATTTTTACTATTTACTAGAATATGAGTTAAAGTCATTTATACCCTTTTTGACTTTTATAAGTGGTTTATAAAGGAATCTTTCGGTTGTTTTCAAAACAACGTTCTTTTAACCTTTTCGACAGAATTAAGGTAAGAATGTTTTTTTAACTTATACGGCGGGTGCGGTTATTTTCCGCCGTTATAAAATCTTCAAAGCTTTCCTTAAAAGCTTATAATATTATTTTCAAAGAAAATGTTTTATTTCATATGGCTCTCAAATGATTTCAAAAATAGAAAGAGATATTTCTCTAAAAAGTATTTTGATTTCATCTATGTCAACATCCTTTGATGGATTTTACGCTTATTTGAAGTTGATTTATTATGATACAAAACTTCTATATTGTATTGAAGGTTTTGTGATATGTTTGACTGTGGATGTGCTATTTTAATACCATTCATAGTTTATGGGGAAATTATTGACATTTCGTATACTAGTTTTAATACGAATGTTTATGTTATGTTTAAACCTTTTCATATGGGAATGCATTGGACTTAATAAGTGACGGGTGGAGCCCGCTATAGCTCCTCGATGCATCGGTAGGTCTCATGAGACAAACTAGTGTCTTGGCACAAGGCCTTGACAAAATCTTATTTGTAGTCTTGGCACGAGGCCTTGGATATGTTGTTATGATAGTCTGGAATTATGCATTCCATCATTATGAAATTGGTTATTGATTTTGCATGTGATTATTCGATTAGTAGAATAACCATGTGAATAAGTAAATGGAATTATCTCATTTTATTTATGCCATACTATGTTGAACGTTCAAGTTTAAAAGGCTTTTGTTTTATTTATACATTGCCTTAAATGTTTATTCTTATTTATGAAAGTTTCCGCTATATTGTTATCCTTACTGGGCATTTGAGCTCACCCCTTTTCTATGTTTTATTTTTCCAAGGAAGTGAAGAAGTAAATTATGAATGACCTGTAGGGATGTTATGAGGGGATTATAGTGTGGACTGTGGAAACATTATGTTGTTGTAGTAGTTTTTCATTTTATGATGTAATGTAAGACTTATGAATATATCTAGTGTTTCCAAGGCTACTAAACCAATCGATCTTTCGAGATTTGATCTTTCTTGTGATCATGACAATGTTATGTAGTAATGCACCGACTCTGGGTAGCTGGGGTCGGGGCGTTACACATAGCGATCTACACCAAATATGATTCAGGGTGTTAGACATGGCGATCAACACAAAATTAGAATAGGGGTTCATGACATAGCGTTCAACACCAAACGAATGATAATAATGATTTATAAAAATGATGATAGATGTGATTAAAACCCAAGTGAAATGTGATCAATTAAATAAAGGAAAGAATGAATGGATTTCCAACCTGATTTTAAATGATAAGTGAATAAGTAGAGTAAGAGAGAAAAATGATTAAAAGTATTTTTATGCTTGAACCAAATGTAGTTGTATTTATTTCTATAATTCCCTTGTTGTGTGGTTACTTTGTGAATTGTTTTTCTTGGAATGTGGTAAACTGGTTTTGACATGGTTTCAAAATAAATATGGTTTTCAAATAAAAGTATTTAATCCACTTTGTACAAATTTGAAAATTTAAACACCACTTTCCCTTTGAAAATGATAATGTCTCACTAAAGGATTTGACTTGGGTTTTTGAGAAATGAATAAGGGAAATGACTCATTCTTTGTTTTTGAATAACATGTAGAAAAGCTTACTTTTAGAAGTTTTAGTTCCAACTTGAAGTGGTGTTTCTTATATTTTAAAGGTAGGGAATTGTGAATAGATATCGGGCTAGCCTACTGAGTTTTAATACTCACTCCTATAGTTCTTTTCTGTTTTTAGTGTCTGTGCAGGATACAGCTTGGTTGCGTTCGCCTTGGGCGACATTTTGTTGTGAGTTGGGGAGTGACCCCGAGAGGTCACACGGAGATAGTGGTTGTCACTTTTGGTTAGTCTTATTTTCTTTTGTTTCAGGTTTTTCTTTTTACATAGTTTATTTATTTTCACTGATCTATTTTATTTTTGCTATTTTATTTATTTATCTGGGAAAAATCATTCCCACAACCTCAGTTGATGCCCTGGCACTTGTCGCCAGCCCGGGAGGATTGGTAATGCCTCTTGGGTCCTGTCGTGGATCGGCTCAGGTGACCAGTTCTGGGTCGACCCGGGTTGGTTCGTGACAACTGATGAAGTATTTATAAGAGAATTTGTACAAGTGTTTTATACGACCAAGTTCTTCATCGTGGGGAAGAACAGTCCTCTACTTCATGAAAAAGGATATATCAATTCACCTATGTAATTATTATCATGGGATCAATAAAATCATGATTAATAAAAAGTATCAACATCCCGGGATAGATGACTTTTTTGATCAACTATATGGGGCCATGTATTTATCTTAGATGGACTTTCAATTGGGGAATAACCAACTAAAGGTGAAGAAGAAATATATTTCCCAGAATACCATTAAATGTGTTATAGACACTATGTGTTCATAGTGATTTACTTCAGACACACTAATGCTCCATAAATTTATATAGGCATTATTAATAGTTTCTTTAGATATTACCTTAAAAATTTGTGGTCGTCTTTATTTAAAATATTCTGATATTTTCCAAGATAACAGAGTAAGATGAAGAGAATTTTATAACTTTTCTAAAAATATTAAAAAGGGTAAAACTATATGGATATTTTATTAAATGTTACTTCTTGATGGAGGAAGTATCATTAATAGGGAATGTAATCACTAGAAAATGGATATATGTGGACCATTTTAAGAATAAGGTAATCAAAGAGTGGCACAAGAAAAAATATGTAATAGAGATACATATATTCCTAGGTCAAGATGGGTAATAACAATGATTTTTGAAGAAATTATCATGAGTTTCTAACCATCTAAATGATTTTAATAGGAAGGGAGTGATGTTTATCTTGATCAATGAATGGTAAGACTACATTTAAGAATAAAAACATGCTTATAACTATATTACTGCTCACACTACCAACATGTGGGGAACTATTTTTGGTTTATAGTGATGCCTCAATAACTGGTTTGGGCTGTGTACTGATGAAAAATGACAAAGTGATAGCCTATGCCTCAGGTCAGTTTTAAATTCATGAGTGAAATTTTCTCATGCATGATCTGGAGTGGGAAACTATGTTCATTGCTTTGAAAATATATAAGAATGAAGTTTTTCGGGAGAAGTGTGAAATATATATTGATAATAAAATCCTAAAGTATATATTCACACTGATGGAGCATAATATGTTCTTGTGAATATGGTTAGAACTCATCAAGGTTTATGATTTCTCAATCTAATACCATCTTGGAAAAGAAAATATGTTGGTAGATGCTCCAATTATAAAGGATCATGTATCTTTATCAATAATGATAATTGAGAAGGACCTAATCTTCTTATAAAATCAAATAATGGTCATGGGAATCAATAAGGAAGTAAATTCATCAATAATTTTTCAAGTGATTGTTAAAACATTCCACATGTAGAAAATAAAGTATAATGATCTTGGAATTTATAAAAAGTATAAGGGTACTATAGATTTTAAATCCTCCTCGTTTCAAATGGATGAGGAATGATTTATGAGATTTGGGTTAGGACTATGAGTACCATACAATACATAGGTAAATAGATAGATTCTGAATGAAAACCATAGCTCAACTTTCTTAATTCAACCAGGGATCACAATGATGTATCAAGATATATATGAAATATATTGGAGGTACTATATGAATAAATATATCTCTAAATATAAATCATAGTTCATGGTATGTTAGTAAGTGACTACTGAAAGGAAAAATTATAAAAGTATGATGCAACCATTACCCATACCAACCTGGAAATGGGAAAACATCACCATGGTCATTTTCACTAGGCTTCCAAATAAATCTAGAGGAAACAATTTCTTATGGGTTGTTGTTCATCTTTATACAAAGACAACTCACCTTATCATAATTTTGGATGACTTCTCTAATGCAAAACATTCACATATATACATCATGTAAGTACTAAGGCCTCAAAGAGTACCAATATCAATTTTATTTTATCAAGATCCAAGATTCACCTCGATGTCATTGAAAAGTCTCTGACATTATATAGGCACTATATTGAACTTTAGTAGGGCCTATAATCCTAAAAATGTTGGCCAATATAATAAGACATTTTAGACAATGGAAGACATGTTCACATAATTTTCAATGGACTTTATGTAACATCATCCTCATGTCGAGTTCTCTTAAAATAATTGTTTCCACTCAATCATCCAAACAGATCAATTTTATGCCCTTTATGGGGAATGATGCTAAACAATTACATGTTAAGAAGAAGTCAGTGAATGTAAGCTACTAGGACCTGAAACGGTCGAAGATGTGGTATACAATATAAAAGAATTATGTTGAATATCAAGGCATCCCAAAATCATAAAATAATTTATGCAGTTAATCATCGATGATACATGGATTTTATGGTTGGATACATGGTATTGTTATTCATATCCCAATAGAAGGGGATCATGATATTAGTGAACAAGGCAATGCTAAAACCTAGGTACATCAACCCATCCAAGATTAATGATCTTGTTGGAGATGTGGGCTATTGACTTACACGTCCACGCAATATTTCTCATGTACATGATGTATTCCACATATCCCTTTCGAATAACTATACAATGCAACCCTCACATGAACTAAATTTAATGGTGGTAACGTTGGAGAATGATCTATATTATGAAGTGAAAGCATTGATGTCTTAGATTGTAAGTATAATGTTTTACACAATAGGACCAATCACATAGTCAATGTACTATGGTAGAACCATAAGTATGATAAAGAAACACAAGGAACAATGGAAGTGATGGGGGAAAATTACACTCATTTATTTTCCCCATATTTTGTAAAACAAAATTTATAGTGGGAAATTTCATAACAGGGAAGAATGAAACAAACCAAAATTTTATCATCGAAGATTACATTTATATAATTATTTTATCTATTATAAACCACAGAAAATCACATGTATAACACAATATAAACATTATAATTAAAAAATAATAAAATAAATAGTATTTATAGAAAATAAGAAACATAAACCAATAGAATAGTAATTTGACCCTTAAAAATAGTAACCGAAAAAATAGAATATTAAAGTTCCCTATGAAAGTATTAATTAAAATTATCCATATTATAAATGAAAATCTGATATAATTATATCATAGTATAAGAAAATAATTTTCTAAAAAATGATATATTAAGTGTTGATATTTTTATAAAACATAAATTTTTATGAGAAAAATAATAATTTATATAATGATTAAAATTAAATTTATTTTTATAAAATATATTTATAAATTAATATTTTGTTTTATTATGATTTTAACATTTTTTATTATAATATAATTCATCTTAAAAATGTTATAAAACCAATTATAATTTTGAAATCTATATTTTTTTAATAAATGATAATTTTAATTAAACATTAACTTTATTATATTTAGAAAATTATTTTCATTAAATGGAGTGTTTTTTTTAATTTTACCAGTTAAAAAATGAATGGGGTTAATTTTTGTGATTTTTATAAAATAGTTAAATTTTTAGTGAATAATGAAATACAATAATTTACGATATAAGGTAAAAATTTATTTTTTGAGTCATGCTTGAGTAATGGATATAGTAAGTTGAAATTGGCATGAAATTAGATAAATTAGTTAGTTTATTTTTTCAAAATAATCTAAACTTTTCATATTCATGATCTACAATAATAAACTAAGTAATAAAATAATCAAAAAATACCCCTCTCTTCCACTACAAATAACAAATCTCTCAATATGTTTCCCTCCCACCTATAAATCATTGAATCATTCATATATTCTACCAAAAGCACATAAAAAGTCTATCACCCATTTTTAAGAACATTATTTCATAAGAAATACCAAACTCATGTTCCTCAAGAATGATCCGAATGATAAAAATTCAAGGGATAAAACCTCTTTCCTTTTCATTTATTTTATTTACACATTATTTTATTTTAATTTTGTATCATCACCTCCCCTTATAAAAGTGACATTAAAACTACATATATTATATATAATTTAATTTTATCATGTTAATTAAATAATTTATTATGAAACCTCTTCACCTCCTTATTTTTTTCTAAAAATTAACACATCATTTATGATGAAAAAATTTATTGCATTCAAGGATGATGAATTATCAATTAACTTTACTACCTTAATGGATGATCATAAAACAATTTTTGGATGAAAATAATTAAAATATATGTATTATTTCTTAATAAATTTCATGGAACTAGTATATATACATAATATTAAATAATAGAACAAAACTTGTTCATAACGTTCAAGAAACCATAAAATTACTTTAAACGATTATCATTAACATTTTATATAATAATTCATCCCCATTCTATATAATTAAATGATATATAATTAAAAATTGAATTTTAGAGGGTCATTAATAACATATAATTTCAATTGTGTAAAACTATTTCCATTCTATATGGTCTTTCATATATGTATACAATTAAACAGTTCATGAAAAGCATAAAAATGAACACTCCCAAATGATGTTATTGTTTCTTATAACTCATCAAAAAGGTGATAAAATAACTAAATAAAATTATGATAAATAAAATATTTTTATAAACTATTCTAAATAAATAAATAAATTTTATTTTATTATCTAGGATATTAATATCAAGTGAATAACACTTACATACATAATGTAAGGTATTATTAAAAAACCTCCATTTTTTCTTTTGGGTACCATATTATCCCTCTTTACAGAAATGTAATTATTTTTAATTTTTATATAATTATTATAAATTCTGTTTATACAATCTAAACTCTTGTATCCAAATCATTTCATCCTTATTTTTCAGGGATATACATGTTTTAAAAAGGTTTTATCCTCAATTCTTCCTAATACTTAGGATCGATTAAGGGGAACATCCCAATTTCATACACATTTTCATGTATAGTAAGTAACCTATTTTAACCCACCATTATTTTCATAGAATAATTCATTTTAACCCAAAATTATATATAGGTTCATTAATTTTATTTATATTTAAAATTATTCATTTTCTAATTTAAATATTCTTAAAAAATTTCTCTTTAACCATAATAAAATGTATTATATCAAATGTTTGATAAACACACATTATAAAAAAATTTACATAATTGTAACATAACATATAATGATCTATGACTATATCCATTATGAATTCACAAGTAGTATTAAAATACCGTATTTCATGGACACTATTATAATATTACATTATAATATTCATTTTGACATGGTTAAGATACCCAATTATTTCCATAGGTAACCATAATGTCCATGATCAATTCCTTATGTATGATTAATTATGGTGACTTCATATTCATTCACATTTTATGATGGGTGAACAAGATATAACTTTAATTCATTGGGTATTGTTTACTGTGATAAGAAGTCACAAGTAATGGTCTAAGTGGTTAACCAGGACTCCTTTTCCCTTTGAAAAGGTCTTGGTGGTTAGCCTGAAATCGCACTCTATTTGAAATTGTCTTGGTAGTTTTCCTTCTGTCATTATCAACCATGTGTAGTTATCATTTAATCATTCTTATTTCATGTTTTATGTTTCTTTTACATTCAAACAATTCCTTGATTACCTGATCTCATGTTCTATATCATATTCTTCCATATTTATATTCATGTTCTAATAATTTTTTCTATCATCATGTTATTTCATATAAAACATGTGTTTTTAATTATTATTATTTTCCTTACTAAGGTATTTATATCATCCCTTTCGGAATGTATTTTCTTAATTATCGTATGCTGATGTAAGCTTATAAAGGATGCTAGGAGATCATTTTGAAGATTAAATAGAAGATGTTTTTTCCTTAATGATTTATAATTAGGTATTGAATAATTTAGAGGAACTATACATTGTGATCCATAGTTTTTATTTGAAATCTAATTAAACATAAAATCATTTAACAATATGTGTTAAAGGCTAGGTTCATTATATTGAGCCCAAGAGTATCAATTATTCTTTTCTAGTTTTTGGAGGTGAATGATTTTGTGAAGAGGATATGATTCATTGTGCTATATTTTTTCAAAATACATAAATTGTATTTAATGTTAATATAGTAAATTAAATTATAAATAATAATCATCATTATATATCAGTACTATTTGATAAATATTTTTGGTTTTTATGATTTTGGAAGGTGAATATTATGTTTATAGATGTTTTATGAAGTGGTAAATGTTCATTAATGAAAGCGGTCTATGATGGGAAGGCCAAAACCATTTTGCAGGTTGTGTTGATGAGAATTGTCTCAAAAATGGTCATTGACTTTCCTATGGTATAGTTATTTGATGTATGTGGAACATTGGTCTTATTCCCATAATAAATGGCCCCCAAAAATAGTTTTGGTGGTCCTCATTGTGATATTCTAGCGTGACTATATTAAATCATCAAGAAAAAAATGAATATGGTGGTCCATATGGTGTTCCTTGAGTGTACATGTGCAAAATGGAAAGCCCACTATGATTGTTTTGGTTTTTGATGAAATCCATGGTCAGAAAAAAGGGTATAAGATCAAAATAGACAATAGTATATGGAATATTCCCATGTAGATTAGTGTATTTATGAAAAAGGACTAAGTGTTTTTTGTTAGGATATAGTAAAAGTTGTGTTAAGAAGATTATTTCAGTTATGAGTAGTTTTGTTGATGTGGATTCAAAACAAAAATCAATGGATTTCTAACTTGAATAATGATGTAATATTTGGAAGAAGAGATAAAAATTAATTGATACATCAATATACTAGGATACAAAATAATTCTGAGTAGTTGAGTTGGTTGATATATTGTTTTATTTAAATTTGATAAATAAAACTGGATCTTTTTGTTTTATATTTCTATTGAGAAATGTATAGGATTTGTGATAGAATAACTATAGAATATATTTAAAGTAGTGGAATAATAACGAAAGAATTAGAAGAGAAGAGGAAGAGGAACTTGTTGTTTAAATTTTCATAAGAGTGAATATGTCATACCTAAGTTTGTACAAGTGAAATAAGTAGAAGAATATAATCGTTGTATCAAAAAATAGAGGTTTTTAGTAGAAGGGTTTTTTATTTATACCATGTTCTTTATAATTGTATAAGTATAAAAAGAACTATCATAGTTAGGATACTATTTGTAATTTGAGTAAATGGATAAATCCTTCTTTTTGTACATATATGTTTAAACTAGTGGTTAGTATGCTCATAGTAAAATATAGATCATTAAAAGGCCTAACCTTATTATCATTGGAGTAAAACCATATAAATATGATTTTCAAATCATGTTTGTGTGTTGCATAATGAGAATGAAACAATATAACTAGTGAAGTAGGATTATTTATTAAGGACACAAAAAATTAAATTCAATAAATGATTCTCTCCTATATTTTATTGATTAAATACAGATATAGAAGGATTCCTATTATGTGGTATTATAGTTCTAGGTTATTCTCAATGGTTATTTACATATTAATGTTTGAGAGGATTTTTATCTCTTTCAGATGGGGTTTTCATTGAATTTATGGTGTATGTTATGGGAAACAATAATTCACCAAATAAAAATGATATTCCTACATTTAATGTGAACAAATATCACATATTAAAAAATAAAATGATTATATAGTTATTATCTATCGATTATTATGTATTGGAGGTAAACATTAATGGGTTTTCTTTCTAAAACTATGGAAAATCTATGAAAGTTGAATATAAGAGGATTTTAGAGAATTATGGTAGTTATAATAAGAATATTCTACCAAGCATATTATAAAATGAATTTTGTAATGTCAATGGAGTGACTATATCAAAATAAATATGGGATAAACTTCATAATGAATTTGAATGTAAGTGAAAAGTGAATTGATCCAAATAATAGTTTTGAATAAATAACTATGACAATCTATAAATTCATAGAGGTGAGATTATTTATTTTTTATAAGGGTGAATTATGTGGTAACCAAATTCAGAGACAATAGTGATATTTTAGAATATGAGGATATTTTTGAAAAGATTTTTCCTATTTACATGATAAGTTTTATTAAAAATTATATAATTTATATGAAAGATATTCATGTTTTATTTTTCATAACAATTTTTATTGTGTTTTAATATAATATGAAATGTAGTAAAAAAACAAATATCAAGAAAAGGGTTATTTATAAAAAATAAATTTTATTTGAATCCAAAATGTTAGATATTTTTAAGAGTAATGTTTCTATTAAATCAAATATTATTTTTTTGATTCTTATCCTGATTCAGATTTCAAAATTGATAAGATTATGTATTTAATATCTAGAAATTTTATAATAGTTAGGAGAATGTTTAAACATAATTTTCCACTAAAATTATTTTTGAGTGGATTAGTTATAATGTTGTATTAAAATTTTCATATGTTAAATGTAGTTTGATTTAGTGATAAAGAGGAATAAGCACAAATGATATTTATTAAGGTGATTTCATATAATTTTTAAAAAAGTAGGTTTATATTCAAGATAATATAATGAATTAATAATAATTTAAAATGGTATGTTTCTTATCAAAATGTGATAGAATTCATAATATTAATAAAGAATTGTAAATAGGAACTTCCAGATATGTTGATGAAAAAAATCTCCTTCTTAAGGATAATGAAAAAGAATTCACTATTTAAAGTTATGGTGAAGTTGAAAAAGAAAATGAGGATAATAATACGAAATTCCATATAAAATGGGAAATGAAGTAGTTTTCCTCAAATAAATATGATTTAGAAAATGAAATATAAAATATGATAGAGGGAAATCATTATTTTAGTCTGAATGAATCAGTTCAAATTGATGCAATTAAAATATTCCAAAAGAAGATTATGAATTTGATAAATTATTTCTTGAATAGAAAAATTAAAAAAATCAACTTAGGAAGAGAACTGAAAGATAATGATAAAGACTTAAATATTTTACAAAATAACTGGTGATAATGGAAAATAAAATTGAAAAATATGTGTTATATTGACAACAAAATTATTCATAATGTTTGGAAAATCCAATGTAATGTTGATACTCATGAAAATTAGAACTGATGTTTAAAAAATGAACTAAAATATATATATAACGTGTTATAGGTTTAAGTAGAATATTTAAATCACTAAGTCCATGTTTTTAAGAAAAAATACCTGATTTAAAAGATTATGGAAATTATTAATGAATCAAATATAATAAAAAACCAGATAAAAAGAGTTAAGGAAGAATTTCTAAAATGAATATAGTTGTGAATAAAAAATCATCAAGAATTAGATGAATTTTTTTAATAATAAGGAGGCATAATTAATGGTGAAAAGAAGGTGGAAATAAGGGTTCACAATTCTATAAACCATGATTTTTTTAGAAATATATATATATATATATATTATTATTTTTGGAACTATAGTGTTTTTTGGAATATTGAATGGACATTTTGGTTCAATTATAAACATATTGATGGGTTTAGATTTTTTGGATGATATATATTGATTGGGATTCACCTCATTCAATAGGAATAAAATTATGAACAAACAAATAATTATAGATTAAGAATTAAAAAAATATTTCAACTATTGTAATATGTTTCTGAAATATTAGAGAAACTCTATAATTGTGAAAATAGGTGTTTTATTATTCTATTATCACAAATTTTCTCAAGAGATATTATATATAATTCTTATAAAAACAAAGATAAATTTAATGGAAAATTAATACTTTTTTATGACTCTTATGAAGGATCCAAGGGATAATGTACAAGGATTTTTTAGTGGTTCTTCCTCACATATGATGAGGAATTCAAAACAAATCAAGTATGATAAAATATTAAAATGATCAACTAAAACCTTTGGAAATGATGCATTACACAAAATTAATGGTTTTAGATCAAAACTGGTTGGTAAATATAAATTGAAATATAAGTCCCCATTGTATTTTAATGGAGTGAAACACAATCATTTCAGTTTTCCCCAACTATGTGATGAATATAATGAAATGACTTGACTGAAATATGTTTTTCTGAAGATCATGATTGAATAATGTGTCTTGAAAAGATGATAGTTCAAAATAATCTGTTTTTAGAATAGTGAATATATAAAATCTCATTACTTGAGTTTAAAGAAGAAAATAAATCTTGTCATAAATGTATTTGTTATCATGACATAATGAATATGTGTAAAATTATTCAAGGATATAATATTTGTGATGTTAATTAGTTTGAATGATAATGTAATTAGATTTTTTTCCCACATTCCAGAAGTAAAACACTGTGAATACCCTATTCACGATGGTCGAAATTCAATATGCTCATCCTTTTGAGTTAATTAATAAAAATAAATAAAAAAATATAAGTAATTTATTTATTTATATAATAAATGAACCTACTCAAAAGAAATTTAATATTCCTATGAATCACAATCAATGAATATAAAGATATTTTAGAGTTTTAGGATACGTGCTGAGAAATAGTGTGGTTATACAATGAAGAATATGCAAATAGATAATAGTAAAGAATATACATGTAGAAAATTTAAATCCTATCATAATAATCATGGAATCAATCATATACTCAGTGAATCATAAATAACACAGAAAATGGTGTGCTTAAATTAAAGAATATAATTATTGTGGTGATGTAGGAAACAATATAATTAGATCATGGAATATTTTATTCCTTCAAGGGATAATCCATTAGAGAGATAGTTTATAATTGATATTATTGTCTTCAGAGATAAACTTCTAATATTTCATCTTATGTGTTGTATTATAATAAATATAAAACTTTCATATATAATATAGTGTTTAGATACCATGAAATATAAATTTCGAAGTTAAAAATATATCAATATTTTAATGATGATGTGTTGATGTTATTTTCCTAGATTATCCAATGAAATCAATATTATATCATTTTCATAAAAAACTTATAGTTAATATTGTTGATTAAATTTATGTAAATGTGATGCAATACACAAATAACGTGTAATTTTGTAAAGAAGCATGTTCAATAATTAATGATGATGAATCTATTTTCCTGAACAAAAAAGTTAATGTTTTAGAAAATGTTAAAAATTATAATGAAGACCATGTTCAAGTAGATGTTTCAAAAAATACACGTGAAGGTTGATATAGTTGTTTCAGGATATAAATGTCATTTTAATGGATATAGAATAGATTAAAAATTAGAATAATGTTGATTATAGCCTTTCGTATCTCATTATTCTCTCATGCTAAACCACAAGATGTGAAAGATGAAATTTAAAAAATATATTTTAATGATGAAATGAATGAAGAGAAAGACCTTTTAAAAAATAACAAGACTTGTGATTTAGTAACAAAGACCCAAAAAAATCATCATAAAAACCACGTTAGTTTTTTGAAAAGAAAATGAATGAAAATGGTGGTTTTGTTTGAAATAAAGAAATAATTTTCTGTATAAGAAATTCATATATTGAATGAGATTATTTCAATGAGAACACTGAAATATTTTAAATAATTAAATCGATTATAATTATTCTTTCATCTATAGTAAATATTCATTGCACAATCATCCCGCTTGATAACAACCCATCCTTCCTCAATGGTAAATTAGAAAATGATATCTGTTTGGAAAAATCATGTGGATTATTTCTTGGATGAGATGATAATTTTTTTTAGTTTTTAAAAAATATTTATATATTTAACAACATGTCCTAATGTCTTGGTATTCTAAGATCGAAACCTGCATGAGGGAATATAATTTTAGGAAAGGTTGATGTGAAGACATTATATATATTAAATTCAATAATGTTGTATATATAATTAATATTTTCTATGAATCTATAATTTTTTTAGGAAATAATGATATTTTTTTGAATATTTTTATAAATATATTAAGAATAATTTTGAATTTCTATTATTGGTGATAGAATATATTTTCTTAGATAAAAAATTTATAAATTAAATGAATATATATTTCTTTAATAATAGAGGAATGAATAATATATTTTGAATAAATTTTCCTCGAGAATTAAAATCCAGTATCTAATAAAATTCAAAAGTAACAAAATTTTATAAAGATAAAGAAGAAGAGGATGTGAAAACATGGGACATTTACATACATATTGTTACTTAACAATAAATAAAAACTCTCATACCAAATATTATGTGTGTTGTTAAAATTATGATCATTTTTAAATTACACTAAAATTATATCACTTTATAGATGTATGTATAATATCTATATACTTAAACGATACATCAAACTACTGATAAAAGCATGTTCGTAATGGTAATCTGGATATAATTTATTCTTTAGATACATATTTTGTAAGAATTGTTGATGATTTTAAGTCTATATCTAGTTGATTCATTATTCATAGTGATATATGTGTTGTTATAATTAAAATAATAAGAATAATGCTCCCTAGACCACTAATGATGCTTAATATATGGCTTCCACCCATTCCAGTACCCATCATATGTTGATAAAAACTAAACTAAAATATTTAAATATTTATGTGATGTTTCTACTACTACTGGAATGTGATAATATATGTTATATTAATCTTTCAATGAATTAAGTTCCTTATTTATGATCTAAAATCTATGATATTATATATCAGTTCATTAATGAAAACTTGATGAAAATTGTGTTGAAATTGGAATTTTTTATATGAACTAAAATATTCTATATGTGTTCAAAAATCCAATGTTAAAGGATGAATTTTATAATTTAACAATAAAGTTGGGCGTTAAATTTAAATTTTAACTGGGGTGAATAATATTATTGTTTAAGGGGGAGAAAAAACAAATAATATAAACCATAACATTATTTATTTATTATACATTATCAAAGAGGGAGTATCTATTGACATGTGTAACCATTGGGTGTATTTTCTCTTGATAGGAGGAATATATTTATATAGAGTAATTAAAATGACTATTATATGATTTCAACATGTTTTTACTATCATAATAGAGTATTGTATGCTTTTTTAAGAATTTTTTTGGTCCAAAATAATTGGTGATGTGATGATGATGTTCAATTTTAATATTTTAATGTTTGTGTTTTGGTCAATTCATACAGATTACAATCTTAGAGACAACATATAGTTATTTATTAAATATTCTTTTTTTATACACTATATCTCCCAATAGTCATTCAATAATAGGATGGTAATCCATTTCTATGTTTTTATAGTTTTATAGTGATGTATGTTCTATGGTTGAGAATAGAAATGATAGATTTTATTCACTCCAAGTGGTTTTAAGATTATTGTTATGAAGTGTGAGGTTGATGATTTGTTGAAAACGACATGATTGAGTGAAATGGATTTTTTTCAACATATAAATTATATTCTATGTAAAATAAATCATTTCTAAATGAAATTATATTCATTATTATTTATCATTATTGTTTGATCATGATTCGAGACATTTATAATGTTTTATGGATCATATTTCATTGTTATAAGGATATTGAAGTGACGATGCTACGTCGAATAAAGAAGATGAGACACTGGAAGGCCACACAAATTTTGGAAGAAATCTTTTTTCTAATTAGGTCAAAAATAGGAAAGGATAAATCCATGTGAGGCTATTTTTGATGGCCTCAGAGTATATGTAGTGATTTTGTTAGAAATAGGAATGGTAAAATTGCCTATTTTTTTGCCCATGGTGATCATTAAGTATGTTAGTTTGAAATAGAAAAGGGCAAAATGGCCATGGATTTCCTTGTAATTTTATTATTTATAATAATGTGAAACATGAAATCACACATGGCTATATGTGTTTATTGAAGAAATTCATAGTTAACAGGAAAGGTAGTAAATCAAAATAGAAAAATGTATGAGGACTAAATCTATGGTGATCGATGATTTGATGGAAAAAAATATAAGTATTTTCCATTGTGATGTGGTACAATCCATATTAGAACATTTTTTATGGTTCTGATTTTATTTGATTATGTGGGTTTATATGCAACTCAAGATCTATTTACCCATATGAATGTGGTTATTTTTGGAAGTATCATTGATATATATAAGATATAAAAACATACAATATATCAAAATACTAAGGGATTAGTTGAGTTGGTTGATGGAAGTTATTGGATTTAATTTAAATTGGATCTTATGCAATGCCATTTCTTTAGTGGGAAGTATGTGAGGTGTGAAAAAATATTTAAATAAGAGAGGATAATTAGTAAATAATAATGAAATAAGAACATGATATGTTGTAGAATATGTGTCTATTAAAATTTTATCGATGTTTAATATATCATACTTATGTTTTTAATATGTTGAAGAAGTAATCCAAGAGCAGTAATGAATCAACAAATTAAGGATGTGTATGAAATGGTTTATTCTTACTTATATGAAGTTATTTATAAATATAATTTTGAGTGAATAACTATCACCATAGGAAAAATATTTATAACATGTGTATAAGGATAATCCAATTTTTTATAAATACTTTTTAAAACAAGTGTATTGTATAGTATAAGTGAAATGAACAACATTACAAGGAATAACCTTTTCATTTTGTGAGGTGATACCAGTAAATATTATTTTCTCATTATTGGTGTATTCATTTTTTGGAAAATGATCCAGATACATAGTAATTTCTGATGGGGGATGCTTCATAGAAGAAACTGAAAAAATAAATTGGATCACTAATTAACCCCTCTCAAATATTCACAACTCATCCATGAGGTTACTTTTTATTGTATGGTATATTCCCATTAAATTTAGTTCTAAATTTTCTCAAGGTCAAATGTGAAATATTTTTAAGAATGAAAATATACTATAAATTTCATATGTTTACTCCACAACTAACATTTTCAATTATTCACATAAAAAATATAATTTCAATATTCCAAGGATGATAATAAAATTCTCATCAGGATCCTAATATTACATGGAAAAAACAAGAATATTATCCACAAACAAGATCATATTGGAATCGAATATTTGATGGAATATCTGATTCCACATGTCCATAATCAAAATAGAGGAATGAGTAAGTATAAATGATATAAACTAGATATTAATAATACCCATTCCCTCTCTTGAACACTATTTTATGATTATCCTCCTCTCATACCCTCATCTTTTGGTACATAGATCTCTGATAAATCATAGAAAACTGCCATGCTATTTTGAACTGATTAAAAGATTTTCAATATGTTGAAGAGTGTATTTATTCTTAACATTCACCTTATTTAGTTCTCAATAAACAAAAAAAATACATTGAATCCCATATTACTTTTTTATTAAGGTAATATGAAATGACAAAAGAGACATGTGAGGGTTAATAAATCCCTTAGGATCAAGAGACTCATACCAAAAATTTAATTCTATGAATAAGAAGGATTCCATGGAAAAAAAAATAATATGATGGATCTCTTCCCCCTCCAAGGTGATAAACTAGAGAAAATGTTTATATACAACATTTATTTACTTACTCACCACTGTATTAATAAGGCCATTGAGATATAGATTACCAACATCAAGAATCATCGTTGACCACAAGAATGATATCACCTCGATGATAGATGAATTGGGCCTGCTCGACATGATATAATAACCCACTCACCATGATTTATAGGTGTGAATATATTAGGAGAAATAAACTAGATTTAATGATGGAAGAAATCAATAATATCATTATATATAATCCTGAAATATATTTGAATGATAAGGTCAATGATGTCAAGATCAAAAATTCAAATATTCCACACTATTTTTTTGGAAATCACCACATTGTAATAAATACATTAAAACCCTTATATGATTTTTTCCTAAATGATTGGAAATAGTAATCAATAATTTCATATTCTCTGATCAGAAGACCATCACACAGATGAGCTTGGATGGTGTAATAGAATGAGTTTCACTAGTGTCAAATAAGGCCCTAAAAATAAAAGATATGATAACAATATAAGATGAAATCATTTATGGTACTTAATATGACTCTTTTGGTGAACAATTAGTGGAATATATATATAAATACTCATTCATACCTATATTTACATCATTTTCATCACCTTTGGAATGAGGTTCAGATCCCACCATAGTTGTTCTCCCAGATCTAAACTGGGATCCTATAGTGAATGTTGATCAAACTCTACTACCCTTGAATTATCTCCCAGAGTAGCACTTAGTAATACATGACTTACCAGATTCTTAACACACCATTTGTACTAGAAAATAATCTTGTTTGAGGTGAACCACTGACTAACATCAGTAATAAACACACTAACTCTAAAATGAAATCTATTATTAGAGTTTTGTAAAGACACTAGGATGCTCACCTGATATCCTCTTCTACAATGAAAATAAACTACGACTACATTCCACTATCATTAATTCTATGAAGAATCCAATCACCCAAGCTATATTATCCTAAAACATAACTTCTTTGTGAAAAACCACTATAAAGGTGGATAACGATATAAAAAGAAGCAAATATACAATATCAACCTTATATCCCAAATCGAAAATACATGTCTTGAGGTATTAATTAGAATCAATATCTAGATAATGGTGTACTATATTAGTAAAAAGAGTAATATACACTATGATATACAAATATATCTATTAGAAAGAAATGAATACAAGTTCCTTCATTACTCTCATTATATCGAGATAGAACTATTTCAATTGACCCAACATCTCATAAAGGTAAGAATCAGTTTTTATTAGTTTGAATCATTTTATTTTATTGGTAAATAGACCCTATGGACTAAATAATATTTGGGAGAACATGGTTATTTTTTATTGTCTGTAAATACATAAATTGATTAAATAGAATGAAAACATTATTAACAGATAGTTAGTGCCAACTATGTGACCCAACTATGATAGGTACCCATTCTATTAGGGATGATGCATGTTTTTTCATCAACTATAGATGCCAATATGCACACTCATTTAGGACTAAAAATTTTTTGATAGAGTATTTCCACATTTCCTGTACATAATTAGTGGAACTGTGTTCCTAGCTCATGCAAGTGGGGTTTATGGAAAGTGGATAGTACATATTTTGTGTATAGTTTCTAAACTGTGTGAAGAAATTTATGGATGTTAATTTATGGGATTCCCCTTAATGAATATAAATCATCACCCTACTATTACTTTCCCACTTAATGTGTGCAACGCCTCTCACCTATCCCTTGAATCTCTCCCTCCTCATTCATTAGGCCTTTTAATAACTCCAACATAAAGACATCATCATCACTACCTTCGATCATGATGGATCTGTCAAAGTAATATCCCTAATACCATTAAATCTTTTATTAGTTTATCTTCCCCTATATTTCACTATTTTGGTGTAAGATCATTCTCCTATTTTAAGATAATTTTTATATTTTGGCATTTTTTCTATTCTTCTTCAAATAAAATATGATTATTGGATGAGTGGTTATATATGGACTTATGATAGGTGGTATAGTATTTATACCTAAAATATTATGTTTCTACATTAAATTATTAGAGCATGTCACCCTCATTGTTTGACACCCCTTTGGTGTGTAAACTGATTCCCCTCTTTTATGATAGTGTAAAAATATGAAAAAAATATGTGTTTAGATTTTACATGAAATGGATTTCACTTAATTAATAAATATAATTGATTAATATAAATGAATGATAACAGGTGGAATATAAACAACAAGTTATTCATGCTTTTATATTTTGATTATATGAATTGTAATACCAAATGTTATTTGGGGTTAAATATTTATAAATGTATTAGATGTCATCCCTCATGGTTAATATTCAAAAACCATGGATAATGGATGCTGAACGTTGGTTGAGGTTCTGGTTGATTCTGTCATTTCATGCTCCCTTGTGTTGGGTACTAGGTATAATATGTCACACTATTACACATTTATATAAAAGATGAACATTTCTCTCCAAATCCCATGAATCAGGTGTTAATTATGATGACTCACCCCACAATCTTGAGTGATGGAAAATATGTCTCGTATTCATATAATAGATTCTGGAATTATACCATTCTCTAAAGCCTATAGATCATTAAATTAGTTAGGGATTCATATGTAACGCTCACCATACAACTATGACCAAATAACCACATATATGCCTACACATGTCCTCACAAATATTGTTAAATTACATGTATAAAAATAATATTTGATAACATATTTGTACTTATATATAGATACACATGGTGACTGATCAGAGTCATTATGGATTATACTGAAGTAGGTAATGTATGTCTGGTATCCTATAAGAACCTGATACTACTAGTTTTTATTTTTTATGAATACTAATTATTTTCTTTATGTATGCACACTATAGTGATAAGTACTCTGGCTAGATTACTCTTGACACTTTTAGTGTTTTCCTATAGTGTTTATCTCACAACAAACATGGAAAGCCTTTTGGACTTGAGTAGACTTCATTATTGCATGTTTCATTAACGAAAATCTCCCAATCACAAATTATCTATTTATTTCCCTTATATCTTGGAGCATGAGAGTAGAGGATTATGTATTGGATCATGTCATTAGTGGAGTTATCTTTTGGTCTTTTGTACTTTTTTATAGTATGTTGAATATGTAGATCCCATGTTACAAGTTTTTTTGTACCATAATAATAGGAAATCATTTCCCCTGACGTATACTATAGATTTTAATTAACATTACTGTTTCTAGTATTTTTACACTCCCATAGTTGATTATTGTACTTATTTCTGTTATTCTATATGATAAATTTTGATTTTCTTATTGTGTTTGTATTTATTAATAATGTTGTAACACTATGATATGAGGATATAATCTCTCTGCCATACCACCTTGGACCATCACTACTAGTCGATAGTCTCTAGCATAAAAGGAGTCACTTTTCATGAAATTTCACCCACTAGCTCAGGACCCCAATTAAGCGGACCTCAGGTTGTGATGTTACAAAGTTGTAACTATTGGGAAACAATCCCTCAAGACATCACTGAAGCATTTTTGAGGTGATTGTGTTTGTCGACAATGTGGAAAACTGTGCTGTGATTGTTGAAAAAGAAAACCATGACATACAAATTTGTTGACAAAGGGGATTACATGGTGGAATGTCGAAACCTGCATGCCCTATGTTTTTCATGATCTGATCATCAAAATATGGAAAAGGGATAAATGTCGCATAAGTATTGGTGGTTTCACACAGATGACTTGCACACCGTGAAGAGACATGTGCCCCGATGCCTTGGAATCTTGAGAACATGCACGAATATGGTTTTTCAATATAATAAGTTCAAAATTTGGCAATGTAAAGAGGTGCACGCATGTTTGGAATTAGGTCGCACAAGTGACTTGCAGGAGAAGAGACCTGCGTGCCGAGACATGTGCGCCAGAGGGAGACCTGCGCGCAGTCGCACAGGGTGTACAAATTTCCTATAAATACCAGACCACCCCTCCTCATTCTTCACCAGAGTTTAACACTTTGATGATTCAGAGCTTCCATCACGTAGGTGTGGCGGTCGCGCAAGTGGTGGTGTGTCGCCCAAGTGGGACTTGCGCGACCATCTAGGAAGTTGCATGCCATGTGTTAGTTGCGCACCAATATTGGTTTGGGCGTAAAAGGAAGTGAGTCGTGCAAGTTTTGGGTTGAAGAAGGTTGTGTCGCACAAGTGTCTGAGGTAGACTTGTGCGCCAGTTGTGACTTGTGAACCGATTCTTGCGTGCCGAGATTGAATTGTGCTCCAAGTAAGGCTTATTTCCAGTAGAGATTTTCAAGCTGTGTGGATGCTAGAAGTTTGCCTGATACCATTGGTGCAAATATATATTTATCATCTGGTAAAAGTTGTACTTCAACAGAACATCTACATACAAAGGAAGATTCATTCATTCATGCAAATGATTAAACCTACACGTCTATAAACTGTGAGTGGATCCTTTCCAGAGTAGTGAGCAAAGGAAGAGGAATAAGGTGATCCTCTCCACCGGCAGTGAGCCAGAGAGAGAGACACAGGGAGTGACTATTGGTAAATCCCTGAGCTTAACCTAAATCTTGTAAAAGCAGTGAGCCTGGGATAGAGTGACTGTATCGGAACCCTGTATCCACAGATAGTGATGTTTAGTTTAATTTGGTACGACCGGCAACTTGTCGGCGTATGCTCCTTGGACGTATCCCAGTGAGGGTGAACCAAGTAAAAATCTATATGTCCTATGCATTCTTTAATTTCTGTTTACATTGTGATACAGGAAAGAGAGAGAAGAGTGTTTTGCTTAGCAGCAAAATAAGATCAGAACATGAGTTAATTTTAAAATTAGTCATACCCTGATTCACCCCCCTCCCAGGGTAATCAGCCTTGTTTACCTAACAGTAACATAGTAAATTTTTTTTATTTTATCATAATATTTTAATTGTATACAAAGAAAACCATGTACATGAAGGATTCGAAACCTGCATTCCCTATGTTTTTCATGATCTGATCATCAAAATATGGAAAAGGGATAAATGTCGCATAAGTATTGGTGGTTTCACACAGATGACTTGTGCGCCGTGAAGATACATGTGCCCCGATGCCTTGGAATATTGAGAACATGCACGAATATGGTTTTTCAAGATAATAAGTTCAAAATTTGGCAAAGTAAAGAGGTTCACGCATGTTTGGAATTAGGTCGCACAAGTGACTTGCAGGAGAAGAGACCTGCGTGCCGAGACATGTGCGCCAGAGGGAGACCTGCGCGCAGTCGCACAGGGTGGACAAATTTCCTATAAATACCAGACCACCCCTCCTCATTCTTCACCAGAGTTTAACACATTGATGATTCAGAGCTTCCATCACGTAGGTGTGGCGGTCGCGCAAGTGGTGGTGTGTCGCCCAAGTGGGACTTGCACGACCATCTAGGAAGTTGCACGCCATGTGTTAGTTGCGCACCAATACTGGTTTGGGCGTAAAAGGAAGTGAGTCGTGCAAGTTTTGCGTTGAAGAAGGTTGTGTCGCACAAGTGTCTGAGGTAGACTTGTGCGCCAGTTGTGACTTGTGCACCGATTCTTACGCGCCGAGATTGAATTGTGCTCCAAGTAAGGCTTATTTCCAGTAGTGATTTTCAGGCTGTGTGGATGCTAGAAGTTTTCCTGATACCATTGGTGCAAATATATATTTTTCATCTGGTGAAAGTTGTACTTCAAAATAACATCTACATACAAAGGAAGATTCATTCATTCATGCAAATGATTAGACCTACACGTCTATAAACTGTGAGTGGATCCTTTCCAGAGTAGTGAGCAAAGGAAGAGGAATAAGGTGATCCTCTCCACCGGCAGTGAGCCAGAGAGAGAGACACAGGGAGTGACCATTGGTAAAGCCGTGAGCCTAACCTAAATCTTGTAAAAGCAGTGAGCCTAGGATAGAGTGACTGTATCGGAACCCTGTATCCACAGATAGTGATGTTTAGTTTAATTTGGTACGACCGACAACTTGTCGGCGTATGCTCCTTGGACGTAGCCCAGTGAGGGTGAACCAAGTAAAAATTTATATGTCCTATGCATTCTTTAATTTCTGTTTACATTGTGATACAGGAAAGAGAGAGAAGAGTGTTTTTCTTAACAGAGAAATAAGATCAGAACATGAGTTAATTTTAAAATTAGTCATACCCTGATTCACCCCCCTCCCAGGGTAATCAGCCTTTTTTACCTAACAGTAACATAGTAAATTTTTTTTTATTTTATCATAATATTTTAATTGTATACATGATACTATGAGTTAATGGAATTTGGTAATTATCATATGTTTGGGATTAGCTTACTCATGCATAGGGGAAACCTAAATTTCTTTGGATGGGGTATTTCTCTTATAGGATTACAGAATCTATAATTTATAGGATTTCTCTATTGGGGATTCACATGAATTGTGATATTTTTATTATTGATTTTATGATACATAAATAATTACTTGGCTTTGTACCATACCGATTTTTCATCTCATGCAACATTATAGGCACATTATGAAAAATATTAAATGTTTTTTTGCATGCAACATCTACTTTTGGTGTGGATTTTCCTAATACATATAGATTGTGACCAGATTATAATATATTAAAATGTGGTGACACTTATTATAAGGATAATATAATTAGATAAATTAATGTTCCTAAATCAACCTAATGTATGTTTTACTACATATATTGATTATGGAACAATAATTTGAAAATAATACAATGTTGTGGGATTTGGGCCTACTTGTTATATACCATGTTTAAATAAAATAATATGAAAAAAAATAAATTTAAAATTTTAAAAGATACTCGTGTTGTTAAATAAGAATTCAAATTTCAATGAAAAAGTGTTTTCCTCTAATACTTTAAATTGAAACTCCAAATACTAGATGATCGACTATGTGATATTACACCTAGACCCAAGCCCAGCCTTAGTAGTTAGTAGTTAGGGATGTATTAAATTTATTATGGACTATTATGGTATTTTAATATTAACATAGACCTGGATTTCGGAGCAAGAATAAATGTGTGATCATTTAATAGGATGGTTATGTACCTATCATTATTATATATCTATAAGATTTCAACTGTTAAACCTTTTCATCGGCATGTATTTGGAATTATAGAAACATTCCCACTTGAAAAAATCATTTTGTAAGAAAGAAAGGGGGTGGTGACCATGCACTAAAGGAGGTGGGCCCTAATACACTAGAATCTACTGTTATAGTTCCACTCAAGGAACCACATTCTATTCCTGATATCGTCCCTAACATCCACTTTTCAGAGGGATTTCTTCTTATAATTCATTATAACAAAGTCATTTCTCGACCTACCCCAAATATTTAATAGTGGATTCAAGGTTTCTAGTAGAAGCATCCTCCAACATTCTTAGTAGATGGAAGACCATGTGTGAATGATTCACGGGTAGAGGCTATGATATCATTATTTAAGAATATGGAGAAGGATCCTAAGAAGAATGGTCAAGCTCACTACTTATATTCTACATAGTTCTTCGAAGTGTGGATGGTATGCCATTACCTTGGAATACTAACACCAAGATATAATATGTATCAACTTCTATATGATCATTTATGATTACTTATTTCGATATACATTGTAAAATGACTAGGATAGAGAGTTTATGAATTTGAAGTAGAGTGCCTTGTCTATCGTGGATTATTCGGCTCATTTCACCGAGTAGTGGCAATTCACACACATTCTGTCTGAAAATAATCATATGTCTACTATGATATTTGATGATTGATTAGTATACACCATCTAATAATATGTCAATATATTTCAACAGAAATGTATTTGGAATATTTTCATGAACAAACTCATTATTGTGTAGAATTTAATGGATGCTAATGATGGGAGCCATAGAGGATCCACACCCAGGCCTTGTAGTGGCTATTTTTTCTGGAGAAAGATATTTTTTGAGGGATATCATTGGTGTAGTAGTAGTTAGACAACTTGATCTTACAATATCAATATATGTCACTTGTGAGGGAAACTTGGACACACGAAACCCCAATGTATGTGAGATCTAGTTGAATGTTGAGGATGTGGTAGGATGGGGCATATCAAAAACCTCTACATGACTTTTCCAAAAATACCTTGTGATAGAGGATCCAAACTCACACCATATTCAGTTGTGGGTCTAGTAGTATATAGCAAGGTAGGAATCAAGAATACCACAATATTCTCACGATGAGGTGGTTGTCATGGTACATGTAGTTAGTCTTGGTACCTATAGTTAAAATAGGGCATGTTACCTTACAGACATCAGGTTGTGACTCTAGGCCATGATACATACCGGTTACATGAATTTCATCCTATTCTAAAAGTTCATAATGAAAAACCGTAATCTATTTATGGAATTATTCAAGTATCCTATAAGTTAGTATCTTGTTTATTTGACATAGTCTCATCCCACACTTTTAAATATGAGGTAATTCTGGATATTCAGGACTTCAACATTTAATTCTTTTTTGGTGTTTTAAAAATCAATCCATAATTGGATATCTGATTAGAGAGTATTTTTTACTATAAAGATTCCCCAAGTATAAAGGAAGATATGTCTTTAAGTATAATATTTTTATCCTCAACATGATAGGGTTTTATTTAATTCTTGGGATGGAATGGTTAGTTACCTATTTATCTCATGTTGATTTGTATCACAGTAGGGAGATTTTTACATCTCTAGAGGGTATTATACATGTTCATTAAGAAGAACGAGGTATTTATGCATCTTAAGATTGACCTAAGCATAACGGATTGGATAGTGTGATAACCCAGACTTATAGTCTATTCATGCATGATTAGGAGTAATGATCTACTATTTTCCATCAGGTGGTGGATCATTTTATGAATGTATTCCTTGATAATTTTTTATGCTACCTCATCTTAAATTATTAAAGTTAACCATTGAGATATTTCTAGGATAAGGACCAGTGTTCATTCATGCATACATGATTGAACTTATAGAGATTTTAGAAATCATGAAATAGATTTAAGAACTACATACTAATGGTTTTTTCTATCCTAAAACATGTTAATGGGGTTCAACGGTCCATTTTTCCATGAATAGGATGGTAACCTTAGTCACATCAATGATTAATAATTGTATAACTAGCTCAAGGTACAGAATATATATTCACTACCCAAAATAAAAGACATCTCTGATTAGTAGCTAGGAACGAGAGTGTATTGAATGATTTAATTGAGGTCCGACTATCATTAGGTGTGTTTCATCCCTTCAGACTAACCTCATAATGAATTCTGTAGGAAATATATTATTTATGAGTATATAGTAAGGATGTTTTGTCTCACTAATACAGCATCTATTTTCAATATTTTGATGATTCAAGTTTTCCTTTGATATAATGATTAATTTTTAGTAGTATTTATAGTTGGAATTTTGGTGTGTTTCACTCTGGACATGATTATGTGAATCAAATTAAGATCATGGTGAATACACTAATAGAGCACTATATTTATACGAAGCTTGATAAATTCCACTTTTGTATAGAAATATTCCACTTCTTGTGTCATATCATTCTTGAGTTAAGAGTATCAGTAGAACTAAAGAATGTGATAGTTGTAGTTTACTAGCTTAATTCCAAGAACCTCTTTGATATACTATGTTTCTCGGGGCTATATGGGTATTACATGGTTTTTTTCTATGATTTTTCATTTATAGTAGTGCCTCTTACTAGTCTGAGTATAAAATGTGTGAAATTTGTATATTTAGAAACATGTGAAAAATCAATGAGTTATATTGAAGTGTAGATTCAATATCGATCCTAATTCAACTTGATGCAGAAAAAAGTTCTACAATTTACATTGATGCATAATGTCTTGTGCTCGAATCAGTTTTGATGTAGGATGATCCAGTCATATAATGTGAGTCCTATCAGTTAATGCATAATGAGTAGAATTAATTGATTCATAACATAAACCTTGATATTTTTGTACATTATTTGTGATTGTTGAGACATTATTTTCTTGGGGTCCATTTTGAGGTATTCACTGATTACCAAATCCTCAAGTGAATATTTACACATCATGATCTCAATCTCAGGCAGTGCATAAGTGTTTATTAAATGTAATCCATAAATTTTTATATTTCATATATTATAGGAAAATGGAAATACTGTAGCTTAATCACTAAGTTATAATCCATATAAATTGGTGGTTCAACAGGCCAGTGGTGAGTGGAAACTCATGTCCGTGTTTCTAGAGATGCATGTCGAGGTTAAAAAGGATCATGTTCAGACATTCCTTTCAGCCTTAGCAGTGAACTCTACCAATATAAAACGGGTAATTATGAGGAAACATTCAAATAATTTTGGATTTTTACTAAGGGAAAATATCATAGATGAGTATACATGACCTAGTTATACTATGGATAAGGATGAGATATTAAGCATAAATTGGTGATTCTGGTTACTAGCATACATCCAAGAGAACCTGATGCGGTAATTTCTTACCATAGTTTGGGAAGAATTTTCCGGTGTCACTAAGATGTATCAAGACTTGTCTCAAAAGTACTAGTGGCCTACTATCCAATAGAATATAGCTGATATTATCACTTCATGTTCTATATGCCTCAAGGTGGAGGTAGAACATCAACAACTGATATGACCTTTAAAACTGTTATTCATTCCCAAGTGGAAATGAGATGAAGAATCTATAGCCTTCATGACTAGTTTGCTGAGAACACAATAAAAAAACACAATTTTCGTAGCATTTTATTATGCTAAAAAGTTTTCACACATCATACCTATTAAAGATAAATTATTGGCAGATAATCTAGGGAAGATATACATCAGTGTGGTCATACATAATCATGGAGATCCTTGTTATATCATATCAAATAGGAATACTAACTTCACATCTTTATTTAAGAAGGTGTAGTAGAAGGAATTGGTTATATAGGTTCTCCTGAGGATGACCTCTCTCCCTCACACTAATAGACAGAAAGAGAACATGATTAATGTGTTATAGGAAATGGTTCATGCAAATGTCCTTTATTTTGGGCATTATTAGGAGAAAAATAACCAAATTTTAGTTCCATTATAATAACATTTTTCAGTCTACCGTTTATATTTTTCTATATGTGGACATATATTAAAGGGATTATCAATCCACTATGTACTGGTTAGAGGCAGAGAAAGTATCTTTTTGGGGACCACATATCGTCCCAGAGAATGCATTATAGGTCCAATTGATTTGGAACCACATATTGACATCCCTGTATAAGCAGTTGTATTACGCCAACAACTAGATAGGTCCTCATGAGTATAATGTTGGGAATAAAATTTTCATTAGATTTTCAACCATGTTTTTGGATCGTTGGGCTTAGAGGCTATATAAGCATTTACCTCAATTCATTGGAACCTTCAATGTTTTTAAATGAATCAGACTAGTTGCTTATGCAATAGCACAACTCTAGAGAAACTGGTCTTTTCATGACAATTTTCTTTTGTCTCATCTCTACACGAAATATTCATATCCACCATATGTTTTAAAACAATATGAGATTGAGTTAGATTAGGATCCATCCATTTATTAGTATCTAGTTTATATTTTATATTAGAGAAAGAAAACATTATAAGTTATTTTTATACCCTTAGTACGTGTAAAACCCCAAGGTTTTACAAAAACAATTAATAATATAAACGAAACACTAAGAATCATGAAAAAAGCACTTTTTTAAGAACAATGTTACAAACGTTCCATTAAACATAATATCTCTACTTCAATGATTCGAAATTTTAAAAAGAAACATCAATGGTTCTGATCAATAAGTTATTTAGATTTTGATATAACCAACATGATTGTTTTTTTGGAAACAATAACATACACTTATGAATAGTAATATGAATAGTAATATGACCCTTATGAATGGTAAATCATATAATTATTTTTTTCTCTTATGGTAATGAGATAATGAGATTTGATAAATTTTCAATGGTGATATAAAATTACTTATTGTTTTCAAAATGTTATTTTTTAAATAAATTTTAATTATATTTAAAAATAAAATTAATCATATATAGATAATTAGTTTTGAAAAATGGAGTTATTTTTTGTATTCTACATGTCAATAAATGTTTTGGGTGCTTTTTTGGGATTATTTTGAAATTCATCAAGTTTTGATGAATAGTAAAATATAGTTACTTATAGTATATTTACATTATAAGTTTAATACACAATTCCTATAATAATGCATGACATAATAATATGTGGTTCAAACTCACATTCTCTTTTTACTAATTAAGGTCACATAAATCTAGATTATTCATAGTCTTGAGAAAAAATATTAATCTATTGATTAATATAATGGAAACCCCCTCTAACCCTCCACTATAAATCGTACCGTCAGACCCTCTTCCTCTCACACTAGTCAAGAATTGAGAATTTTTTTTATTCTAACCAATCCCATTCCAAATTCATATCCCCATTTCAAGGGCTAGCTGGTATTTCTAGGAGTCAAAGACCAAAGGCTTTATGGATGATCTCAAGGAGAAGAGAACAAGAGGTAAAAACCCTCTTTCCTTTTCTTGTGTTTTAATTTTAATTATTTTCTTAATCATGGATGTTTAAATGAACTAGTATTATATAAATTCTATATTTCATTCATGATTAAGGGAGAATTCATCATCATTATTCCAGTCATCTTCCTTTTATTATAAAAATAATCACAGTCTATGATGTGTTAATTTACTGATCTCATGAACGATGTGTCTTCAATTTCTTTTACTTACTTCAAAATTACTTGTAAAACCATTTTAATGGTTGAAAAAAGATTCTAGATTGTATGATATTACCTCTCATATGTCATTTAATCTTCTTTTATTCATAATATTAATGGTATTTGAAGAAAACATTTTGTGATTATCGAAGAACTCCCAAAATGATCTAAAGGAATATCACTAATGATTTATCTAATTATTTATCATCATTATATATATCCAAAATGATTTATGTAATTATTTAATAATATATAAATAAATTAACACCATTTCATACAATGTTTTGTGTTTTTATTAAATTTCATGAGAAAATACTTTACAAACAGACCATGAAAATCTTATAAAGAACACACTCGAAATAGTGGGACTACAGAAATATTAAAAATAAATATGTAGAATAATGTTATAAAATTAACATATAATTTTTTATAAACATGAATATGATTCTATAAAATACTAATAAGACCTTTTAAACCATTATAAATTATTTGTAAACAATTTTCATGAAATATGAACCCTTGGTAGGGGAATTTGTAACCCAATTTCCATTCATTGGGTTAATCTTCGACTTCATCGATTATGTGCCACTAAGATTATTTTGTAATTAATTCTGTTTATATTATGTTTTATTATGTGTATTTATAGTGTATACATATATTCCTTTCATTATATTTATTCTCACATCAGTTATAATCCCTTTTTAGGGCCTTTACATTAAAAATCCTCTATAAAACTTTTATTATAAAAAATTCAAAATCAAGGATTTTATGAAATTATCCATGTTTTATTATTATGTTTTGGTTATTGGGTATTTTTTATATTTAATTATGGGGGACCTATTTCCCCTATAATTAATTGGGTATGTTTAATTTCGAGGTTGGTCGTATGGTTCCACTGTGTGTAACAGTGATGGTTACACCATAAGGTAGTCGCGAGGGATATAAATCATATGGTAGATGTGAGGGAAAAATTTTAAGTAAGTATTTCCACAAAATAAATTAATTCTATTATTTATGTTTTCTATGTTTTATGTAAAATTATTTATTTCACACAGATAGTATATATGGATGATAAGTATTTCTTTGGGAAAATAATTTCATATGTTTATAAGTATTCATGGAATATGGTTTCATTCCCTGTTTTTATCCCTTACTGAGATTATTATCCTAATTTCAGGTTTCTAAATATTTTTTAAAGTTTTTAATGATGTGTAAGATAAATAAGGAAGTCATCTTAAATTTTATTACGTTTTTCCAAAGAAATCATCTAGTTTTTTTTATTACAAATTTTATGTTTTGGAAGAAAACAATATTGTTCTAATGGTACCCAATTTTTATGCTAATGTGTTCATATGTATGAGTTATTTGAGTAATATCTAAAATAATAAACCAAAAATATCATTTCTAATGTAACATTGTAAAATATAGTTGAAGTCACTAGATTATATAATTTTTAAGTTCGGGGCCATATAGTTGGAATTATAGTATAGTTCATATAACTTTAACAGTTAGTATGATCTTACAAAAACACCATAAATTATTTTTACCTTATGATAATGTTAAAATGGCATATAATTTAAATATTAAAATAATTCTTCATCTACGATATGCCTATTCAGAATTGGTTTCCATATATGAAACAATGAAGTTTATGTTGGATGGAACTGAGAGGCAGGTATATTTCTGAATCGGTGACCGAGAATGGTGGGAATTGGATCTGAGCAGTTTGTGATAGTAATGGATCTACGGATACGGGAAATAAATTATGGTGGAATCCATGAAAGAGAATAACTAGATATACAAAAAAAAGTTAAATAATGATAGTGGAACATTTTATTTTATAACACCCTCCTACTTTCAGTGGATCTTCAGACCCAATAGGGGTAGAAGGATGGATTAAATCCATTGAAATGATATTTGATGTTAAGGTATGTTTAGATAATAAAATGGTTAGTTTTTAATTTTTCATTTTGAATTTTAAGCTATTTGGCGGTGGTTAATGTTCAAGAATATCAGAGACATAGTGTATATTGAATCCTATGAGTGGAATTAATGTAAAAGTCATTTACATGAAAAATATTTTCCTAAGGGGGTTTGACCTTGGATAGAGAAGAAATTCAACGAATTGAGGATATATGAGAACGATTCAATGGAAATTTATGGTGAAAACTTCACCCGACTAGCATGGTATGCTCTAAATATTATTCTAGATGTTGATAGAAATATAAATTACTTTACTCTAAATTAATGCCAAGACACCAAGGGAATTAGCCTCTTAGGAATTAAAAAGTTATTAGAAACATGTATGATGATATAAGTGGGTAGAAATGGAGTTTTCTAATGTTCACATGTACATTAAAAAATATTAGAATTGGTCATTAATGAAATAAATGACTATGAATCAATCAATGAAATCTGATGTTAATAATGTCTAATTTTTAGTTTCGGAAAAGTACAGTAAAAAGACCAATGGGGAATATTCTACAAAAACAAATAAGTGTATTCTATGTGGTATCATTGTAAATATGTCTTGAGACAATAATTAAAATGATCTTCAGATCAATTTCGATAAGAAAACTATAACTAGTTCTGAATGTGGTGAGATGGGTCATTATGAAAATACATACCCAAAGAAAGATACAAGTGATGGAAAATAGTTGGACTATAAATAGATATGTGTAGTGAGATCCATTGTGACTACTTCAGAAGATTTCAGGCCATCCAATGGAGTGGTATCAGGTATTTTTTTTATTTATTTAGATTTTTATAATTTCTTGTTTCATATGAGGTCTACAAATTCCATTAGTTCAGAGAAATTTTATTGTAAATTAGAAATATCACCTCAAAAATTGATCACAAAACATAATGTTAAAATACCAGGGAAAATGTTGTAATAAAAATAAATTTAAATAATCCTACTATTATTATTTGTTGCAATACATTACCAAAAACCTATTTTTATGTCCATTTGTAGAGTTTGATTTCATTCTAGGAATAGATTGAATTTCTATTTATGAGGATAAGATCCATTATAGTGTTAATGAATTTTTGTTTTAGATATTGTTTCAATATTTATGCAAGAAAAAATGAATACAATTGATAAAATATTAGGATGCTATAAAACTGTTGAAAGATGGAAGTGAAATTTATCTTGCTCGTATTGTTTAAAAAAGGGAACTATTTAGATTTATTATGTTCCAGTGGTAAATAAATACCATGATTCCTTTTCTTGATGTGTTTCCTAATGTTATGTATAATTGGGATATAGATTTCATAATTATCATAGATCGTTATGATGATTCAATTTAAAATCCACCATATCGAATCGCTGAAATGGAACTTATTGAATTAAAAAATATATTGTAGGAGTCTCTTGATAAAGACATCATTTGTCCTAGAAGTTCACCATGGGGATCCCATTTTTTGTTCGTAAAAAATAAATATAGTTCCATGAGTCTTTTAATTTATTATAGAGTCGTAATTCAAATTTACTTTATGATTAAGTATCCTTTACCTCACATTGATGACATGTTTGATCAGTTCCAGGGATATCAGAATTTTTACAATAATGAATTGAGAACATGGTACCATCAGCTAGAGGTGAATGAGGTTGACATTCGAAAAAAAAAACATTACAAACTATATATTATCATTATGAATTTTTATTTAAGCTTTATGGTTTATGTAATGAACCATTTATGTTTATGGATCTTATGTAAAGAATATTTCATGAGTTCTTGGATAATTTTGTATTGTTTTAGTTGATGAACATTCATTATATTCTAGATGAAAATAAGAAAATGAAAAACATCCAAATTTCTATTTTTCAAACCCTATAATAAAAAGAACTATATGGAAAATTTATAATGTGTGAATTTTGGTTGAAACAAATTTCTTTCCTTGGTGAAATTATATCTAACGTTTTCCTAATTGTTGATCCTGCTAAAATGAATGTTTTCTAAAAAAGTACAAGACCCACAAATATAACCTAGATTTTTATTTTTTTTATTTGGTAGGATATTACCTGAGGATTAATGAAAATATTTCACAGTTATCTAGCCAACTGACAAAGTTAACTAAAAAAGGAGATAAATTAATCTAGAAAAAAGAATGTAATGATTGATTTGTGGAATTTAAAATATGACTGGTGAATGATCTAGTTATTACCCAACCTTATATAAAAGGAATGTTTTTCATCTATAGTGATGTTTCTTTAAAGGGATTTGGTAGTGTTTTGATGTAGAATGATCAAGTAATTGATTATGCTTTAAGAAAACTATCCCTCATGAGCTAAATTTTCCAACACATGATTTGGAATTATATGTTGTGGTTTTCGCATTAAATATTGGGATACATATTTTTTACATAGCCAAATTTGAAATATATTTTGACTATGATAGTTTGGAGTATATATTTTTCAAAAGGAATTAAACATGAGGTAGAGAAGATGACTTGAATTCATAATGGGTTTTGATTTCATGATCAATGAACTACATGGAAAATCAAAAAATGTGGAGTATACCTTTAGTCAAAAACATCATGCATCATTATCTATGTTATGAATAGAACTAGGCACTTTGATTAATTATTTAATGAATTTTCTCTTGGATGATTTATGTGAAATAAATTCCTCTATTTTGATTAAGTTTTCAGTGCATTAATCTTTGTCAGATAGGATTAAGAAATTGTAGAAAAAATTTGTGGAGTTATATAAAATGATAGAATTTGTTAAAATGGGTATGTTTCTATAATTTAACATTGATAAATATTGTGTTCTATGTTTGGGAAAGAGATTACATGTGCCTTGTGATTCTCATTTGAAGAAATAAATGTTCTCTAAAGATCATATTTCTCTATTTTCATTACATCATGGAAGAAAAAAGTTGTACATATACCTTTATATGTATTACTAGTGGTATGTAATGAATGTAGATATTGCTGATTTTAATGTGAAATGATTATCATTGAATCAAGATAAAGAAGAGCAGTAATTACCAAACGAGATGCTTCAGTCATTACAATTTCCATATTGGAAATGGAAAAATAGATCCATGGACTTCATTACGGGGCTACAAATGACATCTCGAGATTAAAAATCAATCTGGGTTATTGTTGATAGACTGACTAAATCTTCTCATTTCATTCCTATTCGAGATACTATGTCTCTACATCAACTTTTTAAACTATACCAAAAATAGATTGACATGTTACATGGATTTATTATTTTCAATTATATATGATCGTGATCCCAGGTTCACTAATAACTATTGTAAAGGCCTTCAGATGATTTTGGAAACATAATTTAATTTTAGTACAACTATTCATGCTCAATTAGATGGCCAGTCAAAACAAAAAATTCAGACTATGAACGATATGCTTCATGCTTGTTCAATTTATTACCAGGGATGTTGGGATCAACATATTTCATTAGTTAAATTTCTTTATAATAGCAGTTTTTATTCAATAATACAAATGGAATTTTTGAGGAATTATATGGGAAGTGGTGTTAAACTCCATCTTTATCGAATGTTGTTTGGGAAAGAATGTTGGTGTGTCCATAATTAGTAGATTAAGCGGTTTAGAAAGTGAAGATGATATATTGAAATATGGGGACATCTTAGAGAAGGCATAGAATTTATGTAAATAACAACACAAAACATTGTTCTTTCAAGGTAGGTGATCATGGTTTTCTGATAATCTCACCATAGAAATGTGTTATTCATTTTTGTTAGAAAGGTAAGATAATTCCACCATTCATTAGACTTTTTGAATTCTTGGAGAACGTTTGACCAATTTCTTAATAACTAGCTTGGCCTCTAAATTTATCTTAGGTACATAATGTTTTTCAGGTTTCAGTTTTCATAATGTATGTTCTAGGTTCATCTCATGTTTCGAGCCCCGAAGCAGTTCAGCTGGAAGAGAACCCTTCTTATGAAGAGAACCCAATTTAGATTCTTGATTGAAGAGAACAATTATTGATGAATAAGTTAATCCAATAAGTAATGTATTTTTTGGAAAAACAACATAGTTGAAGAAGAATCATGGGAATTTGAAAAATCGATGATGGAAACGTACCCAAACATGATTTATAAGTAAATAAAATTGTATGGTCACATTTTCCAGATGGTGGGGAGAATATAAAACCCAATGTTATTCAAAATAAATTTAATAAAATGCTTGAAACAATAATACTAAATGAAATAAAACTTTATTTTAAGAATATAGTTATAAATTATCTATAAAACATAATTTTTCCACTTCTATGGTTTAAATTTTGAAATACAGACATCTACTATTGTGATCAAAATGTTATTTTGAGTCTGATAGAACCAACATAATTTTTTAGTGAATAGTGACATAGCCTTATGAATAGTAATATGAATAGTAATAAGGCTCTTATAAAATGTAAATAGTATTATTATTTTAGGGCCTGTTTGTTATAAGATAATGAGATTTTATTAATATTTCAAGGAGATAAAATGTGTTGTAGTATTAAAATTTTTATTTTTAGAATAAAATTTTATTTTTATGAATAATAAATTAATAATATTTAGAGAATTATTTTAAAAAAATCAATTTTAGATTTGAATTTTACACATTGAAATATGACTAGGGTGAATTTTTAGGAATTTTCTAAAATTATTAAAAAAATTAGATGAATAGTAAAATGTAGTAATTTACTATATTTATACATTGTATGTAAAATACACTATTACAAGATTCATGGATAATATAAGAAAACTTGGTTGGAACTCACATTATATATTTACTATTTAAGGTTACATGAATCATGACTATTCATACTCTTGAGAAAAAATATTAAACTAATGATTAAAATAATGGAAAACCCCTCTTCTCCTCCAATATAAATACCACCATCTCCCACTCTTCCTCTCACAAATATCATGATTTAATAATTGTCTATAATTTTCCCATTCCCCTTTCTAAGGCTTTTCCCTATGTCCAAGATCTACTGGTCTTACCAAAAGACCAAAACCAAATGCCTTAAGAAGGTTGTCAAGGGGAAGAGATATAGGGATAAAAATCATCCTTCTCATTTTGTGTTTTCATTTAAATTATATATTTTATACAAGAGGCGTGAGATCTCTATAATTATATATATTGTGAATTTTTATCAGGTGTTTGTAAAAATTCATCATCATTATTCCTCTCTTTTCCTCTTACTCTAATAATCAAAACAACATCCTTGATGTGTCAATTTATCGGCATTGTGGATGATGACTCTTACATTTATTTTTTTGAATCCATTTTAATAGATGAAAATTATTTTAATGTGTATTATATAGAATCTCTTATGTTTTGGAATTTACTTTTATTCATAATATTAATGGAATATGGCGAAACAAGTTTGTGATTATCGAAGAAGCGCTGAATTGATCTAAACGAATATCACTAATTATATATCAAATTATTCATCCTCATACCATATAAACAAATTGATTCATAGAATAATTTTATATTATATAAAAAAAATTAACACCATTTCATACTAGTTATTGAGTTTTTTCTATTCGACAAGAAAACCATCTAAGAACTAACCATGAAAATCATGTAAATCACGCACCCAATATAAGGGGAATAATAATATATTATAATTAAATGGGTCGAATGATCTTATAAAAAGATCATATATGGTCTTTTAAACATTAATATGTTTATGTGTATATTAATTACACTTTTTAACCATTATGAAAGTAGTTCGAACAAGTTTCATGAAAGACAAACATGAGGTTGGGGAATTCTTAACCCAATTTCCATTCATTGGGTTAACCTTATACTTCATTGATTATGTGTCACTAATATTATTTTTGTAATTAATTTTTAATATATTATGTTTTATGATGTTTATTTATATTTTATACACATATTCATTTTATTCTATTAAATTTACATTAGTTATATGAGCTTTTTAATGGACTTTCCATTAAAAACCCTCTTTTAAAATTCTAATTTAAAAATATCAAAATAATTGTTTTTATGAAATTATCCATGTTTTTTAATTATGATCTGGTTCATGTGAATATATTATGATGAAGTGTGGAAATTATATCATCCTCCAATAAATTTTTTATTTTTATGTTGGAGGTCAGCCGTATGGGTACTCCAAGTGTAAATGTTACGGTTACAATATAAGGTAGCTGTGAGAGTTACATTGTAAGGTAGTTGTGAGGATTAAAAATCATATGGTAGTTGTGAGGGTTAAAATTTTAAGTATCTAATACCCAAAGATACATTTTTTGTTATTATTTATGTTCTCTATGTTTTATTGAAATATATCTTGTTTCACAAAGTATGTATATATGGGTGAGATGTATGTCTTTGTGAAGATTATTTAATATGTTTTTAATTATTAATGAACTAACTGTTTCTTCCCTTATTTTTCTCCCTTAATGAGAATATTATTATCAATCCTTGTATTTTAATGTTTTTCATTGGATATAAGGAAAAGTTAGAGAATTTAAGAAGCCAATTTATATGCTATGAAATTTTGTCAAAGAAACCATATTGTTGTTTTGTATTACAAATTTTATGTTTTGAAAAAATGGTTATTGTTTTAATGATTCACACATTGTATGCTTGTGGGTTGATAAGTATTTGTTATTTCCAAACCATATAAAATAGTAAACTAAAAATATCATTGGTAATGTAAATAAGTTAAATCTAGTTGAAATATCTAGAGTATGTAATTTTTAACATCGGTTCCTTATAGTTGGTATTAGAACATGGTTTATATAACAAAGGTTTTAGTATGATACTAAAAGAATACCATAAATTATTTTTACATTATATTTATGTTGAAATGTTTTAGTATTTAATAATTAATATGTTTCATAATCTAATATATGTATGTTCAGAATGGTTTTTTGCAGAAAGAAACATGGATGCTAAATTTGGATGCAAACATGTGGCTAATATAATTCCAAAACCATAAAATTGAATGGGGGGAATTAGAACCATGCTATTTGTGATATTAATGGATCATAGGACACTCTAAATAAATGTCAGTGGAATCCATGAAAGTGGACAACTAGATCTACCATAAAATAACATGATGATAGTTGAAACTTTTATGTGGAAACACCCTCTTTCTTTCAATGGATCTTCTGAACCTGTAGTAGTTGAAGGATGGATTACATCCATTAAAATGATATTTGATGTTATGGGATGTTTATATAATCACAATTTTAGTATTTAAATATATCATTTTGAAGGTGAATCTGATTTCTGGTGGTCAATTGTCATGAATATCAATGATAGGGAGGAGATTAAATCCTTATAGTGGGATAAATTTTTAAGGATTTTCTATGAAAAATATTTTTTTAAGATGATTAATCTTATTATAGGGAAGAAATTACTTAAATTGATGAAAATATTGGAGGATTTTGTGGTCAAGTATGAAGAAAATCTCATCATATAGGTAAGTTCTGCTCCAAATCTTATTAAGAATCTTAATAGAAAAATGAATCACATTTACTTTGGATTGAAGACATGATAAAGAAGTCTATTGGCCTCTCGAGAATTCATAAGTTAAGAGAATCATGTCTGATGTGATGACAGGGTATAAATAGATATTGATGATGATCACTTGCACTTTGAAAACAACTATCTGTAGGGTTCTAGATTGAAATATATTAGTAATAATCGATTAATGAAATATGATGTTATGAAAATAAAATTTCTAGTTATGGAAAAGTGCAATAAAAATCATCCTGGGGAAGGTCTTACCAAAACAGTGAAGGTTCTTTAATGTTTTATGTTTTTACAAATGGCGGGATATTACAATAAAAATTATCTTATGATCAATTCTGATAAGAAATCTTTAAATTTTTTCAAATGTGGAGAGATGGATCAATACTAAAATGCATTCCCAAATAATGATCTTAGTGATAGAATGAATTAAGAATATAAGAAGAAACGTGTAGTGAGATCCTTTGTGACTATGTCAGTAGATATTGAGTCTTCCGATAATGTGGCCTCATGTAATTTTTTTCTTTACTAACATTTTTCTATACTCTTGTTGGATACGGGGTTTATACATTCACTTATTTTTGAAAACATTTCTGATAAATTTGAAATATGAAGTCAACAAATAAGACTAAAATTTATTGTTAAAAAACCTGGGGGATATTTTAATGAAAAAATGAATTTTAAGAATCTACCTATTGTCATCTATGGAAAAACATTACCTACAATGCCTATTGTATTTACCTTAGTAGATTTTGATGACATTCTGGGTATAGATTGGCTTTTTTTATCATGATAATATTGATTGTATCGCTACAGATTTTGTTTTTCATTAAGGGTTTCAGTTTTTATTCAAGAACAAACCCATACAATTGATAATATAACAGGAAGCTAAGACACTTCTGAAATAAGAAAATGAAAGTTATCTCCTCATATTTTTGAATATAAGGGAACTATTTAGAATAATAATATTCCAATGGTAAATGAATTCCATGGTGTTTTTTCTGATGAGTGACATTGTGTTATATCTAATCGAGAAGTTTAATTCTTAATTGACTTAGTTATAAATGATAAAACAATATCAAATCTCGTGTATCGAATGAATCAAATGGAACTTCTTGAATTGAAAATTAAATTATAGGAGTTTCTTGATAAAGTATTTATTCATCCTAACATTCCACTATGGGGAGCTCCAATTTTGTTCATAAAAAATTAAGATGGTTCCATGAGTCTTTTTATTGATTATGGACTTTTTAATAACATAACAATTCTGAATAAGTATCATTTTCATCACATTAATGATTTATTTGATTAGTTACTGGGAGCTCAGTATTTTTCCATGATTGACTTGAGATCAAGGTTCCATCAGCTAATGGTTAATGAGGATGACATTCCAAAAAAACATTTCAAAATATATATTGTCATTATGAATTTTTTTTATTCCATTTGAGTTAACTAATTCACATATTGTAATCATGGATCTAATGAATATTATATTTCATGAGATATCATATATGTTTTTGATTGTTTTTATCGATGAAATTAAGGTATATTCAAGGAGAAAAGAGGAGAATGAATAAAATATGACTGTCATTTTTCAAACCTTAAATGAAATGAAACTTTATGGAAAATTCCAAAAGTGGGAATTTTGGTTGAAAAAAATTTCATTCCTTGGAAGCATTATTTCTAAATATTATGTAACTTTTGATCCTGCTAAAATGATAGCTATTGAGAAATGGTAATGACACAAAAATGTTACTTAGATTTTTAGTTTCTTTTTTTGTAGGCTATTAATGGATGTTTGTTGAAATCATTTGACGATTATCTAGTCCACTGACTATGATAACTCAGAAGAGAGTTGAATTCATCTGGAAAAAATAATGTGATGATTTTTTCATGAATTGAAAGTAAGATTAGTGAATGGTCTAGTTTGGACCTAAGCTTTTAAGAATGATGAGTTTATCGTTTATAGTGATTCTTCATTAATGGGATGTGGTTGTGTTATGATGAAGAATGATCAGTTAATTGATTAAGATTTAAGAAAACTAAAACCTCATGAGTTAAATTATCCAACACATGAATTGGAATTAGTAGCTATGTTTTTCTATTTAAAAAATTGGAGACTTCATTTATAGAAGGGAAAATGTGAAATATGTACTACAAACAAATGTTTGAAGTATATATTCACTCAAACAGAATTAAACATGAGGGAGAGAAGGGAGCTGGAATTGATAAAGGTTTATGATTTCATGATAATAACCATCCTAGAAAATCATCTAAATTGACATATTCGTTGGGTAAAAAACATCATGCATCATTAAATATTTTATAGATCTAATAAGAACCTCTGATTAATGATTTAATGAATTTTGGATTGGATGTTGTTAGTGTATGAAATTCCCTTATATTGTTTCCAGTTTCAATGTAGTCATTATTATAAGTCATAATTAGTCAAAAAAATAAGGTAGATGGGGAGTTATACAAAAAGGTAGAATTGGTTTAATTGGGTACGTTATCATAATTGACTGAATGAAAATTAATTTTGTTTTCAAAATAACTTTTGAGGAAAAATTTGGAAGACGAAATGAAATAAAAGTCATAATACACATAATGCCTCCATGGGAGTAAAACAAGTGGGATGGAATTGTTGTGTGAACATTATATTTCATTATTTTCATTTTATCTTCATAGCACAATGATAAAAATAGAACATTGGGAGTATTACTAGTAGAATGGAAGGAAATGAAATATTGTAGATTTTAAAATGAAAATTTTAACATGTAAACAAGTTAAAGAAGAGTGGAAGTAACCAAAGTGGATTCATTAGAAATTACTAGTTCCATATTGAAACTGGGAAAATATATACATGGACTTCATTTTGGGGACACCAAAGAAAACTTGATGAAACAATGAAATCATAGTTATTGTTGATCGATTGACTAAATTATCTCATTTTCTTTCTATTAGAGATCCTATATCCTGGGATCATATTTCTCGATTGTATCACAATGATATTTTCAGGATACATATAGTTTCTCTTTCCATTGTATCTTACCATGATCTTAGGATCACATATATCTTTTAGAATGTACTTTAGAAGTCATTGAAAATAGAATTAAATTTCAGCACATCTTTTTATCCTCAATCTAATGGGTAGTCAGAATGGATGAATCAGACTTTGGAGGATATTCTTCGAGAATGTTCAATGAATTTTTTAAGAAGTTGGGATCAAAATATATCTTTAATTGAAATTTCACATAACTACAGTTTTCATTCTAGTATATAGATGGAACCATCTAAGGCATTATATGTGAAGTGATGTTGAACTCTATCTTTTTAGGATGAAGTCAGTGAAAAAAAGTTTATGGGACAAAAATTAGAAGAGGATGTGGCTGAGAAAATAAAGATAATCTTGATACACATGAGGAAAAATACAAGATGGAACAAAATTTATCCAGATAATAAGAGGAAATACATTTTTTTCGAGTTAGTTGATCATGTTATCTAAGAATATCTCCATGGAAAAGTGTTATGTGTTTTGGTTAGAAAGGAATGCTAAGTCTACAGTTCATTAGACCTTATAAAATCCTTGGGAATGTTGTGCCAGTTTTCTACCATGTATCTTTTTCTTAAAGTTTATATTAGGTACACAATGTTTTTCATGTTTCTCTGTTGGGAAAATATGTTCTATATTCATCTCATTTTTTTATCCGTGAAGCAATTTAACTATGAGAGAATATTTCTTATGAAGAGAATCCTATTCATATTCTTGATCGAAGAGAAAAATTATTGCAGAATATGGTAAGCCACAAAGTAATGGTTTTATAGAGAAACCACATGGTTGAAAATGAATCATGTGAATCTAAACATTTTTTGAGGTAAAGGTACCCTAAATTTTTAAATAATAAAATAAATTTCTGAGGAAGCAAATTGATTTATTGGTGAATAGTTATATTCCATTATGAATAGAACCGACTTGAATTTTTGGTGAATAGTAACATTCCCTATTGAATAGTAATATTAATAGTAATACGACCCTTATGAATTGTAAATTGTGTTATTATTTTATTTTCTTAAGTTTATAAGATAATGATATTTGATTGATTTTTTAAGGTGATATTAAATGACTTATAGATTTCAAATTGTTATTTTTCCAAAAAAATTATGATTTTATATGAAAATTAAATTAATGTTATTTAGAATATTATTTTCAAAAAATTGAGTTCATTTTTAAATTATGTATATTGAACAATTTTTAGGGTGATTTTTTGGGATTTTTTGAAATTCATGAATTTATGAGGAATAGTAAAATATGGTAATTTAACATATACAAATATTATATGATAATAACAGTATTTCTATAATCATGGATAAAATATTCACACATGGTTTGAACTCACATAATCTTATTACTATTTATGGTCACATAAATCAAGGAAATTCACAGTCTTGATAAATAATATTATGCTAAGGATAAAAATAATGGAAACCCCTCCTCTACTGCACTATAAATACCACCCTCACCACCGTTTTCCCATCACACATATAATGAATTTATAATTTTTTATATTCTGTGAAATCCACATCCTAAGGATATTCCCCAAATCCATGTGAAAATGGTCTCACCAAAAGCCCAAAACCAAATTCCTTAAAGAGGATCTAAGGAGAAGAGTTCCAGAGGACAAAATCCTCTTTCATTTTATTGTGTATTCATTTAAATTATTTCCATTATATAAAATGGATGAAATTTCATAGTATTATATATATTCTTGATTTTTATCAAGTTTATGTTAAAATTCGTCATCATTATTTCTCTCATATTCTTCTTATTCTAAAAACAAAAAACAGCATCTGCGATTTGTTGATTTACCAATATCATGGACGGCGTCTTTTTAATTTTCATTAATTCATTGAAAGGTGGTTGTAATAACATTTTAATGATTGATAAATATTTTACATTATATTATATTACCTCTCTTATGTTATGGAATAAACTTTTATGCATAATATTAATGGTATATTATGAAACAAGTTATTAATTATCAAAGAACTGACAAAATGATCAAAAATAATATCACTAATTATTTATCTAAGGATTCCTCTTCATACAATATAAAAAAAATGATTAATGGAATAATTTAATATTATAGAATCATATTACAACTATTTTATACCACTTATGGAGTTTTTGTTCCATTTTACAAGAAAATCCTTTCTGAACCAACCATGGAAGTCATGTAAAGCACGCACACGAAACAATGAGAATAACGAAATATTATTAAAAATGGGTAAAATTATGTTTTAAAATGATCATATAATTAGTTATAAAAATGAATATTATTTTATAAAAATTTAATAATACTTTTTTAACCAATAAAAAAGATTTTTAAATATGTTTTAATTAAGAGAAACCTGAGGTAAGGGAATTCTTAATCCAATTTCCCTTCTTTGGGTTAACCATAAAATTTATTTATTATGTGTAAATTTGATTATTTGTGTAATTTATTTTTTATATATTGTGTTTTCTTAATAATATTTTAATTGTATGCACATATTCCTTTCTTTATATTAATTCTCACATCAGTTATATGAAATTTTTATGGGATATTCCATTAAAATTCCACTTTTAAATTTTTTTTTAGAAAATTCAAATGAAATGTTTAATTCAATTATCCATGTTTTATGATTATGTTTTGGATATTGGGAATTTTTTATAATTAAGTGTGGGACATATATCTCCCTCCAATTCATTTGGTAAGATTAAGTTATAGGTCATCCATATGGTTACTCAATGTCTAACTGCAATGGTTACACCATAATCTAGCCATGAGGGTTATTTTGTAAGTTATTCACGATCTTTACAAATCATATGGTAGATTTAGGGGTTAAAATGTTATGTAGGTTATTTCCCCAGATTCCTTTATGATGTTATTTATGTTCTCTATGTTTTTTTAAGATATATTGTATCCCAAATTAAGAATATATGGGTGAGAAGTATGTCTTTGTGACAATAATTTCATAAGTTTATAAGTATTCATGGAATAATGGTTAATTTCCATCTTTTTATCCCTTACTGAGCTTATTATTCTCATCCCATATTTTTAAATATTTCTCACTGATTATAGGGATGTGTAATAGTAATAGTAAAGTCATGTTAACTATTAGGAATTTTTTTTCAAATAAATAATGTTGTTTTTTTGTCTTACAAATTTTATGTTTGGGAAGAAGTGGATTCGGTTTTAATAGTACCCATTTTGTATTCTTATGGGTTGACATGAATGATTTATGTCTTAACATTCTAAAAATATAAGCTGAAAAGATCATTGGGACTGTAAAAAATTGATATATAGTTGAAATAGATATATTATGTAATGGTTATGGTCAGGTATTTAGGGTATGAGTGCTCTGGCAGGACAATAAACTACATAAGGAGACTTGTGAACAAGAAGCTGATATCGAGATCAGTGGCCTGATATGTTCTCAAATGATCCATTTGAACCTCTGAAGTCCTACTATGGGATGTGTTGTTTTATGGATGGTTGTTTCTAATGACCCATCTTTTGAGCAATGAATTTATCATTTTTAATTTGTTTTAATCCTTTTTTTTATCATGGTAAATATATCATACGGTATGTTGATGTTTTTGGGAGATTCTAGGTCTTGTTCAGAGCCCATAGGTCTGGAAATTTGAGAAGTATAATGGGACACATGGTTAGAGCACATTTAATTCTAAAAATGTGACTCAACCATAAAAGCTACCCATTTTTTAGGGGAGGAAATATAGTTTTTTTCAGAAAATGTGAGACAGTCCACATGTCCAATGGTATTTAAGACATTTGTTATAGAGGATTTTCATACGGATTTTTCACAGATATGAATTATGTGCTCCTATAACTTGTGAGTTTTATTCATGGTATGTGGGAATCAAATGGTTGTAAAATAGTTTGTCCAACCTTGTGTCCAAACCGTGGGACCTATATTTGGGGGGTGATTTTTTGGTTTTTTAGTTAATGTACATAAATATTATCCATCATCTTTCATTCCCATTTCTAGCATTCATCAACCCTAACCTCCCCTATGAATATCTACCATCTCATTTGTTTGGATTTTTTATTAAACCTTCATCTTGCTCCAATTCCATCACTTTCATTCACATTGGTTCTTTAATGGTATCATATATAATCCACATTCTTCCTATATTAGGTAACCTTACAAACTCTTTCTATTTTTTTCTGTGATCTCATTTTTTCAATTATCAAGGAATTTTCTATTTTAGAGTACTCTTATATTAGTCATTGAATAAAAGATTAATACATTTTGAGTGGTTGTCTATTGTCCTAAAATAGGTGGTCTAGAAGTTATCCCTTAATATATAAGTCTTTTCATAGTAGTTTCCATTATTTCATATTATGTATGTTCTTGGGAATTGCCTTAAATTGTGTTAAACCTATTTGATAAAGTATTCCATGATGAGATACTATTTTAGAACCATGTTAAATTATTATAGAATGTTGACGTCATTTTTTTCCACCCCTTTGGGATTTCTAATTGAGTTCCCCCTTTTTGGAAAATGTTTAAAAGACCAAAACACCTTATATGTGTTTTTTTACCCTTAAAAGTATTTTACTTGCTTAGTAAATTAAATGTACTAATATAAATGATTAAAAATGGGTTGTAAGTCCATTCCATGTGATGTATGCTTATTTAAAATGATTCTATGACCTATAAAAACCATTTTTAGTTAGGGTAAAATATTTTTAAATTCATTAGGGGTGATCCCTACTAGTTATTATTAAAAAACCATGGAGGATTGTTCATGAACAATGGTGAAGGGTCTTGTTGATATTGGTGTTTAACACTCCCTTTTTTGGGTGCTAGGTAAGATGTCTTACACCATTATACATTTATTTAGATAATTGTCATGGGGATCCAAATTCCCTTACATATGATGTATGGAAAAATGACTCACCCCGCAATCTCAAGTGATGGGAAATATCTCTCACATTCTTATGTGATTTAGGGATTGTACCATTTCCTAGAGCTGAGAGCTCATTAGACTACATAAGGAAACTTACGTTATGCCTCCGTTATAGATAGAAAAATGTATACACGTATATGCCTATATATATCCTTACATATCTAGTTCATATATATATATACATATTATATATTATTACTTATATATATATATATATGTGTGTGTGTGTGTGGATACAAATGGTTACTAATTAGGCACATTCTGACTTATAATGATGCGGGCAATGTGTTCTAGGTTTCTCATAGGAACATGAGTGAGATATTATTTATTTTCTAGAATTAATAGTTATTTTATATATGCATGCACACTACTAAGCTATATACACTAGATGTATTATTCTTAAAACCATTGGTTACTGGCTATTGATTTTATGTCAAACCTTATATAGGCCGCCTTTAGTACCAGAGTAGACATCATGAATACATGTCTCGATAAGGGAAAGTCACCTATCACAAATGGATTATTTATTTCAATTAATGTGTGGATCATGGGAGAAGAGGAATGAATACATGCTTGTGATTCTAGTTGAGTGGAATTTTGGACTTTTTTAACTTTTTTATATCATGTTGAATATGCATGTCCCACGATTCTTATTTTTTAAACTAGTATGACATGAAATAATTATATATGACCTATGCTATGGATTTTGATTACTATTATATTTTATTTGTTGTTTATTCTTTCAAACCTAATTATTTTACTTGTTTCTTTTATTCCATTTGTTATATTATGCTTCGTATATTGTATATTTATTTATTATTATCACATTTCCAATATGAAATAAAGGTGTAGTCTCTTTACTGAACCACATTGGACAATTTATACATATTTGAATCCTCTAGGACATGGGGAAGCATGATTGAGGCCATGTGACCAATCGCCTTTAGGACTCAGCTAAGAGGAACCTTGGACGATATGTTACACTATTGATAAAAGGATTTCTTATAAGTATAATGGTGATATATTTGTACATCATGGATTTTAAAATATATTCCAACCATTTTTTTCCCACCCATTCAAGCATATATGTGGAAAAAATAATAATGTATTTTTCTTGATCTATCTAGAAGTTGAACATCCATTCAATATCCTTGATCCATTCATCTTATTACAATGGTCCCTTATCACCTTGAATTATTAGTGATGACTACATAGTATATTTCATATCACAGTTTACCCTCCACCAGGTTTAAATATTGGTTACTTTGCCTCTATATTATATCATTCATTCAATAATTTACACTATAGATGAGTCAATAAAAGGATTTCTCCATGAGGATTTAACCATAACATCATTACTATTATTCATATATGTTATTATTAAACGATACATAATCTATAAAACTAGTGAAAATAAAACATTTATAATATAATTTAATTCATTATTAAAAATAGAATTTAGAAAACGTAATCCTAAAAAGATAAAACAATATAAAAATATTGTTGAAAACCACATATTTCCCATGGTCACATGAGGTTGTTCATAAAAGTGATATGTAAAGTTGATATAGTAAATATTTTCAAAATTAGTCATTTTTTAAAAAAAAAATTAATTCCTTCTGATTAATAAATTTGAAATTACATTAATAATTTAATGATTTTTTGTGATTTTTGAGGTTAAGAATGAAAATTGGTTAATTCTTGACATTTAGTAGTTTCTTCATTCCTATGTATTTCGTGAATACCTTATAAAATTATGATCTAATTCATGGGATTTTTTTTTTATATTTTCCTTGTATAGGAATTATTCTTGTAGAACAATATCTAATCTGAACTCTTTCATGCCCACATAATTAGTTCAATGTGAACACTTAATCTAGTCGGCAGAATGAACAATACCTCATTGAACGAGCTATATCTTAAGATACCTACCATTAAATTTGATTATCCCAATTGGTTTCGAAATCCAATACAATGATAAATCTTCACAATAAATTTTAATGATAAAGTATTAATTAATATTTTCCTTGAACTAGTCAATGTATGGTTGGGGGAATAGTGTTTGGTAGCTAGAAAACATCAGCTCATTTAATTCAGAAATAACATCATTTAAACATGTCCAATTGCTCTAAAATTTTATATGTTAGATTTTGATCCCCATTACACACATCCAATAAAAAGGTACCACATTATGATTCGGCCATATGGTGATCTGAGCTGAATCCTACTTTTGGAAGAAATATTCTCTAGAGACCCGAAGCTTAACGTACATGAACATTACATTACTTTTTCGGAATACTTAGTACATAACATAAACACACACACAAGGATCGTAATAGTTTAGTGTCTTTGGAAACTCGGAATAAAATCTTCTAATCGCGGTGAAAGATCTTCAACATCTCCCATAATGATCTTCCTTTTTTTCTACCTAAAACCTTTCTTTATATCCCGTGGAAAAGAAAACATAAAAGGGTGAGCTCAAATGCTCAGTAAGGGTAAACAAAAGAAATATCAATCACATCGTATACACAAGCACATAACTTTTGGAAATCTTAACTTGAAAAAGTGATCATAATTACATAACATGGGATAAATCATGGCAGTGAAATGTAATCACAATAATCATAACTTAAAACATGAAACATTGTGGCATTCACAAATAATCATAGAGAATCATTTCTTGTTAGTCATTACTCATTGTCAAGACTATCTTAGTGGACAAAGTCCCTTTCTGAATCGAGTAACCCTCGTTTCAGTCCTGTTTCACTGAACCAGTAAAACCTACCATTCCAGCCATGTCTATCTCATGAGATATAAAATCTTTACCCAATGCATTGGAGGGAGATATAGGTCCCACCCATCTTATAATGAATCCTTTCTTATGTGTGCCACATAATCATAAACCATACATCATAGCGTAACCCATGTAATAAAAATGGAATTCTTAAACAACATGACATCATAAAACAATTCATATAAGATAAAGGAATTCATAAAAATATTTCCATCACAACATAATCAAATCCATGTTATAATAGGTATAAAAATATAACCCTTTTATTATCTTATATGGAAAATTATTTTGATAAAATACTTGAACTCCATTCTTGAGGAAAATATCCTTTCTACTTCAAAAACATTTTTCCTTTCATAACATGTCATATGAATTTAAAACAAAAGAACATGATTAAAAATAAACTTGAAAACTTGTAAAGGAAGCTTCTTGGAAATAATTTTTTAAAAATCCATTCATGCCGTATAAGTTAAAAAAACATTCTTCGTACTTTTGTCGGAAAAGTCAAAAAGTACCTCGTACGAAAAACGACAAAAGATTCCTTCCATACATATTACTAAAAACTCACCGAAGGGTAAAAATGGATTTAAATAATTTTAGGTGGATGGAAATAATATTACATATTGATGAAACATGGATGTGGATTATAAAATACACCCCAGTAAATACTTATGAATAAACAATCTCGGATAAAAATGAGATTGTGATATTTTCCCTTACCATAGGTCCAATTTGCTTCGTAAGTGTCCGAACCTCCTGTATAATGATTTAAATAATGTCATTGACTTATTACAGAATCATATTCATTGTTATAATATCATATATGGTTCACTTATGACTTTATATTACCCATTCTTTTGTAAATTCATGTTAAAGTAGCGTTTTGGGTAAAATCGTCTCATTTGTCGTTCGTGTTTTAACTTGTAATTATTCATATGATTACTTAGATCATGATTACTTAATTACAGAATATAAAACATGATTTATATATATATATATATTCATAATATACATATATATAATAAATCATTAAATGGAAAGAAATACACCGTTCATGGAGACGGTTGTCCGTATGTACGAATGAACGCTGTTTTCGTTTCCTTATTGAATTTAATGGAATTAATTAGATGTCATAAATATAAATATAAATAAATCCAGTATCATTATTATGTCATATATTTCATTAGTACTTATTTTATATACTTTATAATCATTCATGAATGGTTAATCATTGAGAATGAATCTCATCGCGTCGTGGAGACGGTAGTCCGTACGTACGCACGAGCGATGATATCGTTCCCATGGTCGTGGAATTGTGTTGAAGTGTTTGTATACTATTTCAGTATCAATATCACTTTATAATAATCATATATAGTTACTCTTTACACCATTATAACAATCCAATTAAGGTGGTGGCGGAAAATAGATTACACCACGGCGTGGAGACGGTATTCCGTATGTACCCACGTGCGGTGATTTCCTTTTTCCGTAGGATGGATAGAAGGTTAATTAGAGTTGTTTCATATTTATAATAACATATAAGTATATAAGAAATACTGATGTTATTACTTTATCATGAAACAACTAAAGAAGAAGAAGTTGAAGAAGAAAGAAGTTGAAAAGATCGGTAATGGATATTACCTCTTCTTTGAAACGCCTCTTTGAATCCTCCACATAGGGAACTAAGATTGGTATTTGAAGAAGACCAGGACCTCTAGGATTATTCTAGGGAAGTGGAGAAGGGATTTTGGCAGTGGTTGGCCGAGCTTGAGTGCTCAATTTGGTGTGAGGAGGAGGGGGAGGAGGTGCCCTTTTATAAGGGAGGAGAGGGGCACCTTTGGAATAACTAATAATATTATTTTATTATAATGTAAATTTCGGTTTTAAATAGATCAAAATTGATTTATTTCGAGTATAAGGTGGGGATGGGTCTAAATCCGCTAATCCAATAGGATTTAGACAAGTTTAGGTTATTATTTTACCCTTATCAATTAGATTTAACTCTAAGTTAAATAATTTAACTTTTACAGTGTAATTTTGTTTTCTTACACTATATGGTTAATAAACTTACTATATCAAGACAAAAGAACCCAAAGTTGTTTATTATTAATATATATAATCTTATCTAAGTCATTTGGCCGAACCATAGATTTTTAGGAATAAAATAACAATTATTAATATAATATTTATTTTAAAAACTATTTTATGTCAATTTTGACACTATTTGGTATATGATTTTTATGAAATTCATAACAGAATGATAAGTTCGAAAAAAGTTACTTAAATTAACAATAGCATGTCAAATTAACCTATAAAATGAGTGTAAGTCATAAAAAGTCTCTAATTACATTTATTTGGGCATTTATAACATCAATTATGTCAATATTTCATTAATAAGACAATTACTGCATCATCTATGTGTCATAATAAATGATAATTATTTAATCCCTAAAAATTCTAAATAAATTCCTATGATGTATATAATTGTATTAGCTTTCTGGAGACTATTTATGTTCGAAGTTTCATGAAGTTTATCACTAGATTAAAATTATTATACTTATAATATTTAAGAAAGTGACATGTTGTCACATTCTTTGGTTTTAATAATAATTAAATTATTTTCATGGACAAAATTTAATTAAATGAATCTAATCTGACCCTTAGGTGATATGGGTCTACTTTTAGTCATCCAATAGGATTTTGACATTTGTTAGGGTAATTTTAAAATATTATATTTACCCTTAATTACCCGATTTACCTTTAACTATGGTAAATAAAATTTACTGTAGTTACTATTCATAATTCCCAAAAAAAAAGTAGCCTATTAACATAATTTGGACCCACTGATTCCAAATATGGAATCCATTTTTTAAAATTCAATACACAGAAGTTGCAGAAATTAAATTAAAATTAATCCCGTTGTCGAATAAAAACGGGTTTTTGTTTAAAACATTGCAAAAGATTGAATTGATTTAACCAACAAATTCATGGTAAAATCAATGCTAATGACATACATTATATTAAATGGTAAAAATATATTCTATTTATAATTTAAAACCATTCAATATTATAATTTCACCACATAAGATATTACGATGAAAAAAGTTGTTTTTAATTAAAATATAGCGTGTTTTTACTATTCATTAAAATGTGAATGTTACCAGAATAATATGAAAAATTTATCCAAAGTAAAATTTTTATTTCTTGATTCCAAAGAATAATTTTATTTTGTCAAATTGAACTTATAAACATGTCAAAAACCAGATTTAATGTGGGTGCACCATCAAAAGGCGGCAAAACTGCATTTTTTTTAAAATTCTAATTTTACCCGAAAAAATTTATTTTGTTCTTATACCATGTTCTAGAAATGTGTAAGATGAATAATAATGTTATAAAATTCAAAATTTAGTTAATACTATTCATAACGGCTAGTTCATGACAATATTATAATAATATAAAATTGTTTATTAAAACCCGGTATTGCGTACAACACACGCTGTCGAGGAAGGTCGTGATTGCGTGTAATGCAAGCCAAGTCAGGGTTGCGTGTTGTGAAAGAATCCTTGGTTGTTTCGTATAACAGAATCCAACCATATTTCATTTATACATTTAATATATATATATATATATATACTCAATGTTGCGTAGAATAACTATTATCAAAATTGTGTGTAACACGGTCCAAGAATAGTGTTGCGTATACTGCAAGCTAATACGGTGTTGCGTATAGCGCAAGGTAATCTTGGTGTAGAATACAACATAATACATTAATGAAAATAAAATAATATTTTTCATAAAATCTCGTGGTGTTACATTCTACCCCCTTAAAATGAATTTCGCCCTTGAAATTCGTCGGGGTTATAAATGGTTTACTATTTGAAAGTTTCTCTGACAGAAACCCACATCGTAAAAGGGAATACTAAAACTTATCTTTAAAAACTAAAGTATAAAACATAATGGTTACCCATGTTAACTAATAACTGGGTATCCACATAGGTGAAAATATGGATATGGAAGAGAAATCTAACCATCATGTTCTGATGGAGAGTGATAGAGAACATGGCTATGGAAAAGCCAGCAATCACAAAGCCATAAATTTGTGACGATCTAGGGTACCATTTGATTCATCGGATATAAGGGCACTAGGACAACATTTTTGGTTTTCAAGATCATTTCCCTAAAGTTGATGAAATTTGAATTAGAAGAAATACTTTCGTGATTTTGGTATAGTCTCACTATTTGTCGTTCATTGGACAATTTCTACTTCATCTCTTAAAGAAATGAAGTTGAATTTGTCATTCATGATGTGTTAGCAGATCATGTGATAGAATGATGGGTCATTACATCTGTCTCAAACAAAAGGTTAGAAAAGTTATCAAAAAATACATAAGTCCATTTATAGTGATATTAATCATATATGGTTCCTAAAATGAACTTATACTTCACATATCATACTGCTTAATATAATAAAACTAGTTTCTACTAAACAGGGACTTCCTGTAGGCCAGTAGTAGGCGATAAAGGCCAGTCGCACTTTGGTTGTGGGTTCGACTCCCACAGCCTCGTCCGAAGCGATGGGTTGTCGCCCGTCCTGCATGTTGTCCTTTTTCTAAAGCTATATTAATATAACATCCCATCAATAATATCGAAAAACATTTCATCCTAACTTATGTCCAACATAATCCATTCTAATCTTTAGGTTTATCCATAATATTTTAGTCCACTCTCACAACATAGTGAAAACGTTTATCAGAGATTTAATACCATCGTTGATCCCCATATATCATAAGATATGTTTTGTTGGTCACATTCCAAACATTCAAAGTCCTTAATCATGTATTCTTTTGAATACCCATTGAACCTTAGTGAAAACATGAATGTAGTTAAAAGTTAACTCTACATACCAAAATACAAAAATTCTATATACTCAAACCATGATATAACCTTCTCCTTATATCAGTCATGATCTCATGAATACTATCAAACATTTAATTTTCTCTTTATCCCTTCATTATGCGCATATCATCTACATTCCAAAAATATCTGAATAACCTTTCATGGATACTCGTAACATTAATCATACACTTTCAAAACTCAAGGAAAGACAATAGTGTAACAATCCTTAGATGTCTCTTTATTCCATAGTACCATGAGATTACTTATACACCATTACACATGATAAACATGTAATCATTCCACTACATTCTTAAACCATTGACCGAGATTCAAAAATTCTTTCATCTCACATATCATTTGTAGTCTCATCATCATCATCAACATAAATACTACCCATACGACCATACTGATTCTCTTCATGAGACTTTACCTTAGGGCATTGGTTTGCATAATGCCCGTACATTCCACATTTAAAACATTTAACCATTGTTGATGTCGTAGCAATACCGTTATCCTCATCCCTGGTGTTAACTGATCCTTTTCCTTTGCACTTACTGGCTTTGTGTCCTTCTTTTCCACACCCAAAGCATCTTCCAGTTCCTTTGAAACATTCTCCTTGATGCCTCTTCCCACATGATTTGCATAGGGGAAATTGAACTTTCTTTCCTCTATGATCATCATAAAACTCCATCTTTCTCTTATTAGCCGAGTCAGGAAACATACCAAATTTGAGTTTATTGATCATATTATGAGATTGCTGATTCGGCATAATAATGATGTTTGGACTTCCAAATCCCATTTCATTTGGTTTCTCATGAAGAATATCATTCCATTGTCCATCATATCCTCCATTATCGTGAATCACCTTGTTTCCAGCCATTTTCTAAAACCCAAAAAGAATAGTGTGAGAGGCAAAAATCATAATAAAGGGGGAGTAACTTAAATATCTAACATCTTTGGTTTAATCTAATATCATTACCATAGTTCTAGGACTATATCCTACACGTATACTTATCCTTAGGGGCATCCCTAGACATACCTTAGAAATATCTCTAGGGATCTCACTAACGTTTTCGCATCCTAGTTTCCAAAGGTTGACTAAACCTTTCCTCTGATACCAACTGTAGAGACCCGAAGCTTAACGTACATGAACATTACCTTACTTTTGGGGAATACTTAGTATATAACAAAAAAACACACACAAGGATCGTAATAGTTTAGTGTCTTTGGAAACTCGGAATAAAATCTTCTAATCGTGGTGAAAGATCTTCAACATCTCCCATAAAGATCTTCCTTTTTTTTTACCTAAAACCTTTCTTTATATCCTGGGGAAAAGAAAACATAAAAGGGTGAGCTCAAATGCTTAGTAAGGGTAAACAAAAGAAATATCAATCACATCGTATACACAAGCACATAACTTTTGAAAATCTTAACTTGAAAAAGTGATCATAATTACATAACATGGGATAAATCATGGTAGTGAAATGTAATCACAATAATCATAACTTAAAACATGAAAATTTGTGGCATTCACACATAATCATAGAGATTCATTTCTTGTTAGTCAAGACTCATTGTCAAGACTATATTAGTGGACAAAGTCCCTTTCTGAATCGAGTAACCCTCGTTTCAGTCCTGTTTCACTGAACCGGTATAACCTACCATTCCAGCCATGTCTATCTCATGATATATAAAATCTTTACCCAATGAATTGGAGGGAGATATAGGTCCCACCCATCTTATAATGAATCCTTTCTTATGTGTGCCACATAATCATAAACCATACATCATAGCGTAACCCATGTAATAAAAATGGAATTCTTAAACAACATGACATCATAAAACAATTCATATAAGATAAAGGAATTCATAAAAATATTTCCATCACAACATAATCAAATCCATGTTATAATAGGTATAAAAATAGAACCCTTTTATTATCTTATATGGAAAATTATTTTGATAAAATACTTGAACTCCATTCTTGAGGAAAATATCCTTTCTACTTCAAAAACATTTTTCCTTTCATAACATGTCATACAAATTTAAAACAAAAGAAGATGATTAAAAATAAACTTGAAAATTTGTAAAGGAAGCTTCTTGGAAATAATGTTTTAAAAATCCATTCATGCCGTATAAGTTAAAAAAACATTCTTCTTACTTTTGTCGGAAAAGTCAAAACGTACCTCGTACGAAAAACAACAAAAGATTCCTTCCATACATATTACTAAAAACTCACCGAAGGGTAAAAATGGATTTAAATAATTTTAGGTGGATGGAAATAATATTACATATTGATTAAACATGGATGTGGATGATAAAATACACCCCAGTAAATACTTACGAATAAACAATCTCGGATAAAAATGATATTGTGATATTTTCCCTTACCTTAGGTCCGATTTGCTTCGTAAGTGTCCGAACCTCCTGTATAATGATTTAAATAATGTCATTGACTTATTACAGAATTATATTCATTGTTATTATATCATATATGGTTCACTTATTACTTTATATTACCCATTCTTTTGTAAATTCATGTTAAAGTAGCGTTTTGGGTAAAATCGTCTCATTTGTCGTTCGTGTTTTAACTTGTAATTATTCATATGATTACTTAGATCATGATTACTTAATACCAGAATATAAAACATGATTTATATATATATATATTCATAATATACATATATATAATAAATCATTAAATGGAATGAAATACACCGTTCATGGAGACGGTAGTCCGTACGTACGCATGAACGCTGTTTTCGTTTCCTTATTGAATTGAATGGAATTAATTAGATGTCATAAATATAAATATAAATAAATCCAGTATCATTATTATGTCATATATTTCATTAGTACTTATTATATATACTTTATAATCATTCCGGAATGGTTAATCATTGAGAATGAATCTCATCGCGTCGTGGAGACGGTAGTCCGTACGTACGCACGAGCGATAATATCGTTCCCATGGTCGTGGAATTGTGTTTAAGTGTTTTTATACTATTTCAGTATCAAGATCACTTTATAATAATCATATATAGTTACTCATTACACCATTATAACCATCCAATTAAGGTGGTGGCGGAAAATAGATTACACCACGGTGTGGAGACGGTATTCCGTACTTACGCACGCGCGGTGATTTCCTTTTTTCCGTAGGATGGATAGAAGGTTAATTAGAGTTGTTTCATATTTATAATAACATATCAGTATATAAGAAATACTTATGTTATTACTTTATCATGAAACAACTAAAGAAGAAGAAGTTGAAGAAGAAAGAAGTTGAAAAGATCGGTAATGGATATTACCTCTTCTTTGAAACACCTCTTTGAATCCTCCACATAGGGAACTAAGATTGGTCTTTGAAGGAGACCAGGACCTCTAGGATTATTCTAGGGAAGTGGAGAAGGGATTTTGGCAGGGGTTGGCCGAGCTTGATTGCTCAATTTGGTGTGAGGAGGAGGGGGAGGAGGTGCCCTTTTATAAGGGAGGAGAGGGGCACCTTTGGAATAACTAAAAATATTATTTTATTATAATGTCAAGTTCGGTTTTAAATAGATCCAAATTGATTTATTTCTAGGATAAGGTGAGGATGGGTATATATCCTCTCATCCAATAGGATTTAGACAAGTTTAGGTTATTATTTTACCCTTATCAATTAGATTTAACTCTAAGTTAAATAATTTAACTTTTACCGTGTCATTTTGTTTTCTTACACTATATGGTTAATAAACTTACTATATCAAGCAAAAAGAACCCCAAGTTGTTTATTATTAATATATATAATCTTATCTAAGTCATTTGGCCGAACCTTAGATTTTTAGGAATAAAATAACAATTATTAATATAATATTTATTTTAAAAACTATTTTATGTCAATTTTGACACTATTTGGTATATGATTTTTATGAAATTCATAACAGAATGATAAGTACGAACCATGTTACTTAAATTAACAATAACATGTTAAATTAACCTATAAAATTAGTTTAAGTCATAAAAAGTCTCAAATTACATTTATTTGGGCATTTATAACATCAATTATGTCAATATTTCATTAATAAGACAATTACTGCATCATCTATGTATCATAATAAATGATAATTATTTAATCCCTAAAAATTCTAAATAAATTCCTATGATGTAGATAATTGTATTAGCTTTCTGAAGACTATTTGTGTTTTAAGTTTCATGAAGTTTATCACTAGATTAAAATTATTATACTTATAATATTTAAGAAAGTGACATGTTGTCACATTCTTTGGTTTTAATAATAATTAAATTATTTTCATTGACCAAATTTAATTAAATGAATCTAATCCGACCCTTAGGTGATATGGGTCGACTTTTAGTCATCCAATAGGATTTTTACATTTGTTAGGGTAATTTTAAAAGATTATATTTACCCTTAATTACCCGATTTCTCTTTAACTATTGTAAATAAAATTTACCGTAGTTACTATTCATAATTCCCAAAAATAAAAAGTAGCCTATTAACATAATTTGGACCCACTGATTCCAAATATGGAATCCATTTTTTAAAATTCAATACACAGAAGTTGCAGAAATTAAATTAAAATTATTCCCGTTGTCGAATAAAAACAGGTTTTTGTTTAAATCATTGCAAAAGATTGAATTTATTTTACCTACGAAATCAAGGTAAAATCAATGATAATGACATACATTATATTAAATGGTAAAAATATATTCTATTTATAATTTAAAACCATTAAATATTATAATTTAACCACATAAGATATTACGATGAAAAAAGTTGTTTTTAATTAAAATATATTGTGTTTTTACTATTCATTAAAATGTGAAAGTTACCAGAATAATATGAAAAATTTATCCAAAGTAAATTTTTATTTCCTGATTCCAAAGAATAATTTTATTTTGTCATATTTAACTTATAAACATGTCAAAAACCGGATTTAATGTTGGTGCGCCATCAAAAGGCGGCAAAACTTCATTTTTTGAAAAATACTTATTTTACCCGAAAAAATTTATTCTGTTCTTATACCATGTTCTAGAAATGTGTAAGATGAATAATAATGTTATAAAATTCAAAATTTAGTTAATACTATTCATAACGGCTAGTTCATGGCAATATTATAATAATATAACATTGTTTATTAAAACCCGGTATTGCGTACAACACACGCTATTGAGGAAGGTCGCGATTGCGTGTAATGTAAGCCAAGTCAGGGTTGCGTTTTGTGAAAGAATCCTTGGTTGTTTCGTATAACAGAATCCATCCATATTTAATTTATACATTTAATATATATATATATATAGTCAATGTTGCGTAGAATAACTATTATCAAAATTGTGTGTAACACGGTCCAAGAATAGTGTTGCGTATACTGCAAGCTAATACGGTGTTGCGTATAGCGCAAGGTAATCTTGGTGTAGAATACAACATTATACATTAATGAAATTAAAATAATATTTTTCATAAAATCTCGGGGTGTTACATATTCTGGAAGATTATTGTTTCTATACAATTATTTCATTATTTTGTTTTTCTTAAAATTATAGTTCCTTATTCTTCCCCCTTATTCTAAATTAGCCATACCATGGTGGGTTAAATATTATGAGTTATTATGTAAGGATATTTTTAATATTTTTTAATGTTTGAGTTCTTGTATTAGACTAAATAAAAACCTACTCCCTTCTTTGTTGTTGGTTTCAAATTCTAAAAAATGGTTTTATTATCTTGTGAGATTGTATTTGATTTCATATTATGTTGTTATTATTTCTTTTGTAAATTTTAATAATCTCCCCAACTAGGTTTTCTTCTACATAATATGGAATAGATCAAGACATAGTGGTGAAGTACTTGGTGATTGTATGTACGTGTGGAAGGGGTATTGAATATTCTTAATTGATTGGGATAAACAAGGCCCGATAAAGAATTTCCTTACTCTATTGAGGGTATACAATACATCTATTTCACATATAGGAATAATATTATACAGATCTATGATACAGGTAAGGTTTACTCTCACCATCACCATTTATTAAGGGATTGATTGGAAGCAATCATGCAATATCACTTAAACCGACATAGTAGAATAATATTTAATAAAATATGAACTATAAAAACATTGTAATTGAAAACCCCAGGCGAATTTGATCATAAAATTATTATCACTATCTTTAATTTCATTCTTTGTAAAAAAAATTTAAATATTCTACATTATTAATTTATCTTGTTTCATCAAATTGTTTTAAACCACACAATTTAAAAACAACCTCCACTTTTATCTCAGCAGTAATTTGATAAACATGATTATTGTATTCTCCTCAATAGAGGAAAACTAGGTTAACCGTATTACGAAAATCTAACATAAGAATTAATTACTTTATTCATACCCTAATATAAACATATTTTAATACATGGGGTCATTTTTGGGGTGGAAATGCCACAATATAATTATAAATATTTTACACTTCTCAAAAAAAATGTTAAAAAAATTGATTTCCATGTTCATTTCAAATTATTATTTGTTTGATTAATTTAATAATTACCCACAAGTTAAAGAAACAATTAATATCTCACCCTTGTATATGTAGGATGGTGTTTCTATTATTGTTAGATAGGTGATGTTATTTTTGAAATCAAATAATGGGGAGAATTAATTCAATGAATTCATATCTGGAATGATGGAGGACATGAAAACGAATGTTTTTGAAGAAATGTCTAGGAACTAACTGAATTCTCCCAATAATTTATAGAATTTTATAATTTTTCCATAATATAGCAATCGGAGGAGCCATACTACAAGTCTCAATATACTAGTACACAACTCCAAGTAGTCATTTCCCACTAAATAACCAATTAAATATGAAGAGAATTAAGGAGATGAAATTTTCATGAACTCATTTAATTAATTTTTTTATTGAATTTTAATTGAGTATCATCTCCCTTTTACTGAAATTTTTATATTCATCCAACACGTTTATTTCCTTGGTGGATATGGAATAAAAAGAAGATGCACCAGACAAGGAACATATTGATCTCCTTGAATTTGATGTAAATTTATTTGATGGAGTTCAAGAGGAGATCCAAGTTTATATTCTTGAAGAAAAAGACACAAAATATGATTACATTGAAGGTAATTAATTTCATAATGATTCATCATTTTTTTTATTTTATTGAAATATAATTACAGTCTGACCTTCCCATTGAGTATTACGTTGATGCAACATGTGTTGTGAAATCACTATGGAATGATTAAGAAGTTCCTAAAGATGAAACCAAGAAATAGGATGACTCATTATATGTCCTACCCACCCAAAAATATTTTTATATTATTATCCTAAGGGTGGATTTTTTATAATATATCATTGAATTCCGTAAAAAAATTCATTATGTAAGGATGATGTTTTAATGGTTCATATTAAAGAAACTCAATCCACCATCTGAATGGGGATAACCAAATAAAACTTCCCATCTAGAGGAAGTCAAAACCTAAGGCCCACATGGGGGATTACAAAAATATCTATCATTTTTTTATTATCATTCTATTTTCATTTCTTTTAATATATTTCTAATTCTTTTTTCTATAATTTTGGTTGTAGGTTTTCAGTGTGCAACACTTTAGAGTTTTACTCAATATTTCACTACAAATAAGTGAGGATGCACCTATCCTTATCAAATTATTTATTGATGTGATTAAATTTTAAATATAATTACATGTTAATTCCACGTTAATACATTGTCAAAACTGTATCATTTATGTGTGGGGAAGGATTCCTTTTTAGTTAAGTATTTTCAATTGTTTTCATATTTTCCAAAAGAATGCATGTTTTTTAAATTATTGTGTGTTTCTAAAAATTTGAGCAGAAATAATTATCATTGGATCATTTGAAACCCATGTAATTGTGTGAAACAATTTTTCACATGAAACTCAGAAGAAATGAATACTGAAAATCACTTTATTTCAAGAACAAATCATTAGAAATTTCATGATAAGTACTCTGATTTTTTAATCTAATGGGACATCTCAATATATTTATCCTTGAAATAACATTTACTTGATGCTTATAAACTAAATTTTAATAATATTTTCATTTTCACAACTTCTTTTAAAAAATTAAATTATTCTTGATATAACAATAATTTGATTTATTTCTCTCAAAACAAGAGTGTTTAAGGTATATGTGTTTTAAATTTTTGAGGCATTTCTTTAGTTTTAATGACCCATTTTTAAGATAATATTTTTTATTATGGAATAACTTGAACTTTTTGAATATAGAATCCATGAAAAACCTATTAATTTAGCTACATTAAAATCCAATTTTCCATATCTAATATTCTCTTGAAGTAAAATTACATAATATAGTTGTAGTTAATTGTGCGGGAAGGTATCTTGTATTGTGATACCTCATTCAGTGATACATTGGGTGAAAATAGTATGTTCATGAGATGATTTTACTATGGAAATATATTAATCCTTTTGATATCTATGTTGTTTATGGATCATTCCTAATAATAGAAGTTATGCCTTTTTGGAGAATCCAATGAAAAAATATAGTTGTCACTCTCTTGAGCTTTCAAGAAAAATCATGTTTGAGATGATTGAAATTGTTCCTAATAAAATATTGAATAGAGTGAAATTTTTTCAAATATCAAATATATTATGGATCTGATTTTCTACCATGGGGAGTGAGGAGGATACCGCATTTGAGTGAAAAATAGAATATTTCCATTTTTTGTCAAAAAGATCCAAAACATCCTTTTTCAGCCATATAATGTCTCACATATAAATCCTACCAATAGAAAAACACAGAATAACCCTAAAAATTCATCATGATAAAAACAATTCTTTGACTCACCTAGGTGAGAGATGTAGGAATTCATGAAGCATATTGTTACACTTGTATGAGTTTGGATGAGAATGATATTACTGAGAAATTATCATTTGTGTGATAAGAGAAAACACAATGTGAGGTATGTGTTTTGTGTGAGTGGGAGGAGAAATGAAGTAAAAATATATTTAATTATATGAATTATTAACATTAAATAATTTTTGTTGTTTTGTAATGATATATTTTTTTTCTTGGTGTGAAATTGTTGGATCCAAAGGATGTGTTTTTAAAATTTGTGTTTATTTGATTTTGTGGTTTACTTGTCCAGGTGTCCACGCTCTCTGTGTGGGGGAATCGATAGGATTAATATTTTAATAATTATTCATATGTTTTTAAATGATTTAATACCTTTAAAATAATAAATTTTATCATATTTTATTAATTTTATGATTTATGTGAGTTTTGAGTTTAAGATTAAATTTTTTTTATTTCTGGACATTTAGCAGTTCTCTATATCCTATGTATTTTGTACATGACTCCTACAATAATGATTCTATTCATGTGATTTATTTTTTAATATTAATATGTTTGTTTAATACAAATTATTCTTTTGGAATAGGATCCAATTCTAACTCCCAATTTCCTAAATAATTAGGTCAGTGGGAACACTTAATTTGTTCGATAAAGTGGAAAATACCTCATTCAGTGAGGCGTATCTTAGGATAATAACCATCAAATGGGATGATTACAACTACATTATAAATTAAACTCTATTATAATGCTTCAAAATAAATTTCAATGATAAATTATTTTATTAAGTCTTCCCTAGAACCAATAAAATTAGGGTTTGTGGAACAGTGTCTCCTAGCCTGAAAAAGGTATAACAATTAATTCAGCCATAAAATCGTTTACACATGTCCAATTTCCATGAAATTTATAAGTTAGATGAAAAAAACATTCCAAACATCCTATAAAAAGGGACCATGTTATTATTCGACCATATGGTGGGCAAAACAAAATCCATCATTTGGCAGACATATTCTAGAGGATTATTTGTATGTTCTTTCTCTTCGTTCTTTTATTCTTCTTCATATTTTAATACCTTCTTCATCCCACTTCCACTAAACTTCACTTAACATGGTGGGGTAATTATTCTGTGTTATTATTTTAGGTTAGGTTTTATCATTTTTAATGTATGTGTTTTTTAATCCGATTGAATAAAAACTCTCTTGCACTTATGTTTTTTTGGTTTCAAATTATAACAAACAATTTTATTATCTTATGCAATCATATTTGATTTAATATAATGCTAATATTATTTCATTGGTAAATGATCATAGTATACAATCACTAGGATCTGGTCTATATATTATGGATTAAATTAGGGATTAGTGGTGATGTACTCAGGAGTCGTCAGTACGTGTGGTGGGGGTATTGGATATTCTTAATTATTTGGAATAAACAAGACCCAATCATGAATTCCGAAATCCAATTGAGGGTATTTTCTATATATTATTCAAAATTAAGAATTAATGTAAATAGATATGAGATATTTCTATGGTTTACTCTCACCATCACTATTTAACATGAGAGGCATAGGAAGCGATCAGAAAATATCATTCAAACCGACTTCGATGAAGAGGATTGAATAAAATTGGACCAATGATAAAATTGAAATTGAAACTCCAACCCCATCCTAATCATATAATTGTTATCACTATTTTTTAATCACATTATTTTTCATTTTTTTTTTATATTTTACTTTATTTTTTTTTCATCACATTATTTTCAAAAACAAAAATATTCATAAAAATCCCTACTTTTTTCTTAAATATAATGTTACAACGTGATTTCTGTGCACTCCTCTCTAGAGACAACCTAGGTTAACCACATTACAGAATAAAAACATTGGATATAATTTGTTTTTCACACCCCAGGACTAATGATTTTCAACAATCATAACCCCAAAATACCTATTGATTTTCGATGGTTTTATCTCTAGACTATCAAAAAACTCCCAAACGCAAGAGTGTGATACACAAGCATGAGCATAACCTTCAATGAATATATAACCCATAAAAAATTTTAATAAACTAACATTGGTCATCCTATAACATCAATAATGTCATACCACCATAAGTCCCAAACTACGTTCTTGATCACCACGGGTACGTGAAAAAAACCACAGAATCATACATGGAATGTGGGATTAATAACACCCTTAATTGAAATTTTATAAGATTGAAACATTCATATTATCATAAGATATATTAAAAATAAATCCTAAATAAAAAATTAAAAAAATAAATTCTATCATCCAAATACTAGAATTCATATCCAAGATGATCAATTGGAAGTCCATCAACATGAAACATGGAGTGACCCACATTTCCATCTCATTATGACCATAACTGACCACCATCCCAACCCACTAGTAGAAATCAAGATCTAAGAGAATCATCCACTAAATTAAAATCTTCTATATCATTATATCCTTAAAGTAAAATTATAAAAAATCCTAATTGAAATATTTGGGTGTCACCACTAAATCATGGTATGATACCTCCATAGAACCAATTCAATGTCAATCCCTTAACATTCATTAATCCTATTATATATTTTTTTAAATTAATCCAAATGAAATAATTATTCATTTAAAATCATCCGTTGATATTATCTGAGAAAAATTCTATATTTACGATAAAAATTCAATATGATATTAAATTTATCATGGTATAATGGTGCCTTTGATATGCATGTTTAAAGAATACGGGTGAAACACATGGTTCTGTGGAACTCAAATTCCTGAGGGTAAAGACCTCAAGAAGTTAATATATCCTTATTTTAATAGCCCATTGTTATTATATTATTCAATTTAAATTGTTTTTTTATTTTTGTTCCATCTAATAGATTATTTTTATGAAAATCAACAAAATATACTTTAGAGTAATGTAGGAAATTGCCAGAAGGACAAATTATAGCTAAATATATTACAATTTATTCATAACCATTTTCATTTACATTCTAATCATCAATATTGAATTATATTTTAATATAATAATGTATTATTAAATTAATTATTATTATATTAAAATTATATAGAAACTATATAATTATATATTCTTACTCATTCATTGGTTATAATATATTCTTCGTTGGGAAGGTTTTACAACCTACATAATTGATTTTATAACACATCCACTATGACATATAAATAAAACCTAAATTCTAGTAATAAGTGGTCATAATGATGAATTTAATTTATGTTTTAAATTATATAATAATTATAATAAGTAATTTTATTTGTAATATCATTTCCGTTAATTGTTTTATTATTTATAAAAAAAGTGATAAATTACTAGAATTTATTTATGGAATATCACCATAAAATCTGTGAAAAAACAATGGAAATTTTAAAATATATCAAACACATCTATATAATCGTCATGACAGTTTTGGAGGTGGTGAACACATGATCTTGGAGTAAGGACCAAAATATTCACACCATAAATAATGTGGAACAGTTGAAATAATTAGGAATAAAATATTAATTTCAACAATTAATATAACTAAATGAGTTAAAATGAAATTTAAATGAGTGGTGGTATGAAATATAACTACAAATTTGATCATTATAGATATTAATAGTAATTCTAAATTTGTTATAAATGGTGTTATAGTGAAAATGATATTGTTATAACATATACAATGTTTTTATTGACTCAATATTTTGTCATTGAAATATAAATATTATACATTGAAAATGATCTTCTATGTTTTATTTATTTTCAATTTTGATTATATTATGTTATATTTACTCTTTATTATGTAGGGATTTATTCTCAAAACCCCCTTATAATGGAATCTTACATTATAAGACTACAAATTACAGATGATTTTGTCTTAATCACACTTCTAATTTGATATTCCTATTCTCTAATGGTTGTTGGAAAGGATTTATTACCATTTTATTTTTAAAATTTATTATTTTCTCCCATTGTTGTAATTTTTTTTATATTAATTTTTTTTATATTTGTCCATATTTTTTTATATTTTAGTTTTAGATGTTTAGAAGGATTTAATTAAATTATTTTTCATTTAATTTTTTCATCCTTCCTTTTATTTGATAATGATCATATTATGATTTTACACTACTAGAATTACTGGTATTTTCAACGTTCTATTGGTGATGGGATCCCATCGCAAATAGCCTTTAGTGACGAGGTCCCGTTGCAGATAGATCGTTGCAGAAAACGACATCGCAGATATTATTTTTTGTGATGGTCCCATCATAATTAATAATCGGATTATATACATTATATATATATAACCCTTTAAGACGGACCGTTGCAAATACTATTTGTGACGTGGAACTGCCCTGTCCTAACTAATCCTATGATTATATACATTATTTATAGATTAACCTTTTTTGGCGGGCTCGACGTCCCATCACAAATACTATTAATTAAAAAAATAAATTTAGATTATTTGTGATGGGATCCCGTCGCAAAAAGCCCCATAGAAAATACTAAATATACTAAAATTATGATTCATAAAAAATTAAAATTAGTTTTATTAAAATAATTTAAAAAATAAAAAATTATTATAATTCTCAATATTTACAACAAAATTATAAAAAATTAAAAAAATGTTATTATTATTAGTAAAATAAAAAATATTAAATAATATAATACTAATATTAAATAATAAAATATTAAAAAAAAATTAAATTATGCAATATTTGTACCAATATAAAAGGAAAAAACTATAAGTAGTCCATATTACAATAAATCTTAAATTCATATGTTTTTAACATAAAATAATGATTGGGGGGACATCATCTAGAAGAGGTGGAGTAGCTATAAGAGATTGTTGAGTAAACCCCATCCCTAAAGAACGAGTCAGACGGCGCATGTACTCCATCTTCTCGTGAAGCTCATGCTGCCATCGATACGTATCCTCCTCATGCTATTGCTGATGCCGCTATTGTCACCGACACATCTCTTCATTCTTCTTATGAAAACTCTCTATAAGCTCAGACTATGTTCGTAACTACTCATGATACTTTGAGGCAGAAGGTAATACTTCTGCAAAAGCTCATCTTGAGTTGGATTTCGACATCACAACAGTACCATAGTATGTTCCATGAGTTAAATGACAGCTGATACCAACTAATCGGTCCTTCTCGAAGCCATACTACGTCACATACATCCATGTCCCCTCTTCAAAAAGGTGGGCACTGGTCTGATTAGTTGTCTCGTCCTGACTCTCAACCTATGTCTGAGAGGTCACATCTTTATATGACTCCTTCAATTCCAATTCTAAATTAAAATGGTTAAAATATTATTTGCAGTTAATTTTCATGCTGAAAAAATAATACAAACCACAATCTGACGTTGGCGATCACCTCCAATTTCTCCAGTGGCCAGATAACTGCACAACCTCTAATCAACGTCGAACTACATTATATCGGGATTCTAGACTGCCTACAGAAATATATAAAAAATTGTTTATATTAAAAATTATATACATTATTTAAAAAATATAATTACCAGATGCTCTCCATGCGTACTGAATGTATGACTACTATCTCAATGTTTCACCTCCTGTCTCCCCTGGTTCGATCGTCCCACTAAAGATCTCTTCTGAAATCCACCATCCAACCATTGTAAACATAATCCTTCCCAAATTTTTGATGAAATTTAATCTGGTTGGTGGGCTCTACATGATTCATCAAATTTGGTCACTCCTGCTTTTATAATGGCGGTTCTTTCAAATTGTGAAAAAACTGATAGAAATGGTCATGCATAGACATCTTCAATGTTGTGTGGATAGAGTCATGCATGCTATCATCAATGGTATACCATAAAACCTACGAATAATTTATAATATCATGTAATTAATCAAATATATATCAAAATAAATATTATTTATTTTCGTACCAGCCATTGAATGAACATGTCACGCCACACATCAACGGGAATCTGTTCCCAAGTGATCCATAGCCGAGAAAAACAATTGCGCAAGAATACTCCCCCCTGTCCTATAGCTACACGTGAAAAACTACAGAAAAGAAATAAATAATCAAACATTTGGAATATAAATAAATAAATTAATGAAATCTAACTAAAATATAATGTTTACCATACCTTCGTGTGTGTGGATCGAAACCAAGACGTTGACGTCGCTCAGGGATTGGGTCAGGAATCATCAATCATGCAAGATAGAACCCCATCTGCGTACTCCCTGAACAATCTGTAGGCTGAGGTTCAAATGGTTCACAATATCTATAAGGCCCCAGCCTTAAACCTTACATAATATTGAATTAAATGAGTAATTCACATTGAGGATCTTTTCAGGTTTAGAGTTTTAGAGAATTAGGACATAACTATTACATCTCAAAAGATTACAAAGTAGTCGCTTCTACTAAATTTCCATAAAATAAAAACTCTTAAAAAGAAACATGTATAGTTCCATGTTTTAGGTAGCATGACTTTCCCTTGATCCCATCCTTGACCCTATTCCACACTAAGTCCTGTGAAAAACATTTCAAAAACATGGGATGAGCATTAGAAGCTCAGTAAGGGATACACAATGAATGAAAACTGTTAGTTTTTCAAAACAACAAGTAAACCATGGATACTTTATCAATGTAATACTTTTCACCTTCATGAAGTAGTAAAAACTCTTCACTGAAAAAAATATCATTACTTACCTTTTTGTAACCAAAGGATTACCATAAAACCCATATAAAGAACACATAACATATATAAAGGTAACTTGGGACATAAACATACTTAAGTGGAATAACCATACGGTCGACTTCCACACTTATCACTTAATGGAATAGCCATACGGCGAATTTCCATACATACTTAATGGAATAGCCATACGGCCGGCTTCCATACCCAATGCATTGGAGGTTATAACGTAACCACCCATCCTGGTATTCACGGCAACACCCGTCATATGGTTTATAACGTAACCACCCGTTAAAATGTCCAAGTACCAATATAAAATCATAAAACATAAAACCAATATAAAGGAATGATAACATTTCCACATCACAATATATCATAATAGAATCCTTTATCAAAACCATTTCAAAACCATTTAAAACATTTAATAAAGATAATTTTGAATCAAAGTGTCCCATACCACCTTGAAGCTTTTAAAATGTTAAACCATTAATATCCATATAAATAAATCCTTAAAACCATTTTGAAAACATGGGTATTAATAATAACAAATAATTAAAACATTTAAAGCGATATAGGGGTTTTACCAAAATTAGAGACACTTGAATACAATAATTGAGGAATAACATTTAGTCAGAACTTTGTAATATCATGAGAATAAATGGATTCATGATATAATACTCCAAAGGACAGTATATACACCATATAAGAGCGAATTGGTGCATAACAACAATGAACCCTCAATAGAAATGTCAAATGTGATGAAATCCCTTATAAAGAAGGTATCCTTAAATTATGGACCAATCAATCTCAAAAATATGTGTGACAAATATAAATACACCCAATATAAGTGGATATTAAGTGTAAAACAATAAAATTTCATTCACACAAATTCAATGGATGACATATTCAATGGCTACATGTTGAACCCAAAGAAATCGAAATTGGGTTAAAAAGTTCCCTTGACAGCCTAACGGCATCACATCAAAATGAGTTGATGAGAGATAAAAAGTGTATCTCATCACTTGGACATAAAATTTACATCAATAAGGATATATGTGAACATATCCCAACATAACAATATGTAAATTAAAAGACCCAACAAAGGAAGTCTTTTAAAAAAGAGGAGGGTTAAAGGTTCCCTTACCGACTTGGGTATCTTTCAAAACATACACCCCATGAAAGAAGGACAATAGATCATTGATGTAAATACTCATAAACTAAAGTATATTACACAAAGAGTATAATAATGGGCAGTACATACACCACTCAATGGAATTTGTGGCATATGTAGCATAAATCTCACGGGAATAAAAGTGAGATGAAAAATCCCTTACGAAAACTCGGCAGCCTAACGACGCCACATAAAACATCCGAATATGGATTGATGAGATCAAATAGGGTATCTAATCACATTAAAATAAATTGTACAACAAGAGGAATACAAAATAACATCCCCCAACATTACAAAGAGGAGCTTAAAAGAAGTGACATAAAGGAGAGTACTTAAAAAGAAAGAGAGAAGTAGGATCCCTTACCTCGGGTCCGACTTGACTCGATCGTTCTTTAACGTCCTGAATAATAAACATGTGTTAATTTATACTTCCTTAAGAACCTTTTTCTAGTTCATTATTCCTTTTATATCACTTATTACCATGTCATAAACATTATGTAATCACTTAAGTTAATAATATTTGTTTTGCCGATATTTGGTTCTTAAGTCAAAAGTGGGCTTTTTACAATTACATGTTGTTGATGTGGCCAAAAGTTTATTATATCAAGAATTTTTTTCAAGATGTAGATATCATATATTTCATATATATCCAGTACATTCATGCATTTATAACATTACATAATCATTTAGAGGTAAGAAATGAAATGCACCGTTCATGGAGACGGTAAGCCGTACGTACGCATAAACGCTACTTTCATTTCTATTTTGTATTTTATTGAATGGAATCATAATGATATAAAGTTATATTATAATTAAAGTATAACATCATATATAATATCATAGTTCCATCCTTTATACGTCCCACATATGGTATTTAACGAATCAAATCACTTTGAGGGGGCGGTAGTCCGCACTTCCTTAAATGAAGATACCGCGTATACCCATAATGGAAGCCATAAAGGTAAGACACAAATGAAAAATACAGAAGAATAAGTAAAACATAAACATATTATATATCATATATTAAAATATTGACATCATAATGGCCACCTTTGAAGGTGTTAAATGAGTATTGAACAATCATCGTTTCGGGAGGCAGAATTTCTCCATCCACGGAAACCGTATGTTCTTTAACCATTTGATGTAGTTGTGTGAGAGTGTAGATCGAATCAATCTTATAAAAACATCCTAGTATATTTAAGATACTGGTGTTGTTACAAAATAAGTTAATAAAAAGAGTTTAGGGGGTTGGAGAAGAAAAATAAAAAAAATGAACATGAGAGAAAGAATTACCTTTAAAAGTGTAACTTCTTTTTGATTTGAGCCTAAAGGCTTCCTTTGAAAGGATTCTTCCCAAATGGAATCCTCTAGGATGCGTAGAGGTATGTGGAGAGAGTAAATGGTCAGGGGTTGGCTGAGCCAAAGTCTTTAGGAGTGTGTGAAATGAGGTAGAGGTGGGGGCCCTTTATAAGAGGAGAGGAGGGGCACTTTTGGAAAGTAAGAAATATTACTTTATTTGAAAATGTGTTTCGGTTTTAAAAGGTCCCACATTGATATAATTCGTGGATGAGGTTATAAGGGTTCGAAATCCACACATCCAATAAGTTATGGACATGTTTAGTTCATAGATTTTACATTATCATTCCATTTTATTTAAATCGTCAAATAATGATGTCATCGCTGCATCATTATTATGTAATAGATAATCTAATTTATTTAATGTCTAAAAATTATAAAAAAATACTATAATGTAGGAACTCTTTTTAGCTTTCCAATGATAAATTATAATCAAAAATATTACTTGTATAACCCCACTTAAAAATTGTTTTAGTAAAACATATCATGTTTGTGTCATTTTTACTTTTACATTAAATAAAAAGTTATTTATGTCATTTCCCAACCAAAGTGGCTCCATGGGGTCCCCAAGATGACCCATGGCTTTTCATGGTCGGCCATTACACATCCAATGAGGTTAGGACATGTGTCAAGTTCATTTCATATTATTAAAACATTATTTTTACCTTAAACTACACTAATTACCTCTAATCGCGATTAAAAACTTAATAAGTTACTATTCACCAAAAAAATTATTTTTATCCCATTGAACCACATTTTACTTCTTAATGACAACCATGTATGTCGGATTTTCTAAATTCAAAACACAAAGATGGCAAAATTTCATTTAAACGGAAAAATCAGTTTTTATAAGTACCACTTAGTGGTTTCACTATTCATCAAAAATTGAAGTTTTTCAGAAAAATCCAAAAAATTCACCCTAAGCTAAATTTGATATTCCAAATTCAAAATTGAAGTCTATTTTACAAAATTGAAAACATATAAGTCACATAAATTATTTTAATAATTAATTCCCGCTGTCAGATCAAATAGCGTGTTTTTATGAAACAATAAGTATCAAAAGATTGACACTGGTTTAAGTCTGATTTCAAAGTGAAATTAATTCCAACGACCATTATTGGATTTAATGGTAAAAATATTTTCTAATTTCACTTTAAAACCAATTAAAAAGATAATCTAATCATATAAATAAATTAGATCAAAAAGTGGTTTTGAATTAAAATACAACATTTTACACTATTCATTAAAAAAATGAACTTTATCAGAAAGATACCAAAAATTTACACAAAGTAAATTTTGATGTCCCAATTCTTAATAAGAGTTTTATTTGGTCCAAAATAATCTTTAAGAGTGAACAAAACTATATTTAATGATGGTTCAACATCAAAAGGCGATAAGTGAACCTTTAGTGAAAACTAGGGCATATACGCCTAAAATTGAATTCTTTCTGTATTTTAAGCCTTTATCTTTTATTGGATAAAAGTAAAAACATTTAAAAACATATATAATAATATTTTAGTTATTTCTATCCATTCCGCCAATACAACAGATACATGTTAACTACCATTTTAAATAATATTATTTTATTATTAGAGTGCAACGTAAGATTCCCAAGAAACTCATTGTTGCGTGTTGGGTACGCCATCGAGCATAGCATCCCCTTTAAAGTCATATTAATATTTTATTCACAAACATGGATAAATATGAAAATTTCATATTCTTTATTTACCTGGGGTGTTACATCCTTCCCCCCTTTTGGGAATTGTGTCCTCGCAATTTTAAAATTGCGCTGGGAAATATCCTTGAAAGTCCCACATCGGAACAATAGTCGGTAAAACAATCACTTTAAAATAAAGAAAGATAAGCACAGAGGTCACCCGAGTTAACCCATAATAGGATTCCATGTAGGAAAACATGGACATGGAGGAGAAAACATAGTGTCATTTTCTGATGGACAGTGATAGAAAACATGTTTAGGAGAAAGTTAACAACAAGAAGATCACAAACTTGTGATGGGTTAAACGGTATTTGATTCCCCGGTAGGAAAAGTTAATAGACAACATTTTTGTTTTAAGTTACTTTTTATTGAGGAATTTATTCATAAGGAAACATAATCACTTATCATGTTGACTTTCAAATTTTACTAGATTCCTTAATCAAACTCATATTTTTTTCCAAAGGACGAGTATTTAGGGAGACTTGTTCACATTAAGAGTACTATAATCAACTTCTAGAGAATCACCTAATCCACAAAAGAGAACTATATACATCCCATGTCTTTAGGATTTAACCAAAACCAAAACAATAATGGTTAGTACAAGGTCAGATAATCCAGAAAAGGATAACCCTTTATAAAAAGAAAATCTATTCTTAATCTCCAAAATTTGTCCAACAAAACCCAAAGTTCAACGAGGACCATTTGTCCATAAAATTCATCAAAGTAAACCAATATAAGATTGAAAACCAAATATTTGAAGGATTTAGTCACATAGTCTTCCAAGTTAAATCGTAACATTTATCTCCAAACAACATCAGTTGCTCCTAAAGTCTCGTATTGAAAAGTAATTAACTTAATCACATATCCTCCATGATAGGTTAATCATTTTCATAAATAACCCAAAATCAACTTACTCTTAATTCATAAAATCATATAACCAAAAATAATCAGTCAAACTAACTAGGGACTTCACGTAGTCCAGTGGTAGGTGATAAATACCAGTCGCACTTTGGTTGTGGGTTCGATTCCCGGAGCATTGTCCGACGCGACGGGATGTCACACGGTCTACGTGTTGTCCTTTTTCCAAAACTATATAATTCTTAAAAAATTCCCCAAAATGAGATAAAATCTTCAAGAATAATCATAACATATTTTAACCTCAAGTTTATCTCATTCCTTTCATTTTCCATCATATCATAGAGTAACCCATAATTACCTAAAAAACAAATATCATATAAACCCTAATGGTTACCTTAATAATTATTACCTGAATTTCCACATTGAGTTGGCCATCTCGTACATGATTCATTAGAGAACTCACCAATGTTGAAGTGGTTTATCATGACTCCTTGATAGTTGGTTTAGAACAACCACGTGTTTCCTCATTGAATCCCCCATTTTATCTAGTATCTTAATCATTGAACCACCACAGTTTCCTTCAAACCCAATGTGACTTTGGTACCTGCTAGATCCTGCCATTAACTAAAACCAAAAAGGTCAGTGTGAGTATATCAACATAACCATAATGTAATAATGAGGAAGATAAACACTATTATATTATTACTCATTCACTTTATCTAAAACTAGGACTCTTTCTGAAATCCTAACCATTATGGTAATGTCACTTGTGCTTAGAGAATACCCTAACCTCTAAAGTTATCTAAACTAACCTTTGATACCAACTATAAGGCCCCAGCCTTAAACCTTACTTAATATTGAATTAAATGAGTAATTCACATTGATGATCTTTTCAGGTTTAGAGTTTTAGAGAATTAGGACATAACTATTACATCTCAAAAGATTACAATGTAGCCGCTTCTACTAAATTTCCATAAAATAAAAACTCTTAAAAAGAAACATGTATAGTTCTATGTTTTAGGTAGCATGACTTTCCCTTGATCCCATCCTAGACCCTATTCCACGCTAAGTCCTGTGAAAAACATTTCAAAAACGTGGGATGAGCAAAAGAATCTCAGTAAGAGATACACAAAGAATGAAAACTGTTAGTTTTTCAAAACAACAAGTAAACCATGGATACTTTATCAATGTAATACGTTTCACCTTCATGAAGTAGTAAAAACTCTTCACTGAAAAAAAAATATCACTACATACCTTTTTGTAACCAAAGGATTACCATAAAACCCATATAAAGAGCACATAACATATATAAAGGTAACTTGGGACATAAACATACTTAAGTGGAATAATCGTACGGTCGAATTCCACACTTATCACTTAATGGAATAGCCATATGGCCAATTTCCATACATAATTAATGGAATATCCATACGTCCGACTTCCATACCCAATGCATTAGAGGTTATAACGTAACCACTCGTCCTGGTATTCACAGTACCACCCGTCATATGGTTTATAACGTAACCACCCGTTAAAATGTCCATGTACCAATATAAAATCATAAAACATAAAACCAATATAAAGGAATGATAACATTTCCACATCACAATATATCATAATAGAATCCTTTATCAAAACCATTTCAAAACCATTTAAAACATTTAATAAAGAGAATTTTGAATCAAAGTGCCCCATAACACCTTGAAGCTTTTAAAATGTTAAACCATTAATATCCATATAAATAAATCCTTAAAACCATTTTGAAAACATGGATATTAATAATAACAAATAATAAAAACATTTAAAGCGATATAGGGGTTTTACCAAAATTAGAGACACTTGAATACAATAATTGAGGAATAAAATTTAGTCAGAACTTTGTAATATCATGAGAATAAATGGATTCATGATATAATACTCCAAAGGACAGTATATACACCATATAAGAGCGAATTGGTGCATAACAACAATGAACCCTCAATAGAAATGTCAAATGTGATGAAATCCCTTATAAAGAATGTATCCTTAAATTATGGACAAATCAATCTCAAAAATATGTGTGACAAATATAAATACACCCAATATAAGTGGATATTAAGTGTAAAACAAAATAATGTCATTCACACATATTCAATGGATGACATATTCAATGACTACATGTTGAACCCAAAGAAATCAAAATTGGGTTAAAACGTTCCCTTGACAGCCTAACGACATCACATCAAAATGAGTTGATGAGAGATAAAAAGTGTATCTCATCACTTGGACATAAAATTTACATCAATAAGGATATATGAGAACATATTCCAACATAACAATATGTAAATTAAAAGACCCAACAAAAGAAGTCATTTAAAAAAGAGGAGGGTGAAAGGTTCCCTTACCGACTTGGGTATCTTTCAAAACATTCACCCCATGAAAGAAGGACAATAGATCATTGATTTAAATACTCATAAAAGAAATTATATTACACAAAGAGTATAATAATGGGCAGTACATACACCACTCAATGGAATTTGTGGCAAATGTAGCATAAATCTCACGGGAATAAATGTGAGATGAAAAATCCCTTACGAAAACTCGGCAGCCTAACGGCGCCACATAAAACATCGGAATATGGATTGATGAGATCAAATAGGGTATCTCATCACATTAAAATAAAATTTACAGAAAGGGGAATATAAAATAGCATCCCCCAACATTACAAAGAGGAGCTTAAAAGAAGTGACATAAAGGAGAGTACTTAAAAAGAAAGAGAGAAGTAGGATCCCTTACCTCAGGTCCGACATGACTCGATCATTCTTTAACGTCCTGAAAAATAAACATGAGTTAATTTATAATTCCTTAAGAACCTTTTTCAAGATCATTATTCCTTTTATATCACTTATTACCATGTCATAAACATTATGTAATCACTTAAGTTAATAATATTTGTTTTGCCGATATTTGGTTCTTAAGTCAAAAGTGGACTTCTTACAATTACATGTTGTTCGTGTGGCCAAAATTTTATTATATCAAGAATTGTATTCATGATGTAGATATAATATATGTCATATATATCCAGTAAATTAATGCATTTATAACATTACATAATCATTTAGAGGTAAGAAATGAAATGCACCATTCATGGAGACGATAAGCCGTACGTACGCATGAACGCTACTTTCATTACTATTTCTTATTTTATAGAATGGAATCATAATGATATAAAGGTATATTATAATTATAGTATAATATCATATATAATATCATAGTTACATCCTTTATACGTCCCACATATGGTATTTAACGAATCAAATCACTTGGAGGGGGCGGTAGTCCGCACTTCCTTAATTGAAGATATCACGTATACCCATAATGAAAGCCATAAAGGTAAGACAGTAATGACAAATAAATAAGCATAAGTAAAAAATAAACATATTATATATCATATATAAAAATAGTGACATCATAATGGCCTCCTTTGAAGGTGTTAAATGAGTATTGAACAATCATCGTTTAGGGAGGCAGAATTTCGCCATCCACGGAAACCGTATGTTCTTTAACCATATGATGTAGTGTTGTGAGAGTGTAGCTAGAATAAATATTATAAAAACATCCTAGTATATTGAAGATACTTGTTTTTTTACAAAATAAGTTAATAAAAAGAGTTTAGGGGGTTGGAGAAGCAAAATAAAATAAATGAACATGAGAGAAAGAATTACCTTTAAAAGTGTAACTCCTTTTGATTTGAGCATAAAGGATTCCTTTGAAAGGATTCTTCCCAAAGGGAATACTCTAGGATGAGGAGAGAGATGTGGAGAGAGTAAAATGGGCAGGGTTTGGCCGAGCCAAAGGCTTGAGGAGTGTGTGAAATGAGGTAGAGGTTGGGGCCTTTTATAATAGGAGAGGATGGACACTTTTGGAAAGTAAGAAATATTACTTTATTTGAAAATGTGTTTCGGTTTTAAAAGGTTCCACATTGATATAATTCGTGGATAAAGTTATAAGGGTTCGAAATCATTCCATACAATAAGTTTTGGACATGTGTAGTTCATAGATTTTACATTATCTTTCCATTTTATTTAAATCGTCAAATAATGATGTCATCGCTGCATCATTATTATGTAATACATAATTTAATTTATTTAATGTCTAAAAATTATAAAAAAAATACTATGATGTAGGAAATCGTTTTATCTTTCCAATGAAATTTATAATCAAAAATATGACTTGTATATCCCCACTTAAAAATTGTTTTAGTAAAACATATCATGTTTGTGTCATTTTTACTTTTACATTAAATAAAAAGTTATTTATGTCATTTCCAAACCAAAGTGGCTCCATGGGGTCCCCAAGTTGACCCATGGCTTTTCTTGGTCTGCAATTACAAATCCAATGAGGTTAGGACATGTTTCAAGTTCATTTCATATTATTAAAACATTATTTTTACCTTAAACTACACTAATTACCTCTAATCGCGATTAAAAACTTAATAAGTTACTATTCACCAAAAAAATTATTTTTATCCCATTGAACCACATTTTACTTCTTAATGACAACCATGTATGTTGGATTTTAGAAATTCAAAACACAAAGATGGCAAAATTTCATTTAAATGGAAAAATCAGTTTTTATAAGTACCATTTAGTGGTTTCACTATTCATCAAAAATTGAAGTTTTTCAGAAAAATCATAAAAATTCACCCTAAGATAAATTTGATATTACGAATTCAAAAATGAAGTCTATTTTACATAATTAAAAACATATAAGTCATATTAATTAATTTAATAATTAATTCCCGCTGTCACATCAAATATCGTGTTTTTAGGAAACAATAAGTATCAAAAGATTGACACTGGTTTAAGTCTGATTTCATTGTGAAATTAATTCCAACGACCATTATTGGATTTAATGGTAAAAATATTTTATAATTTCACTTTGAAACCAATTCAAAAGATAATCTAATCATATAAATAAATTAGATTAAAAAGTGGTTTTGAATTAAAATACAACATTTTACACTATTCATTAAAAAAATGAACTTTATCGGAAAGATACCAAAAATTTACACAAAGTAAATTTTGATGTCCCGATTCTTAATAAGAGTTTTATTTGGTCCCAAATAATGTTTAAGAGTGAACAAAACTATATTTAATGATGGTTCAACATCAAAAGGCGATAAGTGAACCTTTAGTGAAAACTAGGGCATATACACCCAAAATTGAATTCTTTCTGTATTTTAAGTCTTTATCTTTTTTTGGATAAAAGTAAAAACATTTAAAAACATATATAATCATATTTTAGTTATTTCTATCCATTCCATCCAATACAATGGCTACATGTTAACTACCATTTGAAATAATATTATTTTATTATTAGAGTGCAACGTAAGATTCCCAAGAAACTCGTTGTTGCGTGTTGGGTACGCCATCGAGCATAGCGTCCCCTTTAAAGTCATATTAATATTTTATTCACAAACATGGATAAATATGAAAATGTCATATTCTTTATTTACCTGGGTTGTTACAATATCCCTCATCCAAAGATAGATCAGCCTCTTACAACTCCTTAAATATATCAGGTTCCATCTTAAACATAAAAATTATTTTTGTTAGTAGATAGTTGAAAATAACTATTATATATAGATATATAGTAGTTTTGATTATAACTAGTATTTAACATTGTCAATGTCCATCTTCATTCTCATCTCTATAGATTTCTATGTCAATGTCTTCATCTTCCTCCCAAGCATCATCAGTATCCATATGAGTTTCAGTTTCATTATCTGTATTCATTTCAAATTCATTTGTAACATCATTAACATCTTCATCATCATCGATCCATAATTGTTCAGTTTAATCATCGATTTCCACTTATCTTTGTGAAAAAATATGTATATTGACCAGTATCTTGGAAAATTTAAGTTCCTTCCACTTTTATAGAACCACATTCATTTTTATTAAATTTATTTTCCCAAGATTTCATTTTTATTATGCTCCATCAATCACTCAAGTCTCTTGATGTAGCACAATACATTGCATAAAAAATTTGTTGTTCCTGTTGAGCTAGTAAGAATTGTTCATTTATTAAAAGAAGACTTTTATATTTAATATCAAATATTCCATGATTCAGATGAACATGATAAACACTCTCAGTATCTAATCGGTGACATTTAAAATTTATTATGAAATTCTGTCCTACATAACACTGCTCAATAATATCATCCAAAATGCCATAAATGTCAACTTCAGTCTCACTGTGATGTGATCCTCTCATAAAAAATCCAATGTTTTTTTTTCATTCCCCATATTCACATGTATTTAATCGAAAACCATTCACCACATATGCATTATAATATTTAACCATTTTGGATGGTGGGATACTCAATATACACAGTTTCATTTCAATTTATCACCCTGTTGAGACACCTGAAAATTTGAAAAACAATTATTAATATGTTAAATAATAAACTAAATTAATATTAATCCATCAATAATTTATGATACTAGTTCTTCAAACATTTGAGATAAATTATTATGTCTGCGTTCATCAAGAGCAGCTGCCGTAATTTGTGGACTTTTCTACATCATATGATTTTTATATAACCTAAAAATAAAATTAGTATACATACTATAACATAAATTATAGAATAAGTGATAGAATCAATCACATTAAAAATGATTTCATTTCTTCACAATTGAGCAGAACACATGTATGAGATCTGTGATGTTCATAATCTGAAATCCATCGTTAGTCATGTCCACTGAAACCATAATTTGGCTGATTAAAAACTAATAATTGATATTCCATTTCTTCATTAACATTCCCCAAAGTTTTTCCCATGCGATTTTTTAGTGATATTGATAATCAAAATAATGAGAGTAGAAAACCGCAATTTCCTCTTGAAAATAAGCTTCAGAAATTGAGCCTTCAACTGATGCTTTGTTACGTACTTCATTATTCAATTTCTACATACATATCTCAAATGGGTAAATCCATTGAAATTGTGCTAGACCTCCACATTTAGGATTATGTGGAAAATTTAATATCAGATGTATCATTGATTAGTGAAATCTTGACGACTGATTTTTTCCATCTTACATATAATTACATAAACATCTTCTTCCAGTTTGTTAGCACATCGTAATATTTTGTCACTGAAAAAATGTATGGAAAAAAATTTGATATGTATTCTATTGAATCCCAAATCCCAGAATTCAACAAAAAACTGAATCCAATCGGCATAAGTCATTCCATTATGACATGAAAATCAATACATTTTAATCTTTTAATATAACCATTCTTAACACAACTTCCCAAATTGGAAGTATAGCCTTCTAGAAGGATCAAATCTTCAATCCAATGACAAAATAGTAAGCGATTCCCTTTGGAAAGTGTATAAGCTACTTTTGGATTCATTATCCTCTATGATATGACATTTTCAAATAGTTCAAGTTCTGGCCAACTGCAAATTTGGGAAAAATCTAATCATACCTTTACAGTATCAATGGTCTTACCTAGTGTATGCAAAACTGTGTGAAATAAATTATCAAAACAGTTCTTCTCAATATTAATGACATCCAACATGTGGTGGAACAATAAATTAGACCAATATGGAAGGTCCCAAAAAATGTTTCGTTTTATCCAATTATGTTCCTTCCCAATGCCATTAATTTTTTTTGGTTTACTATTGGCCCAAATGTTATGGGAGGTAATGAAAATATAACTGATTTTAACTCTGTACCAGAGATCATTTGTTGGGGTTCATCCCTTTTAATTGTATGTTTTTTGAAATTCAATTTTTCATCCAAAAAGGATGATCGGTTGGAAAAAATCTGCGGTGACAATCAATATAGCATGATCTTTCCATTGACGAGCAAAAAGTCTTTGTTTTCTTTTCATATAGTAAGGGCATGATTTCAGACCATGTGTACTCCATCCAGATAACATTGCATATACCGGAAACAAACTAATCATCCACATCAATGCAGATTTTACTATGAAATTTTGTTTCACAACAACATCATATGTAATAACACAATCATGAAAATATGCATTAAACATAACAATCAATGGTTTCAAATAAACATTAAAATTCTTTTTCATTTTTCATTGGATTAGTAAGGTCAAAAAGATATAGGGCTAATTCATCAACATCCATGGAGGTAAATTGTATGTGTAACATCCCAGGTGAATAAAGAATAAGACATTTTCCTATTTATTAATATTTGTGTATAAAATATTAATGTTACTTTAAAGGGGATGTTATGTTCAATGGCGTACCCAATACGCTACAACGAGTTTCCTTGAAATCATAAGATGCACACTAATAATATAATAATATTATTGTAAATGGTAGTACACTCCTAGCTGATGTAATGGTAGGAATGAACAGAACAAACTAAAAAGTGATTATATATGATTTTTAAATATTTTTACATTTATTCAATAAATGTTAGAGGCTTAAAATGCGAATGAATCCAATTTTAAGCGTATATTCTTAAAAGGTCGATTAAACACCATTTCATGGTGAACCATTTTTAAATACTCTATTTGAAAATTTTATATGTTATATTTGAAAAAATAAATTCCTTCTTGATAATCAAGACATCAAAATTTACATTGTGTAAATTTTTTTTATTTTTCTGATAAAGTTCATTTTTTATGAATAGTGAAAATGATTTATATTAATTTAAAACTTCTTTTTAGTATAATTTATTTACATGATCAGTTTATATATTTAATTGGTTTTAAAGTGTAATAAAAATAAATTTTTACCATTTAATACAATTGTGGTCATTTGAATTAATTTCACTTTGAAATTGGACATAATCAAGAGTCAATCTTTTAAAATATATTGTTTCTTAGAAACACGCTATTTGTTTTGACAACAGTAATTGATTATAAAATTAATTAATGCCACTTCTATGTTTTTAATTTGGTAAAATTGATATCATTTTTTAATTTGGAATATCAAATATATCATAGGGTGAATTTTTGGTGTTTTTCTCACAAATGTTCATTTCCTATGAATAGTGAAAAATACTGCATTTTCATTAAAAACTGCTTTTTCATCTAATTTATTTATATAGATAGATTGTCATTTTAATTGGATTTAATATGTAATTTAAATATTTTTTTCCATTTAACACAATGTTGGCCATTTTTTGTAATTTCACTTTTAAATTGGATGAAAAAAAAATCAATCTTTTTACAGATTTTACTTCTTAAAAACCCATCTTTTGTTTGGGAAAACAAGAATTATTTTTAAATTAATTACTAAAATTAATGTGTTTGGAATTTGATAAAATGGATTCCATATTTTTAATTAGAAGGTCCAAATTATGTAATTAGGGCAATTTTGTTTTTGTACATTATGAATAGCAACGACAGTAATTATATTGAATTATCGTGATTAATTAGTAATCAGGTAGTTAAGGGTAATAAAATAATATCATAATAATATAAAATGACCCCAAAATGTGTCCTAATGATACTATTTGTGTCATGTTCGACCATTGGATGCCTTGTGCCAAAATTTGGGACCCCATGTCATCACTTTTGGGTGATAGTGACACTTTATCATTTTATGTTTTTTAAAAGTAAATAATAACAAAAGTATGTATCACCCAAGTAAAACAATAATAGTTTTGTCTTTGTAAATGATCTCTTAGACTATAAATATTCATTTTAAATCTATAAATATTTCATACATCATGGTATTTTTTTTTAAAAAAATAATACATTAAATAAATTAACATATTTATGACACCATGATGATGCAGGGATTACCTCATTAACGGACTATTTAAATAAAATTAAAAGTTAATATAAAATTTAATACTTACACTTGTAAAAAACCTTTTGGATGGGTGGATTTAGAAACCTTATCACCTTATCCTATAAATATATCATTTTGGGACCATTAAAATTTGAAAATCATTATATAATAATGTAACATTTCTTGACATTCCATGTCTACCCCTCCTCCCTCTTATAAAAGGCCTCCACCTCTACCAGCTTAACCACACATCTCAAGCCATTGGCTCGACCACACTATGCTAATTTTATCTCTTCACACCCCTATCTTCATCATATAATCCTTACCTTAGGTATAATGTTTTTCAAGAAACCCTTTTGGTTCCAACCAAAAGGATTTACCAGATTTAAAGGTAATGTCATCTCTTATGTTCTTTTGTTTTATTTTTCTTATCCATCCCCCTAAAAACTTTTTATTAATTTCTTTGTAAAAAAACCAGTATCATCAATATAATATTATGTTTTTATGATAATTATTCAATCTACACTTACAAACACCTCTGACTAATGGTTAATGAACATACTGTTTCCGTGGATGGAGAATTACTGCCTCACAAAACGATGATTGTTCTATATTCTCCTACCACCTATCATGGTGGCCATTATTATGGAACTATATTTATTTACGATATATATTATATTTATTTCCTCTCTATTCCTCTTTATTTTACATTTAAATCATACCTTTATGCTTTTCATGTTGTGCAAATGCGATAATTACATTTGAGGAAGTATGGACTACCGCCCCCTCAAGTGATCTGACACGTTCATGCAATACATGGAATGTATAAAGAATTAAATTAATTGAATTATGTGACCTATATGAAATATATATTATACTGTAATTATAACATATATATATCTCATTTTGTTTTAATACCATTAAATAGGAAATAGAAATGAAAGTAGCGTTCATGCGTACGTACGGCTTACCGTCTCCATGAATGATGCATTTCATTTCTTACCTTTAAATGTCATGTAATATTATAAATTCAATTATATACTAGATATATATGATATATGTGATTTCTACATCATGAATATAATTCTCGATATAATGGATATTTTACCACATGAACAACTTGTAATTATAAGAAGTTTATTTTTGACTCAAGTACCAATGATCGACAAAACGACCGTTATTAACATAAATAATTACATAATCTTCATCACTTGGTAATAAGTGATATAAAATGAATAATGAACTTAAAAAAGTTTCTTAAGAAAGTATAAATAAAATCTAGTTTATTATTCAGGAAATTAAAGAATGATCGAGTCTAGTAGGACACGAGGTAAGGGATCTATCCTCTCTCTATATTTTTAAGTACTCTCTTTTATATCACTTATTTTAAGATCCTCATTATTATTATTTGGGGTGTTATTATATATTTATATTAATTTACATTTTATGTTAATATTATTAGAGACTCTATTTTATTTCATCAAACAATTTTTTTCGATGTTTTAAGTGGCGTCGTTATGCTGGCAAGTTTTCATAAGGTATTTTTCATCTCACTTTTATTCCCAGGAGGTTTTTGATACATTTTCCACTATTTAAATTGAGTTGTGTATGTAATTCCCATTATTCTAATCTTTGTGTAAAATAATTTCGTTTATGGGTATTTACATAAATGTTTTATATTCTTTCTTTCATGGGGTGTACGTTTCGAAAGTTACCAAAATCGGTAAGGAAACCTTTCACCCACCACTTTTTAAAAGAATTATTTTCTTATATCATTTAATTTACATATTATTATGTTGGGATATATTATTATATATCCTTAATGATGTAAAATTTATTACCAAGTGATGAGATACACTTTTTGTCTCATCAACACATTTGCTGAATTTTAAAGTGACGTTGTTAGGCTGTCAAATTATTACAAGGGAACTTCTTAACCCAATTTTGATTTCTTTGGGTTCAACTTGTAGTTATTGAATATGTCATCCTATGAATATATTTGAATTACCACTGAATTTTTTACACATAATATCCACTTAAATTGGGTATATTTATATTTTTTACACAGAATTATGAGATTGATTTATCCTTATGTTAAGGATATCTTCTTTATAAGGGATTTCACCTCATTTTACATTTCTATAGGGACTTAATTGTTCTTATCCACCAATTCACTGTTATATGGTTCATATACTATAATTTGTCTTATTATATCATGAATCCCATTAATATCATGATATTATAATGTTCTGATTAAATGTTGTTCCTCAAATATTTGTATTCAAGTGTCTCTCATATGTTAAAAACTCTTTAACAAAATTATGGTTTTAAAAGTTTTAATGATTCATTCTTATAAATATTTATCATTAATATCAATGTTTTCAAAATTGTTTTATGGATTTATTTATATGGGTATTAATGGTATAAAATGTTAAAATCTTCAAAGTGGTATGGGACACATTAATTCAAAAAATATCTTTTTTAAATTCATTAAATGGTTTTGAAAAAGGTTTCTAGAATGGATTCATTATTTTAATATCTTAAAATGTTATATTGTTATTGCATTGTGGGAATGTTATCTTTGCTTTATGCTTAAGTTATGTGTTATTATCATGTTATGGTTCTTGTCCATTGTTATGTATATGGGTGGTTCCGTGATAAACCTTGGGCGGGTGAGACGAGATAACTATCCAATGAATTGGGTAATGAGATGGATGTAAACGTTAATGTTTCTCGAAAGAGATTTATGGAATATATTGGGATGGGTATTCCAAATGTGACTCCCTATGTAGCTGTGATAGCTACAAGGCATTTTTGATATTGATTCCATAAGATAACTCTATGGTTTATGATTTGTATGTGTTACTCATAAATATTATGATTTCATAAGATATTTTATGAATTAAAAGTTTTGGTTTCAGTGATCTGTATTTATTCATGGGTTAATGTTTCCTTTCCTAATTTTGTAACCATTACTGAGCTTTTTGTGATTATCCCATGTTTTTGAAATGTTTTTCACAGGACATAAAGTGGAATTTGGTCAAGGATGGTATCAAGGAAATGTCATGCTATCTAAAATAAGGAACTGGACATGACCCTTTTGTTCAAGAGTTTATATTTTTTGAAAAAAATGGAAACTGAGTAGATGTGTCTTCTTTTTAATATTTTAGATGTAATAGTTATGTCCTAATTCTCTAAAACTATAAACCTGAAAAGATCTTCCATGTGAATTATTCATTTAATTCAATATTATTTAATTTTTAAGGCTGGGTACTTATAGTTGGTATCAGTGGTTGGTTTAGATATATTTTGAGCTTAGAGTGTTGTTTAAGCATAAGTGACAAGTTTTGTATAACCACAATGGGTAGTATATTAGATGGAGTCATTGTTTTTTTTTGAATTTTAGAATGAGTTTGAGATAACTAGGATAACTATGTCTTAGTGCTTATCTACCTCATTATTACATGATGATTTTGTTGATATACTCGCACTGACATTTTTTGGTTTTAGTAAATGGATGGATCTAGCTGGCACCAATGTGACAATGGGAGTCTGTGGTGATTCTATGATTATGAGACTGGATGAAATTGAGGATTCATTGTGGAATCTCGTTGTTATTCTAAAACAACCATCAAGAAGTCATGATTAACCACTTGAACCTTGGTGAGTTCTCTAATGCATCATGTATGAGAGAAACAACTCGATGTGGAATTTAATGTAATAATTATAAAGGTAACCATTAGGGTTTATGTTATCCTTACTTTTGAGGTTATTATGGGTTACTATATGTTATGATGGAAAATGAAAGGCTTGAGATAAACATGAGGTTAAAATATGTAACGGTTATTTTTGATGAGTTTATCTCTTTTTGTGGAATGTTACAAAATTATATAGTTTTGGAAAGAGGAAAACACACAAACCATGAGGCAACCCTTCGCGTCGGACGATGCCGCGAGAATCGAACCCCCAACCAATGTGTGACTTGTATTTATCGCCTACCACAAGGCTACATGAAGTCCCTGGTTAGTTTGACTTATTCTGTTTATTTATATGATATTATGAATCAGGAATAAGTTGATTTTGGGTTATCTATGGAAACGATTAACCTACCATGGAAGATATGTGATTAGGTTAATTACTTATCAATTTGAGAATTTAAGAGTAACTGATGTTTTTTGGACATAAATGTTAAAATTTATCTTGGACGACTATGTGATTAAATCCTTCGGAGATTTGGGTTTCAATCCTAGTTTGGATAACATTGAAGAAATTTTATGGATAGCTGTTTATTGCATGGTGTTTGTAGAACATTGGGTATTGTTGGAAAATTTTTGGAGATTAAGAATACCTTTTCTTTTTATAAAGGATTGTCCTTTTGGGGATTATCTGATCTTGTACTAATGATTTTGGTTTTGGTTAGGGTCTAAAGACATGTGAAATATATATATCATCGTTTGTGGATTAGGTGATTCTCAAGAAGTTGATAATAGCGCTTTTAATGTGAACAAGTCATCCATAATACTCATTCATTAGAGAAAATATGAGCTTGTGTTGGATATATAGTAAAATATAAAGCCTACATGACAAGTAAGTATGTTTCCTTAGAATTTACTTAAGATCATAAATAAAATCCTCAATGAAAAGTAACTTAAAAAAAATGTTGTCCGTTAACTTTTCCTATTGTGGAATCAAATACCATTTAACACATCACAACTTTGTGATTTTCTTGTGGTTAAATTCTCCTAACCAAGTTCACTGTCACTCTCCATCAGAACATGACACTTTGTTTTTTTCCTCTATATCCATGTTTTCCCCTACATGGAATCCTAATATGGGTTATCGCGGGTGACCTTTGTTTTTATTTTTCTTTATTTTAATGTGATAGCTTTATTGACTAGTCTTCTTATGTGGGATATTAAATGATGTTTATGAGCCCAATTTATAATTTGTGAGGACTCAATTCCCAAAATGGGGGGAAGGATGTAACATCCCAGGTAAATAAATAATAATACATTTTCATATTTATTAATATTTGTGTATAAAATATTAATGTTACTTTAAATGGGATGTTATGTTCAATGGCGTACCCAATATGCAACAATGAGTTTTTTTGAAATCTTATTATGCACACTAATAATATAATAATATTATTTTAAATGGTAGTAAACTCCTAGCCGATGTAATGGCGTGAATAAATAAAACTAACTAAAATGTGATTATATATGATTTTAAAATATTTTTACATTTATTCAATAAATGTTAGAGGCTTAAAATGTGACTGAATCCAATTTTAAGCGTATATTCTTTAAATGGAAGATTAACCGCCTTTTGATGGAGAACCCTTTTTAAATCCATTTTATGTCAATTTTATATGTTGTATTTGACAAAATAAAATCTTTCTTTAGAATCAAGACATCAAAATTTCGTTTGTGTAATTTTCTTTTATTTTTCCGATAAATTTCATTTTTTAAATGAATAGTGAAAATGATGTATTTTATTTTATAACCTCCTTTTCATCTAATTTATTTACATGGTCAGCTTATATTTTTAATTGGGTTTAAAGTGTAATAAAAATATATTTTTACCATTTAATCCAATTTTGGTCATTCTAATTAATTTCACTTAGAAATTGAACATAAAAAAGTTTCAATTTTTTAATAGATATTGTATCTTAAAAATACGCAATTTGTTTTGACATCGAAAACTGATTTTAAAATTAATTAATTATACTTATATTTTTTGAATTTGGTAAAACATAAATAATTTTTGAATTTGGAATATCAAATATATCTTAGGGTGAATTTTGGTATTTTTCTGACATATGTTCATTTCCAATGAATAGTGAAAAATACTGCATTTTAATTTAAAACTGCTTTTTCATCCAATTTATTTATATAGATATATTCTCATTTAAATTAGATTTAAGGTTTAAATTAATTATGTTTTTATCATTTAATACAATTTTGGTCATTGGATGTAATTTCCCTTTTAAATTGAATGTAAAAACAAATCAATCTTTTGACAGATTTTACTTCATCAAAACCAGTCTTTGGTTTTGGAAAACGGTAATTATTTTTAAATTAATTAATAAAATTTATGTGTTTTTAATTTGATAAAATGGATTCTATATTTGGAATCATAAGTTGAAAATTATCAAATTAAGAAGATTTTGTTTTTGGACATTATGGATAGTAATGAGGGTAATTATCTTTAATTATCGTGATTAATTAGTAATCATGAAGTTAAGGGTAATAAAATAATATAATAATAATACTAAATAACCCCAACATGTGTCCTAATGATACTGGTTGTGTCATGTCCGACCATGGTATGCCTTGTGCCAAACATTGGGACACCATGGAATCACTTTTGGGTGATAATGACACTTTATCATTTTATTTTTTTTAAATGGAATGTATAACCAAATTATGTATCACCAAAGTAAAACAATTTTTGTTTTTTCTGTGAAATTATCTCTTAGAGTATAAATCTTCTTTGGAATGCTAAAATGATTTCACACATCATTGTTTTTTTATAATTTTTAGACATTAAATAAATTAACTTATTTATGACACTATGATGATACAGCTATTACTTCATTAATGGAAGATTTAAATAAAATGAAATGATAATGTAAAATCTAAGACTTACACTTGTCCAAAACCTATTGTATGGGTTTATTTCGACACCTTATCACCTTATATTCGAAATATATCATTGTGGGAACTTTAAAATATGAAACTCATTATATAATAAATTATCATTTCTTGACTTTCCAAGAGTGCCCCTCCTCCCTCTTATTAAAGGCCCCAACCACTATCACCTTACCCACACCTCTCAAGCCTTTGTATCGAACACAATCTTCTCATTTTATCTCTCCAAAACCCGTTATTCATCCTAGAATCCTTACCTTTATCATAAAGCTCTTCAAGAATCCCTTTTGGTTCAAACCAAATGGATTTACCCGATTTAAAGGTAACGCCCTCTCTTATGTTCATTTGTTTTATTTTGATTCTCCAACCACCTAAACTCTTTCTATTACTTTATTTTGTAACAACACCAGTATATTAAATATAATAGGATGTTTTTATGAGATGGATTTGAGCTACACTTACACAAACCTCCGTCTAATGGTTAAAGAACTTACTGTTTCTGTGGATGGCGAATTACTGCCTCACGAAACAATGATTGTTCTATATTCTCCTACCGCCTCTCATGGAGGCCATTATGATGGAACTATATTTATTTATGATATATATTATATTTATTTCCTCTAGATTCTTCTTTATTTTATATTTAAAACATACCTTTATGCTTTTGATTTTGTGAAAATGCGATAATTTCATTTGAGAAGTGTGGATACCACCCCCTCAAGTGATGTTACTCGTTCATGAAATACATGGAATTGATAAAGAGTGAAATTAATGAACTTATGTGACCTATATAACATATATATTATACTGTAATTGTAATATATGTATATATATCTCATTTACTTTTAATACCATTAAATACGAAATAGAAATGAAAGTAGCGTCCATGCGTACGTACGACTTACCTTCTCCATGAACGGTGCATTTCATTTCATTCCTTTAAATGTTATGTAATATTATAAATGAAAGTATATAATGGATATATATTATATATATGACATCTACATCATTAATTTAATTCTGTAAATAATGGATATTTTACCACATGAACAACTTGTAATTATAAGAAGTTTATTTTTTCCTCAAGTACCAATGATCGACAAAACAACTGTTATAAACATAAATAATTACATAATATTCATAACATGGTAATAAGTAATATAAAATGAATAATTAACTGAAAAAGGTTCTTATTCAAGTGTAAATTATATTTATTTTATTATTCAAGTGATTAAAGAATGATCGAGTCAAGTCGGACACGAGGTAAGTGATCCAACCTCTCTCTTTCCTTTTAAGTACTCTTTTTTATGTCACATATTTTAGTCTCCTATTTCTTATATTTGGGGATGTCCTTTTATGTTCATATTACTTTAAATTCTATTTTCATATGATTAGAGACCCTATTTTATGTCATCAATACATTTTTTTATGTTTTAAGTGGCGCTGTTAGGCTACTGAGTTTTCGTTAGGGATTTTTCATCTCACTTTTATTCCCAAGAGGTTTATGATAAATGTTCAATTATTTCCTTTGAGTGGAGTATGTACATCCCTTTATTCAACTATTTGTTTAATATACATTTTTTATGGGTATTTACATCAACATTATATAGTCATTCTTTCATGGGGTGTACGTTTCAAAAGTTACCCAAATCGGTAAGGGAACCTTTCACCCTCCTCTTTTTAAAAGAATTCTTCCGTTATGTCTTTTAATTTACTTATTTTTATGTTGGGATATGTTCATATATATCCTTATTGATGTAAAATTTATTACCAAGTGATGAGATACCCTTTTTGTCTCATTAACTCATTTTCTAAATTTTAAAGTGATGTAGTTAGGGTATCAAATTATTACAAGGGAACTTCTTAACCCAATTATGATTTCATTGGGTTCAACATGTAGTTATTGACTATTTCATCCTATGAATATGTGTGAATGTCATATGATTGTTTAAAACAAAATATCCACTTATATTGGGTGTATTTATATTTTTCATACAAAATTATGAGATTGATTTATCGTTATGTTATGGATACCTTCTTTACAAGGGATTTTATCTCATTTTACATTTCTGTTGAGACTTCATTGTTTTTATGCACCAATTCACTCTTATATGGTGTATATACTATCCTTTGGAATATTATATCATGAATCACTTTATTCTCATGATATTATATTTCTTTTATTAAATGTTATTCCTCAATTATTTGTATTCGAGTGTCTCTCATTTTGTTAAAAACACGTTAACTAAAATATCATTTTAAATGTTTTAATGATTTATTATTATAAATCTTTCTCATTAATATCCATGTTTTCAAAATTGTTTTAAGGATTTATTTATATGGATATTAATGGTTTAATATGTTAATGTCTTCAAAGTGGTATGCGACACATTGATTCAAAAAAAATCTCTTTTTTAAATGTTTTAAATGGTTTTGAAAATGATTTTTAGAATGGATTAATTATTTCAATATCATAAAATGTTATTTTATTAATTCAATGTGTGAATGTTATATTTACATTATTCATAATTTATGTGTTATTATTATGTTATGGTTTTTGGCCATTGTTTTGTATACGGGTTGTTCCATGATTAACCTAGGGCGGGTAAGCCTGAGATAGCTCTCCACTGCATTGGGTAACGAGACCGAAGAAAACTTTAATGTTTCTCCTAAGAGATTTAGGGAATATATTGTTATGGGTATTCCAAATGTGACTCCCTATGTATATGTGATAGCTACAATGAATGTTTTATATGGATGCCCTAACTTACCTCTATGATTTATGATTTGTGTTTGTTACTCATAAATCTTATGATTTCGTCAGGTATGTTATGAATGATAAGTTTTGCTTTCACTAATTTGTATTTACTAATGGGTTAATGTTTCCATTCTTTATTTTGTAACCCTTACTGAGTTTTTTGTGCTCATCCCATGTTTTTGAAATGTTTTTCACAGGACATAATGTGGAATTGGGTCAAGGATGGGATAAAGGAAATGTCATGCTATCTAAAATAAGGAATTGGAACTGACTCTTTTGTTCAAGAGTTTTTATTTTTTGAATAAAATGGAAACTGAGTAGATGTGTCTACTTTGTAATCTCTGATATGTAATAGTTATGCCCTAATTCTCTAAAACTCTAAACCTGAAAAGATCTTCAATGTGAATTATTCATTTAATTCAAGATTATGTAATTTTTTAAGGCTGTGTCCTTATAGTATAGAGTAATAAAGACAAACCAACATGAATACTGACTACCATAAGAACCAAACGGACAGAAACCATCAATAGAAAGACCCAATCGAATGTTTCAGGCTTCTAAAGAAAATGATGGATGTAGACAATCTAAATGTTTCCATGAATCACCATAATATGGATGATTCTAGATTTTATTAGTTGAAATCATGGATTTGTGTCATAAAATAACTGACGTTGTGTTCTGAGACATAAATAAATTCTACAACCTGGGTGTAAGGGGGAAATATATCAATAGTTTTAATAGAATCAATCCAGACTTCCCTGGATGAGCTTCTTAATACCTCGATTGTCCAAATGTTGGACAACTATGTAATGAATAATTTTGACCAGAATATAAGATTAAATCATTTGGATATTCATGTATCTTCTGATAACTAAGGCCCATATTATGAACCAGCCTCTTTACCTTAGAGTAATTTTACAGGAAACACATTTCCTTCAGGTAATAGTGTTTACACCAAAGAAAATATCTGATAAAAATAGTTGTTGGAGATTGAATTATCTAATTTAATAGCCATATGTTTTGAAAACACTTAAAATTTTCTTATCATGAAACTAGGATATAATGAATCCTTAGTAGACCTCAAAAACTCATAAAATTTGAATGGTTTTAGCTCAGGAGTTAAATCAGTATCATCTTGAGTTTCAGTTTGCTGAACAGATGGACCTGCAACATCATGAACTAAATTTTGAAACTGTGATGGATCCAGAATAAAGTTATTAATATCTTATCTGGAACAAAATTCTCTATGTTGATACCAAAAAACATAATCTGGTTGAAGACCAAAACGAAAGAGATATCACCCATCCTTGTCAAATGTTTCAAATGTTCTCAAAGCACATTTTTTACAGGGTCCAATTATTGTGTCTTATAAAACATATTCTGGTATTGATGATGCAAATGATAATAAATCTTCAACACCCACAATATGTATAGGAATTAAACCAAAACCGTTTGAATATTTATGTTGATTTATCCATGCGCGATCATCTAATAATGATTATTTTCAACTTCCTCGTACCATATTTTTCTACAAAATATAAAATCATTACTATTTTTGTATAATTTCAAATCATAAAAACACTATTTGAGAAAAAAAAGATAAATAATTACAACTAATTCTTAATAATTACAATTAATTATGGGTGACACAATTTCTAGTAGATTTATGACTCTTCTTTTGTCTGACGGCTCGTTTACTTGCAACTTTCTCACACAGAAACACAATAAATAATTTTATTGGAGGTATGCATATTCATTATTGTATTCACGAGAATGAATATTCGTACCTCTGAGAAAATTATTTATTGTGATTTCTATGTGAAAAAGTTACAAGTAATGAGTCATCGGACAAAAGAGACCCCTTTTCATAGATGAATAATCTTCTTGCAACTGTCACTGCCTGAAAACATTATGGAAAATGTGTTCCTACGAATGAATATTCAAACTTGTTCATATGATATTGGATATGCATATCTGGAAGCATACTTTTCATAATTATTTGAGTCGGTGAATGCTGAATGGAGAAGAGTCATCGAGTAAAAGGAGTGTTATCAATCACTACTAGAATTATAATATAAACCAACAGTTTTGGGAAAACTGTTTTTTTAGTTCACTAATTTGGACCTATACCAATGGTTTGGCCAAAAACATAGGTATAGGTCACTTATATGGACCTATACCAATGGTTTTGGACAAACTATTGGTATACAAGGGACCTATACCAATGGTTTGGCCAAACCGTTTGTATTTGTCCCCCCTATACCAACAGTTTGTCCAACACCGTTGGTATAGGTCCAAAAATCAAATAACCTATACCAACGGTTCTCGAAACCATTGGTATATGTCTATACCAACTTTTTTGAGAACCGTTGTTATAGATACATGTATTTTTAATGGATTCTTCTTACATCTTAGATCAAATAAATCAAAATTTAAAATAATTATGATAATACATATATATATTTATGAAATTATGTTCAAAAAAGTAAGTTAGGGTTGTGGTTAGGACATTAATTAATCAATGAGAGGTGATGGGATCAAAACCAACCAGTTGATTATTTTTGGAATTACATATACAAAAAATCTATGGAATCATTGGAATAGATTTTCATATTAATTATACCAACGGTTTTCAAAACCGTTGGTATAGGTCAATACCAAAGGTTTTCCCAAAAACGTCGGTATAGACCTATCCTCACGGCTTACTTGGAAATAGTTCTCCAAACCATTTGTATAGCCTATACCAATGGTTTGGAGGCCTATTCCAATAGTTTCGAACCATTGGTATAGGTTATTTTTCTAGTAGTGAATCCATTGGAAACTGTGCAAATTTATTACAAGTTATTACAATTCATTTTTTTCTTAATTGTTACCATTTCATCCTAAATGTTATTATTTCTTCTTAATTGTATTGAATTGTTACTAATTGTTACTATTTCTTACTAATTTATACTAATTGTTACTATTTCTTATCATTTTTACTAATTCTTACTAATTCTTACTAATTCTTACTAATTATTGCGACTTTTTACAAATTATTACAAATTATTACTATTTAATACTAATTATTACTAATTATTAATAATTATTACTAATTATTACTAATTATTACAAATTAATTCTAATTATTAATAATTATTACTCTTTATTACTAATTATTACTAATTATTACGATTTATTACTATTTATTACTATTTATTACTATTTATTACTAATTATTAGTAATTATTATTAATTATTCCTTATTATTCTTATTTATTACTATTTTTGAATAATTATTACTAATTATATAAATACCCCAGATATTATGTGGGAATTTTTTTTAAATACATGGGAATTTTTTATGTCTGCAGTTTCTGACGACGCTTGATTCCATGGTCGGGTGCGCCCAGAATCAAATTCTGAATTTTTGTTCAGGTAAGTTTAGTAAACGTATGTGCAAGATTTTATATATTTTGAACCAGTTCTTAGAATTGATATCGGAGGGCACTGTTGAACTCGCAACGCTGGTATTTGCTTATAGAGAGCATTACCGCATTTGCATTTGAACGCGAATGGAAGTTATAAATTAGGGTTCCTAAATAAAAAATAGATAAAAATATGTATGAAATATTTTTTTCGAAAGTTAGTTAAAACCTCCTAAGGTAGGTTGGATATGGGACCCATCATACACTATCCACCCTTGGGAGGATGTTTTAGGGTGGGGCCCACCCAAACCCTTTAATTTCTCAAACCCCCTTTAAACCTCTTAAACTCCCCATAAATGGGGGAGCTCTTGAACTTACCATTAATGAGCCAACAATCCATTTTAATTAATTAATTGAGTCACTTGAAATTCTTTCCAACTCTATACATTTAATTAAGTGAACCAACTTAATTAATTTGAATTATTTTGAACTCATGCCAACCATTAAAATAAGGGGTAACCATATTTTTTTTGGGTTGGCATAGGCTTTGTTGGAAGAACTAAGGAGATGAGGAGATCTTGCTAGATCTTGGAGAACCCTTGGGGGACGCTCTCGACATAGAATCATTCATCCAACAAGGAACGTGATGAACATGAATAATTCCCTTTCTCTCCAACAAAAAATGATAGACCTCTCTTCCTCCTTCTTCAACCGGAGCACGATAGGGAAGCATCATCATCTTCGAAGTACACCGACAGTGTCGCCTCGACTCGACTTCACAGAGTTTTTCCTCCTCCGATATTGATGGAATGACGTCCATCTTCCGCGATGTCCATCTTCCGTGACATCATCTTTGATCACCGAAATTGAGGTAGGGGGAAATTGGATTATTTTTTACATATGATTTATTCCCACGCACTTTGACATTTATTTTTGGATTGACGGTGTCCAAATTTTTATCACATAATGCGGAGGGCGCGGGCAAAAAATTATAGCCTGATATCCCTCTGTTGAATCTTGTTTGGTTGACATCGAAGGCAGACCCAAAAGGGCGCAGTGCCATTACACCGTACTGGGAAAGAACCGTGGCGGATGAAAGAGGAACTGTGGCCGAGAGGGACATTGTGGATGAAGAAGCGTGGAACCACCACTCCGCACATGGGATCCAACAAATGTGTCCAGGTCGGGCCGCAGTGGTGGTGGCGCGGTGTCGTCGCGCTGCGCAGAGGGAAGCAGGACCGCAGCATCGTCACGCTGCGGTGGACGTGTAGAGGTGGCCGGCTGAGCTAGCTACTGTGGAGCTGGACCACGGGACGACCGACCTGCATGCTGGAGGACCACAGCATCTGTACACGCCGCATGGAGGAGGATGTGGCCCACATCCATGGGCCACTCGGCTGGACGAACCGGCCAACCGCGTGCCAGCCGGGCTGGAGAACCGCGGCGCCCGCAGGCGCTGCGTGGGAAGAACTGCGGCCTGCATTGTGGGCCGCGTACGCCGGGATGAACTGAACCAGGTCTGCAATGTGGGCCGGGTGCATAGGAGGGGCCATGCACCATCGGGCCAGGCTGACCTCCAGCTATGTTGGACCCGCTAAGCTGGGTCGGGCCAACCTGCCAGCCCACTGGGCTTGACGGGTGGGGCCCGTCTTTACTTAAATGCGAATAACTCCTAGACCGTGCGTCCGATCGATGCACCGTCTGAGGAAATGAGACCCTCATGATGAGGAAGACGTTTTATATTACTCTATGTGAGTTTTGGAAGAATTTGGAAAATGGCCGGGTTTGATCATGCATAAAATCTAACAGGGCCCTTGGAACGGAAATGCCAATAACTCTCAGACTGGGTGTCCGATTAACGCATCGTCTATCATGTTGGGTTCCTTATGATGAGATAGAACTATGGGATACCTAAACATAGGACTTCTTTATAGTTTATGTATCGACACTTGGCTCGATAAGCGGACCCTCCCGGAATCGTGCGTGTTTTGTTTGGGAACCCTAGGGCTGGCTGCGAATGCGACTGTGGTGAATACTGTACCTGAATCCTACGTGGGATTGACGGCGATGCCTACATTACCCGAATCCTCCATGGGTTCGATAGTGATAAATACTGAAACAGAATCCTTTATCAGTTCGACAATTTTGACTACTGTACCGGGATCCTCCATTCTTCCATTAGTTCTAACTTCTATTCCTATATCCTATGTGGGTCTGAAAGAATAGCTAGTCATGTATCCTGTGTGGGTCCGATAGCTTAGCTGGTCCGGTATCCTGTGTGGTTCCGATGGATTAGATGAATAAGTGACTACATATGATCATCTCTATCACTCTACGAAATATGTATACATGTGTGAGCAGTGTCATGTCTTTCAACCATTATCATGGTGGTGATTGACATTACTTCCTTTGTGGAATGGTTTGTGGTTTGGCTCGAGAGTTGGAGTCGGACTGTGTTTGATAACGTAGGCATATGTATGGGAATATACCTAAGTAGGGTTGGTTGATACTTTTTTATAGAATATTTATACTATTTTTTATCCTTTTTTGGATTTTTGGAGACCTTCGGGGGTCTCGGGGTCCCCTACTATGTATTGGTATACTCTCCCCTACACGTGCTTCGCCCGCACCTTGTTGTGTTCTATGCAGACGATGGTCGACAGTGATCGAGGATGAGGGTGACGGATGGGAGACTGCTCGGAGCTAGACTAGAAGGTACGTACCATAGGGACAAGTTGTTCTAGTGCTTTACCTACCCTTTAGTTAGTATTCCAATGCAGATGATCAAGGAGTTGTTTTCCCTTTTTACTTTTACTTGTACTTGTTGTTCAGTCGGGCTTGTATACTGGCCCACTTACTTTTAGCACACCTTACTTTTCTATTTTAGTACTTTTTGCCTCTAATTCTTGTCTTTAGACTATGACTGTTACAGATTTGAATGAAATGCATCCCTTTTTATCAGGGATTTGCCTTTGGTTCTAGTCGCCAGCCCTTGGCCTATGGAATGCGGGGCAGGGGCAGTCACGACACGACTCCCGAGGACGGGTCGTGGAAAATTGGTATCAGAGGAGTCAGTTCTACCACAGAACTTGGACTCTGAATCATTTTTCGGCAAAAGTGTTATGTGTTTTGGGTGTGGTTATCAGTTTAGGGAAATCGATGTTGGTGTGGCGGCCGAGATATCCATACAGTGGGACTCTGACTTTTGATCCCTGACTTAGTGCACGAAAACACCGATTGCATCTGTGTTCCCTTTGAAAAAGTTTTTTACATGATTACTTTGTGTAAGATCACTAGGTATACTGTTTTAATCGTGGAACACCAGATTTTTTTCTGGATAGTCCCATGAAGGCAGCCAGCTAGGGTTCCAAGTTTCTTACAAAATGGTAGCCCACCGAGCGACGAGGCCTTGGTGCAGGGCCCCATCACAGCGGAGGTTCCAGTGGTACCACTACCTGCTGGGCCACCGATACCACCAGATCTAGTAGTAGAGAGTGCACTCTGCTTGAGTGCATTGCATGAGTTCCATCTCCAGAGGCCGCCCAGTTTCCGGGGAGAGATGGACCCATAGGCAGCTGAGGAATAGATGGAGGCTATCGTGAGAGTTTTCAAACTGGATGGGACACTATCCGACCTCATGGTGATCCTTGTCGGGAGTCTCCTTCATGTAGAATAAGGAAGACGTAGGATCTTGATGCTACAGGTGCATGACGAGGAATCATTACTCTCGACAGACTTTGAGTGTCCCTTCTGCTCAGAGTTTGTTCCAGTCACCCTTCTTGAGGTGCTGATTCAGGAGTTATTTTATTTGCAGCAGGATAGCATGACAGTAGCTTAGTTATCAGTGAGGCTCATGACCTCACATGCTACTCCACAGATATGGTACGAGACCCATTCCTCAGGGCTCAGACGTTCAAGCGGGGACTCAGGAATGAGATCATGGATTTGATGATCCCCTCATCATCCCGACGCAGGCGGGGGTGCTAGAGCGATCCCTTTTAGTGGAGAGTTTTCTCGCTGAGCAGTCACTAGTAGCGAGACCCCCCACAGGGCGACACAAAGCGGAGTATTTTGAAGCTGATAGTAGAGAGATGTCACAAAGGTCCATGAAGACCATGCCATCATGTGGGTGACCCCAGCATACATGTTTTTTTGTGCGAGGCACACGAGATGGAGCCAGCTATACGAGGAGCAGGCAGTGATATGCTTGCGGCGGGTAGGGCCACATATCTCATGACTTCCCAACCTGCCATGAAGATGAGAATCAGAGAGTAGAGGGTCATTACTGGTAGAGGAAGAGGTTCGACTGTGGTGGTCTTTCGGGAGCAGGAGGATGTGGCAGAGGAGTTGGCGGAGCAGTGGGTGGTGGAAAACGTTTCAAGGCTCTACCACGACCACAACCAGGATGCCCACCCCAACTACAGGGAGCTAACGGACAGAGGTGGGCTCATCTCTTGGAAGTAGTGGCCTATGACCACGGAGCACCTGAGATGATTTTAGGTACTATATGAGTCTACTCCACCCTTGATTCAGTACTTATAGACACATATGCGGGTCATTATTTTATTTCTTCTTCCCTTGTTCAGTGCTCGGAGATTCCGATGGAGTCATTGGCTAGATACCTACGGATAGAGACTCATACGGGAGCAGACTCGACGATTATGCACTTGTGCCGGAAGTGTGACCTTACCCTAGGAGGAGAGAGAATTGGATAGTATCTCCTCGTAGCAACATTGATTCCTTATGACGTCATCTTGGGTATGGACTAATTATCCACAATTCATGCTCAAAATTTTTGTATTAGGCGCATAGTGCGGTGTATCTGCACGGATGGGACCAAGTTCACCTTCACCAACAATAAGGGAGCCAATGTATCACATGATGGACCCGCACAAAAGAAGGGGTAGCCGATCACACATCAGTTGTCTAGTCTCATCGACGAAGTGGTTTATGTGCAGAGTCTGAGTTTTCCTGTTGTGGTGGATCAGTACGTAGATGTTTTCCCTAACAACGTTCTAGGACTACCTCCTCACATAGAGGTGGACATCTACATGGACCTGTACCCCGGAACGACACCAATATCTACTCCATCATATTGGATGGCTCAGACTGAGCTTTTTGATCTATGGGTACAACAGGAGGATTTACAGGGAAAGCGATTTATCCGACCCAGTGTTTCACCCTGGGCATCTCCGATTTCATTCGTCAAGAAGGTGGATGGGAGCTAGCGACTGTGTGTCATCTACCATCACCTGAATCAAGTGACGTTGAAGAACAAGTACCCACTCTTGAGGATTGACGAACTCTTTGATCAGCTCAAGGGATATGGATGGTTCTTGAAGATAGACCTCAGTTCAAGCTATCACCAGCTCAATGTTCGAGACAAGGATGGGTAGATGACAGAATTTAGGTTGCGGTATGGCCACTACGAGTTCTTGGTTATGAATTTTGGCATAACCAAAACACCATAAGTGTTCATGAGTCTCATTAACATGATCTTCTAGCCTTACGTTGATCACTATGTCATAGTGTTCATCGAAAACATACTGATCTACTCGACTACTGAGGAAGAGCATGCCTACCATTTGCGGGTAGTACTAGACACACTCCAAGAGCACCACCTTTGTGGTAAGCTCCCTATGTGCTAGTTATGGATTCGAGAGGTTTATTTCTTAGGACACATCATCTCAGAGGCTGCAGTTGCAGTGGATCCAGCGAAGATCGAAACAGTACATGCCTTGGAGCCACCTAAGTGTGTGATGGAGGTGAGGAGATTTGTGGGACTGGATGGGTACTATCGTAGATTTGTGCCAGACTTCTCCAGAGTTATAAACCCAATTTCTAGAAAATGATGAAGAAGGGGAAACCCTTCATGTGGTCAGATAAATGTCAGTAGAGCTTTCAGGAGCTGAGGAAGAGGTTGACCAGTGCGCCCATCTTGGGGCTTTCAGAAGAGGGAGTAGGGTATGCAGTTTTCTGCGACGCATCAGGGACCAGACTCGAGTGTGTCCTGATGAAGTAGTAAGAAGTGATCGCGTATGGTTCACAACAGTTCAGACAGCATGAGCAGCACTATGTGACCCATGAACTGGAGATAGCTACAGTGGTTTTCGCCTTGAAGACGTGGTGACACTATCTGATGGGAGAGCATTTTACAGTGTACTCTAACCAACAGAGTATTAGGTACTTCTTCTCGTAGAAGGACCTAAACCTGAGACAATGATGATGGCTATAATTACTCCAAGACAATGACTTCAAGATATTATATACTCTTGGGAAGGGGAACGTGGATAAAAATGCTCTCAGTAACAGATCAGGCATTCAGCTTCTTGGAGAGGAGACAGAGCAGCTGGCCGTATTGCACATCTCCTTTGTGGATTGGGATTGAGCAGCCTTTCTGAAGTCTCCCATAGTCACTCCTCCGCTTCTTCAGTGATTCAGGGTGGCACAACATGGGGACATTGACTTTGAGATGTGACATGCAAAGATATCCTCAGGGCAGGCACGTAATGAGTTTTTTGAAGGTGGGGTGCACGTCATTCTCTGTAGAGGACGTACCATGGTACCAGTTGCACTACAGGAGGAGGTTTTGTGGGAGTTACACTCTTCCCCTCTAGTGGTACATCTAGGAGTGGGAAAGTTATATTAGGACCTCAGACGACAGCACTGGTGGCTGGGTATGGAGAAGGCAGTAGCAGAGTCTGTCACTCGATGCCTCACTTATCAGAATGTGAAGGAAGAGCACCAGGTCCAGAAGTCATGGTTTAGCACTTACTGGTCCCAGAGTGAATGTGAGATGCATTATCCATGGATTTCATGACAGGACTTCCTCGTACATCAAGATGACCCGACTCTATCTGGGTGATTGTCAACCAACTCACCATGTTGTCCCACTTCATACCAATCAGAGAGCATGTCTCACTAGAGATCTTGGGATACCTCTATTAATAGGAGATCTTATGTCTCTATGGTTTCACCTTGACAATCGTCTCCGATTGAGTTTCTCATTTCACTTCATGTCTATGGAAGGGGATGGAGGAGGCTTTTACGACATAGCTTCGCTTGATCATCGCCTTCCATCCTTAGACGGATGGCCAGACTGAGAGGACCATTATGAAACTCGAGTACATTCTCCGTGCATGCATCCTCAACTTTGGTCGTAGCTGGGAGGATTACATGGCCTTGGTGGAGTTTGCATATAACAATGGATACCACTCTACCATCGATAAGGCACCTTACGTGGTACTGTATATCTGACCATGCAGATCGCCTCTATGCTTGAATAACCCAGGGGAGTCAGAACATGTTGGAATAGAGATGGTGTTGGCTACAACGGAGAAGGTTCAGATCATCCAGGAGCAGATAAAGACTACACCTAACAGAAAAAAGTCCTATGTTTATAGGAGATAGAGACAACTATAGTTTAAGGATAGCGACCACATCTTCCTACGGGTCTCACCTCGACAAGGTTTGTGATGAATTGGTCGAGGCATAAAGTTGTCTCTATGATTCATTGAACCATTCTAGGTCGTCAGCAATGTAGGTGTGGTGGCTTACCACCTGGACCTTCCAAATCAGTTGCACCGGGAGCACGACGTATTCCTTGTATCTCAGTTGAGAAGATACGTGCCCGACCCACCCCACATCATCGACCCTGGGGAGATGGACATCAATGATGGGGTGACATTCACAGAGGATCCAATGGAGATTGAGTATTGACAAGAGAGGGTCCTATGTGGATGGTCGATTCCTCTGGTCCGCATTAGCTGGAAGCATAGGAACCTCTAAGAGAGCACATGGGATAGGCAGGCTCAAATGCATTCTTAGTACCGCCATTTGTTCCCTTAGTGTGTCTTGTAGCTTACGAAGACATAAAGCCCTGATGTGGGAAGAAGGTAAAGACCTAGAAATTTTATGGATTTTTTTAAATACAGAGGAATTTTACGAGTCCACAATATCTGACCGTGCTTGATTCTAAGGCCTGGTGTTCCCAGAATCAAATTCTGAAATTTTGTTAGGGTACGTTCCTTAAACGTACGTGCGATGTTTTATATCTTTTGAACCGGTGCTCGAAAATAAAATCCGAGGGCACCATTGAAATCACAGTGCCTGTATTCGCTTTAGGATACATTTACCGAAATTGAGTTTCAATGTGAATGGATGTTATTAATTAGGGTTCCTAAATAAAAATTTGATAAAAATATGTGTGAAATATATTTATTTGATAGATAGTTAAAACATCCAAAGGGCAGTTGGAGGTGGGACCCATCACACTCTAACCAACCATGGGAGGTTTTTTTAGGGTGGGGCCGACCTGAAACCTTTAATTCCTATAACACTCGTTAAACATCTTGAACTCCCCATAAATGTGCGAGCTCTTGAACTTCCATTTAATGTGACAACACTCCCTTGTAATTAATTAATTGAGTCCCTTGAAATTCTTTCCAACTCCATAAAATTAATTAAGTGTACCAAATTAATTAATTGGATTTATTTTGAACCCATTCCAACCATTAAAATAAAGGATATCCTTATTTTATTTTGGGTTTTCATAGGATTTGTTGGGAGAACTATAGAGAGGAATAGATCTCAGTAGAGCTTGGAGAACCATTATTGGATGCTCTCGAGGGAGAATCATTCATCCAACGAGGAACGTGAAGAACAAGATGAACACACTTTCTCTCCAATGAATAATGACTGAATTATCTTCCTACTTCTTCAACCGAGTAATGATAGGGAAATATCACTGTCTTCAAAGTACACAGACAGTGTTGACTCAACTCATCTTCATCGAGCTATTCCTCCTCTGATATTGACGAAACGACATCCGTCATCCGCGACTCCTACGTTGAACACCGAAATTGATGTTGGGGGAAATGTGATTATTTTTTACGTATGAATTATACCCACATACTTTGATGTTTATTTTTGGATTGAAGGTGGAAAAATTGTTATTACCTAATGTGGAGGGCGTGGGCTGAACAAACACAGCCCGACGCCCCTCCATTGAATCTTTTTTGGTTGACGTGGGACGCGGAGCCCAAAGGGTGTGGTGCCATCACACCATGCCAGAGAAGAACTACGGCGGTAAAAAGAAGACCTTAGACAGTAGGGATACAAAGGATGAAGAAGCACGGCGCCTTCACGCTGCAGCGGCGGTGGCGCGGCGGCACAACGCCGCGATAGAGGTCGGAGGTGTCTAGCCGAGCGACCTCCATGGAGCCGGACCACGGGATGACGGGCCAGACGAACGGCCAGCTCACTGGAGGACTACGGAACACACAGGTGTTGCATGGAGGTGGATGTGGCCCAAGTCTGCATGCTACTCGACTAGACGAACAGGCCGACCGCGTGTGCCGGGCCGAACCGGCGGCTGCGGCCGGCCAAGCAGAGGAAGAGGCGGCGCCTCTTGGCACCCCTAGGTGAACCGGACCGGGTCCACAGCATGGGCCGAGTCCAAAAGTGGGTCATCCCCCACCAGGCCGTGCCGACCCCTGCCAGTTCGACCCACCAACCCACTAGGCTTGACGAGCTAGGACCGTCTTCGCTAAAATGCGAATAACTCCTAGACCGCATGTCTGATAAATGCACCGTCTACTGCACTGGGACCCTTTCAATGTATCTGTACATTTTGAATAGTTTAAGTGAGATTTGTACAAATTTGAAAAATGTATTGGTAGGATAGAGCTTAAAATCTAACCAGGCCCCTGGAACAGAAATGCCAATAACTCTCAGACCGGGCGCCTATTGATGCACCATCTATCGCGCTGGGTTCCTTATAATGAGATGGAAGTATGCGATATATAAACTCAGGACTTCCTAGTATTTTATGTATTGATACTTTGTTCGAGGAGCGGATCCTCCCAGAATTAAACGTGTTGTGTGCGGGAACCCTAGGGATGGCTGCGACTGTGACTGCAATGATTACTATTTTGGAATCCTCTGTGGGTTCGACAAATATGACTATAGTACTAGAATCCTAAGTGGGTTCGAAAATGATAACTACTAAACCAGAATCTTCTATGGGTTCAATAGCGATGACTATTGTACCAGGATCTCTGTTGGTCCGACAGTTCTGACTTCTGTTCTGGTATCCTATGTGGGTCTGACAGAATAGCTAGTCCTATATCCTGGGTGGGTCCGACAACTTAGCCGGTCCTGTATCATGTGTGGTTGTGACAACATAGATGAATTAGTGACTAAATCTGATCATCTCTATCAATTTATGAAATATGTATAAATGTGTGAGATGAGTCATTTCTTTCGACCATTATCATCATGGTGATTAGATTTTTTTCCATTGTGGAATGGTTTGTTCTTTGGCTCGAGTGTTGGAGCCAGACATTCAAAGATAACTTTAGTATGTATATTGTCACATACCTATGTATGGTTGGATGATACTTCTTGATAGTATTTTTCTACTGTAGTTTATCCTTTGTAGATTCTAGGAGACCTTCGGGGGTGTCGGGGTCCCCTACTGAGTATTGTTATACTCAACCCTACACAGGCTTCTCCCACACCTTTTTATGTTCTATGCAGATGACAGACGACAGTGATCGAGGATGAGAGTGACAGAAGAGATACTGCTCAGATCTCGACTAGACGAGACATACCATGGGAAGATTTGTTCGAGTTATGTACCTACCCTTCAGGTAGGAATCCCAGGAGGATGATCTAGGAGTTGTTTTCCCTTTTTTACTTGTACTTTTACTTATTATTGAGTTGGGGTTGTATGCTACCCACTTAATTTCATCACACCATATTTTTCTATTTTAGTACTTGTTGCCTCTACTGATTGTGTTTAGACTATGTGTGTTACAGGTTTAAAGGTAATGCCTTACCTTTTTATCAGTGATTCACCTTTGCTGCTAGTCGCTAGCCCCTAACATATGGAAGGCGAACCTGGGGTAGTCACGACACGGGTCCCGAGGACGGGTCGTGACAAATTATTACTAATTATTACTATTTATTACTAATTATTACTGTTTATTACTATTAGTTACTATTCATTACTATTTATTACTGTTTATTACTGTTTATTTCTATTAGTTACTATTTATTACTATTTATTACTATTTATTACAATTTATTACAATTTATTACTAATTATTACTATTTTTTACTATTTTTTACTATTTATTTATATTTATTACCATTTATTATTATTTATTACTATTTATTACTATTCATTACTAATTATTACTAATTATTACTAATTATTACTAATTATTAATAATTATTACTATTTATTACAATTTATTACAATATATTATTTTTTATTACTATTTATTACTAATTTTTATTGATTCTTACTAATTCATACTAATTCTAACTAATTATTACTATTTATTCCTAATTATTTCTATTTGTTACTATTTATTGCTAATTGTTTAATATTATTTCTAATTATTACTAATTATTGATAATTAATTTTAATTATTTTTAATTATTCCTAATTGTTGCTAATTATACCTAATTATACCTAATTATTCATAATTATTGCTAATTTCTTCTAATTCTTACTAATTCTAACTAATTCTTACTAATTATTACTAATTCTTAATAATTCTTCTTAATTTATCCTATTTTGTTTTTATTTATTTCTATTTATTCCCATTTCTTCAAATTTATTCTTATTTGTTCCAATTTATTTATATTTATTCCTATTTATTGCGATTTATAGCTTATTATTGCAAATTATTGGTAATTATTTCTAATTATTGCTAATTATTGCTAATTATTGCTAATTATTGCTAATTATTGAAAATTATTGTTAATTATTGCTAATTATTACTATTTATTAATATTTATTACTATTTATTACTAATTATTACTATTTATTACTACTAATTCTATTTATTACTATTTGTAACAATTTATTACTATTTCTTATTATTTATTACTAATTATTAATAATTATTACTAAATATTAATATTTATTACTATTTATTACTACTTATTACTATTTATTACTATTTATTACTAATTATTACTAATTATTACTAATTATTACTAATTATTAATATTTATTACTATTTAGTATAGTTTTTTACAATTTATTACAATTTATTACAATTTATTACAATTTATTACTATTTATTACAGTTTATTACTATTTATTAAAAATTATTACAAATTATTACTATTTATTACTAATTATTACTATTTATTACTAATTATTAGTAATTATTTCTAATTTCTCCAATTTTTTACTAATTTTGACTAATTATTCTTATTTATTTATAAATATTTCTATTTATCCTTATTTACTGCTAATTGTTCATAATTATTCTTATTTATTCCAAATTATTTATATTTATTACAATTTATATCTAATTACTACTATTTATTACTAATTAGTACAATTTGTTGTTAATTATTACTAATTATTCTTATTTATTACTAATTGTTATTAATTAGTCCTATTTATTACTAATTATTTTTATTTCATCCTATTTATTCTTATTTATTAGTAATTATTACTATTCATTCCAAATTTTTACTATTTATTACTATTTATTTTTAATTATAACTATTTACTCCTAATTATTACTATTTATTCCTAATTATTACTATCTATTCCAAATTAATACTATTTTTCTAATTACATCTAGTTAGTACTAATTACTACTTATTAGAACTATTTATTACTATTTATTACTAAAATACAGATAATAATACAATTTAAATCTAATTTAATTACAACTAGTCAAAAATAATTAAAATTAAAATAAAAAAATTAATAAATACTAAATTAAATTAAATATAAATACCTTTAAACGTGATCTACGAATGATGTATATTCCTTCACAACTTCTTCGTAAAAAAAATAACTGAGAGAAACTTTCACTCTAAAATTTGAGTTTAGAGAGAGAGAGAAATTGAGAAATGAGAGGAAGAGAAAAATTGGTGGGTGTATATATAGGTTAGATTAGTGGCTATGAGACTATTTTTGATGGTCTAACCGTCACAAATAAATTTTCCTGCATTAATTTCCCTCTGTGGTTAAAATGGTATTTGCGACAGGGCCTGTCGCAAAACGTGACATGCCGACACACCATTTGCAATGGGTCAACATCCCGTCCCAAAAACGCATTTACCACCACCAGTATTTGCGACAATTCCCATTACAAATACCCTCTGACCGATACATTATGTGTGACGGGGGGATCCCCCACTCACCAATGACCTTCCAGCGCGTTGGCACGCAACCGACGCCAAAGTGTGTATTACCTATTATGACGGGACGAACCCCCCCCCCCCCCTCGCAGATAACCCCTGGGAGGGACTATTTGAGACATAAAATAATCCCATTGCAAATAACCCATCGCAAAAGAGTATTTTTCACATAGTGTTATATTGATCCATTTTCGTAGATCATGGGGTATTTTCTCTTTATTCCCATATAAAATACTATTAATTAATAATATAAATTTTTTCATTAATTTTGGGTTTATAATTATATATAATTGTAATGAAAAAATATTATCATTATATTTTGGGATATAATTGACTTTGTGACTCATTTGTATCCTTTTAAAAAAATAACAGTACACATATGTGAAAATATGATTTAACATTATATCATTTGATTTCCTTCTGTTCACATTGAAAAACTGTTGAACATGTTTTTTAAGAATTAGTTACAACATAGATTGATTTCATTATAGGATAAGGAATTATTGTGAAAAGAGGATTATAATGAATTATAGATAAAATCAATGAATCTAAAATAATTTTGAGTTAAAGCATTCAATGTAGTAATAATTGATCATGTTTTTTTTGAATCTCACCATTGGAGTGTCTTCCAAAAATAGACACCATATCATCAATGAATAAAATAATAAACTTTTAAAATTCTACAATGAATGACATCATGCAATTGTTTTTAATATTATAATATATTGTAATTTTGAGAACTTTAGATTGATGTTGTATTTATTTAATATTTTTTTTATAGGCGGTTAATTATGAGATGATTTTTTAAATCTATTATTATGTTTTCTATATATTTTTTTAAAATCATGATGATATAATAGTTTCTAGTTTATTGATGTGGGATTTTATAATAATGAATATATAGGGTATTTTGATTCACTAAACTAAGATACTTCTATAATGTTGTAGATACCATTATTTGGTTAAGAAACAACTATTGAACATGGTGTTGAGGAAGCATCTATTGGTTGAAGATTATTGTTTCTGATATTTTTTTAGAGGACTTAGATACTGGGAATGTTATTCCTAGAGTCAGGTCAAAGACTCCTCACTTACATTGGGTAATTTGATAGCCTTCTTAATTGGAGCGTGTTTAGATTTTATTATATCAATCAAATGAGTTACTTGTTTGTTAACCCGTGCTCAATATTTTTTTCTATATAATAAATTCCTAATGTGTTTATTTTAATTTTATTTTCCAATGTGATTATATCAGTTTTGAAAATCATATTATTTTTATTCATTTTTAAATTTTACCTAGATTTTTTAGTTAATCTTAAATTCATATTTTTTGGTGAAAATAAATCTTGTGTAGGTTAGAATATTTATAGGCCAATTTAACCAGATTTAACCCCCTATATAGATTCATCTTCTATTTATTATTGGGATGAAATTTTGTATCAGATTATATCTCTAAGTGGATCTATATCCTTTTCGTAATTTTATTATGACACTAACATTTTTTATCAGACCAAGTGTCTTAATATTTTCCATTTCCCATTATTATATCATACCATATAATATTTTTACCTACACTAACATTTATTAATTGGATGATTATAATTATTTTATATGTTAGGATTTTTTTGGAACTCTGTATAAATTAAATCCTATATGAACACCAATATTTGATTGTAAACTATAATATTATTTATAATTATTTATCTACATTTACTTTGGAAAAATATTTGAATATTTAGTGAACTATAGATTAGGAAATATATTACATTATTATATAACACAAAATACCAATAATAAAAGTTAGTCCTACAAAATAACTAATAGATATTTAAATAAATTGAAAATTAATCATCATGAAACATCAAAATTTATTAAATCATAGAGATTTGTGTTTATTGATTAATATAACACATTTAATTTTCTACTTTTCAGATAGTAGCACTGATTCATTAGAGATTTATTAAATTTATACATGGGATTTAATAACATGGTGAGAATGTTTTATCAAATGAGCAGTTATTGGAGTAATTTAATTATATAATTATAAAGAAGGAAAATTTAAGCATTCAACTATGTAATATACTAATTACAATAAAAAGTAAAAATCTTGATGAAATAATTAGTAAATTATAGAAATATAAAAATTTTATGGAATAGGATGTATAAAAAGAGTGAAGGAAATATGTGGTGGCTTTTTCTTATACTTCCAGTAATATCACATACCATAATGTTAATTACAGTGATAATAATATACAGATTGTTATTTTAATTACTAAATTTATGATTAATTTATATTATAGTAATTATGATGATATTAAGTATGAACTATCTTAACAACTGAGATATATGAACATGTTTTTTATGAAGAATAATTTTTATTATGATTATATAAACGATCAGAAATAAATTCATGAAAAAATGATAATTATGAAATAACTTCTTATTAAAGAAAAAATATTATAAGTATAAGATCATATTGTCTGATCCTTAGTGGGAAGCAATGGAAATATATAATATCATATAATTTTATAGGAATGAATTTCATTATGGATTTATATACTTGACATGATAGTGGGGGAGGTATTACTTTTAATAATTATTCAAAACATAGTGATTGTAGTTATAAAATTATCATGTTTCTTATGAAAATTACTATGAAGGATAATTTTATTATGGATAAGTTAACACATAAATACAATAGAAGTTTGAATTACAATTCTTATTTTCCAAAATATTCATATGATTAATTTAGTTCTTTATTTTATGGAGGATAAAGTGTATATTTTGTTTTGAAAAATGATTATGATTTTTCTCTGTTTAAAGATTTTATTAGATATGTGGCTCTCATTGAAGGGAAAAATACTAACATAATTTATGAATATTATTTTTTTGGTGTATGCTGATAAATAAAATAATAGTATTTAAAAACAAAAATATGATATTTAAAAAAATCATTAGAATTAGATTCTAAATATTGTTATAGTTCAACATCTGATTGTAAATTTCTGTTTGTTAAAAAAATATATAAATTGTATGGTTTAATGATTATTTATTCAAATTATATATCCTATAGGGAATATTTTGATATAATATATAAATAATTAAACTATCATGAATATATTTTATAATAGGATTTTATTTTATAAAGTCTTATTTTAATTCTAAATACCTTTTTCCTAAAAGTGAATCATTTTTTACTAAATTTAAAAGTGGAAGTCATTGGAAAAATAATTTTCGTTCAATATTAACCAATATTATAAATACTAATTTTTTTATTTTTTAATATCTTGTTGTTTTCCATCATATAATAAATGGATATAGTTGGGTTCGAAATATTTTTATAACATAGCTGAAACCATAAAATTTGGATTCCGTGAACATAGTCATTATTATTTTAAAGATAAAAGGACTAGTATCAGTAGTTAGAATATATAGTTGATGGATATTATTTGTTCATTATATATAAAAAAATTTCCAACTATCAAAACCTAATAAATTTTAGTGATGGATGTGTTTCATTTGGAGACAATGTATACGTTGAAATCATCAAAATTAGTAATTTAAATCATTTTGTTCAAACATGAATTTATTAATTTTTATATTTTTTAACAAGAAATAAAACCAAATTATCAATATTCAATTATAAGAGGAGGGTTATATTAGAAAATATATGAATGATAAATGCATTGTTCAATTTTGGGACGATACATTCATTCAATTCTCTAATAAATATGAGAATATATATATACTGGATCTACATGACATTAAACATTAGATCATACCTTTTATAATAGTATATAATTATTATATTATCTTATGAATATATTAATATGAGTCTAAAATATGATGAATTTATCTAAATGTTCTTGTAAAATTAATAAAATGGATCTATCATAATATAATATTAGATCATAAAAAATCTATGAACCAGGTCATTTTTTAGAAACATATGTTTATCTATAAATAATTACATGAGGTATCAACCTTTCATTATTTAATTCAACTTCATAGATATATTTCATCCTAAAAACTAAATTTATATGGGATAAAATGTTTTAGAATGTCTTAGATGATGATCATAATAGATTAATTTGGGTTTATTTTCTCATATAAGAGTACCCAAATTTTCATTATTTTAAAGGTTTTTAAGATTTTTTTAATTAATATAAATTAATACCATTGACTACTATATGTAGTGATCATATTTTTATTTTAAAATTTTAATATAAATAAATTTATTATTACTAAATTCACTACACTAGGAAAAACATCAAATAAATATTATATTTCAAAAATATTTTGAAAATATTTTATAAATCACACACACTTTTTTAATAGAATATTATATTTATAAACATTTTTTGGTTGAATCGATAAGTTTTTCTCACCAAAAATAAATATAGTTTAAGTATATTATGTTATAAATAAAACTCTTTATGAGTTTTGAACTAAATGAAAGTAAATGATTTCATACTTCTATGTATTAGACTGTAAAGTTTTTTTTTGAATAGTAAATTTCCACTTAAAAATTTTGAAATTAATTCTTGTGATGGTACTTTTATCAAGATATTCTAACACTATGATGGAATATATTGTTTTTAAGACCTGAAATAATGTACATGAGGGAATAATTTAGGTAAATTTTGATTATTCTAGTCCTTTTGTTTTTATAAATTTTTTTAATGTTTATCCTCTAGATGAATGTTTCAAAATTACTTATGTTAATTTAATGAAAACTAAACAAATATTTAAAATACTCAAAATTTTATACTAAAAGAATTTCAAATTCTATATGTATGTTCAATAGAAGTAATATGACAAATATTTGAGGAACTAACTCCCTTTTCATAAAAATAGGTTGTTTATATTGAATCATTCTGTTACTCACATTATTGGGGATGCAGATCAATAATTACAAACTCATAGTTCATTATTAGATGAACGTGAGGAATAAATATTAATATATCACATTAAACCAAAAATGATAGAATATTAATTGGCTCATGAATATTGGATATTTTCCATGTATGAAAATCTAATTCAAATTTATTATATTAGAGTCTGAGCATTAGTATAATTTCAATAAGAAATTATGGTCCTTTGAGTTAAATTGGTTTTTATAAATAAATGTGACTAACATGGTAAATAGTTTCGAATAAAAGAAGTCTTGTTGATAGTAGAACTTTTAAAAAACAATGAATAATTTATGAGAAGAATTTTTCATTGGTAGCAGGAATAAATTCCTTCCAAATCATATTAGCTTTCAAGGAACACGATAACATTAAATAATTCAAAATGGATTTTAAAATCTATTCAATAAATATATCTTTTTAAGAGGATGATTTTGTAGAAATACTATTATTTTGAAGATATTATATTTATTAAACAGGAATATAATATTTCCAAAGCACTACACTTTCTTAAAAAAGCTATATGAACCTAATATGGTAGACTAAACAATTTCATTTTTCTAAATAATTTTCATAACGGAATATAATATTTAACACTATTCATTATGAATTTTTTAAAGAAACCAAGTTTGTTAAAATTTATGTTGATTATTTTATTTTTGGTTCCACTAAAAAATATATTTATTTTGTTTTTTAAAATCATATGAAAATATTGTTTAACATGTTCATTGCGGGTGAGATTTATTTCTTTTTGGTTTCAAATAAAAAAAATTATATGAAGTATATAATTAGATATAAATGTAATAAATATTTATTAAAACATTTCGGTTATGAAAATAGTTTTAGATTATGTACTATATTTGGATCATTTGTTCAACATGGCGAAGAAGAATCCTAGAAACTAGTGGATAAATAATGTTATTATGTTATGATTTAAATATTAATATATTAAATATATATTAAAGTGGAAATTAAATTTTGAATGTGATTGAGTGGGATATAATAAGAAAATATGAACGAATCAAATTTAATATAGGTGAAGAATATTTCTTATTATCAAAATGTTTATTTTGAACATATACTACATTTTTCATTCTTGAATAAATTTTATTCTTGAGAGTTACTCAGATACTATCTTTAGAGGCTTAAGGTTTTATTTAAAGAGTATATCTAGTGTAACACCATGATGACCAAATTCTGGTACATTAATCCCATTATTTTTATCTTTATTTTTTTAAAATATTATTTTGGTTGTTTTTTGGATTCTTTTGGAATTTTTTGGATGTTTTGGGCCAGTGTAATATTGGCACATGCTTAGGAAAAACTTATTAGGTGAACACAAGAAACTATGTGAATTATTTTTTAGTTATAATGGAAAGAACATGATTTGTTCACAACTAGTGAAAATCATATGTCCTACCCCTAAAACCGTGTGGCATGGGATAATGGGAGGATCATAGTTGTCACATGGTTTCTGAAACAATGTGGTCACAATTTGTATCCTTATATAGTATCCTAGGGTGGGATGAAAAACAAGAACATAATTGTTCTAACGATGTGAAGAGGCCAAAAAACTCACTCCATTGGCCTAAGATGGGGTGCATATTGGAACAATATTTTTCATAACAGGTTGAAAAAGTGACTGATAATAAATAATTTATTGGAATTTATTAATTAAGGTCCCAATACCCTCATTTTAAAATTATAAATACTGCTATTTGATCATAATTTTACCATATTGAGTTTTAATGCTCTATTGAGGTGATTTTATATTAGAACATATGATTTCAATCAATAAATATCACATCTTTTTATATGAATATTCAATTCCATTCATAAACACATGCATAATGACTATACTATTTTAGTGTATTCAAAGACTAGAAACAAAATCTTCTTATTCCATGATTGATCATCAACATCACCAAATAAGAACTTCTTGCATTGTAATCCAATTAGTAATACCCTACATAATTTTATCATCATTACATGGGGAAGGAAAAAAACGAAAGATTCGGTGAAGAGGCTTACAATGGTAAACATAAGAGATATGTAACCATAACATGAGAATAAAGGTATGAGATCATGATCATAACCTTTAAAAACCACACCCTCTATATAAAAAATTATAATAGTTATTCATGGAATTGTTATTTTCATTTTAAAGTAAATTAATCATAATTATATCAATGAACATGATCTAAGAGAGCATAAAATTAACTTATAATATAAAATCATGGCATACACATATGCAATGAAATCCATTTCAATAGTAGTTATAGTTTATTTATAATGATATCATTGTAGAAAGAGTTCACTCTCGAAACCACCATAGTAGTTATGGTTCACTCCCAAGGCTATAATAGTGGACACCTTCCTTTAATGATCTATATTAACTCCAAATTCGAATATTGTTTATCTCATGATATATCAATCATTACACAATTCATGAGAAAGAGATATAGGTCCCACCAATCAAACAATCCAAACAATTATATCCCAAAAGACTATAAAACATTCATCATATCATAATTGTAACACCCCGGGTAAATAAATAATATGACATTTTCACATTTATCCATATTTGTGAATAAAATATTAATATTACTTTAAAGGGGATGCTATGCTCGATGGCGTACCCAATACGCAACAACGAGTTTCATGGGAATCTTACGTTGCACTCTAATAATAAAATATTATTATTTTAAATGGTAGTTAACGCCTAGCCATTGTAATGGTGGGAATGAAAAGAAATAACTACAAAATTATTATATATCTTTGTCAAATATTTTTACTTTTTACAATAAATGTTATAGGATTAAAAAATGCGAATGAATCGAATTTTAAGCGTAAACATTCTAATATTTTTTAAAAGGTCGATTAAGCTCCTTTTGATGGCGAACCACTGTTAAGTACACTTTTTGAACATTTTATGTGTTATATTTGACAAAATAAAATTCTCCTTTAGAATCGAGACCTCAAAATTTACTTTGTGTGATTTTTTTGTATTTTTCCGATAAAGTTCATTTTTTAATGAATAGTGAAAAATGTTGTATTTTAATTCAAAACCACTTTTTAATCTAATTCATTTATATTATTAGATTATCTTTTGAATTGTTTTTAATGTGAAATTAGAATAAATTTTTACCATTTAAACCAATAGTTGTCTTTGGGATTAATTTCACTTTGAAATTGGACTTAAACAACTGTCAATCTTTCGATATATATTGTTTCATAAAAACACGCTATTTGTTCTGACAGCGGGAATTAATTATTTAATTAATTAATTTAACATATATGTTTTGAATTTTATAAAATATACCTCATTTTTGAATTCGGAATATCAAATATAGATAAGGGTAAATTTGGGGTATTTTTCTTAAAAACTTCAATTTTTGATGAATAGTGAAACCACCAAGTGGTAGTTTAAAACTGATTTTTCATTTAAATGAATCTTTACCACTTCTTTGATTTGAATTTCAAAAATCCGACATACATGGTTGTCATTATGATGTAAAATGTTGTTCAATGGTATTAAAATAATTTTTTGGTGAATAGTAACTTTTAAGTTTTTAATCGCGATTAGAGGTAATTTTTGTAATTTAAAGAAAAAATAATGTTTTAATAATATGAAATGACCTTGAAACATGTCCTAACATTGTTGGTTGACTCATGGTCGACCAAGAAAATCCATGGGTCAACTTGGGGACCCCATGGAGCCACATTGGTAGGAAAATGACATTAAAACGTTTTTATTTAAAGTTAAAATTAAAAGGTCACAAACATGTGTTGTTTTACTAAAATAACTTTTGCATGGGGTTATAAAAGTCATATTTTTTACTATAAATATTCATTAAAAAGATAAAAATATTTCCTACATCATGATAATTTTTTTAAAATTTTTAGAAATTAAATAAATTAAATTATTTATGAAACCATGATGACGCAGCGATTACCTCATTATTTAACGATTTAAATAAAATAAAAAGATAATGTAAAATAAAAGACCTAAACTTTTCAAAAACCTCTTGGATGTGTGGATTTATAACTATTATCACCTTACCCTCGTAATATATAATTGTGAGACCTTTAAAATTTGAAATTCATTTTATAATAATGTTACTTTTCAAGACATTCCAAGAGGGCCCCTCCTCTCCTCTTATAAAAGTCCCCCACCTCTACCACCATACCCAGACATCCAAAGCCTTTGGCTCGGCCAACCCATGCCCATTTTGTCTCTTAAAATCCCAATATTACTCCTAGAACCCTCACTTTGGGCAGAAGTCTTTCCAAGGAAGCCTTTGAGCTCAAATAAAAAAGAGTTACCCGATTTAAAGGTAAAGTCTTCCCTAGTGTTCTTTTGTTATATTTTGCTTCTCCAATCCCATAAAATCTTTTTATTACATTATCTGTAACAACAACAGTATATTCAATTTACCTGGATGTTTTTATAAGATGGATTTGAGCTACACTTACACACACATCCATCTAATGGTTAAAGAACATATTGTTTATATTGATGAAGAATTACGACCTCACAAAACGATGATTGTTCAATATTCGTTTAACACATTAAAAGGTGGCCATTATGATATCACTGTATTTTATATATCATATATATGGTATTTATTTTTTCTATATTCTTCTTTATTTTATATTTAAAACATACATTTATTCTTTGCATCTTGTGCCAATGCGATAATTTCACATGAGGAAGTGTGGACTACCGCCCCCTCAAGTGATGTGACTCGTTCATGAAATACATGGAATGTATAAAGAATGAAATTAATAAACATATGCGAACTATATGACATATATATTATACTTTAATTATAATAAATATATATATATATATATATATCATTTTTTAATTCCATTAATATGATAGAAATAATGAAAGTAGTGTTCATGCGTACGTACGGCCTACCATCTCCATGAACGGTGCTTTTCATTTTTTATCTCCAAATGATATGGAATTGTATAAAATGAATATGTACTGGATATATATGATATTTTAATCTTTAATAATATTTTAGAAATGATTTATTTATAACTACATGGGAAATCATTTTTCAAACAAGTTCATTTTTGACTCATGTACCAAACATCGGCAAAAACGTCTGATATGAACTAACATTATTAAACAATTATTACAACATTATAATATGTGATATGAACTGAATAATAATATTTAAATCAGGTCCTTATGCAATTATAAATTGAATAAATTTTATTATTCAGGAATATAAAGAAATGAACAAGACAAGTCAGACTTGAGGTAAGGGATCCTACCTCTCTCTTTATTTTTAAGTACACTATTTTATGTCATTCCTTTTAAGCTCATCTTTTTTAATGATTGGGAGGTTTCTATTATATTACACATACTGTATTTTTTATGTTCATTTGATTAGAGACCCTATTTTCTCTCATCAATATATTTTGGATGTTTTAATTGGCGTCATCAGGATGCCGAAATTTCATAAGTGGATTTCTATCTCACTTCGTGTTTTCGTGAGATTCATGCTACAGTTGCCAATATTTCCTTTTTAGTGGTGTATGTACTGTCCATTATTATAATAACTGTGTAATATAATTTAGTTTATGAGTATTTACATCAATGATGTATAGTCCTTCTTTCATGGGGTGTACGTTTCGAAAGTTACCCAAATCGGTAAGCGAACCTTTCACCCACCTCTTTTTAAAAGACATCTTTTGTTATGTCTTTTAATTTTCATCTTATTATGTGGGTATATGATCTTATATATCCATATTGTCGTAAATTTTATGTCCAAGAGATGAGATACCCTTTATCTCTCTCATCAACTCTTTTTCTAAAATTTGATGTGACGCTGTTAGGCTGTCAAGGGAACTTCTTAACCCAATTTCAATTTCTTTGGGTACAACATGTAGTTATTGAATATGTCATCCTTTGAATATGGGTGAATGAACTTTTATTATTTTACACTTAATATCCACCTATATTGGGTGTATTTATATTTTTCTTACATAATTTTGAGATTCATTTATCCTTAATTTAAGGATACCATCTTTATAATGGATTTCATCTCAATTTACATTTCCATTGAGACTTCATTGTTGTTATGCACCAATTAACTCTTATATGGTTTATATACTATCCTTTGGAATATTATATCACGAATCCATTTATTCTCAGGATATTATTAAGTTTTGAATAAATTTTATTCCTCAATTATTGTATTCAAGTGTCTCTCATTTTGTAAAAAACCATTTAACAAAAAGATTGTTTTAAATCTCTTAATGATTTAGTCTTATAAATATTTCTCATTAATACCCATGTTTTCAAAATGGTTTTATGGATTTCTTTATATGGATATTAATGGTTTAAAATTTTAAAAGCATCAATGTGGTATGGGACACTTTGATATAAAAATCTCTTTATTAAATGTTTTAAATGGTTTTGAAAATAGTTTTTTAGAATCGATTCATTATTTCAATATCTTAAAATGTTATATTGTTATTGCAATGTGGTAATTTTATCGTTCCTTTATGATTAAGTTATGTGCTATGATTATGTTATTGTTTTTGATAACTGTTATGAAGATGGGTGGTTCCGTGATAAACTAAGGGAGGGTGAGCCCGATATAGCTCTCCAATGCATTGGGTAACGCGAAGGGGTTAAACGTTAAGGTTTCTCTGAAGATATTTAGGGAATATAATGTGATGGATAATCCAAACATAACCAATAGGGTTACTCCCTACGTAAGAATGTTATGAATGCCTCAAGTTACCTTTATGATTTATGATTTCTTTGATTTATTCATGATTTGATGAGGTATGTTTAAATGCATATGTTTTATGAGTAATGTATGATTTCAAACATGGTCTAATGTTTTCTTTTTGACCTTTTATATCCCTTACTGATCTTTTTTATGCCTATCCCATGTTTTTGAAATGTTTTTCATAGGTCAAGGGAAAGGTTCATGATATGATGGTAGTTTCAAGGAAGTGTCAAGAAAGAATCCATGTTTTATTTTAAATATGTTTCTGTTGATGGGAAAAAAAACAAATACTATCTTTTATGTAACCACTTTGATTAAATGTGGAATGTAATTCATGATTTATTATCTAATTCTCTAAAACTCTAATCCTGAAAAGATCCTCAATTTTAATTATTAATTTAATTAAATATTAAGTAAGGTTTAAGGTTGGGTCCTTATAGTTGGTATCAGAGGTCGGTATAGATAACATTAGAGGTTAGGGTATTCTCTAAGCATAAGTGACATTACCATAATGGTTAGGATTTCAGAAGGAGTCCTAGTTCTAGAAAAATTGAATGAGTAAATATATCTTAGTGTTTATCTTCTTCATTAGTACATGATGGTTTTCTTGATATACTCAGACTGAAAATTCTGTTTTTAGTGAATCTTTGGATCTAGCAGGCACCAAAGTGACAATAGGATTGAAGGAAACTGTGGTGGTTCTCTGATTAAGAGACTGGATGAAATGGAGGATTCAATGAGGAAACTCGTGGTTGTTCTAAACCAACTATGTCACGACCCGTCCTTGGGGACCGTGTCGTGACTACCCAAGACCGCCTTCCATAGGCGAGGGGCTGGAGACTAGCACCAAGGCGTAAATCCCGGTAAAGGGAAGGCCTTGCCTTTGTCAAGTAAACAAGCACCATAGAGTAAGAAAGCGGAAAATGTAAACACTAAGTAAAAACTGGTACAACAGTAAGTTCGTAAAGTAAGTGGGGAAGAATACAAACCCAAACTGAAAGTAAAGTACAACTCGAAAAGGGAAAAAAATAACTGAAAAGTAATGCTGCAACGTCGAGCCGTCCACTGGATGTCCCACCTGAAGGGTGGGTACAGAAAGCCTCCACTACTCCTCAGGTCCAGCCGACCGCTCCGAGTACGTCCTGCCCAGTGGTCCACCACCAGGTACCGTCTTGCTCTGCAAGCCTCCATGACGATCAACGCTATCCGTCGTCTGCAACCAACACAACATAGTGCGGGCATAACCCATGCAGGGGTGAGTATAAGCTACTCACTAGGGACCCCGAGACCCCGGAAGGTCTCCCAGAATCCACAAAGGATAATCCAAAAAGGAAATATACAATCACAAGGTAACATTCGACATGACTTAGGTATATGCCTATACATATACCTAAGTCATCAATTCTCTCTCAGCTCCATCATCTGAGCTCAAGTACCACCCAGTCCACACAGGAAGGAAAATGTAAAATCCACAGAGGATAGCTCAACATAATCCACAAAGGAAAGTAAAACATAAATTCACACAGGATAGCACAACACAATCCACAAAGGAATGTAAAACAGGGTTTCAGCTCACACATGTATACTTCTTCGAATGACGATAGAGATGATCAATGATCCATCTAAGTCGTCGGACCCATGAAGGATCGATAGGTACAAACTAAAGCAATGACCCACAAAGGATCGATAGGTAACTAACCCCCGCAAAGACCCACACAGGATCAGGCCCACACAGGACCTGTAGGTGCTGGCCCACACATGACCGTTGAGCGCTGACCCACACAGGATTGGACCCACACAGGATTGGTAGCACTGACCTACAAAGGATCACTGAGTTCTGTAGTTGTCACCATCGAATCCACTGAGGATCTCTGTACAGTCGTTGTCGTCACAGTAGCAGTCGCAGCCAGCTCTGTGGTTCCCGCACATAGAAAGCTCGTTCGGAAGGGTCCGCTCCACAAGCCGAGAGGATGATAAATCAACTGACACATAGTCCAGAGTTGATGTATCCAAAAGTTCCGTATCGTCAACAGGAACTCAACGTCCCAGACGGCGCGTCAATCGGACGCCCGGTCTGAGAGTTATTGGCTTTTTTGTCCTAGGGGCCCGGTTGGGTATAAAGGCAAAACCAACCTGACCATACTCCACCTATGTCCAAACATCGGGCGGAATGTGCCAAAAGATCTGTCTCACTTAGAGTAATTCAACAAAGTTGACGGCACGTCAATCAGACGTCTGAATCTCAAGATATGAGTGTTTCCGCTCCGAGGTCCCGGTTGGTTTCGTGTATGAACCAACCCGGCCGAACCCAAAGTATTCCAAATCCTTAAGTGTGACATACCGAAATGACCGCCTCGATCTAAGGATCGAATCTCCTCTTACGGCGCATCGTTCGGAGGCCTGTAGCTCATGTTATGAGCAAATGACCGAAAAGGTCCGGAAACGGGGGGTCTGGGCCCGGACCGACCCGGCCCAACCCCCACTGGGTCGGCCCGAACCTAGTCGACCAAACTCAGGTCCGACCCGGTTCGGCACAACCCGGCCGGCCAGGGCGGCCCAGCCTGGCCTAGGCACGACCTGGCCGGACGGGTCGGGTCAGCTCGGCTCGGCTTAGCGGCCGAGCGGAGGAAGCCGCGGGGCGCTGCCCCCTCGGACTGAGGTTCCGCTGCCCCGCGTGGTGCCGCGCAGGATCAGCGGACAAGGCTTTGCCGCATCTTATGTGTCACCAGACCAGCACGGTCGCGGGTCTGGTCGCCCGTCGCAGCCGCATCGGCGACCTACGCCACCGGTGGGTTCTGCGGGCCACCGGTGTTGCTCCGGTGGTCCAATTCCACTTCAGTCTACGTCGAAGCTCCTCCCAGGTCCCATTCTTCACTACCAGACCTCAAATCTCCATTTCGGCCCTGTGTGTCATCTTTCACATTTTCTTGCATCAAAAAAGAACTGCGGATGGTTGTCGGGCCATGTTTGTTTGGACCGCACCCTCCGCGTTAGGTGATACCAATTGGGAAAAAGCTCAACACATGAAAACATAACAAGATACAATTTTAATAAATAAAAATTGTACTTTGATCCCGGGCACTTTGTTTTAGAAGGAATCAAATATGGGAATAAAATATTATTTTCAAACTAAATCCCTACCACGCCATCGTCGTCGAGCGTGCGTTCTTCGCGGAATTGATCATCGCGGAAGAAGAGGATTGTCGCGTCGCGGAAGGGCATCACGTCGTCACGGTATACGGCGTTGCGTCGACGAACTCCGAGGATCAAGAACATACAGATTCAATTAACACGAATTAAATCCCTGTCAAGTATAAAATCCACAAAGGAAATAAAAGGTCCACAATCTCTTACCTCAACGGTTGATCGAAGATTTGTCACGGATAAAGGAACGTCGCAGAAGAAAGTCGCGGGAGAAGAATCATTAGTGTCACGATACTTGGTGTCGTGTCATGAGTCTCTGAGGGCTTGGAATTCTTCATCGCCCTTCGTTGGATGCCGGCGTTCTTCCCGTTTTTCGCGTTCTTCCCGTTCTTTGTGTTCTTCTTGTTCTTCGTGAAGGAGGATGAAAGACTTATGGTTTTGTCAAATCCTCTCAACGAACAACACACAAGAAGAAAATTGTTGGTCTTATTTTATTGACATTCCAACCAACGAAAAAGGATAAGTTAAGTAACGACCCTTTAATTCATAGAATTAATTCAACGAATAAAACCACCCAATTAAAAGGAGTCTTTAATATATTAAGAAACTCCCAAGTTGACTTTATTTAAAAAGGGTTTTCGCGGGTGCGTTACTTAGCAGAAAAGAAATAGTGGGGCTTGTGTGGGCCCCACCTCACAAATATCCTACCAAGAGGGTAGGATATTTTGAATTCCACCTTATCCGCTTCAACTCAAATTAAGTGGCTTTAAGTGTCTTTTATGTGGCTTTAAGTGAAATAAAAATAAAGTTGTCGCACCACTTTATTTAATTTCTCAACTTAAGCCCAAAAAATAATAACCACACCCGAGAAAATGCAACTCTGGAAGAGGCGTTTATAAACAAGTACCGGCACTGCGAATCCCTCGGTGCACTCAGAATTCGATTCCAAGCACCGGTTAAAAAGATAGAAAAACCCGCTCGTTCGTTCACTGAACGTACCCGAGCCAAACTTTGTAAAATGATTCCGGGCACACCGGACCTCGGAATCACGTGCCATCAGAAACTGCGTTCTTGTAAAATTCCAAAGAAAATTAAGAAAAAAAAATTTCCTTGAAATTTATGGGTCTTTACATCACTCCCACCTCAGGGATTTACGTCCCCGTAAAGATACATCATAAGCTATGGAAACAAATGTGGGTACTGAGCATGCATCTGAGCCTCCCGCTCCCAAGTGCTCTCCTGGAGGTTCTCGTACTGCCATTTGATGCGCACTAGAGGAATCAATCATCCACATAGGACCTGCTCCTGCCGATCCTCGATCTCCAAAGGGACCTCCGTAAAAGTAGCCCCATCATCAACGTCCAACTCCGCATGGTCAAAGATGTGTGTCGGTTCGTGCAGGTATCTCCTCAGCTGAGCTAAGTGGAAGAAGTCGTGCGCCCGTTGCAACTGAGGTGGTAGAGACAGGTGATAATCCACCTCGCCGATCCTGTTGAGGACCTGGAAAGGTCCGATGAAGCGTGGAGACAACTTGCCTCCTCGGCCAAATCTCTGGAATCCATGTTGAGGTGAGACAAACAAGGAGACGTGGTCGCCATCCTCAAACTGTAGTGGCCTCCACCTCCTGCCAGCATAAGACTTCTGCCAGCTCTGAGCTGTCCTCATCCGTTCATGGATGACCTGGACCTTCTCTATCGTGGCACAGACCATCTCTGGTCCCACAAGTGCTAACTCCCCAGGGTCTGTCCAGCACAATGGAGATCTGCAAGGTCTTCCGTACAACGCCTCATATGGTGCCATCCCAATGGTGGAGTGGTAGCTATTGTTGTACGAAAACTCCGCCAACGGTATGAGGTCCTCCCAGCTACGACCAAAGTCAAAGAGACATGCGCAGAGCATGTCCTCAAGTGTCTGAATGGTCCTCTCTGTCTGACCATCCGTCTGAGTGTGAAAGGTAGTGCTCAGACGTAGATACATCCCGAACGCCTCCTGTAACCCCTTCTAAATCCGGGAAGTAAAGCGAGCATCTCGATCGGAGACGATAGATGATGGAACACAGTGAATCCGTACAATCTCCTGAACATAGAGACGCCCTAATCTCTCCACTGAGCCCTTCTCTACGATGGGTAAGAAGTGAGCCGACTTGGTGAGTCGGTCAACAATCACCCATATGTAGTTGTGACCTCTGGAAGTGCATGGAAGTCTAGTCACGAAGTCCATAGATATCCTGTCCCACCTCCACTCCGGGACCTCCAAGGACTGTACTGAGCCTGCTGGTACCTGATGCTCTGCCTTGACATACTGGCAGGTGAGACATCGAGAAAGAAACTATGCCACAACCTTCTTCATCCCCGGCCACCAGTGATGTCGTCTGAGGTCCTGGTACATCTTCGCCACACCAGGATGATCCACTAAAGGAGAAGTGTGACAATATCTCAGCACCTCCTCTAGTAAAGCGACTGGTACCTAGGTACATCCTCTAAAAAGGGTGTCGTGCTCTGCTCCAAAGGAGAAGCCATCTAGTGCCTGTCCTGAGGATAACTGTGCACGCCACATCTCACAGTCGGCGTCCCCACGCTGTGCCTCTCTGACCCGCTGCAGTAGTGGTGGAGTGACTGTGAGAGACTGAAGGAAGGCTGCTCCATCTCTATCCACAAAGGATATCTGCAATGCGGCTAGATGCTCTGTTGCCTCCTCGAGTAGCTGAATGCCCATCCTCCTGCTGAGATCATCGGCTACCACATTCCCCTTCCCAGGAGTATAGACTATCTCATAGTCATAGTCCTGGAGGAACTCGATCCATCGCCGCTGTCTCAGGTTCAGGTCCTTCTGCGAGAAGATGTACCTGAGACTCTGATGGTCAGAAAAAACTAAAAGCGCTCGCCCATCTGGTAGTGTCACAATGTCTTCAGGGTGAAGATCACTGCGGCTAACTCCAAGTCATGGGTAGCGTAGTTCTGCTCATGCGGCCTCAACTGATGTGATCCATAGGAGATCACTGGCCACTCCTGCATCAGGACACATCAGAGTCTGGTCCCTGATGCATCGCAGTAGACTACGTACCCTACTCCCTCCTCAGGAAACCTCAAGATAGGTGGTATGGTCAATCTATGTCTCAGCTCCTAGAAGCTCTTCTAACATCTGTCTGACCACACAAAGGGTTTCCCCTTAATCTTCAAATCTGAGAGTGGTGCCGCAACTCTGGAGAAGTCTGGCACAAATCTATGATAGTATCCAGCTAGTCCCAAGAAACTTCGCACCTCTGTCACGCTCTTGGCTGGCTCCCAAGCTAGCACTGCCTCGATCTTTTTCGGGATCCACCACAACTCCTGCCTCAGAAATGAAGTTTCCCAGGAAGTGGACCTCACGAATCCAGAACTGACACTTAGAGAGATTTCCATAAAGCTGGTGCTCTCGGAGTGTGTCTAGTACAACACGCAAGTGGTAGGCGTGCTCCTCCTCAGTCGTCGAGTAAATCTAAATGTCGTCGATGAAGACTATGACAAATCGATCGAGGTATGGCTGAAAGATCCTATTCATTAGGCACATGAACACTGCTGGAGCATTGGTTACACAGAAAGGAATAACCACGAACTCATAGTGGCCATACCAACATCTGAAGGTCGTCTTTTGCACGTCCTCATCTCGAACTCTGAGCCGATGATAGCCTGACCTGAGGTCTATCGTCGAGAACCACCATTCTCCCTTGAGCTGATCGAAGAGGTCATAAATCCTCGGTAGCGGATACGTGTTCCTCACCGTCACCTGGTTTAGGCGATGATAGTCGACACAAAGTCGCAAGCTCCCGTCCGCCTTCTTGGCGAAAAATATCGGGGAAGCCCAGGGTGAAACACTGGGTCAGATGAATCCCTTGCCCTGCAAGTCCTCCAACTGTACCCGTAGATCTCGATTCTCAGTGGGGGCCATCCGATATGCTGGAGTTGATATCGAGGCTGTCCTAGGGTACATGTCAATATGAATGTCTACCTATCTGTGAGGAGGTAGCCCTAGAACGTCATCGGGAAAGACGTCCGCATACTGATACACCACTGCAGGAAAACTAGGACTCTGCACGTCAACTTCTCCTAGGATGAGGCTAGCCAACTGATGAGTGATGGGTTTTCCTCTCCTCTGCGGAAGTCTATCCTATGCTGCGAAGGCTCCCTTCTCACCGGTGAAGGTGAACTTGCTCCCGTCGGTGCGTACACATCGCACCTTGTGCCTAATATAGTCAATCTGTGAATGGACTGTAGATAACCAATCCATGCCCATGATGACGTCGTAAGGCCTCGACGCTGCTACAAGAAGATCCCAGCTGAATATCTCGCCTCCTAGAGTAAGATCACACTGCCGACACTAGTGTGTAATCATCGAGTCTGCTCCCGTAAGAGTCTCTGGCCGTAAGGATCGAGCCAACGGAACTGTCAGAATCTTCGAGCTCCGAACAAGGGCAGTGGCTATGAAAGAGTGACTCACTCCTATGTCTATAAGAACTTCATCAAGGGTGGAATAGACATAGATCATACCTAGAATCATCTCGGGCACGCCGTGGTCGTAGGCCTCTGCATCCTAGTGTTGTGCCTGTCTCTGCCCGCCAGCTCCCTGTGGTTGGGGTGGACCTCCTGGTGGTGGTGGTGGAAGAGCCTCAAAGCATCGCCCCCACCTGCTGCTCAGCCAGCTGCTCTACCTCATCCGCCTCCTCCCTGCGGACCGCCACGGTCGACCCTCTTCCTCTACCTGGGTGGCCCCTCAACCGTCTGCTGGTCCTCGGCATGGTTGGTCGGGCAGTCACGAGCCATGTGGCCCTGCCCGCCGCATGTGTAGCACAGCCTGCCTCTCGAATGACTGGCTCCACGCTGCGTGCCCCGCACTGCTGAGCCAGTGTCCTGAGGTCGTCTGCATGAGGGTCTGGTCTGCCTGGACACTTGAGTCATCCGTCGACTGCCTGCTGTGGAAGACTCTACTATGTGCCGCCCCACGGTAGGTCTCGCCACTGGAGAAGTCTCAGAAAGAAAGCTCTCGATCAAAAGGGATCGCTCAAGTACTCCTGCCAGAGTCGGAATGCTGAGGGAGATCAGTGATTCCCTGATCTCATGTCTCAATCCCTGTTCAAAGGTCCGGGCTCGGAAGAATGGGTCTCGTACCATGTCGGTCGAGTAGCGCGAGAGATTGGTAAATCTCGCCGAGTACTGGGCGACCGTCAAGCTACCCTACCACAACTGAAGAACCTCATGGATGTGCACCGCACAGAGGGTGGCCGAGACGAACTCTGAGTGGAAGATACCCTCAAAGTCTTTCTAGAGGAGAGATGCCTCATCGTGCACCTGGAGCATCAAGCTCCACCATCGGCCCGCTGTTGCGTGTAGTAGACTCACTGTGAGGATCACCATGAGGTCTACTGGTGTCCTCACTAGCCTGAAAACTTGTACCACTGCCTCCAGCCAGTCCTCGGCTGCCTGGGGGTCCGTCTCCCCACAGAACCTAGGCGGTCGATGGCATTGGAACTCTTGTAATGCACTATGGTGAGGTGCATCGTCAGCAGCTGGGGCTGGAAGCATTAGTGGATCGGCGGTTAGAGGTACCGTCGGAGCCTCTGCTGTCAAAGGGCCCTGTACCGAGGCCTCGTCGCTCGGTGGGCTGTCGTCACGTACCACTCTTGGAACCCTAGCTGGCTGCCATCGTGCGGCCATCCTAAAAGGTAATAGGTGCGCCACGGTCAGAACAGTATACCTGGTGAGCTGACATAAAGTAATCACAAAGAAAACATGAAACACACATGCAATCAATGTTTTCATGCATTAAGTCAGAAATCAGAAGTCAGGGTCCTGGTGTACGGATATGTCGGCCGACACACCAACACTGGGCTACCTGGACTGATAACCACACTCAAATATGCTTAACATTATTGCTTCACATAGAATAAAGATCAAAGTCTGCGATAGAACCGAACTGCCTCTGATACCAATTTGTCACGACCCATCCTCGGGGCCCATGTCGTGACTACCTGAAGCCCGCCTTCCATAGGACAGGTGCTGTCGACTAGCACCAAAGCGTAAATCCTAGTAAAGGGAAGGCATTTCTTTTGTAAAGTAAACAAGAACCACAGAGTAAGCAAGCAGAAAAAGTAAACACTAAGTAAAAAATGGTACAACAGTAATTTCGGAAAGTATGTGGGCCAGAATACAAACCAAAATTGAAAGTAAAGTACAACTCGAAAAGGGAAAACAACAACTGAAAAGTAAAGCCACAACGTCATGCCGTCCACTGGAAGTCCCACCTGATGGGTGGGTATAGAAAGCCTCCACTGCTCCTCGGCTCCAGCCGACCACTCCGAGTACGCCCTGCCCAGTGGTACACCTCCAGGTACCGTCCTTCTCTGCAAGCCTCCACCACGATCAACGTTGTCCTTCGTCTACAACCAACACAACATAGTGCAGGCATAACCCATGCATGGGTGAGTATAAGCTACTCATTAGGGACCTTGTGACCGCCGAAGGCCTCCCAGAATCCACAAAGGATAATCCACAAAGGAAATATACAATCACGAAATAACATCCAAAACGTCTTAGGTATATGCCCATACATATACCTAAGTCATCAATTCTCGCTCGACTCCATCATCCGAGCTCAAGTACAACCCAGTCCACACAGGAAGGCAAAACGTAAAATCCACACAAGATAGCTCAACACAATCCACAAAGGAAAGTAAAAGGTAAATCCACACAGGATAGAACAACACAATCCACGAAGGAAAGTAAAATAGGGTTTCAGCTCACACAGGTATATTTCTTTGAATTACGATAGAGATGATCACTGATCCATCTATGTTGTCGGACCCATGAAGGCTCGATTGGTACTAACCCCCGCAATGACCCGCAAAGGATCTGACCCACAAAGGATCGATATGTGACTAACCCCAACAAAGACCCACACAGGATCGGGCCCACACAGGACCTGTAGGCGCTGGCCCACACAGGACCTCTCAGCGCTGACCCACACAGCATCGTACCCACACAGGATCGGTAGCACTGACCCACAAAGGATTGCTGAGTTTTGTAGTCGTCGTCGTCGAATACACTGAGGATCTCTGTCCAGTCGTCATCGTCACAGTAGCAGTCGGAGACAGCTCTAGGGTTCCCACACACAGCAAGCTCGTTCGGGAGGGTTCTCTCCACGAGACGAGAGGCTGATACATCAAATGGCACATAGTCTAGAGTTTATGTATCCAAAATTTCCGTATCTTCAACAGGAACTCAACGTCGTAGACAGCGTGTTAATCGGACGCCCGGTCTGAGAATATTTGGCCATTTCATCTTAGGGGCCCATTTGGTTTTTAAGGCAAAACCAACCTGACCATACTCCACCTGCGTCCAAACCTCGGGTAGAGTATGCCAAATGATACATCTCATTTATAGGAATTCAACAAAGTTGACGGCACGTCAATCGGACATCTGAAGCTCGTGATATGAGCGTTTCCGCTCCGAGGGGCCGGTTGGTTTCATGTACGAACCAACCCAGACGAACCCAAAGTATTCCGAAACCTTGAGTGTGATATACCAAAACGAAAGTCTCAATCCAAGGATCGCATCTCCATTGATGAAGCGTCTTTCGGTGGCCCGTATCTCATGTTATGAACAAAAGGCCGAAAAGGTCCGGAAACGGGGGGTCTGGTCCCGGACAGACCCGGCCCAACCCGCCCTGGGTCGGCCCGAACCGGGTGGACCCGACTCGGGTCCGACCCGGTTTGGCAAGATCGGGACCGGCATGGGCGGTCCGGCCTGGCCTGGGCGTGACCCGGACGGTCGGGTCGGGTCGGGTCAGGTCAGCCAAGCGGCCGAGCAGAGGAAGCCGCGGGGCGCTACCCCCGTGGACTGAGGTGTCGCAGCCCCTCGTGGGGCCGTGCTGGGTCAGCGGACGTGGCTTTGCCACGTACCGTGTGTTACCGGACCCGCGCGGTCGCGAGTCTGGTCGGCCGTCGCCGCCTCTGGCTTCCAGCGCCGCCGGTGGGTTCCGCGGGCCAACGGAGTTGCTTCGGTGGTCTGATTCCACTTACGTCTGCGCCGAAGCTCCTCCTGGGTCCCATTATTCACTGCCAGGCCCTCAAATTGCAATTGAGGCCCTGTTTTTCATCGTTGGTTGTTTCATGCATCAACGAAGAACTGTGGAGGGTTTTCGGGCCGTGTTTGTTTGGACCACACCCTCCGCGTTAGGTGATTACAATCGGGAAAAATATCAACACATGAAAACATAACATGATACAATTTTAATAAATTAAAATTGTACTTTGATCCCGGGCTCTTTGTTTTAGAAGGAATCAACTACGAGAATAAAATATTATTTTCAAACTAAATCCCTACCTCTCTGTCGTCGTCGAGCGTGCGTTCTTCGCAGAATTGATCATCGTGGTAGAAGAGGATCGTCGCATCGCAGAAGGGCGGCGCGTCGTCGCGGTATACGGCGTTGCGTCGACGAACTCTGAGGATCAAGAACATACAGATTTAATTTAGACAAATTAAATCCATGTCAAGTATAAAATCCACAAAGGAATTAAATGTTCCGCAATATCTTACCTCAACGGATGATCAATGATTTTTCACGGAGGAAGGAAAGTCGCCGAAGAAATTCGCGGGAGAAGAATCGTCGGTGTCGCGGTACTTGGCGTCGCGTCGTCGATCTTAGAGGGCTCGTTGTTCTTCGTCACCCTTCGTTGGATGCCGGCGTTATTTGCGTTCTTCGAGTTCTTCACGTTCTTCGCATTCTCCATGTTCTTCGCGAAGAAGTATGAATGAGTTATGGTTCTGTCAAATCCTCTCAACGAACACCACACAAGAAGAAAAGTGTTGGTGTTATTTTATTAACATGCCAACCAACGAAAAATGATAAGTTAAGTAATGACCCATTAATTCATATAATTAATTCAACGAATAAAACCACCCAATTAAAAGTAGCATTTAATAGATTAAGAAATGCCCCAATTGAATTTATTACAAAAGGGTTTTCTCCGGTGCGTTACATAGCAGAAAATAAATGGTGGGGCTCGTGCGGGCCCCACCTCACAAATATCCTACCAAGAGAGTATGATATATTGAATTCCACCCCATCCGCTTCAACTTAGCTTAAGTGGCTTTAATTGGCTTTTATGTGGCTTTAAGTGAAATAAAAATAATGTTGTCTCACCACTTTATTTTGTTTCTTAACTTAAGACCAAAAAAATAAAAACCACACCCGAGCAAACGCAACTCCGGAAGAGGCGTTTCTAAGCAAGTATCGGTGCTGCGAATCCATCAGTGCCCTCAGAATTTGATTTCGAGCACCGGTTCAAAAGTTAGAAAAACCCGCTCGTTCGTTCCCTGAACGTACCCGATCCAAACTTCAGAAAATGATTCCGGGCACACCGGGCCTCGGAATCACGTGCCGTTAGAAACTGTGTTCTTGTAAAATTCCCAAGAAAATTAAGAAAAAAAAATTTCCTTGAAATTTACGGGTCATTAAAAACTATCAAGGAGTCATGATCTACCACTTGAACCATGGTATTTTCTGTAATGCATCATGTACGAGATGACCAATCGATGTGGATTTTCATGTAATAATTATAAAGGTAACCATTAGAGTTTATATGATCCTTACTTTTGAGGTAATTATGGGTTATTATATGTTATGATGGAAAATGAAAGGCATGAGATAAACATGAGGTTACATATTTTATGATTAATTTTGAAGATTTTATCTCATTTTGGGGAATTTTTTAAGAATATATAGTTTTGGAAAAAGGACAACACGCAGACCGTGTGAAAACCCGTTGCATCAGACAAAGCTGTGGGAATCAAACCCACAACCAAAGTGCGATTGATATTTATCTCCTACCACTGGACTACGTGAAGTCCCTGATTAGTTTGTCTAATTATTTTAAGTTAAATGATTTTAGGAATCAAGAGTAAGTTTATTTTGGGATATCTATGGAAATGATTAACCTATCATGGAGGATATGTGATTAGGTTAATTACTTTTCGATATGATAATTTAAGAGCAACTGATTTTATTTGGAGATAATAGTTAATTTGTACCTTGGAAGACTATGTGATTAAATAATTCAAATATTTGGGTTTCAATCTTAGTTTAGTTTACTTTGAAGAATTTTATGGAAAATTTTTTATCGAATGGTCTTCGTTTAACTTTGGGGTTTTTTTCGACAAATTTTGGAGATTAAGAATAGATTTTCTTTTCATAAAGGATTATACTTTTGTGGATTATCTGATCTCATACTAACAATTTTTTGTTTTGGGTTTTGTCTAAAGATATTGGAAATATATTGTTCTCTTTTTTGGATTAGGTTTATATCAATAAGTTGATATTAGTACTCTTAATGTGAACAAGTCTTCCTAAATACTCGTCTTTTTGAGAAAATATGAGTTTGATTAAGGAATCTAGTAAAAGATGAAAGTCTAAATGAAAATTAAGTATGTTTCATTATGATTTAGTTAAGCTCAAAAATAAATTCCTCAATGAAGAGTAACTTAAAACAAAAATCTTTTCTGTCAACTTTTCCTACTGGGGAATCGAATATCGTTTAACCCATCACACGTCTGTGATTTTCTTATGGTTAACTTTCTCCTAGACATGTTTACTATCACTCTTCTTCAGAACATGACCCTTTGTTTTTTCCTCCATATCCATGTTTTCCTACATGGAATCCTAGTATGGGTTAACTTGGGTGACCTTTGTACTTTTCTTTCATTATTTTAATGTGATTGTTTTACTGAATCTTGTTCTGATGTGTGATTTTCAATGATGTTTCCAAGCCCAATTTTAAAATTGCGAGGACACAATTCCCAAAAGGGGGGAAGGATGTGACACCCCAGGTAAATAAATAATATGACATTTTCACATTTATCCATATTTGTGAATAAACTATTTATATTGTTTTAAAGAGGAAGCTATGCTCGATAGCGTACCCAATACGCAACAACATGTTTCTTGGGAATCTTACGTTGCACTCAAATAATAAAATAATATTATTTTAAATGGTAGTAAATGCCTAGCCGTTGTAATGGTGGGAATTAAAAGAACTAACTACAAAATTATTATATATGTTTTTCAAATATTTTTACTTTTTACAATAAATGTTATTGGATTAAAAAATTCGAATGAATACAATTTTATGCGTAAACATTCTAATATTCATTAAAAGGTCGATTAACCGCCTTTTGATGGCGAACCTCTTTTAAATCCACTTTTTGAAAATTTTATGTTTTATATCTGACAAAATAAAATTCTTATTTAGAATCAAGACCTCAAAATTTACTTTGTGTAAATTGTTGGTATTTTTCCGATAATGTGCATTTTTTAATGAATAGTGAAAAATGTTGTATATTAATTCAAAAACTCGTTTTAATCTAATTTATTTATATGATTAGATTATCTTTTGAATTGTTTTTAATGGGAAATTAGAATATATTTTTACCATTTAATCCAATTTTGGTCTTTGGGATTAATTTCATTTTGAAATTGGAGTTAAACTACGGTCAATCATTTGATATATATTGTTTCATAAAACCACGATATTTGTTCTGACAGTGGGAATTAATTTTTAAATTAATTAATCTAACTTATATGTTTTTAAATCTTTAAAATAGAAATCTTTTTTGAATTTGGAATATCAAATATAGCTTAGGGTGAATTTTTGGTATTTTTCGGAAAAACTTCAATTTTTGATAAATAGTGAAACCACTAAGTGGGTGTTTAAAAACTAATTTTTCGTTTAAATGAAACATTACCACTTCTATGATGTGAATTTCAAAAATCCGACATACATGGTTGTAATTAGGATGTAAAATGTTGTTCAATGGGATTAAAATTAGTTTTTGGTGAATAGTAACTTTTAAGTTTTTAATCACGATTAGGGGTAATTAGTGTAATTTAAGGAAAAAATAATGTTTTAATAATATGAAATGACCTTGAAACATGTCCTAACCTTATTGGTTGGGTCATGGTCGACCAAGACAATCCATGTGTCAACTTGGGGACCCCATGGAGCCACTTTGGTAGGAAAATGACATTAAAACCTTTTTATTTAAAGTTAAAATTAAAAGGTCACAAACATGTGTTGTTTTACTAAAACAATTTTTACATGGGGTTATAAAAGTCATATATTTGACTATAAATATTAATTAGAATTCTAAAACGATTTCCTACATCATGATATTTGTTTTATAATTTTTAGGCATTAAATAAATTAAATTATTTATGACACCATGATGATGCAGCGATTATCTCAATATTTAACGATTTAAATAAAATAAAAATATAATGTAAAATATAAGACCTAAAACTGTCCAAAACCTATTGGATGTGCGTATTTAGAACTATTATCACGTTATCCTAGAAATATATAATTTTGGGACCTTTAAAATCTGAAATGCATTTTATAATAATGTTACTTTTCAAGACTTTCCAAGAGTGCCCCTCCTCTCCTCTTATAAAAGGCCCCCTCCTTTACCACCTTACCCACACGTCCAAAGCCTTTGGCTCGGCCAAACCCTATCAATTTTGTCTCTCAACATCCCTATCTTACTCCTAGAATACTAACATTGGGCTGAAGTCTTTCCAAGGATGCCTTTGAGCTCAAATCAAAAAAAGTTACCCGATTTAAAGGTAAAGTCTTCCCTAGTGTTCTTTTGTTTTATTTTGCTTCTCCAACCCCCTAAACTTTTTTTATTACATTATTTTGTTACAAAACCAGTATCTTAAATATACCAGGATGTTCTTATAAGAAGTATTAGATCTACACATACACACACATCCATCTAATGGTTAAATAACATACTGTTTCTGTGGGTGGCGAATTACTGCCCCACGAAACAATGATTGCTCAATATTCATTTAACACCTTCAATGGTGGCCATTATTATGTCACTTTATTTTATATATCATATATATGATATTTATGTTTTATATTTTCTTATGTATTTTATATTTAAAAGATACCTTTATTCTTTTCATGTTGTGAAAACGTGATAATTTCATATGAGGAAGTGTGGACTATCGCCCCCTCAAGTGATGTGACTCGTTCAAGCAATACATGGAATGTATAATGAATGAAATTAATAAACCTATGTGACCTATATAACATATATATTATACTGTAATTATAATATATATATATATATATATATCCTTTTATAATTCCATTAATATGACATGAAAAAATGAAAGTAGCGTTCATGCGTACGTACGGCCTACCGTCTCCATGAACGATGCTTTTCGTTTTTTATCACCAAATGATATGGAATAGTATAAAAGGAATATGTAATGGATATATATGAAATTTTAATCATTAATACTATTCTGGAAATTATTTACTTATGACTACATGGGAAATCATTTTTCAAACAAGTTCATTTTTGAATAATGTACCAAACATCGGCAAAAACGTCTGATATGAACTAACATTATTAAAAAATTATTATAACATTATAATATGTGATATGAACTGAATAATAATCTTTAAAGTTGGACCTTAGGAAATTATAAATTGACCAATGTTTATTATTCAGGAATATAATGAAATGAACAAGACAAGTCGGACTTGAGGTAAGAGATCCTACCTCTCTCTTTTTTTAAGTACACTCTTTTATGTCATTCTTTTAAGCTCATATTTTTTATGATTGGGATGTTCTTTTATATTAATATTACTGTAATTTTTATGTTCATTTGATGATAGACCCTATTTTCTCTCATCAATCCATTTTGGAAGTTTTAATTGGCACCGTTATGCTGCCAAAATTTCTTAAGGGGCTTTTTATCTCACTTCATGTTTTCGTGAGATTCATGCTACATTTCCCAATATTTCCATTTGAGTGGTGTATGTACTGTCCATTATTCTACTCTTTGTGTAACATAATTTCGTTTATGAGAATTTACATCAATTATGTATAGTCCTTCTTTCATGGGGTGTTGGTTTCTAAAGTTACCCAAATCGGTAAGGGAACCATTCACCCACCTCTTTTTAAAAGACTTCTTTTGTTATGTCTTTTAATTTTCTTCTTATAATGTGGGGATATGTTCCTATATATCCTTATTTCCGTAAATTTTATGTCCAAGAGATCATATACCCTTTATCTCTCTCATCAACACATTTTCTAAAATTTGATGTGACGTCGTTAGGCTGTCAAGAAAACATATTAACCCAATTTCGATTTCTTTGGGTACTACATATAGTTATTGAATATGCCATCCTTTGAATATGAGTGAATGAACATTGATTATTTTACACTTAATATCCACTTATATTGGGTTTATTTATATTTATCACACATAATTATGAGATTTATTTATCCTTAATTTAATGATATCATCTTTATAATGGATTTCATCTCAATTTACATTTCCATTGAGACATCATTGTTGTTATGCACCAATTCACTCTTATATGGTGTATATAATATCCTTTGGAATATTATATCATGAATCCCTTTATTCTAATGATATTATAAATTTTTGATTAAATGTTATTCCTCAATTATTTTATTCAAGTGTCTCTCAATTTTTTAAAAACCCTTTAACTAAAATATCATTTTAATTGTTTTAAGGATTTAATCTAATAAATATTTCTCATTATTATCCTTGTTTTCAAAAAAAAATTAAAGATATATTTATATGGATATTAATGGTTTAAAATGTAAAAAACATCAATGTGGTATGAGACACTTTGATTTAAAAATCTCTTTATTAAATGTTTTAAATGGTTTTGAAAATGGTTTTTTAGAATGGATTCATTATTTCAATATCATAAAATGTTATATTATTATAAAAATGTTGGAATGTTATCCTTACTTTACGATTAAGTTATGTGCTATAATTATGTTATGGTTTTTGGGCATTATTATGAAGACGGGTGGTTCCGTGATAAACTAAGGGAGGGTGAGCCCGATATATCTCTCCAATGCATTGGTTAACGCGAAGGGGTTAAACGTTAAGGTTTCTCCTAGGAGATTTAGGGAATATATTGTGATGGGTTATTCCAAACGTTACCAAGAGGGTTACTCCCTATGTAAGAATGTTATGAATGCCTCAAGTTACCTTTATGCCTTATGATTTCTATGATTTATTCATGATTTGATGAGGTATGTTAAAATGATTATGTTTTATGAGTAAAGAATGATTTCATACATGGAATAATGTTTTCCTTTCGTACTTTTATATCCATTACTGAGCTTTTTATGCTCATCCCAAGTTTATGAAATTTTTTTCATAGGTCAAGGAAAAGGTGCATGATGTGATGGTAGTGTCAAGGAAGTGTCAAGAAAGAATCCATGTTTTATTTTAAATATGTTTCTGTTGGTGAAAAAAAAACAAATACTATCTTTTATGTAAACAATTTTTTTAAATGTTGAATTTCATTCATGATTTATGATCTAATTCTCTAAAACTGTATACCTGAAAAGATCCTCAATGTGAATTATTCATTTAATTAAATATTAAGTAAGGTTTAGGGATGGGGCCTAATAATAACCTTCTAATGAAAATGGGTTTTATATGAATTACAGAAGAAATATCGCATTTAAGAGAAATGGGCTTCGTTTATATTTTATCATTTTATCATGGCATAGAAAGTGAAAAAAAGTTGGTATCATAAGAAAATTATCATGGTATAACCCCTAAAAAATCATCATTTCTCATAAAAATCACTTCATCATAAACACAATCCTTTTTTTACAAATAAGATGAATGGTATATCTACGTCATATCTCTAAGAAATCATACGTAACATAAAAGGATATCATATTAGAAGAAAACTAATTTTTGAAAGATTATTTGTAACATTTCTTGAGTAAAATAACATTTATTACAAAATTAAATTTTAAAATAGGAAATTCCTAAAATATTATGGAAATATATTTTTTTACATAAACTCAAAAACATATAAATTAGTTTATAAAAATAATTTACAATATTTCTTGATAAAATACCCATTCCACTTTGAGATAAAACGATTTTAAAATATAAATAATTTTTAAAATGATTTTCTCTAAAAAATAACCTTTAAAACATATAATGGAATCTTAAAAAAAATTATGTTGTAATGATGGTGGGAAATTTCCTTGACGGTTTACACATTAATAAAATTATAACATACACATTTTCTATAATAGACATAGGATCATTGTTTTTAAAATGACATTAATATTAATTTTAATTTTTTTAATGTAAATTTTATTTAAAATGTCTTTAATAAATCATTTAGGTTGTTAAATTTTTTAATTTATTTATAGATAAATTTATATAGAAGAAAAAATAATTTTTTTACCAGGGAGTGAAATAAAGATAGTTTACATTAAAAACTTATTTGTGAATCCTGAGTACATTAAGAGAGTAAAATTAATGTAAAAGATTTATTTTCGTGAAATAACCAATTGATAATAAAATTCATGAGTTTTTTGGGAGTTATAATATAATTTTTCATTATTGGAAACATTATCATAAATAATCTCTAAAAATGATGATAATTTTATATTCAAATATTTAACTTTGGTTAATTTTAATTGTAATCCCAAATAATGAATAAAATTAAATAAATCTTACTATACAAGGAGAATAAAAAATCATGATTTTACTTGTAAAAGGGTCATTACATACACCTCATAAATGATGATAGTTTGATAGAATAATATATATTCCAAAGACAAGAAATTGAGACAAAAACAACTTACCCCATTGGTAAATTCTGAATCATAAACCCTATGAAAGAGATATCCTGAAATATATATGTAAATATTCCTAGTTTTCAGAGAATCATCATAAAATAAATTTATATAAAGTATATATGTCACCTAAATTAAATATAAGGTGAATATGGCATGTGTGACATGGAAAATAAATGTGATATAAAGATCTCATAAATTATGTCCTGAATTTATTTCATACATGTTCAAACATCTTATATAATAAATATATGTTTATTTTAAATATATTAAATAAGCACACTCATTTGTATCATACCATATAATATTTACTTATGACATTTTCATACAAGTTTATCAATAATTCATTGTTAAAATCTCATTTCAGAAAATAACATCTTCTTTTTATGTTTTGATTAGTTTTTTTAGTACACTTTATTTGGTCATTGTTACAAAATGTTCAAATTTTTTCATTTATATAAATATCATATATATTCTATAAATATTTTTTTATAGTAATCAATTAATTTCATAGATTGAACCATAAATATACAGTTTAAGAAGATGGTAAGTTGTACATATGTTTGAATGTTGTTTCCATTTTCTGGATTGTTTTTAAAAAATTAATATAAATAATATTAAACCATTATGTAAATTTTTTAATGCAATATATGTCTAATATTTTTATTTACACATTTCTTAATTAACTTATATATAATTTTTACATGATAAATGAATCAAATCGCTTTCGTGTGGTTGTTGTATATCGTACACATGAATGAAATTATTATTTTCCCCCAAAAAAAGTGAGATGATATATAAAATATTATAATTTAAAATGTAAAATATTATCATAATTGACATATTTAGTCATTAAGTCTATAATTATATCAATACTTTGGGGTGATTATGGATAATTATTATCATATGTTAATGAGTTAGTAGTCCACCGTACCCACGAATGATGATTTCATATTATATTTGATAGAAGTGGATATAGATAGGAGTTATTAAATTTAAAAAATTATTATACGGGTTATATGTGTTTTTTATATCATCTTATTTGAAGGATATTTTTATTAGTCGGATGAAGATGTAAAACAAAAACTCATTGATTAAAACAATAAATCTTCTTCTGCCAACCTCTTTTGGTTTAACCAAAATAATTCGTATATATTCATTATGATAAAATATGGTTATAAAACCAGGGTAGGGAATTATGGATATTTTTGGATAGGTAATAGACAAACCAAGGGGGTTTTTAACTATAATAGGAGTAGGGGGGGCTTTTATAAGTAATGCGAGTGGAAAAATTAGAATTTTTGAAAAGAATATACTGTACCCTTTTTGTAACATTCCATAATGATAAAAAATAGTGAATCATATAACCATATAGGATATAAGTCCAAAATATATACAGAAAAATGGATAATATACATGTTTTAGCTCATTTACCTCTTTTCATTTTTGTTCAACCCCCGATCATTTCATTTTATCCATAATTTGGAGAATTTTTTTTAATTCATTCATTATGGTAAATAATTATGTTGGGAAAAAAATATAATATTAAATAATATTATTCCAAATATGTTATCTATTTTTTCATAATTTAAATCATTGAAGTGGAAAATTTTTATTTTTAAATAACCATGCAAATGCTACATGAAAAATATTTTCTAAAGAGAGAATATTCAAATATATAAACAATTTTTATAAAAAAAACATTGAAAATGATTATAGTGAATTAAATATATTAATTTATATATAATTGTATAAATTTTACATTTAAACGCACATTATATATATTTAATTTTTTAAATGGTTTTATAGAAATTAATATTCTTTATAAAAAAGAGTATTTTCACCATTAATGAAAATATTAATCATCTTAGAAAATTCTAAAAATTCCCCAAAAAATAATTTTGAAATTATTATTGAAAAAATTATTTTTAATTTTTCAAAAATATTTTTTAAAAGTGGAAATAATTAATTTTCCAAAAAAGCTCACAAATGGCATGAATTTTTTTTTTTGAAAAATAATATTTTATAGAATAAATGTTGATTTATTATTATCTTTTATATAGAAAATGAAAATTTTTAGTTTTAAAAACATGATTGAATATATTATATATAAAATTCAACATAACATCACACAAAAAGTTATTTTCTTAATTTATTTCGGAAAAACGCATTTATGTGGATAAAAATGGATTTTTAGAAAAATATTTACTATATTTTCAAGTGGTTAATTATTATCATTTATAAATAGTTTTTTAACAAAAAAAATAATTTTATATACATGTTGAAACAATATACTTTCCAAATTTAGTTAATACAAATCATATCCACCATTCAAATAGCTAGGTGATAACTATCATATTAAATTATAAATTTTTTATTGTATTTCACATTTGATTTAAATATTGGGTTTCATTAAAAAAAATTTAAACTCAATATTTCATTAACAAAAATAAATTTACTGATTCTTGTAATAAAAAATATGAAAAGTAGAAAATTTCATTATAATAATATTTCACAGAATCACAGGGAGTAAAATTATACTATATTAAACAAATTGTGTCCTTACAATTTGAACTTGTGATTGGTAATCAAAGTTTTAATATTTGAAAATACCTTTGTGGGAATCCCATGTCATAAAAAGAATTAACAAGATTTCCTACTAAAAATTGTTAATGATATGTGCAAAAGTTTTCTAGAATAACACATAGTAGGTTTAAAAATAAGAGAACATGGGCAGGAAGTGAAGATTTTGACATTGTGAGAAAATTGTAATGTCTAAATAATTAAAGAGATTGACAATGTTCACTGGTCACATGATAGTGAATGATCATGAAAAAATCATTAACCATAAAACCATAAAAATGATTTTCTAAAAAGGTTACTAATATCATTAGAAAGAATTTTAAAAAGAATAATTTTTTGTTTAAGATCATTTTCCTATAGTTGGGTATTTTTTATGAGACTATATAATTAATTGATTTAATTCCATTTCATTAGATGTCATGACCCGTCCCTCGGGGCCCATGCTTTGACTATCCCAATATCTACTTTCAAAGGCCAGGGGCTGGATACTAGCACTAGAAAGGCATATCCATAATACGGGAAGGCATTACCTTTTAACTTATATAGACACACAATCCAAGAACACATAACGAAAAAACCACGAATTATACTAATGTAGTAAAAGTATGATGAATGTATAAGAGTTATGAAAGTAAAAGGGGATGGAATACAAGACCAACTGAAAAGGATAAAGTATAAATTAAAAGTAAAAAACAGATCATAGATCATCCACCATGGATCCTACATAAACGGTAGGAACATATCATCCTCACAGATCACAACGTCCTCTCAAATAGTCCACCTTTAAACACCATCCTATCATGGCTTCCTAAAGCTTGATCAATGATGTATGTTGTCTGAACAAGACAAAACAAGGTGCGGGCATAGCCCATCCAGGGTTTAGTATAACGATACTCAGTATGGACCCCGAGACCCACTTAGGTCTCCTAAAGTTCTGAGAAGGAAAAACCAAAAAGCATGAATCCAAGACTACTTTGGTATATGGCCATACATATACCTATATTATCAAGATATACTCATCTCATTCATGAGGAAATAATAACACAAAGGTAACACCACAAATGTTGAAATACCACACAGGTAACACTATAGAGATAGAAGTACCACACAGGTAACACAACGAAGACAACACCACAATTGAATATCTACCATATAGGTAGAACAACAAATCAAGAGGTACCATATAGGTAACACCCCAAAGTTAACACAAAAAAGGTAGAATTACCACATAGGAATTACCTCAAAGATAGAAGTACCACATAGGTAACACCATGAAGACCACACCACGAAGCTAAAACTACCACACAGGTAACACCACAAAGATTGAAGTGCCACACAAGTAAAATTCCCAGCTCACAATCAGGTATAACTTAATTATAGAAATACATACGATTAATTGTAATTCTAGATTATCTTATTCTGATATGTATCACTATTTTTGTCCAACACAGGATCAAAAGGTATCGAACCCCCGCTGACCCCTACAGGATCTAACCCACACCAGAACGGTATGCGCTGACCCATATAGGATCGATTTTCAATGACCCACACATAATTTGAGGGGTGATAACCCACATATTATCTATATATGTTTACCAACAAAAGATCAAAGTTATTTCTTCACGGAGAATCCTTTTACAGGATTAACCACACCCGGTGCGCTCGAGTTTCATAGAATCCTCCCCTTGAGGTAATGTTCGTACACCTAATTCAACTAACCACAAAAAAAGAGTATCCCAAAATACATCCTTTTCATAAGGGTTCCATCGCAACTGATGGTGCATCAATTAGACGCTTGTTCTGTGAGTTATAAGCATATTAGTTCCGAAGGACCAAGTAGATTTGGGTTCGATCCAACCCAACCATAGTCCAACTATCTCCAAAAATAATGTGGAATATACCTAAACGACTGTCTTGATGCAAGGATCATAGTACCATAGACAGTTCATAAAAAACACATTTAGTAATCAAGATATGGCCCTTTAAGTATTTTAGGATCAGGTTGGGCCTGGGTCTGGTCCGACACGGTATAACTGACCTTGAAAAGGCTGTGCCACGGTGGCTCAACCTGCTGGCCCGATGTCCCGCCCAGCTAACAAGGGGATGGCCCACTGGTGAGCGGCCTACTGGTTAGGCTGCCTAGCCGCATGAGGCTTGGCTAACAAGGGGACAAATCTGTCACCTGAGGAGTGGCCTGCACGAGGAGCCCCTGCCTAATGAGGCGCAACCTGCAAGGGGGCGGCGCACAATCCCCCAATCTAAAAAGGGGTAGAATTCCCACCCGGTATCTCGAATGTCTTGAAAGTTGTTCGGCATTGTGAAATGGTGGCACCATGTGGGTGATGCCCCAGTCACCATGGAAACTGCCGGTTCAGAGTGGGTTCTTCCTCTACTACGACTTCATCCACGAGCAATTTCTCGATGACGTTGCTATGGTCATGAAACCTCCCCTTCCATGGCCGACTGATGAGACAGTCACCTCCTTCGACCACTGTGGTTGATGAGTTGTGGCCCCATTCTCATCGGTGGTGCATGACTGGGTGGCGCACATCCTCCACAGTTGGCCGATGTAAGCCACTCCAATGACCATTGCAGCTTAGTGTTGCAACCTCCTCTTGTAGTGTGTGTTGGTTCGCCTCCTCCTTTATATCCTGTCGATGTTGTCATGCTGGAGGTTTTCCACGAAGGGCACAAGGGTTGCAAAGTATCATAGGGTTCGAGACGGGTTCGTTTGACCCAGACCCTCCTTGTTATCTCGTAATCATGAGGCAGTATTAAAGGGTTAAATAAATTTAAATGAATTTTAAAATAATCAAATCCATACATGAAGAACTATGGGGAAATGCCTACGATTGAGGATGTGGGCCGATGTTCGCTGTCCTCCACAACTAGCCTCCAATGATGTCGCTCGATCATTGATATCTGGTTTTGTGTATCAGTGTTTCCCATCAACGCTCAACGGAACCAGCTACATTCTCTAAGGGTTCGGTGTCTTGGCACATTACCAGCACTTCGTTTCTTAGAGAAGTTGTGCTGACACCCCTCCCCAAGATCCATAAAAAGAAGATTGGGGTGGTTAAGTAACAACATCAAGACTTAATGGAGGCCCATTAATTAAGATGCTTCCTAATTCTCAAATTGTTCAGTTACCTAGAAATGAAAGGCCAATCCATTTATAGGATTGAAACATTGCGGGTCCGACATATCCGCTTGTCCGTTAGAGGAGAAAAAAGGAAAAAAATTAACTATGAAATTTTTATTATGCTTATAAAATCCCCAAAACATAAAATTTTATATGGAACTACTGCGGTCGAAGTAAAGCCTCCCTTAAGAGATTCATGGAACTAAATATTTAATGGTGCCTCGTATTTTTAATCTGATCAGCGATTCAGAAGATAGAAAATAATTCTTGTGCATATACTGAACGTACCTTTAAAAAGAGCATAAATTAATCGTGGGCACATCGGGCCTCCGAATCATGTGCAGCTTATTTTTTAAGACTCCTAATAATTCTATTAAATTAAAAACATTACTTGGAAAATCTAAGTATTTATATAAGAATAATCCCATATCTTTGATATGAATTGTTCAATTTCAACATTATCTTTTACTTCAAGAGATAAAGATAAATGTTTTTTCCTGAATTAGTAGTGGATCATAAGATCCAAAATTTAATGTTAATTCATTCCATCTATATTTAGTTATCATCATAACTAAATGGTTAGAATTTGTAATCTATTATTCATAAATCATCATGTGGAAGAATAATATAGTAATTTCTAAAACCAGATCAAAATTCAACTTATGTAATTAAAATGATGGTATGCCTTATAAAACATCCAAAATATAAAATTTATAAAAAAAGTCTCCAAATTTCCCAAAATCAACTCAACATTAATACCAAAAATATCATTAACTGTCTCATTATTATAACATGAAGAATAATATAATACCTTGGTAATATATTATCCTAAATATTGGTAATAACTATAATTACAATAAAACCAAAATAAAATCTTGCATGCTTCTTCATTTATTACATAAAATAACAAATTATTCAATATATTAAATAGTTCTTATAAATTAATAAACACCATCAATGAACATAAACAACATTGTTAAAAATTTATTTAATCATTATGATTTCTTTAATACAATTAAAATTATTTTGCCAATATTGATCATTTATTTATCAATAATAAACACCATTTCCTGAACATCAGAAATATATTAATGTTTAAATTGCCTTAATTATGTTTTTTCCATAAAACATTACCCTTAAATAAAAAAAATTATAGTCTATAACTATTATTACATATATTATTGGAATTATTTAAAGAAAAAAATCAATTGAAAAATCGATATATATTTTAGGATTCATATAACATAAATCTTGAATTCACTTACACAAAAACATAAATCATTTTTCTTCATTCATAATCCATAAAATATGTTTAATTATATAACTCCTCATTAACTGTTTCATAAAATATGAGAATTGAATCATATATTAAAATTCATAAACCATAATTTAATCACACTTCTCATGTTCAACATAAATAATAATGTTATAATAGACTAGACGTTTTATATTTCATTTGTGGTATAAACCACTTTGATGATTTCCTTTATGATATCTCCCCATATAACATCAATTTTTATAATTCACAAAATTTCAAAATTTATAACATTTCCCCATATATGATTAAATAGGTAACCCATTATTCTCATCCATTAAAATAACAAGAATTTTCAATTTTTCTCAAAAATTACATACTATATGTTCTTCTCCTCATATAAAACATATTTTAATTCCATTTAGTCATCACCAATTATTATTCTTCCCAAAATATTAGCATCCAAAAAAGTGAGTATTATTTCTTCCATTGTATCCACCACCCAATCTATCAACAATCTCCACCATTATATTCTTCAAAGATTATATGAGTCAGTTATGGTGTAAGTTTCTAATTAGATATCATGATGACTGATTTGGAATAATAAAAATATAATTACATGTAGTAATGATCCAATTTGGATTCCCATAAACACATTATCTATCACATTCATAATTAATCCAGTTCCCAATGATTCCCTTAATTGACTAAATCCAAATAGTATAGTGTGAACAAAAATATTCATAGTGTAAAACCATATAATCCTGAAAAATAACTTATAGGATGTACAAATAGTGACAAATTCTTTAAAAATTCTGATATCTTTCATTAACCATTGTCATTAATTTTCATTATATAGATGCACCTTGATGGTTCGAAAAGTGTTTATGAATTTCAAAAATATAACCTCCAAGTGTTTCAAACCATGTGTGTAGTAAGGCATGTTTTCATACACCAAGTAATGATTGAGTCCATATCAATGTTACCTTTTCATTGTTATTACACAAAAGAATATATGTGTTGGATCCACATCAATTTTTATTATCTAGAAAAAGATTTAATTTCTTATAACACGTTGTTCCAACCTTTACCAAAATTATAGGACATTTTTCCTATACTTTTATTCATCCATAACTTATCATTTTCTATATCATTAGACATATCAATATAAATATTCTTTTTCTTGTTTCTATAGTTTTCTCATCCAAGATTATAAAGGTTAACTAAATGTATCTTCTGACACTAACTATAGGGACACCGTATTATCATACATATGTATTACTTCTTCTAATATGAATATACAATACATTTTCTAAACACATTCCTAAGGACCATAATATATTAGTGTATTTAGAGACTATAAAAACAATATTATTATTTCATGAATGATCATAAAAATATCCAACAAATATCTTTTAATATTTTACTCTTAAAAATAAACTACCTAAAACTTTCGTCAAAACATAGGTATGGAAACATAATAAAAAGTGATTTCAGATATATAATAATGGAAACATTGGAGTTATGTAAACATCACATAATGGTATGTTTATATGAACATGATCATAACATATGAAAACCATACCACACATATAAAATATTTTTATCCTATTTCATGTTATAAATACATATAGTTCATAATAAATGATTCATATTGAAATTGATGAACATGACCCATGACAACATAACATTTGAAGAAGACATAGTATTTTGGTATACACATATGCATAATTTTTTTTATAATTTTTATGGATCATTACCATGTCTATCATAGTGGAATGGGTTCACTCCCAAATATATAATAATTTTTATGGTTCACTACCAAGACTATCATAGTGGAAACAATAACTTACTACTTTTTTTCAATCATGATTTCAACCCATTTTAAATAATGATATATAAAATATTACATAATGTGTTGGATGGAGATATAAGTACCGACTATTATATAATCCATATATTTTTGTTCCATATGATCTTAATAAATTAACCATATTAGAAAACTTTAAAATAAATAGATTTCATAGGCATTATATCATATAATTACTCATACAAAAGGAATATAGTTCATTTACATTTATTTATTTCATTATATGAAAACCCTTGAAAAAAAGTCAGTTTAATACTAATTTTATTATGTTATAACTTGTAGAATATAATTGAATTCCATTAATATATTATCATCATAAATATAAACCATCATGATAAAGAATAATAATGTTATCCTTGGATCATATCCATAATGAACAATAGGTAACATCAAATTATGTCATCTAATATGGAAAATTATTTTGGGGATATGAAATATTGTTTTTGAGGAAAATAATTTTTTTTGACAAATGATATTTTTAAAACTATAAATTCATTAAATATTGTGGAAATAATATTTATTTAAAATAACATTGAATACAAATAATGGAAACATAAAAATTTATTTAAAATAATTATTGATGAAAATATCCATTCCACTTTGAAAAATTAATTTTTTTATAACATAAAATTTTTATCAAAATCATTTTCTTGAAATAACATATATGAACATAAAAAATTATATTTAGAACATTATGTGTTAATGGTGGTACAAAATTTTATTCAAGTAGTATATGTTAAAATAATGACTTCTTTTACATTTTTGGTAAAATCTAAAAGGGACCAATTTTTTAGACTTAAAGAATATTCAATTTATTAAGAAAATTAAAAAAGGGTAAAAATATATTACATTAATAATTTGGAAATTGTGAAAAAAAAAATTCAATAGATCATTTAAAATCATGGATATGGAATAGAAAATGAGTTTCTGTCCAATGAGAGAAATAAAGTTGGATTTATTTAATTTTAAAAAAAAAAACATTACATAAAGAATGTAAAATAAATGGAAACATTAATTATATCTATATAACTAACTGATAATTAAATTCTTTATTTTATGGAGATATATATTCTATTTTTTATTCCTTGTAAGAATAATCATCTACAATCCTGCTAAACGATTACATTTTGACACAAAACTATCACCACATTGGTAATATTCAAATTTAAGACCAATGAAAGAATAATATAAAATAAAACATAGAATATTATGAGAAAAATAAATAAATTATATTATATGTCAAATGGGATTTTTTTACACACATCACAAAATAATATAGATGCATAACATAATGTATGTCCCAAATAAGACAAATTAATACCAAAATCCCTTTCAACGTCGGTAAAATTTGGTCCATAAATTGTACGAAAGAGAGATCTTAAAATGTATTTGTAAAATACACATAATGTTAATAATAATCATAATAAAATATATTTTTGGTATGTATATACACCCCATAAATGAGAAACATGGGGAATATGGATTGTATATCACATAACTAAAAGTGAGATAAAAATATGTTACCTTATGTCTCAACATCATTCGTACAAATTAAAACAAAATTTATTAAAAATATAATTTTATTATAATTTATTAAAGAACTATATTCTTATTTTTCATACATTATATGATTTGATTATGAATTTTTATTACATGTTTACCAATAATTCCTTGTTAAAATCACATTTTAGGTTATAATTGATTTTTCATAGATGTTTTGATAAAATATTTTTCCACCCATAAGTTGATCAAGGTTTCATAATATATAGAATTATAATAATGATATACTATAATATTTATTTTTTAAATTATGTATTTTGAGTTATCAATTAATGTTATTGATATATTTTGAAATCCACCTTTCATGGAGATAGTTGGTCATACGTATAGATGCATGTTATTTACATTTTATAAAAGAATTGAATGAAGGAGTGTTATGTAATATATTACCATTATAGATTCATTTTATGTAATTTATATCCCAAATATTTATTCAAACCCATATTTATTACCTTCAAGGTAATGCGTACATGATTAACTAATCATATCTATTCACAACTTGATATCCTCCAAACAGATGAACAATGTTATCATATTCCAATGGAATTTTCTATAAGAGGTTAATTTGATATTATAATTATAGAAGTATAATAATACAATAAATATCATATATTCACATTAAATAAACATTTATATCTATCAGTGATGGCGATTATGGAAAATGAATTACATCAGTTAGCGAGGTGCTAATCTTCCATATACACGAATAACGATTTTGCTTCCCATTTGATGGAAGAGGATATGTATATAAGATATAATATTTAAATAATAAAATCTTATTATATGATTTTTAGTTTTTCAATTATATCATAATAGTTGGAGTATATTTTAAGGAGCTAGAAGATGATTTTAAATAAAAAACATAGTTTAAATCGTTACCTCTTTTTTGGAAACCCTCTTCTGGTTTAATCTATACTATTACTAGAATGATTTTATTTTGAAAAAATTGGATTAAAGGTATAATGGATGGATTTAATAAATTTATTTTGGTATTATTTTATTCAAACCAATGGGTTTTTATGTTTTAGTTGGAAAGTAGAGGGGTATCCTTTTTAGAGTGATGTCAGTGGAATAATTTCATTTTTTTGATATAAAATGTTATGAAATTTATTTTCACTAGAAAAAACATCCAAAATGGGACATTACAAGACCTTATAGGTAATATTTTCGAAATATTTCATGCAAATGAGTAGGAAAAAACTTTTTAGGTCATCTTTCCCATTATTTTATAGTTAAAGCCTTATAAATCAGTTTTAACCTGAACCACAATAATTATTTTTTACAATTTTCGTTACGGTAAAAAATTAAAGTGGCCTAATTAAATAATATTAATTATTCTGATTCGAAATATTTAATCCATTTTTATAAATTACATTCACTAAAGTTAAATATTTTAATTTCAAATTGAACTCCAGATGAGATAATAGAGATTTTTTCAATAGAGAAAATATTGAAATGTTTAATAATTATTTATATAAAAATAAAATATGAAATTGATTATAATTAAATAATTAAGATTAATAGATATATAAAAGAACTAATTTTACTTTTGAAACTATCTTAAAACATTTTTTTATTCTTCTAAATTCCAAAATTAAAATGAAAAATCTTAATCAAAACAAAAAAATCATTATTCCTCTAATTGTTTATCTTCTCAAAAATTCTAAACATTCACCATATGATAAATTTTATATGATAGTTTGATGAATGTAAATTTTATTGTTTTAATTTTATTTTCAAAATTGGATAAATTAATTTGTAAACAAGCAAGTAAAAAGAGAAAAAATTGGTTTTTTAAAAAATATTGTTTTAAGTGTAATGATGGATTAATTGTTATATCATTTATAGAATCCAAATAAGTTAAATGTTAATCATTATATTGAATATATATATTTAAATTTAATTAAAATCATTCACCAAAAAATATTTTTAAATTTTATTGATGTATATGTGTTTTTTTCTATAAATAATATTTTCTGAAAAAGGTTTCATTTATTTTCAAATATTTTTTTATTTATATATTTTTTTAATTTCTAAACAATGGATTTATTTTATAAAAGTTTCTAATACATTTATTTTCAGAATTTAGTTTTTCTTATTTATATGTTATGTTCAAATATCTTGGTGATGACTATCATATTAAATACCCATATTTTAATTTTTTTACAATTTTTTTAAATGAGGAATTGTATTGTGCACAAGATAGAAACACTATTTCATGAAATGCAAGATAAAATTAGTGATGCCTATAAAAAATTATATAAACAAGGTTATAATTATTTTAAAAATATATTTTCAAGAATCATAGGGTGTTACATTTTGGATCTATTGACAGTATTTATTCTCATATTGAAGTTCTCAGGGATGCATTGAGATCCTTTGAGTAACTAAAATATCATTGGTTATGTACTGAATATTACTCTCATCTCACTTTCTTTGATAGTTTTTGATTATCATGCAATTGTTTTATTTTGATATTTTTTTTATTTGAGGTTTTATTTTTTTCCTTGTGCATTTTTTCCATAAACTCTCCCATATTAGATCCCATGTGGATGGTTGCCGATATTTTTGAAAGCTGTTAGTTGTATATGGAAATATATAAAAATTGAATAATTTAATGTTATTTTATATAAAACTGATCATATAATTTAATATTAAAGCCTTAATTTAGTCTATTGAGCAGTTATTTTAATTTTCAATGTGTGTATGGGTGTGATGAATTACATTTAAATGTATTTGGAAACAAAATAAGAATGTACAGAAAAAATATTTGGATTTAAAATGAAGGAACTAGAGAATTAATTTCATGATATGTAAGGGATGAAAGAATTTATTAGTTTGTAAGTGGTATTTTTAAATGAAATAATTGATGTTTTTGATCAAACCCATCAATTTCAATGTTTTTTAATTGAATGAATTGTTTTGAAACATGATATAGGGATGCTTGAAATCTTTATCTAAAATGGGTAATATTGATTAAATTGAATGATAACCCCATAAATGTTTTATTTATCTTCAATATCGTGTATGCATTTGTATTTAGTTGGGAAGAACACATGCTGGGAATGTATTATCTATAAAATGATATTAATTAATGATTAAAATTCTATATATACCATTTTGAGTGTTGGGTTATTAGTATTTTGGATATTCTCTTCCCACAAGTCCTAGAATAAGGAATGTGTTCACAGTAAGATCCATACATCATTAATATGTGTTATAATCCCAATATTAATATTACATCAGCAATCATTGTCATGGTTCTATAACAGAAAATTATTTAAAGTGAAAATGATTTACTCATGTGTGGTTTGATTTAAATGCATAATCATTCTTATTATGATAAAATTTATAATATATGATTATTATTATAGAAATTTACATTGATAAACTTTTTATATTATCTGTTTAAATGTTTTAAAAATAATATTTACATTTCAACTCTAAAAATATTTCCGTGCAATATATTATTTAAAGTTAAGTAATGTGTCTTTGGGTTGTATATTTCTATATTAAAAGCTTTTGTGAGGTACTAAAAAGATATGTATCTTAGAACTTATATATTAATTCATGATTTTTTAGATTTTATGATTCTAGTTGTAGGAAAGTTGAATTCATCACTTGAATTTAGTTGATATTCTTGATTATCAAACCTTGGATACTGGCAGTGACCCATGGAATGTGTGATCCACATGTCACATAGAGTTACTGGGTTGATATCTAGCTGTAACCTTCTAATTAATTAGGTTAGAGTACAAATTTATAAACATGAATATATATTCTTAATATTTTTCACCATTTTTAGTGTTTGGAATTAAAAATATTTATCATTTTATATCATCAAATTTTCATTGATATTTTTATTTGTGGAAAAATCATTTCATAGGGTGATTTTAATTCTTTGTCTCATGTGTCCTAACCATGTGGATCAGAAATTCAATTTAGGCCCTATGGGTTTTAGTACAGATGATATTTAGGAAGATTATTTATTTTGGTTTATGACATCCATGACATTTAAATTTCTAGGAGAAGTTTAATTTTTCTTGGCATAGTTAAAATAAACAGCAGATTTCACTTTCCAAAATTAATGATTAATATGTTGTAGTTGGAAGTTATCTTGATCATGTGTTGTTGATGAAACACACTCATATTTTTTTTAGTTTCAATAAAATAACAATTTTTTTGTGAAATCACAATTTTATTTTCATTATTTATTCTCTGAAAAAATTAATCATTTGAAAAGATCATAGATAAAATATAGCCTTTCCTACGAGATCAAACAAAAAAAGGAAAAAAATCCATAGGATTAATGGTACCTAAAATTAGGGTTTTAATATTTTTGCTAAGTCTTTAAAAATTAATATATTGTAATATATTAAATATAATATAAGTATGATCAATTACATGTTATAATAAGAATTATGTTTTGTTGTAATTATATGCTGACATAGATAAACTCCCCAAAAAGGGGGAGGAAATTTTTTATTTTGTAAATTTTATAACTCATTTTGTTGGTTACATTTTAAATGTTAAATATTTATATTACTGGAATAAAACATTATTAAAGTAACTTGTTAAATATGATGGATTTTCATTCCATCAGACAATATTTACATCATTATAAAATATATAGAATAATAATCAAAAAATTATATATGTATTTTAATTTTCTATGTAATGTTTGATAAATTTATTATCCTAATTTTTCCAAATCATCTATTTTTTATTAGATTTAAAATATTACATTCTTCATAAACTTATTTGTTTTTTATAATCCATACCATAATGTTTCAACACTGTAAAAAAAATTTATTGACATATTATTTCATTCAATAATTATTTATATTCAAGTAATCATAATATTTCTTTATTTTACAGTGATATTAATTTCATGAAGTCATTTGATATTTTACTACATATCTTTAGCCTCTCATGAAGAGAGGTTTCTTATTTTTTAGTGTCTTATATCATACACTAGGAGATAACAAAATTTCATTTGAAAATTCTCATGAATCATCTCCATAATAATAAAAAGACTCATATGTATTGATAAATAAATTACTATGGGATTAATAATATAAAAACTATATCATATATATTTACTTACTTCCTTAAAAACTATTCAAAATCTATTTTAGGAAATATTTATTTTTATAGTTCTCGATAATGGATTCCCTACAATTTCTTGTTGAACATAAAAATGGGGGACAAATATGATAAATATTTTCTTAACGGGGAGATATTCTAAATAATTGTTTGATGAGAGATATTTATGGGAGTGAAATATTTTGTTGTTACATAAATCTATGTTATTTTCATCTTGAGAAAATTTTTTTTTTTGTGATAATGAGTTTGTTTTTGTTTGATCTTTTTAAAGTATATGAAACATTATTTTATTGTATATAAATTGGAAGTATTTAAATTAAAATTTATTATTCTTATCAATTTTAATTTTAGGTTTTAAATTTATAAAAAGGGGAATTTTTTTGTTAGTAAATCCTTTGAATCCTTATTTTAAATAACAAAAATCTTATATAAAAATGGGATTATTTTAAGATTTTTAATATTTCATTATATACATATCAAAAAATCAATGAAATTATTTTTGGATAATTATATACACTTATATTATTTTTTATGATGATATTGGACTGGGGTGACATAGATTTTTTTCATAAGAAGATTTCAATCTTCCTTGAATCCATAAAAATTTATAGGTGATTACATTGATATAGTTATAACATAACCTAAGGTTTGCATGATATGACTGGTGGACAATATTTATAAATATAATCAATTTTTCATAGAAAAAATGAAAAAAATATATTTATTTGAATAAATATTTCTCACAATAACTTTGAAGCCAACAGGTTTTTTTTTGAGATTGTATATTTAGTAATTTTATGTATGATCTTTCCTTTTAGATCACTCTTGTGAGATAAATTTCGTTTAAAGTTCATACATTTTTTCAAAATTATTTATATTTTTGGCAACACTGATCAAAGAGATTCTTGTGTGTGGAAGTGGTATTTTTTTAAAAGTGTTGATAGATGGTCATATATTTTGTATAAATATTCATTTTCCATCTATCTGATGATGAGATTTTATGGCTTATAATTTTATACATGAAATGGAATTAAAAAATATTTTATTGGTGGATGATTTTTGTTAATAACATTTTATACAAGGAATTCCATGCATGGAAAGGGTTATACAGAGTCAAGTAAAATATTCCCATTCCACTTTAGGTTAAAATAAATACCTATCATTTAGGATGTTGTTTACCTTTTATTATGTCCTTTACATGATTGAATGTATTGTCAAAAAAGGAATCCATTTTTTTCTATTTCTATTATGCGAACATAGGTTTTTCTTATATCATTCCCCACTTTTTATATCTATGTATTAGAAATCCATTGATTTATTTATTTTAGTGTTTAGCTTATTTATATTTGAATGCTTGTTTTTAATTTTTATCTTCTATAGAATATTAAACTTTAATGAGTAAACAAAATGTAGTTGGTTTTTTACTACATTTTAACAACTTATTATAGTTTATCTTAATATCTTTTACAATGACAACAAATATCTCACATATATTTATATTTATTAATACCATAAATATTTAATATTTTTATTATTATGGTTATATATGTTTTATCTCCAATACTATTCATTTTACATTATGAATCTATTTTTATAAATTTTTTATTAATGTGGGATTCTTTAAAACTACTAAAAATCGTAAAATGTTATTACATTCTACATCTATGTATTTTTGTGTTCTCCACTACAAATTTCTAGTATAATATAATTTTATTTTTAAGTTCCATTATTAATGGTGGTATTTAAATAATTTTATTTGACTATATTTTTTAAGGCAAAATGTAATATTTTGTGATTTAGTTACCAAAATGATAAAAAAACTCCCTTTATAATTTTATTTCCATATTCCTCTCATTATAGTGATGGTACCATTTAAATGTAATTTTTATAGGTTTGAAACATATTTGAAAAATACTTTTATTAAAATATATTTTTATTGAATTTTGATTATGTAAAAATCTTCCATTAAGAAGAAGGGATATAATAAATCATTTATAATTTCATGTATTAATCATAATTTTTTTTAACTATATTGAAAATATATAATATTCCATCATTTAAAAAATACTAGAGGTATATTTCCACTCATTATATATGTAAATTTTCATTTTTTTCATTGTACATTAAAATGTGTGTCCAAACATTTCTTATGGGAAAAAGAGATATGACTTTTTTGTGAAAATACTTATGATATTTGAGTAGATTTTTGAGGTAAGTGGACACTCCCTAGTTCAAAAATTACAACAACAGAGCCATTGTGTAATCCATGGGAGATTATTGAGCTCACGGGTAAAATTGTCGAGTGGGAAAGGAATAGGACAAGGTGTGGCCATATTTGTGGTGCTTAAGGATGGATTCTCTGGGACGAGTCTTGGGTTACCTCAGCACAACCATGGTAGAGGCCATGGTGAGGAAAAATTTATTTTGGTTGAGAAAAACACCATATGTGTTTGTTATGTTGAGCATGAGTGATCATGAACACCACAACAATGATGGAGGGCCTGGTAGAGGGCTTGGTGGTGGTTGCATCTGTTTATAAATGGATCAAACTATCATCATTCTTCATGGATCTCACCTTTCTCAAAGGGGAAACACGTGAATATTAAAAAAGTTGACATTAATGTAGTTTAAATTTGTTTTCTACAATCTATTAATTGATTTATGCTCATATCATGCGGATTTTATCAAACTGGATAAATTCTATGTGGCCTTCTAGGAGTATTAATGAATGGATTTTGATAAACTACCACATTGGAACTATGAAATTCTATGAATCATTATTCTTGAATATATATACATGATCCTGACAAGAATAAAATATTTGATAGTGGAGGCCATTATTATTAAACCATATTTGTGAGAGCCTAGATTTTATCCTATTGTCACTATCTATGAGGGAAAAATTTTACTTTCTATCAGATAAATGTGATGACTATCATTATGTATGTTAAAATTTGAATATGTTATTATTCTTCCATTTGGAATTATTCCTTCATGAGTCTCATTATATGGCCATTATTATTCCTTATTGGAATCATTTATAGGAACTCATTAGGTGTAATATTATCATATATGGTTTTTAAACGTATTTTGGGATATCAAATTATTGGAAAATCATGACATTAACATAGACACGCTTGACGTAGAAATTCATTAACATATATATCCTTGATCTAGAGATGATTTACATTTTTTTATGAATTCATAACTATATGTTCCTTATACTACCAATAGTCTTTGCCATTTATTGAATAAGTGTAGATACACATTATATGATATGGTATGCTTGTGTGTGCATCTGTAGCTTATAAAACTAATATTTTTTGTTTCATACTTCAAGAACCGTGTGATTGATATGATGACACTATTTTCCAGTGATGTATTTGGTATATGCAATTAAGTTTATGTTTTTATATTAATTATATGAAACTGAAGGGTGGACCCTTATGGATTGTGTTTTCTAGTACAAGATCTTGTTTATAAATTTTATTTGATATAATGAAATGACAATTCTAGATGATGGGACATAATGGTCTTGTGTGGCCGGACATGGGGGCCTATTATTCTTTAGTGATCTAACCTAAGTGGCCATAATGGGACAAGATTATATTATATTATCTAACCCAAGAGGAATCATTAGGGCCTGATGGGATTATGTGGTCTAACTTGGAGTCCTTGGACTTGGACTTCCAGTGAGCAGCGTCATGGCAATGTCCTCCATGTGTGATATTCCTACAACCATTTAATAATTGTTGCACTATATATCAGATGTCTGTATGGTGGGGGCTTATGGAATATTGGTTATCAAAGATATGATTATTATATAATTTATTTTTTTAACATGATGTAATTTATTTAGTATAAACATATATATTTATGTTCCCTCATTCTAATAATATTTTGGTCATCTCCTTTTGGGATATACTCACACGCTTCATGAGCATCCTGATGTGTGTACAAAATTTATTACCAAAGATCCTATTAAGGGAATGGTCCCTATGATAGGTAGACGGGGAGATAGAAACATAGATTTAGAGTATTTGGAAATATAGACCCTATTTTATTAATAAAACATTTAAATAATTTATATTTTTTTATACATGTCTTAACTTTCCAAATTGGGGGTTCATTGATTAATTTTTATTAACATGGCACGAAAACGATTATATAATTGTTTATTCTTATAGTCTTCTATTTTATTATTATGATTGTACTCTACTAACCGATGATTGTTATAGACTATAAAGGTATAGTATCCTCAAATTACATTAGACCCTCATCGCTAGTTGACAATGTATTGATTACAGGGATGCACGTATGAGGTTTTCGGTCTTCTCTATTTGAAATTTTGATTTAGAAATCATGTTTAAGGCATTAAAAATGGTAACAAAGGCATTCAGTTTAATCCAATATTTATTATAAGGTTTCAGTACAATGTAAATAGGTTTTTTGGTACTCGGGTTTGGGAGTTTCCACATTCAGTGCTAACACATGTGTATTAGATGACAAAGTTTCTAGTGATAGAATTATGGTTATAATTCTACTAGATTCTGGTATATTTATATATAAATACTACAAAAATTGGTTGGCATGTCATATATATATATATATATATTCCTATTCAGGGCTACATGGTAGTTTATTAATTTAATTCCTTGATATATTCTAATTTTTTAATGATATAAGTGTTTTAATGATGTTGTGATATATATATGCTATATTTTGATAGTTGACTATGTTAATTCTATTATATTTCTTATATATATTATAATGACTAATGTATAAGTTCAGAGAACTAGGATTGACTCTTGAATATTACTATAAGGGACTTATTTATTTTTAAAATATGTTTATATGAAAAGTTTTCTGAGATCCATTTTCAATGTATTCGAATTACACTTTTTTATATATGAAATCAATTAGAAATGTTTAAAATGATATTTTTGAATTTAAAAAAAACACATCAGAGGAAATTTATGGGACCACATGCAATTGTTGACCAGAATACTCTTGCTAGGGATAATTCCTTTGTACATACTAGAATTGTATAAGAAGGTGCATATGGGCATGATCCTACACATGCACATGTGATTCTAAAGTTATTACTAATCTGGTGAGGTTTTTTTATCATTCTCATTAAATGTGGGAGGAAAATGTAGGACTGCAATATGTTAACATTAGAAATATTTTCTCTAACATTATCCATCCTTCTAGGTAATTGGACAACCTCCTGGGGATGATGACTATATTAATAGTATTCTTTCACATGGTATAGTCTCCTGATGTACAGAGGGTTAAGATGAACACCGTTATGTTTTAGGTAAATTATAGGATATGATGAAGTGTAATGAAAATTATCTATAGAAATGAGATAATGACATGGAATTCCATTATGGATTTTTCAATAAGGATTTATTTCATGATTCAATGAAGAAAGGCTATGAAGATGAGTTCTTGTATTTTCATTGGGTTAAAATGATAATATTTTCATATTCAACATATTTTATTTACACACTCTTTTTAACACCACTCTGGTATTGAAAAAATGTGTAAAATGGTGGAAAAAAATTAATATTGTCTTTCTGATATATCTTTACTTATAGTTTATGAGCTTCATGATTTCATTCTAGGATGAAGAGTTACAAATGTTTTTTCACCATAAAGTAGGGTTTGTGGATGACTCTGTAGTAGGCATTCAAATAATTCATAGTTGGTCAATAGGTGGAAAACCCAATCATATTATGATTACATATAATGGTGGTATAAAAAAAGGGATTATGAGCTATAATAGAGGAATGTTTGGACGTTCAATTATGGTTGGGATTCCTTGACTTACTCTATAGTCGGCAGTGTTACCTAAATTTAAAATTCTATAAATAGTGTAAATTACCATAAGGATTTCCTAAAACCGTATATATATTTCCACTGATGCATAAAATAGGGAATCTACATCATTATTACACAATGGAACCAGTTAAGAGGTCTCCTAGGGTTTTGATTTAGACAAAGTATTTGATCCATGAGACTAGTCAAGGTTCTTAGTAGCAGGTTCATAACCCTTTTAATATTATGATTAAGAAAATTCATACATCTATGATGAAGGATTATGGAGATGAGTCAGGATAATTTTTCAACTTGCAATAGACCCTAAATGAATGTGGAGAGGTACCATCAATCGTTTGATGTATAATTTTGATCACCACTACTCTTTTAACCACTGTTTTTGATATCATTGATTCCCATTCATTCATATCATTTTATTTTATCGGTGGACATGACTTTCCATCAATGTTATCTTTTAACCTATTTTATATTAGTATTAACATAAGAAAAAATATAAACCATATTCAAATATTTCATGACATTATGATAGTTATTGATGGCTATATTAATTTGTGGGAGATTATAATCCATGAGATGAATATATTCTATGTGATCTGTTCAATTTAATGGATAACAATATTTTGTAGTCACATAAAATGTTATCATAGATGGGTATCCATATTTTCCACTATGGGAAATGAGTTCATTAATATTAGAGAGTGGGATGTGGTATCTAGAATGATGCAACAATAATTGTGTCAAATACGAGCAGTCACAACATAAGTGGGGAGAATATATAATTCTAGAGTTAGTCGTATATCTCTCTACTATCTGTCTAGTATTGGATCATTATTAGTGTGTATTCTAGAATAATAATTTGGTTTTCCTCTAGATATGGATGTTGTGTTTTAGATTGATCTTATTCATAGGGAATTCCTGATATCAATCCATCTTTAATATATAATACCAACTGATTTAAGAGATTTAAAGGTATAGATATAGTATTTAGAGGATATTGATTTATCATACAAATAAGAACACATTATGGTTCTCTAGTGTTGTTTTCTAAGAAGGGTGATTATATTCTATGACTCTGTGTGGTCCATAGGTATCTAAATCATATAACGGTGATGAACAAGTATCCATTACCTAGAATTGATGATCTATTTAAACTGTTAGGTTGATATGAATGGTTTTCAAATATTTATACTCAGAAAAACTACAATTATCTATGATTAATAGAAGAATATATTATCAAAATATTTTTTAGGAGTTGGTATAGAAAATATGAATATCTCATTATGCAATTTAGGTTGGAAAATGCTTATGTAATATTCATAGATCAAATGAACTAGATTATTCATCGGTACCATGATAATATCATTGTTATATTCATGAAATATGTACATAAATTTTCCCATACATTAGATATACATTATTGGAACATTGAGAATTTTTTATTGCACATAAATAGAAATAGTTATATATGAAAATGTTGACGTTTCAATTTTGGATTCAAGAGGTGTGGTTCATAAGAAATGTGATATTGGAGGTAGGGATATCAAGGGACCCAGAGAAAGAAAATCTTGTGATGTCTTGGGAATAAACTAAGAATGAATTTTAAATTATATGATTATTTTGGCTGTATTGATACCAATAATGGATCATCTTGGATATATCATGTTTAGTAGTAATGACGAAAAAATTGACCAAAAATGGGAAGATGTTTTGGTAGTCTGATGAATGTGAAAATGTTATCTTAGAGTGGAAGAGAAGAGTGAAAACATCCCATGTATTGAAAAATCTATGGACATTGATTTTTTTACTCAATATATTATTATTTATTAGGTTCTAGTTCGTGATATCTATTGATTAAAATACATCAGGTATTTACTTATGAGTCATGTTTTTTGAGAACTAATTAGAAGAACTACCAAAAATATGACATGAAGTTTGTAGCTGTGTATAACAATTTGAAGTGTTAGTGAATTTTTATCATATGTGAGAGGTTTTTTTAATATAGATGACAAAATTATTTATTATAACCTCTATCAATATGATGATAGCATGTGGAAGAGGTTTTTAGTTATGTATGGTAAAAATTACATCAAGATAGACAATGTTCAAGAGAAGGGTAATTTTATATAAGATATTCACAGAAGGAAAATGATAAAGACCATGAACATATATATAGTCCTTAATAGAATCTATGATATTGTATGAGTTTTATAGTTGATTAGACATTTCATGAGTCATCGTATCATAGAGTTTTGACATTTTTAACTTTATTGTTCATATCCGCTTTGATGGAATGTGTCAATGTTTTCCAATAATCATATATTATATGTGTATAAAGGTGAGAACAATTGCAAGGTAGTGACTCAGTTTTATGGTGTTCAGTAAATGATGTTGACAAGATCTATCAATATAATAGGCTAGGTGTGACATGTATCATGAGTTATTATTTGAAAAGAAACTTTCATCCAACAAAATGGGTAGTGAATCCTAGGATGTTGAAGATAATCCATGAAACATGATATTAGAATTGGTGGCTATGAATGAGTAGAGACATAAATGGCTTCGATTTAAGATGCCTTACCAACAAGAGGTTGGTGACCAAGAATATATGTATTGGTTTTTGGGTAATCCACATTCAGTGATAATATGAAAGTTGGACAATGTGATAATTTGTGTTGTGGAGCAATCCAATTGAAATTATGAGAGTAGCATTCAAATAAAATATGGATATGCTTTGGTTAGGCATCCTTGAATTTTCTGGATTATGAAATGAGGACCTAACCATGATTGAGTTTTCAAAGAAAAATAGTTTATAGGATTAAATTTGGATGGATCCTTTTGTTTCTCTTTATGTATATCTATATTTCTCACCATTATTATAGAATGAAGATGGTTAGGCAGCTACCATTAGGTCAAGAATGGTTCAATACTCCACTGAAAAACTATTGTTTTTTAGGAAGAAATTGGTTACCTCTTAAAGTAGGAAAAAAATCATATTCCAACCAAATAAAATAATCTTTGGTGTTATAGTATTCATGAATAGGGTTTCATTCAGGTGTCACCTCAATTAGGAAATAATCGTTTTCCAATTAAAGGGAACAATTTGATTAAATTGAACATATTAGAGGAGTTTATTACTAATATGAAAAATGAAAATGTCATCACTGATTGCATGAAGTATCCTAAATTTATTTTCTTCATAGGTGCATGCCCGATCCTTCAATTATTATCCAGAATTTAGAAAAATAATTGTAATGAGATATATATTTTATGGAGTGCCTTGTGTGGATCAAAAAATAGAGAGAAAATTTGTTCAGAATGGATATGATACAACTTTTTTGAGTATTTCGGTATCACCGATGGAAAATAAAGGAAGCATGGGAGATGGAATAAGGTGTTGGGGCATAGTATCATTGGGTTTTTAATAGGAAAATCTATATAAAATTATAGAGGATGTAAATACATGGAGGGGGAGACTGTCAAGTATCAGACTTGTTTATGTAAATTCATATCTCTATCCTTTAATTATGTGTATACATGTTTTTTCATGTTTGGGTAATGTCTTGTGATATTTGAGTAAATTTTAGAGGCCTTTAGATAATATTTGGTTAAAAAAGTTCTACACCACTACCATGGTTAAATCCATGGAATCAGTGGTGAGATATTTCATAAAACATTAATGTGATAATTATTAGGCCAAAGTGCATCAGTGGAAATGGTGATCAAGGTTGGATACCATGGGTCATGGAAGTAGAAACCTCATTAGATATGTGGTGGAGGATGTGATGAGAAAAAATATCCTGATTTTGGTAAAAACACCACAATGCTTGGTCGGGTTGAGTATGTATATTTAAAAACAAAGTGGATGTGGTGGAGGTTATGGTGGAAGTCACACGTGAATCCAAATAGTAAAAAACATCATCATATATCATGGATACTGTTCATTTTAAAGGAGGAAAAGAAGAATCATAAATGAGGGATGATGAATATGGTTTTAATTCTTTTTTCTCTATGATTAATGGATCGATACACCTTTTTGATGATTTATTTGAAAGAAACGAATTCCAATGGAGTTTCAATGAATTTTATGGAAAGGATAGATATGGACATCCATACTGAAGCTGTAACCTTGTTTGATTCATTCTCCATGACTCTTCAAAATTATCTATGATGGAAATATATACTTAAATTTTTTAATATCATCATATTAATGAAGGTTTATCATGGAAATATTTCACACATATTTCAAATATCCAGTAGTGATGAAACTATTCTTTAATTCATCTAAATGAGAATATTTTATTTTTTAGTTAATGAAAATTTATAATTTATTTTTTTCATCATTAGAATGATTATGTAAATATTCTTAAAATAAAACCTTTTTATACCTTTTTGGAATTGGTTTTAGGAACATTTGGTGTTGTATCTTGTTTTGGTTGGTGTAAAAACGTATTTTGGGAGACGAAATTATTGGAGAACCATGATATTAATGTTGACATGCTTTAGGTAGGAAATCCATAATATATAGATCCTTGATTTATATTTGGTTGCAATGTTATGTATTTTATTTTTTTAATACCCATAGATTCCTTATGTGAAATGACATTTCTTTATATTGTAGATTTAGCGTAGATAACCATTATCTGATATGGTGTTTCTATGTGTGGTTATGTTGCACATGAGTCCAATATTTTTTATGCATATGAATGAATTTGATTAATACAATTTATGTATTCCCACATGATATAATTTATATATGATATATATTTTTGTTTTTATGCATGTTTCCAAAGTTACTGGTGGACTCTTCAAGACATAATATCCATAAGGGGGGTTTATTTTTAGATGAGGATAGTGGAAGGATGACTTGAAGTTGTTAGATGTTGAGGCATGATGTCCTTCTCTATCATGACCTGGGGGAATGATAGTCTTTGATAATATTAGCTGAAGGGACCCATTGATGTATAATGGTCTTATGTGATCTAAAATTGGAGGTAGAATTGGGGTATGATGGCCTTAATTGGTCTTAGTTGAAGGGAATATGCCAATAATTCCATTGAGTAACCTTGGGGATTGAGCTTTCTCTTATGATGTTCCAATGAGCATTCAGAACATTTTCTTGCATGGATTTGTAGTGGGTATGCAAAAGGTTTTATAATGGCTTTGTTAGTGAATAAACACTACATATGGTATATTTTATTTTGTTTATAGAATGTTATTTCTCATTCACATCTATATGAATGGGAACATATGTTAAGAATGAATTGGTGGGGTCCTATTGGGTTATACTCGATTCCTCCACACTGAAATTTATGTGAAAACATATTTCAAGACTAGGGATCTAGTGAAGTGAAGGGTCCCATGAAAGGAGGCGAATGGTATTTCAACTATGAGTAAGAGTAAATTTTGTGATATAATGCAGGTTATTTCTACTATATTTATTTACTTTTTATAATATTGAGACTTGGTTTGACCTACTACATTGGTGGCCAGTTAATTAACTTTTGAATGACATGGCAGGGCATCCATTATAACATTTATTTCATCCTATTTTTATATTGTGCTATTTATTTCTTATGGTTGTAATGTACTAAACCAAATAGTCATAAATTCCAAGGGTATAATATCCCCACATTTTATTAGAACCTCATCGCAAGCCAGTAGACTCTTGCATATAGTTCAATACTATTGAGGTCTTATAGCAACCCTACTCATGTTTTTATTGGGAAATCTAGGTTGGTGCATTATAACATATATTTAATGAGTTTCTAATTTCTAAATAAATCACTGATCATTATTCAAAATTCTTTATTTCATTATTGATGATGAAATGAAATCACTATGAAATGATTTATGCATCAATATTTTTTCTAACTTATTGATATCATTTTTTAGAGATAACTTTTTTAATATCTTTCAATTGTGAATTCCCAAAATCTTTTTCACCTCATTTATTTTTATATAACTAGATAATAATACCATTTTATTTACTAAATGAAACCATTTAAATAACAATACATTCTTTCATTTTTTACATGTATCCTAATATTCCAATGATATATTGATAGACCATGTATTAATATGTTGACTTACATTAATTGTAATAACTAATTTATTTCCTTGTATTTTCTTTACATAAATTTTTTATATATAACAAATTATCTTTTCATGGGATAATAATCCTATTAATTTGATTGAATAATCTGGAACATGTATATATTTTATATTATTATGTGATGAGTGGGCCATAAATTATATATCATTCCCAAGCAATGGTTAAAACATAATATCTCCCCAAATGAGATGTTTATGGGATTGGGTAGTTCACCAAATCCACTATGCTTATGGGATTGGGCAGCGAACCCACTCAACAATTTTATGTTAATTGGGAGTAAATATAATCCACTATATAATGATTATTTTTAGGGATTCATAACATATTAAATTATTTTATATGCCTATTTATATGACACATATTATGGCTATGTATGATTGGAAGTCAATTTTTATATATTGTTTCATGATTCAAATTCCATTGTATATATTATGATTTGTTTATGATTCTTTTATGGTTAAATATTCCCATGTTGTGGATTATGATATTCTATAGTGCCTTATGAAAAATTATTATGATCCCTTGTTCTTTTTTAATCGGGTATTTCTCCCATATTCACATTTTATCACATGTTAATATTATTTATCATTTGGACTCATTAACATGGTTAACCCTTACTATGAATTTGAGCTCATATTTTCATTCATTTCCTATTCAACAATGAAATATAAAATGCTTATATCTATGAAAATTAGTGCATGGAGAACATTTTAGGATATACTGGTGAAATATTATGCAATAAGTGATTTATATTCCCTATATCCAAAGTCATTACCATTTTTTGTCTAAAATATGTGCTCTAATGCTAATATGAAATGTAAAATGATGTACCTGTTTTTGGGTTATTATAATATTTATCAGAGTAACTATGTGCCAAATTTATTATTACAATTATATTTTGGAGTGTGCATTGGGGGGTGGTTTAGTTGGTATTCTAGTTATGTTTTATTTATTTTTTGGGATTATGTTCTAGTAAATTGAACAATAAAAAATATATAAAACTGACTGAAAATTAGTTTTTATTAAGAAAACACTTTACGGGAAAAGTGAGAAACCGAAGGGTCCAACAATACACCCAAACAACCCCAAAAAAACAAGAAAAAAGAGGATTTACCTCATTCAAGCAACAACAACAACCACCATCCCCATGCAGGACACTCGGTGATCCCATGCAAGCATGGTCCCTCCCGATGTTGCCATCCCTCCAAAACAGCCATGTCCCAAATGGCCTACAAATATGATGACAGAGAGATCTAGCCCAACGAATATGTCCTGCGATGTACCATTAAAAAACACACAACACAAAGAATCAAACATGCCAGACCGAAGACACCCCAACCCAGATATGAAGAACACCCAATTAACTAGGAGCATTGAAGATAAAACTATGTTTACCAGATGCCATGTCTCAAAGTAATTTCCATGATAAATGAGAAACATGTATTCTTGGTGATTTTGACAGGGACTTTTCAAATTACGAGGCTAATTGGTCCCATGATTGTATGTACTCCTCGATGTTAATCCTCCCTCTGTTGAAACCCCAGATGAGGATTGAGTCTTATTTGTTAATCCAAGCATATTGTTCCTCTTTGAAGGTTTCCCTTAATGTTCTCCCCATCATGGAAGCATACTCCGACTTTGAAGAGTTGATCCATAGTACCTGCTCAGACACTTCCTCCTCACTGCTAAGAAAAAACTCCAAAGAAGCCCCCCATGGACACCTTCCATCCGAGTGCCTACCTCCTCCGAGGTCCCCCTTTTCCCATTTGTTTTCTTGGCCAATCTGGTCTCCATAGGGGGGGGGGAAGGATGAGTAGTCCCTTCTTCTACTCCTCTTTGAATTACCTCCATTCTCTGGAGATGGAATCCTAGCATCTGAGTGAGAGCATTCAACCCCATTGTATTCATACTTACGACCTCCCTCTGTGTCGAAAAGAATAATCTGCATGGAACCGGGATCATCCTCAAGCAATCCTTCAAACCGGTTGTTCAGGGGGATAGAATCCTACCTTTTTTGTCATGTTTAGCCTTTAAGGGACTTTTTCCATGTCTCCCCCTCTTGAAAGAACTTCTGGGAGACCCTACACCAACTAGCAAAACAAGCTCCTGTTCAGCATCTAACCGGGGCGTGATTTCCCCTCTAGCTACATCAAGTTGAACCGAGCCATCCTCCATCCATTTGTCCATAAGATCCATCTGAGCATCTACACCCCCCCCCCTATTTGATTCTACCTCCGTACCCACCATACAGTTACCTAAAAGACTGCCTGCTAGGACCTCCTACCTACAGTTTTGATCAAGGGAAATTCCCTTCCCCACACTAGGTTCCTTCATAGAAGATCCCAGAACCGCCCCCTATGTCTCAACCAGTCGCTCCCTCTACATGTTCTAACCAGTTCCCCTTATCAAGTTCTTCACTCAAATCCCCTTACGATAGAAGCTCAATGCATGACCCAGCCGTTTGCAACCCGAGATGAAATCCATCCATGTCTCATAGATCACCTTCTGTTTGCATCTATACTCCTCACCCACAGTAACCCACACATACTCAAATGGATCCTTGGACATATCCATTTCCACACAAATACATGGATTAACTGGATGAAAATGTTCCTATGTGCGGCTATTAGAGTACATGTATCTACCTATCAGGATTCCTAGCATACCCATCACCGAAGGATTTTGATATGGCAGAGGGAGGCTGGAAAAACTAACCTAAATCGCCATCATGGGGGAGTCTCGCTTCATGTGAAAGTTGAAGTTCCACCGAAGAATAGAAAATTTGACACCATTGAAGACCCGAGGAGCCTTTGTCCATGCCTGAATAAGATCAGCTTCTGAAGAAAAATGCACCATAATCTGCCGATAGTCCAGAAGACCCACCGTCGCCCTATCCTGCAAACCCAAGCATCAAAGACGAACCTGTCAAAAGAATCAACCGAAGGGCGGTGTCCATGAAATATAGAAACCAGGGTGTATTTCAACAAGTCTGAAGAGGATGAGAACTCCGCGGATGACAACTGAAGGTTCGATAACCCATCAGGCAACTCTGAGACCTTCGGATTCAGCGAGATTGAGGGAAAATGAGGGAGAAAATATGGGTTTGAAAAATGGATGAAAGGAGAAGAAACTCTAGTGAGGGACCCCGAACGTACCCCTACCCCCGAGGGGGTAGGGACCATCGCCGAGGCCGACGACGCCACAGGGAATTCGGGTTCGCCCATTCACCCGATGGAAGGCCGCCAAATCCGATTACATCTGAAAAAAATATATAAAAAAATAAAAGTGTCAATGGATTAAATAAATGATTCATTCAACAATAAATTCTATAATTAATATTTGATGACTATGTAACTGTATTATTATATAAATTAAGAGTGTTAGTTAATTTTATGGAAATAATTAGTATAAAATACTTATTTCTGAATCTATTTTAAAATAATATTTTCCCTCATTTAGTGGGATATTTTTCAATTAGTGGTTGAAAATTGGTTCAATATTAAAGAGAATCAATGAAAATTAACCTAAAACATTAAAAAATCCATAATTTTCATATTATATATGGAAACAGATGTGGATAAATAGTGTAATTATATTAACACATCAAAATTAATTTTTCATATGATGCTAAAAGTAATTCCCAAGTACATGTCATCATTCCATCAAAATTAAAAAAAATTAAAATGGTACTGAAAAATGATGATATAAACCTAATAAAATTATAAAGGAAGTAATGAATTTCATAGTTTTACCCAAGAGAGTAAGGAATATTTTTCAATAAAAATGGTATCATGACTCATTCCAATCGTTTGTAGGAACTATAATATTTTTGATAGTGGAAGAAAATTAAAATCATAAGGAAACCATTTATTTTTAGTGGGATATAATAAAATATATTATTCTGATCAAATATATTATTAGAATTCATCAATATCATGATTTAATTTAAATATATTTTCCTCATAAATTGATGAAATTGGTTTTAAAATACCAATATAGATATATAAATGAATATAATATAGTAAACCGGTCTATTTACTATCTTTTGATATAGTAAAAAATGAACGAAAATGAGAAATCATTTATTTCACTGTTGTTAAAAATTATAAAATAAAATTAAATACATTACAAGTTACCAAAATGAATAATAAATATGAAAATTATAAATGGATTAGAACTACATGTAAACAAAATTAATATGTGGTTGAACTTACAATTATAATTATTTTCTATAAAAATAATACTACCAAAGATTACTATGGTATGAATAAAAATGTAATAAATATGAAAAAACATTATGAAATGAAATGATGGAATGTTTTTTATTATTTTTGGAAAATTATGTAGTGTTTTATAATGGATGGAAATATAACCATTATATAAATAGATATTGGTCATTTAGATTTTGTTATACTATTGTTCAATGTACCAACTTGCCCCCAGTTATTCAGAGTCATGGAATTTCTACATTACACTGGCATGATCAAATGAGATCATGTCCCAAAAGACCGATTAGATTAGTATCCTTTGAAGTACTAGATATATACATAAATTGTATTTTACATTGTGAAATGGAAAAACAATAACAATGTGTCCGCTTTTAAAAAATTCATATCCCATAGCCTGTCCCTATAGGTCCATCATAATATACTTTTTCAATTCCAATAAAAATAAAACATATGAAATTGATGTTCTCAGATTCTTAGTAAGGATTACAATATATTGGAAACTATCAAAAACAAGCATAAACATTTAAGAAAATGTATAATACTAAAAAGATGTGTTTTAAACATAAAATTCATCATAATATGGAAAAGATAAATCATATAATACCATTTACCTATTTACATAGATATTCTACTAGTCAAACAATCACATGTAATATCAATAGCTAATTTCATAATGATGGAATGCATAAATCTAGACAAAATAACCACATAGTCAAGGCCTCATTCCAAGAATACTTATAAAAAAGATCAAGGTCTTGTTCCAAGACACTAATTTGTCTCAAGAGACCTATCAATGCATCAAGGGGCTATATCAAGCCCCACTCGTCACTCACTACATCCAATGCATTCCTCATATAAAAGGCTAAAACATAACATAATCATTCATATTAAAACATTAACCGTAAAAAATTAATGGTATAAAAATATAACATCCATAGTCATACATATCACAAAACATTGAATACAATATGGAATAATATATCATAATAAATCAACTTCAAACAAGCATAAAATCCAACAATGGATGTTGACATAGATAAAATCAATCAAAATACTATTTGAGTGAAATATTTCTTTCTACTTCGAAAACATTTAAATGTAATGAAAATTTTTATTTTGAAAATATTATTATAAGATTTTAAGGGATGTTTTAAAGGTGTTATAATGGTGGAAAATAGATGTACCCACCGTATCAGTTAAAGAAACATTCATTCCTTAATTTGTTGAAAAGGATATAAAGTACCTTGTTTCAAAATCGACTGAAACATTAAATTCAAAGAATATTATAAATAGTCAAAAAAGGATATAAGTGTCTTTAAACCATAGTCTATGGAATATTAATAATTTTTTGAAATACATTTTTATGAAACACTTATGTGGATGATAAAGAGTTCTCAGTAGATACTCACGTATAATGAACCTCATATAACAAAGAGATTAAAAAATTAACCCTTAACATGTACATTTCCATAATTGTGGGTATGTTAACCTCCTGTATAATGGTTATATAATTGTTATTAAATTATACAAGAATCGCACACATAAATATGATATCATATATGATCCTCAATTTTTTTGGTAATAATATTACAGTAGTATCATTAATTTAGGTGTTAACTGAGCCATTTTCCTTTATATGTTTGATTATGTTAGTCATGTTTTTTATTGATAGTATGTATTTAATTCATATCTAGAATTATATACTATTATTATAAAATATTTTTTAATCATCTATTGAACATTATTCTTGAATGGTTGCAATGAGGAATGAAATCTCATCACATCGTGGAGACAGTAAGCCATACGTATGCACGAGCGATTATATAATTATATTGATGGTGAAATCATACGCAATGGGATGGTATATTATGTATAATGAATAATTAAAATTTTATATTTATAATTTACATCAATTATACTCATTATTATACACAACCAAATAATGAAGTGTTGAATAACGAACTACACCACGACTTGCAGAAGGTAAGTCATATGTACACATGTATGGGGAATTAGTCATTAATTGGATGGATATAATAATGAAAATATTTGTACCATATTTATAATAACATAATTGAATGTAGAGGTTATTGGATTTTATATTTTAGTATGGAAACTACAACGAAATATAAAGTGGCTGAAGAAAAGAACATTAAAAGAGGCGATGAAGTAATTACGTCTTCTTCAGGTTCTTCCTTTTGATTTGAACAAAATGGATACTTAGGTTTTTTTATGATCAATGTAATGCCTCTAGGTTGAAGTGAGTTTCAATGGGATGATAATTTATCAGGGTTTGTCCAAGTCAAATGGCTTTTCAGGTGTGTAATTAAGAGAAGCGGAAGTAGCCTTTTATAAGAGAGGTGAGGGTCACTTTAGGAAAAGCATCAAATACTATTTTATTATAAAATAATTTTTGATTTATAATAGCTAAAATTAGACTTATTTAAATGAGAATGTAGGTATGGGTCGAAATATTTTCAAACAACTGGTTTTAGAAATATTTAGTTCACCATGTTAACCATATCTTTTATATTTAACTCTTAGTTAAATAGTTTAACTTTTACCATGCCTTCTTGTATTTTTATTTTTCATGGTAAATTAACATACTATAAAATCCCAAGAGAACCTAAAGTGGTTCATTAATGATACATAAATAATTTTATAATTCATTTTTCTTAACCATATATTTTTATAAATATTATACTATTTAATAAAATTGTTTTTTTTAAAAACTCATTTATGCCCATTTTTACAAAATTTTGTATTTGGTTTTTTTGAAAGTCATAACAATATTATTTCTTAGAAACAATAAATCTAATGAACACTAAAATGGCATATTAACCTATAAAATTCATTTAATTCCTCAAAAGTCTCAATTTACATTTATTTTAATATTTATATAATTAATTATTTTAGTCTATTAGTAATAGGGTAATTGCAATATCATCATTGTGTCATAAATAAATTTAATTATTTAATATATAAAAATTATAAATAAAATACCATGATATAGGAATTATGTTTTATTTATAATTATTATTTATAGTTGAATTTAACTTATGTTTAATCCTATAGTATATATGGGGTTTTAATGAAATTAGAATTTATCACTTTTACCTCTTCTTAAAATAAAATATAATAAATGTCTTAATATAATCCCAATGGATATAAAAGATTCATATTTATTTATAAGGTTTATATTGGTCAAAATTATCTTATCCAATACAATATTTACACGTGTTAGGTTGATTATAATAATTGTTTTACCTTTAAATACCCTTTTTACTTTTAACCCTGGTAAATAAGATTCAAAAGATATTATTCAAGAAAAATTATTTTCATCTTATGGAATGAAATTTGACATACTAATATCAACTCTGTCTCTATTATTTTTGAAATTTCATTCACAGAAGTGTTAATTTTACATTATATGAAAATTTAACAGTGTACCTAGAAGGGGGGTAAAAGACGGTAAGAAGTTCAATAAAATTTAATATATCAAATATTATTGTTAAATGATTGCAATTAATTACATTGGACTAATATAGTTATTATGTAACAATTTTACATTAAAATTATCTTAATTTAAAATATTAATTATTTAAATAAAAGTCAGAATAAAACAACAACGTATTGTTTTTAACTATTCATCAAAAATTGAATGTTTGTAAAGAAATTTCATAAATTTACCCTAAACTAATTTTTATATTCCAAATCCAAAAATGAAGACAATTTTGAAAAATAAAATTTTAAAATTTTAAAAAATATGGCATTACTATTCAGAACTACTTTTTAAATGGCTAGTTTTATTGGTCGTGGTGTACTAGAACTCAGTGTTGCGTAAAACTCCACCTATTGTATTATTAAAAATATATATACTGATTATCCTATAATAGGAATGTAAATGTTTTAAATTTTATAAAAATAAAAAAGTTGATATTTAATTAAAATAATAAACATAAATTCATTTTTAAAAGGACCTTTAACTGTAAATAAATTGATTTTCTCATATATTAATTTTTTATATTTATTAGTTTAAATAATTATATTAATTTAACTTATTTTAAAAATTTAAAAGAATTATTTATATTAAAATTTCTAGAAAAAATATATTATATAAATAAATTTACTAAAATATGAATTAAATCATTTAAAGATAAAAGAGATATTATTTAGGAATTATTATTCTATAGGATTCATAATTTTTCTTTAATTCATCACATTTAAATAATGATTTAAATTTTGATTATTTTATATATCTATATAATATTATATTTTCATCCACTTAGTGATTATTAATTGGTATGGAATAAAAATGAATCCCTTTTACACTTAAAAATATATTTTTATAAAAATTGTTTTTTATAAGCTATGCATTTTTATTATAAAAAAGTATATCATTATTTAAGGATAATTTTTTTAAATATTTTATGGATACAAATAAAGGATAATAATCTTTTTATTATTATTAATTGATAATAAATTATTATATTAATAATTAATGACTGAAAAGTAAATTTTTATAATAAAATTGTTATATATATTTTATATATCAATTTGAAAGTTTAAAATATGTTCATCAAAAGTTTAATAAGAGTCAATTGGTCAAAAATTTATAATTATAATTTCAAAATTAGTTAATAGTATCTTGAAAGAATTTTGGTAAATAATTAATTATAGTAGGTAATATTTAAATAACGTAAAAGGCGTAAAAGGATGATGAGTGGCATGAAACTAATAATTAAAAATTTAATAATTAATTAAAAAATATATAATTTCTTTTTTAGTTTTGGGAGTCTATCTTAACAGTCTAACCAAAATATCCTTCCAAACTCACACTACTACCATGTGATTCCATTATTACCATTACACGAGATTATGTTTAAAATTCCATTTCCCTCATTTTCATCAACAAATGGATCTTTCCTACACACCATTCAAACCACATATATCACTATATTTTCTCTTGAATTTATATGTAAATATTACCTTTGAAATAAAAATCTAGATTTTTTCGGGAATTTTTTTAAAATAACGTGGACTTCAAATTTCATTCAAATATAATACATTGTGATATAGATCAATTCCACCAAAGTAGGTGGCTAATTATTCATAATATTTTTCATTCATATTCTCATCCCAAGAATAAAAAATTATTCTCCAACACTAAAATTATGTATTATAAACATCATTATGATTCAATTTAAATAATATTAAAACAATATAAAACAATATTCTTATTTATTCATTTGATAGAATGTTTTTTTGTTTGGGTCGATTTTACCAACTTCAATAACAATGATATAAAAAATAGAAAAGGATTGATTAATATAAACTAAATTTATAATATTATGTAGTCAATTATGAATTTATGTGTTGTTTTAATTTCTATAATAGTATCATATATAAGTAATTTAACTTAGAAAATAATTCATTCATGGTTAAGATTTTTTATTAAACAAACGCATAGTAGAGAATAAAATTTTTTAAAAATAAAAATTAATATAACATTTGTAGTGCGAAAAGAGGGGAAAATGAAAAAAAATGTATAATCCTAAAATACTAATGATTTCCCATATAATTAATGTATAAATGTAATAAATATCATCTCAAGTTAAAGACATCAATTTTTCTGCCTAATATCTTTCCACCATAGGGAAACCACTGTATTGGTGGGACACCACCGCCATTTTACTACAACCATCGTTCAAACAATCCTCTATTGAAATAGGCCCCATACTCTAATTTTTTTTTGGATATTATACATTTATGAGTCATGTAACCATCTTGATGATGCCTCCGTCACTAATAACCCCCACATCGAGTGTGGGACCCCCTTGATCGCCAACCCCCACGTTTAGTATGGGTTATCTTTTGCAGCCAATTCCAACAATGACTGGTATATTATTCAAATAATATGTAATAATTTTATCTATTATTGGAATATATTGGTTTATTATATTTTATATCATTTTTTTCTATATATTTAATTTTAATTTTCATAACTTTCTTTTTATAGATTCTAATGTAATATATTTATAAAATGTAAGAGTTTTCCATCTACAACTATTTTGATTTAAGATTATTAGTGTGTTTTAGTTATCAAGTGGACTTTTAATCACCATCATAATAAAATTTACTAACTCCTTTACTTGTTTTGTTTTTTTATATCTAATATTATTTTTATTATTCTATTATGATTATTTTTTATTACTTGTTATTATTAAAAATATTTTAGACTCTTTTTCATTGAAAATATTCATATAATCTTTATATATTACACTACTTAAATATCACATGAGGAATTTTCATTTTAATTATTTGGATAATGTATTTAATTTTCAAAAATAATATTTTTATTTATTTATACATAATTAAATTTTATCATTTTAAAGAAAAACAATTACATTCTATTTTGGGTATTTTAATCCATATATATTATTTCATAAAAAATTTATATATACTCATATTAAATTATATACATTATCATCCATATTTGTTATTTTTCCCATTAATTGTAATAAAAATACTATTTTATAGTTCTTTTCTCGATGTGTGTTTCTTTAAAACACTTAAAAAACGAAAAAGTAATTTCTTCCACTTTTACAAATTTTCAGTATTCCTCACTCCATGTTTCTTATCCATTACACTTATATATTATTTATAATGTTTAATTATTAGGGATTATTTTTAGAATAAAAATTTATATGTTTTGTTTCCACCCATTGAAATATATTTTGACAGGGATTTGTAATGTATTTATAAAAAAACAACAAAATGTTTAAAGATCCTTTTATAAATTCAATTTTATTTTCATCAAATTATAATAAACAAATGTAATTATTTAAAATATAATAAGCCTAAAAATATTTAAAAAATATAATTATTGAAATAATATTTCATTTGTTTGTTATTTTTTAAATATTCCATAATAGTTATGAAAGTGATTAGTTAAATATTCTATATTTTCTCACATCATTATGAAGATATTTTTACATATTTCATTATAGTTTTATTAAAGTATTTAACTATACTAAAATCACTATTTATTCTGCAACCAACACATATTTTAATCATTATCCATTAATAATACATGATATAAAAGATAAATATTCAACCTGACCAATGAAATTAATATGCTAATTAATTGAAATTAACCTTTAACAATAAAGGTAAATTTTATTCACATTTAATTTTTAATTAATTTATTTAATTAAATAATTACCTTTTGTTTTATTATTTTTTCATGTTCAAGAAATCTATAGACCAGTTTTTTAATATTATTATTTCATCTGAGGAATCAGGGGTTGATTACCTATAGTGGTGATGCACACGTGCTTCATAAACCTCCAATAAACACTGTAGATGTTTTCTAGTTCATGTGAAGATTAATCTACCACTGGTTATGTATATCATTGATCAGAGCCATATCCATTAAGGAAGAATTGTTTTTTAAGAAGAGGGGAATAATTTCCCTATACTATTTAAATAATTCTAGTGGAGAACTCACATTGGCTTGAAAGAATTTTATCTATAACTCATTGTGCACAATGATGGAACATGAGTCTCTCTTTCACACCTTTATGAAAAAGTCATTACCGGGCTTAAATAATTGTTGGGTCAAAATATTGTAATTTCACATGGTCCCTTATTATTTTTTAATTCCATATTAACTCCATTTTTAAAAAATAATGTGATTATTATTATTTATTGTTCATTCACGTAACTTAATTATAATCTGAATATAAATTACATTTTACAAATAAATTAACATTTATTTACATATGTTTTAATATAGAATTTATATTTGGACCATTAAGATTATCATGCCAATCTAGAAAAATATTTATCACCATTGAATAATGAATACATTTTTATTTAATTAAATATCAATTTATTATTCACTATGAAATATTAAAAAAATATTCATCGAATTAGTGAATAAATATTTATTAAATATAAAAATATATATATAAATAAATATTTTGATTCTTTTTGGATAAAACGAAATTAATAAAAAAATAATGAATAAAAATAAATAAATAATTACTTGGTGAATTTTTTTTAAATAATCAAAATAGATGTATATTATAATGATTAACTAGGTATTTAATATTTGTGATCAAATAAAAATTAATAATTATTAAACTACTTTTGAGAATAATAGTTATACAATATATTAAATTCATATTGAATTTCAGTGAGGTTCCAAACACTCATTGTCCGACTATCTAATCCCTTTTCATAGTGGAATTATGGCACACTATCAAAATCTCAATGTTAGCTTCTAGTGACATGTAAAGACTCCCATAACGAATGAAGATAATAATGAAAAATCATTTAACCACCTAATAATGTACACTATATAATATAATCATTTTATCTTGATATATCTAATTATTAATGTCCCATAGTAGTGTCATAAACCAAGATAATCAATGTATCTTTATTTGGATTTATAGATATAAACATTATGACAACACCACTATATCTATAGATATAATAAATAGTTTATTTTCCCATGAAAAGTACTAATATGTGGACTTCTATTATAAAATAGATGTTATAAAGCCTTTCTCAAAAGACTCATTAGTAAAATATTAATCACGATGTGTCTGAAAAATCCTATTTCACTATTAAAATATTCCATCATGGTTTTCATAAATACATCAAATTAGGTTACTCATGGAATGTGTGAATATTAATATTAAACAAAAAGGAACATTACCATCATCTATAAATATAAATATCTAATAAAATATATAAATGTTGATTTACAATTTAAAGGACATATTTGGATAATCTATTTAACTGAATATTACCAAGGGAGTACAATTTTTGGACGTGTCTCAATTTAATATGAGTCTCCAAACCCAATATCCTATATAATTTGTGTCAAATAATGTGAGTTCATCTTGGTATAGAACATATATTTATTAAAATTTGTCGTGACACTTCTAGGATCCCATTATAATGGGTAACTGTTATGACCTTTTAGTGCTACAAGTAAACAAATCACATTATCACATAATATCTCACATAGAAGAACAATCATGATGTGAGTATATTATTATATTAATATTTAATTACTTTAATATGTTATTTCATAAAGTACATAGATGTTGTTTCTAGGGAACAAACTCTAATAGAATCTCACTTACATTAGAGAGAACTGTTATCATCCTTTGGTCCACAAGATCTCACATGATGTTCATGCTCATAATTAGATATGGATTTATTCAAAGGGTATAAAAAATTTCCTCCATGTGAATTATACTCACAATGTCTTCACTCCGTTGAATAAATTAAATAAATATTATATATTTTTAAATTATATGATTCATACCTTGATGCGACCTAGTTTCTATTGTGAGATCCAGCACTAATTTATTATTACAATATATTGTGGTAGGATAAATAATTATATGAACCACATAAATATCTTGGAAAAGATTCAAATTAAAAAAAATGTTATTTGGATGTATCAAAATCATTTATATATTTGGACTCCAATGTAGAATCATTTAAAATTAGATGGTTTGATAAATTCATGACCAAAACTCTTTTTCTGAGACTAGGGAAATATCATCACTATGAATTAATATTGTATCGAGGGCCATTATCCTCTATTAAATTTGTTTTAATATATTGAAGTCTTATAATCTGTCTCATAGGGGTACTCACTATTCATTTTTGATCCTTCAGATATGGTTTAGGGTGCTGATAGATGAGTTGGGTTTACATCTGACGTGAGGACAGTTTTCATCCACCATCTATAACATCTACAACAGACTTCATTTTTATGGTAGGGGAGTAGGATGGTAGAAAAGGTGGAAACATCTTATTAGTTGGTTGAAAAAGAATGTTGAAGGATCATTAATGGATCTGCTGATTAGAGGTGGAGGGGTACCTTTATTATTAAAGAGGTTTGGCCATATTTAGATTAAGATATTCTTATGGACCAAGATGTTCCCTAGGGGAAGAGTCACATGAACTTCATTTGGTTTGCTGATTTGTAAGTGGTGAGGTTCCCACATTTCAAATTTTCAATCAGATTCAAAAATTCTGATTATTTCCATCCAAGGTAATTTTTCAATTCGCCGGGAGTTAATCTATTTGGTTAGAATATGAATTACTGAGAGAGATCATGGTCCTATCATTCATCATAGTTGTAGGGAGGATAAAATTGCGGCAGACTCACTTGCGCATCTGGGAAGACAAAGAGAGGAGCTTATTGATTATGATAGTCTGGGTTATCTTCCTTTGGAATTTAAGGTTTTTATCTTAGGGTATTCCCTTGGTATCCATCATTTTTTTGCCTATGTATTGGTATTCATGTTCTTATAGCTGGTTTAGTCAAGGTCACCTTATTTAATAAAAATAGATTTTAAGATAATGTATTCACTTTTTCTTACACCAAGAAGCGATTTGGATCTATCATGAATGATCTAGAATCTAAGGATATTGTCTACCTACTCAAATTCAATCTTGGAGAGTTATTTATTTAATCATACCATAACTAATTTTAAGACTAGAATTAATTTTCTACTATTCAATATGTAACTTACATACACTATATTGAATACGACTAGACTCCCACTAAATAGGTTAGAAACACATGGATTATATTTATTATTTATGAAACCAAAATCTCATATGGATTCTTTGAACATGATTTTCCCTAACCATGAAGTCGGTTTTACCCCACAAATGGATCTATGAAACATTATATCTTATTCTAATTTCAATGATTAAAAAAAGTTCATTTTGTATTATAATGAAATTTTAATGAAGGTTTACATTAAGTAAGTCTTTTTTTGAAATCCTTCTGCCAAATTTTATAGTCTAGTAATGATATTATGAATGTATAAATCTATTGTACTTAATCATGGTACTTGGATAATGAGATTAATTTTTGTAAATGACATGCGTTTTTTCAACAATTTAGTCACTAAAAATAGTTTTTTTGTACTATCAATAAAATCAATGTTCAGTTTTTTTTGAATACCGATTTTCATTGAACAAGATTTACATCATCTAGTGCATCAACCAAAACGTATGCATGGTTTTGATATATGTAATTAATACAATAATTACAATATTTTTCCATCTTATTTATAAAAAATAAATCTTGTACATAATTTTATGGAAAAGGATCATTGTTTTCATTCAATAAAGATTATACTTATTTTGTAGCTATAAAACTGTATCTTTCTAGTTATATGAACTCTCTCATTCACTTACATAGTACATTTGTATTAATAACAACATTTTCCATGGGGAACTGTGTAACCTTTTCTTATACCAACCATTATGTATCCTAATAAACAATTTCAATGAAGTAAGTATTTATACCACTATCCTTGTTAAATATGTTCTTCCTCTCATGAAGAATATATTATAAGTTGATAGTTATAATATTTTATAAGGGATTTATATATTGTAACTCATTTTTTCATGTGTGTCCCTACAACGATACACTTTATTCCATGAGGCGATACTTGGTTTCCAGAGATGGCCTTAACCACAACCTCTCTACCGAATGAACGAGTATATGAAAACCATTATTCCATTCAGTATATTAACTCACATGGCATAACATATTCCACCTCAGTTGGTAAATTTTTTAGAATGTGTGCTCAAATGTGTAATGAATATTCCAAAATGGACAATATAATATTTTCAAGGATAATTATTGATGTTACTTTTTCATGTAAGTTACAATTCCTCCTTTCACTAACTAAATTCCACTATGTTGTATAAAGAGGGTGAGTAGGTATTAAATTAGACACACTAATATTAATTAAATGAATTACTATTTATGTTACACAAAAACATAATCAGAATTATTTTTCCTTATATTATTTAAAAGATTATTCTATATTATATTTTGAGATTATTTAAATTTCTCAGACGATGTAATATTACAACTCATTAATTATACATAGGGATATATAATTAAATGATCAATAAAATTAATGATGTAATAATACCAACATTTTGACTCTATTAGAAATGATCTGAGAACGTCTGTGTGTATTAATTCAAGATGATCTTTTTCTCTTTGACAATGTGAACCAAAAATAATCTTGTTAGTATTTTCTTATAAACATGCCTGAAATATTAAAAAATCCCCTCAAAAGAGTTTATTTGACAATCATGATTGTAATTAATGATATTGTTCTCATTTATGTGACCAATGCAGTGATTATATAAATTTTTATGATATAAGTCACATGAGTTTAATTTTTTATCAACATTTAAAAAATGATTTTCAATAATTTATACACAAATACTATAATTTAAATTTGAAATACCAGTATTTATTCTATCTCTATAAAAGTATATTTTTTTTTACCAAAATTATTAAAATATAATTAGTATCTAGATAGTGTAGTTTATTTTAAATAGTTAGTATATAATAAAAATATATTAAAACCAAAACCATCCCATTTTGAAATGGAAGGTGGTAGTCTACAATGGCTAGAGAAGCCAGCCTCACACCATTGGAGTCTTTAAAATATACCTGTCAACTATAAATCTTTTAAAATATTATTTATTCACGAATTTGAATATATATGCGAGCACCATAATCTATATCCAAAATGAATGTGTAGATATAGAATAATTTCAATCCATAATCAACACACCTGATGGTTCCACTTGATTCTTTAATTGGGAGTTATTTTCCATTAGGTGGCCCAGATTTCATCCTGAAAAACTTTCTTACCCCTTTCAATTACCTATATGTAGATATTCCTTTTCTTAGTGGGGGGGGGGGGAATTTATGGTATCTTTATACATTTGATGCAAATTGGGAATCATTTCATTGTTCTCATTTTTAATATTAATTATAATGATTGTAGTATTTTCAATCCCATTATCTTAATAAACGGGGAGAATAAGTGTGAGAAGTCTGTTAATATTCCTCTTACTATTTTATATATTAAAATTATCAATATAAATTACCCAAATAGTAGGATGTATGGATGAAATAAGATATGTGCGTAAATCATTATGGATATTCAACCAAATGACGTATAAGATCACATTATAGAACATCATATGGACTACATGATGCCCATATGGTGCTGCCTCTCAAATCATTCACATGAAAAATGAATTAGATATCTTATATCATAATAATATCATATTATCTTGATAAAGAACCTAATGGTGAGATATGATCTATACTCATCAATATCCTTGTGTTTCTCTAGAATTTTATAAGTCATTTATTATAGCATGAAATTGTATAAAATTGTGGCATCATAAAAAAATTTCTTATAGTTATAAATTTCTTCCTCAGTATCCTTTTTTCCAGGAACCTTTGGAATAGGGTTTTGAAAAAAATATAATGCTTTTTCAATTGATTCAAGCCTGAGTTGGAAACCAATCTTATACTTCTTAATAGTTTATTAAAACACATAAGAAGCATAATTTTTGTATTAGGTGCAATGTATTTTTATAAGAGGAAAATTAACTGAACATGACATAAAACAAAAAAGAAAAAACCCATAAAACTCTCTTCTATAGTACAATATATCTGTTCACATTCATAAACCTTTTTGAAGTAATATCAATGTTTTCAATGGAAATTTCCATTCATGGGGAAGGTTTATTTCTAACAAAATCATAGGTTCATTCACCATGATTTTTGAAAAGACTACAAATTAATCTATCCACACCATAACATCAGACTCAAGAAGTTATATGTCCCCCAGTATTTTATTTATTTTTAAGAATCTTAGTTAATAATTACATTGTTATTTTCGGAAATAAATATCCATGTAGGATTTATTAACACACTGGTATAGGATCTAAAAAACAATATCTGGCCAATTTGAATTTCTGAGAAAGATTGTTTTTCCTAATCCATTGTTAAATTGCAGCTGTACATGGGAATTGAGTTAGAAATAATTAAACAAAATGATATAAATAAGAAAAGAATAAATATATAGAGGCAAATATAATGGTTTAATACTATGTTTGAAATCATTAAAAATAGAAAAATAAAAGAACTCATTTCCAAGGAATTTTTCGGAAGATAAATTTGGGACTTTTATTAAATTCCTCAACCAACTGGATAAAAATTCTCTTTTTGATTTTCATATAAAGAAAGATGTTGATTTTCCAATTTTTTTTACCTTTTAAAATGATAATAATATTGGTAATCTATCCATTATTCCAATTCTTCAGACACCTCCTACGCAAATTGATGTTTGTTCCTCACATGTAGGTTAGAGACTTTAATAAATTAATTTAAACTAAAATAATTTTCATCAAATGATGTGGAAGGAATTTTAGAAACCTCAAGATGAGAGGGAATATTTTTGGTTACCATCATAGAGGCCTTAATAGATCTAGTAATTATTTTCTTTCGATATTAGAGTAATCTCTACGTCTCCGAGCCTTTTTGGGGTTTTGAGTAAAAAACCAATTAAATCAATAAAATATTTTCAACATTTTTTTGTTTTATATTTCAAGGAGACATCCTCAATATGACATGAATGATCATATTCATCATATAAAGATTCAATAAAATCATAATTTAAACTTTTAATCTTCTCTTGATAGTCATCATGTGATTTATTGGGGTCCGTCTGATCTCCCACAGTCATGACGGAATCCGCATAAGAATCATGTGTTGTGTGAGAATCAAAAACAAAATCTGAGTAGTTATTAGTCTCTAATGAATGACTCCCAATTTTACCAACCTAACCATTGTGAACATCTTGAGTATTCTCATTAATATATTTATCATCATCGTCATTTTATCATCTATTAGATATTATGTTCAAGAAGGGTCAGCAACAACTTTATGAATTTTTTAGAATTCTCTCTTGTTAATAATTCATTTTCCTTTTTCAACCCCAATGAATTTTCTAGGTAGAGGGTATACTACCCTAATTTTATAATCTTTCCAAGAATGACCAATATTATTTCATGTGTGGTAGTACTCAGGAAGGTTCTCATATGCTAATTCTTGAAAGAATCCAGAACTACCATTCTGAAACTAGATTTGATATGGGAGGTTATGGGAAATTTCAATCTTAAAAGATACTCTAGAAAATGAGGGTCTAGGAAAAGTTTTATTAAAATTTATAACATTAAGGTATTACCAATGAGACTGGAGATTGAAAATAGGAATGTATGTTTAATCAAATGAAGCTGTAAACTAGGGAAGCCTAGCTAGAGAGGAACAATAGTTGACTCAGTGAATGGGACCAAATACGTATTCCATTTGATAAATTTCATGTAACTTCCCCCAAAGACCCATGACCACCTTTCCCATTGTCCATAGTACCCTTCCTCCAAAGAGATATGAAAAACATCATTTTATAAATTAATCAAGCTGATGTAAAACCATAAAAAACAAAATCCTTTGAGATATTTCCTTAAAAATTTCAAATATGGCTTAGGACTAATGAATTTAACAACAAGAACAAATCATAAATCTGAAGAGAATATGATTACCTCATTCAAAGTGAAAGAAATAATCAGATATCCTCTATGCTGCAAAATCATTGGTTCAACAAAATCAAAGTCTATATAAATATCCGTGCCAGGAACTGTAGTCTTGATAACTCTTTCGGTAGAATCATCAGTGAAAAATTGTTGAAAAATATTAGGGTTTTTTCCTTTGTCTCCTAGGAGAAAGATCTACATCGACTACGATATTTCCATCCTCCTCAACTAATTCTCAAAAAATATTATAGTAATTGATGTTGTAGTATAATTAATAAATTATAGCATAATTCCTCATAATTTAAAGTTGTAATATGGTTATCCTTCTATAGAATGTATCACAATGATATAGATGATGTAATTTTTATTTCCATTTATATAATAAATAATACAACAATTTTAGCACCACATATAGATTAAAATTCTAGATAATTGATATTAAAATTAATAATATTCCACAATTTTTTTGAAACCCAATTCCCCCCACATAGAGTTTAATAATATCATGTCACTGAGATATTCTAGTTTTAAGGATGCATATATCCATTATCATAACACAAACAAAGGTATGTCACTTTATACAATGATATTTATTTATGCATAAACTTTTAATATATTAATTTATGAATCTATGATTTTCTGATTGGACTCCCATGAAATCAATTCTTAGATTATGATATCCTCAAAACATATCAAATTATTTTCACTAAGTCTTACACAAGCAATAAACCCTTAATTTATTTTAGCGAAATTCCATACATAACTCAAGATAACCATTCCCTGATAATTGAAATATCCTTAATAGTGGGTTTTAAATCACATTAAACTATTTTATAAATTTAACCCATGTAGTGGAAGGACATACCAACTTAATATTTCATTTGAGGGATATTAATATTTTTGGGTAAATTAATCATTTTATTTTATTACATGGTTGTTAACATTAATATTATTTTACATTAGTGGTTATCCATTACTAGAAATGGTTTACACATACAATTAAATTTATTTTAACTCCATCATTCATGCCTTCTAAATAATTAGTTTAATTATTTAAAAATCAAAAAATAAATAACAATGAAATTAAATGAAATAAATAAATTGGAATAACCAAGAAATAATTTACCGGCTAGTTTATTTAGTGGATTATAAACCAACCTCTGAACATTAATAATTAATTTATGGAACCACGACTTGTTGAAGTTCCATCATTCCACTTATACTCATATACACCTCATGTGTTGGTTTTTTCTTATCTCTGAACATGAACCACTTCCACTTACCTGCATGAAACATGAATTAACAAATTTTACTCACCCACATGTGAGGGGATCATAAGGACTAGATAAAGGGGATTATATAAAATAAATTTGTGCACATTGGGCCTTAAAAAATTAAAAGTGATTATTTACATAGAAGAAATTATTCAGTTTAATAAATTATTACAAAACCATGCGATAATAAAAAAAATAAAAAAATTACTTGAAGAGATAGTTTAACCCCATTATCATCCACATATAATGAAACAAATATGAAAATGTACACAAGCTAAAATTCAATTAAATGTTTTATTTATTATCAAGATCATCATGGATGAATTATCCAATCAATCATTAAATTGATTCACATTATAATAATAACAATAAAAATAAAAATATAGATAAAAAATGTAAATTATTAAATATGTTTCTTGCAAAATAATTGTAGATAATTACATAGAATTTAGTGACAGTTTTTTATTTTTTTTAAAAAATTATTTCTTAGTCACCACATCACCTGTCAATAGTTTAATTAGGATTTTAAGTTTGTATGTAATCATAAATTATAAAATTTATTTATGTTCTTTAATGTATTACTGGAAAACATATAGAAATGAGTTTCACATCATGTTTATTTATTACTATGTATCTTTGATAAATTCCATGGGAATTTACTTGTATCTTGTTGGGGTTAAATGTTGTATACTAATGACCTACATATGTTTTATTTCACTTCTAATGAGTCACCGTAACATATCGATAGACTCGATGTGTTCTTAATATGTGGGTAATAATGAATAACACAAAATTTACATTAGATAAAATCCATGTAACACATTAGTGATATATATTTTTAGTTTCTTGTAGTGTTAGAAAACATATTTTACCACATAGTCAGTGTAAATTTTGCTGCTAAACTGTGTAAACTATATGTATTTTACGATAGCTTCACATTGTGTTGTCCAATGGACTATGTTCCAGGAAATCTCATTAAATAAAGGATATGAATTAAATTTTCTACATGTAATTAATGATCATATGTCATGTATCCAATGATACATTCAGGTGTTGTGGTCTTGGGTCCCTAACATGTACTTTTGGCTAGATGTTGTGTATCCCAGACTAACAACTATAATCATCCTCACCATATGACTTCATCTCTGATCATTAAGTATTTCTTCTAAATATTTTTATAATGACAAAAAATACGAATGAAATTAAATCATATTCCAAAAAAAATTAATTCAATTCCATATTAAGTAAAAAATAAACTTGAAGTGAAATAACCCTATTTCTTGTAATTCATCAATGAATAATAAATTATTATAAATTATTATGCAACCACTATGATCCTACATAAAGGTTATTAGTACAATAGGAGAAATATGTAAAACCTACCCAACTCAATTTTTTTCACAATCCATTGGTAATATGTTATTTACATGATGAATAATAATAATTACCAATGGAATTCACAACTAGAAAAAATGATTATGGAAATGGTTCTATAGCCATAGTTTTCAAAACCAAGGACATAAGATATTTTATTGCAATGGTTTACATTATCCTTGTCCATAGTCATCTTCAGATGAACCAATTTCCATGGTCTAGTTAAACCATGTCCATATGCCCATCATAAAACACATTTTTGTAATCTTTGAGAGTATTGGTTCTTAGAAATTTTATGGGAGCCATTAGTTTTGATTATGAGTTTGGTGGGAATGGATATGATAATAGATTTAAGAAACCCTAGTGATAGGTTAAATATAATGCCATGATTTTTTATGACAATAGAAATGTCCTATTGGGATTTTTCTACAATGATATTTTAATAAAACTATGGTGATAAGCCTACATTGGTATTCAAAAAACCACTTTTTAAAATAAATTGGCTTTTGGAAATCAATTAAAATAATAGTTTTATTTTATTTTAAAACATTAACAATTAGAATTTTATATTTAATACAATATATGAATTTATATGAAAATATTATTACATAGACATAAAATATGTTTTCGGATGGGGGTGAAGCACTACAAATGTGGTATGATTAATCTCTTGGACGAAACATAGGTGGTTTCATTTTATTTTTCATATCCTATAGCCATTTTTTTCAAAATAGTGGCAATATGTATACCATGTTTTATATATACCCATGTTCTATGTGGATTGTGGCCATAAGCATGTTAATGAAATTATTTAAAAACTATGGAACTATCCTTAATTAGAATAAACTATTTCCTAGGTCCACATAAACAACAACTATATCATATCTAAGGTCACCATTTATAAATGTGTCAAAAGGGTTTTATATGGCCACTCTAAAAACCATGTTCATAAGTAAGAGTCCATATACGACTAATTCAACTCTTACATTTTCCAAAATTGTGGCTGCAACATAGAAGCATAGATTTGGGACCAAATTACAAGGTTTTGATCCATGGTAATAGGTGAATTTAGTATTTTTGGTTAATGTGAAGATTCGCTGAAAAAAAATCTAGAACCATGAAGGGGGGATCTTTTCACATATATTATGAAATTAATTTTTTTATTAATGAATTAGATATCATTAAATTCATTATTTTATTTCACTCAATTTGTAGACCACTATTGATATACTCCCATTGTATTTGTGGAATCAATTTTATATTACCACTAGCAGTGATCCGCACATACTTCACAAACCTCCAATCATTGTCGTAGCATTTTCCAAGTTACAGTGTAAAGAAATCTTATGATGTCATGGAACATAATTGAAAACAGCTAAATCGTTAAAGAAAGAAGGGATTATCTCTAGTGTATGACGATAATTTATCAGTAAGCAAATAGTTTTTATAATGGATTATCTCTTGGTCTTGAGGGAAAAATATCTAGATCTTTTTCTACACAATGATAGAATATGGATATCTCTTTCACATCTCAAAGTCAAATTTCATAACCAAGTTTAAATTAAATTGTAGAGAGAAAATTTTATTTTTACAAGGGCCCTTATTATTTTGCCTAATCTTCATTGAACCCCATGAATATATAATAATGTAAAAAAATTTATTTACATGAAATGTTATAAAAATGAGGAAAAAATAATTATATATTTTTTCATGAAAAAATTAATTAATATTTACTACAATAATATTTAATATATTATATCTTATTGGGAATTTATACGTATTCTTAAAATACTCTTCAATACTTTTCCATTCTTGAATATTTTCTTTTCATTCAATTAAATAAATACCCCAATCAAAATTTATAATAAATATTAAAATACTATGTTAGACAAATTAGTAAATAGATATTTATTAAATAATAACATTACTAAATAAATATATATATATTTTTTCTGTATGGATGATCCATAAAAATAAATATTTTATATTCACATAATTGAATGAATAATTTCCTGGTTAATAAAAATTTATTAAATATTAAACACAAAATTATATTCTTCCAAATAACTGGATACTATATATTTATTATGAAACAAAGATGAATAATTATTAAATCAGGTATGGGGATAATATTTTTCAATCATGTTAAATTAAAATGTAATTTGACTAAGGTTTTAAATACACTTTATGTGTGACTCTGTGTGACTCTTTATCAGTGGAATTAGAATACACTACCTAAACTATATGTTATCATGAAGTAGCATCCCATGGTTCCTATATAAAATAATTTTTTTCAATGATATTTAACTTATTACAATCATAAACCATTTAATATAATCCTTTTATCTCGATATCAAAATTCAGATATGTTTTTTCTAGAATCATCAACTTATATTTCCTAAGTCTCTTTCTATGAAATTCTAGAAATAAACCTCTATACAACACCACAATGTCCATGAACACAATCAAGGACATATATTTCAAATAATGGGAGGACCCATAAAAATTCCATGATTGATCAAAAGGGTTAAATCCGTTATTACATTATTTATAAATAAAACATCACGCATGAGACACCCAACATATCCATATTCATAGTGCACATATTCCACCATATTTTCTATCAACACATTAAATTAGGTGAATTATGATATTTATTAATAATAATATGAATCTATAAATATCGTTACACATATCAATGGATTTTATTATCCAATTAAATATATAAATGTGGATTTATTATTGATAGGCTATGTTCTTATAATCTGATCCATTGAGTTTTTAAAATATCATTAACCATGGGAATGTTTCTCAAATCCTATGAATATTCACCCCTAATAGCTTGTATCATTTATTCCCCATAAAATTCATTAATCTTACTATAAAGAATATAATTTATGAATACAATCATGTGAATTCTAGGTTTTCATCGTAGTCATAATTTTATAGAACCATTCATTTTAAAAAGCACACTTAAGACATTATCCAATTATAGTTCATACAAGAGAATAGTCATGATATGATAAGAGACTTTTATTAATATTCAAATCAATAAATATAGGTAATTAAAAATTATTATAATTTTATTATAGTGAACGAAATGAAACATTTATACACCATTATTTTAATGTGCCTTAAAGTATATATTCCCTAATTATAGATTTTTTCAGTGTTCTTGATGTTTTAAAATAATATTTTGATTCCCTAAGAAAACCTCCACATATCAAGGTTAACGATGAAATTAAATATCTATGAGTATATTGACCCATCACACCATTTATCAGTCCTTTTCAAAATAATATTATAAAGACAACATTTATACCAAATACTTTCAATTATTATTACCCTATCCTTATATCTTCTTATTTAATTGTATTAACAATGATAATCATACATTTAAATTTTATAATGATTACCATTAATATGACCATAGGTTATTTTATTATATATGATAAAAATTATAATCCAATAAATAATTTATATAAAAAGTATTTATTTATTGATTTATTTTCATTATATCACCAACATTATTTCATTAGATTATTTTCATTCCTAATAAAAGTATATATACAGACCATATTATTTTTACATGGTAATAATGATTTTACTTTAGTTGATTCATGTGTTCCAAATATTTATATATTTTAAATATGTTATGGGTAAGAATGAAATTAATCATCCCTATAATTTAATGAAAAAAACATTATACCTCAAGAGATGATATGTATATAGTGTAGGGGAATATACCAAAATGACTGAGTTTGTGGGAATGAAATGTATCCCCATTCACTATGATTATTTTAATTGGGATTCAAAAAAAAATCCACTAAGTGATAATGATTTTTGAATTTATCCTTGATAAAAGAAATTAATTTGTGTAATTAATAATTTTAGATAAACCCGTTTATTTTTCCTCATATAATGATAATTTATTATTTAATGATCCCAAAAATGAAAATGGTATAAAAATAATAATAATTTTTAAATATAAGAATAAGATATGGTTCTTAGGTTTTTTCTTTTAACATATAAATAATTTTCAAAACCAAGTTTCACATGGTATTTTAATTGAGGAATAGTTAATTCCAATGTTATGTTGTGTTTAATGGTTCATGGAAGATGTTTAGAGGTGTTTAATGTTTTCTATAATTGTTATTAAATTTAGGATAATTGATTCCCAATAATAATATACCTTCTGATGCATAATATTATATGCATGAGAAGTAAAAATGAAAACATACAATGGAAAATCCAATCGTGAATAATTAAGATTTATCATAAATTATATAATATCTCTAAATTTGGTGAATATTTTATAATGACCTTGTTTTGGTATTACGAATAATATCTTCCAAGGTAATACATGGAAATTTTACAATGGTAAGGATTTAACAAGAATATGTATTATATTCTACGTGTTGTATATGATCTTAAATTATAGATGTTTTGGAAAATAAAAACATATAAATCATACTCTAATAAATAAAATTTTATAGTAAGTGTGTAATATTTTAAATCTATTTTTAAAAAATTAACTTATTAAATATATGGTTGTTACATCATATTTTTGAAATGGGAAAGATTTTATATAAATTTAAATTTTATACGTATGTTTTTTATAAAATACAAAATAAATATTTATAAAAATTATGATCTATATAATTTCTATGATATAATATTTTAGGATGTTTCTTGGTAGTTTTAGAAGATTTATGTTTGAATTTTAAATTGATTTTAGAATATATATAAAAATATGCTAAATTGTTTCATTAAATGGTTAAATATCACAATGGAAAATTTTATAACAAATGATCAGACGATAATATAGATGATTTGAATGTGATAGATACACTCTTAACCATGTTATATATGAATAAATGGTAGCCTATACCACTATTTTTTTGATATGGTCACATCCTGTTTAGAATTCCACACCATGAAATAGAATGAAAAAAGTTTTGATAGAAAAACATACTCCATGATAATAATCGGTGATAATTATTAATCGCACTGTTTGGATGTGGATAAATATGTCATTTATAATTTAATTCTATAAAATAATGTTCACGTAGAACTATTTATGTATAATATATGACTTACATCATTATGAATATTTTTATTCCAAAAAGTAATAATAAGTTGTTAATAAAATTAGATTAACCCATTTTTCACATTCTTTGTTTTGGTGTCTTAAAGTGATGACACAATGTGTCAGAATGACTTATGATTATCTGAGTTAATTTAAAAAAATTAAATATTAATGTTTGAATTTTGTTTGTTATGATTTTAATTAAAAATAAACAATTTAACATGAAGAATATGTAGTTTTTATGAAAAATAAAACAATAATAGGGATCATAAAAGGAGGTAGATTATATCGAAGGGAATAATCCATTAGATTATTTAGGGAGAAAGAAGAGAAAAATATTGTGGTATAAACTGAATATATAAAAAATATGAAGAGAAAATAAAATGAATAACAATACTATCAAATTTTTCATGTAGAAAAATAATAAACGAATGTGTTATTACATTTTATATGTGGTTAAACATTACACTTGGTAGTACGTTAAGGATTAAACAATACAAAAATATTTAAAAAGATGAATAAGTGAGGGAGAAATATATTTTTATCAGAAAATAATCATATGATATGAGATGTATAATCCATATTATAAATGGTTAAAAGAAAATTATGAAACTGGTTAGGAGATGTATACTGAGAGAGTATTATAGATTATCTTATAACAAAAGTTAAAGGATATACCCTACTGATTTAAATATAATATAGTTATTATACTAGATCATATGGTATTTGGTTATTTTGGATCAACTAAGGATTAGTTACTCATTTTTAGTAATGAACCTTTTACATTAAATGTTTTTATTTATTTTCATTCCATGGGTTTTATTAGTAAAATAGTGAGACCATTCAAGAAATTAAGTGATGGATGTGGATTCCACAATAAATAAATAAAAATATATAAAAGTGATCATCATTTCATCCTCCCCTATTAGTGTACCTATGTTGTGCATTGGTCAACACAAGCATATTCAATGTTGTCTAGTTTTTCTATACAGACTAAGTAGTTTAAGGGTTCTATTTAATGTTATTTGACCATTGTTCGTATTTTTGTTCTTTTTTACTCTACAAAAATTTATAATATTAACCTATTTAAGATATTATTTTTTTGAATATATATTTTGAACATTGGTAATGTCAATTTATTGAATAAGAAGGTTATTCTCTCTTCTTATGGGAGGAATTATTACATATGAGAATATTAAATAATACCATTAATTTTATCTAACAACTTAAATGTATTTTATGCTACCAAAAATTATTTTGTTCTTCAATATTACGGTATTTCAACAGACATAGTGGGTAGTAAGAATCCAAAGAAGGGTGATTGTTTTTTAAATTCAATCTGATAACCTCAAACAGAGAATATGACTTAAAAAATTAAAAGGATTAAGATATAAAATGGAATTACACATAAATAATAAAATATTTATGAAGGAAACGGGAAAATAAATCATTATGTGATATTTTTTTGGATATCGAAATTTGATGATAAAATTATGAATAGAGAAAAAATAATGGATTAATTAATTACTAGATCAAATGAAAGTGTGAATTCCATCAGTGGTTTTTGTAAGAGGATAGAAATTTTTTTGATTATTGAGAAGATATTGAATATCATGAAGGAAACAATTGATATGATGTTTAAAAACTAAAATACCATGATCAATGTGCACTTTAAATAGATAACCTTTATAACATTATTATTTCTTATGAAATATTTAACAATGTGTCTTTGAGAAGAAGGGAAAGAATGAAAAGAAATTTCCACAAAATATTATAACATAAAACGATTGAGAAATAGTGTTATGAATATATGGAATAATATATTGTTGATGAATATTTTTAAATGATTTTGTATATAATAATTCCCTTTATTTCAGGATTTTTAAGAATATGGAAAAGAAAAATTTCTAAGAAACATAAATAGTTTTATTTCTATTGTACATCAACTAATTTTTAACAATTGTCCTTGGTTTCTTGATGAATAAGATAAAGAGTGTGAAGTTTAGAATGAATATATAAGTTGTTCTATGAAGAAGAATGTATAGAAAATAATATTACAAGTAGGTACATAATATTTTATCTTAGTTTAAGTGGATAAAAATATAATCTAAAATTAAATATAGTGATAATATAAAATATTATGAAGGGGTATATATATTCAATGTTTTGGGTGAAAGTATTCTAATTAAATGTGTAAATTAAAAAAACTGTAAGAAACGAATTTATTTACGTAAGGAAAATATAGAAATTGTGCTCACTATAAATATGGAGCTTATTGGGTGTCCCTTGATGATTTATTAATTTTAAAAGGATAGTAAATGATTGAAGAAGGATTGTCAGTTATTATTCAATAATGACAACATATATACTAAGAAATAATCAAGGAGAAAAAAGTTGACTGAAATGATATAGAAGTTTGTTGTTAAATATAAAAATCTGAATAATGATTTATAAATGAACTTTAAATCAATGGATAAGGATACTGAATTTTTTTTTTAAAAAAATTATTCATTAAAATATATTTTTGGACAAGAAAAGTTTAATTTTAGAATATTATAAACAATTTTATAGAATGATAGTAGAAGGATATTATGGAGGGAGTAGAAATATCATAAAATGATATGATTTTGGTAATAAATAAATAGTATATAATATTTTTGAAAATGAACATTCAAATATTAGATTAAAGTCTAATTCAATGTATTTTTTAAACAAGGTTATATCCATAGGATAACCTAATGATTCTAAGAAATCAGTAAATTCAGGGAGAACTATGTTCAATTATAAAACCATTGAATGTAGTGATTTTAAAAGGGATAAAAAGAAATATTCACTGAAGATAAAACATTTTTTATAATATAGAATATTTTGGTTCATAAAAAAAATTCTAAAATATTGACTAAAATATAAAAGAAGAGTAGTAAACATCTATACAATAAACAGTTTTCAAATTTATGTATCTATTTTAAGGAAACTTTTGGCACTATAAAGGATTTGGGAATATAGAATACATATTTTTTTAATTACTAATATTTCTATGTGTCTCTAGGTTATGTGAAGAAAAATTATATGATTATTCAATACACTGAATTTAAAATTGTTCTGAAAAAAGTAGAAAACATTTATGATATATAGTTGGGAACATATTATAATAAATAGAATAGGTTTTTTTGAATATTTTAGAAACCTTTTTGCAATGATAAATATTTACTTTCCATTATACACTTCCATATAATTATAAATTATAACACAAAAAATATAAGAATAAAAAATAAAAAGGATAGGAGAAGTAATTACTTATTGATGTATCACACATAGTAAAAAATGAAAATAAAAATAAATATTTTATAGTTTTTTCTAATATAAAATAATATGATAAATAAAACCCATGAATTATTTTGAGAATATAATGAAAGTATAAGTTAATATTAGCAATGGAATGTTACTTTAAATTAATGAAGGGGGAGAAATAATCCCCAATGAATGAATGCTAGAATTAAGGAGCACGTTGTTTAATAATGGGTTGAAAAACAATTATGTGTGTATCTATTAAATAATGAGGATAGTGATTTAGAATTTGAAAAATAATTTTTTATGTGAAAAAGTGTAAATATATATTATTTTTAATGAGGGTATAGTGAATCAGATTTAATCTATTTTAGGTTATTGAATCTATAATGAAAATGACTCCTCATAAAAATAATAAGAATGTTATTTGGAACATATTATATTTATTATAATACAAATAATGAGGAATAAAAAATAAGGTTTCATGAGTAATTCCAATCTTAAAAGTTTATTACCTAATGGATAATTATTTTTCTATTATTTGAAGATAAAAATTTCAATGTCCTCAAAATAAATTCGCAATTAAGGAAAAAATAAAAGAAGAGTCATTGGAATGACATAATGCTTAATTGAAGAAGAAGAGTAATTTTCTGAATATGAAATTGGATTTGAAGATTTAGTATTTTTGATCAAAGTTGTATTTAGAAAAATAATTACTTGAATATCAAGAAATTAATTATGAATAGTACATTTCAAAAATCAATAATCAAAAGCTATGTTATGGTATATTATTCTCATCTTCTCTTTTTTCTTTTTATTATTTTGGTTAATTGGGGAAATACTTTTTGTTATTAACTTTACCTATTTATAAAAAAGTAAACATAAATGTAGGGGTAGTGTAAAAATATATGTGTTTGAATAAATGAGTGAGATAAAAAATTTTAAGAAAATATTGGATTTAGAGAGTGCATTAATGAGTTTTATACTATTAATGCATCATGTTATGTATGATGTAAATTATTTTAAAATGATTGGTGAGCCTTAATATAAGATCTTATTATACACATTTTGAAAGGATTTTTGTTTTTATAAGATTTTTTTCATTTGTGGAAAATGAGTTATCTTAGTTGGTATAAAGTTTCATAAAAAAATTTGATGAAGTGGGTGTATTCCACTTAAAAAAAACAAATTATTTTTTGTATTCTTATTTCCTGTACCTAATTCAGTAATGTTGGATTATAATTTTCTAGTTTTCGATTAAATAGTTCATGTGGTTATTTTTATTGATTATTTATGTTCATTGGTTTCCAAAAACATAAAAATGTGAAAATTGTTGTGTACATGAATGGAGATTGTGTTGAAAAGATAATGATTCCATTATAAGAATACGTATATATAGTTTTTGTGTTTTATATTTTGTTTGAATACATAAATTATGGTAAACCTCATGTTTTTCACGGAATATCATTTGATGTGAATTTATTTATATTGTTATATATAGTTTAATGGAGTTTGTAAAATATTAAATACGTTTCAAGATACCTATTAGAGTTTTTTAATGGAACAAAATTTATTCTGAAATATTTATATGTACACATATACATAATATTATATTGTTGAGAAACCATAATAAAAACTTACATAGGGTAAAAAATTATTTATATACCTATGTTATATCATTAAATTATTAATGTATCTATGTGAAGTTGAAATTGATAAATAAAGAATGTTCTGGTTGATATATAATTTCATTTAATGGAATTTAGTGAGATTTGTAAAAGGTATGTTTTAGAATATGAATTGTAATATATTACATGTGATGTTTTATATTTTTATATCATGAGTGTTAGAAATCATAAAAATCATGAAATTTTACTCTCATATGTAATATTTAGTTTACTATAAGATTTCATCTATTTGTAAATAAATGGAATATTGTTTAATATAGTGTCGTTGAAAAATATTTTGGAGAGGCATTTTATTTTCAGTTTTGGTTACTAAATATTATTTTGATGAATATGTGAATAAGAAAATTGTATTTGAAATAATTTTTGAGTCCATATTTAGATTTAAAACATTAAATTGAGGATTAATAATAGGATATTCCTATGAAAGATAATTAAATAAATGATATATTATATAGAGGATGACTATATTGGAGGAAGTAATTAATCAAACTATTCTAGAGAGTGAATGTGAATATAGTGTGACAAGTATTATTCATAGAAATAGATAGGATGATAGAATAAGAAGATGAGTATATAGAATAGAGAAACTATACTTATATGAATAGAGAGAGAGAGAGTGTACACACTTTATATCTTTTTATGATAATCACACTAACAATGTGTGTTGAGGAAGATAGATTCTACACCACATCTATATTTTAATGAAGTGTAGAATCACATTATAGTTTTTGGGAGATATTTATTATAATAGAGAAGGAAGATCCTCCATTCTGTCAATTCAATTACATTGGTTCAACTCATAGGGAGTCTTAATGAGATTGAACATTTTTTATTTTCTTCAAACATGCTTTCAAGTATATAATTGACTCATTTATTTTAGAACATGATGATGCTAGTTGATTTTATGTCCTTGAATTAATCTAAAAGATGATAAATATTATTTAATAATTTTAATTATAAACCCTTGTATATTGAGTGTCTTTTATATTTTCTTTTTCTTATTGTGTTTGATTTATGTATTTTGATATCCCTCTCTAATAGGCGATGGAGGTTGGTCTCATAAAAAATAATTAAACTGATTAAAACAATTGTGTTAACTAATTTACCCCCTATCTATTAATATACACCATTCCTAGGGAAACCATATCTTGTGACAACCTGTGTAATGCAAATAAGAAACCAATATAATGTATTTTTAATGTTAATATTTATATTTTATGGATGAAAGTTTATTCTAATTAAATTATTTTACACAGATTTTATGATATTATATAATAGTTAAATAAAAAAAATTAATCATTAATTTTATTAAATTTAATTAGTTTTTGAATTTAGTAGGTATAAATTATCTTAGGGTCAATTTATTGATGTTTTTGGAAGTAGTTATTTTTTTATGAATAATGAAAAATAAAATTTCTAAAACTACTATCACTTTTAAAAAATAATCATTATATAAAGATAAATAAATTTTTTATAAACCAATTATATATTCTAAATTTATATTTACATAGTAAAATAAAAAAATTAAAAAATAGTATTTTCAATATAGAAATACAATATTTAACATTAAAAAAAAACGATTTATTATATTTAACACATATCCATTATTGACATTTTCTTAAATTATGTAATTACAAGAATACATTCCTTTTAATAATAATTTTTATGTAACATATATCTCATTTAAATCCTAATCCATTAAATATTATGTTAATCAAAACAAGACTTGATTTTAGTGTAATTAATGTTTTATTCTTAAAATACATTTCTTCTTATTACGTTTTTCTTGTTTATATTAAAAGTAATTTTAAAAAACTATAAATTTTTTTTTTATTAATGTTATAATTATATGTGATATTACTATGTCTGAATTATATAATATTTTTATTGTATTTTTATATATAAATTTATGCTAAAATAGTTCATTTTTTTCTCCTTGATATAGGTATAAATGTGTGAAAAAGATAAAATAAATGTATAAGGCAATCAATCATTAAAAATACTATCACTAATTTTATTAATTGATTTTATTTAAAACCATAACATCTTATTATATAATTTGGGTTCCATTGTGAAACATGAAATTTATAAAGACATTTATATAATTAAAAATTTCTGTGTATTTAAAAGAATACCACACTTCCCATATATAAAAAGAGCCACTAACCCCCCCCCCCCACATTTCCACAAAATTCTAGCATTTTATATTGAGAAATATATTTTATTATAACTTTATTATTCCATGATAGTCTTCCTAGATGTATTTATCTTCCCAAAAGGCAAATCAATGAAGAAATATTTTGTTTTTAATAAGATGTTATCCAAGGAAATGGTATTTGTTTTAACCCAATTTTTTAAAGTTTTCTTTCCTATAAAATATTATATATTAATTCTCTAACCATATTTAAATATTAAAATAAGTATTAATATATTTATTAAATTTATTAAAATTAGCGGGGAACCATTTTATACTATTATTCAATCTATTAAAATAAATGAAAACCTCATTCGTTTGTATGTACAGACTTCCACCTCCATTGATGATATATTTAATTTTCTATCACATACCCAAATAGATTGTCATAAATATTGATTAAATTAATATTTAATATTTATATAACATAATTTTTATTATTTAATGATAAAAAAATTGTCTACCTTACTTCGCATCCATCTATTTAACATGAAAATTTCACTCGTGTGCTTGTATAAACTATCACCTTTGTTAATGATGTGTTTATTTTTTCATAACCTCTATACATTTATGGTAAAAATAGTGTATTAAATTAACATATATATGAATTTTATAAAATGATTAATATTTTATAAATATTATAAAACCATTTTATGTCCACTTTTATCAATGTTGACACACAAAAGTTGATTTGGACTGAACAACCCTAAAACCTATAATGTGATATTAGTTGATTCAGTAATTAAAAAAATGATGATAAATAAGATAAAAGAAATAATTAAAATTTTAAACACATTTTTTCAATATTAGAAAATATCTTATATTTTATTTTTATTCCAAAATGTAAAATGAATATGTGGAAATCTAGAACTCATGGTTAGTGATTTTTTATTAAATAATTTAAGGATTCCATTTGAATCATTCTCTTCATATAAATTTTTATTTGTTGGGTCCAGGAATTAATTTCACTATTCTAAAATAATTATTCTTGGTCACTATCAACTATATTTTACCTTCATTAACATGTTTAAAAAAGGAATATTTTTAACATCTCCCATATTGGTTTTTTTGGAAACTCTTAAAAAACTATTAAAATAAATTTTATGAATGTTTATAAAATGTATATATTCTCCCATAATATTTTCTATTATTTATTAAAAATATTATTATTCATATTTTCATGGTTTTTATATGAAATCAAAAATCCCATTATTTAGTGAACTTCTCAATTTATGGAATTAACAATGAAAAGAATTTTTCCTTTTATTTTAAGAGATAACTATAATTTATTATGTTTATGTGTTGAAATGAATGTTTTCATGTTGTTTATAATAAAAGTGAACATTCCTATTATTATGTTTTTAATTTTATTGTTCTAATAGATTATATTTTATGATGGGTGGGTCTGATATATCCCTATAATTTCTTGAGTATTGATATGTCATCTAGAATTGACAGGTTGTCATTTACTAGGTAAGTTATTCCAATGTAATAATTATTATAAGGGTAATTATAAAGTTGATATGAGAATAATATACCAATAATTGAACATTATTTTTATATTTTTTACTATATTTTAATTTTAAATATTTTTATATAATTATGTATAAAAATTAGCTTATTATTAATTAATGTTAAATGAAATTTTAAATATGAATAGATTGGTTTTTAAGGAGATGTTTTCCAAAAATATTAGGTTTTCCGCAAGTAAAATTCCTAATTATGATAATTGATTTATTATTTAATAAAAAATAATTAATGGAAAATTTTGGTAAATTATGTTTATTTCATGATAAAATAATCAATTTTTTATATTAGAGTTTGTTATTTTAAAAGAGAAATCTGTTGGAGTTTGACGTTTTTAATGTACTAATAGGTTACCTTTATTTTTATATTACTTAATGTGCTTTTTATGCTTATAAAATGTTTATTTATTTTTTTATAGGACATTACGATGACTATTAACTAAAACTAGGTCTATAATTCACTTTTGATTACTTTTCTTGAATAAATAATAATTTTCTTGAATGAAATGGGAGTTTTAACATAGGTACCTATTTTTTTGATAATATGTAAACTATATTGATGTTTCAAATATATAATGTAAATATATAATATAAATATATAATATAAATGGTATTTTATATATTTTTTATCAGTATTTCAGTGATTATATAAACACAAAATTTTCCACTTAATTGAAATTTCATAGATTTTGAAATTTGGATATGTTTTCAGCTAAATTGTGAAAATGATCTAATTATGGAATTTTAATCAATTTTCATCACATTGTATTATTGGAATCACGTTTTTTAATAATAATCATATTTTAAAAATTATTTTTTATGAACCCAAGGATTATGGTACTCAACATGGTGAATTTTTCCAAGTCATGAATTGAACATTTGGATCCCCAAAAAATCATTCCGTTTGGAAATTTATATTTTAGATAAAATTGATATTCCATCAGTAAATAATGAATAACATATACAAACAAGGTCTAAATATATTTATTCTGGATGTACAAGATTTAGTAATGAAATTATAATCATAAAAATAAATTCTAGGATTGAATCAATTCATTAAGTTGGTAAAGTGGAACATTCAAGGGGAGGAAGTTGAAGATATGATTCAACCAATATATGTTAACAGAAATAATATGGACATAAAATTTCATCAATATGTCAAGATGAATTGATATTAATAGGTTTTGGTAGATAACTTAATTTTTTAGAAATTTCATAAATACCAACAATCTATATTTGACTAGAAATATGGAATTCATGAAGATAAATTTTAGGTTGTAAATAATCAACATAACATTTTCCACCCCTCATATACCTTATATATTTAATTTTCACTTACTTTTAATAGGTAATTGAATGATAGAGGGGGATTTTATGGATAATATATTCTTGGATAGTACGAGTAAATTGACTATTTAATATCCATATAAGGATAAAATACATATATTAGTGTGATGTTTATTTCTGCGGATTTTTTTTATTTTGATATTGCACTTTTCTTTATTTTTTATTGTATTTATATAGAAACTATTTATTCTGAATAAAGAGTATAAAATTAATTAGTAAATTTAAATTATTATTCATTGTTTTGAAATTTTTTTAAACTTATTAAGGTAATGTGTTTATTCTATTTTTTTAAAGGTATATGGAATGGTGTCACCATTTAGCATGACGAGTTTCATATGTTTTGGTTTTTTGACATCTTCAAGTAATCATATCACATTGATAAGTTGATAAAAACCAATATTTGATCTCTCAACATGGTTTCTAGTTAATTATTGTGTATATATTATTGTATTTAACTATACAGTAAGAAACATAATTTTATTATTAATTTATAAAATGATAAATGGATTTTTGATAGATCAATGAATTTTTAACACATCTATATTTATTTTGATATTTTTACTACAATTTTCTTCTGATTTATAATATCTAAAATAAATATCTACTGATAATTTTATTTAAATTAATTTAAATTTTCTTAACTCATTTAAAATCATAATTTTTCATTTTAACTTTAACAAATACAAATGAACAATGTGAATGTTTGACAACATAGTCTGTAACCTATTTGAGAGGGAACCCCATGGTCACCACTCTATTATATTTTTATAAAGAATATATTGATTGGGGGTAATTTGAATAAAAAAAAATAATGAGTTTTTAAATTAAATAAAAATATATACCTAAAATATAATGGGAATGTATGAAAGTAAAATACATGATATTAAAATCATAATCAAGTGTTATTTAAGTTACAAGTTGTTATTATTAGTAATAGATAAATGTTTAGATAACCTTATAGATTAAAATTTTATGATAACAGAGAATATTATTAATGTTAACATAGATTTATATTATCATTAGACCATAATTTATGATTTCTAAATTTTCTTCATCTAATATTATCATTTTTATAATGGTTTTATAAAGAGAAATACATTGAATGAGGTATAAAAGAAATAATAGTATAATATCCATTAGAACTAATAAATTGGAATGATTATAGTTATAGATGATTAATTATTTATAGAGTTAACTCAATTGGAAAAGTATATTAATGATGGTACCCATGGATGGAAGAAACTGAAATCTTTCTAGAGGAATATGTGAATAGTGGATCATTTTAGGAAACTCACCTTCTATCCTTTGGAGGAGCCATAGGTATTGTAGAAATTAAAGGTTGATTTGTTATTTTTAATAGTTTTTTAATATTAAAGGTTGTAAAAATAAGTATATGTTGAATCTTATTATTTATACTATTGTGGTGAAGCTAATTAGTAGAAATATCTGATTAAGAATAAAAAGGGAATGGATGACATTAACACTATGTTGTATAGAACATTTAATTTTTTTCCCACAATAAATACTTTTCTAATGTTATTAAAAATGGATTTGAAAGAAAAATGCTATTGTTGAATCCAATGGAGGTGGATTTTATTACCTAAAATGAATAATATTTTATCATATTAGACATGTATAATTTTTTATTTTTTGGAAAATATAATAAATTTGATATATGTTACTTAGGATTGAATCATTTTTTTGTTACTAATTGGTATAGAAGCTATAGGGAATTATTTTTTATATAATGTGAATACTATGATAGAGCTTGTTGAATTTAATAATAAATTGATAATAAGTTGTGACGGTGTAAATTAGTTGGGGGAACCACCCATCTAAGAAATCTGAATGTGATAGAATTATAAAACATTCCTATGATAAGTGTGGGATTTAGAACTATAGTAATTGTATTATTATTTCTGGGAATTTTTATCGTTTTGATAAGTTTCAATATATGGATTCTAATTGAAATGGAAATAGAAACATAAATTGGGAGATAGATAATGACATACTAGTAGTAAAATAAATTAATTTTAATTAGATGGGACATTATGCATATGTATGTACAAAGATAAGTATGAATGATGGAAAATATATTGTCTATAGGCATAAGGGTTTTCCATGAGGTATCATAAGTTGAAATTTAATTGACAAAATAGTTTACGATTTATTTTTTAGATTAGGTATGATCATTACATGTTTACGGTTATTCCCTTTGGGATGAAAAATCAACCAACTAAATTTATGGATCTATTGAATTGTGGTTTCAACGAGTATTTGGATATATTATTGGTAGTGATTAATGATTATATTATAGTGTATGAAATATTTATGAAGATAATGAGAAACACCAATGAATTTTTATGAAATCCCCTACAAAATATAAAAGGACCTTGAATTTTATCAATACTAATTCCCTTTTATAATAATATAATATGGTATAATCACATAAAATCAAATTAATAACAAAATACAAATATTATAAATGATTATTGAATGAAATAAGGGATATTTATAGATGATAATGATCCTATATTGATAAAATTTTAACATAAAAATTAGTATACTAATTTGGCCCTAATGAATAGTACATCTGCCTATAGAATAGTAATCTCACCAATGAATGTATAATAAATTTTTTATATATTATAAATGAAATTAAGATATAATTATATCATTATATCAGTGAATAAATATTATTGAAATAATTATTTAAGTGTTAGAATTTTTTTATTTTATCAATTTTTAATTATATATTTTTAATTATTATAATGGTTTAATCGAAAAAAATTTGTGAAATATATTCATAAATTATTATTTTATTGAATTATTATTTCAATATAATTTTATGAGACCATATTAAAATATCCTAATTGTTATAAAATAATTATTAATATTAAAAAAGTAATTGTTTTTGTAAATAATGATTTTAAGGATAAACTAAACTTTACATATTTTGAAAATTATTTTCATAAAACTGTGTTTTAAAATTTTTACACAGTTTAAAATAGGTTGTTTTTCATAGAATTTTTGAAAATAGTTGAATTTTTTGTGAAGAGTAAAATACAATAATTTACTCTATAAATATGTTATATGTGAAATAAATTGATCAATGACTCATCAATGATGACAGATCCATAAACTAGAACTTCTCTTCATTATTTTATATAATTGGTGATAATACAAAAACTATTCATATTCTTGAGACAAAATAATGAACTAATGATTAAAATAATGAGAAAAAACTCATTTCCTCCACTATAAATACCACCAAAACCAACTATTCTCCTCACACATTCTATGATTTTACCATTGTCTAAATACAATCAAATACTATTTTAAAGACCCCACCCCACGACCATGAGATATTATTTTCATCAAAAGAACATAAAATTTTCCCTAATGAAGTTTTCAAGGAGGATAAATTCAAGGGGTAAATTCCACTAACCTTTTCATTAAATATTATTTCAAGTTATTTTCTTATTATATCTTACCCTCAACTCATTCAAACAGTAAGATAAATCCATTACCTAAAATAAAAATTAATTTTATTATGATAATGGAATAATACATCAATAAACACCTATAATCTCCCTTGTATTCTAAAAATGAAATCATCATTCACGAGGTGTTAATTTATCACCTTCAAGGATGAAAAATTGTCATTTTCTAATAATTATTTTAAAGATGGTCATAAAACCAATATTATTATTAAAAATATAATAATATACGTACTGAAGCCTATTTAATGTTATGAAATACTTATATACACATGATGATAAATAATAAAACAAAATAAGTTCGTTGTGAGAAAAAACTGCCCAAAATAATCCAAATGATTATCATTAACATCTTATCTAATGATTCATCCTCACAAAAAACAACTAAATGAATTAATTATAATTTTACCATATATATATTATTTAATAACTTATAACCTAAATTTTTTATTTCTACTTCAATTTTACAAGAACTTCTGTACTCATATTCAAGCGAACCGATCATGAAAACAAAGAAAACATGCAGTATCAAATGATGAAATTTAATATTCTAACCCATTAAAAAGAAAGAAAATGAATGTAATTAAATTATCTAAAATAAATTATATGTAAAAAATATTCTAAATTAATTTATTAATGTATTTAATTTGATTATGTAGATCATTAAGTTCAACTGTATAACAATTTCAAAAATAAGGTAAGGGATTCAACTTGAACCTCCAATTTTTCCTTCAGGTAGCTCTTTCTATACTATTAACCTAATATAATTCGTATTTAATTATATATAATTCTTATAAATTATGTCTATATGTTTCAATATCATGTATCTATATTATATAATACCTATTTGATGGGGGAATACATGTTTTAAAAAATTTCCATGTTTTCAATTCTTTCTGATAATCAATCCGAATTTCGGGGAACTTCTAGATTTATTACCTTCTTCTAGGTACACTTGAAAATCTATTTTTATCAACCATTATTTTTATAATATCACGTATTTTGTCATAAAAACTTCCATGGTTTATTTTTGGTTTTATAAAAACAAATATTCCTTTTCTTCTTTGAATTTTCTTTAATATTTTCCTTAAACTGCACTATTATTTTTCATTGCTCATGTTTATTGAACACTACCATTCTTGATTCCACTTCAGTTCGGCATCAATTATAATGATCCATGATGATTTTATCTTATTAATGTATATTATTCTATTGAAAATCTATTACATATACATTATTTATTACTTGTGACATGATTTTGATACCTATTACATTAAACACATAACCCTTAGGTTTATTCTACAGGCGACACATATATTGATGAACATTTTATGATGTGTGTACCTCGATATAACTCCAATGAATTGGTTAATGTTTTCTCTCATGAGATTTTATTCGGGATAGATAGTGAACTAGATTCATATATACGGATTTTCCCCACGTTATATATTCCTATTAGTTATCCTTGGATCATGGTTATATCATATTATATGTTTTTTCCACTATAATATAATGACATGATTACCAACTTTCCTAAAAAGGATAAAATATTGTATGTACTAATAAATTTGAATACTACCTTAAATATTTTATGAATAGAACTATCACTACACCATTACTCACTCTTCCATAAAATGTGGAACACTTTGTGTTGAACAAAAATGCATAAAAGAAGGGATTAGTCTGTGTACTAATGAAAATGATAATAGGATAGCCTACACATAAAAGGAATTCATAATTAGTGAGTAAAACTATCTCATGCAATATCATGAGTTCATAGTAATGATATTTGTATTTAAAATATGTTGATATTATCTCTATGAGGATAAGTGTAAGGTATATACTGATTATTAGAGTAATATGTTTTAATAGCAAATGAACTTAGTATACAACATTGAATATTTTTAGATCCCATCAAGGATTATGACTTCTCAGTCAACTACCATTCTAGTAAGGTAAATTTGGTAGAATTCACTCTTTGTAGAAAGAATCATTCATCATTATAAGTCATTTTAATTAGGAACGATCCAATCTTCTTAGACCTACAAAGGATAGTCATAAAGATTGTTAAAAAAGTAACATAATCCATTATTTAAAAAATTATTCTTCAAACAACCCATATATAGTAACAAATGATGACTAGATAAATGATGTGGAAATTCAAAAAATGGTGAAAGCTATCAGAAATGGGAATTCCTCCATATTCAAGATTAATGAGGATATAGATGAAATATTGGGGCTGGAATATGTGCACCATAAAATATAGTGATAAAGAAGGTGAATCAAAATGACACATAGAGTGAAACCATATGTATTCACCCAAGGATCATAAATATATATCATGATCGAAAAGAGGACTATGGTGGGTCAATTTGAAGAATTATATAAATGAATATATGTCAATGTTCTTATTATGTCAACAATTGAATGATGGCAAAAATATAAGGGGATGATGAAACTACTACACAAACCAACATGGACATGGGATAAAATTACTGTAGACTATGTCACTATAATTCCCAGGACATCTAGATGAAAGAAATGATACATTGGTTGTTATGGATCATCTTACAAGGGTATCTCACTTTATCAAAATTCATGAGGGCTTCTCAATAGATCAACATGGATAGATATAAATAAAATAAGTGGTAAGTATTCATGGAGTACCACTATAAATTGTGTCCAATTGATATCCAAGATTCACCTACATTTTATTAAAAAGAATCCAAAATTCTTTACACAGTGAGCTGATCTTCAGTATGGCGTATCATTTTTAAACTGCTGGACAGTATGATCGGACTATTCAGACACTAAAAGACATGTTAAGGTCATGTTTTATGGATTTAAAAGGAGTGTGGGACCAATATCTCCCCATAGTTGAGTTCTCCTACATCAACAGTTTCCACTCAAGAATCCAAATGGCTCTATATGAAGCCATATATCGGAAAATATGAAGAACACAAATATTCTAGGATGGATTTGGTGATTTTATTATAGGACCTAAAATGGTCCAATAAATGGTGGAGTAGATGAAAACCATTTAGAAGCTCATCATGGTAGCCCAACGTTAACAAATTATCTATGCAAATAATCATAGGTTGGACAGTGAGTTCAAATTTAGAGACCTAGTATTCCTCTAATATTCTCTATGGAATAGGATCATGAGATTTGGGAATAAAGGATGGATAAGTCTCAGGTACATCTACCCCTTTGAGATTCCTGATCTTTTTGGAGTTGTAGCCTATAAAATGTCCCTTCCCCTAAAAATTACTCAAGTACACTATTTATTACATGTGTCCCTCTTTACGAAGTAACATGTTGATCCTTTTCATGTACAGAATTAATTGGCTATACAATTGAAGAATGACATCTATTTCCAGGAGCATGTAGTGAAGACATTAGAACATAGAGATAATCTTCTTCACAACAATCTTACTCACCTTGTAACAGTACTATAGTAGAACTATTAGATTTAAGAGGAAACCTAAAAAAATAGGAAGTGAAGAAGGAGAAGTATCCTCACATGTTTTCCCAATATTATGTAAAACGAAATTTTGAGGGTGAAATTTCATAAGGGGAGAAGAATTAAATGACCGTGAATTTAATCAATGGAAATTAAATTATTTTAACTATTAAATAATGTCTAATCCCATAAAAACACATTAAAGAAACATTAAAAACATTATAAATGAATATGAAATGAAATAAAATGTATTTATATAAGTAAAGGAACCTATACTAGTGAAATATCAACATGACATTTAGAATAGTAATATGACACTTAAGAATAGTAAACTGGACAATAGAATTTTTACAAACCCCTAAAATTGTATACATAATTTTTTTATATAATAAATGAAAATATTATATTATTATATCATTGAATTAGTAAATATATTTTTTGAGAATTATTAATTGAGTGTTGGTATTTTTGAAAGTTATAAATATTGAATTAATATATTATAATTAATAAAATGATTTAAATGAAAATTTATTTTCATAAAATTTATTATGTTTTTTTGCCTTATGAATTTTTGATAATTTTATAAGTCCTTGTTTAGAATTTCTATTTGTCCTAATATTAGTTATAATTTTAAAATCTGTATTTTTTAAGATAATGATGACTTAATTAAAATTAACATTTCAAATATTCTGAAAAATAATTTCATAAAATAGAGTCAATTTTTGAATGCTACGTGATGAAAAATTATTCGGTGGAATTTTTAGTATTTTTCTAAATCAATTGACTTTTAGTAGAGATGTAAAATAGAGTAATTTACGGTATATATCCATTAAAAGTTAAATAAATTCATTCTCATTTCATCGATGATATAAGTACTAAAATCTCTATCTATCCTACATTATTCTTATATATTTGGAGATATTTATAAAACTATTCATACTCTTGATCCAAGATAATAAAATATTGAATAAAATATTATCAAAACACGCCTCTCCTCCACTATAAATAACAACCCTCACCTCCTCTCCACTATAAACCATCCATTATATAATAATTCTCTACATTATAGAAAAAAATATTACCAATCCACTCCAACTGATACATGATATCATGGCCTTATAAAAATACCAAAACCTTATCCATAAAGAGGTTTTCAAGGCGGAAAATTTAAAAAGCAACTTCATGTACCCTTTTCATTTAATTTATTTTCATGGTCTTTTCTTATGCATTACTCACCTCCCCTCATCCAATTGGTATGATATCTCCATTAACTCAAATATTATAGAAATTTTTTATGAAAATATAGAAATATATCATTAAACCCCTCTACCCTACCTTTTATTCTAAAATTTAAAATGTCATCATGAGGTGTTAATATATCAACTTAAAGGATGATAATTTTTCTTAATCCATTAACACCTAAAATGGATAGTCATAAAATCATATTTTTAAGTAAAATTTTTATAATATATTTATTATAGAATATTTAATTTTATTTAATCATCATATAAATATTTTTTTAAATAATAAAAAACAAGTTTGTTCTATGTGAAAATTGCCTAGTATAATGTAAATTATTATCACTAACATCTTATCTAGTGATTCTACCGCACCAAAAATAACCAAATGACATATACAATCATGTATAATTATATATGTTCATTAATAAATTATATCTTCAATTATATATTTATTTTTCCATTTTACATGAACTTTTATAGTCTTATTCAAGAGAGCAGATGATGAAAACTAATGAAAACAAGCACTCCCAACCAATGAAATATAACTCTATAACTCATAATAATTACATAAATAAATATAGTAAAATTATAATATTAAATTACATGTTGAAAAGGTTTTTAATTAATAAATTAATTCTTTTCCTTTGATTATAAATAACATTAAGACAAATTTCATAACTGTTGTGGATTTATGGTAATTAATTCTTCCCAAACTTCCATTTTTCCATCACGTTACTCTTTATCTATATTTACCAAAATGTAATTCTTATTTACTTTTATATAATTATTATAAATTCTTTTAATAAGATTTAAAAGCCTGTATCATGATCATATAATCCATCTTGGAGGGGGCAATAAATTTTTTAGAAATTTTCAATTTTTAATTCTTCCCTATAAGTAAGATCCATTCAAGAGAACATCTTGATTTTTTACGCACATCCAATTTTATTTCATAATATATTTTAATCCACCATTACATTTCTAAAATGACTCATTTTATGATGGAAAATATCTACGTTCATTTTTTGTGCTTTTAAAACAAATATATTTTTTATTATTTAAATTATCTTTAATATTTTCCATAAACCACACTAAATTGTTTCATTTCTAATGTTTCTTAAAAAATAATTCCATTTTAGTGACATAATGTTTACATTATTTATCATGATCCATACATATTTTACATTATTAATCTCTATTATTTCATAGAAACATTTATGATATGATCGTTTGTTATTCCTTGTAACATGATTATGATACCAATTTATTTATTAGGGAAACCCTTAAGTTTATTCTTTATGAGGAACACGTATTCAAGAAATGTTATGATGGTTCACCTAGATATAAATAAAATACATTATATTTTGTTTAGTATCCTAATATGTTATTTTGGGAAAGGTATTGAACCATATTCCATTATAGGAATTTTTACTATGTTATATACCCTAGGAAGTTTGGAATTAATTATGTTTATGTCATGTTATATATTTTTTCCACATTCATATGGATCCGTGATTATATTTTACCATGTTATAAAAGTTATTATGCATTTTTTCTATTCATGTTCCATGATTTTATTTCATAATATTATTCCTTATAACAGTAGTTCTATTTTTATGCCTATGATTATTACCTTATTGGTATTTTTAGATCATCAATTTTTTTATTTATTACATAGGTTATACTATATTTATATAAGGGAAAAATTCATTTTGGATATCAATATAAAGATTAATAAAAGTTTTTTTATTTTGATTTCATTGTGTTTAGTTATGTACCTAATATCTAATACACTATTTTTTATGATCCTCAACTTGTAATTTTATGGTTAATTAGGCTTATAATCATGTAATGATATGAATAAAATGATAGGGTCACTACAAAATATATTATTTAGAAATTATATATATATATATTTTGGGTAAAATAGATTTCAATCCTTGTATGTATTATATGTTAAGAATGCATAATATTTGATATTGTTAAGACAGAATCAGTGTGTGAATATCCTTGAAATAATATGTTCACTTCTATTTGTTGTTTTCTATAACTATCAGGTCACAAATAATTTTTTTTGAAACATTTTCTCTATAAAAAAACCAAAAAACCAAGAAAAATCAAAAATGAGTTTCACTCATATGTTTAATGTAATATGATGAATTTTTTAGGAATTGAAATGATGATTTGTTAATTCTTCGGAATTATAATTACCGTCAAGAAATAATGTTTTTTTATTTATTTTGATACTTATTTAATTATGTATTGGATTTTTATGAAAAATGTCCGGGTGATAGAATATGATTTAAACCAGGTAAATCCCTATGAAAAAGGATTATCAAAATTCATGATCTCAAAAATGAATCTTTAATTTTTTTCTAAATTTTTTATGTATATTATATATTTTAAGAAATGTGATATATATACATATTATAAAGGATTAAAATATATATTCACTCAAAAAGTGTTGAACATGAAGTAAAATATTTTGATATAGCTAATAAATGAATAATATTTCATGAATTACTATTATCCAGGTATAACTAATAATGTATCGGAAAATACCTGAACATTATGTATTATAGTAACTTTAAATAATAATACAATTTACTACATTCCAAAAGATATTTTAGTTTTATTGTTTTATATTGTTAGGTTATAAAACCTACATAAAAAACTCATTTATTACAATAAGATCAATTATATTCAATATCAATTTTTATCATAAAATAGATTTTTTGAAAATATTTTATTTATTTTCATGAAATATATTCAAAAAAATTATCATGAGCTCATCCATTTCCTTTTAAATCCTTATAATATCTTGAATACATCTTAAAAAGGTGTCATGATAATAAAATCTAAATAAGGGACATAAAAATAGACATCTAGTAGTCTAATTAAAATCATTATAATTCATAAAATGTTAACCATTACTTAAATGTTCTTTGATAGATTAAAAATTAACCATTATAAAAAACATTTCTCAATTAAAACCATCATAAGATATAGAAATTAAATAAAAACCAATTTTAGAAAAATATATATTCATATTTTTAACCATTTTTTATTACCATGTAAAAAATAATGGGATCCAAATTAGATCCATAGAATAAACCATTTAGTAAATCCCTCCTAATTTTCAATTAAGTCAAAAATAATTACCCAATGCATTGGAGTATTATTTTGGAGGACCTGTACATATAATCTCTAATAGGCTCGCTCGATGCTATTTGGGTACACCCATTGTATATGATATATAAGGCTCAACCGATACTATCTAGGATCAACCATCATATGAGCTATATCAAGCTCACCATTTTTTCATTTTTAATGATCAATTTTAATAAAATGAATAAAAAAATTTATACTTGGACCATTTAATCATAAATAAATTGTGAAAATAATATAAATCATTATGAAATATTATTTTAGGAATCTAGATAATATTTTATTTTAAGAAACCATTTATAATTACAAAATACATAGAAAATATGAAAGAGGGTATTTATTTTTATAAAACATGAAATATTGTAAAGGATCCAAAAAATAAAATCACAGCTATGGTGGTGGAGAATGTTGTTGTCATCATATAAGTTAAAATATAATAATTTTTTCTTTTGTGAAAAATTTCAAAAAATTTAAAAATAATAAATTTTGAAAACCATTACAATTAATAGGCATAAAAATAAATTTTCATTAAATTCATAAAAAATTTAAAAACATTGAAGTGGATGATAATGATTTTCAAAATAAATCATTGAAACTAATTTTTATGTTAAAATGTCCCTTAATTCGAGCCTCACATGTCACATATGTTCTTAATCCTATAAAATTGCATGTGTATTAATATTTCCATGTTTTATTAATAAATTCTTAGGTTCATTATTTTGTTAATTTTATTAAAAACCATATTATATAAAATTACATAATCATTTATGTTTTTGTCATATGTTTTGATGATAATCCTGTCCTAGGTCCAAAATAAAATTGGTAGGTTTACTATGGAAAAAATGATTATTATTTGAACATATCTTTAATAATAATAAGGATATATGTATCATCTGGATTCATCAATTATACTTTTAAAACCACCCATGAGGAATAGTTTTGAAAATATAACCATGTTACAATCATAGAGATGATATATCGTACATAAGAATGAGTAACATTACCATTTTAAACGATCAATATGGAATAAAATTAATTGTTATTTTAACATTATAGAATGAGAATAAAATTATTAAATCCATATTTTTTAATTATATATATTTATATTTATGACCTATTTTATGTGGTTATGAATAATGAATTACATCACTTTGTGAGGGTTGTGGTCCCCACGTATTCATGAACAACGTTATCATTTTTTAGTGAATAGAAATGTATCAAAATATAATTAATACAATATTTTCATATTGATAACATTTAATTAATATAATATATAAAACATAATTACTTAATTATAACAATTTATGATAGGTTATAATGGAAAATGAATGACATTGGTTCCTAAGGTTCTAGTCCCTAGTACACACAAATTCTTGTTTTGTTTCCCATTTGATAGAGGATGAGATAGACTACATTATACCACTAACCAAAAAAATAACTATTGTTTGTAATATAATAATGTTACAATTTCATAATGTTTTATAACTATTTTAATGATGTGGAATATGAAATAAAAAAATACACTTTTTAAAATGAAACATCTTCTTTGCAAAATCATTTACGGTTTACACAAAAAACATTTATAGAATCGGTTTATGATTAAATAAATACTATAGTATGTAAGGTTATATGTAAGGGAGGTATATGGGTAGATATTGTTTTATATAAATTATTTTTAATGTGTGAGTACATTTAAAGAAGAGGAGTATTTTTATTAGAGATGGGGGGCACTCTTGGAATTTTATAAAATATTAAGCTAATATAAATTAATTTTAATATCTAAATGGATCCAAACATTAATCATTAAAATATATGATGCATATGGTTTTATATAATCTCATTAAATAAAATTTTGATATGTTTGGATCACATTTAATCCTATATACTTTTAGGTTAACCCCACGTTAACCATTTTTAAACTAATGCTGATAAAGTGGTTTTTTATTCCTTAAGGGTCCAAATTGTAAACATAAATAGAAAAAGACCCATAAATATGAAAAATGATATTATCACAAAAAATCAATTTTGTGATGATGTTATTATTATTTATTTTATGTCAATTAATAAAATTTTATTTTTGTAATATTTCAGTAATTCAAATTTTACAATTATTTATTTACATTGACTTTTATAATATCAAAAAAACAATAGAATTTGAATAAAAACATTGACAACATCAATACCGTTTTATATTTATATATACAATTCCTAGTTCAGAATAATTATTTAAATTATTCTCATTTTAATATTTTCATTATGAATTGTTATATTTTTTAATTAATTAAATAATTAATTTGTCTACTTTATTTATGAATTTAAGGTGGCTATTTATTTAAAAAAAATTATAAATAAATTACTATGATGAATATAAATATTTTAGATTTTAAAAAAATTCTATAACCAATCTTATCCTCTATTTAAACCCATTTTAAAAACACTATAGTTCATAAAAATAAGAGTGTGACATTTTTGATTTTTCTTTACATAAAATATTATAATGGTCTTAATCATATAAAAATAGAAAAATTCCATATATTTGACCTTTTAATGATTAAGGATAAGAAAAAATAATCCAATAAATATAATTTATGTGTTATATTATTTCATTAGACCTTATCATTGTATTTGTTAACACAATTAATTTTCTTACTCTTACCTGTTGTAACAAAAAATTCCAAGGGTAATAATCATTTTTGAAAAAAATAAATGATAAATTTTTAAAAAATTTAGACATATTCATTCCATATATGGATTGTTTTTTATTGAAAATATTTATTTGTAAGAATTTAGTTTACAAATATACTTCTGAAACATGATAAAAATTATTTTTTCAGTTAGATTCCTCTTTTCAATGTTAGATTTTATTATAAAATTTTTAGAATATAATTTATTTAAAAAAACATATTAGGATTATTTTACAATAAATGAACAAATCTAATATCAAAATTCTTCAAAATTGAAATATAAATTTCTAAAAATTTATAATAAAATATAATTTTAATTAACAATAAGTAATTTTTACTATTAATTAATAAAAAAAATTAGTTTTTCAGAAATTATCTAAAATTTAATATAGTATATTTTTACATGATGAATTATAAAAAGTAGTTTATTTTGTGGAATTAAAACTCTAAAAATAAAAATTTATCTTTTAAATAAATATTTATATGAAAATATTTTAATAAAATAATTTCTTTTTTGATAAAAAAGTTAATAAATATCATTATAATGAATATGAAAATATAATTCATGAATTCTAGTGGACATATAAATGATTTATTCTATAATTATTTGGATTATTAAGTTCTTAGACCCTTTTGTAAATTTATTCCTCGCAATGTTTTTCATATGTTAAAAAAGATGGGAAATCATTCCCCCATAATATTTTATAAATCCCATGTTGCTTCTTCAGGGATATGGTATTTATAAATAACCTAAATTTTCGGAATCAAAGTACTCCATAATAAAATAACTTAAAATAAAATAATATGAACATTTCATTACTCAAAATAATGTTTATCTTCAAATTAAGGTAACTAATGGATCAAAACATAGGATGAATCTAAAAAATATGTCATTAACATCACAACATGAAAAACATTGTATACCTATGATATAATTAGAGAAAATTCCAATATATAGGAAACTAATACTACATTACCTACGATTTATTATGTTATAATGAATCATGGGATTATCTTTAATTTTTTAACAAAATTCATAAAACATTTACAGAAGGATACTTTAAAATAACGTGGTCACCTACCTCGAAAGAGAGGATGTTTCTATGGTTATCCATATACCTTTTCTACCTACTCAGATCCATCCATATATATTGATGAATCACCTTTACCTTCTCAATCATTTTCTCCATCAATATATGTCCCATAAAATTAATATCTCCCACATCATCCCAAAAATAATGAGTTTGACACTACATTCTATAAAATTCTTTAAAATAATCAAATAATATTCTGGTAAAAAAATATTTATAAAATGAAAACTCAACTAATGGAATACATTCATGCCAACATAACATGTAATTCAAATAAAATTCCAAAATCATATCTTCTAATTAAATAATCAATAATTTATAATTTCCATCTGATTGTGGATTAAAATATTAATTGAAATTTAATTCATTACACAATTAATTGTGAAGTACATTCCAAAATTTATAAGTGAACCTGGGATCTCTATAAGATATATTAGAGAAAGGGACTCCATGTAACCTAGCTATATCTTTAAGAAAAAATAAATAGTGTTCATCCAATGACATATCATCTAAAATTAGAATAAAATGCATATATTTAGTTAATAAATCAAAAATAACCTAAATCATATTATTACCTAAAGATTTATTTAGCAATCCAATTACAAAATACCTGGATAAATTTTACCATTTATACCTTAGAACTAATAATGGATGTACAATAACCATTGGATTTTTTTTCTGTTTTAACAAACTAACCTGTAAAACATTTCATGCAATTGCGAGAAATATTTCTATTCACTCTACCGCACCATAAATACAATCTATGGTTTAAGTATATCATATTACTATATGATAAATAAAAAGTATAGGATTATGATCTTCATCAAAAATGTGTCCCGTAATTGGGAACTCATTAAGAACGAAAAATACTTCTAAATTCACAAATAAATTCATTGAAATAATTAAATGTAGCCAAATTTACCTTTTAAAAAAATTCTTACTCTTACAAATCATGACTCTCATTCTAATATTTCATAATTTTTTGCATATAGATAACTCTACTAACAAATAAAATAAAATATAATAAGTTCATACAAAAAAATCATCTAGAATAGAAATTATTATATCATTAACCAAAGGATCATATTCTAAATATAAAATTGTTAAATGTAGTATTATTTTTCTAACATAGATCATTGGATACACTTTTATCATTTATAAGTTTATAAATATTCATGAAATCATAATCCTTGATTAGTTCCAACCATATTCTCTATCTCCGGATCAATTATATTGAGTGAATGTATAATTAATACTTTTTTTATTAAAAAAACTTACAATTGGATTCATATAAATAATCCACCAAATTTTTAATGAAAAAAAATAAAAAAAGAAAATTTTGTACCATTATTATGATTATTTAACTCATCAAGTTTAAATTTTCAGGAATCAAAATAATATACACGAAAATTATATATCAAGACACAACCAAGTCCTTTCATAAAATTCAATTTAGATGAAAAGGTAATAATATATTGAGTGAATGGAAAAAATTTGAGTCTTTAGTAAACTTTTTTTCAGTTTCTAAAAATAAACGTCACATTTTTTCAAGATGAATTTAACTCTTTTTCTAGTTAAATTTGTTACTGTGTAAAATAAATGAGAATTTTATTATTAAATTTCAAGTAGTAACCCATGAAACAATAAAAACTATGACCCTTTGTGAATTTTATTGGTCTTTTAAATTCCTTTAGAAAATCATAATTAGAAATATTATTAATTATTCAATGAATAGAAAGAATTTTTTCATGAAAATAAATTTCTTTCAACTAAATTTTACACTTATTAAATATTATATTTATTTTATTTTATTTTATTATTTTCATAACAATACTCAAATGTCTTTAATTCACCATAATAATTTTTGAATATTCATATATGTCTTCAATAAAAACAATTGAAAAAATATATAAGTACTTAGGAAAAAGTAAATTCAAAGTACCCATAAATATTTCCATTGTAATGGACAACCCAAAGGGCATGACTAAAACATTTTACTATTTGTATCTGGTATAAAACATTGTATTTGGAATATCTTCATCCCTAAAAATAACTGATGGTACCCAGACATGAGATAAATCACTATTAAATATTGTGGTCCCTAGAGATAATAAAAAATCATTAATATGATACAAATGATATCATTTCTTAAGCATTTTTTAAAGTTTCTATAATAATAAAAATATCATTGAATAATATTTATTTTTATCAGATAAGACATGATAAAAATATGATTATTTTATATGATAGATGAAACCTATATCTAGAAACCTTTTCAATTTATTTTTCAATTCCAAATATTCTACACCTGCCATTCGTTATGGTGGTTTGAAATTTATCTTAGCACCAGTAACTAAGTCAATAGTAAATTTCACTTCCCAATCAGGTATAAAAATAGGATATTTATTATTATAAAAGATCCAAGTATTCATTTAATATTATAATTTAACTAATTTTAACATTTTACATATATTAAATAACATGATCTAGGTAAAATTCACTAACAACCCAAAACAATTTTTGAGCTTATTGTTCGGTTATAATAGGAGTTAAATCATTTGAAAAAAAAATCAATACTTCTATAATGTAACATCCGAAGTAATTAAAGGATAATATATTTTCATATCTATGTCTATTTATGAATTTGAAAGTGTTTTAGAGGCTTAAAATGAGAATAAATCAAATCTTAAGCATAAAATACTCTAATATTTTTAAAAGATTGTTTTACCGCCTTTTAATAGAATACTATTTTTAAATACAAGTTTTGACATTTTTATAAGATATATTTGTCAAAATAAACTTATTTGATATAATTGGGACATAGAAATTTACTTTGGATAAATTTTTGTTATTTTTCTGACAATGTTCATTTTTTAATGAATGGTGAAAAATACTACATTTTACATCAAAACAACTTTTTCATCTAATTTAATTACATGGTAAGATTATCTTTTTAAATGATTTTAAAGTGTAATTAGAATATATTTTTACCATTCAATCCAATGGTGGAAATTATAATTACTTTCACTTTGAAATGGGACATAAACACTTTTCAATCTTTTGATAGATATTGTTTCTTAAAAACACGATATTTGTTTTGACAATGAGATTTTTTTTACATTATTTACTACAATTTCTGTGATTGTAATTCGGTAAAATGGATTCCATATTTGGAATCATACGTTCAAAATTTTTTAATTATGATTCTTTTGTATTTGGACAATATGAATAGTAACGATGATAATTATCTTTAATTATCATGATTAATTGGTAATCGGGAAGTTAAGGGTAATAAAATAATATCATAATAATATAAAATGACCCCTAAATGTGTCTGAATCCTCTTTTTTGAGTCATTTACAACCATGGTAGGAATTTTACCTAACTTTAGGGCCCATGGAGTCACATGGGTGTGATAGTGACATTTATGACATTATTTTTAAAAAAGAAGAGAAATATAACAAAGGTTTGTATATCCTAAAAAAAAATTATTTTGAATATATATAAGATCTCTTAGACTATAAATTATCATTTTAATGATAAAAATATTTCTTCCATCATTGTATTTTTTCATAATTTTTAGACAATAAATAAATAAATTTATTTATGACACCATTATGATGCAGTGATTACATTATTAATGAACGATTTAAATAAAATGAAACGATAAGGTAAAATCTAATACATAAACTTGTAGAAAACCAATTTTATGGGTGGATTTAGAACCCTTATCACCTTATCCTCAAAATATATCATTGTGGGACATTTAAAATCCAAAAATCATTTTATAATAATGTAACATTTCAAGACATTCCAACAGTGACCCTCCTCCCTCTTATAAATGTCCCCCACCTCTACCCCCTTACAAAAACCTATAAATAACTTGGCTCGTCCAAAATTTTCTCATATTATCTCTCAACATCCATAAATTACTCTTAGAAGCCTCACTTTGGGCAGAAGTCTTTCCAAGGAAGAATTTGGCTCAAATCAAAAAGAGTTACCTGATTTTGAGGTAATGTCTTCTCTAGAGTTTCTTCATTTTATTTTCCTTCTTCACTCACCATTATCTTCTTATTATTTGATCCCATAATAACACCGGTATACTCAATATACTAGGATATTTTTATGATTTGGATTCCACCTAAAATTACACACACCTCCATCTAATGGTTAAAGAAAATACTGTTTCTATGGGTGGTGAATTACTGTCTCACGAAACGATGATTGTTCAATATTCTTTTAACATCGTTCATGGTGGCCATTAAGTATTAACTATATTTATATATGATATATATGGAATTTATTTTTTCTATATGATTCTAAATTATATTTTTAAATCACATCATTATTGTTTTCATGTTGTGGAACTGCGATAATTTCATCTGAGAAAGTGTGGACTACCTCCCCCTCAAGTGATGTGACTTGTTCATGCCAAACATGAAATTTATAAATAATATATTTAATTAACATATGTTACATATATAACAAATATATTATACTGTGATTATAATATATATTTCTAGTTAGGTTTTAATTCCTTTAATATGACAAAGAAATGAAAGTAGTGTTCATCCATACGTATGGATACCGTCTCCATTAATGGTGGATTTAATTTTTTTTTATCTCCAAATATTATGGAATAGTATAAAATGAATATATACTGGATAGAAAATATATTTAAATCAATAATACCATTCTAGATATGATGTAATTATAACAACATGGTATATTCTTTTCAAACCAGTTCATTTTTGACTCATGTACCGAACATCGACATAATGAATGATATGAACTCACATAATTAACAAATTATTATGAAATTATAACATGTGATATTAATTGAATAATAAACATTAAAGGAAGACCATAAGAAATTATAAATTTACCTAAGATTATTATTCAGTAATATAAAGAACGAACGAGAACAAGTTGGACAATAGGTAGGGGACATCGTCTCAATCTCTTTGCATTGAGGCATCCATCAATTTATATACAACCTTATTTTATTAGTTTTTTTATAAACCATTTTGAATTTTAATTTCATTCAAAAGGAATATTTTTATATGAAGTGTTTTACTAAATGACAAAAGGAATTTTTTTTCTTACTTATATGGAGACAACGACATCTCCACCATCGTGACCATTATTTGAGTTTCAGCTTACTCTACAAGCTGTAGCCTTTTTAATGAAAAATAAATACCATGTTTTACTTTTTTTTATTTGGGTATTCAAAATGGTTTTGATAATGTTTTGATTATATCTATTTGTTTTATTCTTGGAAATCTTATGTTTCCTTTATTCATGTTTTATGTGATACGATTATGTTATAGTTCTTGGGTATTGTTTATAATGTCCTGTGGTACCGTGATAAACTAAGGTAAGGTGAGACTGAGATAGCTCTCCATTTAATTGGGTAACACGAAGGAGTTAAATGCTAAGGATTCTCTAAAGAGAGTTAAGGAATATAGAGTGATGGGTATTCCAAATGTAACCAAGAGGGTTACTCCCTAAGTACGAATGTAATGAATGCATCAAGATAACTTTATGTCCAATGATTCATATTATTTATTAATAAATTTTATTATTTCATGAGTTATGTTAAAGTGCTTATGTTTTATGAGTAATGTATGATTTCATTTATTCTTATGTATAAATGGGCTAGTGTTTTATTTCCGAATTTTTATATCCCTTATTGAGCTTTTTATGCTCATCCCAAGTTTTTTGAAATGTTTATCATATGTCAAGGGAAATGTACAAATCTGATGATATTGTCGAGGAAGTTTCCAGAAAAAAACAATGTTTTATTTTAAATATGTTTCCTTTGGGGGAAAAAGAATATTGTCTTTAATGTAACCACCTTGTTTAAATGTGGAATGTAATGCATGATTTATGATATAATTATCTAAAACTCAATACCTGAAAATATCCTCAATGTGAATTCTTGAAATAACCCGAGATTATGTTTTTTTTAAGGCTAGGGCCTTATAGTTGGTATTAGAGGTCGGTTTATATAACATTACGAGTTATAATTATATTAAATGATTATCCAAAAAATATTTTTTTACATTATGGTAAAATTGAAATGATATAGAATTTAAAGATTACCATGTTCCTTCATCTAAGACATGTTTGTTCAGAATGGTTTTCCATAGAGGAAAGAGGGAAGTAGTGCTAGGAAGGAATACAAAAGGAAATGACCTTCCAAATAAACATCATGATATGGTCGGAATTGCAACTGAGCAGTTTATTGCAGTAATGGCATAGTTGACTCAAGCGATAAATGGGCATGGTATCCACGGACAAGATCAGCCAGATCAACCACAGAGGTTGAAGCATATCAGTGGTGGTTGGTGGATTAAAATATCAGGGATGCTGATGAGATTGAAGTTCTTGACTATGATGAATTCAAAGGTATGATTCTTTAAAAATAATTTCCTATGGCTGTTAGACTAAGGATGGAAAACAATTCATGGAATTGACGCAAGAGGACAACTCAATGGCTACTTTTGATGAAATTTTCACTCCATTGGAATGGTTTTCTCTATATTTTATTAGATACCTTGATAGTAAAATTAATATTTTTTAATTTGGATTAAATCCAAAATATCTAAGGTCATTAGCTTCTCATGAGTTCAAAAGTTATGAAAAGCTTCTTCAATGTACTGAGAAGGTGGAAATGGAGTTTGAAAATGACCAAGTGTTCTATGACAACCAATAAAAGAAGAGATCGAGGTGGAAGGAGAAAGGGGTGAATCCTTTAAAAAGGTATTATGGTAAGATAACTATGTTTTCAATTTATGAAAAATTTTGTAAAAAGCATGATGGGGAATGTCTTTTGAATTATAGAAAGTGCTCTTGATGTGTTAAGATAAGACATAAGTCTCGTGATTACACTATAAAAGGTCAGGGTAATGTAAAGACCAAATTTTATTTATATTTAGTGAAATGTTTCATGTGCAATGAGATGGGTCATTATGTAAATGAGTGTTTGACAAAGAGCATGAATGATGGGAAGAAATCAGACTACATGTAGAAATGTGTAGTTAATCCTTTTCCACTACTTTAGAATATGTTGGGACAACAAATGAAGTGGTATCAGGTACTTTTTGTTTTTTTTCAGATTATTCCAATGTGTTGTTTGATTCAGGGTCTACACATTATTTCAACTCTGAAAAAATTTCTAGTAAATTGGGAATTCCATCTCAAAAAATGACTCATGAACTTGTGGTAAAAACACCTGGGGAAAATGTTGAGGCAAAAATAATTTATAAGAATCATCCTATCCTTATCCGTGGAATTAACCTACATGCAAACCATATTGTTTTACCTCTAGTAGATTTTGATGTTATACTGGGTATGGATTGGATCTCTGTACACCATGCTATGATTTACTGTAGAGATAAAGAAGTATCTTTTTAGAAAGACTTTCAGTTTGTGAACAAGAATTAAGCCTTACTGTGGATAACATATCAAGAGGCTAAGAAACATTTAAATGATGGAAATGAATGTTACCTTGCACGTATTGTTAAAAACAAAGGAGCTGTTCAGATTAATGATGTTTCAGTGGTAAATGAGTATATGGATGTTTTTCTGATGAGTTTCCTGGAATAATACCAGATCGAGAAGTTGAAATTACTATTGACTTAGTTTTTGATGCTACGAAGATTTCAAAACACCCTTATCGAACGGCTCAAATAGAACTTTTATAGTTGAAGGAGGAATTGAAATATTTTTTAGAGAAAGGTTTCATTCCACCTAGCATATCACCATGGGTTGCTCCTGAATTATTTGTTAAAAAGAAAGATGGTCAAATGAGACTTTCTGTGGATTATAGAGCCTTGAATATCATCACTATTAAGAACAAATATAATTTACCTCATATCAATGATTTGTTTGATCAACTATAGGGAGATCATTATTTTTCAAAGATTGACTTGAGATCGGGGTACCATCAGTTTGACGTAAAGGATGCAGATATTCTGAAGACCTTGTTTTGTACAAGATATGGCCATTATGAATTGGTAGTTATTCCTTCTAGGTTAACCAATTCACCTGCTGTATTAATGGACCTTATGAATATAATTTTCCATGAGTTCTTGGATAATTTGGTGGTTGTTTTCATTGATGATATTTTAGTGTTATCAAAAAGTAATGAGGAGCATGAAAGTAATTTATGGTTATTTTTAAAACCTTAAAAGAAAATAAATTTTATGGGAAATTCAGAAAGTGTGTGTTTTAGTTGCAACAAATTTTTTTCCTTGGTCACATTGTTTCTAAAGATGGAATATCTGTTGATCCAGAAAAAAAATGTTGTTGAAGAATGTCCAAAACCAACAAATGTAACCGAGATTCATAGTTTTTTTGTTTTCGTAGTCTATTACCGAAGGTTTTTTAAAAAAAATTCACGGTTGTCCAGCGTAATGACTAAGATAACTCGGAAGGGTGTTAAGTTTATCTGTACAAAAGAATGTAATCATTGTTTTTAGAAATTGAAAATGAGATTTTTGAATGCTCCAGTATCGGCACTACCTTCATGGAATGGTGAGTTCATTATCTACAGTGATGCTTCATTGAAAGGACTTTGTTGCTTCCTAATGCAGAATGATCAGGTAATTTCTTATGCTTCACTTTAGTTGAACACTCATGAGATAAGATACCCTACACATTATTTGGAATTAGATGCTGTTGATTTCTTTTTATAATTTTGGGGGAATCATTTGTATGGTGTAATATGTGATTTATATACTAATCACAAATGATTAAATTATATATTCACTTAGAATGAATTGAACATGAGAAAGAGGATATGGTTAGAATTAATCATGGATTATTATTGCATGATTTGCTACCACCCATGAAAATCAAATAAAGTGGCAGATGATTTGATTCAAAAAAGTAATTCTTCATTAACCATGTTACGTTTGGAACGTGATCCTTTGGTTATGGATTTGATGAATTTTGGATTAGAAGTTGTTGGTGTAGGAAATTCTTATGTTTTGTTTCAGGTATTAGTTAAATCTTCTATATGACACATAATTATGCAAGCACAAAAGCAGAATAGTGAGTTGCAGAAAAAGGTAGAGCTGGTTTTGAAAGGTAAGTTACCAGAATTAAACATTGATAATGATTGTGTTTTGAGATTTAGTAAGAGATTGTGCATGCCTTTTGATTCACAATTGAAGAGAGAGTTATGTGAAACTCATAGTTCTCCTCTTTCAGTTCATCAATTCAGTACTATGCTGTATAGAGATCTTCAAGATTATTAGTGGGGGATGGAATGAAAAGAGATATTGTTGATTTTACTATGAAGTTTTTGACTTGTCAACAAGTTAAAGAAAAACTATAGTTATTGAAAGGGATTCTTTAGCCTTTACTAGTTCTAGAGTGGAAATGGGATAATATATCCATGGACTTTGTTGTGGGATTACCAATGACACCTAGAGGTAATAATGCAATTTGGGTTATTGTTGACCTCTTGACTAAAAATAATCATTTCTATGCTATACAATATATTTTTTCCGTAGATAAACACTGTCGATTGTATCTTAAAGAGATAGTCATGTTACATGGATTTCAACTCTCCATTGTATATGATCGTGATCCCATGTTCACTTCTACATTTTGGAAGGGCCTTCTGAAGTTGTTTGGTACTAAATTAAATTTTAGTACAACATTTCATCCTCAATAAAATGGGTAGTTAGAATGAACAATTAATACTTTGGAGGATATTCTATATTCTTGTTCAATGTATTATCCAGGAATTTGGGACCACCATAATTCATTCGTTGAGTTTTCTTATAATAACAGTTTTCATTCTAGTGTACAGATGGCACCATTTGAGGCATTATATGGGAAGCAGTGTCGAACTCCAACTTTTTGGGATGAAGTATGTGAAAAGATGTTAATGGGACCAGAATTGGTAGAAGTGATGGCACAAAAAGTTCAGATGATAAAGGAAAACACGAGGACAGCTCGGAGCAGGCAGAAATGTGATGCGGACAATAGGAGGAAGGATCTCTTTTTTGAGTTAAGTGATCATATCTTCCTCAAAGTATAACCATGGAAAATTGAGATGTGATTTGGTATAAAAGGAAAGTTGAGTCCAAGGTTCATTGGACCATATGTAATTCTGGAGAGAGTTGGATGAGATTCATACTGAGTGGGTTTACCTCTGAGTTTATCTCAGGTACATAATGTTTTTAATGTTTCAATGTTAAGGAAGTACATGATAGATCCATCTCATTTTTTGAGTCCAGAGGTTGTTTAGCTGGAAGAGAATCTATCTTATGAGGAACAAATGGTCTAGATTATTTACCACAGGGAGAAAGTGTTTTTTAATAAGGTGTTCAATCAAATATATGATCTATGAAAAAACCAAATAGTTGAAGAAGCAACATGGGAATATAAAAATCCAATGAGGGATAAATACCCTCACTTATTTGATAAGTAAATAAATTACATGGTTGTAATTTCCTAAAGGGGGGAAGGATGTAACATCCCAAGTAAGTAAAGGATAATATATTTTCCTATCTATGTCTATTTAGGAATTAGATAGTGTTATATAGGATTAAAATGAGAATAAATCCAATCTTAAGCAAAGAATACTATAATATTTTTAAAAGATTGTTTTACAACCTTTTGATGGAAAACTATTTTTAAATCTTACTTTGGACAATTTTATAAGCTCTAATTGTCAAAATAAACATATTATTTAGAATTGGGACATCGAAATTTAATTTGGATAAATTTTTGTTATTTTTCTGACAAAGTTCATTATTTAATGAATAGTGAAAATTATTGCAATTTAATTCAAAACTGCTTTTTCATCTAATTTAACTATATGGGTAAATTATATTTTTAATTCGTTTTAAAGTGTAATTAGAATAATTTTTTTTTTCATTTAATCAAATGTTGGTCATTAGAATAAATTTCACTTTGAAATTGGACATAAATAATTGTCAATCATTTGATAGATATTGTTTCTTAAAAACACGCTATTTGTTTTGACAACGAGAATTATTTTTAAATTAATTAATGAAATTTTTGTGCTTAGAATTTTGTAAAATTGATTCAATATATGGAATCATAAGGTCTAAATTATGTAATTAAGACTATAGTTTTTGTACATTATGAAGAGTAACGACGATAATTATCTTTAATTATCATGATTAATTAGTAATCGGGTAGTTAAGGGTAGTAAAATAATATCATAACAATTTAAAATGACCCCAAAATGTGTCCAAATCCTAGTCATGGACGACCATGGGATGTTTTTTATCGAACTCGAGGGACCATGGAGTCACATGGGTGTGATAGTGACATTTATGACATTATTTTTAAAAAGGAAGAGAAATATAACATAGGTTTGTATATCCAATGTAAAACAATTTTAATTTTTTTACATAAAAGAGATCTTAGACTATAAGTTGTCCTTGGAAATTTAAAAATATTTCTTACATCATGGTATATTTTTTATAATTTTTATACATTAAATAAATATATATATTTATGAAACCATGATGATGTAGTGATTACCTCATTAATGAACAATTTAAATAAAATGAAATGAAAATGTAAAATATAAGACTTAAACTTGTCAAAAACATATTGGATGGGTGTATTTCGAACCCTAATCACTTTATCCTCAAAATATATCATTGTTGGACTATTAAAATCCTAATGGTATTTTATAATAAAGTTACATTTCAAGCAATTCCAAAAGTTACGATCCTCCCTCTTATAAAAGCCATGCACCACTACCCCATTACCCACCACTCTCAAGCCCTTGGATCATCCAAAATCCACTCATATTAACACTAAAAATCCCTCTCTTACTCATAGAAACCTCACTTTTGGATGATGTCTTTCCAAGAATGCCTTTGTATCAAATCAAAATAGTTACCCAATTTAGAGGTAATTTCTTCTCTCGAGTTTCTTCCTTTTATTTTCCTTCTTCACTCACAACTATATTATTATTATTATATCACATAATAACATAAGTATAATAAATATACTACGATATTGTTATGATAAGGATTATTCCTTCACTTACACACACCATCATCTAATCGTAAAAGAACATATTGTTTATGTGGATAGTGAATTACTGCCTCATGAAACGATGATCATTCAATCTTCTTTCAACATCTTTCATGGTGAACATTATGATGTCACTGTATTTATATATGATATATATTAAATTTATTTTTTCTATATTATTCTGAATTTTCTTTTTAAATTACATAATTATTCTTTTCATGTTTTGGTACTATGATAATTTCATCTAAGGAAGTGTGGACTACCCCCACCTCATGTGATGTGACTTGTTCATGCCAAACATGGAATTTATAAAGAATGTAATTAATGAACATATGTTACATATATAACATATATAGTATAATAGAAATATAATATATATTTATATGTATCATTTATTTTTAATTCCTTTAATTTGACAATTAAATGAATGAAGTGTTCATGCGTACGTACGGCCTACCATCTCCATGAATGGTGCATTTCATTTTTTTTATCTCCTAACGTTATGTAATAGTATAAAATGAATATAAACTGAATATATATGATATTTAAATCATTAATAACATTCTGGATATGATGTACTTATAAATACAAGGGAAATTATTTTCAAAAAAGTTCATTTTTACTCATGTAATATACATCGACAAAACGTATGATATGAACTCACATAATAAACTAATTATTATAACATGGTAATATGTGATATGAATTGAATAATAAACATTAAATTAAGCCCTTATGAAATTATAAATTTACATAAGTTTGTTATTCTGGAATATAATGAAGAAACAAGAACAAGTCGGACTTCAGGTAAGGGACTTCATCTCAGTATCCTTTCGTTGAGAAATACCTCAATTTGTATACGACCTTCATTGATTATTTGTATAATAAACCCATTTTACTTATAATTTCATCCAAAAGGAATATTTTTTCACGAATCGTTTTACTAAAATACAAAATGAATTTATTTGTCTTACGTATGTGGCGACAACGACTTCTCTGCTACTATGACCATTATTTGAGTTTCAGCTTCTTATACAAGCCTTAACTTTTAAAATGAAAAATACATACCATGTTTAATTTTCTTTTATTTGGGAATTGAAAATGGTTTTGATAATTTTTTTATTACATACTTGTGTTCTATCTTTGGAAATGAGATGTTTCTTTTATGCATATTTTATGTGATACAATTTTGTTATGGTTCTTGGGAATTGTTTACGAAGTCATGTGGTTACATGATAAACTAATGGCAGGGGAGCCCGAGAGAGATTTACAATTCATTGGGTAACAAAAAAGAGTTAAATTCTATGGTTTATCCAAAGAGATTTATGGAATATACTTTGATGGGTATTCCAAACGCAACCATGAGGGTTACTCCCAACGTAAGAATGTTATGAATGCCTTAAGTTATCGTTATGTCAAAATATTTCTATGAGTTATTCTTAAATATTATGATTTCATGAGGTATGTTAAAGTGAATATGTTTTATGATTAAAGTATTATTTCATTTATTCTTATGTATACATGGAGTAATGTTTTCTTTCCTTATTTCTATATCCCTTACTGTGCTTTTTATGCTAATCCCATGTTTTTGAAAAATATTTTACAGGTCAAGGGAATAGTACATTATGTGATGATAGTGTCAAGGAAGTGTCAAGAAAGAAACCATGTTTTATTTTAAATGTGATCCTTTTGGTGGAAAAAATGAATACTATCTTTGAGGTAACTACCTTTTTTAAATGTGGAATGTAATTCATGATTTATTATCTAATTATCTAAATCTGTAAACCTGAAATGATCCTCAATGTGAATTCTTGAAATCACCCAACATTAAGTAATGTATAAGGCTGGGGCCTTATATATAATCATTTATCCAATGATAAATAGGAATCAAATCTATACCTAAAATAATATAGTACACTAATAATTGTAGTTTAACAATAATTTCCGTAAAGAACAACCCATTAATATTAATAGAAAAATTCTTATAAATATCATTTGCTTTAGTATTTTTTGGGAGTTATCAAAATATGTAATTTCATAAATTACTAAGGTGATATACCAAATTTACATGAAATATTTTTATAAATTATACTATTAAATGATCAAGTGTCTATAAAAAATTGGTTTAATTTGAATTAATAAGTATCATACATGATATAACATCATTCAATGGCCCATAATCAATTGTAGTAGTGGAAAATGAATTTCTATGCCATTATTCTTTCTACATTGATGATTTCCATCATGTGTGACTAAATTTTTACACATATTAATATAAAGAAATATTTAATTTCAAAAAAAAATATCCCAACATTGGATTTATAACTGTTGTTGCATTATTTTATTGTTGAGGAAAATTTTATTTAAAATTTTAAGCCTTGTTACCAAAATAACCAAACTAGTAACACATATCAGATCCAATAAAACATTCCATGAAATATATTTTACAACACCTGGATCATACTGAGGGTTTAGCGATAAACATCATAGTTGGATTCTTCTCTGTTTCCCTCCATCTTGGCATTTTATTTATCTTGTTATCTAGAGGAACATATATTTTAGAGAACCCATGTCATGTTTCACAGTAAAAAAAATTAATAAAATTTAGTGTTTCGTAAGTATGAAGGTTTTTATATACATTTTTTTAAGCCATATTAAAATATTTTAATTTTAATAACCATTTCACAAAAAAATCAGGTACATTCTTCGATAGTCTTGTAAAATATTCTTAATACACAACTTCAAAATACTTATCATTAAATATCTATTACTAGAATTTTATCTTCATTTCTAGTCAAAAAACTAAACCAAAATATTTATCTAGGAAAATAGTGTTAATTTTTTTCCCAGTACATAACATTAATCTCAACTTATTCTTGATTATTTATATAAACCATCATTAACCTACCTCAACTTAAAAATGATAAATAGAAAGGGTTTCATTTTTCTCATTTCAGACATCTCGGTTATTCACATATATTTTCCAATGCATTGATCCATCCTTCAGCCAAACTATATTTGATGTTACATTAAAAAATCTAGGGTGTTGTCTCGTAAAATACGACACTATATTCATGTTCATCTATGGTAAATCTTGATAATCTATAAGATAAATACTATAATTATTTATAGCCTACATTAATTGATCTATCATATAAATCTTTTGATCAGTTGTAATTTGAACTATTCTGATTTTTCAATTTTGAAGGATATTTCAATATTGGTTCATTCCAACTATAGCTTCCATGATTCCATAATAGATAAATATTTTGTAAAAAAATGTCGTATATGAAGTAACATGGTAAACATAAAATACTATAACATTTCAATACAACAATTATGTAAATTATTTTTAAGGGTATTCTGTTAGAATTATCCTAACATATAATGTTAACCATATATTTTCTATGATACCACCAATATGGAACTATCCTTACACTCAAAACATTCAAGTAACTTTAATGTAGAATTCAATTTCTTACATTGAAAATGATATTTTAGGCTAATAATTTTAGATATTTATGTCAAAAATATTAAATTTAATATTTATATATTCATTAGTGGAATTTTATATTAAGTATCAATTTATTGGATAATTTTTTAGAATGGATATTTTTTCATTTCAAAAAATCTCTTCTCATATTTTATCTTAAATTTTTTGTTGTCTCTACTCTTCCTTAAAACCCTCTAAAATTCATTTTAATGTGCAGGATGAGCACAAAAAGTAATGGAAGGGGTATAAAAAATAAAACCTTTATTCTTGTGAAAAATATGAAAATACATAAGATTATTGCATTTATCTAAAAGTTATTTAAGGGAATAGACTCTTCCCACATGAAACACACAGAAATTGTTTGGTCAAAAAAACTGTTAAAACCCACAAGGAACAAATAAAAACCTTTTTTTCAAAATAATTAATCATGTTCAAAATTTTATTTAAATACAAGTTAGAAGAAAATAGAGCCATATTATATACATAGGTGAAACCCTTCTGAACTCCCCCCTTTACTATTAAGAGAAGAAACATTACCCGATGTGTTCGAAAACTATATATACAAACCCATCCAATATTATATAAAGACTGCACCCAACACTACATGGGTACACCAATTGTATAATATATAATATATTCAATTGGAGATATTCTCAAAGACCCTTAAAATAGGATATATCAGTATCACCCATTTCTCAATGAAAATTCTTATATACCATATATTGAATGAATATTTTTATGAATGTACTATTTCCATTCAAAAGTTATTAAAAAATATTTTAATCTCATATAAAAAATACTTTTGAGTCTCAAAACACACATTTATTTAAAAAACATTTTAATAACCAAAAACCATAACAGGGAATAGGGTTCCAATTTTAAGAATACATTATATCATATAATGGATACGAAAAATCAAATAACCTATATAGTTGTGGGAAATGTCACTATTTCCATATAAGGTAAAATAGATCATTAAATTTTCATTTTCTTATAAAATTTCAAACATTATGTAAAAAGATTAATTTTATAAAACTATTAATAATATGAGGCATTAAATGTGTTTTATTTTACATTCAAAAATTATCTTTAAAGAAATTTACTTGGAAGAGAAATATTTTATAAATAAATATTTAAAATGGGTTCTTAGGTTAAAATGTCCCTTGCATCGACTATAAATTTTAAGAAACATTATTTATTTTCTTGAATATTATATTTTTGTTATTTTAAACAATTTATTAAGAATATTATTTCATTTCATATTTTCTTTTATTTTATTTATTACCATTATATATATATAATTACTAAATCATTTATGTTTTTGTAATATGTTTTGATAATATTTGATTCATATGTCCAAAATGATTTTGATTTGTTGAATAGGATAAAAGTGTTCATTATTTCATCATATTGAAAATAATAATGTTGAAATAGTTTTTAATTTTATATATTAATTATAATTTTAAAACAAAAAATTACATATGGTTGTGAAAAATGAATGACGTTATCATCATAAAGATGATGGACCATCCATACACATGAGTAACATTTTCATTTTCAATGATCATTATGGAAAGATGGTAAGTATAATTTAATATTTATAGAATGGTAATAAAATCATGAATTTGATATTATTTCATTCAATAATATATATATATATAATACTTTTGATGTGGTGAATTATAATGATTCACAATGCTTTGTGGAGGTTGTAGTCCGCCCGTACAAACAAACGATGTTACTATTTTTTAGTGAAGGGAAATGTTAGAAATTTAATTATATATTATCTTTTAATAATTATAAAGATATAATTATTGTCATAAATAAATATTATTTCCATATTTATAACCAAACGTGAGAGGTGGGAATGGAAAATAAATGACATTGGTTCGCGTGGTGGTTGTCCATCATACACACGAAAAATGTGTAGTTTCTCATTTGATGGAAGGGTAGATGGATATAGGTTTTAATAAGAAAATTAAAACAACATAATATAATTATTATTACAGTAATAATGTTTCAATAGGGTTAACTAATATTTTACAATTGTGGAAGATGATATAAAATAAAAACACTCGGTTAAGAACAATACCTCTTCTTCAGATAGTCTCTTAAGGTTTACACCGAAATATTTACTAAGATGATTTTATGATCAAAATAAAGAATCTATTTTCTAAGGATATATTTAAAGAATTTATTTGGGTATGTATTTTCAAAACAATATGAGTTTTAAATTGTGATTAAATTCGACAAAGTGGTTCCATTTTTTAATAGATGGGAGGGTCCCTCATTGAATATCATCAAATGATAACTTAATATAATATTTTTTTTATCCAAATGGATAAAAATTGATTTAATTATAGGATAAGATGATAATAAGTATAATTCCACAAATTATATAAAATTTTAAAATATATATCACATTTTTACCCTTTTCATTTTGTATTAACACCTCATGGACCCTTTTTATAATTATCGTGATAACAAGGTTCTTTTACTACATAAGGGACATGATAGTTACATTAAGTATACAAAAAAGTCAATAAGTGGACAATGGTTGATGTTTTTAAACCGTATACCATTCAATTATACAAGTATTTGTTTCTTTTCATTTCATATCATTTAATAACATATTATTTTCATAAAATATTTATAATTTCATTTTTAGAACTATTCATTTACATTGTATTTTAAAATATAATGACAAAAATAATGTTACATAAAAATAAATTTATAATTACCTATCATGTTATTTTTGTTTAGAAAATTTATTTTATAAATAATTATTTCAAATTATATTAATTTTAATATTTTAAATTTTTTTGTTAATGTTTTCCATTAATTTAATAATTACAGAGTCATGATTGTGTAAGTTATTGAGGTAAATAATTTTTTTAATAAAAAATAAAGGAAATCACCATGATGAATATAAAAATTTTAGATATCATAATATTACTTATATCCAAACTTATAAACTATTTATCTATCTGTCAAAAATACTATTATTATTAAAAACAACAGTGTAAAATTTTTTACTTTTCATTAACAAAAATTTTATAAATTTATTAGTAATATAAAATTAGATAAAAGGAAATATATTTTATATTTTGGAAGATTATGCAGAAGAAAATATCATATAATAAAAATAATTCAACTATTAGGGTCATTATTTAGTCTATATCATTTTATTTTAATCGTTAATTACTATATTTACCCATTTATAATAGTAAATGAATATCTAAGGTCATTATCCAATATAAAAAGAAACAAAAAGAAACTATTTAATTTTTTTGGAAATATTGATTTCAAATATTTAATCCATATTGCATGATTCTGAAGGTTTATGAGGTAGAATTATTTTAATGAATCATAAAAAATGAAATTGAGAAATATTATTTAGAACATATACCTTTAAATGTAAAATTTATTTATACTAAATTTATTTATATTATTAATTTAAAACCCATAATATTGTTAATTTTTTTGAAATGTAACAATAAAATTTTAACACTCATTAAAAAATAAAATTTCAATTATTAAATATTTTAAAGGATTATTTTTTTCAATAAGAATCAATATTATACACTTTTAATTGAAGATCAAAGTTTTTAAGAAATTATTAATCATTATTTGTATGATTATTTTAAATTTTATTATTCAGAATGTATTTGATTTTTTTCAATTTAAATTTTTATAATTTGAAACGTAGTTATTTAAATAAAACGTTATATTAATAGAGTTAATCAAAAATAATTAATTTTTGATTTATTAGATACGTAATATTGTTATAATATATATACCAAATTAATACATGAATAAGAATATTCATTTAATTGATTTATTATATAGTTACATTGTATTTTTTTAAAAAAATTGTAGAGGATTCATTGAGTTGTAAGATTATTTCATCATTAACAATAGAATATTTTAAATATAATCTAATTATAAATGATTCAATGAATCAATATTTTGATGTTTTATATCTAATAACCATTTCTATTTTGGAATAGGAATCTTTAGAATCATACACTCTTGAAATAAGTATGCAATATCAGAAATAATACTATAGATTTCAAGAAATAACAAAATTTTTCATGAATGTATATTTTTCAGAGAGTATTATTAGTATAAAGGGGTTATATTATTTCGAATGTGACAATGCATACTAAGTTATTTTTAATTAAAAAATATGTGTTGTGAAACTCAAATCTCTCTATATTTAGACCATCAGGGTAGCATAAAATTAAAATGACCTTCTGGAATATTACTAGTGTAAAAACCTAAACCCTTATAAATAAAATTCGACATGTCCATTACTTAAATGTCTTATTATGTAATTTGGTAATGGAAAACAAATTAAATTATTTTTTCTTATTATATCCTATACGATTTAAAATACTATTAATAATCATTTCAATTGATTATATATCCATTGAACAATGATCAAATGCTTATAACAAATATATGGTTGTAAAAATTCCAATTAAAAAATAAAGATTGTGAAGGTCTCAACCAGTTTGATTGAACACTATAAAGGCCATTTAATACAGATTACAATTGATATAACATCACTCATCTTCCCCTTGACCATGCTCAAGCTGAGACCTAACAACATGTGCATGAGTGAAACTATTTATTGAACAAGTTCATGTTGATCAAGATCATGACCCAAACCATGTATGTTGAACAACACCATTTAAGTCACGTCATCACAAAACATACTCTTAGGGTTTTTTGTTGGGTTTAAGGGATATTTATTAATAACCTAGTGATATGATTATAAATATTTTTTTTATAATAATGAATATATTTTCATCCGATTATTGTTACATTTTAAATGATTTTTATTTAGATACTATATAACATAAATAGTATTTTTAAGTAATATTACAATTAAATTATTGAATAAATTTTTAATAATTAATTTTTATTGGAAATAAATAATACTTCAACAAATTATTATTATCAAATAATTTTAATAAAATATAAATGATCATATAAATTTTATGATGTCAACTTTAATTTTTATATGTGTTTGAAAAATGTTATTGTCAAAATCCCCTCATTTATTAATAAATGATGATATTATTTTAAAAGTGAAAATTTACATATATAGAAAATAATTTGGATAAAATGATTATAAATTTTTAAATCCTAGCATAAAAAGTATCCAATGGTGAATTTTTGGTAATTTTATTAAGCAATCAAATCTTTGGGTAAAAAATTAAATACTGTATAAATGTAAAGTGCATATTATGACGTCATAATGACCCCAATGTGATGTAATAAATACTATAAAAGGTATTCATTACCAAATATATGTTTATAATTTAAATCAATTTGATTTTACATTTATTTGTTTTAATTTTAAAAATACTTTATGAATCCTCTAAAACTATTAATACATTTTGATGTTTTAAAAAATATTTCTTTAATAGTATTTCTCACTTAGACATAATAAAATATGTAGTTTGATAAATTTAGAACCTTGGAATTATAAAATATTTAAAACCACACTCTTTTTTAGAAATAAATGGAATGACCCAAGGGATAGTTTGTGGTTTGGGGAATTTTATTATATATAGTCCAAAACCAATGTTTAAGAACTAATAAATAAATCCCCACTCATTTACTAAGTAAAACCACACAATATTTATTTTTCTCCACTTAATATCTTTTTATGAAGTCCTTGAACTTACATCCCTCATCTAGAGTCCTCAAAATGTGCCCCCAAACTCTGAAGAAGCTTCTCTCAACCGTTTGGAGACACACACTCAAGTAAGGGAACTCTCTCTCTCATATTTATTCAAGAACATCTTTTATGTAATTACTTTTAATTACCAATTTTTCATTTTGGGGAATGTTTTTAAGTATACCCCTTACTATCCATTTTATTTATAAATTATTATATATCCATAATCACTCATCAATTCACTCCCATAATGCTTTATATACACCTGTTAACATGAAAAAATTTAGTTAGGGATTCTCACCGACTATTATTTATTAAATTTTCATTATTATCTTATATATTATATTGCCAATTAATAATATATGGATATGAATTTACGTTTACCTAGTAAATTCCATTTTATGTTAAAATTAATATTTTCTCCTTTCTCTCTCATAAAACTTTCTTATGAATTTTTATATGATTTATTTATGCTCTCAAAATTGTATTTGGATTTTCCATGCTAAAATAGTTATGTAGTGAATACCATACTAATTTCCATTCAAAGGAGATGAACATTAAAAAATTATACTTATTTTACATGGTACATACATGATTTTATTCCACACTCCATGATCGTGGGATAAAAATTCATGATAAATGATTACATGTATTCTGATATTTATGGTACAATTTTTCATAAGAAAAAAATTAATGTGATGGGTGCACCCAAAATTAAATAGCACTCAAATTCAATGAGTATTGTTTATTATCGTGAGACATAATAACAGTATAGGTAGTGAGCTTGATTCCTTTATGTTTCATTTTATATCTTTATGTCTTGTATGTTAACCTTGATCATTGCTTATGCTGATGTTTTTTAAGTTGTTGATACATTTACCACATTACAATTATTATTATCTTTTAATATATTATATCCTTGTCAATGATTATTATTCATAATTTTTTTATTCCACTCTGATATGCCTATTTTACAAAATGTATTACCTTTTTCATGTTATTCCATGTTTATTCCCTTATTGGGTTTCATAGCTCACCTGTTTCATACCTATTTCCCCGAGTTATATCATGCTATATTAAGTGTAATAATATTAAATAAGTTTACAATAATGAGGTTTTTCTTCCTATTTCAATTTATTGTGTAATGTATCTAATTCCATAATATACTAAAATTATCAATATTTTTTGTTGTAATTTTTTATTTTTGTGTATTAAATAAAGTATTAATGTGAAATAATAATAAGGGTTGTTATAGTTATTATCAAAGGAAATGTTTTGTAATTTTTGGGATTAAGATTAGATAACATTAGATAATTATTATGGATAAAAATAACTATTAGAAACAATCACTAAATTTGTGTAAGAATATTTTAGTTATATTATTATGAAAATAAATTTCTTTCTGGATACTATAAGTAGATGTGGCTCTGGTATAGAATTACAAAGGGGAAAATACCAAAGAAACCATGTTGAGATATAATTGATCACGAATTGGTGAATGAAAACATGCCTTACTATATATCAATCTTGAAACTAACTGGGGATATGATTTGGTCAATTAATAAACTCATTTGAAACTATTATTACGGGATCTACAAATCCCGTAAGACTTAATGTTAAAAGATAGATAATGGAAAACAATGAATGATGCTTAAAAATTTATAAGTTAATTAAATAAAGCAAATTTTTAAGATACAAATTTAATGTAATCAGATTCCCATTTATGTGTTCAATAGTTTAAAAATACACATCCATAATTTTCTATTTAATGTAGAAAATGGCCTGAAATTAGAGCAATTAGGTAAATAAAAAATTCAAAGGGAAATGTTATAACTAATTAAATGAGATTACCAATCTAATGAGAGGGAGAATCAAGAAATTTATGTTGATACTCTCCCAAATCACCAAAGATTTGGAAGGAAAACTATATAATAAATAGCATCTAAATCTCTTTGAGAGTGAGAAAGTTGCAATTGAATCATTTTTCCAAAAAAGGATTATTTATTTCAATGGATTATGGGATACCTTAATCATGAAATAATGGATAAACTCTATTCCTAATATTTTTTTTAATGATTCATTATTTTGATCATGAGAAGGTTCTACTAGATGTATATCATATATAGGGAGAAAATAATTAGATGTGGAATTTGTTCAAGAATAGAAAGCCCGAGGATAAGATCAAAGAAATATGGGGGAAGGAATTCAATAAAAAAAATTCCATAAGAAATTTCCCCTCACTATCATACTAAAAATGTTATGGGATTTTATTTCCCTCGAGAAAATATATGATGAATCTATTATGGGACAAGTGAAAGACATCAGAATAAATTCACAGTATTACTCCAACTTTTTCATACCCATGAATTCATGGTTGAATACTTATCTTGTGGGATAAAAAATAGTCCATGAAAATACATGGTGATCTAAGACTTTTATAGCGATGAGAAAATTATCTAACGTGCCTTAAAACATGAAATTTAGGATAATTAATATCAAGGGTATCATGAGGATAAGAAGTGGAAAATGGAGTTTCATTCTATAGGCCTAATGGAGAGATATAACAGATCCAAAATATTTTGATATCTAACATTTCAAAGGCATAGAAAGAATAAACTCATAAATTTCTTAAGGAGTAAGTGGAAATACATTAGGTGTGGCTGGAAGGAAACATAACTAGATATTATAGACAATATAAACCCACTGATACAATGGGGGAATGGAATTCTCTAGTAAAACCTCTGTGTATTGTTTATTTCTTTAGATTCAAAGAACCATGTAAATTTTCAATGTAATTCACTATGCTAAATGTTTTCAGATACAACCAAAAACCTCCATGGTAGCAAGGGAAATAATTCACCATCACAACTGCCAAGGTGGATCCTGAAAATGAAATAGTGATCATTACACTAGTTATTCATTGATAATTAGTGAAAATAATTTATTATTAAGGTTATATAAATTTTTTAAAATCATGAATGATTTGTAGATCTATTTAAACACCCCCATTAATCATATAAGTAGATTAGTCATTGAAAAGGAAATTAGGGGAATTATTTCATCCCAAGTATATTTATCCTCCCCTATTAAAATTTTTGGGCCTAACATCCCTATGAACCTTATCCTACTCCCTTCGGTGTAATTTTATGCAATTCTAGGCATGTATTGGATTTACCAATATATATCCAACATAATATATAGTGATAATAAACTCACTCTCAGTGTTGTGAATAGACCCTTAATTTTATACAAGTTATAGGAGGACGATGAATCATTATTAGAACTAACATATCAATAATTGATATTATTTCCATAAGATAAAGCATATCTAGATCAAACAATTACGTTTATGGAAATAATCATCATTCATAACATACCCATTGTGTGGGAATATGTTGATCTGTTTCCAGAGTAATTTCATGGTCTTTACCCTTGATGAGAGGATGAATTTTATATCGAGATAATACATAGGGAATTTCTATTATCCAAGACTCTATATAGAATAGATGTTGCAGATATTGATTACTAGAATGAAAAACTACATGAGAATCGATATAAGGTGTTCATATTCCCACGTGATTCACCATGGGGTGAACCGGTCCTCATTATTAAAATGAAGGATTGGTCAATGAAACTTTTAATTGATTACAGTGAGCTTAACCAGATCAAAATAAAGAACATGTATTCTCTAGTACATATAAATATATTTTATTAAAATATATGTGGATAAAAATACTTCTCCAAGTAGAATATATTTTTAGGAAAATAATAATTTTTGGTGAATTGAGAGGATATCTGGAACACTACATTTTTTATAAGGTGTGAGAACAATGAGTTCACAATAATTTCATTTAGACTCAGTATAGGTTCAAAAATATTTATAGACATGACGTATAGAATAATTAGATATTACATTAATAAATTTATGGAAATATTTATATATGATATTATATTATTCCCCAAAACCATGGAGGATCTTGAAGAGTAAGTGAGATCTATACTAAAAACCATGTGAAATGAAAATCTTTAAGGTATGTGCATAAAATGATATTTTTTGTTAAAGGAAAAATAATTCATGGGGAATATTATAAAATAAAATGGTACATATTTAGACCCTACAAAAGAAAAATAAATTGAAGGATGGATGATTTAAACAGTTACAAAATATATCCATCATTTCCTTAGATTAGTTTAGTATTATGATCTACTTTTGATAAATTTCCCATGATTTCCAACCCCTCTAACCAAAATAAATTTAAAGGGAGTCAAATTTCATTGGAATGGTTAATTCAATGAGATATTTAAGGAGATGAAAATGATGATTATCATTGAATATATTCTCACACTACCCACAAGTGGGGAAATAATTATTATATTCAATGATTCTATGAATAAGTTACTAGGTTTTGTGTTAATTCAAAATGAAAAAGTCATAGACCATGCTTCAAGGATTGTGAATGTTCATGTAGAAAACTACCCAACTAATGATAGAGAGTAAGATGTAGTTATCATCATATTGAAACAATGGTGACATTTTCTCTTTGGGAGAATTATGAAATATATATGAGTCACACAATCTGTAAGTATAAAATCACATAGAATGATTTGAATATGAACCAATGATGATATATAGAGATGATCAAGGATTATGGCTACTGCATTCACTACCATCATGTGAAAAAAATAAGGTGGTAGATTATCTATGTAAAAGTATCCAAAAACTATGTCATTGATGATATTTGATAGGGATATAAACTTCTTATATTTGAAAAGTATGGACATGTGAATCATAAAGAAAACAACATCAACAATCCTTTAAAAATTTATTCCTCAATCATAACTTTTTTATTAGATAAAGGATTCTTTGAGAGATGATGTGAGAATTGAGAAGAAACTGGAAACAATACGAAAATGGTAATCATATAAGTTCAATGTTAATGAAAATGGAGTTGTTAGATTTGCGTCAACACTATGTGCACCACAAAATCCATAGTTAAAGAATAACATTGTGGATGATTCGCATTGGTCAACTTTCTACAACCACATAGGAATTACATTGTTGTATTGAGATCTACGAGAACACTATTTGTAAAAGAATATGAAGATGGAGATCTCTAAATATACATCAATATGTCTTTTATGTTATCAAGTGATAGATGAAAAGAAAAATTCCAAGGAGATTATGCAATGATTACCTATAAATTGCTGGAAATGGGAAAAATCAATATGTACATTGTGATTTTACTTTTCAAGAGGTCAAGAGGGAATAATTATATATGGGTAGTGGGGGATCATCATTTAATTACTACACACTTAATTTTGATTTGAAAAGATTTCTCAATTGATCAACATGTAATTATATACATTAGATAAGTGTTGAGGCTCTATGGAACAACACTATTGATTATATCCAATGGAGATCCAAGATCTACCTTTAAGTGTTTGAATCGTCTCTAACAAACTCTGAATACTGAGTTGAACTACAACATTACTTATCACCCTCAAACAGTGTAAAATCCAAACACTTGGGGAAATTTTGAGGTAATTATTAGTATACTACAATGGAGTATGTGTTCAATATATATCATTGGCCGAGTTCTCAGAAAATAACAGTTTTCACTCAAGAATCCTAATAGATCCTTATAAAGACCTTATGGGAGATTTACAGAACACTTGTATGATTGGTTGAAGATGGGGAAGAAAAAAATATAGGTCCTCCAAAGGTCATGGATATGGTGGAAAAGGATAAACCTATTTAGTATCACATCAAATCTGTTTAGATTCAACTGAAGAGATATGATGAAAATTATTGACAAGACCTATAATTGGATGTTTGGGACTTCATATTCCTATAAATGTTTTAAAAAAAGTATTTCATTATATTAGGTGTGAAGGAAAATCTTAGTACTACATACATTATCCCCTTCGAGAACCATGATCGTGTTGGAGCAGTGGCCTACCGAATTTAATTCCCAACTAAAATATCTCAAGTACATTATGTATTCAATATATCCCTCTTGAAAAAGTACAAACCAGAACCCTCACATGTACTCAATCTAGAGGTTGTACTATTTAAGAATTACAATTTTTTTGAGGATAAGGCACCAATTATCTTAGATATTTGAGACAATGTTTTATGAAATAATACATCGGACCTTGTCAGAGTGTTGTAGAGAAACCACAAGATCAAAGTGGAGACATGGGAGCAAGAGGAGGTGATGAAAGAGAGTTTAAATTATTTTTTTTAATGTGGGAAATTAATATTTTTGGGGAAATATTTCTTAAGGGTGATGATTAAAACAGTATGAACTATTATAAATTAAATTTCTCATGTTATTTAATTAAATGTCTTATCATATAATATGTTTTTAAAATACATATGCTCTTTTTTGGTTTTATTATTTCTTTTGAATTTAAATTAAAATTAATCTTCATTTTCATTGATAATATAGGTATTGAAGAGTTATCACATGATTATAATAAATATAGTGTTGTATAAAATCACATTGACACATACTAAAGAGGTGATGGACTCAACTGGTAGAATTATACCATATTATTCCCATATATAAAATCATAAAAGGGAGATAAAATCAATGGGATTCTCCCTAGACCATATCCAAGATAAGATCTGACACCTTAGGCAAGAGTTAAATTGTTTATGGGAGAGGTTAAAGCTCATTAATATCACGACCCAAACCTTGTATGTCGAACCACCCCTGAATGTTTCACCATCAGACACCATACTGTTAGGGGATTTTTTGGATTCATAAAGGGATATGTATTACTTCCATAGTGATATATATTTGTATATTAGTTTTTATAATAATGAATACATTTTCATTCTATTACTTTTACTTTTTATAAACAATAATAAATCGTTTTTTAGTAATATTAAAATTAATTTAAAAAATTTAATTTGATGAAGTAATATATTTTTGAATGAAATAAAATTTTAATAAATTATTATTATTATATAATTCATATCAAATATTTATGGTCATATAATTTTTACTAATTCAAATGTATTTTTTGTAAGGGTTTGAAAACAATTATTGTTAAAAACAAAAAATTTCATAATTAATGTCAATTTTATTTAAAAATTTTAAAAATTATTTAGGAACTTATTTTTTTATAAATTGAATATTTTTTTCAAATAATTATTTCACATTTATCCATTGGAAAATTTCCCATAATATTTTGAGGCAGTCAAATTTTTGTGTAAAAAATAAAATACCATATAAATATACGGTGCATATTACGATACCATTTCGACCGAAAATTGATATAATAAATACTTTAAAAGGTATCCAATACCAAATAGACTTTTTAAATTTAATATCATATGAATTAATGTTTATTTTACTTTAATTTTATAGCCTTTTGGAATCCTCTAAAACCATTAATATATTTTTGGGTTTCAAAATCATTTCCCTAACAGTATGAATCACATCCACATAAGAAAGGGTATTATTTTATTATTATATTAAAATGTACTAATAAAATAATTATATCCACTACCATTTGGATAAACCATGTGAAAAACCATGATAAGGTTTCTAGTTTTGGGTTTTTATTATATTGAATCCAAAACCAATGATTGAGAAATAATAAAGAAATCCCCATTCGTTTCATATATAAACCCAACCAAGATACCATTTATATCCAATATAAAATACTTTTAAAATTTATTTACTCTTCCCTAATCTCACTATAGTGATACAAGAGTTACCTAAGCTCTAAATTAGTTCCTCCAATCCATTTAGAGTCACACACTGAGCTAAGGGATCCCCATCTCCACTTTTTATTCAAGAACCATTTTTATGTTTTTCCGTTTAATTAACTATTTTTAATGTTGGGATATGTTATCCAATATCTTCGTTAACTCCAATTTCCTATCCAAATTTTGAGATAACCATTCTATCTCATTAAATCTATACCATTAACATTTATATTCACATATTACCATACCAAACTTTATTAAGGAATCCTCACATTCTCTTCTATATTCAAGTTTCTTTATTATCTTTTGCCTTATATTTCCTATTAATAATGATGGGATATGTCTTACCATTTCATTATTGGTTCCCATTTTATTTCCTAAGGACATGATTCCACATTCACTATTATACCCCAATTTTATGAATTTTTATGTTATGCTATTATGCTGTTGAAATTTCAACATGATTTTCCATGCCAAAAAATTGTGTAGTGAATACTTTACCAATTTCCTATCAAGGGAGTAAAAATTTATAAAATTATACTGAATTGATTTAGGGCATACATGTTTTCATTCAACATGAAATTATCTAGCAATGAAATGTGATGATAAATTATTCTATGTTTTTTATCTATTTGGGACACTTAAGAATGGGAATGAAATAAAAGTGAGGGGTGATCTAAGAATTATATAGATATTAAATTCATTAGGTAATGTGTAGTTTCACAGGACATAATGTTGTGATATGTATTAAACCTTATGAAATTATGGTACTTTTATTATTATGATTTCTTAGTATTTATCCTTGAAATATATTTGTGATGAAGGTTTACAAGTTGTTTCCATATTTCCCATGTTGCCTTTATGATTATCATTATATATTATATCTCATTATTTGTTATTATGATTCCTACTAAAATTTATGCCCCATTGATATTTCTATTTTCTATCATGTATTGTATTCTTCATATTATTCCATTTTTATTCCATTACTAGACTTTGTAGATAACGCCATTCTTATATATGTCCCACAGGTTATCCATTATGGTTATATGTGTGATAATATTAAAGATGATTTTCATAAAGATGAAGATTTTCATGTATAATGTTGTTATGTAATGTAACTAATTCCCAAATACACTGTAATTATCAATATTCTAGGATGTATTATGTGTACACTAACAAAATAACACAATTATTACTATGAAATAATGATTAGAGTTTTTATAACTATTATAAGGGAATGATGAAAGATATTTATAATTTTTCCATGAAATGTTTGACATTGAAATTTGATAAGGATGAATGAAAACTATAGATGAGGGAACATAAATTTCATCAAGTACATGAATGTAAATGGGAAAAATATTCCTTGAATATTTTAGTTTGATTAAAAATTTCATATTTAAATAATATATGATTTTTTATTGTTTATATTTTGATTAATTTTTTTATTTTGATACAATATGATAATATTTATATTGTTTCAGAATTTTAGAAAGTAAATAAAGATAAATTTTGGTAACATGTGGTTAATGTTATGAACCAAATATAATCCCCACCAAAAACATAACCAAACCCAGCCCATGACAAGTCTCAAAGGGTTTTCCACATCTCACGGGCTAGAACAAGTGCCCTAGTATCATAAAATTAGAATTGATAATGATTTACCTGAGTTTATAAACATAAAACAACAAATGAATCCAATAAAACGAATCTAGACATTTCAAACCAAACAATCATTTAAAAATAATTCTAAAATGAATTACATAGTTTAAAACAAATCACCAAGACTATAAAATAGGTACAAAAGCAAAAATAAATATCCCAATAACCCTCATGGAAAGGGGCACAATCCTCAAACAATCTCCCAAAGACTACCCCACCAAGGACATGCAAGAAACTCGATCCACTAGCACTAAAAACATGTACCCAAACCTACAACATAAAAAATAACCAATTCTACATACACCTAAGGATGTATGTAATGTTTGAGACAATTCCATGTAGGATACAACCACTATGATATTCCATGTGATAATCATTCCAAGATGAAAATATTGATTGTTTGCATAAACAGACAATGCTAGTTACATTTTCGAGAAGACCCAACTTAAAAATCAAAAAAGTTTTCAAGTGGGCTAATTTAATGAATCATCACATTTAAAATAAATTCCAAAACGACTGAAATGTCCATCCAATAATACTGTATGCTGATGGTAAGAGAAAATAATCTAATGAGCATATGAAATATGAAATAACCCATAAACACTAGCTCGTTCTGGGTCCCAGATACCTCATATCTCTATGAGTGTAACCATCACAAGATCTGTTCTCATGAACACGTGCCAGTAGTAGGGATCATACCCATAAAATACTAGTCCCTAATCATCATCATCATAGTTTAATTAGTGTTGTAATCATCAATCTGGCTATGTGAAACTGAGTCCATTCCCCATGGATTCACAAGCATACTAGTACATGTCCACCCACCTAGATACTTGGGTTTCCTTCTTTGATCAAACAAGTTCAACAAGCCAAGAAATATAGTTTTAACATGAAAATATCACTTCCACATCACATATTAACCAAACATCTCCATGTAATCAAAATAGTCACAAAATACACTTTTCATTCAAATGCATTTTGAAATAAAACTCACACCAAAATACCCCACAACACATTTTTCATAACTTTCACATTCAAACACATCCTTTAATAATTATATAAAAATATTTCCAAATATGTTAAAAATCCCCTAACAGCCCAATCACATGATTCATAAAACCATTATTCATAAACAAAATTCATTTTTCACATCACACTCCCACACACAACTCACATCACGTTCACACGTCCTTTACATTTCAGTAAATCCATTAAACATTTTCATAAAACATCTCCAAGAGTATACACATCACATGATAGCCCCAGTCACATTTAAAATAGATTATTTCAAAATATACATGATCCAATGAAGTTTTCCAATAGGATTTTACCTCTTACGCAATTCATTAAACCATTCAAAACATTCATCAAATAATTCCAATGTGTGTACCGAATCTTCTCACATGAAACCAATTTAAAAATATATTTCATGGAAAAAATAACCACAATAGAAATTCAAAACAAAATTGGAAGCCCCAAAACATATACTAAACAAACTATATGTTTTATACAAATAACTCAAACAATACCACAAAAGACCCACATGAAAACCACTTGTTTTCAAAATCACATTCAAGAAGTAAAACACAGTTTTACACATTAAACCTATTCAAAACCCCACATTCATACCCAATAGATCCCCAAGACCCTAACGATGCAGAATTGGTAGACAGAACAATATTTATTAAAATAATTTCATATTTTCTAATATACACCCAAATAATACCTCAAGTGTTACACATGAAAAACACCCAATTTTAAGCTAAAATTAAACTTTAAAATTAAACTCTTAACTAATTAAATTATGAATATTTTTTCACCACACACAACATATGTGGAATATGATGAATGAGAAAATATATCAATATAACTCATCAATAGTTTATAACACATGGAACCACCTACCGAATGTGTTGAATCCCTCAAATCTTGGTGCGAAACTTCATGTGCACCATCGCCACACCACAAGGAAGTAAAGAGAAACCTAAAATCTCAATACTACACCAAATAGATTAAATTAAAAACCCTAAGTTCTAACGCTAACTTCTGGAAACATTGGAACATCAAGAAATAGGGATGAAACCCAATGGAACTGGAAGAAAAGGAAGGGAGGAACACTTTCTTGAACGAATCTGGGTAAAATCGACCTAAATCCACCATTATCAGAAATTTCAAATATCCAAACATTAAAATGAGGTTCTAATAAGGATGAGGTGATCATGTAAGAATTTTAATAGGGGAAAGGAGTGATAAATGAAAGAGTTATTAAGGAAACAAATTACCTTTTTATATATGCTCTAATTGAGGATGCATATGATTTTTTGAATTAATTAGTGTCGAAAATGAGCACTAAAGTGAGGGATAAGAGAATGGGGGCGTGGTGCAATTCAGTGGGCTCAGGTAGGAGGTGAAAACATTGAAAAATAGTTAAAATTGAATAAGTTATTAAATAAAAAAATATTGATTTTAAAACATTAAATGGCCTTTTGGGATGGCTCAAATACTTAAATTAAAACCCAAATTCCCCATTATTAAATATTAATAAAGGGTCTAAATTTAATTGTTGGCATTAATAGATCAGGGGAGTCCATTCAGGAATTGGAGTGGGTGAAAAATATAAAAAAAATTAAGATGTTATAAATGAAACTAAATTTGTTTTAAAATCTAGAAATAGACTCAATGGTTGGACCAAATCATGAAAACTCACCCTTTCCTCAAAAAGACATGGGAAACCCCTAAAACAAATCTTGAATGGAAATTAAATGTAAAATTAATTTGAATGAAGTAATGGATTTGAAAATTCTTCCCACCATCAAAACTTTCTATCCCCAGGATACCACAGTAAGGCCAATTACAAAAACCAAACCCAACTGACAAACCAATATGTACTTCTTTGCCAAGATTCACCCCCAAAATGCCAAAACACCTTTAGTGATCAATTAAGAAATTATTAATCTCAAAAACATAATTTACACCACGTTAATATTATGAAAAATAATATTCAAACTTTATCCTAAATGAAAACTCCTCAATAACCATACGAACATGACTCAAGCAATTCACCCAACCAAAAAACAACATCGAATAAGGTCACACATACCATGATATAACTAAATAGTTGAGTGTTCTCCAATCCCAATGTTTACTCAAGGATGATGTTGGTATCTAGATAGATCTTAACGAGACTACCTACCACCAATCCACAAACATGGATAAATCTGAGTTATTTGTATGGGTGGACATGAATAAGCTCCCCAACATAAGAGACAATATATACTTTTCCCGAGATAGAATCAAGACACTTACAAGGGGTGGCAAGAATGGACTCCCAAGTAAAAAGTGGATAATTCCATTAAAAATTTACAAAGTAACATACATGAAAATCATAGTGGGTATCCCCACCATAAGAACCAACCATATTAACCGATCAGTATGGGTCGACATAGAAAGAACCAAAAATTTAATGATTTTGGAACGTTGTACGATTAGTCCACATGGTTTGGGAAACTATGAAATAATTGTGCAAATCATTATTTCTACATGGATTCCTAGAACAAGGTAACTAATAATTGTGCAAAAATCGTGTGATCATTTAATCTAGCCAAATTTCCAACCATTCCTTATAGACTCTGTGGAAACCAAAGGGGGGATAAAATTGGGTAATGACAAGGTTATAAGGCTCTCCACCTATTTCAACTGAATGAGAACAATAGTAGAATTATGATGACACCAGAGGTTTAAACACTTTTTATCTTTTATACTGATGATATGACTTTGTAAATGGGTTTAAATGACCCTGGTATTTTCTATGACTACGGGCCAAATACTCTCTGAGACCTATGGTGGGAGCTCAAATTATTAAAGCTTCTTTGGCCTCGTAGTTAGGATTTAGAAACCCCTAGAATGAGAATTCCTTTTCCAATTCCACCAACTACTACACTGCAATCCCCAATAAGTTTTACAAGACATAACACATTCCAAACACACATTAACGTAAGCCGACAATTCACTAAAACACGGACATAAAACATTAAAACACATCACACTTTGTTTCTTCGGGTGAGAAACAATAGAAGTAAAGATCACATATACTCACCTTCCCCAAAAATGGATGAATTTGATGTTTTTCCAAGGGATACATTCTCCCAACATAATATAGACTCCCATAGTATTCCCCGACTATTACCATTATGGTCAATTCAACATATGACATCACAAAGTGTCACTGAACATGACCATTGTGACTGATATAAACACTGTATAGAGAGAGACCTTATATAACATATTAAAAATATACACAATTATAGAAAGTGGCCACAATATCCTCTCTTGACCATATTTCCCCCACTGGTATTTTAAAGTGAACTCCAACTTCAAAGAGATAATAAAGGACCTAGAGTCCATCTAAGACACCATCCACACACTCATCCACACTAACATCCCAAGACCACTTCCACCTTCAATGAATTAGGAAAATTATGAAACTATTGTCTCTTTCAACCTTCCATGAGCACTCTCCCACTACAAGAGTATCATCAAACACAAAAATTATAGTGTGTAGACACATTCTATAAATCTTGAGAATAGATTCTATACATTGATCAACTGGAGGATTTTTCAATGGAGAAACAATCTGGGTTGCACTTCAATTGTGCACTAAACCTGAATGGGGGCATACATTATCCAATGAGTGAACCAAAGGACCCAACCAACCTGATCAATTGGTTAAAAAGTTCCACAAAACAGATCCAAAAAACATTAATGAAACCACTGTAAAGGCATCCTGAAACATTTCTGAAAAGAAAACACTAAATGGTCCTTCTACCCATCTTAACGATCAAACAAATACTCAAAACAAAGTTCAAACAGGAAGGGATCTTAGACTCAACACATCCCAGAACATCAGCATTAAAAAAACATAAAACACACCATCCCAGACAAGTTATCAGATCATAATGTTTTCCATTAAAAACATATCATGGGAAGGGAAATTGTTCACGTGTTAGTGTATCCCCCTATGGTACCCCATCGGCCTCACACATGAATGTTTTTATGCCACAACATGCACCATCCTCATATCCATCACACCATCCATCCATCCATGCCATAAACTATCCATCATCCTATATTACCCCATAAATGTGGTCGCTCATGGAAATACCAATGGATAAAAAAATTATTCCACTTTTCAAAACCAAAACTGCAAACCAATGCCATTTTTTCTCAAATCCAATAACCACAAAATCAATCCCAAATTACAGCTTAACTAAAAAAATTGAAAGTAAAAATCATTCAAATAAAAAGTCATTTTCAATCCATTCAAATCATCATTAAAACATATCATAAAAGTAAAACACCATTTTTTAGTTTATATAACTCAATTGTAAATACATTTTTAAAACCAACATTGACATAGTTAGTTATTTAAAAAGAGGTGTAAAACACCGTTTTCCATTCTAATAAAATATTGAAAATTCGGTTATCTCATTGTAAAAATCTATCCATTCCCTATTTATTATAATACTTGTTCACAAAAACTATCCTTTTGTTATAACCATGTCTTTTTTTCTTTAAATCAGAACATACAAGATTTCAAAACTATATTACACAAGACATCACGAGAGGAAACTAGTTATGGTGGGTGATGTGGACATATGGTTGACGGACATAAGCCAATCACTTCACCATCATAGAGAGTATTATAGGTTAATATCCACAAATCCACATGTCTTTCTATTTCCTAGGAACTCACTGAGACTATTAATCAAACTCTATTTTCATTTCCCCTAATCATCCTCAAACTAAGAAAACCGAAGGAAATAGATAAGTCCCTACTCCACTAGTGACTTGAATCATTTAATGAGATGCAGTGATCTGGCACACTAACCATAACTAGAATTCCATGTCCCGATAATCATAACTCAAGACTATCTTGACTGTTACCAAAATAACATGACCTAAGAGGTTAACCTAAACCTCTTATAAAACCATTTTGTTACGAACCAAATATGGTCGCCACTGAAACCAGAACCAAACCCAGGTCATGACAAGTCTTGATGGGAATTATCAATCACCATGGGTACACAAAAGTTCCCAATTATCATAAAATGAAAATTTGGAATTATTTACCCGATTTTATAAACATAAAACAACAAATGAATCCCATAAAAAGAATCTGGATTTTTAAAACAAAACAATGTCTTACAGAATTTCATAATTGAATTACATGGTTTAAAACCACTAAACAAGACTATAAAAAGGTAAAAAACCAAAAATAAAATACCCAATAACCCTCATGGTAAGGGGAACCACCAAAAAGCCATCTCTAAAAGACATCACCACCACGGACCTGCTAGAAACCCGAACCACTGGCACTAAAAACTTTTACCCAATCCCACGACAACAACAAAAACCAAGTATACTAATACTCAAGGGTGTAAGTATTATGTAAGACAATTCCTAGTAGGATACCACCACTAAGAGATTCCATGTGATGAACATTTATAGATGAAAAGCTTGAAAGTTTTCTTAAACAGGCAATGCTAGTTACAATTTCTAAAAGATGAAACTTAAAAAAAATTATTTTCTAGTTGGAAAATTTAAATAATAATGACTTTTAAAATACATTCCAAAACTAATGAAATTTCCAACAAACAACAATATATGGTGATGGTAAACACACATAATCCAATGAGCATATGAAATAGGAAATAACCCATAAGCACTAGCTTGTTTTGGGTCCCAGGTAACTGGTATATCGTTGAGAGTAACCATCAAGATATCGATTCTTGTGCACATGATCCACTAGTATGAAAAATACACATAACCTAGCATTCTACAATAATAATAAATATATATTACAAAGTGTTTTAAGATTCAATGTTTCTAAGTGAAACCAAGGCTAATCCCCACCGATTTATTAGCATTCTAGTACAAGTCCACCCATCTAGATACTCGAGTTTCCCTCTTGTGCTCAAACAAGTTAAAAAAGACACCAAATATAGTTTTAACATGAAAATATCACTACCACATCACACATTAACCAAAAATCTCCTTTTACATCACAAAACTCAAAAAATTCACTTTTTATTTAAATGAATTTTGAAATCAAACTCACACCAAAATAGCCCACAACACATTTTGCATAACATTCACAATCAAACACATCCTTTAAAAATTTATAAAATCATTCCAAATATTCTAAACATCACATAAAATCCCACTGACAAGTCACATAAACCCAATATTCATAATCAAAATCCATTTTCTTCGTCATAGTCACACAAACAACACACATCACATTCACACCTCTTTCACAATTAAGTAAATCCGTTAAACAATTTTAGAATCTTTCCCAAGAGTATACACATCTCATTACGACACCATTCACATTTAAAATGGACCATTTAAAAATATAAACAATCCAATATAGTTTTCCAATATTGTTTCACCTATGACATAAATCAATAAACAATTCAAAACATTCCTAAATCAATTCCATGGAGTGTACCAATGCATTTCACAGAAAACCCAATTTAAAACCATCTTTCATAGAAAAAATCACACCAATACCAATTCAAAACATAATTGACATCCCCAAAAGAATTTATTAACCAACCCCCATTTTTTATTTAAATAATTGAAACAATAACACAATAGACCCACAAGAAAAATACATGTTTTCAAAATCTATTTCAAGAAGTAGAACATGGTTTTCCACCTTAAACCCATTCAAAACCCCACTTTCAAACCCAATGGCACACCAAGACCCTAACAATGCAGAATTTTCAGCCAAAAAAGGATTTACTAATCCAATTTTATATGTTCTAAAATACACCCAAATAATACCCCAATTGATACACGTGAAAAATTCCCAATTTGAAGAAAAAATGAATCTATAAAATTAAACTCTAAACCAAATCAATCATGAATATTTTTCACACTACCCAAAACATATGATTAATATTAATAATGGAAAAAATAGAAATATAAATCATAAATAATTGTTTACACATGGAACCACCTACCAAAAGTGTCGAATCACTGAAATCTTTGTGTGAAACATCAAGCGAACCACCTCCGCACCACAATGAGGTGAAGTGAAACCTGAAATATCAATATTACACCAAAAAGACACCATGTAAAACAATATTTTTCACCCATATTTTCTAGAAACTATTTAATATCATGAAATAGTGATAAAACCCTAAGGAAATGGATGAAAATGAAGGGAGGAACACTTACATGAACGAATCTTGGGAAAATCAACCTAAATCCACCAGTATATGAATTTTCCAATAGAAAAACATTTAAGGGAGGTTTGAATAGGGATTAGGAGATCATTTAAGAATTTTAATGGGGTAAAAGAGTGATAAAAGAAAGATTTATTAAGGAAACAAATCACTTTTATAAATCTTCTTGAATTAAGGATGCTTAAGAATTTTTGACTTAATCTGTAAAGAAAATGAGATCCAAAGAGGGGGAGAAGAGAATGGAGGTGTGTCTCGGTTTAGTGAGCTCAGGTTAGAGGTGTAATCACTGAAATATAGTTAAAATTGGATATTTTATTAAATAAACAAATATTTTTTTAAAACAATAAATGAGATTTCGTGTTGGACGAAATCCATAAATAAAAACCCAAATCCACCATTATTATAGATTTCAAAAGGGTCCAAATTGAAATGGTTGTGTTAATAGGTCCGGGGAGGAAATTTATTAATTTTAGTGGGTGAAAATTAATAAAAAATGAAAATTTTATAAAGTAAACAAAATTGGTTTTTAAATCATGAAATGGGCTCACAGTTTGGCCCAAATCATGAAAACTCACCCATTCCTATAAAAATCATGGGAAAACCCCAAAATAAAGAAAGAATGGAAAATATATGAAAAATAAAATTAAAATATGTCATGCATGTGAAATTTAATCTAATTATATTTTATAATTATGATCCCATATTTACATTTTATTTTTGTAATGGACTTTATATGTCGTTCAGTAACGAATTTGTTTTCAGTACACATTTTACACTCAATCAGGTGGGTAATCTTTGGAATCAACTTAATCATTGGAGGATATGATCATGGATTTATCATTTTATTATCAATTAATTTAGGATAAAGTAACATTAAATACTAACTTTTTTTCAAAAACAATTCTAACTCCATTATATAGATAAAGCAATTTGGGGCATTATTTGGGAAGCAGTTTCATACTCCATCATGTCAGGATGAATTTGCAGAGGTAAATTTTTTAGGCCCAGATTTGGTATAATATATGGATGAAAAGGTAAAACATATTCACTTGTTTATGAGGAAAAAATAATGAATAATAAAGAGTAATATAAATAACAAGGTGAAATTTGTTTCATTTGAAGTTGGATACTATGTTTTTCTTATTATATATCCATGAAAAATGTTTGATAGATTCTGGTAATAAGATAAAATTAATTATATATTTTTAGACCATATGAAATTATAGAAAAATTGAGATCTATTTATTATTGATTATCTTTGAAATTGAATTTTTTCATGTACATTATGTGATTCATGATTCATTATCAAGTAAATGTTCACTTGATTTATCTATTATTTTTATCCATATAGTAGTTTAGTTGGGGGACGGATATATATAATGAATAACATAAAATTAATATTCATGACCATATAGAGTAGGTGTTTGGAAATAATGTTACTCACTTTTTGATTGGTTTATGGAAGTAAATTATAACTGAAGAAGCAACATAGGTGTCTAAAAAGGATGTGTGGGAAAATAATCCTCACATATTTTAGATGAATAAATTTAATAGGACACAATTTTTAAAAAGAGGGGTTAATTTTCCAATACAAATTAATTTAATAATCAATTAATTTAACATTTTATTAATTTTTATATTAATATTTTATGTATTCATATATAAAATAATAAATTTTTATAAGTTTTTAGTAGAAAAAATATATTTTATTCTAATTAAAATTGTTTCTCCTAGATTATATGATTTGATATAAAATTAAAATATATAATATTTATTAATTTAAATTTGAATAAATTTAATACTATTTTTTAATAATTATTATAATATTAAATTATAGTTATTTTTTTATTTTTTTTAAATTCTTGATTTTTAGGTGAATAGTGAAAAATACCATTCTTACAAATTTTTGTCACTTTTATGACATCATGATGATATGGGTTTTGATTTAATGTTTTAAAAATATTTTTAATAGACCAAATACACATTTAATACCTAAAATAAGTCATTTTATAATATTATTTTCAATTTTTAAATTCTATTTTTTCAATTTTAAAACATATTGATATTTCATTACTATAAAACAAATAATTTTATTATTTTATAAAATTATGTAGTTACTAGGTTACATTTTTTTTGGAAATAATTTTAAATAAAAAAACTCTCTATTTTTTATCATAAACAATAAATATTATTTGAATAAATACTAAACATGATTTTAGAGATACATTGTTTTTATCTTAAAAGGAATGTTTTTCTAAAAATTGTTTTTAATTATGTTTTTTATATTTATTTTCTGATTCACATTTCATAATTTTGGATGTAAATTATGGTAAAATTATAATAATATTCTGAATAAGTAGGTTGATGTTATGAAATATTGTCTATTATAGTTTTACTAAAGAAATTATGTAACCACGATAAAAGTATGTCCCCATAATGAACGATAAAATGGGTTCAAATGGTTTAAAACTTATTTATAATGCTAAAAATATATAATATATATATATATATATTATTTTATTGAATGTGAATATATTAATCTATACTTTTACTATATTCTATTTTTGGTACATAATGTTCTAGTTGACCATGATAACATCATTTTTATTACATTAAAATTAAGAGTGTTTCGAAGGGTGTCACTCCCCTCATCTATAAAAGGTGCATTTCATCCATCACCTTTGAACACACATTTATATATAAAAACAGCCGATTTAATTAAAAAATTACATCAAAAAACCAATATTAATTCCTTATATGTTCTTATATTCCAAAAACCGAAGTCATTAAATCCACAAGGAGTTTTTTAAAATATGATATGCAAGGGTGATGGATTTTTTCTAACAATATTCTCTCAAGTTTCATTATTATTATATTTTGTCAAAACTATATATAATCATATTAATTAATTTATATAATTATCATATTATTATTTAAATTATATAATTTTATGGATCAAATAATCAAAAACTTCTCTATATCAATTTCAAAACGAAATCATTGCCCTTGTGTATGTGCAGACTATCACATCCCTTGATGAAAAATTTAATTTTTCATCACCACGTTTAATTAAGGGTAATTAATATGTATTATATTATTGATTTTAATATTCAAATCATTATTATTATTTAATAAATATGAACCCCTATGTTTTTTATTTCCCTTCCATGAATTAGAATGTGAGAACATCACTAATGTTTATGTTATAAAATAATGAGTTTCATTTTTCATCATCTCATTACATAGATTATTCTAAAAGCATATTTAATAAATATATATGATTACTATGAAATTATTATGATTTTTAAAATACATTTTAACCATTTCATAACCCTCCTTTCCCTACTCAAAACACCATATTATTTTGTTGAATAATTACCCCCAAAATATCATAATTGAAGTTAAGCAATTTAGTAGTTAAATAAAACATTATAATAAATAATATAAAAATAAGAATAATTAATAATTGATAATGGAATATTTTTAAATGAAATTGAATAAGTTAATATTGTATTATTATTTTAAAATGATTAACTGTATTTGGAAAAATGTTGCATGATGTAAGGAATTTTTATTTTAAACATATTAGTGTTTTCCTTTCAAATAAATTTCCCTTATATCCACATTCATTATACAGGATCAATAATGTTATTATCTGTATTTCTATTAATTTAAGGCCTCTATTAAATATATATTACATTCTCTTCAATGTTTAAAATTTTATCATTTTAATGCTTTCAAAAAAAGTAACATTATATTCTTCTTATCAATGTGTGAAACCAAGGCATATTTTAGATTCAATTAATGAAAAACATTTCACTCCATCATGTATATTAATAATTAAAATAAGTACTAATCATGTTTTCATGGTTTTAAAATTGAAAAACAAAAAATTTTGGTGTGTGAATTTTTTATTTTAATGAATTTCCCAAGAAAACGAAACTTACCTCTATATTTATAGAAAACATATATGTTATTAGGATTATGGGTTCAAATGAATGTTTTTATGAATTATATGATGAAACTATAATATCCTAATTATTTTAGTTATTTTATGATTATTATTAATTATATATGGTGACGTGTGGGTCTGATATATCCCTAAAATGTATTATCCAAATATATTTTCTCTATAGAATATATATTCAAATTAACTATGTAGGTTATTCAACTATAAGTGTTATTTTAAGGGTGAGTTTATGGGTTATATTAAAACAAACTCATGAGGTTCCTATATGATTATTATATACTTTATATGTTTTTATTATTAATAATTTTATTTCAATATGTAATAAAGTGATATCAGTGGTAACAAAACGATTATTTAATTTTAAATGGGAATGGTTTTATTTTTAAGGAAATTTTTTCTCAAGTTCTAATGTTTTTCACAAATATATTTAATAATTGATATTTTTCATTTATTGATTCTTATTGAATATTTTATGGATATTTTTGGTAATGTATTCAATTTCATGAGAACATAATTGGGTATTTATTCCCTACATTTATTTTAGAATTATAAACACATCCCTCTGTATTTTATTTTTTAATGGAATTTTGAGTTTACATTATTATTATATACCCTACTAATATTTTTTTTCACGCATCCCACATTTTGGAATATTTTTTCTATGGACTTAGATTATTTAAATACTATATAATTTTCAATATCAAAATATTTTCAACTCTTTTAAATTGAGAAAGTGTGCCATTAATGAAATTTGAATTTAAATCTCAAAACCTTTTTTTTGGGAAAAAAATATACTAGGTGATAGTTTCCATATTTTGTTTAATGTTTTTATAGTTAATATAAATCTATAAAACAAAAAAATAATGAGAATTTTATATATCCAATAATTACTATTGTAATTTTATTTATGGGTTAAATACATTATGTGTTTTTATATATAAGGTTTCTATAATCCCATTCCTTGTTTATATTTTACTGACATTTTTATGATCCTTTTACAGCTCTATGTCTCTATGATATATAAAATGTTATTATTTAATTCCTTATGATAAAATATTATGTTATATTTTTATTTTTCATCTGTTATTTCTCCCATATTCATGTTTTCTCATGTGTATATAATCTTGTACATTATGAATCATTGACATGTTATCCCCCTTAGATGAATTTGAAGTCAAATTTTTTTATGTTTTTCATTTCCCCATGCATTTATATCAAAAAATATGTATAGTAACAAATAATATGTATGGAAGTTTCAATTGATGTTAAATATCTATTATAGAAAATGATTTTTGGGTAATTAATATCTAAAATCACTAAAAATATGGGACTTAATTGTGTGATTTAATATTGATATGATATTTAAAATGATGCATATATTTTAGGTCATCTAAATTTTTATTAGATTATGTGTGTCAAGAATTAATTTCCATCATTTTAGTTGGGAGTTTGATTCTAGGGGAGTTTTAAAAAATACAATATAAAAACAAATCTAATGGGGGAAACTCTAATAACAATTAAATATTATGTTTTGAGTTCTTAATGTTTCTATTGATCACTTATGACATTCTAAGAATATATAATCATATATATATATTAATGTATTATAGATTTAAAAATATTCTAATTAGAATACTCCGATTAATCATAGATTCTAATGTTGAAGAATTATATTGAATCATATATGACTAAATTAGTTAATTGATTAAAATTCATTTACACCATAACCTACCAATATAATATCATCATTCCTCACATATCAAATCTATATAATTATAGATTATATAGTAATCAATAAGTCATGTATTAGATAGAAACCAATACATGATTAATCATTTATCCATTTGTATTAACATCCCAGTGACATACATATTAGTGTTCCTATACAGAATATATCACTAAACTAATGACCCATTCCATATGAAACATTATCATTCCCTATTAACACAACCAAATCCTCATAATAATATCAACATCCACATAACCACACATCTATAAGTATATCATTTCTTATTTTAGTATCACCTCTACATATAAAAATTAAATTAACAAATAACCATTCTATTTATAGAAGAGACTGAATGTGTAGGGAACTAATAATTCATATATATAATATACATATAAGATGTTTGTGTTAGACCAGAAAAAAAAATTTGGACATTGATTTAATTTCCCCACTATGTTAGTTATTTAAATAAAATATGAAAACATAAAATGAAAAAAAATGCACACAATCCTATTCAGAGGCATATATCCCATAAAAACACCTCTACAACCCAAAGATAAAAATAAATCATCGCTACAGACTATAATGACTAGTGTACCACAAATCACCCAACCAGACTATAACACTTCAAAAAAATGAATTTTTTCATCTCAATTGATATTTAATCATCAATTAAACATTTTCTAATTTTTTAATACTATTTTTTCATTAGCCATACAAATTTAAAACAAAAATTATTTCATATAAATTAATTATAATTATAAATATCTACACTTGAGTTACTATATATATAATTTTGGACAGATTAATATAAATTTTTTTAAAAAAATTACAATTAAAATTAAATTCAAATTTTAATGTAATATAGTTTTTTAATTATCATAATATTATATATATTGAGGATATAACACATGGTAATGAGATATACTATATAAGGCTACCAAAAAATGAAACATAATGACACCTATTCATATACTACAACATCAAACACCCAAAACCACTTCACTAAAAGAAAGAATATGTGTATAAAAAATACAACCTAATGTTAATAAAACATATGTCCCGTTTATAATATCAACTTTTTAAATTACTTTTCCATTCCTAACATATTCGATTAATAAAAATTTATGTTTTCTATTTCAATTAAAAATTTCTGTATTTCAGTTATTTAAAATATAGAAAATATATCATTAAATATCATCAACAATTACTATGAACCATGTTAGGATTATAATCATTACTATAACTAGAAATTATAATAAATATTATAAAGAAAAAACATGTAACTCATACTTGAACCACATCATATATATATATATATTTATATTTATCTTCATTAGGTAAATATCATATAATTACCCAATGACTGCGTAATAATATTAATTTAATCTAAAATAATTATAAGGGTAGAATATTAATCACACATATTAGATAAAGGAGTGATCGATCCTAATGACAAGAATATATGAAACAAAATAAATTTTTTTATTACCTGTAATAAATCAATAAGAAAACACCCCATATCAGTTTTAATCACAAAAAAGAATCAATAATAAAATAAAATCAATAATAGGATATAGTTTAAGTATTTTAAGGAAAAGAATATATATAAATATATTAATAATATAAATAATAAACAAAGAAGGACTGTCTTAATTGACAAAAATGAGTCTTCATGAGTGGATGAAATCAAAAATCATTTAGTATAATTTTGAGGTTTCCATGGATATCAATATATTTGTGAAATTTATAGGGAAGAAAAATTGAAACACACATCATTTGGAAGTACAAAATATTATCTATATGTATATTAGGGAATGGTAATGGAAGAAAAATGGTGCCTCTCTTATAGAGAATTTGGATTATATGTCAGTCAATATCTATCCGAAAAATTTGCTAAACTTTTAGTGATATATATATATATAATTAAAATTAAGATTGTGGTTTGAAAAAGTGAAATTAGAATTAAAAAAATACACTTATAATGGGAAGATAGCTAGTTAGAATGATGTTAGTTTGAATGAAAATACATAGAAGGGAGTCAACATAAGAGAACCATAATTTTATCATGGATCGTCTTCTATAAAATTAATTTACAAAATCCATCATTTGTTTTTATATAATATTATTCTTTAGTTTTGAATTTATGGTGTACCAAAAAATATTCATGTACACTTCACGACCACCACTTCCTTGATTAAAAAGTGAAAAGGATACTCAATCATGGGAACTCCAAACTCACCTTCCTCGTATGTAATCACACCCATTAAACAAAAAATGATCAAGACCCTATCATATGTATTAATAATTAAGAATGAGAGAACTAATTATGTTGATTTATACGATGCTAAACCAATAAATGCTGCATTATGAACACTTTTTCACCTTTCTCCATTACTAGTTATCCATACAAAAACAATAAGAAGACCAGAAACCTATGCTCTATGAAATAAAAGGGACATTAATTCTTCACTAGGTTCCTTCCATGGGAAATAATTTATGTTATTTACTCATTATCATGAACATTAGAGAACATATTGAGGATATAATAATGATATAAAATTATAGAAAATAGATAAAAAATATAAACTGAAATATTAATTAAAAAAATAGAATATGAATACTATAAAATAGTGATAAAAAACCTAATCTTTTTTTAAGTTATGACAAATAATAAAACATATAAGTATCCTTCTAAAATGGAGGGATATAATTTTAAATATAAAAAGGGAATCATCATTATTTTGTAATGGTATCCTATATGGTTCAATACACATAGGGAAGTCCTTGTGTACATGAATAGGGATGTCATATACCTCTTTGGGTTATCTTGTTCTAAATTCTGATTTGCTTCACCTCAATATTCGATATTGTTTCTTATTTTCAGATAAATTTAATTGTACAGACTAAAAATTTAATTATATGTATTTTGAATGTCCAAAATGTCATGGAACATTTTTTAGAACAATAGTACAAGTCCTGAACTGATTTCATTTTTATCTAAATCATCTATAAAATAAAAGAACAAGGAATAATTTTTAAGACTTCACTTGTTGTAGATTTATTTATTCCATCATGGTGGGTTCATATTTTCTAAAATTTTTGCACTATCAAAATGGTTGTGGAACTAAAACATCACCCAATATATTCATTATTTTGTAACGATTTCCATGGTATGTCATTCCATTATCTCTAAGATATATTGTAAAACTACTTTATCCTTCCTAAAAATATTTAAATTATCATCCAATGGATATGTAAAAAATATTTCGTATTAGTGAAACTTCAAAAAATTATCTTATGTTTCATGTCTTGATATATTTTGTTTGATCAAGAACTAGGACATATTATAGTGTTTTAAATTTTGATCAAAATTCGCAACAAATATCTTACTTATTAGCAAAATATCATAATAAAGGAAAAAAATTTCAAAATATGATAAAAAACTAAATGAAAATAAAATGTTTTAATTAAAATATATTATGAATAATAATATATGTTTCATATCCATTTATGAACTTCCCATTTTTCAATTTTATACACTGTTTTCAAAACAATGATGTATATTAATTACATAATTAATAATACCAATTTTGGAATATCTCAAAAAAATTAGAATATATTTTAAAATTGCTCAACTGGATCTTCAAAATTTATTGTATGTGTCATATGTTATTGGAATAATGACACATACATGTTAGAACATAACAAAATACATTTATTTACCTATCCATATACTTTATCATAGGTTTTTTCATCATCCTATTTTAATACATATGAAAAACACACCTCTAAAGCATAAAAATAAATAATTTCTAGTACCTATCCATTCCATCAACTAAAAAAATGATAAAATCATTTGAAATCATATTTTACGTCATTTTCACAATATAATAAAAAATATACCTATAGTATTAATATATGATAATTATTATTAAAATGATAAAATTATGGGGATTAAATCACTATTATACAATGTTAAAATAATTAAAATATTATCTCAAAAAATTCCACCACACATTCACCCAAGAGTTCATCATATTTTACTATGGTGAAAAAAATATTTATGATATAATTGAAAAATCTATTTAGTTCAAAAAATAATTAAATATCATGCCTCATAGATGGATCTCAATTCTCTAATTTAAATGTAATCATAAAAAAAACTAATTTCTTATTGATCCCCATATTCATTTTATATTCCCTTTAGGAAATATATGTATCAGCAACCAAAAAATTTGTGTAGAACTTTTATCAATAGCAAGAGAGTGTAAGATCTCTATATGGTTGATTTCTTTATACTATCACCAATTTTCAAGGAAAAAATGTGTGTTAGAAATGAGGAAATTTCCATGATTATTTTTTGGTTATGTTTTTTCTTATTTTAATGTGAAAAAATTAATATTAGAATTGGGATGGTATATATTTACTGTTATTTATTTCCAAGGGAATTTTTTTCACATCACCTCTCTAGAAAATATGCATCTCCAAAGACATATTTTATTCCTATGTTAATTAAACACTTTAAAAATTTATACAGAAGTAGTTTATTTATTTTTATTATTATATATCTCATAATTATTAACATTATTTTTAGAAATTCATATCATGAATATTTAGTATATAATTCATTTTTCATAAGGCATAGAAGCATATTTCAACATGAAATATTGTGTGAACATCCTTTACCATTATTGAATGACATTTTGTCTTTATATATTTTTTAAAATTTATTAATTTCATCCCCAAATAAACAAGAAAAAAATGATAAAACACCCTAAAATTTTCATCAGTTTATATAATCCAAGAAGCATCCTCACACATGCTTTCAAACATACTCATTAAATTTACTATTTAGTAGGTTTGAAAAGGGATCATGGATGGTAATTTGATTCCATAACAAGTTTTTTCATGGATTTTTGGTTATTAATTAAAATTTTAGATTTAAGGGTATTCAAAAAAGAAAATATTATTACAAATTTGTTATTTTAGATTGGTTCTAAAATCATATTTGACACATTATGTAAACAATAAAATATTTTAAAAAATCTAAATTCCAGAACTCAAGGAAAACTTCAAGAAACATAATAAAAATAAATATATATGGAAATGTGAAACAATATTATAAATCCCTTTGGTTTTGGAATTTTTTTCGTTGAAGAATGCTAGTGAAAATTAATTTCACATTTGATCAAATTTTATTAAAATTTTAAATTAGAAATGAGCAATTAAAATCCATTTGAAAAAACTTATAAAATAAATATATTTAAACCAATAGGAAGGATAAAATAAAAAATATTTTTATATGTTCTTAAAAATTTAGTGAAATAAAAAAATTCTAAAACTACTTGAAAAATAAATACAATGAAAAAATAGTAATTTTTTTAATTTAGATTAGTAAAAAAACACCCCACACCTACACATAAGCTACCACTTTTTTGGTTAAAACAAGATAATTACATCTTCACATGTAGATTTTAATTGGTTATTAAATAAAATTAATGTAAAATGAACAATCTAACCCTAGTTATTACAAATATAGTCATTGAGATAACCTTCGAGGTGTTGTTACTTGAAACATAAAAGATTAAAACATGGTAATTTTTTTTAAAAGAAAATCATAATGAAAATAATGTTAAGGGAAGAAAAATGGATAAAGCATGGACTAATACCAATGTTTGTACTGTGATTATATTTTTCCCATCCATGTTGTGGAATTTATTATTCCCAATAATATGAGGGATTGTATTATAAAAGTTAAACAATTTTTTTTATTTTCATCATATTCGTAAAAAATTAAATGAGTAGTTGATAAATCCATAGATAGTGTATTAAAATCCATTCCCATAATCGTTATATAAATACGTCATGGTGGGTTTATTAGAAAATATGAGTCCTCTTATTTTACCATTATTGTATAGCCTCCACATCATCATCCAAAACCTTCTTAATATGTGTTTCATTTAGAAATTGATCAAATGGGACGCTAGTAAAATCTAAATATGAATGAAATAAAAATAAAAATATTAATTATTGAAAAAACCTTCTTCAATTTTGAAAACATGTGTCTCGATTTCCATTGGAATGAAAATTAGGCACCATTAACATTATCCCTCAAATAGATATTCAATAATTTCAGGGAGCATCAAGTGTTCCTCGTTAGGTCCATATTATTTTTCATCTCTATATTCCATGGAAGTATATGAGTTTGGAAAATATTGAATGTCAAAATAGTAATACATAATAATAATGATCATTTTCAACAATATTGCAATTAAAAAGGTTCAGGAAATGATTATTTCATTATAATTTTTTTGTAATCAATTGTTTTTTGGGTAAGTGATTCATAGAGATTAATTGTAATTGATAGATTATGGTAGTCAATAACTTCAATCTGATCATTATATTCCACCATTCATATGCTATCTTAATTGAAAACTAAATAAAGATATATTTTTGGTGAATCTGATTTCTTAAACAAACGAGAGTAAATTTTCTTATTAAATATTAAAATATTATCAAAACATTTATCCAAAATATTTTGATATATCACATGAATATTATAATTATAATATTCTTTATGAATATATGCTAGTAACAACTATATGAGATCTAATTACAGATCTTTAGTCAGTTCCTTAATTTCCCACACATGTTCTTCAATATAAAAGATACTTGTATAAAATTAATCATCTAGTGGTTCCTCTATTATGTCTTAATTATATATTATATATATACAAGGATATATAAAAATATCAATTTCCTCTAAACTTTTGCAAATGTGAATCATTTTCATAAGAAGAATATTCTTCTTTTTTGACAATATAGTATTATATAATAAATATATAATAACTGGAATTTAAATGCATCATTGTTTATTTTTTTAGTTATTATAATTAATAATTAAAAAATATATATAATTTTAGGGAATAAATAAAGATCATACATATTGGATCTATAATGATGATATCATATTTTGAAACACCTATCTTGTAGTTGTAAAAAATATCATCTATATTTATCATAGTGGAACACATTGGATTTACAAGGATCATCTCTCATAATTACTATTTAGTCTCAAATTCAATAAATAATTATCGAAAACATTTAGTTTTTTAATTTTTTGGGTAATTAATATTAAATGAATAGTGTGTATTTTGTAATGAAAATATAAAAAATATCATTAATTATTCTCTTTAAATGCACATAGAATTAATGAGGTTAGTGTGAAATGAAATACGTTGAAGATAGTCAGTATATGTAATCCTTCATATCTAATGGATAAAATCATATGTACATAATTTACACACTCAATAATATGTATGCTCATCCTCTCCTACCACCATTTTGAATATACAGTGTACCTAATGATCACCAATAACATCATACATAAACAGACTCTTTTTTCCACATAAATACAACTTCAATCAATAAACCCCCCCCCCCCCCAACTCAACTTTTAGGGATGAAATAACACTCATTAAACATTAAATCTGCAAGGATCTATTTTATGCTCAAATGATTATTGGATGTGGTATAATTGAGAATAAGACGTAGATAAACCTATTAAAATGATTGTTATAACCCATTACCCCCTCTCCCCACTGCTAATTATCCTAATAATAACCCTTTTTAAACCAGAATCAACTCAAATTTAAATGAGAATAAATTCTAGTTGAACATTTCATTCCTCCACATAGAGATTTATTTTTTTATTTCCACATTATCATGAGTATTGAAGAAATAATTATGGAAATAAATTGGAAATATATAGATTTGTAATCGATAGATAAAGAGACACCACATTATTAAATTAAGTGTTATTAGATTATTGAAAAAATATATAATGATTTCTTAAGGTAATTTCAAGTGAAAATAAAGAGTAAAACTCAAAAAATCATTATAAAAGGCCATTATTTATTTTTTTAACAATTAATGGGAAGGTGAATTATTTTATAATGGGAACCTGTAGGGTCAATTAATTATAGAGATGAGCTTCCTTGTTTGTAGGGGTTAGCCCATTCATATGATTACATATGATAGAAGAATCAAAACAAATATTTGAATTTTAAAAATTATTTTTTAATGATTATTTATTTCCTGTTAATTTTTTATCATATAGTGAAAAAGGAGTTGTATTTCATTTAAAGGGGTGACAATTTTGGGTCTTAACATATTATGTAATCAGAAAAATAATAATATAATTTAATAGTCTTTAGATATGTTTGTTTAAAAAAAGAATAAAGCCTTGTTATAATTATTAAAAATTCTATTATATCATGGGTCATGATTCATTAATTGTGCTTCCAAATAATCTATATTTTTTGAACCATTAAAATTTAAATAGAACACAAAATCTCTAAATATACTTGTTGATCAAAAATAATATATGTGGTGTGCCCTTATATTAGGTAAAAAATATATTATTAAACACCTTTTCCATTAATAAATACATATTATATATACTCTAATGGTTGACTATTAAATATTACATAGCGTTGATACTTAAGAATATTATCTTACTAATCATCTTAATGGATAATAGAAATGTTATAAAAATGTTATATATCATATTTTTTTCAATTTACATGAAATCATTATGAAATATTTTATATATTTCCCACATAGCTTCACATGGACATATTATTCTATATATTCATTATCACTGCATTAAAATATAACATATCAAAAACATTATGTTATAAATGATAAAAATATATTACATTTACATTTTTAAATTGCTCATTTTAAAATTTAAGCCATTGGCCTACAAAAATAGACCATATGCATTCAATAATAACTCATACATGTTGCAAAATAACTCATAAAAAATTTGAAAAACTAAAATACACTTTTAATATTTATTTAAAAAGAATCTTACACGTAATAGAGTATACAAAGAATGAACAAAATTCATCAAGACATAGCTATAATTAATTAGTACAAAAAAAGGAAACATTCTTCTATATTGAAGCTCAAATATTTAACTTTAAATGTGATAGAAATCTTCATCACATGTAAAATAAGAAAATAAATAATTTTCAATATTTATCAATTATATTAAATAATACAATTATCATAAAATAATTAGAAATTAAAATATGACAATTTTTACAATAAAATAAAGAATATATATATAATCTTGGAATATTAAAATAAACTGAAAAATATAAAATTATAGGAATTAAACAACAAAATTAGGAATTAAAATTAATGTAAATATTATATTTGTAATGATTAATTATTGTGATTTTATGAAACCACTATAATATTGAAATATAAATAAAATTTTTTAAATCATGGAAAAATAATAAGTGTCTTAGTGCATTGAGATTAGATAAAAATACTTGTCAAAAATATAAAATAATAAACTCTTATATTTATCGTATAATAAAAATTTATTGTTATTTATGTTTAATTCAAACCAATATTATTATAATATAATATAAAATAATTTGATACAAAGGATGTAAATTTAGGTTTCATGAATCATTATCACACACCTTCAATACCTTAACAGTATCGTCCTTTATAATTATAATCCATTAAAATACATCATAAAACAATAATAAAAAACATGGGAAATAACTCCACCATTTTAATTTAAAATTTCATGGTAAAACTAATCATTCCCAAAATCATAGATAATCAAAATATCATTCCACTAAATTTTTACATATTGTTATATGACACGTCACACTATTTTGATATTAATCACAATACAAGCATTCGATCAAAATATTTATATGTAACACTTTATTTACTACAAGATGTTAAAACATTATTAGTGTAATGAAAAACTATTATGATGTGATTTTTCTTTTATTTTATTTCTCCACTCAAAATCAACAACTCCTACATCATTTTCATTGAAAATAATTCAATATCACCTTGAATATTAAATGAACAAATATGAGGAACAAGGGAATATCAAACTCCTGGTTAAATATAAATGATAATTAAATAATAATTTCATTTTTGTGGAAATTTTTTTCAATAATATCTATAATGAGTATTCCAAATATATTATAAAAATGGGTTTTAGTTTTATAGTTTGGTTTTATTAATAATGAAATTTTAATATACAATTTAACAAAATTTATCCCTTATTAATTTAATGGTCCCATTACATATGTATTAATGTATATGGAAAATTATATAAACTAGCTTAGTATAAGGTAAGTTGACATGAGTTATACACCAATTTATCCATGTTAAAGATGTTATGGATATTCAAGATCTTCTATATATTCTCATTTTCAATTTAAATTTTCTTATAAAGATATACCAATGTTCCATGTACATACGAAAATAAAAAAAATTATTGCTAAAGGAAATTTGTTTTGAGTTTATTTATTAGATAATAGTTTATGTATATGATAATGTTAAAATTAGTTAATACATGGTTTCATGAATTTGACGTTGATTTTTATTTTCATATATAGAGACATAGATATATGTATATGTTATATTTTCAATTACCTCCTGTAATTGTTTCATTATGTTACATAATATTTATCTTATTAGAAATTATATAGTATCTCTATAAAATTTTATGATTCATATATTGAATAATGTTATTGAATTAATTATTTTGGAATGTTATTTAATATATTAAAACATTATATTAGTTTTTCGATTTATTATTGGTTGAAATTTTTTATTTCTTAATAATTTATCATTTATAATTTTTTAAAATGTATTATGACTATATATTATAAATATTTATATAAATATGACAGTTATTATGAATATAATAATTGTTACTATATATTATTCTTTTTCAGAACATGGTGTAGTGGGGTGTTTTTAGATATAAATATAAAAGTGGTGAGAGAAATCTAAAAATAATAGATTGTATGGCATTCATTTTAATCCAAAATGAATAGAATCTTCATGATGGAAATGAATGAAAAGAAAAAATATCATATATTCTATGAATTAAATGTCTATGATTTTTTCGTTTCATGACAATAAAGAATTAGTAAACATAGTTTTCAAGGAAATAATTTCTTTATTTGATAACAGTTTTTGGAACATTGTTAATATATTGCATTTATGGTGTCACATGTATATAGAATCAATATTATTTTGGATTTAAATTTATAATAAATATGTTAAAAATAATGTATATTTTTTTTAATATTATATAAATAGTGAATTTCTAAATATCATTAAATAATATATCTATAAAAAAATTATTCTATTACCTTTGTAAATATTAATATATTTTTTATTTTTCACAAATATTTTTATTTTGTCTCTAACTCATCATTTATTATTATTATCAATAAAAATTTATTGATCTTTTATTTTTATTTTTATATTTAGTGTGACATCAAATACATGGTAATGTATATGTTAATAGCCCTATTAATTCATCAAACACAAACACATTTCCATCCACCTACATTACAATGTAATTGGATTTATTTTCACCCATGTATTATTTTAATGGGAATATAATTTGATTCTTGATGCAGTTCCTTTGAGTGTTGTAGCAATAATTTTAATTTTACTTATGTTCTCTAATGGGTTTATTGACAACTGTGGGGAGTTTTTGGTTAATTATTTTAATAATTACATTTGGGTAAAAAATTAAATTCATAAAAAAATAGAGCATAAATATTAAAGGGTTCCCTTGGGATAATTCTCCCTCCCCTTCCTCTATTCCATTTGTCTCCTTTTCTTATTTCCCCTTAATCATTAACCTCTTCGAATCTAGCCTCTCTCATTCTGGTTTCTCAATGAAGATGAGCTCTGTGGATGGGTTCAATGGTTTAGAAAAGGAAATCATTTTACTAATGTATATGGATATAGATTTTCAACTTGATAATTAATTTTTAAGGGTTCTTATACATGAAAACGATGTCTACATAGAATGGTTTGTTCTTTTCTCATCGTGATATTTCCGCATTGTTGTTTTTTGGTCCCAAAAAAGATTGTTTACAGTTGAATCTTGTGGACACTCATACCCTTTCTCTAACTTCACATTACCATATATCTCTCCACATAATATTTACAGTAGGGGAAACAATGAGTTTTTTGGGTTTTAGGGTTTTTGAGGTCAATGATATTCCATGAGTTTATTTAGTTAGTTTGGTATTGTTTTTATAGATGTAGGTCATTGATCTCTTAGATGATGCTAATATTCGTAGACCTAAGCCACAAAAATCCCCACTCTAACCCTCACGGTCCTCTATGACTAACCATGTAGGATCTGGAGAAATTGTAACCAAGAGGTTTTTGGATGTGTGTTTCGGTAGCCACCGGTTGTCTAGGTTTGAACTGAGTTAGTTTTTTCCAGTTAAGATGGATGATGGTGACATTCAGAGTTATCAATGGAAAATTCAAAAGAGTTTTTTTTGGTTTAATAGATATTTTCCATGTTTCTTCCTCAATGTATTTTGTGAATTGTTTTTTGTTTATTTATATGTTAAAAGTTTAATTTAATTCTTGTTTTATGAGCTCTCAATTTTTGGATATGGTTTTAGTGTATTTAATTTTTGTATATAGAGGAGGCCATGGATTTGATTTATGATGGTTTCATGATGTTGATTAATGAGATTTGATGATATGATTTCATTCTATTATTATGGTTTGGAGTGATTGTGGAATGATTTCTAGTGGGTTTCTCTAGCGAAGTGGATATGAAAATGAGTTCTTATATTAGGTGGAATTTCTCTAGGTGTCTCATTTATCTAGATTTCTATTTCTAAATGATTTAGTGGGGTTTTGAATTTCAAATGGGTTTTTTCTATTCTTTGATTAATTTTCTCTCTTTTATTTGGATTTTGAATTATGGATGATTTGGTTTGAATCATCATGTATTTAAGGTAACCACTTATCCAAAATGTGTTGTTTATGAAATAAGAAAAAGTATTTGAAGGATAAGGAATTTGTTTTGTATATATTGAGTTATTTGGGAGCATATTTTTGAATTTTTTCAGAGATGTTAGTCATGTGTGGTGATAGAATTTCATTTCATTATTTTTAAGGAAATAATTTTAATTTTTTTGTAATCCTTGTAATATATAAAATAAAAAAACATTTTTTATTTTCATACTATAATGAAATATCATTATTAAAATGGTATTGATCATTTTGGATATCATCAGTTATATTATTTTAAAAATCTCCATTGTTATATTTTTTTTTAATTTTTTTTGAAAAGACAAATTCTAGTATATTATAATATGGTATTTAAAAAATCCAATACCATTAAATTGGATAAATTTAATATCCAACATAAATTATCTTTAGTATAAAATTTATTAGTAATTTTTTTTAAAAAATGATGATCACATTTTCAAATGAATGATTCATAAACTCTCTCATATTTCATTAGATATATATTGATGATCCCAATATAATTGATATAAAACCAATGCAGTTGGTGTTTTATTATTAGAGAAATGGTTGAGTGAAATTTTCTAGTTCTACAAATAATCTCTAAATTTTATGTGACTTTGAATTTGAATAATGGAAAACATGGACTTATAATGGAATTTATAGGTCATGAATTTTAATTTAATTAATTTTGGTGAAGAAAACTAGATTTAAAAAAAATACCAAATTACTATGGACATTGACCAGTTATGAGTAAGAGTTGTAATGGTGAACAAATATGGAAATATAAAATGGGACTTATAATTTATGATTGGATGATATATTCAAATACATTTTATTCTTATAATGGGTAATAGCATTGGGATTTACTAAAACAAATCAATTAGTGGGTGATCATCTAATCATCTTAGTTGAATAGTGCATAATGTTCTATATAGTTAAAAAGAGTTGTTAGAGAACATTAGTGTATATCTCTTCTAAGGGCGTTCAATACCAAATTATTTAAAGACCAATTTCCTCCCATGTGGGTAAAGAATGGGGTTAGTTGATGCATAATCTCGGTTGTGATATATTTTTATTGTATACTTATTAAGGACCCCAAGACCATCATGGTCACACAAAATCCAACAAGGATAAACCAAAAAGTATGAATTAAAAAGATAACCTCACTTATGTGTATGCCTGTACATAAAACTATGTTATAAATTAATCCATCACAATCATGTGGTAAACAAAAAATTTACTGACTCAGCTCAAACCAGGATTTTATCAGAGGGGTAGTATCAAGTAATATCTCCAGTCACACTGTTGAATCCTCGACTACTGGAGAACTCCTCCAATATTGAGTACAATGGTCATTCCATGACACCAAGTCTCTTCCAACAAACCATGGGCTACTGAGGTACTTCTCTTGTTGAGTACCATGGGTCTGGTGCATCCCCATGGAACTCCCCACCGAGGGACTTCCGCGTCAACAAGTTGCTCCCTCTCATGTCCTGCTGAGGTACTCCTCCTGTCGTGTATTGTGGGTCTTCCACTACACCAAGGTGCTCCCCACTATGGTTCTTCTGCCACACCAAGATGCTCTCAAATAGGCAAGTAGAGTCACTCTATGTCGAATTAGTCAGTAGTCGTCATTTCTCAGCCACTTACTAGGTATCTGCGCTATGCTCGGTCGTATTTCGGCGGATTTTCTCCACCAGCTACTAGTCGATACTCCAACTGTCATGAATTCCAATGAAGAAGTATTTTTATGGTCCGCCACATCATAGAGGTCTCAACGCAACAGACGGGGCGCTAATTAGATTCCCTTTCTGTGAGATATTAGCCTTTTAGTCTTGGGGACTGGTTGGATTCGCACATGATCCATCCTGACTGTATCTCAACTATATGATGTACTCTAGTGGGGTATACTCAAAGGGACCGCCGTGCTCTAAGAAAACCAGCACCGCTTACGGTTCGTCAAACGGTCATCTGGTGCCAAAGATATGAGAAAATGATGTAAAGGGTTGGTAGTGGTCATGGGTCCGGTCCAACCCAATCCGACCCAGTCTAGGCCGACCTTGTCTAGGTCGACCCATTAAGACTAGTTGGGTCTGGCCCATCCCATTGGGTGGGCTATCCTGTTATGTTCGTCTGACACCACTAGGCCCAATCTAGTAGGCTGTGGTGGTGGTTCGGCCTGGGGTCGGGGTCGGTTTAGTCCTAAGCGCTGCAAGGGTGCGGCTTGGGTAGTACGGGGCCCACGGGGTTCATTGGGCATGTGGGTCAGATCAGTTCATCCAGGCGCATGGGAGGTGGCCGAGTAGGTTGGGAGGCGGCAAGGCATGCCATAAGGTGGGTCGGTGTGAGACCTGGTAAGGCATGGCCAGGCCGACAGGGGGTCGGGCATGGTGCCAGGTGGGCCAGCGGGTTGCCGGGCAGGGCTCCAGGGAGGTGGTCGGGTGGGCAGGGCAGGGCGCGAGGTGGGTCGGCGGGGCGCAGGTCGGCTCGAGGCAGCGGCTCGACACGACGAGCGGCGCGGCCGGTGGCCTACGTCTTTTGACTTTTCCACCTTTGTCGCCTTATATCTTGGTCTCCATGACGAAGATCATCATAAACAAGAATGGCGTAGGGGTCAGTCCATGTTGGTTTGGCACGCAGTCTCCACGTTTGGAGTGGTAACATTTGGCTCCTCATGTAAGAAGAATGATGAAATTCAAATTTTACAACCACCTAAATGATTCCTTTCTAACTGAAGAAGAATAAAATAATATAATATTACACAAATAAACGTCATTCCTTTGATCATTTTTGATGATGAAGTCATGGAAGTATGACTGAGGAGATCGTCGTTCGTCGTGTCCGCCACAAAATTCCAATCCCATGTTCGCATGTCAATCGTGGAAGATGTTCCACATTGGTAGCAGTCTTGGGAATATGATCGAAGGAGATCATTACCGGAATTCATCAATGGAAGAATGCATTCTTCATTCATCATTGGGAGATGACGTTCTTCATTGGATAACTCTTTTTCTCCCACGCTATCCTCTCCCCAATATCCCCCCCCCCAAATCCATATAATAGATTATGATTTTCTATTTTTAATTATTTGGCACAAAATTCAAAATGGAGGAATTAATTTACTTGCCACCCCTTAATTAATTCATAAGGTTGGCACAAGGAATTAACGTAATGGGGTGGTGGCCCCATTAAGTAGTTGAAGTGTTCAAGGGTATCCCCCTCATTAATGAGGGGAGTTGAGTGATTTTCCTCTCCTCCCATTAATAGGGTTCGGGTGGTCCCCACACCTATTATTCAAATTGGGAGGTTATGTGGTCTCGGGTGGTCCCCACCACATTAACCCCACATGGGAGGTTGATGCGTGGTGGTCCCCACCCCCATAACCTCTCATTGAAGGTTATGGCATGGTGGTCCCCACTTCCAACCCCCTCAAGGATGTTATATATGAAGTGGGACCCACCTTCAAACACCCACATTCTGGCTCAAATAAAAATAATGTGAAGTTCACTTTATTTTATTATTTTCCGTGAAAACCCAAAGACTATATTTTAATATCGACCCACAACTGTCGAAGTAAATGTATCCTTAAGAGGATATTGGCACTAGTAGTTCAACGGTGTCCTCAGATTTCAGTTCCGAGCACCAGTTCAAAAGTTATAAAAACCTGCTCTTACATTTACTGAAGGTTCCCGAACAAAACCTTAGAAATTGATTCTGGGCACAAAGGGCCTCAGAATCATGAACCGTCAATTTTTTTAGACTCTAAAAATTATAATGTAATTATGAAAAAAAATTCCATTGAATTTCTGGGTCATTACGTTTTCCCACCTCAGGGCATTACGCCCCTGTAAACTACAACATGAAATAAGGGAACAAGTGGGGGTACTGAGCACACATCTGAGCCAACCACTCCCATGTGCTCTCCTGGAGGTTCCCGTGCAGCCAGCAAACATGCAATAGAGGTATCAACCATCCACATAGGACCCTATCTTGTCAATCCTCAATATCCACTGGAACCTCCAGGAAAGTCACACATCATCGACATCAATCTCCCCATGGTTGATGATTTGAGAAGGGTCTTGCACGTATCTCCACAGCTGAGATACGTGAAAGACGTCATGCACCCGATGCAACTGAGGTGGAAGAGCCATGTGGTAAGCCACCTCACCTACTCTACTGAGGACCTAGAATGTTCTGATGAACCTCAGGTATAACTTTCCACCTCATCCAAATCTATGTAGACCATATCGAGGTGAGACCCATAGAAAGACGGGGTCTCTATCCTCGAACTCTGGAGGTCTCCTTCTCCTATTAGCATATGAATTCTGTGTGCTCTATGCTATCTTAATCTTCTCTAGGATGACATTAAACATCTTCGTGGTAGCTCGTACCATCTCTGGTCCCACTAGTTCTAACTCCCCGAAATTAGTCCCACACAATGGTGTTCTGCAAGGTCGCCCGAATAACACTGTAGAAGGATCCATACCTATGGTGTTCTGAATGGTCCGCTCAGTCATACCATTTTTATGAGGATAGAAGGCAGTTCTCAGATGAAGCTGCATCTCAAAATCATCACGCGACCCCTTCCATAGACGAGAAAAAAATCGTGCATCACAATCGGAGACAATCGTCGAAGGTACTACATGTAGACACACAATCTTTTGTCTATAGAGGGGTCCCACGCTCTCTACTATACCTTTCTATATGATCAGTAGGAAGTGGGCTGACATGGGGATTCGATCAACGATCACCCAAATCGAGTTGTGACCCCTGGATGTACCACTAAAGGGGATGCTTGAAACTCCATCAACGCTTCCTCCTGACATGACACGGGTACCATTGTACATCCTTTGAAGATAATGACATGCTCCCCACCTTTAGAAAATCCATCAGATGCCTGCCCTTTGGATATCTGATCACGTCGTGTCTCGTAGTTAGCGTCACCATGTTGTGACTCCCTGACTCACTTAAGAAGTGGGGGAGTGACTGTAAGAGACTAAAGGAAAGATGCCCTGTTTCTATCCATTAAGGATATCTACAAAGAGGCCAACTGCTTTATTTCTTCACCTAGAATATGTATACCATATCTCCTACTGAGTACATATGTTAAAATGTTCCTCTTTCCAGGAGTATGGACTATCTCAAAGCGATAGTCCTGGAGTAACTCAAGCCATGGCTTTTGTCTCAGGTTCAGGTCCTTTTGAGAGAAGATATACATGAGAAACTTGTGATTAGAGTACATGGTAAAATTTTCTACCATTAGATAGTGTCTCCACATCTTCAAGGAAAATACCACTACTGCTATCTCTAGGTCATGGGTAGCATATTTTTGCACAAGCTACCTCAGATACGGAGAACCATATGTGATTATTTCTCTCTCATGCATCAAGACACACCCATGTCCGGTCCCTGATGTGTTGTGCTAGACTATTTACCCTACACCTTCCTCTTGATGCCTCAATATGGGGGAAATAGTCAACACCTCCCTATGTTCTTGAAAGCTCTGCTAGCATCTTTCCGACTAGACTAAGTGTTTACCCTTCTTCATCAAGTCTGAAATTGGTGTTGCAACTCTGGAAATGTCTGGAACGAACCTTCGGTAGTAACCAGCCAAACCCAGGAAACTGCGTACCTTCGTCACACTCCTGGGTGGCTACCAAGAATGTACCGCCTAAATCATAATTGGATCCACAATAACTCCAGCCTCTGAGATGACATGTCCCAAAAAGTGAACCTCTCGGATCCAAAATTGGAACTTCGAGAGATTACCATAAATCTGGTGCTCTCAAAGTGTGTCCAGTACTGCCTACAAATGTTAGGAATTCTCCTCCTCATTAGTCAAGTATATCAGAATGTCATCGATGAAGACTACAAAAATGTGATCGAGTTAAATCTGGAATATCATGTTTATGAGTCCCATGAAAACTTCTAGAGTGTTGGATACGCCGAAGAAAATAACCATTAACTTGTAGTGGTCGTACCGAAATCTGAAATTTGTCTTCTGCATATCCTCATCTCGAACTCTGAGCTGGTGATATCCTGATCTAAGGTCTGTCTTCAAGAACCACCGTGCTCCCTTCAACAAATCAAAGAGGGAATCAATCCTTGAGAGTGGTTACCTGTTCTTCAAGGTCACCTGGTTTAGGTGATGGTAGTCGACATAAAGCTTCAATATCCCATCTTCCTTCTTGGAGAAAAAAATCGGGGCTGCCTAGGGAGAACCACTGGTCCGGATGAATCCCTTCCCCTATAAGTCCTCTAGTTGTACACGGTGTTCTCTAAGCTCCATAGGATCCATCCGATACACTGGTGTAGATATCAGTGCCATCCTGAGGTACATGTTAATATAGAATTCCACCTCTCTTCGAGGAGGATGTCCTGGAACATCGTCAGGGAAAACATTCGCCTACTTGTCCACCACTACAGGATAGCTCAGACACACCACATATTCTGCTCCATGGGTAAGGGAGGACAACTAATGAGTGATCGACTTCACCCTCCTTCTAGTGACTCAGTCATATCCTGCAAAGGCTCTCTTCTTGCCGGTGAAGGTGAACCAGGTCCCATCCATTTGGAAACACTTCACTTTGTGCCTAATAAAGTTAATATATGAATGAACTATAGGTAACCAGTCCTTACCCAATATGACTTCTTACGTCCTTGACACCACTACCAGAAGATCCCAGTCGAAGCTCTCGTCTCCTATAGTAAGCTCACACAACCAGAACATGTTCTTAATTTTTGAGTCTACTCCCATAAGAGTATCTAGCCATAAGGATTGATCCAACGGTACCATCAGAATCTCCAAGATCTGAACGAGGGAAGTGGAAATGAAAGAGTAACCGGTGGCTGTGTCTATAGTATTATAGCTAAGGTGGAGTAGACATAGATCAGACCTCGAATCATCTCCAAAGATCCATGATCGTAATCCTCAGCTGCCTAGAGCTAAGCTCTCGCATGTCTACCTGCTCCCTGTGGTTGGGGTTGATCTTCTTTTGGTTGTGGCAGTAACACCTCGAAACGTTTCCCACCTCAAGCTACTTGACTAGCTCCTCCGCCACGTCCACCTGCTCCCTACGGATTGCCTCGATAAAATCTATAACTCGGCCTGGGTGGTCCTTCAAACATCTGGTGATCATCTGAATAGTGATTCGGATAGTAATGATCTATGTGACCCTACCTACCACATGAGTAACACTGCCCACTCCTGGCATTTTTGGCTCTGTCTCCAGTGCCCTTCACAACCGATCCTGAGTCATACGATCATCCACCCATGGGTCTAGTCCTCTTGGACATTTGTGACATCTGTCTACTGCCGTCTACCAAAGACTTTGCTACATGTCTACTAGTGGATGGTCTAGCTACTGGAGACTACTCAACAATAAAACTCTCCAATAAGAGGGCTCTCTCCAACACCTCTGTCTGTGTCGGGATACCGAGGGAGATCATCAGTGCCATGAACTCTCTCTTGAGCCCCTTTTCAATGGTCAAGGCCCTGAATAATGGGTCCCATAAAATAAAAGTGGAGTACTGTGAGAGTCTGGTGAACCTCACTGAGTACTGTGCCATCGTCTTTCTGCCATACTGCAGATGATGTAACTCCGGAATACGCACTACACGGAGAGTCGCTAGAACAAACTCATCATGAAAAAAGCTCTTGAAGTTTGGCTAGAGAAGAATCATCTCATCGTGCACCTGGAGCATCAGGCTCCCCCATCTACCCATTGCTGCCTATAGATGGAAGGCAACAAGAATCACCATGAAGTCAGCTGGTGTCCCTACCAGTTGGAAAACTCTCACCATGGCCTCTATCCAATCCTATGACGCATGAGGATCCATCTCTCCCCTGAACCTGTGTGGTCTCAGGAACTGTAACTGATGAAATGCGCTCAGGTGGCGTGCATCGTCTCCTGTTGGGGCTAGTGGAATTAGTGGAAAAAGAGGATGTAGTACCATTGGTGCCTCCACTGGAAAATGGACCTATGTCGAGGCCTTGTTGCTTGGTGGGAAATCTGTGCGTCCTACTCTATGGACTCTAGCAAGTCGTCCACTAGGAGGCATCCTAAAAGAAACAGATGTGACATGGTCAAAATATTATACCTGGTGAGCTGACCCGGTAGAGATGACTTAAAGAAAACTTTTGAAATCACACTCACAATCAGCGTTTTCGTGCACTGAGTCAGAAATCAGTAGTCAGGACCCTGGTGTATCGATACGTCCACCTCTACACCAACACTTGACTCCATGAACTAAAAACCACACTCAATACCCATAACACTATTGCTTAATTGAAAATAGCAGAGTGCTATGTTCTACGGTAGAACTGACTCCTCTGATACCAATTTTTCACGACACCCCCCCCCCCCGGGCATGTGCCGGGACAACCACAAGACCGCCTTCTATAGGCCAAGGGCTGGTGACTAGAACCAAAGGCATACATCCCTAAACTGGGAAGGCATTGACTTTATATGATGAAAATGAACACAACATAGTACAAGCTTGATAAAAAATACTAACTAAAACTGTATACAAATGAGTGATGAAAAAAAGGCGCTGGAAATACAAGCCCAACTGTAATGTAAATGTTCTGGAAAAGTGTAAAATAGCTCATGGATCATCCATTGAAGAAATTATACCTAATGGAATGGTACAGATGGATCACATAACACTCCACCTTTTTCTGTCTCCTCATTGCACCGTCATGCAGTGTTGTCCACCTCCGGGTGTTGTCGCATCCTGGTGCTCTCGGCCTCGGTCAATGTTGTCAATCCTCTACATCCAACACAATGATATGCAGGAATATCCCATGCAGGGGTGAGTATAACGATACTCATTTGGTAACCAATGACCCTCAAGGTCTCACAAAATCCAACAAGGATAAACCACAATGTATGATTTCAACAGATAACCTCTCTTAGGTATATTCCCATACATATACCTAAATTGTCAAGTAATCCATCCTGATCCTGAGGTAAACACAAAATATACTGACTCCGCTCAAACTAGAATTTTATTCTAGAGGTAGTATCAAGTAACATCCACAGTCAAACTGTAAAAACCTCACCTTCTAGAGAAATACTCCTCTATTATGTACAATGGGCATGTCACGACACCAAGGTGCTTCCCACTATCATTGGGCTGCTGAGGTACTCCTCATGTCGAGTACCATGGGTCTGCTGCTTAACCAAGGTTCTCCCTACCATTGGTATACCACGTCACCAAGGGGCTCCCCCTCATATCCTGCTGAGGAACTCCTCCTACAATGAACTGTGGGTCTTCCGCAACACCAAGGTGCTGCCCACTGTGGGTCTGCTGCGACACCAAGGTGATCCCCAATGGACTAGTTGAGTCACTCTGAGTTGAATCGGTCAGCAGTCGTCTGGTCTCAGCCAGCTACTAGTTCTCTGCGATATGCTCGCTTGTCTCCAAGAGAATCTTCTCCATGAGCAGTTTGTAGAAACTCCAACTATCATTAAGTCACACAAAGAAGTATCTCAAAGGTCGGCCATGTCATATTGGTATGAACGCAATAGATATTGCGTCAATAGGAAACCCTGTCTATGAGTTATTATCCTTTTAGACCTTGGGTCCCAGTTGAATTTGTGCACGATCCAACCAGACCGTATCTCAAATATACCCCAAACTCTAGTGGGGTATCTTCAAAGGGACCATTGCGCTCCAAGATATCCATCAACGTTGAAGGTTTGTCAAATGGTCATCCGGTGCCAATGATATGGCCAATGAAAATAAAGGGTCAGTAGTGGGCCTTGGTCTGGTCTGACCCGGTCGGACAGACCTCGTCCGACATAGTCTGGGATGACCTGGTTTGTTTCAACCCGGTCGGACCAGTTGGGTCTGGCTCAACCCATTGGGTGGCCTGACCTGTTAGGTTAGGCTCATCCAGATGTGCCCAGCCTAGTAAGCTACATGGGTGGTTCGGCATGGGCTCAGGGCTAGTTCTTCCCAGAGTGTAGAGAGGGTATGGCTCGGGCGACACGGGGCGTGCAGGTAGGCGCAGTTTGGCCAGGGGCACGGGAGGCGGCCGAGTAGGCTAGAAGGTGGCCGGGCAGGCCGGAATGCGGGTCGGCGGGTGGCCGGGCAGGCCATCAAGCGGGCCGATGAGGGCGGGTAGGGCGCGGCCAGGCCGGCAGGCGGCTAGGCCGGACGCCAGGCTGGATGGTGCGCTGCTGGGTCGGCCGTTGGGGTGTGGGACGACTCGAGGAAACAGATCGGCATGGTGAGCTGTGCGGCCGGCGAGGGCCCGATAGGGGCAGTTTCGGCCGAAGGTGGTGCAGGACGCCGATGGGGTGGCTTAGATCACAGAAGACACAGGTAGTGCGACCTTTGACTTCGCCACCTTCATCACCTCGTTTCTTCATCGATGTGCCGAAGATCATAATAAACAAGAAAGAAGGAGGGGTTGGGCCATATTGGTTTGGCCGACATCCACAGCGTTAAGGGTGGTAACATTTGGCTCATCATGTAAGAAGAATGATTAACATCAATTTTTACAACCACAGCAAAAACTCATTTACATCCGAAGAATAAAAAATGAATGTAATATTACAAAAATAAACCCCCTAACTTTGATCGTTGTTCGACGATGAAGTTGTAGAAAGGGGAAGAAGGAGATATTTATTCGTCACATCCTCCACATGCCTCCAATATTGTGTTTGCATGTCTGTCGTGGAAGACACTCCACGTCAGTAGGAGTCATGGGAAGAGTTTTGAAGGAGATTATTTCTGGCATTCTTTGTTGGAAGAACACATTCTTCGTTCTTCGTTGCATAACTCCTCTTTCCCAAGCTCTCCTATCCCAAATATTCTACCCTAAATGCCAAAATAATATATTATGCTTACTTAATTTTAATTTGTTGGCACAAAATTCAAAATAGTGGAATTAATTTACTTTACTCCCCTTAATTAATTCATAAATTTGGCACAAGGAATTAAATTGGAGGGGTGATGGAACCATTAAGTGGTAGTGGAGGTCAAGGGGCTCACACTCATTAATGAGGGGAGTTGAGAGATTTTCCTCTCCTCCCATTAATCAGGGTCGGGTGTTCCTCAACCCTATTATTCAAATTGGGAGGTTATGTGGTCTCAAGTGGTCCCCACCACATAAACCCCACATGGGAGGTTGAGGGGTGGTGGTCCCCACCACCATAACCTCTCATGGAAGGTTATGGCCTGGTGTTCCTCACATTCTACATCAACAAAGAGGTTATAGATCCAGTGGTACCCACCTCCAAACACCCACATGGTGGATCAAATAAAAATAAAGTGAATATCACTTTATTTTATTATTTTCCATGAAAACCCAAAAACTAACTTTTTATATCAACTCACCACTGTCGAAGAGAAAGTCTGCTCAAATGAATATTAGCATTGTGATTTCCATGGTTTCCTATATTTGAATTCTGAGTACCGGTTAAAAAGTTATAAAATCCCTCTCATATGTTTACTGAATGAACCTGAACCAAACTTCATAAATTGATTATGGGCACACTGTTCCTAAAAATCATGCACCGTCAATTTTCACAGACTTGTAAAATTCCCATGTATTTATGAAATGAAAATTCCATAGAAATTCCGGGTCTTTACATGTATCAATAATCAAATACTTATTGTGAACAATTTCTCAAAGATTGAAAATTGTTACAGTTATAAATAATCAATATTAGAACTATGGGACAAAAAACACAAAAAGGATGATGCTATAAAAATAAATTATTAAATTAATGAAATATTATTATAAATGAGATCTAATATATGACCTTATAGTTAATATGTATCTTAATTATTAAATTAACTGATTTTGTTAATATACATAGGAGGATAAAGGAGAGTATAGGAGATTCAACTCGATGTAAGAGTTACCAATTCTCCTATTTTTTCATTTATAATAATTTATCCATAATTTAATTAAAATGTACTCGTAATATTTATATTAATGTAATTAAATGAATAATCATTTTATTAACGTATTATCAATGAGGTATTATATTATCCATATTTTTATGTCCTTCACATAAATTGTCATAGTGAAAAAGTATGTGTTCTTGATTATGTACCTTTGTTCTGAAACAATATTTAAATTATCTTTTGAATTTATTCATCATGATAATCTATAATTATAAATAAATGTTTTATAATACCAATAATAAAAAAAATTCGGTTAACGACACTATAAATGGCCTTTATTATTTGCAAGAATAGTGATGACAATGTGAGAGACATTTAAAACCCAAGAATTTTATCAGTGCCGATAAAAGGGAAATATATCAGCACTTCTTAAGGAAACTATAAATGAATTATTTATCAATGCTATAGTAAAACTGATAAAGTAGACCACTATCACCACTTTTATAAGTGATGTTATATGTTTTTTTATTATAACTTTTAAAAGCACTGATAATGATATTCTTTATCAGCTCTTTCAAAAGCATGGATAAAAGGCCATACCACAGTCTGTTGTAATAACACACTGGAACACCACTATATTGTGCTGTTACAATACACACTAGAAAAAGAAGCACAAGATATAACAAAAAAGTATGTCTCAAATATAGAATTTAATTGAAATAATATTTACAACACAAATACCAGAAAAAACACTATATTATAGAAAATTAAAACATCCATTTATAAAATCATATAAATATAAATTATTACAAACATTAAAAAATATTAACTGTCTATTTTACAAGGATTTCCATGGACGTTATTTTTTGAGCATCCATCAAAACATGAGATTCGTTGAACAAAACACATTAACTCGATCAAAATATTCCACATGTATAATAAAACAATAACTATCCGAGTAATACTAAGAAGAAATAAATTAATCATAAATATGAATCCATGCATTAATCATATGGACCATAATTTTACTATGAAAAAATTTATATTTCCTCTATGATTGAGCATAGATAGAGTTGTTTCTCTTCTAACAAAGGAATTGGAGGTAACATTAATGAAAGTGATAAATTAACCACTACAAGGGTGAAAAGATTTTAATGGAGATGAAGCATGAAATTTGGATAGAGAAACCCAACTAAAAAAATCCACATATATAAAAAAATATTTATTATGTGATTAATGATAAAAATAAATAAATTTAACATAATTATGAAATAATACATTAATTATATAGATAATGAGTTTACTAGGTAAAATTCAAAATTACATTTGTGATTAAGCAAAGGAAGGTTCGTTGATCTTCTTGTAATGGAACTGGATGTAACTTGAATGAATGTGATAAATACACCACTGCAATTGGGAAAATATTTTAATTGATAAGGAGCATTAAGGTTGTACAATGCATCCGAACTCGAACAAAAGAATCCAACTGTATAAGAAACCAATTATTATATTAGTAATAATAAAAACAAATATAATAAACATAAAAATGAAACAATACATTAATTTTATGGAAAATGATTTTATAGTGAAAACATAAAGATTATCCCTTTCATTGTGTTCGTGTAGTTTTTTTCTCCTCCATCCCATAAAGTGGAAGTAACATTAAATAAAGTGATAAAGTCGACACTACATGGGTGAAAATATTTTAAGAGAGAAGAAGCATGTATGTTGGACAAAGCACCCCAACCTGCAGAAAATAATACACCAATATAAGAATGCAATTTTATGTTATTAATACTAAAAATAAATGAATTAAAAAATAAACAATACAATAATTATATGGAAAATTATTTTACCTATAAAACATCAATATTCCATAACACAACATAATCATGTTACCATGTTTCCTAGGATTTTCCATTTATTTTTACCCAATCATGTTTTGAATTTAAATTTCTCTAAAACATCACATTTAATCACACAAGTCATGACAAACAAAGTACACATAGTGTTCTACTACTTTCACACCCAAACCCCATTTGATAACACACTCACACAATGTCATTTCACAAACATGACTCACTCCTATTATGTATGTTAATAATTCATTTAAAAAGATTTCTAAAATAACCCTCACTGGCATTGCAATTCTTTACATAAAAACACACCCAATTTCACATGAAAAGGCTTCTTTTAATATCAAACACAGTATATAAATGCATTGAACATAAATTTAAACCATTATATTATTTAATAAATCTGTTAATAAAATTATAGAACACTTCTGATTAACAAAACCAGAGTTTATCACAATTTGTAACCAATTCCATAGCTTATTCCTTTTATCAAATTTGTATACAATCCGAATTATTTTTCAGAACCTGTCATTCATCCATTAAAACAATATAAATTTACATTAAAAAATTGTAACACATGTTCAACATAGAAAATTATGTCAGTTAACTTTAATAACTTACTTCCAAACCTATCCTATTTTATGTGCCTTTGAAAACATGATTTGTACGATTCAAACATCCAATAAAACCCTTCCACGGAACACCACATTAAAACACACACACACACAACATTACAATTTTACGTTTTAAAAACCAAATACAAAACAATACATGCCAAACCTTTTCAAAACACATTTCTTATTACTCACACAATTTAATTAACCATTTACACAGCCCCAATTTCATTTCTAAAACCAATTCTTTATCATTTAAACTATACACAAATCATTCTCAAAGGCACACAACTAGGATAACATAACCAAAAGGATCCATTTAATGGCATTTTTTTTCAACACATGTGTCTTTAACTACCCAAAAAACACATTTCACGCTACTAAAATAATTAATTTAATAGTCCCAAAAAATTTTCAAAACAAGGCCTACATAGAAACATGGAAATCACTCTTTAAAAAATTTATTTTCAACAAAAATTCATGTCAATGTATTTCCAAAAATGGTTGCACCACAAAAATAAACTATCGGGAATGTTAAAATTAATCATGTGAGTAAATTAATTATGTAGAACTGTTAAGGAATGAATCCACCTACCTCAGACAAAGGAATTGTTGGAATGTGATGTGAATCGCCTTCCGCTTCACAACAATAATTGAAAACAATATGTTGTAAATTATTTTCATGTAATAGGATAGCTGACAATAGTTGTTTGTTCGGATTTGAGATTTGATTCAATGAGGAGGAGTGCCGAAAGAAGGCGGCTTTTGTAGATATCTTTGGAATTCAGGATGAGTACACATATTATTATGGTTTATAAAATTAATTAGGATACTTTTATCAGCACATATAACGTAAGAACTGGTAAAACAAATATTAATCAATTCAAAAATTAAAGCACTGCTAAATTTTAATTTTATTAGCACATTTTTTAGCACTGATAAATCCTTATCTTTATCAGCACAGAAAAATCACTGATAAATATTTTTTTATCAACCCTTATTACTGAAACATTTTTAAAGGATTTTTAATTATTAATATATATATAATTGTAAAAATTTAAAAATACTTAATAAATATATACAAATATCAATATAGTAGATATAATTATCTTTAAATATATTTATTTTAAATTTATATTTATTTAATTATAATTATAGAAATATTTTAAAAAATATTATTTTTAGCATTATATATATTTATATAATTACACATATTCATTAAATAAATATATATAAATATATATATTGTAAATATATTCCTTATTTAAATAAATTTATTATAAATTTAACAATTATTTAAATACAAATAAATATTTATTTATAATTATATAAACACTTTTAAAAAATATGAATTTTTTTATAATTATTAATATATAATTGTATAAATATATTTATTTATATATATTTTTCTACAAATAAATATTTAACCTTATTAATGAATATCTCCTTTTATGTGCCTGAATCCATGTCAAAATTGAGTGAAATTGAATTAAATAAGAATAAGTACACATTAAATTTTTTGAAAATATGATAAGATTGGTGTTTGTGCATCGTATAAAAAAATTTATTAAATATGTATTTGTAAAATCAATGTAATATAAATTTTATCTATGTTAAATTGAAAATTAAAATGACATTCAATTATCGGTCGATTACTATGCAATTATTGTCAATATTGTTAATTCATATTAATTTTTAATTATAAACCAGTATTCAATTAGCATGTGACTATTTAATGTAATGTGCATAAATATTTAGTAATAAATAAATAATATTTATATACATTAATATATTTCTATATATTTAATATATACAATTTAATAACAGTAATAATCATTACTATCTAATTAATAAAACTTTTTATAGTTATTAATGTATAATCAATCTGTTGTTTTTTATCAATAATAATTTATTTAATTAAATTTTTAATATTTTTTAGATAAACACAATTTTTATTTCTTATTTATTTTATTATTGTCACAAACCATCCCTTAGGGCTTGTTCCCTGACTACCCCAAGCCCACCCTGCATAGGCCAGGGGCGGCGACTAGCACCAGAATGGTGTATCCCTATAAAGGAAAGGCATTGACTTTAAACCGGTACAATCATAGAAACCGAGAACACAAGTGGAAGCCATCAAAAAGTTAACTGATGCAGTAGAATGTGTACTAAAAGTAAATGGGTCAGAATACAAGACCAACTGATAGGTACAAGTACAAATAAAATGAGAAAAACATCTCCTAGAACATCCACCAAATATCCTACCAAAAGGGTAGGTACATCTCATGATCAATAGTCACTACGACACATCATGTCAAATGGTCCACCTCTTAGAACCATCCATTCCTAGCTCCCTCTGCCTCGATCAAAGATGTCTATCACCTGCACATGACACAACAAGGTGCAATCATAGCACATGCAGGGGTGAGTATAACAATACACAGTAGGGACCCATAGACCCCCGATGGTCTCCCAGAGTTAAACAAAGGAAAAACCCCAAACCAAGATCTCAATCACAAAACACAAAGTAGTCATCAAATATACTTATTTATATGCCCATATATATAACTAAGTTATCAAAATATACCCATCTCTTAAATGATGAATCTTAAGGCTCCATCTTTTAAGCCATTTTCACAACTGATCTACGAAGGAATAATACCTCAAATGTAACACCACAAAGGTGTTATTATCGAAAAGGTAACACCATGATTGTGATACCACGAATGTAAGGGTAAAATAAAGGTAACACCATGAAGGTAAAAGCACCACAAAGCTAAAGACTCATCTCACACCAAGTATATAACTCAAGTAAATAAGTACAGAAGATTATACATAATTATGAATCATTTTATTCTCTCGAGAGGGTCTTCTATTGACCCAAAAAGGATAAATAAATGCTGACCCACATAGGAACGTTAGGTGATATCCTACAAAAGATCAGTAGAGACTGATCCACAATTGATCACTATGCTCTGACACACATAGGATCGATAAATGTTGACCCACACTTGATCAGTATATACTGACCCACACAGGATTGCTAAGCACTAATCGAGATAGGAACAATAGATATTGAACCTCACAGATTTGATGTTCTATCTTCATGTTTCAATCATTCATGATATTCCTGCACTAAGCACACTTGATTTCGAAAGAAACCACTCACCAAGAGATTGGTTGTACATCAACAGCCATCTTGTTTGACTAATATGTATCCAAATGTACCACTATGTTGTAAGGGTTCTGACACAATTGATGGTACATCAATAAGATGCCTAGACTTTCAGTAATTGGCATTCCAATGCCGAGGGACCATTTGGATTCGTGTTCAATGCAACCTTTCCTTACTTCAAAGTTCTCCAAAACTCATGTGGATTATACCAAAAGCTCTCAATTGCTACCAGGATCCAAACTCCTTTGATGGTATATCAAATGGATGTCCAGTTCATAAGTCATGACCCATTAATAGGAATTGGTCCTGGATGGGTCCGGGTCCGGTTCGCCTCGATGGGACCATCTTGGCCCAACTCGGTCTGCGTCTTGTCGGGCTGGCTGGGTTGAAGCGGGCTCGGTCCTCTGGCCTGCAGTAGGCTCATCCCACGAGGTTGTAGTCCGTTCCAACCTGATGGATGTGCATCCAGGACAGCAAGGGGTGCTTGGCCCAGAAAACAAGGGGGTGTGGCCCGTCCCTCGGAGGGGCAGGGCCCACTAGGATCAGATGACCCGACCCACTGGGCCCACGCGGTCTGTTGGGCTAACGTGGTCTGCTGGGCTCACGCGGCCTGGCCCACGGTGGGGTGTGGCCCGCTAGCTAGGTTCCTCCATAGCAGGTGCTGGGGGGGAGTTTCTTTCCACTATTTCCCTGAACGTTCGTAGTCATTCGGTTTGTGAAGTGGTGGTGCCCCCATCAAGAAGTCTGGTCACCATGAGACCCATAGGGGTGGGAACCTCCTCACACACAGTGGATTCGTGCAACAACCATCTCCATTGGTGCGGGACGGCACACCGCACCACCTTCGCCACTGGTTGATGTCGGTCGCCTGGCATGATCGTCATGTCTGAATAGCCACATCACTCTCTCCAGCAGTGCATCGTTGTGTGCCGCTCCTTCTTCTGCATATTGCCTTATCCAACTGTCATCTTCACCTGTAGCGGCTACAGTCACAACCCTCATCACATGTGGCTCATGACGGTGTGCCTCTATCGTCTCCACAGCTAGCTGTTTTCAACTGCCACCGACACCCACCGCATCAGGTTTCATTCAACCTGAATAAAATGCTTGCGAAGAACACACCCAATTATAACAAAAGGATGATGGACTAGGCCTTGTTCGTTAAGGACATTACCTCTATATTAGCTTGATAGAAATATGGTATGAAAGGATTCAATAATCTCTTGAAATTAAAACTAGATAAATTCAATTCTCAAGATCATTGGAGAATGTTGCATTATAGAAAGAGTCATTGTTCGTCATTCAGTGGAGATAATCACCGCCCTCTGGAATCGGTTCTTCCCTCCAAGTTATTGGAATCACAATACTTTTCAAGAGCATTGTGGCTTGGTGATTTTTTACCAATACTCCTCCCCAATGTTCACATAAATAAAAGAATGGGAGGGTGAGTAATTCCCATGAAATTAATGGGGTTCAATTAATTAATGATATTTTAAAATTCCAAGGGTGCTGTTACAAAAAATATAGCAGTCAGTCCATATAATTGCTTGACACATCATTGGTACTGCCACCAATGCTTTTTCGTTGGAGGAAAAAAAGAAAAATAAAATAACAATGTTATTTTATTATTATTTTAAATGTCCAAAATATAAAATTTTCTCCCGGCCTACTGTAGTTTTTGTGAATCCTTCCTTAAGTGAATCTGGGAGCTACAGATTCAACAATGACCTTTGTTTTCTAATCCAAGAACTAGTTCAAAAGTTAGAAAACATCGCTTGTGCTTTTATAGAATGTACCATAAAAAAGTTCATAAATTCATTCTGGGAACACCGGGCCTCAGAATCACGCCCCATCAATTTTCATAGACTCGTAAAAATTTAATATAATTAAAAACATTACATGGAAAATTGTGGCCTTTAAAAAAATTTAATTTGAATTATATAAATATTAATCAACATTAAAATTAATTCTATGATAAAGGATAGTCATTATCAGCTCTAAAATTTAAGTTCTGATAAGTTATACCCTATATCAATGATAAAAATTAAGTGTAGATAAAGGATATCCTTCATAAACACTAAAAATATACCACTAATAAATAATACCATTACCAATCCTTACAATAATACACTAATAAAGGGTTACATTATCAGTGCTAAAAATACACACTAAAAAGGTTAAATTTATTGTATTTTATTTAGTGCTGATAAATATTACATTATTCAGCATTTTGTTATAGCACTGATAAATACAAGTGTTGTTAATGGTGTTTTTTAGTAGTGTACTTTTGATATATTATTATTGATACATTACAAACTCCATCTCATTAAACCCATATATTAATCATTAACATTTCAATGTAATCTATTCACTTCAAAATCCTCAATATTTTCATGTCTAATTTATCCATTATTCATATTATATTCACTTTATTTTCAACATATTATTAACGAAATCACTTACTAAATTATTATCAAATTTTTAATTGTTTTTTATGTTACATCTCATTTTTTTAAGAGCCCCTTCCCACACATTTTCCTTTCTTGATATTATGTTCTTTATCAAAAACACTCTCACACTCGTATTCTAAATTTTTGTTCAATGTTCATATTCATTATCTCTAAAATGAATTTAATATCATATTATCCATATAAATGAATTAAACATATAAATTTTACTATTTATGCTTTGATAACCATAGATTTTATTATTTATATTGATGTATACCAATGGTTTCACTGGGAAATGTTAACACTTTAAATTTCCATTATTTTATAAATTTTAATTATTATTTATGAATAAATGTTTATATAAAAGCATCATTAATAAAAATTTATTATTTTATGGGTTATCCATTTATTTTTTTTTCTATCAAAAATATGTTAGACATTGTAATAGATGGAATGGGCCATGAATTATGCAACCCCTTAATACATCAGTATGTGTCATGGGATAAAATATCTAAGGTATTTCAAAATTATTTCCAATTTATGCATGATATCTTGGTGGAGGACTTAATGGAATGGTTATGATGTTTGAAATTATTTATTTCATCCAAATGATATTATTTATTTCAATAAAAACCCATTATTCATTTCTCATGTTATATCATCTATGAAAATATAATTCTTTTATTATATGGTGAATAAACATATTTAATAATTTACTCATAATATATGACAAATTCATTTTTTATATCATTATACATTTTATAGTATAATAACTATTAGTGTGTTTATAATTCCATATATTTAAATTATTTCCCTAACTTTTTAGGAAACCGTGTTGTTTATTATAAATTGTTTTAGGATAATAAAATGAGAAATATTAAATCTTCATGTGTTCATATGATTCTTACAAAGTATTGTATTAATGATATATGTATCTAGTCTCCTAGGATATCTAAAATCCATAGTATATTTATTATGATCTAGGAATAATGTGTCATAATAATAAAATAAAATTAATCTTTATGTAGAAGGAGTTGGGTATCATATATAATATGTTCGTATTATTTTAATAATATAGAAAATAACAAGGATTATTCCTTAATGGCATTTATAAAAATTTAAATATACTTCCTAAATTAAATAATATATAAAAATATGAAATAGTTAATAATAATTCATTGATTATGGGGTAGTCATGATTTTTATTTTGCAGAAAGGCTACGGATTGGTTTGTGTAAATAGATAATTACATATCATATACTTGGGAAGATTTGATAATGACGATAATAGATTCTTATTACAATAAATTTGATTTTATAAAGAATTAAGGGAACTATATTTTTATTAATATATTTTTGAATCATAAGGTTAATCATAAGAATTATTGAAATATATGTTAATGATTTATCACTATAATTGAATAAAATAGTAAAAATATTTTCAGAACATTTATTATAGCCTTTTATTATTAATTAGATAAATAAATTAAAAATAATTATAAATACATTTTGAGGTTGGATATTGAAGATCACAATATTCGAAATCCAAATGTGATATTACCTAATTTCATATTCCTAGTATACTATAAATTTATGAATAATGGAGTACCAGATGATTAATAATTGTTGTTTATAATAATACAATGGAAATCTCTGTAGAATAGTATATATAACCTCACATTTTATATTCATAAATCAATTATTTTATTTTTAATCAATATAATAACACACTATGAACTCATTCATGATTAATTTATGTATATATCCAATACATCAATGAAAAAAATATGTGAATATAATTTTTTAATTGTAGAAAATGAAATTTTATAAATAATTATATCCTAAATAGGTGAAGCCACTAAATTTACATTTTGGATGGAACTATGGATTAGAATAATATTTATTAATAATGAAGGCTCCCTTTGACTCTTAGTTTATCAATTTCATATAATTTTAAAACATCAAAAATTTTAAGGATGTAAATTGAGATATCACGTAACATAATATCATAAACAAAAGAATATACTGAATGAAACAACTACAGACATTATACCAATAATAAAACTAATATAACCTAACCATTAATAAATTATATAAAAGTTAATGAAACAAGATCCTAAATATTTGTATGATGAAAAAAAGTGGCATATCATGTTTTTTTCTTATAAAACATTGAAAATGAATTTCTATAATTAGTCAGTCACATTACTGAGAATATTAGACATGCCCGTTAAATTCTAATATTTTAATATCATTTAAAACATGATGTTATTATTAATGATGTTAATCAAAATGGTAATATTTTTTATAAATCACTTCATAAATGTCTTTAAATATATGTTAAAATTTTACTAGACAACAAAATTATTATTTATATTTAATTTTGAATGGAATTTAGAAATAATTTATTTTTATAACATATGAAACAAATTCATAAAATTATGATAATAAAAATAAATCATGTTTTAATGTAATTTATATGTTAATAATTATAATTAAATTCTTGAAAAGTAAATAATTTTTCAAATTGTTCCATGAAAACAAACTGTTCAATTTGAGTAAATAATAAAATAAATCAAGAAGGAAAAAATAACAAAAAAATTTTGATATATTTTCATAAATATTATAAATCAATAATAATTATATATTAAATAAAAATAAAATAATCATTTAATAGTAATTAATTATGTGAATCTATCTAAAAAAATTCTATTAATAATAATACTAGATGAATTAGTTTATTTCAATTATAAAAAACAAGGCCATCAAAATGTTATATAATATAAAAATTAACAAGACATTCATATTAATTATGAGATATATATTATAAAATATAGATGTTTTTATAGAACTTATAATGTCAAAAATTTTATCTTTCTTATCATGACCAAGGAAAAATATATAATAAAACACATTAACCTAATTCAATTTCTATTTGTGGATCATGAAACTATAGTTTCCGAATAGAAATTTCAAAATCATATGTAGTTCTCTAATTAAATAGATTTTTTATAATATAAATTTTATACGTAGACAATATTCTAATTAATATTTTAAAAACATTTTAGGAAAAATAATAATCTTAAATACCTTACCATTAATTTTTTATATTATAAAAAATTTAGATGTAAAAGAATAATTTTAATTAAATAACTAATAGAAGAATAAACCTTTCTTTTCCATAACATCATGAGAGTTATAACTACCTCCACCCATTTATGAGAAAAACCAATATGTATATCATACATTCTATAATAATACACATAATATATATATTATGATTTATTAAATAACCAAAGAATTAATTAAAATATATTAAAATATATTTTCAAACTATATAGGTAATAAAAAAAATTATCAAATAAAGAACAAACAATGAAATTCATTTTCTATGAATCAATTACTACTATTTTCAATTCTCGCATCATGTTTAAATTATCTTCCATCTACTAATATATATATATATATATATATATTCAATCAAACTAAAAAAATATTCATGCACTATTTAGATATAAAAGTGTTCTAATATAACAAATAATTCGTGTAATAAATTATGTAAAATAAAATTTTTTCAAAATATTAAAATTTAAATTTAAATTAATGTTTACATACATGTAAATCATTTGAATTAAAATATTATGATCTTACCACTATTAAAAAGATCCTTGATATATTTTAATAATATATTAATTATTTAATATCTTCAACATATATATGAATTCATAAGAAATAAGTAAAAATAAAAAACCATGATTATTGAAATATTATTTAATGATCCCTTTCAAAAATTATTGAGTTTACAAGGGGAATATTTTAGCAGATTTCATCTAGTTATAATTAACTCATTAAATTTAAAATTGATATATTAAAATTAAATTCATGATAAAATTTAAGGTACTATGAAATTAAATGAAAAAAATAATATTTATAAATTTAATACATTAATGATTATTATTAAAAAAATTATAGTAATATAGTGAGAAATATTCATAGTATTAAATTTAACAAAAGGATATTTAATAGAATGTATTGGAAATATAGTAAATTGAATAATAATATAATGTATCATCTCTCTTAGTTATTTTGATTATTTAGAATGATAATGCATATCATTATTTATATAATATCAATTTATACAAACAAAAATATTATAATGTTGACAAAAAATGAATAACTAGTAGTATAAAATGATTTTTTATATTTGTGGTGGAGGAGTAGGATGTAAGGGCTTTGTTTCATTCATTATACCTATTGAAATTAAATATATAAATGATATAAACTATTATTCTATCAACTGATCAATATCTTAAATCAGAGACTTTGAAGTATATATTTTCACTTATACACACCCTTCATTGATTCACTACTATGATTCCTAATAACATTCCATATTCTAATAGCCTCCTTATATTATCTTAATTTGGTTTGGGCTTCAAACATTCCTTAATATATTACAGGTACGGTCATCCACCACATAGCGATCAGAGCCCCATATTTCACATTCTATTGAAGTTCACCTTCAAATGAAATAATAAAATTTCCTATTAAGGTAATAAAATATAAGAATACTACTATGAAAAAATATTTTTTATTAAATTATTTTAAATAAAAATTGATTGGATAAAAAATGTTCATCCCATTTTTTCAATCTCTACATTATTTATATTCCTTATTACTAGGGGAAATTAGGGTTTACCAGATCCACTATAGGGATACTTTATTTACCACTTTAATTATTAAATTTATTAGAAACTATTTTCTTAGGTAGTAATATATATTCCCCCTATTAACCAAATAGTGTATACCATATTTTCTTACACCAACATATGAAATATTCTTGATTCCTATTAAATATGAATGATTAAATAAGTAAATAATACATTAAGATAAAAAATATTATTTAATTATATTAATAATAATTATCATATCTATAATTCATTATCCTATATTATGGTGACAATATTCACTCATACCTAATCATCTAAAACACTATTTAAATGGAATATATTTTAACTTTTATTCAAAATAATATAATCTGATTTTATTTTTTATTCAAAATAAATGTACAAAATTTATAGAAAATAATAGTTTCAAAATACAACCACTTATAATTAATCGCATTAACACCAGAAATGTATAAAGTCAATTTTATTTAAATAAATAAAATAATACAAATACAGACTAGTTAATATTATAAAAAAAAACAAATGTATAAATATTATAAAATGAATACCTTCCATAACATATCACAATTCATTCTATCAATGAACCACTAATTGAGTCATTTTGGATTACCATTTCAGTCAAATTAAATTGGTAACATCAACTACTCCTTATGAGGAAATGAATTTTTTGGTAATAGTGTACTCTTATGTTTAATAACATTGGATATATTCCCTTATGAAGAATAAGTTTTAATAAATTTAATTCCAACAACTATAAATTATTATTCATGAATTAATATAATTATTAGAGGTATATTTATATGGTGAAACATATAAATTAATTGGAATATGATTTTATCCCTATCTCTCTATCTATTTTCTTTAATTAAATAAATATACGTTATATAAATTAATTGGAATTTCATTATCTATAGAATAATATAATATTTAATATATTATTAAATTTAGTTTTTAAATAGATTTTAAAATGCTATAATGGAACAGAAGCCTGATTTGTTATGAATTTGAACAAATGATCCCATAAAATTAGTCCTAAGATTGGTTAATTATTGCAACCATAGGTTGTTGAGATAGATTTTTACTCAATTATGATGTTCATGATTTGGATTTTTTTCAATTTGAGTATATTTATTTTAAATTAATATTGGTATTGATTTCACAATCTATACTATTAGAAAGATGTATTATTTTTAAAATTTTACTTATATAAGTCATGTCGTGATTACAATTGTCATCCCATGATGGAAGTAAAGTTGTTTTTTAAATAAAAGTGAGTGATTTCATAAGGATCATATGGAAAATTAAAATAGTAATAATAAAACATTATAAGATTAATATATTCCCAAAAAATGATACCAAAACATTAAATTGCATAGATTTAGTTGATAATTATGTTGTATTAGAGATAAAGATTATTTTAACTTTTTAATCACACCATGAAATGTATAATATATAAAAATGAAAAAAATATTTAAAAATATATATGTATGTTTCATAAGATGTATTAATTTAAATGTTATATATATTACATTTATATATGTTGAAATTAATTTTAGACATGATGAAATAATATAACACTCCATATAAGATGATTGGAATCATTATAGTGATTCAATAGATCTAGTTTCTAGACTACAGAATAATATAACACAATGTGATGTGTTTTTATGTATTTTTAAATGAAGATATATTATTTTACCACGTCATTTACTCAAAATTACAACAAGAAGAGGATGATTCCACCCCAGGAAAACATACTATAAATTTTATTATGGTGTGAAAATGATTATGTATTGGATACCATACTTATGAATATTGGAATATATCATAAAAATAAATAAAATTATTCCTCATATCAGTTAAATGAAGACAAATGTGAAACACACTCATCACAATATAATGAATGATATAATAAGTTGATATATTTTGTTATATACGTTCAAAAATAATTTATAATTTTATAATCTTGTATGGTATTGATGATTATTTAAACAACTAATAACTACCCATTAAAATATCATGGGTTAAGATGATCTTAGAAATAATATATTCGTTGTATATGAATAGTATGTTAATATAAGTTAATATAGGATTGATATTTGAGAATGGAATTCAAAATCTAATTTATATAAAAGAAGTGGGATATATAGGAATAAAATATTATAACATAAAAGAAGAGGGAAAACATTAAAGATCATAGAATATGGGATCATCAATGAATTACATAATACCAAGTCCATTTTTTGTACTTTCCTAAAGCCCCTTTCAGAGTATGTGTGAACTGCACATTCCAAATATGATCTAAAAAAACAGCAGCATTCAACAACCCAAAATATTCATTCATAATCCAAATTAAAAAATTAAAGGAACTCCCAAATCAACCGGAATCCATATTCAAATTTTTTTAAAAAATCTTCGATCCTGCCACACCTCGAGTCACAGATTCTGATCCTTGAGTTTTCTCTATCATCAATGAAAGGCATGTCCAATCAATATCCACCATGTCATTGTCCCATAAAAATATATCATTGAAATACTCACATCCTCGACATCATCACACTGGCAGCCGACCACACCAATAACAGGAAAAACGTTAACGAACGCCATCCAGACGGTTGAACCAGACCAAACCATCACATGAATAATTGTTACTAGAATCAACCAAATGAACATGAAACAAATAACTGCATCTGAAACCTGAAAAAACCCAATCAAAGAATCTTCGCATCAAACCTGAATAACAAGCCCATCAGGGACCAAAGGACCGAGCCGAAACCATTTTGAGAGTCATCTCTTACATCAATGTCATCCCCTCGAACTACACAACCTAAGAAACCTTGGAAACCACTTCGTGAGTCTGACATGTATAAGAGTAGTGGAATCATAGAGAAATAGTGGAGAAAGAATCAGACTATATCCTTGAAAGCAAGATTCAATTGATGTCCTGACCAACAAACCCAGCCTTCGAAGCCACCACCGAGTGAACTGCAACCAAAGAGGAGAAAAATAATGCAGGACTAGAACACCGAGAAAAAAAATATATAGACCAAATCCAAGAAGGGATACTGCTACAAGGAGATTAAAAAAATTTATATATTATTCTCAGCAGAATCCATTTCCATAAAAAACCCATATCGTTAGTGCATCATCTAGTCAAACCGAGTGGGGGGTTTTAACGACGGTACCAATAACAATAGATAAATTCACATCAAACGGGGGATTGAAGGATATCATGGTAATGATAATGAGGGAAGAGGATGAATGATGGATAAAGGGATATCAATGCGAGGGGTGACTATGAGGGAGCGACGTCATTGGGAAAACCCTAGCACGATGGGAGAGTCGAGACCCATATATTAGGGAGCCATCCTTAAATGAAATATTAATTCATTAGTGGATTACATTAAATACCAAATATTAAATGGATATGTTTGATGAATATGAATTCAATTTAATTTAATTTATGTTAGATTATCAAAATGAGACTTACATTAATGATTAATAATATAATAACATAACATCACAGAGAATACATTTGGCAATTTGGTTTTTAATATTTTACTAATTATGATTTTTGTTAGACCATTATGTTATGAATTACGTTTTTCCCTCTTGAAATAATTCATCATAAGATATGAATATATTTAACACATTTGATAAGAAGTGGTATCTTGAAAATACATATAGTCATAAACAATTTATGTAGTAGTTGAATTTAATATCAAATTATCATTTATAAATTTCCCTCAGATATAACCTTTTTTGTGAATTATGTGAAAATTTTTGTCCATGATTCATATTGTTTATTAGTTATAGTTGTTCCTATAATAGTTTATTCAAGGTATATTTGAAATTGAAAATATAATATCTAATAGGTTTTAAATTTAAAATGATATTTCAAAACACCTTAATTCACCGACACTTATGGTGTATTTGAGAACCAGACATCATTAAATGAGGTGTATGAGAAATTGGTTACTTCTTTAATTTGCTAAGAGAAATATTATACCATTGAAATTATTCTGAATTATAATTTAATTCCCTTATTTATTAGGTAAAAATATAACATTTTAATGAAATTAATGATCACATAGCAGTTAATTATTTTACTAGATATTTAATTAGCACCAATTCATGGGATTCATGAATGTTATTCTATTATAAGATCAATGGAATAATTTGGTAGTGAATTTATATACAATTATAATAAAGAACATATTTCTTATCTTGTGTGTTATAAAATTAAATTTATATTTTGGTTGTGGATTATCCTGCAAAAAGTTCATTGAATAAATTTTAATGTGATCGAAAAGTGAAAGAATAAAAATTGTTGGGTTTTTCAAACAGGTTTGATGATATGAAGATGAGTTCTAATAAAAATGTGGATAATTATATTACTCTTTTTTTCACTAAAGTATAATTACATATGGTCAGGTTCTTGATTTCATGTATTCTAACATGTTTATGAGGAATAAAGGGATATTAAAACAAAATTTTAATGGCAATTTTTTATCACATAAAAAAATAAACCTTATAGAACCATTACTCAATTTAAATCATAGTATATAGGTAGAATATAAAATGTTACAGAAACTATAGATCACTTGAAAACATTCTAATGATAATATACAATTAAAATTAGTTGATAAAAAAGTTCTAGGTGGATAAAAATTAAGATATTGTATGTGATGAAAACATGTCACTTGTGGAAAGAAAATTTAAAAGACGAAAAGTGTTATTTGAGGGTAAATTATGCCTAACAAGAATTTATTTTGTGAATAATGGATATATCACAACTTGATGTATTAATATATTTGGTGAGGTTGATGGTTGTAACACCCCATTATTTTATGTTATGTATCTTTTAAATTATACATCTTCAACAAAATATTTTTCATGTAACACCAAGCATAAACAAACCACGATATACAATTATATATTAACACAATCATTAGAGTAGTGATGTGACTATTAGAAATATTAATTTGGGCACTAGAATAATAACCTAACCAATAAAATTATAAATAAATTTTAGGTATCTCATTAATGAAAATATGTCATATTTATATCATATAATAACTATATAAATATGATATATTTATATAATATAAAAACCATAATTAATTTTTCAAAGTGTCGTAAAATTAGATATTATATTTAAGTCATAATTTTTCAAATAATTGATGCTTTTAAATAAAAAATATATATACAATAGATAAAAAATTATTTTAATATAATGGAATATATTTTTTAAATATATATGTCCAAGAATGGTTAGGTTGTGTTTTTTGTATTTTTAAAAAATTGTGAAATTTTTTGTGATTAGTGAAATACGATGATTTATAGTATTTAAAATTATTAGTATATAAATGATTTGTTGGGTTATTTTTGAGTCAATGATGATTAATGTTGGAATTATCTCTATATAAAAATCAATATTTATGATATTTATTCATAATAAAAAATACTTTTGATAGTCTTGAGAAAGAATAATAAACTAATGAATAAAATAATCAACAAAAACCCCTCCCATCCACTATTAATATCACCCCCAAACCCCCTTCTCCACTAACCTTATAGGAATTGAATAATGAATATATTATACTCTATTACTCCCCCATATATATTCCTCAAGGTTTTTTTTCTTTTTGGTCACACCGAAAAAACAATCTTAAGTGCCTTTAAAGGTTCTATTGGAGATTCTATACTAAAGGTAAAACTCTCTTTCATTTTTTTATTAATTTAATTTATTTTTTTATAATCTCCATAACTCCTGTATGAAAAAAATTCATGATAACTGAACTAACTTATATATATTATAATATCATTATTTTTTGAAATATATAACATCAATACCCTTCTCATCTCCCTTCTATTCAAAAAATGAAAACATCATTTGTGATGTGTTGATTTATAACCATCCTTAATGATGTATTTAAATTTCCATTACCACTATTATGGATGGTTCATAAAATCATTATATTGGTTAAATGAAATTTAATTATAAATTTTATATGTTACATAATTTTTTAGAACTAATATATATACATTATATTAAATAAAATGATATAAGTTTGTGATTGTAGAAAAAACTACCAAAATAAATTAAATCATTTCCATTAAAGTTTTATATAATGAATAATTATGATAAAATACACAACATGATATATAATATTATTTAAAATTATTTGTGTTCATTAATAACATATTAGTTATAGATAATTATTCCCATTTTACATGAGCTTCCATACCTCTTTATAATAAAACAGATCATGAAAACCCAAGAAAACAAACACTATCTTAACAAAGAAATATCTTATAACTCATAAAAATTGTCATACATGAACTTAATAAATTAATAATAAATAAATGATATATTTTATTTTTTATGAATTAATTCATTAATCTACTAGTATTATCCATGAAATTAGGAATATATTCATAACCCTTTCATACATAATGTATGGGGTTTCCGAACTCACTTTTATTTATCTTTGATATGTCTTATTCATATATTATTCCTTGTGTGTGGTGTTAGTATTATTACATTGTTACAGGATATCATTAATTTTATAATATTCACCGTATTAAATGTTTCATTAGAAAATTATTATTTTTATGGGGTATACACTTTAACTGATTACATGATGGTAATTAAATTCATAAAACAATTAATATTCTTTGGAAAAAATTATACTTCATTAATTATGTGATTGTACTATTTTTTTGAAATTAATTTCAAAAATATTATTTTCCTTTTCAAGATTTTTATGCAGATTTATAGTGGATACCCATATTTTATTATTTTTATTAATTCTTAGTTCAATATGGTTATGAGATTCTCTTCGAACAACCTTTTTTCCTTTGGGTTACGCTTTCTTGCAGTTTTTCAATATTTAATTCTTATTTATTATTATGTAATCCTCATAAATTTTATGTTCGTTTTCAAAATGTATGTATGTTTCCCAAATATTCATTATTTAATGGGAGAATACATGTTTTATAATGTTTCGTTTTTTAATTTCTCCCCACAAAAATCTTGATTAATCAGAACATCCAAATTTCTTACTCATTTTAATGTACACAAGATAATATGTTTTAATCCAAAAATATTTTTATAAAATTAATATTTCTAACATGAAAACCTATATAGTTAGTTCTTTGTTCTATGTGAACATTTTTTCCTCTTTATAATTTATATACTCAATTATATTTTTCCTTAAATCGTAGTAAAGTGTCTCAATTCTATAGTTTATGGAACACACTTTAAACATGTTTTCACTTCAATTGGATAGAAATTTTCTTTTAATATTCCAATATTCAATTTTTAATTTTCATGTATGATATAAATCAATTCTTTCATGGACACCACTATGATAATCCAATTTATTATGCTTTTGGACATGATTAAGATACCAATTTCATTTCATGGGTAACTGTTATGTTAATATGATATGATTAATTGAGTATAACCTCATATTATTCCATATAACATTCTTATGTCATATTATATAATCCTTTTATAGGGAATTTATTATATTTATTTCATTATCTATATTACTCAAGATAGTTTATCATTACGTTAATATTTGGGGAAATTATTTACAATTTATATGAAAGTTTCAATATGAATGTATATGTTGATTATGTTTTAGAAAATTCATTTGAGAATTGAATTGGACATAGTATGTGTCATTTGGGGCCCTATATGGCACCACGATGCATTAGATGGTTTGATGAGACAAACCTAACATTTTTTTGGCTAAGGACATTGTAATTTACATTGACTACTTGGCTGAGTCCGTGATGGGTAATTTATGATGTCCCACAATATGAATTCCCTAATTACAATATTATTTATTGATAATACATGTGATTATTCTACTACTATAATATCCATTTGGTAAGTATCATTTTTATGTGATTATTTATATAGATTCATTTTATTAACATGTATTACTTCCATATTATAGTCAAGTCTCTATCCTAATAGATTGCATTTTCAGTTATTCACCATGAATTATTGTTTATGATTATTTATGATTTATTATATTTTAATATTAACCTATTTTAGAATCTAATATCACTCCTTTATAATGTTTTGTTTCCCCCCAGTTGTTTAAGATGTATATAATGAGTGAACTGAAGGGATAATCATGGATAATAATCATTTTCTTAAATGAATCACAATGTTTCTTTAATTTCCAGTTGTAATGTCTGTATCTAGTTTTACAAAGATACTAATCCATTTAGTCTTTTAGGATGTAGTTGTATATATAATATTACAATGTAATAATGTATGGATTCACCTCCATTCAACTGGGGATTGGGTATTTATAGTTGTTATAAAATGATGTTTAGTCGAATATTTGGAAACAATATTACGAAAACCTAGATTGTAGAAATATAACCATATAACTAACTTTGAAAATATTTACGAGGTACCCATGTTTATGATTTAGAGATTAGTTATACCTAAATTTTTAATTAACATTAAGTGTTTTACTAGTTTTAGATTATTTCTTTTTTTAATGATTTGATATAATATACTATATGTTTCCATTTAGAAATGGAACCTCTCAAAAAGATTGGGAACCTGACTAGTGGAATATATTTATTATTAAGGAGGAATCCAATATTTTATGTTCTTTTGAAAATCTATTTAAGGGGAAAAGTATCTCAAAAATTATCCTCAAATGAGTACATATCATCATGTGCTAATAAGAAAAAGAAGTAGGTTTTTATTTTTTATGATTCTAGATGGAAGCACGAGATGAAGAGTAAAACTAATAACAATTTTGACATTTGAATGAAGAATTTTTCAACATTTGTTAATTTTGGAAGGAAACACCCATGTACTTTATTAAATGGAATGTGAGTTTTATATAAGATTTTTTAAAAATGCCGCAATTCTTGTGATTTCATGGTTAATAAAAAGGATTCCATGGTAAAATGATTCATCATAAAGGATATGGGACACTACACAAATCAATGTCTCAAGTGACAATAAAATATGTCCAAATAGAGCCTAATAGATCATGATTAGGCTTATGATAGTCTGAAAAATGGATAGTTATGATTAAAATTGCTATGTTTGGATTCCATAATTTGGTAATTTTAGTATTTTATAAATAATTATTTAGTGATAATAATATTGAGATATATAATTATTATACTAATGTACTTATTGTTTAATGAATTGGAATCATCTAATGAATAACACCCATAATCAAGAGATATGATACAGTTGTATATAGATCTTTTTTAAAAAACATGACTTGGGAATGATAACCCTAAATAAGTTCTTCATATTGAGATAATAATAAATATATGTTTTTTGGATAGTATTGGTGACCATGAAGGTGTTTAGTTATTTTATTGTTTATGTTATGGTAGGTTTATTACATTTTTTGATTCATGGAATCCATTCAACAACCCGAAATTATACTCTTGGAAGCATTTTTGTTTCTTAATGGTTTAAAAGATATTAATTCATTGATATATTTTGTTTGTGATTATTAAAGGGACATTATTTTTGGAATCTTATGTAATGTTGATTTTGGAAATTTATTGACCCCGAATCTAATTTTTTGCACATTGAATTTGGAAACAATATTTTTGAATGTGTCTTAAGAAAACTAATTATGAGTATATTATGTTCAACATTAGTAAAATAATGATTTATCATATTGGAAAAGATGATATGATAATTATCTAGGTAAATATTTAAACCCTAAAGTAATGAATTATAATTCAATTGATAAATATTATTCTGGAATAAAAATTACTCTTTAATATCCATCTATTGTGTTAAAAATTATGTGATGATGGATCAAAGAAAAAATATATTAGATTATGCTTAGAATATAGATACAAATCAAGTATGTATATTTTTTCAAGTTCCTATAAATATTTTCAATTAATCCCTCTAGTATAAGAAAGTAATTTTGTAACAAAACCAATATGCATTTAATTTTCTTATCATGAAATAAATGGTATTTTAACTGATAATGAATTTATGGTTTTGTAGTGGTTGAAATTATAATGGCCATGATTTTTTCATTTTTCAAAAGAACATGATAGTTACATTTATTTTCCATGTTAATATTTTCACTTTCTGGTAATGTTATACTATTCATAATCCTAAATTTGTGGTGAGATTCTCTTTTCATGTTCACTCATATGAAGAGGATGTTTTTTGACATATTTGTGATGTGGGTTTACCATAAAGTTATTTCCATGTATCAGACATTGATCATTGAAGTAAAATTACAAAAATGAGGACATAATTCATTGAAGGAGGCTCATATCTAACATCCCAACATTTTATGGGATGTCTACATTGTATTTAACATAATTCATTTCTTATATTTCATGAAACACTAAGTTTAAAAGAACCATGATATACTATTAAATATGAACAGAATTGTTGGAATAGTGATGTCACTTTTAGAAATAGTTATCTTTCCATTATAATAAGAAACATATGTATAAAATAGTAAATAAAATTTAGGTTCTCAAAAATGAAAATATGATATATTTATATCATTCAATAAGTAAATAAATATTTAAAAATTGATAAATTAAGTGTTCGAATATTTGAGAAGTGAAAATATTTATTTTTAATGTTATAATTAACATAACTATTTATAAGAATAATTATCTTCATTAATTGGATACCTGAAATAATATTTTGTGGTATTATAATGTTTGGATAAACTTATGAGTCCACTCTTAGTTTTTCAATGGGTCATAATATCAGTTATAAAATTAAAATATATACATTTGGAAAAAAAGATGATTTTATTTAAAAAATAATTTATCATATTTAGAAAATTATTTTCATAATATAGAGTGAATTTTCAAAATCTACATCTCAATAAATGGTTTTGTTTAATTTTTTTGATTATTCTAAAAAATTTCAATTTTGGTGAATTTTTTAATATGATAATTTACGGTACTTAACATTATAAGTAAATAAATGAATTTTTGAGTCATGGTAGATTCATGGATGAAGAAATTGGACATTATCTAAAAACAAAAATAGTTAGTTACTATATTATTTTCAAAATTATCAATACTACTGATTATCTTGAGCAATAATAACAAATCTAATGAATAATATAATAAAAAACATCCCTCTCATCTACTAAAAATACTACCCCTCACCACCCCTTCTCCTCACACCATATAAACCTTATATTTTTCTTTTATTATTCTCAATACCTCTAAAAAACCTCTTACCCATGTTATGGTGTTACTATTATCATGAAACGACAAATCCCAAGTTCTTTAAAGAGGTTTTCAAGTAGATATCATAAAAGAGGTAAAATTATCTTTCACTTTATTTTATGTTCTTTTCCTTACTTATAAACTACTTATGTAACGACCCAAAATTCTGAATAAATATTGTTTCCTAATTTTGTGTGTTATTTTATTTTATTTTTATACTCAACAAAAATGTTTCATTTGATAACATGAGTATAATTAAATTGAGACTGTTGGGTTTTGACTGTTATATGACCATTGGTCAATATAACCACTGTGAACAAAACGTTTTGGTTTTTGTCTCTAAATACCAGTGATATTGGTTAATTAATATAGAAAGAAGATTTGATGGCCTCACCTAGTAGTCTTGGACCGATCGATGCCCATATAACAGAACATAGGAAGGAGTTAGCACCATTGGGCTTTGCTCGGGACCAAACCCAAGCCAAACATCATCGTGTGAAGCTAGAATGGAATCTCCTTTGTGAGAAGTTCAAACTGATAGAATTTACTACTCGTGCGATGCTGGCCGAGCATCCCTTGGATTATCTCACCTAAGATCACCTTACACTTAGGTCCTATGCTGGGGTGATAAGGGGCTATGTAAGGAGACCATAACTACCTTGTGTAATCCTTTGTTTTAAATAAAAATTTGGATTTCATCTTATGATGAAGATTATGAATTTTTAAATGCCCGGATAAATATAGTATGCATATTTTTGATGAATTTTAGAGAATATATATTTTATAAATGTTTATGTAACCCATAAATAAATAAAAATGTGTAATGATTTTCAAAAAAAAATGGTCTTCTTCAATTATGTTCAGTAGGAAATTTTGAGTCTAATAAGATCAACTCAATTTTTGATGAATAGTAAATTATAAATAGTTATTTTTTGATTTGGATTGGTTATGTGTCCAAATGTATTGGTAATCTCACCTAAAAAAGTATTAATATATTCTAGGCACCTTGATTAAGTAATGTGATTCAATAAAATGGTTAAATAACGGTTTCATAAATTATTAGTAAAGTATTTGTTTTTTCGGGTGAATAGTGTTTTTTAATTAAAAAATATATTTAAAATATTTAGAAAATTATTTTTATAAAATGGATTTCATTTTTGAATTCAGAGCATCAATATTATGTTAAGGTTATTTTTGGGGTTTCTCCTGAAAAAATGAATTTTCAGTGAATAGTGTATTTATATAAAAATTAAATTACAAGTATTTAAGAAATTTGTTTTTATAAAATGGAGTTCACTTTTGAAATCAGATGATTAATATTTGGTTAATGTGAAATTTTGGGTTTTTTCTGATCAAGTTGAATTTTTAGTGAATAGTAAAAATACAGTTTTAGGGTTTTGGTATGTTTAATGACATCATAACTATGTCATGATGATGTCATGAGAATTTTAAGTGTTGGCCGACCGAGGGTGATGAATTATTGTATGGGGGACCCATGTGGCCAATACAATGGGCAAATACCATGGGCAGGACCATAGTTTTTCCAAAACCACAAATGAGGTGTCCCATGGCCAATAATGCCTTGTCCCCTCACATTCCCTATAAATACCAAGAAATCAACTCATCCATTAGAATCACAACTCTCCCACAAAGAAGATATCGTCTCATTACCTCCCATGGAGCCATCCCAATGTGCCCACAAGCCGTCATGGTACCAACCATTGAGTTTTAAGAGTTACGTTTTAATGTAAGGGATCCGACCTCTCTTTTTCTTTTCAAGGTTTCTTTTTATGTCATTTATTTTATGCTCTGTGTAATTATGTTAATGGATTTTATTTTATATTCCTATTACTTCCATTTTAATTTTCATATAATTATAATCCCTTATTACTCCCATTATTTCGTTTTATGAAGTTTTATGTGGCGCTGTTAGGCTGCCGAATTTTTTAAGTGGTTCTTTCACCCTTTTCATTTTCAAGTTCTACATTCATGTAAAGTCTTTCAAGTTCCTTTTTATTATATTGGGGTATTATCTCTATATCTATCATACTGATATTTTATGATCATATTATGAGAGAACCCATTTTATCACTTCAATTCAGTATTTTGATGTTTTAAGTGGTGTTGTTAGGCTGCCGAATTTTAAAGTGGTTCTTTCACCATTCTCCTTTTTCAAAGTTCTAATTCCACGTCAATTCTTAAAAGTTACTTTTCATTATGTTGGGGTATGATATATATATATCTATCATACTGATATTTTATGTTCATAAGATGAGAGACCCTATTTGATCTCATCAATTCATTTTTGGTTAAAGTTTATGTGACGTCGTTCGGCTACCGAATTTTCATAAGAGAAATATTATTTTTGTTTTCCCTTCATGTTCTTCATTTCATATGGTATACTTTCAAATTTCATTACCATGTTCTTAAATCCATTATATTGTTCCCCTATACTGTTTTATAGGTCATTTATGAATGTTTGACCCATGTCCCCTCTATTTTCAATGTTTTCTAAAACCTCTTAACAAAGCCTTTATGATACAGAATTTTCATCAAAAAATGTCTCTCTCTTTTATTATAAAGTTATTTAATTTTATTAAGTGAATACTCAAAGATCTATATTCTATATGGGTATTCACATATATACCAAAATGTTCTATTTTAAATTCTGGTATTTACATACATGAAACCCTCTTTCCCTTTCCATGGGTTTAATGTGACATAAAGATCATGTCTTTAAATCAATTTTTAAAAAGTTATGATTATGAAATGAACCCCATTTATTTTATTCTATATGGGTTTTTTATGAAATTATTGATGTTGATATATGTGGCTCACATTATAATAAATACATGTCAAGGGTGATCCTAGAAAGTGCCCCAATGCATAGGGTAATGACTTAATCTCTAGAGATGATCTTTTAGACTGATACCTTAGTGAATAACCATGGTATTTTTTAATGACACCTTGGGGATAAACAATGGTGAAACGAAATGATTGTTAATATTAAATGTTGTATCCACATCTTCATGTTATGAAAAATGTTATTTTTATTATGATATATTTCATGATTTCTTTATCATGCCTTAAAGTTCTTTTCATGACCTTATTGAAGTATCTCAAGTTCACATGTAAAATGTTTCTCTTGTTTCCATTACTGGTTCTTCTGCTCACCCTTTCTTTTGTTGTATGTCCCCAGGTTATGAGATGTAGAAATGAACCTAGGATGAACATGAGGAGAAGCCTTTCATGTGATTAAGAAGAATGTTTTATGATTTTATGTTTTATGTTCCTAGTTTACAAGACACTAAACCTTATAGATCCTCGGTTTTGTAAAATGTAATGAATGTTTATGTGATGAAAATGCAGGATTCAATAGTTGGTATCAAAGGATGGTTTAGTTATTTGTGGAAATTAGGATATGAAAACTTTAGGAAGAAACCTATAGAAATGTTTAAATATATGAAATCTTCTTGGTATTTTGGTGAGTATTGAGTAAGGGGTTGCCAAGAAAATAAATCCATGTCTGGATATGAGCAGGTAGAGGTGGCTCTGGTACAAATGTGCATAGGTGTAAAACTCGAAAACACTGCTTTGAGCTAGACTCAAACGAGAACTGGTACACAACAATGGGCCTTGCTGTACTCTTGGTTACGACACTCCCGGGGGATATGCTTTGGTCAATTCATAAGCTTGGTATGAAGCATTGTTAAAGGAACAAAGATAAAATAAAATAAATATTCACATAAGAATCGATGATCATGGATAACCTAGATGGAAACCTAGGGGATCACAAGTTAGGGTTTACTTTTCTTCTACAAGTTATCCATATATGATTTAAGTTAATTTTCATGATTATTGGATAAGTATTTAAGCCCCTAATTATACTTTATCTTCTTAGTTAATGGTGGGAAATGGAAGAACATGTCCCCACAACCAATGTGATAAGAAATGAAACGATTTTCATATTAATATGACAGTTATGAATAGGGGATTAAAAGATGATTATTATTTTGGATGGCGTTCACTATTTTGGGGACCCTATATAATCGAGGTAAATAGATTACTACATTATTTTCATTGAGGACTATGGTTGACTTATATTTTGAAGAATCGATGAATTTAAGGTGAACTTATGGTAATATAGGTAACTTATGGAAATGATTAACCTATCTTGGAGAAAATTTGTTTAGGTTAGTTACTTTTGTTATAAGATGTTAGGAGTGGTTTATGTTGTTTGGAGATGAACGATGAAGTTTATTTTGGAAGACTATGTTATCAAATCCTAGTTTTATTTGGGTTTTAATCTTAGTTCGGTTTATATTTGAGGAATTTTAAGAACTGTTATTTATGGAATGGTCTATGATGAACTTTGGGTAGTACCATGAAACTTTGAAGATATAAAAGTAGTTTCCATTACTATGGGATTCATTCTTTTTGAAGAGTTGTTTTACCTTACCTTTTTTGTTTTTGGGATATTGTTTAAATATAGAAGAAATTGATGGTTATTCTTTTGTGGACTAAGTGACTCTCAAGAAGATTATTCCTTTGTTTTGATGAGACCAAGTGTTTTTGGATGCTCATCGTTTGGAGAAAAGATTAGTTTTGGTAGAAACTTATTAAAGGATGAAACTCTACATGAAGGTTGGTATATTTTCTTATGTTTTTGTTCTATGTAGTAAATGAATTCCTCAAAATTATGATATGAAACGTAAAACAAAATGTTGTTGGTTTATATTTCCTACTAGGTAATCAAAGACCTCTTACACACATCATAAGTTTGGGATTTTATCATGGTCAACATTCTCCTAATCATATTTTCTATCACTCTCCCCCAAGACTTGACCCTTTGTTTTCTTCTCCATGTCGATGTTTTCCTATATGGAATCCTTGTGTGGGTTAACTCAGATGAGCTTTGTACTTTCATTTCATTCATTTAAAGTAATAGTTTTACTGACTCCTTTTCCGATGTGGGACTTTCAATGAAATTTCAAAACCCAATTTTAAAAATTGTGAGGACGCAATTTCATAAGGGGGAAGATTGCAACGACCCCAAATTTTTAATAAATCTTGTTTCCTAATTTTGTCTGTTATTTTATTTTATTTTAATACTCAACAAAAATGTTTCATTTGATAACTTGAGTATAATTAAAATGAGACCATTGGGTTTTTACTGTTATATGACCATTGTTCAATATGACCGTTGGGAACTAATTGTTCCAATTTTTTTCTCTAAATACAAGTGATCTTGGTTAATTAATATTGAATTAAGATTTGATGGCCTCACCCAGTAGTCTTGGACCGATCGAAGCCCATCTAACAGAACATGGGAAGGAGATTGCACCACTAGGATTTTCTCTGGACCAAACCCAAGCCGAACTTCATCGTGTGAAGATTGAACGGAATTGGCTTTGGGAGAAGTTAAAACTGATAGAAATTACTTCTTGTGCGATGTTAGATGAGCCTCCCTCTGATTCTCTCACCTTAGCACACCTTACAATTAAGTCCTATGCTGGTGTGATAAGGGGCTATGTAATGAGACCGTAACTGCCTTGTGTAATCCTTTGTTTTAAATAAAAATTGATATTTCTTCTTATGATGAAGTTTATGAATTTTCAAATTCCTGGATAAATATAGTATGCATATTTATGATGAATTTGGGAGAAAGGATATTTTAAAAATGTTTATGTAAACTTTAAATAAATAAAAATGTTCTTTGATGTTCAAAAAATGGTCTTCTACCGCTATGTTTAGTATGAAATTTAGAGTCTGATAAGATCAACTTAATTTTTGATAAATAGTAAATTATGAATTGTGATTTTATGATTAGGATTGGTAATATGTCCAAATGGATTAGTAATCATACTTAAAGAAAGTATTAATATAATCTAGGCACCTTGATTAAGTAATATGATTCAATAAAATGGTTAAATAACGGTTTCATAAATTATTATTCAAGTATTAGTTTTTTCGAGTTAATAGTGTTTTTAATTAAAAATTAATTTAAAAATATTTATAAAATTATTTTTGTAAAATAGATTTCATTTTTTAACTCAGAGCATCGATATTATCTTAAGGTAATTTTTGTGGTTTTTTATGATATAATGAATTTTCGATGAATAGTGAATTTATTTAAAAATTAAATTAAAAATATTTAGAAAATTATTTTTATAAAATGTAGTTCATTTTTGAAATTAGATCATTGATATTTGGTTAATGTTAAATTTTGGGATTTTTCTGAGAAAGTTGAATTTTCATTGAATACTAAAAATATAGTTTTAGGGTTTCGATATGTTTAATGACATCATAACTGTGTCATGATGATGTCATGAGATATTTTAACGGTTTTCCAAACGAAGGTGATGAATTATTTTATGGGGGGACCCATGTGGCAAATACAATTGGAAAATAACATGGGCAAGCCCATGGTTTTGCCAAAACCACAAATGAGGTGTCCCTTGGCCATTAATGCCTTGTACCCTCACTTTCCCTATAAATACGAAGCAATCCTCTCATCCATTCGACTCCCAACTCTTCCCCAATTAATCTCGGGTCTCATTACCTCCCAAGGAGTCCTCCCACGGTCCTCCCAAGCCCTCAAGGTCCCAAACATTGAGTTTTAAGAGTTACGTTTTAAGGTAAGGGATCTGACCTCTCTCTTTCTTTTCAAGTAATCCCTTTTATGTCATTTCTTTTATGCTCCATGTTATTATTTAAAAGTATGTTCTTTTATATTCCTATTATATCCCTTTTCATGTTCATATAATGATATATACCCTCTTACTCTCATTATTTCGTTTTATGATGATTTTAGTGGCTTCGTTAGGCTGCCGAATTTTTTAAGTGGTTCTTTCACCTTTCTCATTTTCAAGTTCTACATTCATGTCAAGACATTCAAGATCCTTTTTATTATTTTGGGGTATGACATATATATCTATAATACTGATATTTTATGATAATATCATGAGAGACCTCATTTTATCTCTTCAATTCAGTATTTTGAAGTTTTAAGTTGCACCGTTAGACTGCGGGATTTTTAAGTTGTTCTTTCACCTTTCTCATTTTTCAAAGTTCTAATTCCATGTCATGTCTTACAAGTTCATTTTTATTAAGTTGCAGTATTATATATATATCTATCATAATTATCTTTTATTTTTATATGATGAGAGACCCTAATTGATCTCATAAACTCATTTTAGGTTGAAGTTTATGTGACGCCATTAGGCTATCGAATTTTCAAAAGAGAGATATTATTTTTGTCTTCCTTTCATGTTCTTCATTTCATATGGTATATTTTTAAATTTCATTAACATGTTATTAAATCACTTATAATCTGTCCCACTATTGTTTTATGGGTCATTTATGAATGTTTGACCCATGTACCCTCTCTTTTAAATGTTTTCTAAAACCTCGTAACATAGCCTTAATGCTGCAGAATTTTCGTCTCAGAAAGTCTCTCTCATTTTTTCTAAAGTTATTTTATTTTATTAAGTGAATACTCAAAGATATATCTTCTATATGGGTATTCACATATATACCAAAATGTTCTATTTTAAATTCAGGGATTTACATACATGAAACCCGCTTTCCCTTTCCGTGGGTTTAAAGTGACATAAAGATCATGTCTTTTAAGCAGGTATTAAAACGTTATGATTATGAAATGAAACCCTTTTCATTTATGCTATATGGGGTTTTTATGAAATTATTTATGATGATATATGTGGTCACATGATAATAAAGACATGTAAATGGTGATCCCAGATATCGCTGTAATGCATTGGGTAAATACTTAATCTCTAGAGATGACCTTTTCGACTGATACCTTGGTGAATAACCTTGGTAATTTTTAATGACACCTTGGGGATGGACCTTGGTGAAACGAAATTATTGTCAATATTAAATGTTGTATCCACATAATAATGTTATGAAAAATGTGATTTTTGTTATGATATATTTCATGATTTCTTTATCATGCCTTAAAGTTCTTTTTTATGACACTATTGAAGTATCTCAAGTTCACATATAAAATGTTTCTATTATTTCCCTTACTGGGCCTTCTACTCACCCTTTCTTTTGATGTATGTCCCCATTTTATGAGATGCAAAAATGAACCTATGATGAACATGAGGATAAGCCTTTCATGTTTTTAAGAAGAATGTTTTATGTTTTCATGTTTTATGTTCCTGGTTTCAAAGACACTAAACCTTAAAGATCCTCGGTTTTGTAAAATGTAATGAAAGTTTATGTGAGAAAAAGGCAGGATGCTATAACTTAACTTATCAATAATAACTTTAATTATAACTATATAATATTATAAATACCTAAAATTAAATATTTTATTGAAATATCAATAATAAAATCCAATATAATATCCCTTTTATTCTTAAAATGAATGCATTGCCTGTGATGTGTGGATTTACCCTCACCGTGGAAGAGGAATTTTTTTTTTCCATTACAACATTTGATCATTGTCATAAAAATATGATTATCCTTAAATGTTATACTAATATAGATATTATATGTTTTATAATGATATATACCCAATATATAAACATAATATTAAAATAAATTATATAGGTTTTTGATTGTTGTAAAAACAACCAAAATATATTAAATCATATACATTAATGTTTTATCTAATGAATCAATCTCATAAAATTTAAAAAAATGAAATATAATATAAATTAAACTTATCTAAGTTCAATAATGAAAAATAATTTCAATTTTTTAATTGTGTTCTTATTTTACATGAACTTTCATACTTGTTTACAAGAGAACTGATCCTGAAAATCCGAGAAAATGAAGTCTACCAAAATGAAAAAAATTAATATTATAAACCATAAAAAGGATATACATGAACTTAAAAAATTATTATAAATAAAATTTATATTTAATAGGTTCTAATTATATAATAAATGAATTTAATTTCATTATCCTATACATTAAGAACTATTTAGGAACATTTTTGGACATAATTTAGGGGGTTTCTTATAGAAATTTAATTTACGTGAGATATACCACATTCACCTCTTTTTTCCCTATGAGTGGTGTATATATTTTTAAATACGATATAAAATATTATTATTTTTTTATATTATTTGAATTAAATTTTTCATTTGATAATTAAAAAATTTATTGGGAATACGGTCTGACTGATTACAAAGTGGTATGAGAATTTTAAACACAATTTTTTTCTTTGGGATAATCTTTTACTTCTTTTATTATTTCTTACTAATCATGTTTGTGAAATTAATCTTGAATTAAATTTTCTTATTTTACCTTTTCTATGTCGATTTATAGTGGAATTTTTTTTCTTTTTTATAAATGCTCACATCAATATTGGTAATCGATTCTCTCGGAACCCCATTTTCCCATTTGGTTATGCTTTCTCTCTCTTTAACCAAATGTAATTTTTAATTATAATTTTTTAATCCCTATAAATTATATTTTTTTGGTCACAAAATATGTACCCATATATATTATTCTTTATTTTATGGTGAAACATACATTTTTTAAGGATTCCATTTTAATTCTTCTCAATAAGAAATCCTAAATAAATAGTACATCCCAATTTATTACGCATTTTCAAATACATTGTATAATTTATTTTAATCCACCAATATTTCTCCAAGGTCAACTTTTTTTGTAATGAAAAACTAAATTATTTATTTTCTTGTTTTATGAAAAAATTAATGCCTTTTGTCTTTTTAAATACTCATTTATATTCACCCTTAATGAATATTTAAGTGGTCCAATTCTAGAGTTTTTTAATCACTATTTTTACAGGTCTTTACTTCATTTGAAGAAATGTTTTCATGATATATTCATTTATAGAGTTATAAATTTTATTTTATTATTAAAATAAAATTCATTTATTGAAGACATTATGATACACTAATTTTTTATGTCGTATGAGTTGATTACGATACCCATTTCATTCCATGGGTAACCATTATGTTAATTTCGTTATCTTAATTTAGGTTAATATATTATGATACTATATAACATATTTTATTGAAGTTTTATGATCATTTTAATGGGTATTTACTATATTTATACGATACTCTATATTACTCTGTATAGTTTATGGTTACACAATCTTTTTAGGGAAATTATTTGCAATTAAAATTTTAGTTTTGATATAAATGTATATGTTGATTATGTTCCACCCCTTTCATATGTGGAATACATATGAATTAATAAGTGTCAATTGTGGACCCCTATAGACACTTGATTCATCAATAGGTATCATGCGACAAATTCGAATGGGTTTTGGCTAAGGCCTTACCCATATATATATATATATATTAGTTTAGGCCTAGATGGCTTGTTTCTGATGACCCACATTATACATTCCCCCATTATGAGATTATTTATTGATAATCAAAGTGATTATTCAACAACTATAAAATCCTTGGGTAAGTATCATTTTGACGTAATTATTTAAATAATTTTTTTCGAACATCTTTTATTCCTTCCATATTATGCTCAAGATTATGTTTTAATAGAATGATTTATTAGTAATTCATATTCCCAAATTTTTTATAATTTTTTATGATTTCATCCACTGTATGATTATCCTTATTAAGAATCTGATCTCACCCCTTTATTATGTTTTATTTTACCCTAATATGAAAAGGTATACATTATTAATATCATTAAGATATATTATAGGAGAATAATAATGTTCTTAAATGATCCACTATGATGTTTTTCATTTTATGTTGTAATATATGTATGTAGGTTCCCAAAATGACTAAACTATTCGATCTTATAGAATTTGATTCCTTGTATAACATTCCAATATAAAAAATAGTGGCACCACCATTGGGATACATAGGTTGATCTCTTTAAAATGGAGAGTATAAATATTTAAAGAAATATAAGAAGATGTTTTCCCCAAAAATGAATTTAAATTAAAGAAATTCAACTAGAAAGAAGTTAAGAGGAATGTTTATTTAGTAATGAAAAAGAAAATTTTAGGAAAGATACTATAAAATGTTTCAATGTATGTTTATCTTATATATGGATTCCAAAATAATTTCAATAATGTAAAAGTATTATACCTAAGTAGAAATGATTGATTTAGGGGCATGAGTTGTTTATCTCCAAGTTGAATTGAATGAGGATCATAAATAACTTGATGTATATATAAAGAAGAATAAGAAAATTAGAGTTTTTTTAGATGAAATAATGAAACATTGATTAAATAAAACATTAATTTGATCATATTGATAAAAATATATATGAGAATGGAAGTTTTTTTCAAAATTTGAAGAATATATGAATTAAAAATATAATATTTAAAAATGAAAAAAAAATATTGAAGATATTAATATACTAAAATAGTTAAAAGTTTCTAAGAATGAAATTTTTTAGAAGAAGTTGAATCCAAAATGAGGAATCATTAATATGATATTAAAATATTAGGAATAATAAATTAACATTATTTTTGAATTTTATCATATCATGTTTTAATTAAAGAATAGAAATATTCATAATATCATTTAATGAAATATCAAGAAATTAAAGGGCATGTAGCATAGGTAAAACCTAATAGGGATCTGATGGAAAAAAAATCAAAGAAGTGGTTGATGAATTTTATGAGAACGTTAATGTAAATGAAATTATGAAATTTTAAATCATTGAAAAATTTCCATCAATATATAGGTGTCCAAATTTAAGTTATTTATGGAGAAATTATAATAACATGATATTTTCATCGATAAATATTTAATTTTTTGGATACTTGGACACAATATGATATATATTTTTAAAGATACAAGTAATATAAGAGGAAATACAATTTAATATGTAAAATGAGTGCTTTATAGTGTTCATCACATCATAATAAAAATTAATTTTTTAAATAATATTTTATATTTGTAGATTTCGGGAATACAGAGTTCGATCGTGGGAAGATAAAGGAAATAAATTATTAAAAAACTTCAAATAAGAATGAATGTAATTCCACTTAATTAAATTAAATTTTATAATCAGTTTTATTCTATTTATGAAGATTAATATTATCATATTTCATTTCCTAAGGAAAGTTAAACGATATTAGAAATAGTTTCAACTAATTTATAAATACTTATGAAATAAATATTGAATATTAATAATGATTGTTTAACTAAAATTTACATGTAATCTTAATATAATTGAATCACCTATATTCTGAAAAAAAATGTTCATTTCATATGAAAGGTAATATAAATCTATGATATAATGTAAAGGGAATAGTTCAGGGAACAATGCAGCTCAGAAATGACGTAGTATTAGAGACCAGTAAAAATTTAATAATATTCATGGATGGACACAAATTATACAATATTGAATCCCTCTATGTTAAACTTATGTATCATTATTTATTGTGTGTTATTAAGATTTATGGATTAGTTTTTGAAGTAACATACCCTCATATATATTGTTTTATAAAGGTGAAGGCTATGAAATCTCTTATGAAATGCTCGATGAAAAATGAAAAATTTTATTTGGTATATAGAAAAGAGTATCCATGTATTAGAATATTATATTAAGATTAATGATTTCAAAACATAAGATTAGTCTACTATAATAAAAAAAAGTATAGAGAAATTTTAAAATTTTAGAGCTACAATGGATATTCATAATTTGAAGTGATATTGAAAAATGATCCGTGTTTCATGAATATGGGGAATGACAGTTCGAAATATAAATCCCAAAAAAATTAAACCACCTCGGTCATTGAAACTATTTAATAATCATGTATATGATACAATTAGTTTTTTAGGATACTATGGTGAGATGTATATGATTATATATTTTTATGATTATAATAGTATACGATTTTCCATATTTTTAGGATCAAACATAAGAATTATGATTGCATAAAAAGTTATTGAATAATTATAAAATATAAAACATGCGGATTCTGAAGTGAAATGATGAAATATAGTTGATATCTTATGAGTTTTAAAATTATCTTGAAAATATATGTATTAAATATAATGTATCAATAACACCCTATGATTTTATTTTATTCTTCTATTTCAATAAATTAATCACTTCAATAGATTTTGATTCAATGAACCTTATTCCTAAATGAATATTATTATAATGCAATGTTAAAATGCAACCATTATATTGGTGTTTTGAATATGAGTAACCATTTTTTAGAAATATGTAAACAACAATAGATAAATAATATATGTTTTTAGTAAATACTTTATATTCTATGTGGGATGAAAATTTTCTTAATATGGGATTATATTCTTTTTTATGTGAAAATATTGTATTTAATTTATGAAACATTTAGAATTTTATTAAAAAATTTAAATTTATTTTTTAAACAATCTTATCAAAATGACATTATAGTTTATTTTTAATAATGTTATGAAAACATTACTTTTTGATGAATATTGATTTTTTGTTTCATTATTTATATTTTTATAAAAAATAATGTTAAATGTAAATTTATTTGATTATATTATAATTATTTCTATTTTGACCATTTTATAAGTTTTATATTGAATTTTGATATAAATTAACATTTTATACTTAAGAAAACATTTTCATTGGAAAAGCACTTTTAATCGCATTTGAAGACATAATTTTTATTTTTGTTATTATATTTTTTAAATTATACACAAAATATTGATTAAATTTTTTCATTAATTATAATTAAAATATGTTAATATGTATAAATTAATTTTTTTCCTAATAAAATGTAAAAACAATAAAAAATTGTTACCATAGATAAGGTGGAAACATGATTATTGTGTAATTGAACTAAAAAATTAATTGTTAAAATAAACTAAAAATAAACCTAAATTATATTTTATGTACATATTTTTACCCTATATAATCTATTATTTTTAAATGGTCAAATTTTTATATATGTTTTCTGAACATGACATTAATATTTTTTTAGAAAAAAAATTCTCAAATTTCATCTCCACCACTTATATAAGGACAACCCTCTTTTCTATATCTCTCCACACATCGAGATCCTATTTGTTAGATGAATAAATACCCATATCCCTTTTATAAAATCCCTCCTCATGATCTAGATTCCCTAGTGCGGTCAAAAAAACTCTCTAGTAACGATTAATGCATAATCTTAATGTTGTTGTTCAAAAAAGAGGTATAATTATTACCCATGCATTTTTTGATTTATTCTTATTCTACCACATTAAAATATTATTAATATATGTTGAAAAAAAATAATGTTAATTTTTTATAATTATATTTTAGAATTTCAATTTAATAACCTATATCATTCTCTTTTTCTATAATATGTAAAACAAAACAAGTGTTTGTGTGTTTGGCAGACGATCGCCTCCCGAACCTATATAATTTTTTTTCAATCACCACTTGTCATGACTAGATATAATGATTAATTGAAATTATATATATATATATATATATTAATTAAATAATTCTAATTTTTGACTTATATTATCACATCTACCTTATTAGCTTCTAATCATTAGGAAAATTATAACATCGTTTGTGAGTACATGTGGAATTGTGCCTCTATAAAGTGATGTGATTAATTTTTAATTTCATCTTCAAATGTATGGTAACAAAAACAGATTTAATAAAAATATGTGATATATTTTATATTATAATTATTTTATAAATTTTACTTCATATTTATCATTACTAAATAACATCTGATAAAAATTGAAAACATCAGTAATGATTAGGTATGACTTATTATCTTTATGAATTGTGTAATTCATTTTTAAAATATCTAACAATTATCGAAGAATATTTATATATATAGAGTTAATATATATTATATTATATAATTATTTAAAAAAATGATGATATTGGCGCTATGATAAAAGTACAAGGACCATAACTAACCAACCAAAACACATATATAAAGAAAAATAGTTGAAACTAGAAAATAAAAGATTTTAATAAGTAATTATTTATAAATAGATGTTAATAATTTATAACTGGATAATATATGGTATTATTTTCAACCTACATATTTCATATAAGTATAATAAATTTAAATTTAATATACAAGGCTTTAAAAACTTTTGATGAAATACAAATTATATGTACATGTTTTAAGTTAATAATATTGTTGTTTTTCTAGATTATTTATGATTAAGTTTATTAGGATCATAAATTTTGAAATAATTAATAAAATAATCATTAATTGTTTTAAAATTTAGTTATTTCGAGAAATAATATGTTTTATATACATTTTCCTTACATTATGTACTAATGAGAAAAAATGAATATTTTTAAAGACAAAAAAATTATTTATCTCCATAGTCAAAAACAATTTTATTCCATATACATGTTTCCTAAAAAACGATTAATGAATTTTTTTAAATTTTTTTATGTTTTTTAAAATTCATTTTTACCCATAATTTTTTATATTACATTATGTTTTAAAAGGAATCATCTTTCCTTATTCCAAACAAGGTAGTTTTTTGAATTTTTTTATATAAAATATTAAAGGAATGTTTTATTTTAACATATATAACATTAATGAAATTCCCAATCATAATGAACACTCAAGGATTTTATTGTTTATTTAACATATTCAATGTTTATTTTAATAAATATTTATTTCATATTATTTTTAATTTTTTAATTATCAAAACATTTGATTCAAAGTTGAAAGGACTTATTCCACATGGAATACTTAAAGTGACCCTTCAAAGACATTTTAATTTTAAGGGAATTATTTTCATAATACATATATTTTAAGTGGGATACAATACAAAGACACCCAATGTTTTTATTTCCTCGAGGATTCATAATTATAATTATTATATTTTTATGAAAACTATTTCTTTTCTATAGATTATTATATAATGAAATGTTTATAAAACACAAAAAATCATTGGATATAATTTGATGAATGTTCAATGATCTTATGAAATTAATGTGTTTAGTATTAAATATGTGATGGTTTTTCCTAGAATTTTATATAATTAAAATACATTTCTTAAAGATGGATATCTCTAAAGATAAACAACACCGGGATCTTAAGTCAACCTAGTTTTCTAAGGGACTCACTCCATTATGGGTGTATTATGAGTAAACCATGACAACTAAGATTGTTTGTGTATTAAACCCCATCCACTATGATATTATTGGTTGAGATTATTTAAAACAAAGGAAAAGATTTTGTATTATTATGATTATTCTACAAACAGTGGTCTCATGCCAATGTTATTCTCTGAAGATTCATGATAGCTGATTCTATTAAGATTCATGTGTTATGAATTGAAAATATATATACAATGATTCAATAATATGGTCAATGATATGCAGGGAATGTTTTTCATATGTTATGATCATGTTCTAAACCCCTTATGCTCGTGTTGTGTTCTAGTGATCATTGATATCCCAGTTGTTTACCATTACTAAGCATCTGAGATCACCCTTCCTTGTTTGTAATTTTCCCAACATTATCATAATTGGTATAACATTTGATATGTATAATATGGGTTCTAGTTATGAATAATATATTAAAAGATGATTTAGTTCACTTATGAACATAGTAGGGTCCTAAAAAATCTTCCATGGGATGAAAATACCCCCACAAATTCTTTGTAGAAGGAAGAAAGTACTTTTACATTTCTAGAAAGGTGAATGGAATCAAAATGAATTGCAATTGTTTAAATAAAATTTAAGGGATTAATGTTTTCAAGGCACATTATGTGGCCCACATACTATCAATGGGAAAGGTACAAGAACTAGATGGATCGTGAGCCATAAGGAACATGGGATGATCTGCGAATTGTTGGCCCAAGAAATGATGGAGAGAAGTCAAGGAAGACCATGAACTAAGTCACTGATGGATTTATATGCATTATGACTATCTGTGTACTGGTCCATGAACTCATCAATTCCTCAATAAAGAAAAACAAAAGGGTTCCATGAACCATTATCATGAATAGAAATCTCTACAAACCCCAATTGAAGAAGTCTTCGATGGGTCAGGATATAGCTTCAATTAACATATGAAAATGGTGTCACATTCCGAATAGATAAGATTGATATGGTGCTCTATAAAAGGATCATGGTAGAAGTACAGAAGATAAAAATAGGGAGATAGATATTGAGAAGGACGTATGATGAAATATTGATTGTGGATTAGAGGTTGCACTCCTGTATTCATCTTATTTTATCGGTGACACCCGGACCACGAACCACTCCCACTGTGGGTACAACTGGTTGCAAAACATAAAAAGAGGGGATTGAATAATAATATTAGAACCACAAATCTTACCAGTGAACCATAGACCAAAGGCTTCTCACACATGAACTCCTGCAAATGATGATCCCCTCAACCCCCTTCAAAATGATACTCTGCGTAGCGTATCACTACGCGGGCTGCACCCAATGTCACGTACTTCCCCAGTATGCATATAGAACTCAAATAAGCATGATGGGTCATGTATCACTATAGTTAATGGATACCTATACTCATGCCCATGTACCACATTTGTATGCATACATCCCTTCTCCCAATATACCACTATGGTATGCAGAGCCTCCCCCGTCCCGTATAAAAAGACAATATGCAGATTCGAGTGTTTTCTGGTATTGTTCATTCTAGTTCGAACCTCACCACCCCACTACCATCCATTCCACCATGATCCCTTCAATAAACAACCCTACAAAATTAAACCAAAGCCAATGGAATCATATGATTAGACCATAGGATGCATCAGTGCGCCCCATTTAGTCTACATACCTAAAATAAGTGCATTCCCTAAGGACCTCCCCACAACAGGGAGGGCTTATGGAGTTCCTGTGGGGCTAAATTCCCATTGTAACCTAGGGACCAACCCTGTGAAACTAACATTAACCTCCCTATTCTAAGGATTGTTGGTGATCACTGTCTTTTCCATTCAATGTGGAATAGTGATTAGTTGAAGAGGTTATGTTCACACCCCCTTTGATGAGAACGAAAATCCTCCCCTTCCCAGAACGTTCTCAAGGGCCATCCCACTTAGGTACGTCCCAAATTTTTTGAGGTTGGGTCACATGAACATTAATGAAATCTCAAAATAAGGTGTTCATTGCTTTGTGCCCTCAACTATGGTCACTTATACCTCTTCTGTAATGGGCTCTCCCTCCCCCACCAATAGGGGAGGATGCATGTGCATTGTTTAATATTTCACACCCTAATGATAATCACACTAAGAATGAATCATGTGGGCATAAAATTTTGTGAGGATTAAAACATCCACATGATTTTGATCATTGAGAACATTGATTCAAAATTAAAATAGGATATGTAGAATGCCTATCAGAAGGCACGAGCTCAAAATGATTCCCATCTAAAAGGGTCCACACACTCATTTCTCGTCAAATGGGAAGCTCCCAGAACTAATCCCCACTGAATCTGAAATATGTGGGTTCTGATTCATCTCCTAAGAATATGTGGGGATCCCTCCTTGTGTGCCTGATCCCAACATCATGTTGATTTCCATCCCCCATAATGATGATACATTCAAAAGTGACTTATAATATTTCTCAAATCAGCATCACTGTCGTAGAATCAAATATATACATGATTAAGATGATGATACAAACAAAGGTTACCCCATGGACACACTATTCGGGAATGAACCAAGGATTTATAAACAAATAAACATGTCTTTAATCTATAAGATTGTCTTGGAAAATAAACAATCCTCCCCTAGAAGGGTATAGTGACCCTGACCTCCCATCCTCTCGACCAATGGAGTCCTTATGTTTGGTTTGTCAAATCGTCATCCAACAAGAACCTTCCATGGGAAAGTAGGACCATAAATCATAGATACCAGGTCCATATAGAGTTCATGCATCCATGAATATACCCTGTTGGAGACCATCCAATGAAGTTATATCTGAGAAGGATTGATTTAATGAATGTTGGAACCCCATGCAATCACCCGCTGGGACCAATAGCTCTTGCATGGTTAATTCCACCTTCTTTAAAGTATAATGTTGTTTAATTTGTCGAAACGATGGAATGGAAAATTAAACAAAACCCATATCTATAGAAAAATGGATAGTTGATGATCCTTGTCAAACCATTAACGCACCGCCTGAAAATGCACCACCTCAGAGGCAGAACAAAAATGGTGAACCTGAAGTAAATCCTTACCCAAGGTGGAATTTCTACCCCAATAATAAAAGGCAATGTATATTACACTTCAGACCTATTTTCCCTTGGTTTTCACAAAATTCACCTCCTCAGAGGCTGAAAAAAATCGTGAACCCATCATCAATCTTTAACCAAGGTGGCAGTTCTTCCCCAATGATAAAAGACAAAAGTATATTACATGTCTACCAATTTTGTTCTCCTCAGTACATGAAAAATGAAACATTTCAGGGGTAGATAAAAATGGTGAACCCAATGGGAATCCTTAACCAAGGTGGTGGTTCTACCACACACAGGCCCCTGCACCCTGCAACAACAAAAATGGAAGATCGCCAAGATAAATTGCAAATTATGGATTTGTTTAAAGGAATGCTAATTTAGAAAAAAAATCATATGAATATCATATATGTATAGTGAATGTTCCTGCAACGTGACTTTCATTCCAAATGACATCCCAATGACTTATACAGAAATGCACATCAGTAATCCCATAGGCAGTCGGGGCCCCAACGAAGAGCATGAACCCCCTGCCATCCCAGTGTCATCAACATTGGGTATCCAATACATTGATAAAAGAGTACCACCAAAATGGTTCTATCTATAAGATGAAGGCCACAAGATAAGCCCTCCAATCTAAAAAGGGGTGCTATCCACCTCTTTAGACACTATTTTTAACCCGTCCCAAGGGGGCCCTGGTGGTCCTCTCAAATAATTTCTGGATCCTGTCTTCAGAACGTGACAATTATAACCTCACTTATCTTAGGTAGGGAGATGAAGTTGATGTTGATAGCTTCATCTCAACAGCACAGGGGTCCTACTCATAGGCCCCCACAAGAGGGCATCACAACTGACACAAGAAGATCAGGCCTCCTCCCACCGAGGAGGACCTTATGTTGATGGCACCTGCCAATGTCCAGGAGACTCGGGCCCCTCGGGATGTCCAACTAATGAAGAATATATATATTCATGAACACGTTATCACCCTAGGTTATGAGGAGTATCATTGTCGGACTAACACTATGGCATTCACATGGCATACCTATAACCATGTCCCCCACACTAAAGACCACCACAGAAATAGGGTGTCACAATACTAGCACATGCACATTCCTGAAAATACTCACCGGTCCCACCCTACTGACAGAGTGGAAAACTACATATATATGCAGATATATGTCGATCCATAATAAACATGAAATCCCATAGGGTGGATCTTAGCTACATGGAGGCAAAAACACCTGTTGATGCATTTTAAAACATCCATCGAAATATGGCAGAAATTGTCCATACATAGGCACAAATACCTGCTAATGCATATCAATCCCATCATACAAATAGGGAAGAAACCAAATATATGAAGAGTAAAATTATTGTGCATGAATACAAATATCATGAGAAAAATATAACGGAAAGATAGTAGATGACCCCCCCCCTCGCCTCGTGAATATGAATTCCACTAATCAAATATGGTGGAAACTATAGAAGACCACCAGAGACAGACTCATTCCTCTCTCCCGAAATAGGAGAACTGCCAGTATCTACTGGAAACTCATGGTAGACTGGAGCAGGCACATACTCGTGCTCTAACATTTGAATGGGCCTCCTTACCAATTCTACCAAATATTTATCCCAACACATTATGGACATAATGAAATTTGATATGTTCATTCCCAACCTTATCCACTATACATTACAAGATATAATTGTATCAGTGGAAAACGAGAGATATCGGGCCCACCAATCGGTTTATACGAATAGAATGACTCACTCAAAAAATTATTAATCACTCTAGGGAAATTATTCATCCCTGATCCAGTTCATGAGGGTCTACAACAATATCACGTGACATTCAGACAACTGGATCAGGAACAAATACATGTTCCAAGTAGGGTATTCTAGTCCAATGTGGTGGCTTCTCCAAGGCAGGCATATATCCTTCCAACAACTCAAGATTCTCATCAGTATATCCCGATGACATCATGGGACCCAACAAGATAGGGACACATATGTGAAGGCCATTACCAATAATCGATAGCCCCAGATACCCACAAGAGAGTGCCCAATAATTAAAAGCGCCAAATGAAACCGGAAAATGAAGAGCGCATACATGATCCTTCTCTATTAGAAGATGGGGTTATTGACTCCCTCAAACAAATATAAAAAAACAAAAGTGTGTTTCATTCCATTTCCAAATTATGGATTTGGAAGTAGTTTTTGTGAAGGTCCTCCCCACAAAATCGCTACTAGCATCATTGAAGGTCATCCACAGAGCACCGATGGTGGCTTAATTCATGGGTTAGGAACGATCGATTGTGAGATCATATATCATGATGCACGTTGGGGTATCCTTCCCCTCAGCCTAATGATCAAGTAGCAAGAATTTCATCCCTATATTTCATCCACCCTGATGGTCCTCCCCAAGGTATACGCTACTAATATGCTTCCCCTTGTAATCGTAAATCGAGTCAGGATGGTAGTCATCACCATGATGACATTCATTATGAAGGCCCTCCCTACAATGGATGTTACTCTGAAGGTCCTCCCCATAGAAATGACAAGAAATGAGAAGGTCCTCTCCTCAATGATGTACTCCCTTAAGACCCTCCCCAATATTTGAACTACAAAAATTCTTTGTATAGCTAGATATCAAGTCATGATGGTAGTCCTCGCCATCATGAGAGTCATTACGAAGTCCCTCCCTACAGTGAGAGTTGTTGTGAAGGTCCTCCCCTCAGTGACATTAGGAAACAAGAAGGCCATCCCCTTTCTATAGCCCACCCCGAAGGCCCTGTCCAGAGTATACATTGTAAGGAGTATTCCCGCAATCGGGCATCACGTTGCAATAGTATCCCTCACCACTGCAGTAACAACTACATTGGTCTTCCCTATAATAAAAGTTCAAACTGGCAGGAAAGTCCTCCCCATACCAGAACAAATGTGAGAAATCCATCCTATGTTGAGGCCCTTTAAATGGAGTCAGACATGTTAGGCACTCCGTCCATAATGAGTGATATTCATTCCCAACCAGAGGATGGCTCGATTCCATGCCCATCCTATGAGCCACCTCTGCATTGTTTGATGATAAGAAATGCTCCCACCAGCCTAGTTACTTGGATTAAAATTATTAAGAAGTATTGAAGATGGGAATATCATGTATTGAAGCCTCTGGAAGAACAACAACATTATTTTTTTTGTGAGAAGACAACTAGCTAGGGATAAAATACCAGTGATGTATTGGAAAATAGAAAATTCTCACTTCGACATACTAATAGAGTTTTCTGGGGAATGCATACATGACATTCTCCTCAATATATTAATGAATCTTCTCCAACTGAAAGAAATATTTCGACCCTACGATGGGTATGTGGGCCATGTTAGTATGGCAGGGGAGATTTTCTGTCTAATTGACTTGGAAGCCCTCGCATCTACAAAGCTTCCATAATCAGAAAGGCAAAAGAAAAAACCTTTAACTAACATGACTCCATGAACTCTATAAGTTTCATAACCTAATTGGAAATGCCAAAGATCGAGTTTACATTTGGGGGTGGGTAGAACATGGTGCTCTACACTTCAACCCACATCATGTCCAGTAGGCTCAATTGGAAATGGCATCCTATAATGTCATCACCTAGAGGCAGTAATCAAATGAACCTTCTGATCAGAAAAGATGGGATAATCAACCAAAATTAGCCCGAAGTAAGTCTCAAAAGAATCTGGGCCAAAGAGATCAAGACATAGAATATATTCTTAGTCAGGCCACCAGAAACAACCAGCATGCTTCCTACTTAAGGGAAGCCTACCAACAAGCAATGCTCATGTCCTCAAAAGACCATACACTCTGTGTAAGACCAATTCCATACATGGGTTACACCCACATGGGAGTACATGAAATTAAAAGGGTGGAAACAGAGGTGTCTACCACCGTGATATAGGAATAACTCCATCCAATTATGATGAGAGAATTTCTAAATCAAAATTCCCTGATAAGAACTAAAAATCTAGGTCAAAATGCATCAACGGGTGAATGGGTACAACCCCAGTCCAAAGGGATGGGGGAATTTTTACCTCAAATCCCTGCATAATGGACATCTTTCTTCTACTGACTATGATGAATAATGAATAGAAGAGTTACACATTCCACCCCTTTTCATGGTTTGCATCCTTTAAGAAAAAGTCGAATTATGTGGTTAGATCAGGGCTCACTTCGAGAAAATCATGGCCAAAAAACCTAAAGAAAACCGCAGAATGGAAGGAGAAAGTCCAACAATGGGTGAAGGAAGCCTTCCTACCATGAAACATTAGGTACACCACCCCTAATGTTGTATTCTTCAGTGAACATGGTAAACGTAAACCCCACAAATCTCACAAAAAAATTACTCATAGGGGGGGTGTGGATGCTAAGGAATAAGGTTCCCTCAATGAGGAATCCCACACTGAACCTGATGGTGTGCATACCTAGAACGTGAGGTCTTTCCTAAATCTGGGTTACCCCTTAGTAAATCTGACATTACCTCCTATAAGAAACCACTAAAAGGAGAAGAATAAAACTATGGGCATCTATGACATGCTTCTCCTACCCATGAGAGTGTGCTCCTCCCACTCGGGAATGGTTTTCCAAGTAGGAGGTATAAATGAAAGAGCTCATATAAATTAACGTTGATTTACATCGAGGGAGATATTTCACCGAATGTGTTTCCCCCACGGAATGTCAGTAGGTGCTCCTAAAAGAGGTACCTATGCCACATGCACTCATCATGGTGAATAAAGACAGGCTTAGAGAACTATTCATCCTGGACCCTGAAGGACATCAATACATCCACCAGCTCGGAAGGCACCCAGAATATATATAGGTAAACCCACAAATGATACCCCATGTTGGCTATTTAGCCCAAATTCTAGAAGCACCGACATGCCCAGTCTTAGACACTACTACACCAACTCAATCTCAATCCAGATAAGATATGAATCAAGGGATCTTATACACTATCGAGCAGCTAACAGCTCGACTAGAATCCATATAGGGGTGGAAGACTCTGATAAAAACCGATAGATAACCCTACCCCGAGTGTGTGAGAAATGTTATGCCACCACTAAACATTGGGAACCCTGTATTCCCAATATTCAATTGCTCGGGGGACCCAAAATAACATTTCATGCACTATAACTATTAATGTGACCCCGTGATTTTAACACCCCGATATTTTTTGAGAAGTAATCTTTTAAATTTATTTGATGCCTTGTGTTGTATTCTAAAACAAGATTATCTTGCGCTATACGCAACATCGTATTAGCTTGCAGTATACAAAACACTATTCTTGGATCGCGTTACACACAATTTCATGTTCGTTTGATAAAAGTTATTCTACACAACATTAAGTATATATTTTGTTTAATGTATGAATGAAATATGTTTTGATTATGTTATATGCAACACCAAACAGAGATTTCACTACATGCTGCCCTGACATGTCTTGTATTACACACAATCAAGACCTTCTTCGATAGCGTGTGTAGTACGCAATACCAAGTTTCACTAAATGAGATATTATTATAATATTATTATGAACCAGTTGTTAGGAATAGTAATACACACTTTTTGAAATTTTCTAAATTTTATCTTCTAAAATGGACTTCAATTTTGGATTCGGAATATCGAAATTAGCCTATGGTTATTTTTTGGTATTTTTCGGAAAACATTCAATTTTTCATGAATAGTGAAAACACAAGGTTACTATTTAAAAACAGAATTTTTATTTAAATAATTTTTTATTTTATTAAAATTTATTTAAGGTCAAAAATGATACATAATACAAATATAAGTTCAATTTATGATAAAAATAACTATGATGAATAGTAACTTTTTACTTTTATTTACCACGATTAAAAGTAAATAAGAAAATTAAGGGTAACAAATATTATTATTAACCTAAAACATGTCCTAATTTTATTGGATAATAGAAATTAGACCAAAAACAACCATAAGAATAAAATATAACCCTTTAGTTCCACTTGGATTAGATTAGGTCACTTATTATTATTTTATTTAAAGAAGAGTTAAAATGGTTAAAATCAATGTTTAATAACTAAAACATTTTTATATAAGGATATACATAAGATAAATTCGACTATAAATATTCATTAGAAGAATAAAAAGATTTCCTACATAATGGTATTTTATTTATAATTTTTAGACATTAAATGACTTAATTTATTTATTACATAATGATGATGTAGTATTTACCTTATTAATGAAATATTAACATAATTTATGTTATAAATACCCAAATAAATGAAAATTGAGACTTTTTATGAATTAAACTAATTTTATAGGTTATTATGACATGTTAGTATTGATTAAATTAAATTTTTTAGAACTAATCATGTTGTTATGAGTTTCACAAAAATCAATTACCAAATAGTGTCAAAATTGACATCAAATAGTTTTTAAAAAAAATATTATATTATTAATTTTTTTTATATTCCTTAAAATCTATGGTAATTAATATTGACTAAGATAAGGTTATATATATTAATTATTAACCACTTGGAGTTTTTTTGGAAAGTTATAGTATGTTTATTAACCATATAGTGTATGAAAACATGAAGACACGGTAAAAGTTAAATTATTTAAGTAAGAGTTACCTGTAAATGATAAGGTTAAAATAGTAACCTAAACTTGTCTAAAACATATTTTTTGATATTATTTTTATCCATACCCACTTTAGATTTTAAATAAATCAATTTAGAGCTATTATAAACTGAATATGACTTGATTATAAAATAATATTTTATGTTTTTTCAAAGGTGTCCCTCTCCTCCTTTTTAAAAAGGGAACCCATTCTCTCTTATCTTCATACCCATTTGAGCTATGAAGCTCAGAAAAAACCTGAAAATTACTCTTCTCAACCTCCATAGTAATATATTAGAGGTTATGGGTTTCTCAAAAGACCAACTCTAATGCCCTAAAAAGAAGATTAAAGGAGGTGCGTTGAGGAAGAGGTAATGTTTTCTACCGGTTCCTTCAAGTTTTATTTCTTCTTTAACTTATTCTTATTTAGTTTAAATATTATAAAGTAATAACATCAGTTTCAATAATATAATTACATTTTATTATAAATATGAAACAACCACATTTCACATTCTATCCATCCTACGAAAAACGAAATCATCGTGCGTCCGTACGTACAGAATATTGTCTCCACGTCGAGGTGTAGTTAGATTTTCCACCACCACCCTATTTGGATGGGTATAATGGTGTAAAGAATAACTATATATTGTTATTATAACATCACACTGATTCTGAGGTATTATATCATCCACTATAATTCCATTCCATAATTATGGGAATGATATCATCGATTGTGCATACGTACGGATTACCATCTCCACGACGCGATGAGATTCATTATCCATGTTAACAATTAAACAATGATTATAAATTATATATAATGAATAATATTGAAATATATTACATAATGAATCTACTGAAATTATGTATATATATATATATCATATACTAACTTTAATTCATGTCAATAAGGAAAGGAAAACAATGTTCATGCATATGTACGGCCTAGCATCTCCATAAATGGTGTATTTCATTCCATACATCTATCTATTATATATATATACACTAAATATAAATGATATATAAATCATGATTTAAATTTTGTAATTAAGTAAATCATGATATTATTAATGCTAATAACAAGAACAACAAGTCCAAACAAGTACGATAAATAAAACGATTTTACCCCAAAGGAGGCTTTAACATGGAATTTACCAATGAATGGATAATATAAAGTCGTAAGTGAACCATATATGATATGATAACAATGAATATGAATCTGTAATATGTAAATGAAATTATTTAAATCATTATACAGGTGTTTCGGATATGTACTATGTTTATCGAACCTAATGTAAGGGATGATTATTCCAATCTCATTCTTATCCGAGATTGTTTATCCATAAGTATTTACTGGGGTTATGTTTATCATCCATTTCCATGTTTTCTAAATTATTTTCATAAAATGTTTAATATTATTACATATATTTTTATATTAATTTTTCCCTTTTATGAATTTACCACAAGGATTGGATGAAATATTACTTTTGTTTACTATACGAAGTACTTTTTGACTTTTCTGACAAAAGTATGAGGAGAATGTTTTTTAAAACATATACGGCATGAATGGATTTTTATAGTTTCATAACTCCTTATTATCAATAAGCTTACTATATAAGATTTCATGACTATTTTCATCAAAATTCTTTTCTTTTAAAATTTCGTCGCATTTTTTAAAAAGAAAATTATTTTGAAGAAGAAAGGTTATTTTCCTCAAGAATTCATTTCATGTGTTTTATAAAAACCAATTTCCATCCAAGATGACATTATTTCATATATGTATGTTTCAAGTATAATGCCTTTATTATTTACATGGTTCCAATTTTCTTATGATTAAATGATATCAATTTGTTTTATATGGATTATGTTATGATGGGATGATGTTTATGAAACCCATTTTTATTCTTTGGGTTATGATGAATGGTTTATGTTTAATTTGTGGCACAAGTAAGAATTATTTCATAATGAGATGGGTGGGACCTATATCTCACCTCCAATGCATTGGGTAAATATTTATATCTCATGATATAGACATGTCTGGAATGGTAAGTTAATCTGGTTCAGTGATACAGAACTAGAACGAGGAGTGAACTCGATTCAGAAAGGGACTTTGTCCACTAAGATGGTTTTAGAAGCAATGCCTTGGCTACTATGGAAATCATAAAATGTGCTTAATGGTTTCCACAATTACATGTTTTATTCCCATTATATTTTATTATTATTTATGTATCTATGCCTCATGTACTGCTATGTCTTATGTCATTGATCATGATTTTGATGTTTAAACATTATGTTCATGTTTAAAAGTTCAAATGTATATGGTTTGTTTTCTTCTCAACATGCTTACCCTTACTGAGAATATGAGTTCACCCATTATATTTTTTTATTTACACAGGATATAAAGAAATGTTTTAGGTAATAAAACCAAAGGGGATGATCTTTATGGGAGATGTTGAAGATCTTTCACAACGATTAGGAGATTTTGTTCCGAGTTTCGAAAGACACTAAACTATTACGTTCTTTGAGTGTTGGTACTTGTTATGTATTAATTATTCCGCAAAAGTAATGTGATGTCTATGTATGTCAAGATTTTGGGTCTCTACAGTTGGTATCAGAGGTTCAATTTAGTTAACATTTGGAAACTTGGATGCGAAAACTTTAGTGAGATCCCTAGAGATATTTCTATGGAATGTCTAGGGATGTCCATAAGGTTAAGTATAAGTATAGGTTATAGTCATAAAATTACGGTAACAATATCATATTTAACGCTAATATGTTTTATATTGAAGGTATTCCACCTTTATTCTGTTGTTTTCCTAAGCTTTATTTTTCCCTATCACACTATTAATTTTTCGGTTTTAGACGATGGCTAGAACCCAAAGGAACTGTATTGATCAATGTAATGGATAATTCAATTATTATCCTCTTGAACAACCAAATGTGATCGGATATGTTGTGAAAAATATTATTTCTATAATTACACATGCTATGAATCATTATAGATTTCCAAATGATCAGAGAGGGGAACAATATTCTATTGAGTCCTTCAAGAGGCAACGTCCACCTTTTTCAATGGGTCTTCTGATCCATTTTTTGCTGAAAAATGGATCAGAACCATTGTAAAGATGTTTTCCATACATTACTTTTCGGAGCATGATAAATTCATTCTAGATGATTAGCATTTATAAGGTGAAGTAGACCCTTGATGGACACTAATTAAGAATACAAGGCCCCAAGATGAAATTGAATCCTTGGAATGGGACGAGTTTAAGAACTTGTTTTTCATTAAATTCTTCCCTCTTATTCTTCGAACAAAGATGGCAAAGGAGTTCCTTGAGCTCAAGCAGAAGTGTGATGAATCTGTTGGTATATACGAAGTGAATTTTTTAAAACATTCAAGGTATGCATCTGGTTTTATCATCCAACCAGAATGTAATGTTGATTGTTTTTTCAGTGGCTTAAAACCATGTCATCGAAGTGTATTAGCTATAAGAGACATCAGTAGCTATGAATAAATTGTTCATTGTGCTATCAATGTAGAACTGGATGTTGGTGTAACATATCCATCTCATGGTTCTGACACGAAACGAAAGATGGAGTTCAAGGAAAAACCTCAGAATTTTTTTGAAAAGAAGCTGAATGTTTCTTCATGCTCCACGTGTGGAAAGAAGCATGGTTGAGATTGTACAAAAGGTACTAGAAAATGTTTCTTGTGTAGAAAACAAGGTCATCAAGAAGCTGAGTGAAAAAGTAATGGAAAAAAAGTTTCTAATGATTTGAATAGAGAAAATAATATAGAGAATTCTCCACCAACACATAAATGCTTCAAGTACAAGTAAATGGGGAATTATGCTAATCAATTCCCTCATCCAATGGTTATTTATGATCAACGTGAGCATCCTATTAAGGAAAATTATAAAGGGATGTCACATGCGATCACTATTTGGGATGTTGAGTATGACAATTATGTTGTCTATGTATTAAGTGTTTATGTAATGGGATTTCAATATATTATCACGGAATCCCATTTATGGAATCGTGGAATTTTGGAATATCTATGTATTGGATTTCAATAATTATATGGTACTGGTAACCATGAAAAGTGATTGAAATATTTCTGGAAAGAAGATGATATGCACATAATGATGGGATAAAGAGAAAATGAAATTTTTATAATATTCATGAGCTCCTTACTGATATAAGGACAATGTGATATCGTGGTTTGAGTATATAGAATTTTTGGGATTTTGGTATGTGGAATGAGTTAACTTTGGACAACATTAATGTTTTTGATAAGGTTCTATGGAAATTAATGTCTTAAAAGAATTCATTATTAAGGTATTCTCATGTTTGGAATGTGACCAACAAGATATATCTTATGATATATGAGGGATAAAAGATGGAATTAACGTGCTTGTTATGTGACCTATCAAGTAACCATTTTCTTTATACTATGAGATTGGACATATGTATTTTTGATAAGCCTAAAGATTAGAATGGATTATGTTGGACATAAGATAGTTTTATTTATGGATAGAATATTATTTTCGATATTATTTCTATAATTTTATAATAGTATAGTTTTAGAAAAAGGACAACCCATAGGACCAGCGAAAACCCGTCATGTCGGAAAAGGATGTGGGAATCAAACCCACAACTGAAGTGCGATAGACCTTTATCACATACCACTAGCCTACAGGAAGTCCCTGGTTAGTATAAACTAGTTTGATGATATTAAGAGGTATGATAGATGATGTATAAGTCTATTTTCGGTATCATATACAATTAACCTCACCATAGATGGACTTATTTATATTTGATATCTTTTGATAACATTATGTTTGAGACAGAAGGAATGACATATCATTCTATTTCATAATCTACTAACCCTTCATAGAATACAAATTCAACTTCACTTCTTTATGAGATGAAGTGGAAGTTGTTCATGACACAAAAAACAGTGAGATTGTACCAAAATCCTGTAATTATTTCCTATAATTCAAAATTTTCAACTTTAGGGAAATGATATTGAAATCCAAAAATGTAGTCATAGTTATCTTATATCTGATGAATCAGATGGTACCTTAGATCATCACAAATTTATGACTTTGTGATTGTTGGCCAATTTATGGCCATGTCCTCTACCACTCTCCATCAAAACTTGATAGTTAGATTTCTCTTCCATATCCATATTTTCACCTATGTTATCCTATGTGGTAACCAAGTGATTAGTTAATTCGGGTAACTATTATGTTTCACACATTAGTTTTTAATGATATGTTTTCGTATTCCTTTTTATGTTGTGCATTTCTATGAAAGAAACTTTCAAGTAGTAAAACATTTATAACCCTGACGAATATCAAGGGAGAAATTCATTTTAAGGGGGGTAGAATGTAACACCAAGGGATTTTATGAGAATCATTCTTTTAATTTTATTTGATTTCATGTGTTGTATTCTAAACTAATATTATCTTGCACTATACGCTAAACCATATTAGCTTGCAGTATATGCAACACTATTCTTGGATTGTGTTACACACAATTTCTAGTTTGTTTGATAGAAGTATTCTACACAACATTAGGTATAGATTTTGTTTAATTTATAAATGAAATAAGTTTTTATTATGTTATACGTAACACCAAACAGAGATTTCACTACACACAACCCTAACTTGGCTTGCATTACACACAATCAAGACCTTCTTCGTTAGCGTGTGTAGTACGCAATACAAAATTTCACTAAATGAGATATTATTTTAATATTATTATGAACAAGTCATTATGAATAGTAATACACACTTTTTGAAACATTATAAATTTTATAATTAAAATTGGACTACATTTTTGGATTCAGAATATTGAAATTAGCCTCAGGTGATTTTTTTGGTATTTTTCTGAAAACAGTCAAATTTTTATGAATAATGAAAACATTGGGTTACTATTTAAAAACCGACTTTTTATTTATATAATTATTTATTTTATTTAAATTTATTTTAGGTCAAAATTGATAAATAATACCTCTATATGTTCAATCTAAATCATTTTAATAATTTTAGAATAATTTTAGATATATAAAATTTTATTTAACTTTTCACCGTCTTTTATCCACCTCCTAGGAGAATTTGAAAATCTACATAAAAAATTAATGTACGACATCTATGGCTGGAATTTCAAAAATACGAGAGACAAGGTTAATATCGATAAATAAAATGTGGTTCAATAAGATAAAAATAATTTTTGTTGAATAGGAACATTTTACTTTTATTTACCACGGTTAAAAGTAAATAGAGTAATTAATGGGAAAAATGATATTATTATTACCCTAACACATGTCCTAATTATATTGGATAAGTATAATTTGACCAAAATCAACATTAGGATTAAAATATTACCCTTTAGGTCTACATAGATTAGATTAGGACACTTATTATTATTTTTTTTAAAAAAGAGTTAAAATGCTTAAAATCAATTTTTAATAAATAAAACATTTTTAATATAGGGTTATACATAAGATAAATTACAATATAAATATTAATTATATCGATAAAAATATTTCTTACATAATATTATTTCATTTATAAATTTTATACATTAAATAATTTAATTTATTTATGACACAATGATGATGCAGTAATTACCTTATTAATGAAATATTAACATAATTGATGTTATAAATACCCAAATAAATATAATTTGAGACATTTTATGTATTTCAATAATTTTATAGTGTAATATGACGTGTTTTTATTGATTCCATTAATTTTATTAGAACTAATAATGTTGTTATGATTTTCGAAAAAATCAATTACCAAATAGTGTCAATATTGACAAAAAATAGTTTTTTGACAAATATTATATTATTAATTGTTATTATATTCCTAAAAATATAAGGTTCGGTCAAATGACTTAGATAAGGTTATATGTAGTAATAATTAACCACTTGGGGTTCGTTTTTCTTATTATTGTATGTTTATTTACAATATAGTGTTAGAAAACAAGATGACACGGTAAAAGTTAAATTATTTAACTTAGAGTTAAATACAAATGATAATGTTAAAATAGTAACCTAAACTTGTCTAAAACATTTTTTTTGAGATTATATCGACCCATACCCACATTATCTTCGAAATAAATCAATTTGTAGCTATTATAAACCAAATATGACTTTATTATAAAATAATATTTTATGTTTTTCCAAAGGTGCCCCTCTCCTCCCTTATAAAAAGGGCACCCCTTCCCTCTTCTCATCACTCCCTTTTGAGCATTGAAACTTGGAAAAACCATGAAAATTACTCTTATCATACTTTCAAGTTATATCATACAGGTTCTGGTCTTCTAAAAATACCGACTCTAGTGCCTTAAGAAGAAGTCTAATGGAGCTGCGTCAAGGAAGAGGTAATCTCTTCTACCGATTCATTCAAGTTTTCTTTCTTATTAAACTTATTATTATTTAGTTGTTTTATTATAAAGTAATAAAATAAGTATCAATAATATAATGATAAGTTATTATAAATATGAAACAACCCCATTTCACCTTTTATCCATCCTACGGAAAATGAAATCACCACGCGTGCGTACGTACAGAATACCATCTCCACGCCGTGGTGTAATCAGGTTTTCCACCACCACATTACATGGATGGGTATAATGGTGTAAATAATAACTATATATTGTTATTATAATATCATAATTATTGTGAGGTATTATATTATCCACTCCATTTCCATTCATTAATTACGGGAATGATATCATCGCTCGTGCGTACGTACGGATTACCGTCTCCACGACACGGTGAGATTAATTCTCCATGTTAACAAATCAAGAATGATTATAAAGTATATATAATGAATAATAATGAAATATATGACTTAATTAAGCTAATTAATATATATATATATATATATATATGTTATCTACTTACTTCCATTCAAGTCAATATGGAATGGAAAATAGCGTTCATGCGTACGCACGACCTACCATCTCCATGAATGATGTATTTCATTTCATTAATCTATCTATTATATATATATATTGAATATATATGATATATAAATAATGATTTAAATTATTTGAGTAATTAAATCATGATATAAGTAATGATAATATCAAGAACAACAAGTCCAAACAAGTACGATAAATAAAACGATTTTACCCAAAACGATGCTTTAATATGGAGTTAACAAAAGAATGGGTAATATAAAGTCATAAGTGAACCATATATGATATAATAACAATGAATATGATTTTGTAATAAGTAAATTACATTATTTAAATCATTATACATGAGGTTCGGATACGTACGAAGCATATCAGACCTTAGGTAAGTGATAATTATTCCAATCTCAATCTTATCCGAGATTGTTTATTCTTAAGTATTTACTAGGGTTATGTTTATAATCCATGTCCATGTTTTCTAAAAATGATTTCATAAATTTTTTAGTATTCTTCCATGTATGCTTAAATTCATTTATACCATTTTATGACTTTACCTCAAGGTTTTGAAGGAATCTTTCTTTTGTTTACCATACGAGGTACTTTTTGACTTTTCTGAGAAAAGTACGAGGTGAATATTTTTTAAAACATATACGGCATGAACAGATTTTTACGCTTTAATAAATCCTTATTTTAAAGAATCTTACTATACCATATTTCGTGAATATTTTCAATAAAATATTTTTTATTAAAAATTTCATGGCATTTTTAAAAAAAAATTATTTTGAAGAAGAATGGGTATTTTATCTAAGAATTAATTTCAAGTGTTTTATCAAAACCATTTTCCATAAAAGATGAAATTATTTCATATGTGTATGTTTCAAGTATAATGTCTCTATGATTTACATGGTTCCAATTTTCTTATGATGAAATGATATCCATTTGTTTTATATGGATTATGTTATGATGGGATGATGTTTATGAAACACATTTTTATTCTTTGGGTTATAATGAATTGTTTATGTTTAATTTGTGGAACAAGTAAGAATGATTTTATTATGTGATGGCTGGGACCTATAACTCCCTCCAACTCATTGGGTAATGATTTATGTTTCATTAGATAGACATGGCTGGAATGGTAAGTTAATTTGATTCAGTGATACAGGACTAGAACAAGGAGTGGACTTGATTCAGAAAGGAACTTTTTCCACTAAGAAGGTCTTGGCAGCAATGCCTAGGATACTATGGAAATCATAAAATGAGTTTAATGTTTTCCACAATTACATGTTTTATTCTCATGCTATTTTATTATGATTGATGTATCTATGCCTCACATACTGCTATTTTTTATGTCATTACTCATGATTTTGATGTTTAAACATTATGTTCATGTTTTTAAGTGAAAATTTATATGGTTTGTTTTATTCTCTCCATGATTACCCTTACTGATCATTTGAGATCACCCTTTATATGTTTTCTTTTCCCCAGGATAAAAAGAAAGGTTTTAGGTAATAAAACCAAAGGGGAAGATCTTTATGGGAGATATTGAAGGTCTTTCACAATGATTTGAAGATTTTGTTCTAAGTTTCCAAAGACACAAAACTATTATGGTCCTTGAGTGTTGGTTCTTTTTATGTTTTAAGTATTCCACAAAAGTAATGTAATGTCAATATAATTCAAGCTTTGGGTCTCTATAGTTGGTATCCGAGGTTCGTTTTAGTTAACCTATGGAAACTAGGATGCGAAAACTTTAGTGAGATCCCAAGAGATATTTCTATGGTATGATTCGGGATGTCCATAAGGTTAAGTATAAGTATAGGTTATAGTTATAGAATTACGGTAAAAATCATAGAATTATCCCTATGATGTTATATATTGAAGGTACTCCACCTTTATTATGTTTTTTCCCTAGCATGATTTCTGCCTCTCACACTATTCTTTTAGGGTTTTATCCGATGGCTAGAACCCAAAGGAACCGTGTTGATCAATGTAATTGAAAATGCAATTATTTTCCACTTGAACAATAAAATGTGATGAGAGATAGAGTGAAAAATATTATTGCTATACTTACAAAAGCTATGAATCCTTCTGGATTTCCAAATGATCAGATAAAAGAACAATATTCTATTGAGTCCATCATGAGGAAACGTCCACCTTCTTTCAATGGGTCTTATGATCCACTTGTTTCTGATAAACGGATCAGTATGATTGAAAAGATAGTTTTCATAATTTGTTGTTTGGAACATGATAAAGTCATTCTAGCTGTTTACTGTTTAGAAGGTGAAGCAGACCAGTGGTGGACACTATTTAAGAATTAAAGTCCCCAAGATAAAATTTATTCAATGGAATGGGACGAGTTCAAGAACATGTTTTTAAGTATTAAGCAGAAGGATGATGAATCTATTGGTATATTCGAAGTTAATTTTACTGGACTTTTAAGGTATGCATATGGTTTTATCATCCAACCTGATATTAATGTTGATCAATTTTTTGGTGGCATAAAACCAAGTATTCGAAGGGCATTAGATATAAGAGACTTCAGTAGCTATGAAAAAATTGTGCGTTGTGCTATCATGGTAGAACTATATGTTGTGGTAACATATCCATCTCATGGTTTTGACAAGAAATGAAATATGGAGTTCAAGGAAAAACCTCAGAACAATTGTGAAAAGAAGGTGACTGTTTCCTTATGCTCAAAGTGTGGAAAGAAGCATAGTGGAGATTGTCTAAAAGGTAATAGAAAATTTTTTAAGTGTGTAATATAAAGTCATTAAGCAGCTAAGTGCCGAATTAATTGGAATTTTTTTTTTAATGACGTGAATACAGAAAATAATATAGATATTTCTCCACCAACACTTCAATATTTCAAGTACAAGGAAATGGTGCATTATGCCAATCAATGCCCTAATCCAAGGGTTAATGATGATCAACATGAGAAACCTATTAAGGATAAGGATAAAGGGAAGTCACATGTGATCATTATTTGTGATGTTGTGTATGACAATGAATTTGTTTAATGATTAAGTGTTTATGTAATGGGATTTCAAAATAGTATTATGGAATCTCATTTACGGCATCGTGGAATTTTGGAATATCTATGTATTGGTTTTCAATAATTATATAGTACTGGTAACAGTGGAAATTTATTGAAATATTTTTGGAAAGTATATGATATGCTCATAATGATGGGATAAAGATAAAATGAAATTTTTATAATATTCAAGTGATCATTACTGATATAATGATGAAGTGATATCATGGTTTTATTATATAGAAATTTTGGGATTTTGGTATGTGGAATGAGTTATCTTTTGACAGCATTCCGGTTTTTTCTTTGGTTCTATGGTAATTCATGTTTCAAAATAATATATGATTAAGGTATTCACATGTTCGGAATATAACCAAAAAGATATATCTTATGTTATATGGGGGATAAATGATGGTATTAATGTGCTGTTATGTGACCTTTCAAGTAACAATTTTCTTTATACTATGAGATTGGGCATATGTATTTTAGATAATCCAAAAGATTAGAATAGATTATGTTGGACATAAGATATTACTATTTAAGGATATAACATGTTTTTCGATATTATTTCTTGAATGTTATAATAGTATAGTTTTAGAAAAAGACAACCCATAGGACGAGCGTCAACCCATCGCGTCGGACAAGGCTATAGAATCGAACCCACAACTGAAGTGTGACAGGCCTTTATCACATACCACCAGCCAACAGGAAGTCCCTGGTTAGTAGAAACTAGTTTTATTATGTTATGTGGTATGATATATGAAGTATAAGTCTATTTTTGGAATCATATACAATTTACCTCACCATAAATGGACTTATATATATTTGATAACTTTTTCAAACCTAATGTTTGAGACAGACGCAATGAACTATCATTCAATCGCATGATCTGCTAACACATCACGAAAGACAAATTCAACATTGTTTCTTTAATAGATGAATAGGAAATTGTTCAAGGAACAAGCAACAAGGATATTGTAGCAAAATCATGTAAGTATTTAATCTAATTCAAAATTTTCAACTTTTGGGAAATGATATTGAAAACCAAAAATGTTTTCATAGTTCTCTTATATCTGATGAATCATATGGTACATTAGATCATCACAAATTTATGACTTTGTGATTTTTTCCCTTTTTATAGCCATGTCCTCTACCACTCTCCTTCAAAACATGATGGTTAGATTTCTCTTCCATATCCATATTTTCACCTATGTTATCCTATGTGGAAACCCAGTGATTAGTTAATTTGGGTAACTATTAATTTTCATACATTAGTTAATTAGGATATGTTTTGGTATTCTTTTTTACGATGTGGGTTTCTATGAATGAAACATTCAAGTAGTAGACCATTTATAACCCTGACGAATTTCGAGCGCAAAATTCATTTTAAGCGGGGTTGAATGTAACACCCTGAGATTTTATGAGAAGTAATATTTTAAATTTATTTGATGTCTTGTGTTGTATGCTACACCATGATTATCTTGCGCTATACACAACACCGTAATAGCTTGCAGTATATGCAACACTATTCTTGGATCATGTTACACACAATTTGAAGTTCGTTTGATAGATGTTATTCTACGCAACATTAATTATAGATTTTTTTTAATTTATACATTAAATAAGTTATTATTATGTTATATTGAACACCAAAAGGAGCTTTCACTACACACAACCCTGAGTTGGCTTGCATTACTCGCAATCAACACATTCTTCGATAGCATGTGTATTATGAAATACCATGTTTCACTAAACAAGATATTATTATAATATTATTATGAACTAGTCATTATGAATTGTAATACCAACCTTTTGAAATTTTATAAATTTTATCATTCAAAATGGACTTCATTTTTGGATTATGAATATCGAAATTATCCTAGGGTGATTTTTTGGAATTTTTCTGAAAACTTTCAATTTTGGATGAATAGTGAAAACACTTGGTTACTATTTAAAAACTGACTTTTTATTTAAATAAATATTTATTTTATTTAAATTTATTTTAGGTCAAAATTTATACATAATACCTATATATGTTGAATTTAATTTATTTGAGTCATTTTAGAATAATTTTAGATATATAAAAAATTTATTTAACTTTTCACCCTCTTTTACCCACCTCATAAGAGAATTTGAAAATCTACATAAAAAATAATATTACCACTTCTGTGAGTATAATTTTGAAAATACAAGAGACATGGTTAATTTCAAGGAGAAAAAAGTTGTTCAATAGATAAAAATAATTTTTGGTGAATAGAAACTTTTTACTTTTATTTACCACGGTTAAAAGTAAATAGGGTAATTAAGGGTAAAAATGATTTTATTATTACACTATCACATGTCCTAATTCTATTTGATAAGTATAATTTGACCAAAAACAACCGTTGGAATAAAATATTACCCTTTGGATCTAGTTGGATTAGAATAGGACACTTTTTATAATTTTATTTAAAGAAGAGTTAAAACATTTTAAATCAAAGTTTAATAACTAAAACATTTTTAATATAGGGTTATACAGAAGATAAATTCTACTATAAATATTCACTATAAATATAAAAATATTTCCTACATAATGGTTATTTATTTATAATTTTTATACATTAAATTATTTAATTTATTAATGACACAATGATGATGCAGTAATTATATTATTAATGAAATATTAACATAATTGATGTTATAAATACCCAAATAAATATAATTTGAGACTTTTTATGAATTCCAATAATTTTATAGGGTAATATGACGAGTTAGTATTGATTAAATTATCTTTATTTGAACTAATCATGTTGTTACACTTTTTGAAAAAATCAATTACCAAATAGTGTCAAAATTGAAATAAAATAGTTTTTTAAACAAATATTATATTATTAATTTTTATTATATTACTAAAAATATATGTATAAGACAAATGGCTTATATAAGTATATATATATTAATATTGAACCACTTGGGGTTCGTTTGTCTTGTTATAGTTTGTTTATTAACCATATTGTGAAAGAAAAAAAGAAGACATGTTAAAAGATAAATTATTTAACTTAGAGTTAAATCTAAATGATAAGGTTAAAATAGTAACCTAAACATGTCTAAAACCTATTGGATGAGTATATTTCGACCCATCCACAATTTATCTTCGAATTAAATCAATTTGGAGCTATTATAAACTGAATATGACTTTATTATAAAATAATATTTGATGTTTTTCCAAAGGTTCCCCTCTCCTTCCTTATAAAAGGCCACCCCTTTCCTCTTCTCTTCACACCCTATTAAGCCTTGAAGCTCTTCCAATCCCTTCTAATTACTCTTCTAAAACCTTATAATTATATCATAGAGGTTCTGGTCTTCTCATAAGACCAACTCTAGTTCCCTAAGAAGAAGTTTAAAGGAGGTGCAACGAGGAAGAGGTAATCTCCTCTACTGATTCTTTCATGTTTTCTTTCTTCTTCAACTTCTTATTATTTAGTTGTTTTATTATAATGTAATAACATCAGTAAGACTAATATACTGATATTTTATTATAAATATGAAACAACCCCATTTCACATTTATCCATCCTACGGAAAATGAAATCACCGCACGTGAATACATACGGAATACCGCGTCCACGCCGTGGTGTAATCGGGTTTTCCGCCACCACCTTACATGGATGGGTATAATGGTGTAAATAATTACTATATATGGTTATTATAGCATCATGCCGATTCTGAGGTATTATATCATCCACTCCAATTCCATTCATTAATTATGGGAACAATATCATCTCTCATGCGTACGTACGGATTACCGTCTCCACGACGCGATGAGATTCATTCTCCATGTTAACAATTCAAAAATGATTACAAGGTTTATATATTGATTAATAATGAAATATATGACATAATGAATCTACTGAATATATATATATATATGACATATTCTTTCTTCCATTCATGTCAATAAGGAATGGAAAACAGCGTTCATGCGTACGTACGACCTATCGTCTCCATGAACGGCGTATTTAATTTCATTCATCAATCTATTATATATATATATATACTGAATATATATGATATATAAATAATTAATTAAATTCTATAAGTAAGTAAATCATGATATACTTAATGATAATATCAATAATAACAAATCCAAAAAAGTACGATAAATAAAATAGTTTTATTTTAAATGATGCTTTAACATTGAATTTACAAACGAATGGGTAATATAAAGTCATAACTGAACCATATATGATATAATAACAATGAATGTGATTCTTTAATATGTAAATGAAATTATTTAAATCATTATACATGAGGTTCAGATACGTATGAAGCATATCGAACCTAAGGTAAGAGATAATTATTTCAATCTCATTCTTATCCGGGATTGTTTATTCATAAGTATTTACTCGGGTTATGTTTATCATCAATGTCCATGTATTCTAAAAATGCTTTCATTAAATTTTTAGTATTCTTCCATGTAACTTTAAAGTAATTTTTACCATTTTATGACTTTAACACATGGTTTCGAAGGAATCATTCTTTTATTTACCATACGAGGTGCTTTTTGACATTTCCAACAAATGTAAGAGGAAAATGTTTTTTTAATCATATAAGGCATGAAAAGATTTTTACGGTTTCATAACATCAAATTTTCAAAAAGCATACCATAAAAGATTTCATGACTATTTTTAACAAATTCATTTTCATTTAAAATGTCATGGCATTTTGTAAAAAGAAAATTATTTTTAAGAAGAAAGGATATTTTCATCAAGAAATCATTTCAAGTTTTTTATCAAACCCATTTTCCATCCATGATGACAATATTTAATATGTGTATGTTTAATGTATAATTTCTCGATTATTTACATGGTTCCACATTTCTTATGATGAAATGATATCCATTTGGGTTTTATGGATTATGTTATGATTGGATGATTTTTATGAAACCCATTTTTATTCTTTGGGTTCTGATTAATGGTTTATGTTTAATTTGTGGCACAAGTAAGAATAATTTCATTATGAGATGGGTGGGACCTATATCTCCCTGCAATGCATTGGGTAAATATTTTTATCTCATGAGATAGACATGGCTAGAATGGTAAGTTAATTCGGTTCAGTGATACTGGACAAGAATGAGGAGTGAACTCGATTCAGAAAGGGACTTTGTCCAATAAGATGGTCTTAGCAGCAATTCCTAGGCTTGTATGTAAATCAAAAAATGTGCTTAATGGTTTCCAAAAATACATGTTTTATTTCCATTTTATTTTATTATTATTGATGTGTCTATGCCTCATGTACTGCTATATTTTATGTCATTTCTCAAGATTTTGATGTTTAAACATTATGTTCATGTTTTTAAGTACAAATGTATATTGATTGTTTTATTCTCTCCCTGGTTAACCTTAATGAGAATTTGAGTTCACCCTTTATATGTTTTCATTTCCCCAGAATATAAAGGAATGTTTTAGGTAAGAAAACCAATTTGGATGATCTTTATGGGAGATGATGAAGATCTTTCACAATGATTAGAAGATTTTGTCCTGAGTTTCCAAAGACACTAAACTATTACGGTCCTTGAGTATTGGTTCTTGTTATGTATTATGTATTCCGAAAAAGTAATGTAATGTCTATGTAGGTCATGTGTTGGGTCTCTACAGTGATGAGAACTCCAAACATAAAAAATCCATAAAACGTATCTACATCGTATGAACCCTACATGGATCTACTTTTGTGTGTTATACTAGCCTACCAGCCAATTCAACCACCGGCTAAGAAGATGTCCAATGAAATTTTCAATTCCAGTTAAGTTCAATGCTACACAAGACAACTGTCAGTGAACTCATGAACTACATATTGTGAGATAAATAAAGAGTCTTAGACTTCTTTTCCAGATGGAAGGGCCTGACATATTCTCCGAACCCGATACTACCCCTTGATGAGATGCTCTCCATGTGCATTGATAACCTTTGGGATGAAATGTGATCACTGTCCATCCAAGTAAATTAAAACTGTGGGTTTAGATAATTATCTTTCATTGCTAAAAGGATAAAAAACTCATTGGAGTATACCAAACATAAGTCCCAAATGGCCCCATCAGCACCTAGAAAATAAATGGGATAATTTGAAGTGCCTTATGTCATGGTTAAGGCACCCCCAGTACCAGCTCTAGTTGCGAGGCCCCCACCGAACCATGCAGGACCACATGGAGACCCACAACAACCCCCTCCTTGATAATAGAAGTGATAGGGTGATAAATGAAATTAGTTTGAATAAAAAATAAATAATGTTTACTCATTCTAAGACAAAAAAAGTCTGCGGATATTTCATAGTAGCCATGAATTTAAATCTACTATAGCTACCAGATCCAAAGAGAGCTGATGAAGTGGGTCTCTAAAACCATCCAAATTATTGTCTGTATCATCGAATACTAAGACACACCATCCATTAATGCTATTTTTTCATAGATCTCTTGTAAAAGATAGTGGATTTCGGGAAAGTCGTGATGCCCCCCCCCCACAAGCCCAAGTGGTGTGTCTTTTCAACTCAGACTCAATAGCGGAAGAGGGATGGAAAACTATCTCTAGTGGGGAGGATACAATTTTTGACAATTGGATTACCTGAAGGACGATTCGTTGACTTCATGGCATATTCCAGGTGTAGTATAAACAACCCGTTGAGCACCCTAATGCTCCTAATATAGAACAACCATTCTACTCAGCCACGCGGTACACTATAGGATAGAAGGGAAGAATTAAAGAGTAGAAAGATGAGCCGACACCAAAGACGAAGTTAGTGTTGACACTTTCAGACATCATGCTAGTAGTCTTTGTATAGTTTTCACCACACCGCTAAATGGTATAGCAGGCACCACCCCAACAAACAACATCGTTAGAAGGAGACAATCAAATATAAACAATGTCAGATCAATAATTGATCTGTGACTCCATTAATGACAATAACTTTATGGACTACTTCTGTAATGAAGACTATGGCCACAAACCCAAATTCCCCACACCCAAAAGGAAAGTTGGGGGGAAGAGGCCATCGAGGCTAGAGGTTTCTTGGATAGCCTGAACATGGAAGGAGTCAAAATCCCTGCCACACCCCAATTCAAACTATTTATATCATAGAAACTCACAGAAGGACCATCGGAAAGACATAACAAGAACTAGAATGATCTTTTTCCCCTGTCGGATGAAATCCATGATCAGTTATCTTCGAATATCCTTTAGGGGAAGAAAAAATACCAATCCATACAAGGTATATTGGTTGACCAGTTTAGCCAAATGTGGATAGGACTACTGCAGTTTTGGCCCCTATTAAAGTGGATAAACCATATATGTCCAAAGCTAAAACCCATAAAGCATCTGTGAAAGAGCAACCCCAAGCTGGGAAGCCCCGACCTTTTGATTAATAGTATGATATTATAAAGTAGTTGTCTTCAGTGCCAGTAAATATATCAATCATGATTGTGTTGAGCATGTCCATGGATCTTAGTGAGGCACTCGCCAAATTCTTTCTAATCCCCCAGGTGTTCGAGGCAGATGTCGAAGCAGTCCATGTATACCTAATGGAGACTTTTCTTGTTGAATTTCACCCCATCATATCTTTCACAGACAGGTATGATGACTCCATTGTGTAAGGGAACATTAAACACTTATATATGTCTGACATGATAAATGGAATTGATGTTTAGAGGATCATTATAGACAATGGATATGGAGTTATCCATCTCCCACTGTGAATGTTTCATCTACTAGGTCTTTATGAAGACTACTTGATACCCTACAAAACAAATTTGACGAGATATTACAAAAGTGAGTAGAAACCATTGGGATGAATCAAGATAAAAACATGGCTCATAGATCTCATATATTATTCTGAGTACCTAATGGTGTGAAAAATTATGTCCTTTAGAATCCTGTTAGGGATTAATAGGATTCATCAAATGAAACAATTATGTCCTCATACCATTAGTGAATAATATATTGCGCAAATGGAAAAAACAGGACAGTGTGTGCTGATAAATCTTCATTTGAGTCCTGTGAGTCACATTATATCGATGCCAGGTTTTATGAATCAGAATAATAACATATTTCTTCCAATGACATTTATTAGATAGATACACCAAATGGATTGTAAATGGATCCCACCAAACCCCTACAGAAACATGGGGAAGAGTATGTACTACAAATCAACCAATTTGAATGCATAAATGCATGTCCAGGTGCAGGCTTTGTAGTCTACATGGACTCTATTTTGACCACCAATCCCAAGGACCAATAAGAGTTGGATAACTCCCAGAATGATAGGAATATCCCAATCAATTATTCTCTTGGCCCATCATTAGGACATTATACTACCCTTTCCTCACTAACTATGGAAAAAATAATTTCTCTTCAAACATCGGAGAATTCATCTTAAAAATATTGCATCCATCAGAAGAGGAAAATGATGATGTTTTTGAAGAAGAAGAAAAAAAAGAAGACCTAAAAGATTACCCTCCTCCATTTGAAGAATGTGTCTTCACCACAATCATTGAACATAAGGAAATAAACATTGGCACCAAAAATGAATTGCAACCCACTTTGATTAGCATTGCCATGCCTGTTGAGGAATAAGAGGAATACTCCTCCTTCCTAAATAATAATAAAGATTTGTTTTGATGGAATTACCGTGAAATTACATGCCTCAATTCTAAGGTCTCCACCCATCACTAGGGTTTATAATATGTTCACTACGACTATAATCAGAAAGCCATAAGGATCCACCCAATGCATGTTTCCAAAATAGAGGCTGAATATGACAAGATGATCAAAACAAACTTCATACATGAGGTCCAATATTTGACATGGATGTAAAATATAGTTCCATTATAAATAAAGAATGGACATATTAGAATCTACATTGACATTAGGGACCATAATTTTCATTTCCCAAAAGATGACTTCCTCATCCCAATCACAGAACTGTTGATCGATGTGACAGCTGAATACGAATCCCTCTCTTTCATTGATGGATATTATAGATACAATCAAATCAATATGGCCCATGGAGATGAACAAGATACTAATTTTTATCACCCCTCAATGAATGCTCTATTATATTGTTATTACCTTTGGTCTAAATAATGTCGGTGCCACATATCACCATGCCATGCATCCCATTTTCAAGCCCTTCATGGGAAAATTCATTGATTGTTATGTCAATGACCTGATGGTTAAATCATGAAAAACATATATCCACCTAGATAATCGTTGAACTATCTTCAAAAAATTATGACAACATAGATTAATTATGAATCCCCTTAAATGTGCCTTTGGATATACCTCGGGAAAATTCATCGGCTTCATCTTATGCCATCGTGGCATCGATGTTTACCATTAGAAGACAAAATACATCCTTGGAATATCCCCACCTCGCAACCCCACCACGTTGAGAGGTCTCTAGGGGAACCACACCTACATTATATGCCTTATAGACAACCTAGAAGGTAAATGTTTACATTTCAACCGTCCCATGAAGAAAAGAGTTATATATGAATGGGATACCGATTACCGAGAAGCATTTTAAAATCATAAATGATATCTCATATGGCCATCGGTGCTCATGATGCTATTGTAGGGGATACCACTCATTTTATACATAACTTCCTTGGAATAGTCATTAGGGACCTTCCACATGTAGAAGAACAATGTCGGGAGTTAGAAAAACCTCTATTACCACAACCAGAAAAATATCAAAGTCTAAATCCAGAATTCAAAAATTGTAAATAACTACCTTTCCATAATCTTCTTAGTTTAAGAGCTTACGCATTACCTAGATCACCATAAGGTCAACCTAGCCTCCTAATATTACCAGCCAAAATATATCATCATCCATCCTAGGATAAATGGGAACATATCATAATGGGTGTCATCCTAGAATATATTGACATATGGTACATTCTTCAAAAGGCCGACCAAGGTCATGCATTTGTAGAATTCCTTGTCGAGCACCCCTCAGAAGAAAAAAAACTGTTGCATACCGAAATTCCGGAGAAATAAGTGTTTTCCATTCCGGAGGACCCCTAGACTTGAGAATTATAATTCGATGGTGTTTCCTAAAACCCAAAATTAAAAGGGATGAAGGATATCAAACTCAAAAAAGTAGGGCTGGGAGTCATACTCACATCTCCTGAAAAGTCCTTATTCTCTAACGTTTTCTTACTTTCAAAATCGTGTACAAAAAATGAAGGGGAGTACCAGGACCTCATTGAAGGACTATAATTGGTACTCCAGGTGCATGCCAAACACCTAAAAATAATGTGTGATTTGGAGATAGTCATCAAATAGGTCAATGGTGACTATGCTATAAATAAAAAAGTATTTTTTCCCTTGGTGAACCATATTCATGAACTGATTGTAGAATTCCCATCAGAACCAACATTGACTTGTGTCCCCTAGTAACAAAATGCTCAACATGAATCTTTGGAAAATGTAACCATATCCTTGGTCGATCATGATCAGGATAAAACAATTATTAGAATTGCTCACTGAAAAATGGTCTTTCTATTCATCCAGAGAAATATGGAGGAAATGGATGAAATTAGACATGAACCTGAGCATTATGGTCATACCAGCATTTGGATGTCTCTGATTGAAAATTACCTTTAGAATGCGAAACTACCACTAGATAGGGTTGAAAGGGAGAAGGTCCGAATATGGGTAGTCAATTTTTTCCTGTACAAAGTGGTAAACCATGAAAAGGTTCTCTACAAATGAGGCCATTATGGAGTCCTTCTCAGGTGAATTTATCGAGAAGAGATTGCATCCATCAAGAAATAAGTGCATGTTGGAGATTATTGAGTGCACTAGTAAGCAACCAAGCTCTCTCACCAAATCCAAAGTCTTGGGTATTACTAGCCTAGTATGATATATGATTGTCCCACTTTCACCAAGATGTGACATTACATTCAATTTCATGCAAATTTCTTACATCCCCTCCAGAGTTACTTTATACAAATACGTACTTCTGGCCATTCACCGCCTGGGGGATGGATATTGTGGGACGATATCCTCCCTCTACAGCCGGACTCTTGAAATTCATACTCATAGCGGCTTCCTTCTTTTACAAATTGGAAAAATCCATACTACTTAAATAAGCCATGGAAAAAAACATCGTCAGCTTTGTGATGTCTAACATAATCTCCAAATTCGGTTTCCCTCATACATTACTAATGGAAAACAACACCAACTTCTACTCTGTTGAGGTGGACACGTTATACCTGTAGTATGGAATTAATGCCAAATTTTTTTCCTATTACAATGTGAAAACCAATAGGAATATGGAAGCTTTCAACAATTCTATGTCCATCATACATAAAAATATGGTTGATAATGAAAAGAAATCATATCCGGACAAGCTCTTTCATGCTTTATGGGCTTACTGGACCACGACCCGTACAACAACCAAGTTAACCCTGTACATACTAGTATATTGGGAAAAATCGGTTTTTCCTATCGAAATCCATGTGACATCACTTTTTGTGGCCATTTGTGATCAACTATCAATGGAAGAGAAACCCAAAATATGGTTTGACATTTTAGAGAAGAAAACAAAAAAAGGCGTTCACTCTGCATCATTTTGTAATCTACTAAAATAAGATTGCGTGATCCTTCAACAAAATGGTTACCCATCAATAATTCCCCAAATGAGAAATGGTGTTAGTCCTCAGAACCCAGATGATTCTTAGGAAGATTCCTCTAAATCTTGAACCAATGTGACAAGGACAATATGTCATACATAGGGTCTATTCTAATAGACCATACACTCTGATATCAATGGAGTAATATCTCATCACGGCTCCTATAAATGCGATGTTCTTGAAGAAAAAATTTGCATAATAAAAAATAAATATAGGGTCCGAACTCTATGTACTTAAACTATGAGTAATGTAAAAACACCATAATTCCATAGTCTGAGCAGTATGACCCTAAACTATGAATAAAAATGACTCCAATGTTATGGTCCATGCTCTATGACCCAAAATTATGACTAAAATTTCTTCCTATATTGTGTTCCATGCTCTATGACCCGAAACAATGAGTTAACATATCTAGATTCCTTGATCCAAACTCTATGGTCTTAAAATATGAGTTAACATCCTTTCCAATTAACATTAAACTACATGGAACTGAACCCTGAAACATGACATTAAACTGCGACTCAAGTCCTTGTCAAAAGAATTTAAACTACATGACACAAAATGTTATAATCGCATGATATTAAACTATGTGATCTCTCACAAACCTACATATGACTTGATACCTTCCCTCACAAGATAGGTAGTGATGTCGCGATCCTCGATCATGGCCTAACCCCTCAAAAAAATACCTTCATCCCACCCACTTTCTACCCACATTTGTAATGGAAACCCTTATCACTCCTTGTTTATCAAATCAAGTATAAATACCTCAAGATTAGGATTAGTGGTAGGGATTAGCTTACGAAATCCAGTTATAATGTAACATGGTAGACATGGAAACCATGATGGATTGAAAAAATGCTCTTACCCCTTGGATCGAGCAAAATCAGTACTGGAAACTTACATAACTATGGATGTCTTGATTCCTGCACTCGCAGGATACGTAGTGATGCCTCAATCCTCAATCCTGTCCCAAACCCACCAGGAATGAAATAGAAAATTCCCACATCATATTTTATACCTCCCTGAACATGTGAAAGAGACCCTATGACCACTCCTTGTTTCTCAAATTGATTATAACTCAAGCGATATTTGGATCAGTGGTGATGATTCTCTAATGAAAATAAATTATAGGGGAATATGGTAGGCTCAACACCCATATCAAGTGAAACCAAAATACCCCCACATGTCCACACACATAGACTGAGCCAAATCGTTATGGAGAAATTTTAAAACTACATGTGTCTTGATGTTTTCCCTCGCAGGATACATAGTACAACCTCGATATTTGATCCCTGCCCAGCCATCATCATCATAAAAATCACATCAAGTGTCTCTATACATCGAGAAAAATTTTATAGAGAACAATCAGAACTACACATGACATGATTCCTACCCTCGTAGAATATGTAATGATGCCCAGATTTGGAATCCCAGCCTAGAAACTAACAAAAAATGCACATTTTTCCCATATGTAGGCCATACTTGTATGAGTATTCCATAAAAGTTCCTATCACATGACAATAAACAGTGGAATTATTCAATATTTATGTGTGTCCTAGTCCTCGATATTGTGATATTTCACACATTCCAATTAGTCACGAGAATTAAAAAGATCTTGCTTCCCCCTATACATATCAGTTAGAACTATATGTAAGATCCAAGTAGTTCAAAGTTAATCATTGTCAAGGTATTCCCAAGTTCCTAGGAACATCTTTCTCATATGTCAGACTCCATGCCTCCAGAAAAAATGGATCCCCATAATCATGAAAGGCCATCTAAGATGGAATTCCATTGTTCTGTAGACACCTTTCCTTGATTATGTATTTCATACCCTAGTGTCTCTGCATATGTTTCCCACAAAAATGGTCATCATCCCAATGAAAATTCATCCCCATGATAATCCTATCTTATTTGAGTATGACCAATGGCTTCCAAACCCCACGTCATCCATCCTAATTCAAGTTTCCACCCAGAATATGGTATACACCGTCTATCATCACTCAAGTCTAAGGAATGTTGAAACATCCAGATTACGATTAAACAAAAACTATTGATGATATTTATGAAATTATAATCTTCCTCACCGAATGAAATGAAACTATATTCCCAAAATCTTTCTCACTGTATGGCTCTAAACTACATAGCCTTACCTCCACACTGTATGACGTTAAACTGCAATGCCAAATTCGTCATTGTTGTATGATGGGAAACTACATAACAACGGTTTAAGGAAAATTATACCCTATAATGATTATTTTCATATTTATAAGCAATGACACATAATCCTAATAATAATTTATTTCTCACACCAAGCATTGATCATGCGAGTATATGAATTTTCGTAAGAGATACAATGTGGAATTATGGAAAAGATGCCTAGGAATTCGGTGTTAGCAGCATGACCCTAGGAATTTCACGGTTCCCTCTCTCAAGAGGAACCCCATGTCATGTCCATGTGATGATAAATAACCAGGTATCCCAAAGAGGGAATGAATGTCTCATCCTGTGTACGGGTGAGATCTACGTAAGGGACACCCAATTCCATGAGTAAATCACCACCCAAATGTCCCCAACATGTCTTGATACACTCCAGTCATATTTACAACTCCATGATATAATTAATCATGAGTCTTTATATCTTTCTGAGGCCATCTAGGATAGAAGGCTAGTGTTTTTCCGACACCATTTCTTGACTATGAATATCATGACCCAATGGCTCTACATATGTTTCCCAAATAAATAAGCATCAATCAAATGAAAATTAATCCCCAATAGAGTCCTCTCCTATCTCAGTATGACTAATGGATCCAAAGTCTCATCTCATACCTCCTAATTATAGGTCTCTCAAAGTCATGGTTTACACATTTCTCCTTACAAAAACCCTATATATATCAGAAAATACGGTCCAGATTCACATATGGTCCCTTTTGATGATTCTAAATATATCTCATCCATATGTGTGATGTTGATTCGTATACATAAGAAGAGTTCCACAAATAATTTATAGGTTTCCTCGAAGATTCTAAATTAATATGCCCCATATTAATGCCTAGGTGCTCCCCTCATTGAATGTTACATACCGTATTCAGAAAGTACTCAATCATTAAAATCCTACCAGGCCATCAGAAATGGAAGGAAAATGTATTGTAGACACCTTTTCATAACTATGCACATTATGCCTTGGTTTCTCTACATATATCTGCCACAAAAATGGTTTCCAATAAAAGTCAAATTCATCACATGGAGAGTCTTTTCCACCTTCAATGTGCTAAAATGGCATTCATGTCTTGTCACACCCCCGGATGTGGAAAACTCCTATATGACGGCTTGTGTAACCACTTCTTCCCCAATTTCCTCTGACATTAATATGATTTCTATCTAAACTGGCCGATCAATAGCTCTCCCTCATGCATGTAAGAAATGCGCGAAACAATTTCCCACTCAAAGACAAATGAATATTCCAAATGTTTTCAGACAACACAACTCAGGCCAACCACCCATTATGGCTGCCAACATCAAAATAATTCCAAAATGTTCCAAATCAAACCAGCCCATCAAAAATGGATGGTTAGTGCCCTGAGGACACCTTTTCATGACTATACACATTATGCCCTGGTGGCTCTGCATATATTTTCCAAAAAAATTGGTCATCAATTGAAGAGAAATTAGTCACCATGAGAGTCATATTCTACCACTTTAAGCCTAAAGCAGCTCCCGATCCTCATGCATGTCCTAAATCCACAAATCAAGGGTAAAAAAATCCATAATCCATGTCTGAAGGACACAAGAACATTCTCATCTAATAGCCCCAAGTTAGGGCCCTGACCCATTATGTATGGTCAATGAGTTTTGAATGAAAACATCAGTAATATGTTTTATTGGAATTACTGTCAACTATATTCAAAAAAGACACCATACAATCAAGAGGAAAAATATAAAAAGTTAACCTCTATGAAAAAGTCAAGTATTGGTTTGTTAAAAAGGGAAACATTGAGCCATTAGAAAAGGTGTGAAGCTTGTTAGTTTGAAAAAAAATAAATGGAGGCCTCTGAAAAACCACTGTTATTTCCGCTAAGACCACATCAAGCTGGATTAGGATAAAATTAGGGTAACATGAAAAAAGGATTCAATATTTTGTGGGTTTTTTCTTGGAACCCCAAAAATAGTCGAACTACGCTCACTGGGTCCCACAACTCAGATATAAATTAGCACCTGATTCGATTATTTCAGTTTACTGAATTCATGTCATGGTTTGAAATTAATGCCTGAACTAAATTCTGATGACACTACATGAAATTTTAAATAAAGGGATTTTTAAAATCAAAATTAGTTCCATTGAGCTCAGCAAAAACTCTCCAAACTAACAAAAAAAAGGAAGATTATATATCAGTATTTGGGACTGAATTATAATAGGGGATGGTTCTCCCTTTCCAGAAGTATGGACATTGATTGTTTCGGTCCTTAAATATTCTTCTCCAAAGAAGCACTTTCCTCCTTTTTGATCTTGACGATCAGATGTACATAGTCTAGAACAACATTAATGTCCTTCCCTTTCATTCTGGACATCATCATAGTTGGCATGCAATGAGGGAAGTTGTTCCCTAAACTTTCTTGCACGGTCTTCACAATCCCACAACTCTTCCTCATGGGTCTCCACTAAATCATAGGCAATAAACTCCTCGACCATCAGATGATCAAATTCTTATGAAACATATTTGAGGTTCTCCACCTAGTGATGGGATGAATTGAACCTATCCAGCTTGTTCTCATAGGTGGAAAAGTATTCATGGGAAATGATTAATTAGTAAATAAGGAATTGTTAATGATAATAATATAATATTCTAGAACCCATTTCAGAGAATAAATGCTGAAAAATATCAGCCTCATAAGCAAAATTTTCCTCGGGTGTCTCTGCGGCAAGAGAACATAACTGGAACAATGCCTCTTTTCGTAATTCTTGTTGGCTTTCCACAACACCATTACTTTGATCCTACCCCTTCATCCACATTTTTTTAAGTAGGATTCATTATTATAAGAGTTGGGGGGGGACCTAAAGTAGGTCACTAGTGACAAGAGACTCTCTCGGCTCTTAGATGGCCCAACCACTAGACCCAAATGCGAAAGACTAACCACATCTTCTCAGATGATTAGTGATACTTGGTTTTTTCCAATTTCAATAAGTTCTTGTTTAATATCCAGAGGAGGGAAGTTGTCTGGATAACATCCCACCTAATGGGTGCTACTGATGATACCCCTCCTAGACACATTTGATGTTGGACCAAATGCCTTATTAACATAAGATTAGGTGTAGGAGGTGTATCCATCTTGGTTGTTGTAGAGACATAAGTAGAAGGCATATTTATTGCACTCTTCTTGGTGGAAAGAATGTTTCCTATTGTCGTTGGGGCATTGATGGGGTAGGATATTTTCAGGGGGTTCTGTACCCACTGAACTGGTTCTTTTAGCATCCCACCAGGGTAATAATCTTCCCATAGTTGGGAATACTCCAGTGATAGAAATGTGGTCCCCATTGTGTTAGGAATGATAATCCTTCCATAAGTACCTTTATGCATCATCATATTCCACAATTGGAAGAAATCCATGGGATGATATTATCCCATTAGTTGAACAACTAAAAGTAGCGCAGTCTGCTAATGGCATCCTAATTTCATGGATAACTTTTGGGAGAGGTATGGATCAGAAATGACTACTCTGTCAACATGAATTGTAAGCATATATTCCCAAAGTTTGATGAGGTATGATCATTCCTCCAAGGAACTGTCACATTCACCTCCCAATGACACATGAGGTGTAGGATGTAGTGAAAATGAAAAATGAGAAGTGTCTTTCAATAGCCCAACTGCATTAGTAACGCTCAGAGTACTAGGATAAATAAAATAAATGTTGAGAAGTGCATGATGAAGGTAAAAGTGTGGGCCACTTATGATATGATGGTATTCATAATAGGGGATGTGTTCTTCCATCCACCTATATAGGAATTGGAATGGTCTACTGAGACGATGTGGAGGCCTAAATTTCTGTATGTGTCCCAAAAATCATAAAGCAGGGTGAGGGTAGGAAGGTCCAAATTAATTTGTCTACCCTCCACTAGCATGGCCACCATATTCAAGGTACATTCCCAAAGCCCATTATATACATCACATGATAAGAAGATTCATCAACTTAAAAACTTGTAATAGAAACATGCCTGTCTAATTGCATGATAAATGTATGGATGAAGCTCATATCCCCATGTGGAATATCGCCCATCTTCAAGGGTATAACAATATGACCCTGGAGTTTGGGGGACTCGCGAGTGGGTGGAGTTCAACTACGGAGAGCCCTCACCTTTGGTTTGTTCGTCTGCAGGAATAAACTTAACAATGTTTAGAATGAGATGAGGGAGGAAGACTCGAGGGGAAGATCTAGTGATCTCACTACCATGACCAATATGATCCATGTCATAGGAGACATGTGATCTATGTCATTCAACATGTTACATTCTAGGACGTAGAATTCACACATTTCATCAAGGTTAGGTATTCCCCCGAGATTGTGGATATCTCATAGGCTGACCCCCAACTCCTCGTGATATAGTTGGAAGGCGTTCGTTCTTAAACAACAGTTGCTCAACAATTCCGAAAGGAATTTTCTTGGAGAAAATATTGAAAACTGGGAAAAATATTCTGCTTGGAACAAACCCACCACCTCTTACTGGTCGACGGACTCCAAACAGTGTTAATTCACCCAGAATTTCGAAGACCACTCATCAGAGAAACATCATCTGGCCCAAAAATCTCACTTAGTGATCCAAACTCTAATAGGTTATTCTTTGGAGATGCCGATAATGGATGGTTATTCTTGATTGTATAGTCTCGGGATGCCGTTGCAGCACTCACGGTTTCCCTGAGTCCATGTCAAGCCTCTCAGTTTCATAATGTTCTCCTAAATGGAAGTGGAAATGACTTATCCTACTCTGGAAATGTTTTCATGGTCATGAACTTGTGTTGATTCAAAGAGGATGAAAGGGATTTGTGGGTCAGGAAATAGGAGATGCTTTTTGACAGGAAGACCAACGATATAAGGAGGAAACTATACGTATAATAGGTATGCTAAGATCTCTAGTGTTAAGAAGACCATCATGAAGCTGTCACATTGAATGATGTGGGCTCGAATATGATCATCTCTATTCCTCACCATGGTTTCCCATGACTTCTTCGATCTTCCACCAGCTTATGAATCATCCATTATAGCATGCATAAGATGATCTAGAAGATGATGAAAATTCCGTCCAATAAAAAAATGTTATTGGAAAAGGATATAGAAGAGTGGATAAAGGACTCAAAATATGTCTATATAATGCTATGTGTATGGATTCTGGAAATGGTGTGTGATAGACACATCCCACGTAACGCATGATATGCATATGTAACCCTGCCTACAGCGACTGTACGCATTCATATTACACATTGTACAACCATGGTACGCTAAACAACCTCAAGGCATTGTCCGAAAGATCATTAATCAGTGAACATAATGGTTTGAAGAAAAAGGATACCATGAACCTAGGCCTTGATTATGTTTGTATTTCCGATTTTTAGGTTAAATTTTGAGTTCAGATTGTTAATATTATTATAAGAGTGATTTTCTGATCCAAGTGTGGTATGTGGAAAAGTCATCCCTGTAGCATCATCCTATGGAGAATCCGGATTTTAAGTATTAAAATTCCAAAAATACGTTACTGAAAACCAATACATGGTATGCAGATAGATAAATGGAAAAGGGTTCAGTTTGGAGAACATAAGAAGCCATTAAAAATGCGATTTCTCTAAGAGTTAGGTACATGAGAGAAAAAAGAGATCGGGAAATTGAGAGTACTATTGGATTTGATAAATGGTAAAAAAAATAAAATGGGCCCCTATATATAGGTGTGTTCCCCCTACCTGGATGATCTATTCCAATTTGAACCATTTAAGTTCAAGACAACTTCTACATCAGAATAGTCCACTTTACATTATGAACGGACCGTATTGTATTGGGGGGATTTTGCAGGGTTCTAAAAATTACACAAAGGGAAGAAAATACTTCCACAAACGCTTTGTAGAAGGAAGAATGTTCTTCTACAAGTCTAGAAGGGTGAATGGTCTCAAATTGAGTTGCAATTATTTGAATGAACATGAACTAATTCATGTTATCAAGTAACTTTATACAGCCTGTGTATGATCATTGGGAATGGTACGCACACCAACTAGATTTTGATCCAACAACAATGTGGGACGATCCGTAAAAAGATGTCTTGAGAAAAAATGGCCAGTCAGTAGGGCAGACCACGAACCGTGTTGCTGGCAGATTCGTATGCACGAGAACCGTCCATGTTCCATGCGACGAACTCATCAGTTTGTGGGAGATGCAAATCAGCAGGGTTCCGGAAACCATTATCATGAATCAAATCCCCCACAATACTCGGTTGACCGAGTCTTTTGCGGGTAATTATATTACTTCAATGGGCCTCTACAAAGGATTTGTTGTTCCCAATAGATATGATTGATCTAATTATTTATAAGAGAATAAAATTATATGTATGAAAGATATATATAGGGAGACTGATAGAAAGAAGGATGAAAGACAAAAGCTTGAGGGAGACATATAGGTTGCACTCCAGCATCTATTATGTTGCATCAGCGAAGCAAGAACCGCGAACCACTCCCTCCACAGATACAACCGGCTGAGAACCATAAAACAATGGAATTGAATAACAATAATAGAACCGTGAACCCAACTAGTGAATAGAAAACCAATGTTTTCTCTCAGATGAACTCCCATCGAATGATGATTCCTTGAATCCCCATTCAATATGGTGCACTATGTAGTGTACCACTGTGTGTACTAAAACATGTGTTGTGTACTACCTCATTACAATGATAAAACCCGAAGCGGCAAGATGGTCTACATACCCCTATGGAACGTAGTTGCCTAAACCCCTGCCCATGTACCACATCGGTATGCGGATGACCCTTATTTCCACATACCACTTTGGTATGCATATCCTCACACATCCTTTGACAAAATTCAGTTCGTGGAATGGGTTGCTTTCGGGTATTGTTCCTTATAGTTCCAACCTCACCCACCCCTACCGTCCAGTCCTCCAATATCCCACTGTTATCCAGTCCATCAAAAATAGGCCAAAGCCTCCTCCAAAGCCATCGAACCTATATGATCAGACTAATAGTTGCATCGGCGTGCCCCATTGAGTCGACATACCCACAATAAATGAAGTCATGAAGTCCCTCCCTCAATGGTGTGGGCTTTGGGAATTCTTATGAGGCTACATTCCCACGGTATCCCAAATCCCACCAATGGGACACTGATTTGAACCTCCCCATTATAGGGATTAAGGGTGATCAAATTTTTTTGCACTGAATGTGGAATTTTAATCAGTCGAAAGGAATATGTTTTCTCCCCCCATTGATGAGGATGCAACTCCTCCCTTTCCCAGAACTTACTCAGGGGACCTCTCACTGAAGTAAGTCAATAATTATCTATGGATGGGTCACATGACCTTTAATTTCATCTCATATTAAAGGGTTCATTGCTCTGTTCCCTCACCTACGACCACCCTGACCACTTTCACTGCAGGCTCTCTATCCACTACAAACAGAGGAGGAGGCATGTGCATTGTTAAATCTTGCACATCATTTTTTTTCTCACACTGAGAATGACTTGCGTGGACTTATAGGTTTTTGTTTATTACTACATCCACAAGAGTCTATACTATGAGAACAATAATTCTTTATGAAGACAAGATAAGTAGGACACCTATCAAAAGGAATGATCTCAAAAGGGTGCCCATCTAAAGGGGTCCACCCAATCATATCCATCAAATGGGTAGCTCCAATGCATAAGCCCCACAAAATATAAACTATATAGGTTTTGAATCCCCTCCTGGGGAAATGTAGGAAGCACTCCTTGTGGGATCGATCCCAAAAACAAGTCTCCTTCCCCTTGGATGATGATAATATATTGAACACCATATAATATTGCACAAGTCAGCGTCACCTCTTGATCATCAAATATATTCATGCTTACAATAATCTTGAAAACCAAGGGTATCTTGGGGAAAAACTCTTAGGGAATGATCAAAAGATCCATGAACATATAAACAAGAATTAAATCGATAATAAAGTCTCAAAACATGAAAAAAATGATCCCCTAGAAGGGTGGGGTGAGAAAGACATCCCATCCTCTCAGCCAATGAAGTGATTATGTGTTTTTGGTTTAATCGTCAGCCAACAAGTGCCTTCCTTTGGAATAAAGGTCCATAAATCCTGGATTCCAGGCTATTTTGGGATTATTGGCTTTACGAATAAACTCATTGAAGACTATTCGGGAAGTTAAATCCAATAAAGACAAATTTCATGAGTTATTTTACCCTACATAATGACCCACATGGACAAACAGCTCATGCTTGGTTAATTCCACCTTCTTTAAAGGATGATGATGCTAAACTTGTCAAAACATAGGAATGGTAAATTCGACGAGAACCCAATCTATAGAAAAATGTATGGGTGATGATCCTCATCAAACCATTTCTGCACCACCCAGAAACACGCCAACTTGGAGGCAGAATAACTAGTTTTTTATGTTTCTTAGTTTCTAAAGGAACTAAGATTATATTATTTTGGTATAGATATTTATGTTTTGTGATAAATGTTCATCCAATAATTTTTAATATATTTGAATGAAATTGATATGTGATAAAGCATAATATTATTGAATATTTTATTGATAATAAATGATATAATCTCCTCACATTGGGTTAACTATGTTTATTTATGTAATATTTGGGATTAGTTCATTCGTTTGAAAATTTGATGAAAATTATAGTTTTACCCATTAAAAATTCACTATAGTCATTCGAACATAAATAATATTATTTGAAGTATTTTAACATAATATTTTGTAAATGTTTTCGAAATATAATTTTCTAAATTGTTAATTGATGACATTGGAGCTAAAACATTCATTTGGATAGTGAAAATGGGCCACGAAATCAATGTTGGTATGGACTCGCTAGATTGGACATGGGTTCTGTATTTGGGCCATTAATTATTAATATGTGCTTAGATTAGGACCAAATTCATAGAGGATATCTAGGAATAATTTTTTCATGTATCATATTTCTTTATAGATATCTGATTTACATGTTTTTGTTGACAAATAGGCTGTTGAAATTGGTATAAAATATTGGGCCGAGATTCCTCATTCACACTTGAAACCACTTTGAACCTAGACTCACCACCAATCTATAATTTGGGGTTTTTATCATTTGGTGGGGTTGGGACGTGAATTATAAAGTTGAGGGAAGTGGAGAATTGGTTCCACTCTTATGATCCAAGCTATTCAATAAAGGGTAGCTCTGGAGGCAAGGACCTCTTCGTCGAAGCCCTATTCTTATTCATCATGTTGTAATGTTTGAGTTTTCATAATAAACTTATTTGTTCTTATTTATTTCTCCTATTTTCTAATGTTTTGTTCAAATTTATTCTTCTATTAATCTTCCTAATTTGTCTTGAATCAAGAGTATAAATTTTATTAGGTTATACCCTTCCTGAACCTTTCCACATGCAAAATGTTTCTACGATGACCACCGCCCTTGGAAGAGTAGTTATTTTTAGTAATCGATCTACCTATAAACTTCGTCATTAATTTATTTTGAATAAATGAGATACTATAATTCACTTAATATTATATATTAATTGTGTTTTTAATTTAAATGAACCTAATTATTAAATTGAACAATTTACACAAAAACATTCGAGGTCAGAAGTTGTGTAAATTTTGAGATTGTGATCTTCATTAGTAATAAAAGACCACACATGATGAATTTTTAGTGTTAAAATATAATACCTAAACTCAATTAATCCTAATTTATAGAATGCATATGTTATTTAATTAACAATCGACCATAATATAACTTTATAACATCAATCAATGCTTGGTGTTTTGATTGCTTGTTCCAAAGATAGCCTAGGATTTATGTATTATCATCATTTTGTTTGTGTTAAGACTTGTAGGGTTAGAGTGTTAACAAATTAGAGGATTATAATTTAGTGGATCTTAATTTAAATGAAAATAATAAAAAATATGTTGAATATTTAGAGTTAACTTGATTATGAATTATAATTATTTTCTAAAAAAACATCATCTTGTTGTGTTTTTTTAATCAAAATTCATTTCAAAACTAAAAACAAAACAAATTTACAATCTTCTTTTAGAAAAATTATTCCATATTTATAAACCATATACATTCCCATCCTTAAAATTAATGTTATTATTTACTTTTATTTTACATTTTGAATAACATTAATATGTTGTTAAATTTACTTCCTCTTATGAGAGACGGCCTTGGTCAGCCACTATACTGCACCTATGTAAACAACAATCACAAATCATTTGAAATCACCCACTACTGCACATTTTAAATTGGAACCATTTCTGGGGGGCAATTAATTTTTTAAATTGAGAACTCAACCTCATTATTAGAAAGAAGACAATGAAATTCCTTAGGGAACACATTAGTATATTCTCCTAAAATGGTAATTTTCTGAAGGAGTATAATTTCATTAGAAAATATCATTTGAGATATATATTCATTATCATAAGGAAATAATATTTGTTCTTTAGATGATGATTCCGAAGGAGATTCACACTCCTAGTTAAACTTTCCTGGAATTAGAGGTAGATTCGCAATATAAAAGATGATTTTGTACTCCCAGAATGTTATGTTGGCCATATAAATGGAAATTAAATTGATACACATGATATATTCATATTCCTATAATGGTAATTTCATAATATTTTAAGAGAAATTAAACCCTTCAATTTTTTTAGGGGATATGTTATTTTCTTTAGATGAATGAATTACCCCATTTCCATTTTCTCTGAAACATCAAATTTGTGTTTTCTGTGTTATTTGAATAGTTTAGTTAAACATATGTGGTATGAATGAATGTGTAGACCAAGAATCAAAAAGTTTATTCACGATCAATAATTGAATAAATATTATAACAATTAGTACACTGTTTTCACAATCCGTCTTAGTAGGTGTGATGAAATATGATCAATATTTATCTCTAGGAAATTGAGGTTGTTGTTGTATATTATCATTGTAAAAAATAAGATAATTGTGTTGAATTATATAGTGTACATGCTTTTTATAATATAACATTGGATAACTGGTTAAGGGTTTAATGGAATATTCATTTTTTCAATCACATCAGGGGGTTTTTTCTTGTCAATAATTTATAGTTGGGTTCCTATCCTTCCCGCACATAAAGAATCTCCCTATGTCCTTCTAGAAATTTCAATGATGATTCTTCCCAGACTTTTTATAAGTGTGATGTTTTTTTTCTTACAAGAATAATATTTCTCAATTATTATTCTATAATTAAACTTTATTATATGTTTCCTATCTATAAAACCATGAGACCCATGATATTAAATTATTTCTTTTTCATCATTATGGTTACATTGAATAATTTCTTCATAGATTGAAAATTCCATAAATGGAATTTTTTTCACATATTTTGATTTAGGACACTAAAGAAGCAGTTAACACTACATTCACGGTCAATGAAAAATCCATAGACATATCATGAAAATATTATGAATTTCTCCTCACTTCCCTCAATATATTAATAATATTTTCCATAAGTTCAACAATCAACATGGACATTTTATATCAGAGAGTGTGAGGAATATAATTATTCAAAAACATTTTTTGGAATTATTTAAACTATATCACTTTCATTTCATCCATAGGTTTAATATTCTTGTTCAATGAAAACCACTAATTTATTTTCCTTCCACGTGATAAAAAATCATGACCATCTCTTACTCATAGAATATAAGTATGTAGATGATAATTCAAATAGTGTTTATCCTTTATTAAATAATTGAGAGATCAGAATATCCCTTGGATGTATGAGGACTTTGTCGCATGATGGTATAAAATTAAAATTTCTCTCCCTTAAGGGTAGGTGGGTTATCCCCTATATAAATAATTCATTTAAAAACCTTAATTAATTAATTCTTTATTGTAAAAATTTTTTTGAGACCTCTCATATAGTTGGGAAACCGATTTGAGAAGTCATTTCATTTAAAAAAATATTTGTTAGATGACTCAATTACACCTATTAACATCCATTGAATATAAAAAATGGAAAATTAAAGAAATTAATTCTCGAAAAACATTAATTGGAAATTATGAAAATTTAAATGATATCTCCCAAATAATACTTAACCTCTTAATTTATAGCTTTAAATCAATGTTATTAACTTTTTATTAACAAATATAAAATTCCCTAGTAACTTTTTTCAATCATAATGGTTTATAAAAAGCATGTAATTTTAAAAAACATTTCCCCTATGAGTATTTAAATAGTTATGAATCATGTTTTTTTTCATACACTATGTTTCCATAAAGATGACACCGAATAAATACTTTTAGTGTTATTATCCGTAGGTAAATATATATCAGATACACTTCCAGTTGTTATATCAAGACATGTATTTTGTTTAATGGAAACCACAATCTCTATAATTTAAAAATATTTTATCGATATTAACTATTTTTAGTATTATGCCTATGGTTTTTAATAATCTTTTCTAATCTATATATCTTAAAATACTATGCATTACTTTGATATAAATGAGTAAAACCATTTAATTTTTTAAAAATTATTGCATTATCTACTATATTAATATAAATATATCACAGTATCAAAACAGCGATAAACCTTGTGTATTTGAGTAATTTAATACATATCACAATAACATGAAGCCATTTTATAATGATGTTAATTAATAACTCCATTACATTGCATAAAAATTACATTAATCTTCATAAAATGAATAATGTATCGTAGGGATATACATTTGAATGGGGTTCAATAAAAATATTGGGTTCAAAGTACCAAAATATTGTAATAAATTAAAAAACGGAAAGATAGCCAAGATTCATAACCTTAGGACATTGAACAGTGATATTCAAAATCATGAACATTAATGCTTGGTGTATGGTGGTACCATCAATGCCTTATAGGAATGTTGTAACAATATAAAACAAGAAAACATAATCATAGGTCATTTGTAACCAACATAACATCATATCATAATGTTCAAAGGCTAATACTACTAAAAAATTGGTTTATCTAGTGCTAGAAAAATGCACCGTTAAAGAAACAATTTGTCAGCAATAGAGAAATAACTAATAACGGGGGTATTTAAAAGTTATAAAAAGAATAATTAAAGGTTGGCCTTTATTATCTCTTGTAAAAAAGGGCTGATAAATGGTGTATTTCATAAAAACATATATTTCATCAAAAATAATATCTTAATATCTTAATATATTTATATTGATATAAATAGACTATAAATTTATTAAATATGTTTGGGATAATGTTAAATAGGAATTTATATTTAATATATAAAATTATAAAGGAAAATATCATATAAAATATTTATAAAATATTATTAATCAATAATTTTGAAATTATTATTGAGTTATATAAATTTAATAAAATTTTGAAGACAAAAAAAAAGAAAAATTAATAAAATATCTCAACTAACTGGGAAAAATGACTCAAATGTAAAACAATATTTAATTTTGATTTGGGACACTATTTGGAAAATGCCACATATAAAAATTGAAGCTTGTGATGACCACTATTCTCAAGTGGTTGGGGGAACCCTTGGGCATAGTTTTCGAAGCTAAATAGGCTTAGAAGGCCTCCATGTCCATGTATTTAGTCGGTGTACCCAAATATTCTAACATTAAATTGGATTTTAACTTTTTTAGGGTTAATTTTTCATTATTTTAGTGAGGGATATATTTATTAATATATATTATTTTAATATTGAAATTATGGTTTTGAAATTTAATAATTTTTCAAAATATAGTATTATTTATTATTAAATATGTGAATATATTGTTATATTTACATTTAATAAATCGCATGTATAAATACATAAAAACATTTTTATATGAAAATTTATTTTTAAATATATAAAATAAATATTTTTTTTATATTTTATTTAAATTAAATAGTTATCTATTTTATTTACCTTATAAAAATGCAATAATATTAATATATAATTTATATATATATATATGTGTGTGTGTATTAATTAACACACATATATAGAATTATATTATATATATATATAAATGAATATTAGCATATAACATATTTAAATAACTATAATTTTTTATATATATCATGCATTTCAAAATGTTTACAAATAAATTGAATAGTTGTTAATTATACAACAAAACACGAATGAGATAGTGGTAAAGAGAGTCATGTCGCATGAGGGAGGTCCTAATATCATATCCAGATAGACACATTTATTTGAGGTAGGCTTATATCATGGAGTAAATGGGGTGTCATCTGTGATGGTATACGGGGAGTGGAAAGTGATGAGAAAGGGGGGTTTAAGCGCTTAGAAAGGGGGTGTTGGTGGTGTGTGAAAAATGATTTTTTTTCAAATATTTTAGCTACACTTTTTTAACAATGTTAAATTTTTGCCTTTAACATTGAAAAAAATAAATATTAAAGGAACTATTAATAGTGCTAAAAATAATTGTTATGGGAACCCTTTAACATTTCTAAAATATCTCTAACAAAGGGTGACTTTAACATTGCTTTGTTTTAGCTATATTGAATGACTAGTTTTAACATCAATTGTAATATCAGTGATTTTGAGGGGATGATAAAACACTTCCACTAGATATGTTGAAGGATCAATTTTAATAGTGTAACATCTAATTCACTATACATGTTTTATCATGGGAAAAAAACATTACTTAATACATTGTAGTGTTATAGAATTGTAGACCTACTTGTAGCATTATTATCATATACCAGAATTTTTTTTCCACATAAATCTTACAAAATAAAAAAGTTTATCATATTATTTAATCCATTTATTAAAGAGTGTGGGTTATATAAATTTAGTTATCTAATAAATTAAGGATACAAACTATTAAATTAATATTTTTTAGTTGAAATATATATTTTTATTCAAAACAAGAATGTTTGGAATGGAAAATCATGGAATAATTTTTTCAATGAAATGGTTGTACATTGGTCATTTAGGACCATTTGTTATTTCTAGTTTGATTTTTTTTGTGTTTTTGCAGTGTGATTGTAGTGATTTACCTCTTACCCCTTTTGTTAAATGTGGATATGTTGTTTTCTTTTTTTATTAAGGCATCTCAACCCAAAACCTATAAAAAAATGTGGTTCTGGGAAGAGATTAATGTGAGTTCAATGTGGTCCTTCATACATTGGGAAACATATGGATAATAATTATATGTAAAAAACATATTTCATCATGAACAATTTTAAATAAGAAATATTAATAAAAATGATGTTCTTGAATAATGTTGAAGAGGAATAGAACATATTACAATGAAAGGGTGTCTCAAAAAGCACTAGAGGAACTCTATAAGACCAACGAAACAAATTTGTATATCTTTGTATAAGGAAATGGAGAAGAACATCATGATAAATGTGTGATTAGTGAATAAGAAAGGGAGGTTGGTGGGGGTATTTAGATAAAAAAAATAGGGGAATTTATTGTTAAATTTTGAACATAGGGGTTGGACCCTATAAAATAAAATAATAAAAACAAAAAAACATTAACATGGTTTAAAAACATATTATTTACCAAAGTGGAGTGGTTTAAAATAATTTTTTTATGAACTCAAATCTATAAATTAATACCATTCATTATTTGGAAGTGATTTATTTTCATAATTTTTTTGATAAATTCTTATTTATAAAATTGTTTTTGGAGGATTCAGTTTAGGTTTGTAAATCTAGTTAAATAACATCAGAAACACATCATTGTAATGTGTAAATCTATTTTTTTCCAATTATTCAATTTATAGTACTTATTAAATATATTTTTTTACATTATGAAGTCATAATACATACCATATTTTTATATAATATATAACATTGATAAAAATAATTGATTTTCACAGAAAATTATTATATTTACACCACTGGATAATTTCAAAATGAATATTTCAAAAATTTTATTTATTTTAGGAATTTAAACTGATTATGAAATATATTGTTAATGAAAATTTTAATTTTTTCATGACATAACAAATTTTTTTAACATTATAAAATTTAAATTCAACATCATTAAATTATATTATAATTAATATTCAAATAAATATTAGATAATAAGGCTTTTTTTAAAATACTAATCATTTTAAAAAATTCATTTTTTTACAAAAAATATTGATTTAAATGAATCTGAATATTTTTAAATAATAAATTTTTTGTTACTATATATAGAAATAATTTTTTTTAGTAAGAACATTATATAATCATGTTTATAAATTAATAATAGATAGGGGTGAATATATTAATTATTTTATAAAAAATATAAAAATTTATACTAATAATGTTAAGATATGTAACTCATAACTAAATTAGTGTATGTCAATATGGTATGGTTTGTTATGGTGGTTCTTTCTGGGTGTGGTCTAACAAACAAGGGTTTGGAGGTGATCTTTATGAGCTTAAAAATGTCCCATAACAAGTTTTTTCATTTTTCATTTGTTAAATCATGTCTTGTTCAATGTAAATGAAAAATTATAGTGTTTTAAGCTCCATTTAATGATATGATTAATGGGATTCAAGTGGTATAGTCTTATTAGTCGAAGAGATAACTTCTTCCTTCTATATCAATTTGATTTTATCGTATGACATAATATATAATAAATATAATAGTAACTAAATAGTGACAATATTATCAATAGTTATGATGATTAGTGGTCAATTTTTATATTCATACTACAATAGCTTTATTTTATAACAATCTAAAATAATAAATTAATTATTTATCATGTTCTTTCTATAACTGCATTACTTAATAATAAAATTATTCAATATAAGGAAAAATATATATAATTTGTGGGGTCATTAAAATGTTTTATATAATGGAAATAATATATTTACATCATTTTACACCTTTCAAAAAGTTGAGTTGACAAAATTATGGTGATAAAATGTGTGTTGGTATCCCTCATGATATATCTTCAACAGAAAAGGAAAGTAGAGAAGAAAAAACCATTTAGAAAAATTGAGAGGATAAAATATTAGAAAAAGTAGGGGTACTAATGGTTGACGAAATCTCCACTGAAATTCATGGTATAAAATAGAATGTAAAAAAATGAACAATGCAATTTTCTACTTAGTGCATGTGAATAATTATAAAATATTATAATAAGAAATATTAATTATATTCCTTATCTCTAAATAGTTCTTAAAGGATAAGAATATTAAGTCCCCCTTGATCAACTATTCACCATTTCCAACCATTTTTATCAAAGACGACGAATAGTGTTAATCCACAGTGCGTCAATAAACCATTGCCATATGCTCCTTAAACTATCACTTTGTAGTGAACCAAGTAAAAAACCAAACTAAATATGATTACATTATATATTTGAATATCATATGTGATTGTTTATTGATAGTTTTGTGTTTTTCTTTCTAACATGAGACTAAGGTCCAGTGGAAAATAATTAGAGGATTGTTCCAAAATTTTACCATATTAGAGTGTATATGTATTGTGGAGACAAATGAGGCAACACAATGATTCATATATAAATATTGCATGTTTTATTATGATAATTCAATACACCACATATCAATAAAATTCCAAGATTGATAAAGATATAGTGTATTTTGAGAGAAGATGTAAAAAAATATTAATACATTATAGATCTCTAAAATCTTCCATAAAGTTATTTTGAAATTTTAATATTATTATTCATACCAACTTATAAAATTTCATTATAAACACATGAAAAATAAGATAATAAAGGGTGATCTTAAATTCTTAGTGAAGTTTCTGACAATGTAACCTTATTATTCATACAATATATATAGAATTTCATTATAACCATATAAAAAATAACATAATAATGGGTGATCTGGAATTATTAGTGAGGTTAAACCTGAAATATATTAGTCAATGATCATATTTACGAATAATAAGATAATAATTTAATAATAATATTATCATAACATTTAAAAATAATTCCATTTAATAAATATATCATATTATTTTTATAAGAATTTTTTAGTTCATTATAAATGATTCATAGAATAATAAAAGATCATGAGCCATGAGATCAAATCATAAAAATAATAACATATCATAGGACATGGAATAAAAAAAGTAATAATAATAATCAAAGAAGTAAATCGTCAAAGACACCCTCTATGAAAATATCTTATTCGAATACTGAGAATCCAAATACATACTCTGTAAAGTCTCTCTTCATTTTTTCCAGTCATATATTCTTTTTGTAGTCTCTATACATCCTTATACATGTAGAAATAATAAATGAAAATGTTATATGAATTTTATCTATAAACTCCATCACTTATGGTATAACATAGAAACATACTAAATTTATGAAACTCACCAATTCATCGTAATCATTGTTGAACTCAAGAACATTTCTTTCTATATTTTATTCCATATATATTTTCCTTACACGTATTTATATTAACATAGATAAAATATTCAATCAAAAATGTTGAAAGATAATAAACTTTCTTTTACTTCATGATTTCAATGTCCATCATTCACAAATCTAAAATATGGGATACTTTTTAATCATCATCATAAATAATCTAGATTGATTATTTCAAATAGAAGAATAAAAAACCATATTTTCATTTTAAGTGAGGAAATTTATTAGGTAGTGATATTCTTTAATAGACACCAAAATCATCTCTGGTGTATATTCAACTCCTTCATGGTTATTATTTAATTGATGATTTTATAATTAGAATATCTTTATAACATTTCCCAAAAAATAAAATTATTCCAAATATTTATTAGAAAAATAATTGTAGGTAACTAAAATCATTTTTTGATTAATTTGTCTCATGAAACATTAATTTTAATGAGGAATAATTTATGAATTATTCATTTTTATTAAAAACAATAAAATTCATTCTTAGATACATCATTATAAATCTTAAACCCTTGTTCAATTCATGGTAGTTTTATTACAGGTGAAATGAACACCATTATCTTTGTCTTAATAATTTTTTTGAGTCATCAATTCAAAGTAACATAACACTATTATGTTTTAACATGGTGATGAATTAAATATATAAATGATAAATTATTTATAAAAAATTGATAATATCAAGTCAATCTACGAAAAAAAACATCTCGGACATAGTGGTAGGTAAGTGTAAATTTTTAATGACAAATTTCGTAGAGGGATCCATTGATACACTTTTTATAGTCATCACATATCCTAAAAATGAAATATTATATCACATAAATTCACACAAACTAAATTTAAACATATATTTTGTCATCCCTGAAGGATTTTAAAAACATTATTATGTGAACATAAATATCCTCTTTTGTCTTGGAGAGTAAAAAAATATCATCTATAATGATTAAAAAAATTATTGAGGTAATATTTGATGACTCAATTCATTAAATCCATATAGATTATAGAGTAATTAATAATTCAAAATGGAATCGCTATAAATTCATAGTTTCAATACCTTATATGGATGGTCACCCTAAGATTATATTCAATTTTAAACCTCAATTTATAGTATCTAGAATGGAGGTCAAACTAGGAAAATTATATAGATCCTTATATTTCATCAAAAAAATTATTAATATGTGTTAGATGATAATTAATATTGATCCTGATATTGTTTAGTTCCTAATAATCAATGAAAATTCATATTGATGAAAAATTACAAATAAAAAAAAATGTTTCATCCCATGGTGACACAATTGGTTGAATTAATCCCTCATCAAAATTTTCTTCGAGTTTCATCACCAATTCCTAGTACATAATTAAGGCTATTATCATAGATAATTTAAAGTAGGTGATGAACCATGTATGAGTTCTATTGAAAAGTAAACAACAAAATTAAAATTATCACTAGAAACCCATATAGAATGATATCAAAAATATATTATAAAATAATAATTTAATAAATTTTGATATTCTACATAAACATTTAAGATAAATAACACTAAAGAATAGGAATCATTACCCGTAATATGGATGTAATTTCCATTGGAATATCATATTCAATCTATCACAAATATTTGACCATATCATTGTTATGAAAATGAAATGTGACTACCCTTTCATGGAAATTAATATGATCTCTGTATAATGTGTTCCAATTCATGATTAAATTCAAAGAAATTTCATCTGGATTGAGAATAAAGTAATTTTCAGGGATTTAATTTAAAAAAATTATTTAGAGATGAGTCACAAAACATATATATGATTATTGTACAATTAGTTTTTTTGAAAATTAATTAAACATCTAATCATTGAAGTCTTTTTTCATTTTAAAAAATAATATTTAAAAGATTAGGTGAAGCATTTAAAAATAATACATCTTTTGTTCTATATTAGAATGTAAGTGTACATTTTACCACCATATTCATGTTACTAACATCCGAAATACTAATCACATGAGATTTATCAATTCCTCTTGGAAAAATAGGTTTCAGATGTTGATCATTTTCATAATTCATCCGGTTTGTGTACTAGTTAGCATAATTCCAATACACTTAACATTTTAAATAATAGAGTGTGAGTAGTGAATTTTGTTGATGATTCTTACAATTCAATTTTTTAAATAACTTCACCTGACAACATAACCTTTTAACTTATTGGGGACCTTCATTTATATACACAAATCAAGTACTAGTCCACTTAAGATAATTTATTCTATGTTTTTATCCACACTTCTATAATAATAAAATACAACACAACTTCCTACCAAGGGTATTATTCTTATTATTATTTGAATTCGATAATTATTTTCTTATTAAAAACAAATTATTGATTGTTGAATCTGATATCCATTTTTAACTTGAGTGATCTTTAAATGATTCTATAAAATATACTAATGTTTATTATAAATAACTCCCTTTATATACATGCTTTCAAGCCACTATGTAATTGATCAATCATTCTATCAGGTTGGATAATAATACCCGAAAACATACCTCACAGGTCTTCGTATGTTTTCCCCTTATGCAATAATGGATTAATCATCATTCAATTATAGTACATTTTTTTTTTCTAATTTCGATATACCAAATATGCAGCTAATATTTATTAAAAAAATAAATTTCTCAAATCATTCCATTGTATAGTGTAGATTTCATCATGTTCCCTCAGGTTCTTGACAAGTGTCCACCATTGATCCAATTTACCTTTCAAATAGTAATAAACTATTTTTTTCCATGCCATTAGCATTGGAGAATGGAATATAACTTTTAGGTGGAAATAAAAAATTTCTCAATAATTAGTGATGCATTAGGGACCTTAAAAAAGGTGGGGGTTTCTTCATGATGTAAGAATAACTATATTATTACATCTATTAACCATTTTTCAATCTCATATTGACTTATTGATTGAAAATTTTACATAATCCTAGAAATAATATATTTCATCCAATATCTCATAAAAATTAGGTTATCAGAAGAGAAGTAATTGTATTTGTTATCACATGCAGTGCTGACATGATTTCTCTAGTTTCTAACCATTGACTGCAAAAATCTAATTTTGAGAAAAAATAACAACATTGGTGAATCATATTATCATCACAAATAATTCATATGGTGCCTAAATCATGAATCCAACATTTCAATATATGATAATTTTTATTTAAACAAGGCCATCCATGGTTATTATCTATTCTAATACATTATCATAGTTTATAAATATAAGGTAAATTAACTCAAGAATACCCCCTAGAATGGTCTCTCATGGTGTTTAGTCTTAGGCCCCCACAGTATAAATCAGGGATGACCTAGATAATTCATACTACACCGCTTTCATTGTTGACACCCCTAGGTTTAACTACGCCACAACTACATCCACATTCTAATATCTATACAAGGACACATTTTCCATGAAAACAAATTCCATTACTAATAAAAACATATGATGTACTGTTATACTTATAGTTATCTCAATATTTTTTAATATTTATTTCAAAGAATAATATTAAAAAAATTGATCTTTTTATGATTCCAACTGAAGTTACACAAAAATTACATAGATAGATAATTCAATGTTTTAGATAAATATTCCATAAATATAATAACATTACATTCCCTATAATTTTAACGGTCCAGTGCCTTTAGAGATTAGATGAAAATATATATTATTTCATAAAATATAATTAATTTCTACCACAATGTGATTATTATATTATGCACATAATAATTATACACCACATAGAACCTTTCTTCATAACTATTAGAAAGGAAACAGTAGAGTGAGTGAACTCATATAATCCCTAAGGATAGACATGTGAGAAAACAATAAATGGTAATATTTACACATAACATGATATTAATCGAATGAGAATATGATCTAAAAATTTTAAATTCATAACCATTAATCCATAGAAAAAAATAATTTTTGAAGTGTTTTTAATTTCATAAGATATAATTCATAGAGGACTAAAAAATCATGACCACTGAGAAAAAAAATCATAAAAACAAGTCCTAGAGTGTGGTAGGAGAATGTTGGCATAGTAATGTTCATAAAAATTATATTTCATACAAATCATGTATTTATCACATGTTAATATATTAATAACCACTAGTATAAGATTTATGCTTGGAATAACATCGTATGTACCCTTGTTCAAATTTGGATAACCACATGTGTACCATATTTGGGGATTGGGATTACCACACATGTAACATATGTGTTCATAAAATAGTAATCACTATACAATTCGTTGGATGGAAACAATGAAACCATCTATAACATAATAATAATCCATTCATAGGTATTTCACAAGATCGGGAATATATTTTTCATTTTTTATATCATAATCCAAAGAAAATAAAATATGTTTAATAATTATTTTATCAACATAATCATGAACCAACTATATAAGGATACATTATTCTGTCATTGTATCATATCACTATGGAATCATAAGTATTGTCAATGGATGATTTCATGTATAAAAATAACATTAAAAGATTACTAAGCCATTTCTTGATGAAAAAACACTTTTAATTTTGAAAAAACATAATTAAAATGTAAAAATTAACATCACATTAGTAATTACATTTTTTATGGAAAATAGAAACTTCTAGTGGAAAATTTAAATCCATGTTTATTTATGGATTAATGATGTTGAATTCATGTGGGAACCATTAAAATGACTATTCAACTCATACCTTAGATGAAATATACCACTCATAAAAAATGATAAGTAGTTTCTAGTATATATTTTTTATATAAAGTCAATCATGGATAAAATTAACCTTAGAAAATAGTTTAGTAGTTTTAAAAACATTCTTGGAAATATTTTAATTTAAATCTATATAAGGGAAAAAATATTCCTCATCGAACAAACAAACAAAGGGGATTTTCTATAGAAAAATTATTTTTCTTTTTAAATTACATAGATAGAGGTAAATAAAAGGAAAAAATTAATTTATAGATATTAGTATATTTGAATAAATTATATATAATTCATGAGAGATAGATCATATAATATCATCATCATAAATATATGTTTAAAAATCCTGATAAAAAATTTAAATTATAATATATAACCATTAAAACGTTGTCATGTTTTGAATCATAACCACAATGAAAAAATAACAAAAAATTGAACATTATATACCATGAATAAAAAAATATTCATGATATAACATTTCAATGGGGTATTATGTACACTACAAAGAAGAAATAAGTGTTGAATACAATATATGCCTCACAGAAACACACGTTAAATGAGAAACCCCAAACTCTATTCAATATTGATTCAAAAGATATCTATCCTCCTATAATTTTTGTTAATATTTTTTAGAAATATATAATAAATCAATGTTAATAACATTAAAATAACAAATCACTCACTTATAATATTATATCATCCTTTTATTAGTAATATTTCATTATCTATATCAATTCATGTATTTAAAAGTTCCTTTTTTATGTTCTTCTTCTCTATAGTTAAATTCCATGAACATTGAATTTTATTAAATCAAAATTATAATTATAATCACAATAGATATATAATACATATTTATAAACAATGTATTTATAACCATCTATAAATTTTAATTATATGAGAATAAATTACAATGTTCTTGGAGTCGGTAGTCTGTATGTATTCATAAACGATGTTTTCCATTTATAATGAAAAATATAGAGGAATATAAATAATAATTTTTCATAAAAAATTATACTAAAATCATAAATATCATATAAGATTATTAAATCCATCGTTATACCCATCAATGTGAGTTGGTAATAAAAAATGTATTGTATCATACTTTGGAGGTGGTAGTCTACATGTACACATAAGTAATAATTTTATTTACCATTACATGGAATTAATATGGAAAATTGTTCAATATATTTCAAGAATGGATATTTATGATAATTTAATAATTATTTATGGTTGAATACAGTAGATTTAGAGGATGTAGAATAAGATCAAATTTTTTAATGAGTGTGTCATGATGATTACCAGTTATTTGAAATTCCTTTTTAGGCTTACACCTTAAACCATCTTAGGTTGATCTTCGAGTAATAATAGTAACAAAATAATGATAAATTAGAATATAATAAATTTTTGCCTTTAATGGTTGATATATAGGACACAAATTATGTAAATAAAGTAGGGGAATAGATATAATTTTATAAGTGAGTAGAGGGACACACATCGAATTATATAAAATATTTAAATAATGTATGTTAAATTCTTCTGAAAGAAGATTATAATAGTCAATAAATAATAGATAATATAATATAATGTCAAAATATCTTCTACCAAATATATTTTTATATGTTTAAGTTTTATTTTTTACTCTTATCCCTTAGTTTAACTTTGAGTGATCTCATTTAAATCATTATCATGGTTACTAACATTGAATTTTTTTTAATTCATTGTGAGAAAAATTAAAAGTGGCCCCATTTAAAAAAAATTACTTGATTATTATAAATATTGAATACAATTTATTAAATTACATTTCTATAATTTCATGTAATTAATTTTCAAATAAGTAAAAAACATTCAATGAAATCAATTTTTCTACAAAATATTAAATTTTAAGCCTAAAAATGATTTCACATTCATTAAATTACCTAAAAAACATTTATATGTATTTTAAATTATTTTAATGAATATATAATATTAAAAAATCATTGAAAAACAATGATTTATTGAATTTAATAGTATAAAAACAAATTGTGAATATAAAAACAATAATTCTAAAAATTTATCATTTTAAATTCAAATTGTTTTATAATAATTTCTAAACACTATACAGCTTATATGTGAATGATTATTCATTTATTATTAATAAATTTAATTGAAATTAATTTTAAATCATTATTAATATAAAAAATATTTTTTGTATAGAAATACAATTCTTCAAAATTATGAAAGGATATTATGAAAAAATATAATGATTATTTCTTATGAATTAATCAAAAAAATTTAATTAACGAAATTATATATGTACACACACATATTTATATATAAAAATTTTATTAATATTATTCATTATCCCAATCCAAAATCTATGTTATAAGTATTATAACATTTCTTGGTTTATTTATATGTGAAGATGCATGTAAATACACCTATCAAATACTTAAAATTTATTACAAAAAATACATATAAAATATTGGGATGTTATAGAAAACATATCACACATAGATGAATGATATATAAATTTGGGGAGCTAAAAACCTATGTTCATTAGTGAATTCTAATGAATATCTGGTACTAAAAGGTGAGGTGCGATAAATATATGATACATTGATTATCATGCATTAAATATTGATGTAATTGGTATTTTAGTGATGGAATTGAAGAACAAAAAAGCATGGGAAATATTTACGGAATTAAATTTTTTAATCATTGATTTATAAAAATTTTGTGTTTGACATGTGTTTAAAGTATAACATGTTATCCCTCCATAGATAAATTAATTGTAGATGTGAAGTGTTTGTGTAACTTGAATCCGAAACGAGATCTTCTTAAATATTGTAATCATATACTAGTGATGTAGTGAATAATTAGAATATAAACAAACCATTTAAATATCCTCCTTGTATACAGAATATTTTTTTCAAAAAAAGTAAAATTTTTTATATGATATTTATTTTTTGTGCATTCCAGTTATGTGTAAAAAAAATATTGAAGGTGTCTTTAACAATGTAAAGATAAGATAAAATGAAATTCAATGTTTTCAATAAATTTAAAGATATTCTAATTCTACCTATATCACGGTGTACAGTGGGACCATAGGGGATAACAATATTAAACATTGATATAAATTAAATTAATTAAACTATAACCTCCTATAATTAAATTATTTTAAAAATAAAATTTTAGAAACAAGTTTATTTTATGATAAAAAAAATTCCTCTATCTTGTGAATCAGCTATTATGAGAATCCATTCAAAAATATATTAAATTAGATAACTCTATATTAATTCATTTAGAAATGTATTAATCCAAACAAAAATTAAGAATAAAAAATCAGTTATTGAATAATTTGTTTAAATAATATTGAATTCAATGAGTAATTATTCCCTAAAATAATTAACAATTTACTATTATATTTTATTAGTTTCTTATATTTATATAATTAATAATACAAGTTTTTTTATAAATTATGTTTCATTAGTAACAAAAAAATTTAATTTTGTGTTATTCAAATTCATTAAACATAAAATTATATTTTTTTTAATAGAAACCATGATATATACAAGTAGCCACATTTAAATATTCATTTTTGGATTCATAAATAAAAATAAATCAATGATAATGGTGATTATAAATTAAAATATTGAAATGAAAGAAGTTTTATGCAATGGTGGAGCAAGGGGTGACTCTCATGAGTACGGAACCTGTATGAAACATGGAAATAAATATTCTTAAAGTGTTTTAGGGAATATTCAGTTTTTGTTTACCCCAATTTTGTTGGACACAATGAATTATTCCACCTGTATGAATGTTTAAAATATTATATATATGATTGTATGATTCCCTTGGACTCATATAGTCTGAAGAAAAACATTTTAATGTTTATTAAATATACAAAGGCCCTTTCTTACATTGATTTGGGAACTCATTCTCTAGGAGGAGTTATAAAGATGGTTTGTGCTTCACCTGTGGCTTCAAATCATGTAGTGTTTGAAGAAAATATCAATATCTAAAAAGTATCAATCATTGTATGAGTATAGTAACAAACCGACCTCGGTTTCCCAAAAACCCTCCACCCAGCCTAATCCATCACATACAAGAAAGGAATTTTCAATCCCCACAGGCTAGCAACAAGCACAAGGGAATCAAATGAAAAAACTAAGTGAATTATTTCGCTGAAACTTAAAAACAGAAATCATATATATGGAGAAAATAATAAACAATAGAAGACTAGGAAATATATAGTCCATAAATGTAAGGTAAATATTGGAAACCGGAAAACTAATATAGTAGTTAAAAACTCCAAAAGGCAAGCCTAAATACAAAGGACACAAAACAAAACTCCTACTCCAACAATGGCCTGGATAAACTCCAACCATTTCACTAATAGCTACACATCCCAGTAGACATGAACCTCACAGACTCACTATACCGCCTTTTATTTTCCTGCACTGAAAGACGAAAAAAGGACTACACACCACAGAAGTAGTGCACAAGTTTTGAGATAATCGGCTCAGTAGGACCCCATCCAGGTGTTCCATAGTAAGTCTATGTAAAAAAATTCTTGTATGATTATTTAAAATATATTAAATATCATGAAAATAATTAAATATGGTTTATATAAATCATGGTAAAAATTCCCGTTTCCATAGTTCTATATAGAATAATGTATATATGTTTCAAATAATTTATTCAATATCATTTTTCAAAAGAATAAACATGCACATTAAGTCTAACATAGAAATCTACGTAGTACAAAATAGAAGATTGAGTATCACACACAAGGGAATAAAAAAGTATTAGATATCTAACTACTCATACCAAAATAATCAATTACACATAAATGATCCTAGAACAACGGTCCTAGTAAGTATATGAATACACCATGAGTAAACCCCCTAAAATTTCAATATCAGTCCCCTAGAAAAATAAGCCAAGGATATAGTGGAAATTCGCAAGACATACCACTTTGATAACAACACAAATTGATTTTGTCCTCATGTTAAACCTTCCACCTATGTTCCCAAGGTAACCCTTGTGTTTAATTTCACAATTCAATTTCATCCCATTGTAAACCATAAAAACCATTTCACAATAATTTTATCAAAATATAGGGAAAACCATTTTTTATTGAAAATAATTTTCTAACACACATAAAGTGTCAATCCAATTTCATAAATCAATTTATATATCAATATTAATCAGGATCATTATCATATTCTAGAGAAGGAACTGCCTACCTCAATGTTTAGGTCACACACACCCAAAACAATATCCAAAAGAAATGAATCCCAACAACACCATCAATGAAGGCCTTAGAATCAAATGTGATCCTCAAAGTATTGATTTATAATAGAAGACAAGGGGTTGGAGGATAAAAGAAATCCCATATACATCAAGAAATAATTCCCATTTCACCGCAACTATCCATGTAATGACCATTGAGACAAGATCTCAAAAAAGTATGGTAATACATAATGAAAAAATAATATAGATACAAAACTTACCGGACCGATTTGGAAGGTTGGAAACTTCTAAAAAATTACTAGGATCAGTTTAGGGTCAAGATCACTGAGGGTCGAGAGGAAAAATGACATGTGAAACAGAAAAACATGTAACATAAACATGTGTGTGGGTTGGGTCACAATGTGTACCACTTGGCCATGACATGTAGTCCACTGTGGATAAGTTATGTAGAAAAACCAATCACCTCAGGTTAAAAAATACTCTATTTATACCCAACATTATGTGTACCACTAGTAAATGACGTGTACATACATAGTACCTATTCGTAATGTGATCCGGCATTCATGACATGAATACAACAAATAGTATATGATGTGTACCTAAGGTACACGATGTGGACCTATTCTAAAACCAGTCGTAAACACATAAAATCACATCTAATGAATTTTAAAACCATAAGGGAACATATAAAAAGGTAAAACACACCTGATCAAGGATACTTGATGTTAAAAAATATCCACCAGAAAGGCCTTCCGTCCATGGGAAGTAATGTGAATGATGTAACCTTTTGAAAGAGATGATGCCACTGCTCCCTAATAGGTGACTCACATTCCCATGTCTCATGAGAATATGATCATTTTTTCCATATAAGTATAACCAACCGAATTGACATCCCACACAAGAATTTCTTCTGAGAGTTAATGATCTCAAATGGTTTCTCTATAATAGAAACATCTGGTTCTAGATCATTTTCATCCCTACAGAGAACATGAGCAAGGTCATGGTGATACTTCAGGAGCTAATATATGAGAAAAAAATCATGAATGATTGTCAACTATACTGGTAGTGAAAACTGATATGCAACCATCACATTCCATTCAGTGATCTCAAATAGTCCAATATATCTTGGAGAAAACATTCACTATTTTCCAAGTCTATGCTTACCCAACCGAGGATAATCACTCAAGAAAACCAATTCATCTATAGAAAACTACAAAGGATGATGTTGTCGATCATCATTTGATTTCTAGTGACTCTATGATGTAGCCAGAGATCGTTTTGCTTCCTAAATCTTTATTGATGTCTCCTGAACCAGACATGGTTCAACCAAAGATACTTCTCCCACATCTTCCTAACAATGTGATGATTAGTATGGGAAAACATAGAATGTTATGAAGGGTTACATTCTGATCAACAATAGATAATTGTTGTTATAATGAATCTCAACCCATCCAAGATATTTATCCCATGATCCACAAAAATCCAAGATGCCAACACGAAGCATATCCTCTAGGATCTGATTTTCACACTCCTTATAGACATTTTTCTATGGATTGTAAGTTGTTATTAACATGACTGAAGACCCCATTTATTGTTGAATAATAATATAGAACATCAAGATAACCGTATGATCCATATCTGAAACAATGAAATATGGACTCCCATGTAAACACACAATATCTTTCACAAACTGCATAACTAGATCTACAACTTTAGTGGCGTCTTTTATAGGAATTAAATGTGTATATGTCTTCAACTCATCAAAAACCACCCAGATAGTAATTTTCCCTAAGGGGTTATATAAGAACCCAACAAAAAAGACCATGGACACATCTTTCCACTTCCAAACTAGCTCATGGAGAGGTTGAAGAAAACCCGATGGCTGCAAGGGCTCTGTATTTATTTGTTGGTTGGTGTAACAGGGGGACACATAATATGGGATTTCACTCATCATACCCGACCACAGAATTAATATTCTCATGTTATAATACATCTTTATTGTTCTTAGATGAATGTCCCATGAAGATCTATAAAAATCAAACAAAATTTATCTTCTCACGGAGGTTGGGATGAAAACTTGATTTCCAATATGTAGTACGTAGTTTGAAGAAAAGACAAATTAGAAACTCTCTCTCCACCATAAAGGTTTTCCTAAATATTATGAAACTCATCCTACTCTGCTGAATTTTCATGATTGAGTCCAAGAAAGATGATGATTATAAAGCATAGGAAAGAACCAACTCTTAAACTTATTCATGACCATTTAAGTGAAACTAAGTGGAAATCCTTATAAGATTCTACTCATCCCTTGATTCCAAAAGAGCATGTGAAGGTACCTTCTTACTTATATCATCTTCACCAATATTCCCTTCCCCCAGAGTGTAAGTGATGTCGATGTAAAATGTCTGAAAGTATTATATCTATCACCTCTGTATGAGATTCATGTATTTCTGAGAAAATATAATGCTCAGCCTCTTATGATTAGAGAATACTGTGATCTTCTCTCCAAAGAGATAGTTTTTTCATCATTTAAGCACATGCATCACCACAACAATCTCAAAATCATGAGTTGGGTAGTTCTTCTCTTATTGTCAGAGCTGATGAGATCCACAAAATACCACATGATCATCATACTAATTTATGCATCCCAAACTAGCAGTAGATGCATAAAAAACACCAAACACCAAATATTAGGCTTATGTAAGATCAAATTAGGTGATGATTTCGAAATTAATTTTAGTTCATCAAAATATGACTAAAACATTGCATCCCATGATAATTTCACCACTTTATTGGTAATAGATGTCAAATGTGATTCTAGATTAGAGAAATCCATAACAAACCATTGGTAGTTTCCATAAAGACCATGGAATCTGCAAATTTCAAAGACATTTTGTGGTTCTTTCTAGGATAAAACCACTTTTAACTTCATTGGGTCACATATAAGCCATGATCAGAAATTTTTTCCCCAAATAATTCACATCATTAATACAAAAAATACATTTTTAAATATTTAAATATAGACGGTGAATATTCAAAACATATAGAACCAAACTTAGTTGGTGCTCATGATCACAATCATATTTTCAATGAATCATAATATCATTCAGAACACTATAAAAAAAGTGTCAAGTTATTGATAGACTTTTGGATTCCTCCAAACCATAAAAATGATGGGAGTGTAAGAACAAAAGGAAACACATGATATTCATAATGGATATACCTATAATTTAAGGTCATCTTCAGTATATCAGACTCTCAAACTCTGAGTGGATGATAACACTACTGAAGACCAATCTCTGACAACCAATTTTCCCCTTTAACTGCTAAAACCAATCCTCCACATGAAGAAAAGTTTTTCTGTTCTTAACCGTTATCTATTTCAATATCTGGTAGAACACACACAACTGATATGAAACATAAATGTTTTTGGAAAAGAGAACAGGGGATGCCCAAAGAGAAAAATTAGTGAGAATGAAACCTTTCTCTAAGATGTTGTTCAACTGAATCTTGAGCTCTATCAACTTCACTGGTGCCATATAGTAATAAGGCATCTATATCAGCTGTGTACTTGACACCAGGTCATTACAGGACTATACCTATCTCTCTAAAGGAAGACCAAATAAGTCTTTTGGGAAAACGTTAATAAATTATCAGGCAATAAAAGGAAGACCATAACAGAAGAGATTTCATTGGGATAAAATTAAATAGAAATAATCAAACTCATGATCTCCAGGTAGGATGGTCCTGCATGGACTGACCTAGGGTCCCACTATCCCAAAAACACAAGAGAGAAGCCATTGGAAGAATAAAATGAACCATGCTAATGATAACAATCAACCTCATCTTGATGAGTGACAAGACAATTTATACTGATGATGATGTCAAATAGAACCAGATCAAGAACGAGAAATTCATATATCAACATTGTGTCGGCTATTTTCAATGAACAAGAAGGACTCTAAAACCTCTTTTCTTTCCTATTCCAAAGAGAATTTTCTAACTATACTATAAATTGTATAAGTTTTATTGGAAGATTAATAATGTCAATAAATGTAAAATATAAACGAATGGAAGACACTAGTATGAAAAAAAAAATTTCCACTAATGCTATAATATAGTGTGTACCTATCACTATTACCAGACCTGCATCAACTCCCATTGGAAACTAATCTACTGTGTGTGAATATTTATATCTTGAGGCATTTAGCTTGATCCATATAGTCATTTATGGTTTTGACTGCACTACATTAGGCTTTGGAGCCGACAGACCCTGAACATAACGTGGTGAATTCATAGCTTGATAAAAACACAATACATGACCAAAAAATCCACAATTATTACATGTATTTGTTGGAATAAGAGAAGAATGTATGGTCTGACCCCACTTGCTGCACTGGTATAAAGTCATTCTAGAGACCTAAAGCATGACGTACATGTACATCACATTACTTTTTCGGAATACTTAATACATAAAAAAACAATCACACAAGGACCGTAATAGTTTTATGTCTTTAGAAACTCGGATTATAACCATCTAATCATGGTGAAAGATCTTAAATATCTCCTGTAAGGATCTTCCCCTTTTGTTTCCTTACCTAAAACCTTTCTTTATATCCTGGGGAAAAGAAAACATATAAAGCGTGAGCTCAAATGCTCAGTATGTGTAAGCATTGAGAAAATAAAACAATCCATATACATTTGAACATAAAAACATGAACATAATGTTTAAACATAGAAATCATGTGTAGTGACATAAAACATGGTAGTATGTAAGGCATAGTTCAAAATGGAACATCAATAATGATAAATTATCTTGGAAATAAAACTTGTAATTGTGGCAATACATTAACCACATGATATGATTTCTATAGTAGCCAAGTCATTACTTCCAATATCATATTAGTGGACAAAGTCCCTTAATGAACCGAGCTCACTCCCCGTTCCAGTCATTTATCACTGAACTAGATTAACTTTTCGTTACATCCATGTCTATCTCATGAGATATAAATCTTTACCCAATTCATTGGAGGGAGATATAGGTCCCACCTATCTCATGATGAAATCATTCATTTGTGTGCCACAAAATCATAAATCATACATCATAGCATAACAAATGTAATAGAATGACATTCTTAAACATCAAGCCGTCATAACATAATCCATATAAAAAATGGATATCATTTGATCATAAGAAAATCACACCATGTAAATAATTAAGAAATTGTACATGAAAAATACACATATGATATAATGTCATCTTAGGTGGAAAATGGTTTTTATAAAAAACTTGAAATGAATTCTTGAGGTAAATATGTTTTCTTTTTCAAAATAATTATTTTTCAAAAAATGACATGCATTTTTAAAAGAAAAGGATTTTTTTTTGAAAATATTCATGAAATCTGGTTGATTAATCTTCATGAAAATAAGGCTTTATAAAATCGTAAAAATCTGTTCATGCCTTATAAGTTAAAGAAAACATTTTTCTCGTACTTTGAACAGAAAGGTCAAAAAGTACCATGTATGGTAGGAAAAAAAAGATTCCTTCCATAACACAAAGTAAAAGAAAATATGGGTAAAAATGACTTTAAACATACATGTAATAATATTAATCACTTTATTAAAACATTTTTATGGACATGGATGAAAAATATTACCCCAGTAAAAACTTATGAATAAGAAATCTCGGATAACAATGAGATTGCAAAATTATCCCTTAACCTAGTTATGATATGCTTCATACGTATCTGAAACTCCTGTATAATGATTTAAATAATTTCATTGACTTATTAAAGAATCAAATTAATTGTTATGATATCATATAGTGTTCACTTATGACTGTATATTACCCGTTCTTTTGTAAATTCCTTGTTAAAGAGCATTTTGGGTAAAATCGTTTCAATTGTCGTCCGTGTTTTCACTTTTAATTATTCATATGAGTAAATAGGTCATGATTTCTTAATTCTATAATATAAAAAATGATTTATATATAATATATATTCAGAATATACATATATATAATATATCTATAAATGAATGAAATACACCGTTCATGGAGACGGTAGGTTGTATCTACGCAGGAATGCTGTTTTCTTTTCCCAGTAAAATTTAATAGATGTAATTAAATAACATATAAATAAATTATGTATCATTAATATGTCATATATTTCATTATTAATTATTATATTTACATTATATTCAATCTTGAATTATTAACATGGAAAATGAATCTCATTGCGTCGTGGAGACGGTAATCCGTACATACGTACGAGCGATGATATCATTCCCATATTTATTGAATGGAATTGGAGTGGATGATATAATATCATAGAATCAGTATGATGTTATTATAATAATATATATTTATTTTTTAAATCATTATACCCATCCATGTAATGTGTTTGTGGAAAACATATTACACCACAGCGTGGAGACGGTATTCTGTACGTATGCACGCGTGGTGATTTCGTTTTCCGTAGGATGTATAGAAGGTAATTTGGGATTTTTTCATATTTATAATAACATATCTATATATTATTGATAGTTATGTTATTAAACTTTAATGATGAAACTAAATAATAGGAGGTATAATTAGAAATAAATTTTAAACAATCGGTAACGAATATTACCTCTTCTTCGACACGTCTCTTTGAAAACTACTCTTAGGGCACTAAAAATGGTCTTTGAAGAAGACCAGAACCTCTAGTATGTTTCTAGGGAAGTTGAGAATTTAAATGGGCAGTTTTTGGACGAGCATGAAGCCTCTAAATTGGGTATAGAGGAGAGGGAGGAGGTGCCCTTTTATAAGGGAGGAGAGGGGAACCTTTGGAATTATAAGAAATATTAATTTATAATAAATTCAATACCTACTTAAAAACCTTAAAAAATGAGTCAAATTATATTATTAGATGATATAGGGTTGTAATCACATCATCAAATAATATTTAGACATGTTTTAAATTTCTTTTAAACATTATCAACTTGATTTATCCTTATTTAATCTATTTAATTTTATTTTTGGTAACAAGATTATAAATTTTAAATTGTTATAAATTATTAATTATTGTTGTAAATTGTCCATTATTAGATAATTTATTACATTCTGGACTATATAAATTTTAATTTATAATTTTTAAATATTTTTGTAATTTTTAAACAATTTTACATTATGTTATTTTTTTAAAATAAACTTAGTTTCAATTTTGAAACTATTCATTTATTTGAATTTAAATAAAATCCTCACAGAAGATATGTTAGAACTAAAATCTTTAATAGATTCAAAACATGTATTATTTATCTATAAAATTAGTGGATCACATTAAATAGTTCATATAATATTTATTTTCATATTTTTAAAACCATTCATTTGGTATATCTCTTAATAAAGTAATTACTACAAATTTTTTGTAGAATTATTTAATATACTTATTTTTGCATAAAATTTTAAAATAAAATTCTATGATGAAGATAAATATAATTAATTTCAAAATAAAATTATTTCTTTTTTTATCATCTTAAAATAACAACAGTTAAATGGTTATATTTATTAAATTATAAAGGTGACATCTTTGACAACATTTAAAATAAAATAATATAAATGTCATAATCGGTTTTATAAGGATCCAAATGGTCGAACAATCGTCCCTTGATTGATTAGTGTATAGATATACTCAAAAAATAATGTTTGGTCATGTTTATGGTCCTTTTGATAGGTATTGTTATTTTAATAAAAACTATATGATTGATTTTTCACCAAATAACCAATTTCTACATCCCTATTATTCCACCATTAATGATAATTATTTAATACCTATAAAATTATAAATAGATTTTAATGATTTAGATAATTGTGTTAGATTTCTAGATACTATTCAGGTTCGAAGTATCATGATTTTTATCTCTAAATTAAAATTATTATACTTATAAGATTTAAGAGAGTGACATGTTGTCAATTTCATTAGTTTTAATAATAATTAAATTATTTTCATGGTGAAAAGCCCATAAAATGAATCTAATCCCACTATTAGGTGATATGGGTCGACCTTTAGTCATCCAATATAATTTTTTCATGTGTTAGAGTAATTTTATAATCTTAGGTTCACCCTTAATTTCTCAATTTATCTTTAACTAAATTAAATAAAAATTGTCGTAGTTACTATTCATGTGGCCCAAAAATAAAAAGTGGGTAATTAATATAATTTGGACATGCTGATTCCAAATATGTAATATATTTTTTGAAATTCAAAACACAGAAGATGAGGTAATAAATTTAATATTAATCTTGTTATTAAGAAAACGAGTTTTAAAAGTTAAAACATTACAAAAGATTGAAATGATATTACATATGAATTCAATGTAAAATAAATGATAATGACATAAATTATATTAAATGGTAAAAATATATTCTTTTTATACTTTAAAACCATTAAATATTATAATTTAACCATATTAATTATTACGATGAAAAAAGTTGTTTTTAATTAAAATATAGCGAGATTTTACTATTCATTAAAATATGAAATTTGTCAGAATAATATGAAAATTTTATCCAAAGTAAATTTTAATATCATGATTCCAAAGAAGAATTTTATTCTGTAAAATTGAACTTATAATCATGTCAAAAACTATATTTAATGTGGGTGTGCCATCAAAAGGCGGCAAAACTGCATTTTTTTTAAAATATTTATTTTACCTGAAAAATTTATTTTGTTCACATACCTTGTTCTAGAAAATATTTATAATGAAATAATAATGTTATACAATTAAAAATGAAGTTAATAATATTCATAACGTCTAGTTCATAATAATATTATAACCATATATCGCTGTTTAATGAAACCCGGTATTGCGTACAACACACACTATCGAGAAAGGTCAGGATTGCGTGTAATGCAAGACAAGTCAGGGTTGCATATACTGCAAGCTAATACAGTGTTGTGTATATCACATGATAATATTGGTGTAGCATAAAACAAAAGATACTAAAGAAATTTTAAAAGAATATATCTCATAAAATCTCGGGCTGTTACATTCTACCACCATTAAAATGAATTTCGCCCCCGAAATTTGTCATGGTTATAAATTTTTTACTACTTGAATGTTTCATTCGTAAAAACCCACATCGTAAAAGAAATACTAAAACATAATTTTAAAAATGGGAATTATGAAACATAACGGTTACCCAAATTAACTCATCACTGGGTTTCCACAAAGGATTTCATAGGTGAAAATATGGATATAGAAGAGAAATATAACCATCAAGTTCTGATGGAGAGTGGTAGAGAACATGGCTATGAAAAAGACAAAAATCACAAAGCCAAAAATTTGTGATGATCTGAGGTAGCATCATATTCATTAGATATAATTTAACCAGGACTTCTTTTTTTCAAGATCATTTCCCTAATTTTGAAGAATTTGAATAATGAGAAATTCATAGTTTATATCAATATAATTTCATCATTGTTCGTGCCTTGAAAAATTTCCACTTCATCTCTTAAATAAATGAAGTTTAATTTTTCAATCGTGAAGTGTTAGCAGATCGTGTTATAGAATAATGAGTCATTCTATCTGTCTTAAACAAAAGGATATAAATAGTTATATACATAAGTCCATCTATCATATATCATTCCAATAATGGACTTATACTTCATCTACCATACCGCTTAATAAAATAAAACTATTTTCTAATAACAAGGGACTTCCTGTAGGCTAGTGGTAGGTAATATAGTCCTGTCACACTTCGTTTGTGGGTTCGATTCTTGCAACCTTGTCCGACGCGAAGGGTTGTCACTCGTCCTACAGGTTTTCCTTTTTATACATTATATCATCACATCAATAATGTTGAAAGAAGTTCTATCTTTAAACAATACTAACTTATGTCCAACATTATATATTCTATCCTTAAGACTTATCCAAAATACTTCTTTCCAAACTAATAGTATAAAGAGAATGTATACAAGAATGGTCATATAAAAATCATGTGAATGCCATCATTTATCCCCAGATATCATAAGATATATATTGTCGGTCACATTCCAAACATGTGAATACCTTAATCATGTATTTTTTGAGTCATGTATTACCATAGATAATTAGTGAAAACATGAGTGCTGTCAAAAGTTAAATCATTCCACATACCAAAATCCCAAAAATTCTATATACTCAAACAATGATATCACTTAGTCCATATACCAATCATGAGCTCATGAAGACAATGAAACAATTTATTTTCTCCTTATCCCTTTATTATGCAAATATCATCTGGTTTCCAAATTATATGAATTACTTTTAATGGTTACCAGTACCATACAAGTATTAAAAACCATAATAAACCAATACATAGATATTCCAATATTCCACAGTACTACTAATTAGATTCCACAACATTATTTTGGAATCTCCTTAGATAAACACATAATCATTGCACTACATCATTGTCATACTCAACAATGCCAATTATGATCACATGTGACTTCCCTTTGTCCTTTGCCTTAAGAGGTTTCTCACATCGATCATCATTAACCCTTGGATTAGGGAATTTATTAGCATAATGACCCATTTCCTTGCACTTGATGCATTGAAGTGTTGGTGGAGCGTTCTCTGTAGTCATTTCACTATTCACATCATTAGTAAACTTTTTCCCATTACTTCAACACTCAACTACTCGATTACATTCTTTTCCACACTTGAAACATTTTATAGTACCTTTTATACAATCTCTACCATGCTTCATTCCACACATTGAGAATAAAGTAACATTCATCTTCTTTTCACCAATGTTCTGTGATTTTTCATTGAACTCCAACATTCGTTTCTTGTAAAAACCATGAGATGGATATGTAACACCAATTTCCATTTTTACCTTAATAGCACAAAACACAATTTCTTCATTTCTACTGATGTATCTTATAGCTAATGCAGTTTGAAGACTTGGTTTTAATCCATCGAAGAATCGATCAACTTTACGTTAAGGTTGAATGATAAATCCATATGCATACCATGAAAGACTTGTGAAATTAGCCTCGTATATACCAACATATTCATCATCCTTTTTCTTAAGTTCAAGAAACTCTTTATCCATATTTTTTCGAATAATAAGATGTAAGTACTTATTGAAAAATATGTTCTTGAACTCGTCCCATTCCATGGACTCAATTTCATCCCTTTACCTTGTATTCTTGAAAAGATTCCACCGTTGATATGCATCATCTTCCAAACGATATACTTCTAAGATGACATTATCATTCTCATAACATTGTAGAACTGAAAATATCTTTTCAGTGGTACTGATCCATTGTTCAGCCACTAATGGATCAGAAGATCCACTGAATGATGGTGGAAACTACATCATAAAGTATTCAATAGAATGTATCTCCTTTCTTGGATCATTTGGAATTCCAGAATGATTCATAGGTAGTGTAATTATAGAGATAAGATTTTTCACTCCATCTCCCATAACATCGGTTTGTTCAAGAAGACAATCATTGCATCTTCCATTACATTGATCAACATGGATCCTTCGGGTTCCAGCCATTGTCTAAAACCCAAAAATAATAGTGTGAGGAAAAAATCATGATAGGGAAAACAAAATAATAAAGAGTGAGTACCTTCCATATCTAACATCCTAGGTTTAATTATAATATCATTACCATAATTTTATGACTATAACCTATACTTATACTTAACCATAGGGACATCCCTATACAGACGTTATAATATCTCTAGGGATCTCACTAAAGTTATCGCATCCTATTTTCCAGTGGTTGACTAAACCTTTCCTCTGATACCATCTGTAGAGACCCAAATCTTGATGTAATGGACATTACATTACTTTTGAGGAATAAATAATACATAACAAAAAAAAGAACAGGGACATTAATAGTTTATTGTCATTGGAAACTCGAAATATAATCTTATAATAGTGGTGAAAGATCATCAATATCTTTTATAAAGATCTTCCCCTTTTTTATCCTTACCTACAACCTTTACTTATATCCTAGGTATAATAAAACATATAAAGGATTATCTCAGATGCATAGTAAGGGTAATCATGGAGAAAATAAAACAAACCATATACAATTGAACATAAAAACATGAACATAAATTTTAAACAACGAATTCTTGAGCAGTGACATAAAACATGGCAGTACGTAAGGCATATATCATAAGGGAACATAAATCATGATAAAATATATTGGAAATAAAACTTTTAATTGTGGAAAACATTAAGAACATGATATGACTTTCATATTAGCCAAGGAATTGCTGCCAAGACCATCTTAGTGGATAAAGTCCCTTACTGAACTGAGTTCACACCTCATTCCAGTCCTGTATCAATGAACCATATTAACATTTCATTCCAGCCATGTCTGTCTCATGAGATATAAATCTTTACAAAATTCATTGGAGGGAGATATAGGTTCCGCCCATCTCATAATGAAATCAATCTTTCGTGTGCCACAAAATCATAAATAATACATCATAGCATAACCATGTAATATAATGGGATTCTTAAACATCATTCCATCATAACATAATCCATATAAAAAAATGTATATCATTTCATCATAAGAAAAATCAAACCATGTAAATAATGGAGAAATTATACTTGAGACATACACATATGAAATAATGTCATCTTAGGTGGAAAATGGTTTTCATAAAACACTCGAAATGAATTCTTGAACAAAATATCCTTTCTTTTTCAAAATCATTTTCTTTTCACAGAATGCCATTAAATTTTAAAAGAAAAAGATTTTATTAAAAATAATTATGATATCTTGTACATTAAAGTTCATAAAAATAAGGCATTATATAACCGTAAAAATTAATTCATGCCGTATATGTTAAAGAAAACATTCTCCTCGTACTTTTATCCAAAAGCTCCAAAAGTACCATGTATGGTAGACAAAAGAAAGATTTCTTCCATAACACAAAGTAAAAGTCAATATGGGTAAAAATGAATTTAAACATACCTGGAAGAATATTATAAACTTTATGAAAACATTTTTATGGACATGGTTGAATAATATATCCCTAGTAAATTCTTACGAATAAGGAATCTCAGATAAGAATGAGATTGCAAAATTATCCCTTACCTTAGTTGTGATATGCTCCGCACGTATCCAAACCTCGTGTATAGTGATTTAAATAATGTCATTGAATTATTACAGAATCATATTAATTGTTATGATATCATATATGGTTCACTTATGACTTTATATTACTTGTTCTTTGGTAAATTTCATGTTAAAGAGCGTTTTGGGTAAAATAGTTTCATTTGTCGTCCGTGTTTTGACTTGTAATTATTCATATGATTACATAGATCATGATTTCATAATTCCAGAATATAATACATGATTTATATATAAAATATATTCAGAATATATATATATATATATAATAGATCGATAAATGCAAATAAATACACCATTCCAGGAGACGGTAGGTCGTATGTACGCATGAACGTTGTTTTCATTTCCTTATTAAATTTAATATATGTAAGTAAATAACATATACATAAATTCAGTATCATTAATATTTTATATATTTCATGTTTAATTTTTATATATACTTTATAATCATTCTTGAATTTTTGACATGTAAAATGAATCTCATCCCGTCGTGGAGACGTTAATCTGTACGTACACATGAGCGATGATATCGTTCCCGTATTGATTGAATGTAATTGGAGTGGATGTTATAATATTATAGAATTAGTATGATTTTATAATAATCATATATAGTTATTATTTACACCATTATACCCATCCATGTAAGGTGGTGGTGGAAAACAGAATCCACCACAACGTGGAGACGGTATTCCGTACGTACGCAAATGCGGTGATTTCATTTTCCATAGGATGGATAGAAGGTAAAATGGGGTTGCTTAATATTTATAATAACATATCAGTATATTATTGATACTGATTTCATTACAATATACTGAAACAAATAAAGAATATGAGGTAAAAGAAGAAATAAATTTGAATGAATCAGTAACATATATTATCTCTTCTTTGACACATCTCTTTGAAACCACCTCTTAGGGCACTAAAATTATTATTTGAAGAAGAAAAGAACTTATAGTATGTTTCTAGGGAAGTTTAGAAGGTAAATGGGCAGGTTTTGGAAGTGCTTGAAGGCTCTGAATTGTGTAAAGAGGAGAGGGAGGAGGTTCTCTTTTATAAGGGAGAAGAGGGGCACCTTTGGAATTATAAGAAATATTAATTTATTATAAATAGAAACCCCACATAAAAACAACGAAAATGACTAAAATACTAATATTAGATGATATATGGTTGTAATATCATCAAAAAATAACATTTAGACATGTTTTGAATTTATTTTAAACATTATAAACTTCATTTATCCTTATTTAATCTATTTAATTTTATTTTTGGTAATAAGATTATAAATTTCAAATTGTTATAAATAATTATTTATGTACTGTGAATTGTCTATAATTGGATACATTATGACATTTTGGACCATATAAATTTTAATTTATAATTTGTAAATATTTTTGTAATTTTTAGACAATTTAATATTATGTTATTTTTATAAAATAACAAGAGTTTCAATTTTGACACTATTCAATTAATTGAATTTAAATAAAATCCTCATGGAAGATATGTTCAAAATAAAATCATTAATAGATTCATAACATGTAATATTTATCTATAGAATTAGTTTAGAACATTAAATAGTTCATATAATATTTATTTTAATATTTTTAAAACCTTTTATTTTGTATATCTCTTAATAAAATAATTACCACAACATTTTTGTATAATTATTTAATATACTTATTTGTTTCATAAAAATTTAAAATAAAATCCTATGATAAATATAAATATATTAAAATTCATAATAATATTTTTTCTCAAATTTATCACTTTAAAATCATATCATTTAAATTTTTATATTTATTAAATTATGAAGGTGACATCTTTGAAATAATTTAAAATAAAAAAATTTAAATGTCATAATCGGTTATATAAGGATCTAAATGGTCCACAAATCTACCCTTGGATGATTAGGGTATAGATAAACTCGACCAATAATTTTTTGTAACGTTTATGGTCATTTTTATATGTATTGATATTTTAATAAAAACTGTATTATTGATTTTTCACCAAATAAAAAATTTCTACATCACTATTGAGACACCATTAATGACAATTATTTAATCCTAAAAAATTCTAAATAAATTTTCATGATGTAGATAATTGAAATAGATTTCTGAATACTATTCATTTTCGAAGTTTCATGAAGTTTATCACTAAATTAAAATTATTATACTTATAAGATTTTAAAGAGTGACATGTTGTCACTTTCTTTTGTTTTAATAATAATTAAATTATTTTCCTAGAAAAAAGTCCATAAAATGATTCTAATAAGACCATTAGTATATATGGGTCATCTTTTAGTCATCCAATATAATTTTTACATGTGTTAGGGTAATTTTATATTCTTAGGTTTACCCTTAATTTCCCGATTTATTCTAAACCGAAGTAAATAAAAATTACCGTACTTACTATTCATAGTGCCCAAATATAAAAATTAGCTTATTAACATAATTTGGAACTAATAAATCAATATATGGAATCCATTTTTCAAAATTCAAAACATTTAATTTGATGAAATTAATTTAAAATTAGTACCGTTATTAAGAAAATGAGTTTTAAAAGTTAAAACATTGAAAAATATTTAAATTAGTTTACCTATAAATTCAATGTAAAATAAATGCTAATGGAATACATTATGTTAAATGGTAAAATTAAATGATACTTATACTTTAAAACCATTAAATATTATAATTTATCCATATAAATTATTACGATGGAAAAATTTGTTTTTAATTAAAATATAGCGATGTTTTATTATTCATTAAAATTTGAAAGTTATCAGAATAATATGAAAATTTTATCCAAAGTAAATTTAAATATCTTCATTCCAAAGAAGAATTTTATTTTGTAAAATTGAACTTATAAACATGTCAAAAACTATATTTAATGTGGGTGCACCATCAAATGGCAGCAAAACTACATTTTTTGAAAAATACTAATTTTACGAGAAAAATTTATTTTGTTCACATAACCTGTTCTAGAAATTTTGTACAATGAAATAATAATGTTATAACATTCAAAATTTATTTAATATAATTCATAACAGATATTTCATAATAATATTATATCCATATATCGTTGTTTAGTGAAACCCGTTATTGCATACAACACACGCTATCGAGGAAGGTTGTGATTGCGTGTAATGCAAGACAAATAAGTGTTGCATATACTAAAATCTAATACAGTGTTGCATATAGTGAATGATAATCTTGGTGACGTGTAAAACATAAGATATGAAAGATATTTAAAAAAGAATATATCTCATAAAATCTTGGGGTGTTATAGTCAGAGTAACACTACTAGTTTCAATGAATGATGTAGAGGAGGCTCGCAACTATGACCCAACTCCACCACTTCTATGATGGTCCTGTCACTTTCTCTTATTCCAATGTAAGCCATTGAATTAGTCAGAGATGGAAGAGAGTAGGATGCAATTCTTACCTTGTCTACCATTTACATATCGACCATCATTACTCCCTCCATTGTCTTAGCATAGGCATAAAGAAAAAAATCGAACACAAGCGATCTAATTTCAATGTGAAAACCCAAAATATTATTTTAGGCCTCCAGTTGGTCATTCCGTACCTCACCTGGAGAAAAATGGACAAGTTTAACAAACCAGTTGGTTTTGGATGACAATAAAAACTGTCACTAATATAATTATATTAAATATAGAGATTTTTCTATCATCAGAGACTCTGGACAAAAATACTAAAAGAACAGGGTTTTGAAATCCTTCCAATTCAAGCCCACATGTCAATCTACCGAGACCATAGAGTCCCTCTAAAGATTTATGGAACCGTTGATTCTGAATTCTACACACATTACCCTAATATTCTCAAGAGTCTCTCATATTTCGAAGATTTGATCAATCATGTATATCCAATCCTATGCCTCTTGAGGATAAGTTTCCTTTTGGAGGACATTGGCTTCTCTCGCAAGAACTCCTCGGATCGATCTCTTTCCCCTACTTCTTTGGGATCCACCTCAAAAAATACGTTATAAACTCATGGAACATCTTGATCAATATAATAACATTCGCATACGACCACTTTGATGAGATTCTAATCCATTGGTGGATTCCCATGAGGAGCATCAGCTAAACCTTCCTGAGAAACCTGTGGAAGACATCTCAGAGGCATACTGATGAACACCGAAACATAAAAACAATTAGACACATAGAAAATATCAGTTCAAACTAGAAAAGCCACAAAAAAACAAGATTTAAAAATAATATCCAACACTAGAGACACATATCCTGACATCCCATGGTATCTTGAGTTTCATTATGACAATATTTTCCCAGGAAATTATTTCAAAATACCTCTCAAGTCCTGATCATCCTATATTTAGTCTAACAAAACTCTAAAGAAAATTATTCATGATGAAATACCTAATTTGATACCAAATTGTAATTAATCAACCTGGGCATCCATGAAACCTAGAAACCAACCTATTGTATCTCATACCCGAAGGGAATTCCTGATCCTCACGTACTAGAGATAAACACCCAGTAATTAAATGAATAAAATGAGGGAACAATTTCACCCAATATGAACAACCAGACAATATATATATAGAGTAAAAAAGAAATAACAGGAGACTAGAAAATATATATTCCATAACTGTAAGAAATAAATAGAAACATAACAATTAAAATAGTAGTTAAAAACACCGAAAGCTATGTATAACTACAATGGACTCAAAACCAAACATCTACTCCAATGATGCCATGGATGAAATCCAACTATCTCACCACTGGCTACCCATCCCAGCTGACACGAACCTCACCACCTCACTATGATACCTTTCCATTCCTTTCATTGGAAGAGAAACAAAGGTCTAAGATCCACCAATGTTGTATACTGGGTGTGAGCTAACAAGATCAGTAAGATCCCACACATATGTTCCATTTCTAGTCTCTGTATAACAATTCATTTATGATTATTTAAAATTTAAATCATGGAATGATAAGAAGTAATGCATGTTTATACAAAACATGTTAAACATTCTCTTTTCCATAGTTCTAAACCAATGTTGGTATATCAGTTTCAATGCATATTTTCCATATCATTTTTAAAAGCATAAACATGTACATAAAGGTTATCTCAGAAAGAAAAGCACTATAAAAATAGAAGCACATGTATCACAAACAATGGAATACTACATGTCTATGAATCATAATACTCGTACCAAAATAATCATGTGCACAAAAATGATCCTAGAACAACGAGCCTAGGTAGAAAAGGAATGCCCCATAATTAAACCCCCCCAAATTTCAATATCAGTCCCATAGAACAATAAGCCTATAAAACCAAGGAAATATTCAATAAAAAACTTCTTGATAATAAAAAAATGGATGATGTAATCAAACTAAACATTCCACTTATGTACTGATGGTTACCCATGTGCTCATCTTCACAATTAAATTTCAATGCTTTGAAGACCATTGAATACAATTTCACAACCAACTTAAGGAAATCCAAGAAACCCATTTCTCTATCAAAAACATTTTTCCAAAAGAGAAAAAAAATCATACCAATTTCATAAAACAATATATAAAGCAATTGAGATCACCCTGATGATGATAAGAAAGATACATAACCACCTACCTCAATGTTTGGTTCACACACACCTACAACGAAATATTGACGCAACGAAACCAAAAAAGTTGTTAAAAAAGAACCTAGAATAAAACCCGATCCCTAAAGTATTGATTAAAAATAGAATACCATGGGTTGGAAGATAGAATAAAGATGGTGTAACTGAAGAACAAACGTCTGATGCACCAAAACTAGCCAAGGAATATCCTTCAAGACAAGATATCACAACAGATCCGGTGATACATACCTCAAACACAATGAATATCCAATACTGATTCGATCGATCCAGAAGGTGATAAACCCCTGAATCCACATTTGAGTAGTTTAAGGTCAATATCCAAGAGGTTTAGAATGAAAAAGGATGAGAAAAATAAAAAATGTGTGAGTTAAACATTGTCATGGGCAGAGTCATGATGTGTACTCCTAGGTCATGATGTGTAGTCCATAATGTATAATTTACTCTGAAAACCCCTTCACCTTGGATTAAAAAATCATCTATTTAACCCTTCAACATTATGCACCTTAGGTTCACAACATTTACCTATTTAGTACCTTCTCACAACATGATCCTCTATTGAAAACATAAATCCAGCAACCAGTACACAACATTTACCTAAGGTACACGACATGTACCTATTCTACAACTAGTAGTAAAAACAATAAACCACATCTAATGAATTTTAAAACAAGAAGGGATAAAAAAAATGGAAAAACGTACTCTATCAATGTAACAAAATGTTATATGTATTGACTCCAATGTGTGATAAAATGTAATTATTTAATGAATTATCCAAGGAATTATTGTGATTTGGGTATTTAAATAATGGTAAATGAACACCATTTATAAAGGATACTTGACTGTGGTATTTTCCAATGATGAGATCAAGAGATGTACATTAATTTTTTTATCCACTCTTCTTAGACATTGAATTGTAAAAATTTACTAATAAGTCCACAATTTTATCTATTTAAATGTAAAAAATACCCACACAAGGGTATGAATTCACAAAAATGTACTCAATTGGTGATATTGACAGACTTAGATTATGTGAGATAATGCCAATTTATTTGGTTTTCTAATTAGAGTTGACAGAAAAATATATTATCCAATATTTAGCCATTTTTTTAGTATTATGTTGGAGGTGTATATGGAATAATATTTAGTTGAAGAGGAGGTTCTCAATATGAGATATGGGGGTATTAAACTACAGATCCTTAGTGAAAGGAAACCATATTTTTTTGGGAATGTAATTTTATTGGTCACCTATATTTTTAATGATCAAGTCCCATGGTTTTTAGAATATGTAATAATAAATTCAGGATGATCCCTCATATAGAAGGGTTACTAATTAAAAGAAGGGGAATAGAATATCTCATGACAGTCTAGTGGATATTGTATAACCTTCACATATGAATGATCATAAGCATGAAAAAATGGTATAAGATGCACCTATGTTCTACAATTATATGGAAGTAATGACACAATCCCTTATGAGAGGGATCTAGAATCCAATTATGAATTGGATTCCTTTGATGTAAATTTGGAGGTGCAAGAAGATGCTAAAGACTTCAACCTTGAATATTTTAGAACCACTAGTTATTGTGGATATGTATTTTTCATCTAGTTTAGAGGATTATGAATCTAATTTTCATATACATATTCATGTTTCATTTAAATGTATGTAATATAATTAAGGTATAAAATGTCTTATGGTGGATCTTACCCTGCCGATAATGCACTTCTAAAACATGATGTTTTTATTCCCCCCAAAATGGGGCCTGATATAATGTAGAATTGGGATTAACTTGATGAATACAGTTTTAATATGTAATCTACATAGACTTCATATTATCTAGGAGAGGGACACATTCCTTGATAATATTCCCCTATGAAACATTAGTATTGATCCTCTCAATCTATCACAATGAATGAATCCACTATGGCCTGGTCATACAGGTTGATTCTTGAGGTAAAGAACATATGTAAAAGGGTTATTAATGTTGGAGGCCCTGAGATGTATTGGCAGGTTTATAACAAGAATCTAGAGTGGCCTCAGTAGCTTTCATCTTCCTCCATTGTCTCTCTGAATAGATATGGAAAAACTAGGGATGATGTTTCCTCCCATGTGGTTTATACATCCTTGGTTATTTATTCACTAGAGGATTCATAAGGATTACTCCATGATTTTATCCTTATAATTTTTTAGTCCCAAAATAATATATTTTCTTATAATAATGTCATAGATGGAAATTTTTCTTGAGTTGGAATATATTTCAAGATAATGAACCTCCAGGACACATATATAGGAATTGAATAGTCTCCAAAAATATTTAACCCTCATAGTTGATGATTATGGTATAATCATAGTGAGATGTTTCCCCTCTATGGGGCCTCCTCTGACCCCCTGATAAGGTTTATGAATTTTTTATAGTAAGGCTATCGATATAAATTCAATTTAATGGGAATGAGAAAAATATTGGGTTCTACAATGATACTCCATTAGAATTATCATGGTCTTGTAAACTCTCCTACTATTACATCCTTGGGACTTTTAATTATGACCAATAAACCTTTGATGATTTCTAATATTGAAAAAATAATGATGTTTAAAAACTGGAATGCATACAATTGGGATTCTCTTGGTAAATATCTTATCTTGTTGAATGTAAATGATAATGGAGATGAAACTATTTAGGTCCTCAAGTATGATAGGGTTTATCTTCATTCTTTAACCAATTACATGAAATTTTTCATGTTTGACATTATTGTTCAAGAAGATGTTTTTCCTTGTAATTTTTATATGATTCTTACACTAATAAAAGAATAAGAGATATTTCATAGGATTATTTAGTTATTTATAATCAAATATCTCATATATTGATAGTTTTATGTGAATTAACAATTTTCTTTAGACATCATCAAAAAACGGGTTCTCATAACCATAGGTTGTTTGCCTCTAAATTCTCTTATTATATTGATATATTCTATTTGGTTGGTGTTACCATTGTGGGATTTTACTATAAATGGAGTACGTACACCCTCAATGAGAAGAAATATTGTAAATTAGATAGATTCCTTGTTCGAATTGATGAGAAAACTGATGCTTTCAGTGTCTCTAGCCTCATCCTACCAAAGTATCACTCTAATCACAACCCATTTTTTGGTAATTTAAAATTGAAAACTAAGATATTTTCCATTACCTTTTATGTTCCACCATTCATGGATAGTTTTCCTAGACGTAAGGATTAAATTTAAAATTCTAGTAAAATTTAATATACTGTTAGTCCACACAAACTTCATTCCAGTAAACTAAATAATGTTAAAAATGTTATCAGTGAATGTATAAATTATGCTTTATTGAAAATAAAAAATTATATTCGTGATACTAAAAACATCATTCTTTAATTTGAAAATCCACATCAGAATCATGATACTCTTTCTAGAGATGACAATAAATATCTTTCTTATCTTCCTAACCTTTTTTAAATTCCATAAAAGCTATCCTAGAATCAATAAAATGTCATATGGATACATGTGGGAGATAAGAACTCTATGTTCTTGAAGTTTTTACATATGAAGAAGAAAATATATAGAGGATTCACTTCACTAGTAATTAATGGATCTTCATTTATCTTAAGGATTAATATCTTCAATGTTGTGGTTAGTAACCTTGAAAACTTATACTCAGATAAAATAGTGTAATTTAAACGTAAAATTCTTCATAAAATTATACCCATGGTTGAAATTCAACAAAATAAGATGTTGTTGGATGATCATATTGTAAAGGATAGAAAATATAATGAACATTTTTTAATATATGATAATTTTATGAGTCCATGAAATCTGACGGTGCATGATTCTGAGGCCTGGTGTGCCCAGAATAAATTTCTGAAAATTTTTTCGGGTACGTTCAGTTAACGGATGAGCGGGATTTTGTATCTTTTGAACCAGTACTCAGAATTGAAATCTGAGGACACTATTGAATTCTCAGTGCCAATATTTATTTAATGATACCTTCACCTCGACCACAGTAGGTCAAGGATGAATGATAGTTTTTGGGTTTTTTCATGGTAATGAAAAATAAAATAAGATAATGATTTTTTTATTTCAAATAAAAATCCCATGTGAAGGATTTGGTGGTGGGGAACACGAGGTGTTAAAACCTCCCAAAATGAATGCATGGTTGTGGAGACCACCTGATCTAATAAAACTCCCAATTTAATTCTTTGTGGTGGGGACCACCCGAACCCCACGTTATGGGAGAAAAACATATCATCTCATTATTTTAATTAATCAATCAAACTCTCCTTTAAATAAATAATCCAATCAATTTTTTTCCAATATTAAATTAAAAAACATATTCTATTATGTTGGATAACATTCATTTTGGTGGATTTAGAAGAGTATAACCTTTGGGAGGATTACTCTCTCCAAAGAAGAACATGTTCTCCAACGAAGAATTTGCTCACCAATGAAGAACGCTCAAGCCGATGAGGAACGTCTTAAAAAACAAAGAACCAATGATCAGGGAAACACCGATGTCACCGAATTCACCCCTTCCAATATCAATGATCAATCAAGGTAGGGGTTTAGTTGTGTATAAGTATATATTCCTATGTTCTTACCTTTTAAAACAATTTAAGCAGATCAAATCTCTATCTAGTAGATCCGCATATGATTTCTTTTGCGGGATTCAGAATATTCGTTGCAAGAGGATATGGTTTGTTGTTATTCATTCTAGTTCGTGTTTAGTCGCTTGCTACCATATTAACGAGGAGGGTGCGGGCCAAACAAACATGGATCGACCCCTCATTCATTATTCTTGAATGGTGTATCCTTCAAATTGGAATAAGGCATCTTTGTGCCATTACGACCAACGGATGCAGCGGTCGGCACATCACCGGTCGCGACGAAGGCATGGCATAGCGACACTGCCCTGCGGCCCCCTCCGCCCGGCAGCCTCCACCACCTACATCCCCATAGCCCTACGACCCTCATCCCCTTCTGACATCACCACCCCGTGGCCTTGACGCATCGTGGTCCTCCATGGCCCCACCGCCCAGTGGCCCTCTATGGCCCACACAGCCCCATAGCCCAGCGGCTCTACGCCCGCTGCATCATTCACCACCCTGCGGCCCCGCTGTCCTAGGACCTCATGGCCCCCATGGCCTCACCGCCCCCGCGGCCTCGCCACCGCCCTCACGATCTCGCGCTGCTTCGCGGCCTCCGGGCGACCCATTGTGGCCATGCCGGTCTGCCCAGCATGGTCGGCCCGGGCCATACCTAGCAGGCTAGATCAGACCCAGTGGGCCAGGTCGGTCCGACCGGGTCAGACCTGAACTGGGAAAACATCAAACATTACACTCTTTCAACCATGACATTGGCCCTAGGCATCAGTTTGACCGATCATCTGTAGTTCTAAAAAAATTAGAGAGAGAAGATCCCGTTGAGTATACCCCACTAGAGTTTTTGATAAATTTTATGTATAGTCGGGTTTGATCCAGAAAGAAACCAACCGCGACCTCATTACTAATAGGATAATAACTAAGAGACCGGGCATCTGATTGATGCGTCGTCTATTTTGTTGATACCCCTATGACGTGGAGGTCCTTTGAGATACTTTTTCCTAAGACTTCATGGCAGGTGGAGTATCAAACAGTGGATTGTGGAGTGGACCCTCCTGAAGACAAGAGAGTGTAGTGCAGTAACCCTATAGCTGGTTGTGACGTGATTAATGAATGACTATCCTGTGTTGGTATATACTGAGTGATGTTGTGTGGGTCAGCACATAACAATCCTATGTGGGTCAGCATCGAGCGATCATTTGTGGGTTTACACCGAGAAATCCTATGTGGGTCAGCACCGAGCGATCCTATGTGGGTCAGCACCTTATGATCTTGTGTGGGTCAGTAGTAGAGCCTCTTAACAGAGTAAGATGATTCAGCTGTTACATATAATCATCTATACTACTGTACCTAAGTTATACCTGGTGTGAGCTGAGTTTGTACCTTGCGGTACTTTCTATCATAGTAACACCTTTGTGGTATTATTCTATGTGTCGTACTTCTGTGGTACTTACCATCATGGTATTCCTTCCGTTGTGGAACAATTGAGCTTTTTTATTTTGTGTTGGACCCTATGTTTCCTCATGATTGAGATGATTACTCTTCATAACATAGGTGTATGTATCGGAATATACCTCTGTAGGTTTGAAATTTGACTTCATGCTTTTTGGATTATCATTTTTGGATTTTGTGAGACCTTGAGGGTCTCGGGGTCCCTACTGAGTATCATTATACTCACCCATACATGGGTTATGCCCACACCCTATTGTGTTTAGTGGAGACGACGAACAACGCTGACTGAGGACAATAGTACTAGGACTGGAGGTAGCTCGGAGGTGAACGTTAGGTGAGGTGAACCGAAGAAATCGTAATTCGTGAGTTATACCTACCCTTCAGGTAGGATTTGTGGTGGAAGATCCAGGAGCAGATTTTCACCTATCAGTCGTCTTGTACATTCCAGTTGGGGTTATATTCTGGCACCTTTAACCTACTACACACACACTTTTTCCTATTTATTTTAATTGAGTTTGTATATTGTTGTGTGCTTGGTTGCATGTGCTTACAAGTTATAAAGGCAATGCCTACCCGGTTTTAGGGAATTCACATTTGGTTCTAGTCTCCAGCCACTAACCTATGGAAGGTGGGCTTGGGGTAGTAACGACACAGGCCCCGGGGGACGGGTCATGACACCTATTGAGATTAAAATAATGGTTTATCTCTCATCCATGAACATTGATAATTTGGTCGGGAATGATGTGATTTCCATGAAATTATTCATGTTCACCAATGATATAGTGAATCATGAATTTATTAATGCAATGAGGTAATTCTTCAAGCATGAATCTATTCCAGAAGGTGTCAATTATAGATTCATTCCACTAATTATATAAAATAAAAATGCATTATATATAAAGGACTTTAGGAATCATTCCATTTGGAAAACAATTCCCAAAATTATTAATCAAATCATTGCCTCTAGAATTGGTATTTTTAATAGGGGTCTTATAACCCCAATTTATTTTTGGGTTTACCTATAAAGAGTATCCATAATTTATTTCTAGCTACATTTAAATTTTTCAACTCCAAGAAGATGAAGGTCACGAAAGAATGATTATCCCTCAAGATGGACATCTCTAAGGCCTTTGAATCAATTTAATGAAATTTCATTTATTCTTTGCTCAAAATACATTTAATATCATGATCTTTCATTAAATATTTCCACAAAATTTTTAATAGTGGTATAATCTCAATTATAATTAATAGTCCACCTATAATCTATTTCTAGTTCTCTAGGGGTGTCAGAAAAGGGGACCCACTCTCCAGTTTTCAATTTTAACTTGATAAATGATAATTTATTTTCATTCTTAATGATATAGTGTATGCTGGTTTATATTAAAAAATGAATGTTATAATGAACCATTTTACCCCTTCACACCTTCTCTATAATAATGACATCCACCTAGTTCGATAATCTGAAAAAAGAAAAATATCTTATTTTAAAAAGATTTTTCCCCCTATAAAAAAGTTTTTAGACACATGGAATAATTCCATTATAGTGTTTCCAAATGGAATGATTATATCCCAAAGAATTGAAATAGCCAAATATATTCATGTTAAAAAAGATTTTATTCCATTTAATTTTTATGGGGCTCCCCTATTCATGGAAAATGTTAAAAGATTACACCTTTAAATCATCTACTACAAAATTATTTATTAAATGGATTAATAGAAAGGGAAAACCATATAACATGTAGGGATAGTTTTTCTTGTTATCTCGGTTTTCAACTCAAAGTTTTTATAAGATTTCCTTATTTATAGATGGCCTATAACCCTTATAAATTCCACTCAATCTTTGATCTAGAACATTGTTTGGAATGGAACCATTCATGCTAATAAAAATATCACTATGGCTTGTAAATAATGTATTAAACCGCTTGATATTGTGGGAATGGAAATAAAATACTTGAATGTTTTCATTGACTCTCTCCTTGGAAAATTCACCGAGTATTTACTTACTTCAAGTAACATCTCTCTGAATTTCCTATATAACATATTTTTCTAAAAAATATTGAATGTTTATTCTATGTATATTTGCTCCTATATATGTCCATCCATTAAAAACACAAACATGAGATCATGTGCCTTTCAGAATTGTTGGTCTATAGAAAGTCCATTTTGAATGAATTATATACTCCTTGGAAATAAAAGTATATAAAGGAATAAATAGATATTCCTCCACTCAATGAACTATTATCCATTTATGAATCTTGTAACTGTGATGTTATAGAGGGGTTATTCCCTACTCATATCATATTGAATTTTCAAAAATACATATATGCTGAAAAAGATACTCGGATTTGGACTCCCAACTCTACTGGTCACTTTACCCCTGGGGATTTTTATATGAATAATTGTGATGAGAAAACCAAAACTATTACATTGCTAAAAATGATCATAACATCATACATTGACCCCTCATATTACCTATTTATATGGATTATCTATAAAAGAATTTTACCTATATATATCTTAATCTAGAAATCTTGATTTTATCTGTTATATTTCTGCTTCTTTTTCCCACAAGATGAATATTCTCTTATTAAAATATTGATTTTATATAGATTTGCAAGATTTTTCTGGAACCACTTATGAGATGTAAATGGAGTAAAAATTTATATGGACAACCTTGATGGAATGACTAAATACATTCTGGTAACTGAACAACGTGATCAATATGAAGAAATACTCATCAAAACATTGGTATCTGTAATTTCCTTCATCTAAAAGATAATAAATTTGTTATCATTTGGGAATAAGATGCCATATTTGTAAGATGGAATGAGTTTTATTTACTTGGAAGTCATTTATTTCTCAAAAACATAAATAGTGTCACTAAAAAATGACCATTTTGATCTTATTATTCTGATAACCTTTGGAGTTACAGGATAGGTCAAGAAACGACTGGTTCATAAGTCCATTATATATATTCCACCAATCCCAAAATGGCTGAATGTAAATGTTATGTGGGTGGTTTCAGGTGAACGAGAACCCTCGAGATGTGTTGGTGACTTCTATACCCATCAAAAAATAATTAATGGATGATTCTACCACTAAATTAGTAAGGGATCAACCAATGATTTAAGCTTGGTGCTATGATCAATGTAATCAAGTATGATATTCACCGTGATTTGGGGGATATCTAGGTGGAATCATACTCTACCACTGTTGTGTATACTATAATGACTAGATCTATTATTGTTCCATGTTGAATACTTCTATCATGTATCAAATGCCTTAATCTGATTTAGCACCTTTATCGGGACGGTGCTAATGCTTATAGGGAAGCCATCCAGGTTGGTGATGCTTTGTCAAAGAAATCAATTATGGGGGGTTCTTGGATATTATCTTTTTTTTGTTGCATAATTTTCTTATTATCATTTTGACATGGATGCATGTGGTGTTTTTCATTATTAACTTGGTAAACCGCCTTCCTCCCCAAATTTTTCTATTTTAAAATAAATTTCATTGGAAATGTCTTTCCCAAATCATGAATAATTGTGATCATAAAAATTAATGAATTTATGAACATCGGTTAATATAAGTATTGAAGAAAAAAAATTAATGTGATTTTAAAAGATTATTTTTAACTAAATCAAATGAAAAATATAAATATTTATAATAATTATTATGTAATTAGTAGAAATTGTGACACCCAATTTCAAAATAGTACAATTTTTTTATTATGTATTAATTAATATTTTGGGTAATTTTAAAATTTTAAGTCTTGTGCTTGAAATTTATTTTTTTGATAAAATTTCTTATAATTATTGGTTTTATTATGGACACCAAATAGATTGAATTATCGTATAGGTTAATCATACTTTAGTCTTATATAGAAAATATTTTAATTTAGATGGTTTTGGAAACAGTGTAGGGTCACCCTAATATGGAGGAATTTCCCTTTTCATATTGAACATAAAATGTTATGTTTTCATGGGAATCGAACAATATGGTTGAAACGTATAGACTACCCATATAAACTGTTTTTCAGAACATGGTATACATAGTGTTTTGAGAAACTTTTCAACTTCCTTGTGAGAGAGTTCTATAGTTTTACCGAATAATTCTTATAGTGTGTAAACAATATTCAAAAATATGTGGTAACCATGAAAAGTGTATAGATCCATAAAAATATTTTTTTCCTTTCTATCCTATTTCTAATTTTATTGTGTTTTCTCATTTATCTTTCCACAACATCATTAAACCATCTTGGGAACATGATATAGATATCATGCATTTTTTCCATCCCTATTTATCCCCCCTTAACATTGATTTTAAGAGGGATTTATAGGTAAAATCCGCCATTATTATTATTATCCTTTCTCCCTTAATTTCCCCCTCTCTCATGATATCCTTTATTTATTTAAAAATTTGGAGCTTATGAAAAACTGTTTGGGATCTACGGTGGTTATAATTTTGGTATTTTGTTGTTTAGGTGTTTTAAAGATCGTCTCTATTTTTTATTGACTGTTATCTATTGAAATAATGACACTTTCTTTTCAAAATTCTTGTTTTTTATTAGGTAGATTATAACAACTTTTTATATAGTGTTTACACTAAGAATTAGGTTGGTGTTTTTATGAAATTTTCTTATTTTGAATGTTTTTTCTTCACGATGTCATTAATTTTTTATTTTTTTATTTATATCATTATGTGATATTTATAAACAAAATTATAATTTTTTCAAAGAGTAAACTCTTTTGGTGTATGATTATATAATTGTTTTTATGTTATTTAATAGTTATTTGAATTCTAATTTCATATATAAAAAATTTAAAAATGATCTCTTGAATGGATATTTATAGTAAAAGTTATTGACCCCATTTGGATATTAGGAATAACATAAAATGGTGATTTATGCCTTTATTAGGATTAATAAAATGGTAGGGGATTTATTAAATTTATTTTTAGAAATTTTTAAGTTTTATGTTTTAGAGGATGTTTTATTACTAATTATTTACTTTCACAAATAGATTGAAATTGAAAATTGGTTTACATGAAGTACCTTCTAGAACATTGAAATAATTTTCTAAATGAATTTTTACACGAAACCATCTATTTACCCCTTATTCTCGATTCCCTTTTATAAGTGATTCATGATGTATGTGGTGAAAAGGTAATCAATAAAAAGTGGATGTTTCTTGGAAGGGTTCTAGTGGTGAGGGTGAGTTATTAATTATGTTTGGTGATGATTGAATTATTAATTTTTTCATCTACATTTCCACATTTTAGTGGATAGGTATTCAAAGTAATAAATACAATCTATGGCATATACAAGTATTTAAGGAGACTCAACCAGGAGACCACTCATTAGACCCAGCAGGGGTGTAAACACTAGAATACACCCTTGGGGGGTTTCATCTATACATTGTTTTGTTTATGGGAACCCAAGTAGTTATGTGGGAGGTCTATAATTATGTTAAACTATATTGATTAAATATACTAGTGCCCCTCGTTGTTTAGTATGACATTACTAGTAGGGAGTGCCCCAAATTCAGTGGTGGGTGAAAGAAATTTATGTGTCTTGTGTAATTCTATTTTATATATGAAAATATTTACTTCATATTTTATAAATTTTAGGACATTCCCACAATGGGACAAAGGGTAAAATCGACGTCACCTTTTTTCCTGGATTTTATGTTTTATGAAGGGGATTCGATTTAATACCCATAATCATATTAATTTGGATCACCATTTAATATTTACATAAATGTTTTTCATTGATCATGGGGTCACACTCAATTTATCATTAATATAAATAGTGTAGAGAGATTACAAAATGGTTTTAAAATGGTTTCTTATACGTTAATTAAATTAAAATTATCTCCTTAAATTTGAATGATGATTTCAAAAGAATTATTTTATAGTGGATATAAAGGAGTATTTTAGAAAAGGAGGCTTTGATAGATGAAATTTTATCAATATAATGGCTTTCATTTCATGGAAATAAAAAAATTAATGAATTATAAAATAGTCATCAATGTGATATTCAAATAATATGACATAAATCTATGTTGAAAATTTATTTTCAAATTTTTATTTCAAACTAGATCTTTTAAAATATAATTTTAATTAAATTCTATAAACTCTTTTATTTCTCTCGCACCATACTTACATCATCAATTATATTCATCTTATATGGCTTATATTTATGTGATCTAGTTTTTATTATAGTTTTGGTTTTTTAATGATGATTGGCTTAGTCTGTGAAAAGTATATATGGGTTACAATTCGTTACATGATAGATGTTTAATTAAATTTATCTATATTATTTCTTTGGGGATACACTTATATCATTACTGATTATTATATTATGTGGTGTTTTGTTCTCCATTTTTTTAGGAGTTTTCTAAATTACATAGGTTGAAAATATTTATTGGATGTTTTTATGTATATTATGGATGATATAACTACCAAATATTTCTCTTTTGATACCATGATTCTTATAGAATAATTTTGATGATCAAGAATGTGGCTCGAATATGTCATGGGTCAGATTGGGTAACATATCTAATGGTGGAAATAATTAGTTCATGATAAAATAGAATCAAAATAAACTGTATATATTTTATATACATGGGTATAATGGAAATTGAGATTATCATCATAACATATCTGGAGGGTGTGAGAAATGTTCTTAAAAATCTCTTATTCCGATATATCCATAATTTACAATGGTTGGATAGAGTTTAGATCTTGATTTCTAGTTTGATTTTATATATACTTGAATGATTTTAATACGTTTTGATGGTGTTTGGATCCCTATTATGTATGAAAGTTATTTTTGGAATCATATTGTGTTTTAAATGTAAAAATTGTTAATTACCCACAGATAAATGATTATCTTGTATAGTATATTGAATAATATAAAGATCTAATAGAATATGTTTCAAACCATTCACGATAAGGTTTCAATGGAGATGAATGATTCAATATATTATGTGATTAAACTATATATATAATCATTTTTCCTCCAAAAGTATTTCCCTTTATACATTTCTGTCCAAAATGTTCCCAATTATACTTTTAATTTTCCTGATAGTAATTAAGGGAATTTTTTAGTGAAATAATTTTATTGAACGTTGTTTAATTTTAGTTTTATGTTTGGTTATTTTGTTTTTATCAATGAATTCTGGGAATATTAAATTTGAAAATGAGGTGATTTTTAGATATTTGATTATATTATTTATATAGAAATTCTAGAACCATATCAGGATGTTATAAAGTAGTTCTATTTAGTGTTTTAAATATATTATATTTAATAATGAGGTTTCAAAAATATATTGGAATGTAAAAGGATTTAGTGTTCATGGGATGTTTTCCTGTGTTTTTTATGTTCCTAAAGTTATTAAAAAAAGTTTTTGTTTTCAAATAATTTTATTATTAAATTTTTCTTGATATTTTGTTTTTATTAAATGTTTTAGTTTTTTGATTAAAACTCATAATGTTTTTTTGATATAGAAAATCTAATCTTCTGAAAAATCCTAATCGAGTTGAAATATTTGAAATGTGATCTATTTTATTGAATGTGTGTTTTTAGAAGAACAATTATATAGAAAATTTCCATTGGGTTTGATTTTTTTCAAGGAAGAATTGCATATATGTTTTCTGTTAGTGAATATTGTTTTGGGATATTGTTTTTGTTTTTATACAGTTATGTAATTTTATTTATAAAACAAAAAAACATAATCATTATGTCCTTTTTATTTAGATAATACATACATTAGAGTCTTTAAGGAAGGTAGGATGAAAAATTTGGTGGGAGGACCTTTTAGGTGCTCTATATCATTTGGAAGTGGTTTCTCTACCAGATTATTCTATACAAAAATCATTACAAGTAGTGTATATAAATTCTTTTGAGTCCTTGGACTCCAATATATACTTCTTGAATCAGAATGATTTTAATATCAATATGAGATAAATTTTGGTCAGATTTTTTCTATCCTTTATAAGTAGGTATTTCTAGGTTTCTATTAATAGTATTTATTATGGGTGTTTTTGTTAGAGTGAAAATGAATAATCTTTATGGTTAAAAGAATGAGTTTTTCAGTCAGAAATTGGAAGAGAAGGCTGATAAAGATTATAATAATATGAATAAAAAGTAGAGTAATTTTTTTAATTTCAATATTGTGGGTATGATAATTCCATTTAACTTTGTATGAAATCATTAAGGGTTTATCTATGGTCCTTCCTTTTGGGACACTGAATTAATATTTGTAAGATGATTTATCAAATAAAGAAGGATTATGTGTAATAATATTTTGAAGTGGTTAGTTTATTTTCATTTCTTTATATCATTTGTTTTTGGTATTCATAAATTCAGTTTGTATATGTTAATAATATTTGGGTCTATATTTTTATGTTGATTTGGGTTGTTTCCACTAAAATATTAAGTCTCTTATAATTTTTTTATTATATGTTTAATTTCCTAAAAGCTTGAACTTTAGTGACATTTTATATATTTATTGGGTAAATTGAAAGATTATTTTCTATTATTTGTGGTGCAGTGATGTTTCTAACATTGATGGTCTTGCATTCATATAACATTCAAAGATTTAGGTCCATTTTTATCTTTTACATTCTTTGACATGAGTTAGAGATCATATATAGCTTCTTCTTGATGTAGATATATGATTTATAATTCATGGGTTTTTTTTGATTTGTGATAATTATATTGGGTGATCTTATTTGTTTTTTGATGTTGAGATTCCATTGCTGTGTGTCTGTATTGGGTTTTATGGTGGGTTCTTTATTGGTTTGTAAAAGTTGATGGAATTATAGTATTAATGGGCTATTCCTGGAAAAAATTTCATTCATTTATGAATTTGTTTAGTAGTATGTTTTTCATTAAAATAAATATTTTAAATGAGTTTTAAATTGTATAGGTACCTATTATTGTCCTCATATCATCTATGATTTTTTCTTCATGATCGTATTTACAATTTTCTTCAAGAAGAAGGGGAATTCTGTTAATTTGAATTCTTGGCTTTGAGGAATTGATTTGTTTCCATGGCCGCTTCCTTTAGTATTATCCCCATTTTATATATAAGTATAACAAACCAATATTCACATGGTTCAATTGAGTATTGTTTCTACATACACCTACTTATACTAGATACCTTCTAAGGGAAGAAATTCTGTTGGTGGTGAGATCATATAGACCCTACCATTGAAGCCCTATTAATTATATAATATGATAATTAATTATTGGATAATTATTATTTGAAACATTATAGCATGAATTTTAATATCTAGGTAAATATTCCATTTTTCATTATATTTACACCACTATCATAATTCTAGACTGATTTTTGGAGGGACCCTTACGTGGGTCTTCAATATGGAAACATTTTGTGCGTACTGTCTGGGAAACCATGTGGATGACCCCGAATATAAAAAAAATTTATCCTCACATAAATTTACATTGTTTATTTTATATGGGATGCACACATTTTGGTTGAATCATGAAACATAACCTTTCCCAAGGGCTTTGTGGCACCTAATTTTCACATGGATAATAAAAATTACCTAATAAACATGTGTGATTATTTTAAATGTTATCAAAGTAATATTTCATAGTTGACACATTGTTTCCAGAATGCTTGAAGTGACTAGAATTTTAAATACATGTTTTTATTTTTCCCCTTTCACATTTTAAGGGGATTTTGACATTCATAGTATCCATATTTATTTTAATAGATTTTGTTCATATAAGGGAGTTCCTCTTATTCTCTTGCCTCCATTTTCAACCATTACCTTAAATTTATGCATATTTATTGCGGTAATCTACTCAAAACATTTTATTCTCCATTATCACATTCACTTTGTGACCAATTATATCTCTTTCAATTTCTTTTTATAATCGTAGATGCTGCTAAATGATATTAGGGGTTTAACATGGTAACATTGTGGGTATTTTTTTATGTTTTGTAAGGGTTGTCTCTATCCTTTCATGGGTTTTTAAATTCAAAGGCAACACATTTTGGATGGTAAAAAAAAATTATTGGTTGAATCCTGGTATGAGTTATGTGTTTTTTTCAGTTTCATTATTTTGTAATAAAATATGTGAATGATTTATTTAAATGTTATATTAATTGAATTATGTCTATATGGGATAATTCAAATAAGTTTTTTATATTTTTTAAATATAATTCCCTCATAGAATATGAGTATATTATGGTTCTCTATATTTTAATTTGACATTTTAAATTCCAAGATGTTACGAAAAATGAGAAAAGGGTTTTTGAATATATTTTTAAAAATTAGAATTATTGATCCAAATTGAAAGAGGTGATGAAAAATATGATAGTGTTTTAATCCTTCAAGAGGTTTAATAAGTTGAGAGAGGGTTCAGTAAATAAATATCAAATGATCAAAAAGCGATTTATATTCTAAATTGGTTTTCATGAAAAACTATCCAGAACTATAAAATGGTTTTTGAAATCTATATGTACAGGAAACCATCATTGTTTCGGTTGTTATTATTTCCCTTCAATGGGTTTTTATTAATGTTTGTGAAGAGTATGTAATGGATGTGAAGGAGAAATTTATATTGATTTTTTAAAAGTGAGTATTATTTAATAATTATTATGGATGGTGACTGAATTTTTATTTCTTATTTTACTACAACTTTTTTTATATTCTTGGTAGCTAATCATGAGGTCTAGACAAATGCTTTAATAGAGCGTTTCATGTTACAGTTGTCCCCCTAGTTGTATTCTATATCAGGGCTAGTGGAATATGCCCCTATTCATGGAGAGGTGGAGGCCATAAAGTTGTAGTGTGTTAGGTGGAGCATCATTGGTTGAAAACGGGGTTGTTTTTAGTAAATTTTAGTAATCTATCTCCTTATGGTCTAGTGTAGAATCCATAAAAACAATTTTCTATAACATTTAATTTTATATAGAGGATTAATTTATATATCTAGAAACATTGGATTATAGGAAACTTTTTCATATTTTCATATATGTTTGTTCATTGATAAAATCGTTAATTTTTATTGATCTTTTGTTTATGTAATGTGTCTCTATATAAAAATTGATTAAAAATGCAATAAAATTGTGGACTCAAATTAATTGACGGTATTTAAATATAATTTTTTATTATTAAGGAGGGTTTTGATATAGATGTAAATTTATAATTTTATAAAAGGATGTTTTTATGAGTAAATTTTATCATAGTGATTGTTTTCATTTATTGGATAATAAAATAATGTCTTATAAAATGGTCATGATTATGATGTAATATTCTAATATTTTATAATTTTATGTAAAAACTATTTTTAATAAACAATTCCTTTTGGACATGGATTAAATTTAATTAAATACTAATTTTGTAAATTCATTTGGAAAATCATACTAGGTTTCGTTTCATTCACATCATGTATACACCATTCATTGTATGTAATAATATAGTTTCTTTCCATGTTATCATCATTATTTCAAATTATTTTGGGTGGTTTAGTGGTAATTATATTATTATTATGAGAGTAGACAATGGATACATGTATTTTCATAGTATATTTTTGATTTAGGGTATTTATCTTGTTTCATTTGGAATGCACTTATATCTATGAGTTTTATTGTTTTATGTGATATCTTTCTCCTTATTGTTTGGTTCATTAGATTACCTATTTATATATGTGATAAACATTGATTGGATATGTTCACAAATGTCTTAAGGATGAAAAACTTACTAGTTACTAATCTATATATACTATAGTTATTGTTCCTAGCCATTGTTGATCGGGAATGCACCTTGGGCATGTTATGGGTCTGATCTGATGCTGGGTCAATGTAACATCCTGACCAAAGAGCCACAAAACTATTCCACAAGGAGATTGGTCACATGGTCTTAGGTGTACCTCCCCATACTCCAGAGCCTTGTAACTAGTAATGAGGTTCGGGTAGTTTATTCATTGGGAGACTATACACACTTTTTATCAGAGTAAACTACAAAAAAGATTACAGAAAATATATGAAGCATAAATAACTGGAAGTAAAACCCATATCTAAAGATAATCAATGCAAGAATTATAATATCCAAATAAAACTGAGACATGGAATGCTAATGAATGTTTTAGTGTATAAAATGTAAACTAAAAATATAGTCCCTAATGACTCCCATATGGGTTCCGAACCATGTCTAGTTCCTTCATCTATACTTCATCCCCAAATTATCCCTCTAACATTGGGCCTCTTCCCTTAACCCATCCTGCAATAGTAAAGTCTATTCAGGTAACGATTAGGCATTCTCAGTAGGGTAAGTATATTTATCAATAGAACACCACCAACAGTGTCTAAAAAATTCCGATCAATAATAGTGTATGCAATTATATAATAAATAAATATTATTCATAAGTAAATTGATTATCTCATTATAAAATATTATATATATAATCTCATAACCCCTCCTTTTCTTGAGAACATCTGAACCTCACTACCTACATCGGCCCATTATGGAATCCATTCTATCCTTATTGAATATCTGGACTGATAGTCCATGTTACCATTCATAAGAACTTTTCGGATTATCCATGTTACTATTCATAATTTAATAACACATAATGAAATGAACTTGTAACCATTTATAATATATGGCTAAATGATCATGTTACCATTCACCATTTAATGAAACTCAATTTTTTGAACATGTTACCATCAATAATACTTGGATAAAATACAATGTTACCATTTACCATTTAACAACACATAAAAAAATGCCACTATATTACACAGATCTCATCCAACATTAATTAATAAATCAATTAATTAATTATACTCCAAAATTCAATATTTCAATAATTAATGTAATATTAATTATATCAAATCAGGACACCAATTTAACCTAATTAATCAATTATTAATTATCTCAAATAATATATATGTATATTCCATAACTAATTCATTAATTAATTATCACACAGTAATTATCTTGATCTCTCATAATTAATCCCTTGATAAATTATCCAAATCACATATCCTAAAATATCATAATTAATTCACCCTTTAATTATCATAATAAGAATCACGTAAACATAATTATTAATTTCCCAATTTACAATCTATATAAGCATCCCCTTAGACTCATAAAAAACTCCCCAACTAGTATTGTATTTAATTAATTTACCCAATAGTTCAATTGGCTATTATCTCAATCATGAGTCATTAAATATCATTAAAAATTAACCCATTATTTCTCCAATTTTATATCCCCTTAATCATTGATTAACTCCCCAATTATTCACTAAAATGGACATCACTTAATCATTAGGATTAACTCCCCCAATAAATTATCAATTATCAATAATAAACCAATTAATTAATTAGCCGAATCAAATAATATAATTTATCAAATTGAATTATTGAAGAATGATAGAAATAAAAAAAAATTTATACATATATCAAGATCATTACAGAGTAAAAATAATATTAGACCACCTACCTCTATTGATGAATAATTCTCACCCATGAAAAAATCCTAAAAATTAGGCAACACAATGACGTAGATATTAATTCTGATCTCAAAACACTAAATTAAAGATTCAAAAAAACAAAGATCATGAATGTTTAGATCAATATATTTAATCACTGATCTAGAACTCACCCAATAGACATAGATATATATAATAAAATTAATTTAATCACAAAAATAAAGTGTTAAGGATGGAAGAAGAATGAGGGAAGAACAAGAGAAGATTTCATTAACTGTAGGAGGAGAGGTCTTCAATCTAGGATTTGATTCACAAGGAACAAAGGATGGTAGGGCATGATATTAAAATAGACAGGTCCAAAAATGTGAATTATGGCCTATGTATGAATTTGGGTCGATTTGGTGTTAATTAGGGAGTTTGGGAAATTTTATAAATAATTTTCATGCTAAATTAATTTCTACGCATGGTTTCCTACATAGTGGCACATGGTTTTCCCTAACTATGCACTAATCACGTCCTTGTTAGATTTTATGTGCCTCTTTTCCCTTTTTTGGGACATAGTTTACCAAATAGTGCATTTTTTGTTTGATTACCATTATCCATGGTTGCATGGTTTTCTATTCTAGGCACACGGTTTGCCCAAACCCTGTTCCAACAATGCAGAACCCATTTTCTTCCATCTTCCCTCAAATTTCTCCCTAAACACAACATTTACAAACCAAACAAAATTTATTCAAATTTAAAAAAAAATATATTGGGAATTGTAACTAAGATAACTATATAATAATTCAGGATCTTACAATATCCCCTCCTTATATCATTTCATCCTAAAAATTCACCTTTAAGATCCTCTAATATTCTAAGTCAAAAATATTTGGCCACTGAGCACACATATCTACATCTTTTTCCCAATTTACATCTTGTACATTCCCATGATTCAACATTACTCAAACGACCAACACAATATTTCCCCACATCACTTTCTCACTGATATCTGACACATGTATTAGATACTTCTCAAAAAAGGCATCTACCTAAGTATAAACATCTTCCACAATGACCACATGAGAAGGGTTGGGGTGATACCACCGAAGTTGAGACACATGGAAAACGTTAGGAATAGAGCAATATTTATGTGGATGATCCAATCAGTATTCCACCGGAACAATTCTATTCAAAACAAAAAATGACCCAATGAACATGTGCACTAACTTTCCTCACTTTCATATCCTTCATTGTTTTATCCTAGGTGACACCCGAATGAAAACATGAGATCCCTCTACAATCACTAGGGGGCTTTGTCTTATATCATCATATGACATATTTTTACTCTATGCTATAACAATTCATTTCAAAATCAGTTGCACCTGTTCTGATGTCTCCTCCCTAAGTCTCGATCCCAACAACCCTAACTCACTTTCCTCTATCCAGCATAGTAGTGATCTGCATGGCCTACCATAAAAAAGCTTCATATGGTTCCATTTTAACATTTTCATGCTAACATTTGTTATAGGAAAATTCAAATAAGGACAAGTTCTGCTTTTAGGACCTACTGAAGTCAAGAACATGTGATCTAAGAATATATTCATGTACTTGTATAGTACGCTCTGACTACCCATCTATTTAAGGGTGAAAGGCCATACTTAATAATACATATGTACTGATAACCTTTTGAAATCACTACTAGATGAATGAAGTGATGCGTGTTTCATGATATGATACTATTTTCCTAAGTACCCCGTGTATAAGAACTATCTTCTAATTATACAAATCACTCAACTGCTCTACTGATAATGTCTCCCATATTGGCATGAAATGTTATACTTTTTTTAGTTTATCAACAATAACCCGGATGAAGTCACACTATCAATGTGTAATTGGGATAACCACTAAGAAATCCAATTTCATGTCATCCCACTTCCATTTAGGGATGGATAACGGCTGAAAAATGTTTAGGTCATTAATGATATTCCTTCACCTGCTGAAAAGTGTTTCATCATGTCATGAACCCTGCTATATCCTTTTTTCATGCATAGCCACTAAATTATTATTCATAGGTCATAGTTCAATTTGGTTACACCTAGATGTACCACCAACTCCAAGGCATTAAATTCCCACATAATCTCCTCACGGATTCTCATAGGCAACATAACCTGATTCTTAACATAGATGATCTCATCCTCATCTATGATCAAGATTGAAGGAGACATTCCACCTTAAAGACAATCTCTCATGTTTAAACATTATGGATCCTCATAATAACTATCACATATCTATCCCAAAAGAGTATACTTTACTGAAACTGATGTGAGAGTCATCGACTACTGATTATCTTGAACAACCACATGCATCTCTACTAGAAGGTCATCATCTTACACTTAGAAACAGACTTATAAACATCATGAGCTTGTTTTTTACTTCTCAAAGTGTTTGCCACATAGTATCTTTTCATGGTACTATATGTTTTCTCAAAATCAAATTAATTTATATACTCCACCTACCTCCACTATACTAAATCTATATCACACTATGAGAAGATATACTTTACGCATATGTGAATAGTAAACACCATAAAATTAGATCTCAAAAGATAATTTCTCCAACACAACAGATCTTACGCCACCTCCACTAGACTGAGGTCATGCATAGGGTTGTTATATTCATGTGGTCTCAACATCTGAGACAAAAACATCATAAATCTATCTCCCTACATCAGATCTACTCCATGTCAATTCTCAAATCCATCACAATACACCATATAATCCTCATGTTGTTCATGTAGGTTCATGATTAGTGCTGATGTCAAGTGATTCTTTAACTCTGGAAAAGACTCCGCAAAATCATCTAACTCATAAAACATTACCCCCATCATGGTCAAGCCTGAATGTGGTGATTCCAATAATGAAAAAACTTGAATTAATATCAGATAATATCTACCTTACCATCGAATTCTATGGACATCAAATAAAATAATGGAATTCTCCCATGAAACTAAAACCAGAACCTTATTTGGGTCTACTAACACACCTTACTCTGATATAATTTTTTCCAAAAGTGCACCAGATTAATCCACAAATGACACTTATATAGCTTGGAATATAACCAAAGTTCTTAGTGTTCTATGGAAAATGTCATGATGTTTGGAATGGTCATCACGAGTCTTAGATCTCTCCAATATTCCATCAACGAATACTATAACAACCAGATCTAGGTGGGGGTGTACAATTTTTTCCATCATGGCTATAAAAACTGTTGGCGCATTCTTCATCCCAAAAGACATTACGAAGAATTAATATAGGCTATATCTTCTTCTATAGGAAGTCCTTGGCATATTAGAAATCTAAACTCCCACATGACGATACCAGGACCTCATTTCAATGTTGATGAAAAAAATATCTTATCAACAATTCAAATAGGTCACTTATATTTGAAAGAGGATTCATGTTCTTTACATTCGTCTGGTTCAACTTCCAGAAATCAATGCACAAATGTAGATTCTGATCAGCCTTCTTTGAAAACAACACTGGAGAACCCCAATGTGATGTACTCTGAAGGATAAATCTGTGTTCTTCCAAATACTCTATCTTTCTCATGATCTCCTGAATATTGGTGAGTCCCATATTTTATGATAGAAAATAAAACTAGTAAATCCCCCAAAATGAGTTCAATAGTGAATTCGACATCTCTCTTAGGTGGAATCCCTAAGATGTCTTCTGAAAAAAATTCTTAAACAGATCCACTAAAACTGAAAAAATATCATGCCTAGCACCTCCTTCTTCCAAACAAATACTCAAAACATAGATTTTGAGCTCTATCAGTTTTGGATTAATTGTACTTGATCATCCTTCATGGATATCATACTCTCTTATATAAATGTAAATTTCACCCTTAGGAGTTATAAATGTCACCCTCCTACTATAACAATAAATATTTTCTTGGTATGAGACCATCTAGTCTTTACCAATAATTAGTTCAAATCATGAAATATCTAGAATATATATATCCCCTATAAAATGATACTCCCCAATCCTAAGAGAATATCCTATGTACAAACAGATTTCTCTTGTTTGAACTCCTACTGGTGTATCGATTGTAATTATCCCACACACAAACTCCCCCCACAAAGCTAAAAAAGTTAACAATTTTTTCAAATATGATGGAATGAGAGTCCCATTATGAAATTATAAACTAGGTAATATAGAATCTACATGAATAGTATGTATTACTTTCAACGGTCCAACCTCTCATTACAAAACTATATATTTTAAAACATGTGGTTGTCTTGCCCCTCTTCCATGTGATGATTTTAGACTCCCAGAGGATGCACCACCCTTATGATATGGGAGCTCTTACCCATAATCACCACATCAACCACCACTCTCACCTTGACTAGTAGAAATCCATTTTCTCAAATAATAAGGTGTAGACGATCTCATCATCGCACCCCAGTTCTCTCTAGATCCACTATCACTAACAAATTGTCATTGTGGCCTATATAATTTCTTTTGATTCCCCCTCTTTTCATAAGATATTCAATACACTAGTTGTCTGAGAGATTGTTGATGATAGTGTCCTATCATACAACAGTTGTTGAATATCACTAAGGAAATATTCTGTGAAAATGAAATTTTCCTTTAACCAATCTGTTTTGTACAGCTCTAGCTAAAGTTGTCATAGAGATGCTCCCTCCTCTCAGAGTTTGTACCTCTTTATCATCCATATAAAACTATATTCCACGCACTTGAATCCTTTCCTGAGATCCCCTCAGCTATGAGAGCCCAATCCACCACCTCAGAATACATATTTAATCTAAATAAGTTGTCTTGAGACTTAATCTCTCACTTGAGATCATCTTGAAAACATCTAGCTATAATTGTATCATATCCTTCTAACACTGGTGAAAAACATTGTAGATCTATAACGAATTTAACAAGTACATCACATATATGCTCCCCTAATTCAGCCACATAAACTCCACTATTATGTCTTGTCTCAACTTCATTGGATATAAGTGTTTTAAGAACTTCTCCAAAAATTTCCACCCATAACAAACCATCTACATATCCAGTCTATGCATGAACATCACAGTAGTACATTGATAATAATCACAAAATATTAACATCCAACGTCACCTTCATCCCTTCATGGATTTCCAAATGTCCAAGTATTTTCTTGATAAGATGAATCCATAACTCACCCCCCAGTTCCACTAACTACATTAAAATTCAGAAGGTCTGTCTTTTAAAACTATTTCTTCAAGTAAGAAATTCTATTCTCAACCCATATATGGTTTCATTCCATATTTTACATAATGTGTGCAATTTTCTATTAGATCATCACCCCTGCTTTTTCACCCAGCACTACTAGTGCCTTAGGTTCAACTACTGGTAAATCATCTCGAGCCATTTCCTCCTGTCATCCTCCCAACAAGAGTCATCATAGAGGAATAACTCTAAAATTCCAAACACACATCTTTGGATTCATCACACAATAGTAATAATTTTTTATATATAAGAAGAAAACTTTCAATAATTCAATCCCAAAACCATGCTACACAATAAAAATTGAGGAGTTACCACTACCCATATCCATCTTACACCTAGGTCCTAGTTAACAATGGTAAACACATTATCACATTAAATATTCTCATATAGACACCAAATTATTCTATCTTTAATAATTATACAATCTTTTTCAATTTGATGCTTGGAACCATTTCCATATTAATTTCAAAATATAAGAAAACAATTCATGTTCAACCACTTACCCATAACCCATTTTCCCATGCATGGTTAAAATAATGCATGCCAAAAATAGCCCTAAGTTCCTAGAATGATGCATGTAGACTCAATACTCATTCCTTCTTATGTCACGAGTCAATTCTCAAAAACTCCCAAAACAATAATCACATTACAAAACAAGTGCATCACCAAAGTGAAATAATATTCATCTGTAGCTGTGAAAAATAATAACAACAATCCCACCTTGAGCACATGGGTTTTCCTCTTTACATGTGTTTGAAACACCCATGATGGAGCTCATTACCAAGCCCCGAATCATTATAGTCTCATATATACCTTTACAAAATTAGTAAGACAAAATAAAAAGAAAGAAAACTGGACCTCTGATACAACTTTGTAACATCCTGACCCTAGATCCACACAACTATGCCCTATGTTCGTCAGTGCCATATCCTTAGGCGCGCCTTCCTGTTTTTTAGAGGATTTCAACTAGAAGCAAGGGTATATTCATTAATTCAGAGGGAGAATATACCAAATAAGTATTATAGTAAACACCTGTGAAAATAAAACACAGTAGCTGCAGCATAACTAACCAGAATCAATACCCATATCTCAAATTAATTAATGTAGGAAATATAATATCAAACTGTAGATAAAACATGGCATGTAAATGTATGTGTTGGTGTCTAAATTATAAACTGAAAATAAAGTCTCAAATGACTACCAAGGGTGTCCTGAACTACATCTAGTCACCTCATCTAGGGTTCATCTCCATATCAGCCCCTAACTCAGGGCCCCTGGTCTTTACATGTTCAACAATAATAATGTCTATTCGAGTACTGATCAGGAAGCCTGAGTAGGGTGTGAGTATGACTCAGTAGGCCCCCACCAATGATGTCTATAACAATTCCATATAACTATTTTGTATGAAACTATATAAAAAATTTATATAATGTATAATTATACAATTTACCACATTATAAAATATTCTCTATTTAATCACATAAACACTCGGGTTGCTGAGAACACCCTAACCTCACTAATTGATTTAGCCCATGCTAGATTTCATTATATACCTAAGGGATATAAAGAATTAATGTCTATGTTACTGTTCTTATGTACTTTTATGAATTTCGAAGTTATAAATCTCAATTTAAAAACAAAAAATTGAATGAACATGTAACCATTCAAAATACTTGGGTAAATGACCACATTAACATTTCCCATATAACAACACACAATTGAATGAATATTTTTCCATTCATCATACATGGTTAAATAACCATGATACCATTTACTATTTAAAAAAAGTCTATAAAGATCATCACAATATTACATAGATCTTATCCAACATTAATTAATTAATCAATTAAATAATTATATTCACAACCTCAATATTTCTATAAGTAATATATCATTACATTTCTCAAATCATGACATCAATATCACATAATTAATATACCATTTATTATATAAAATCATATATCATTATATTCCATAATTAATTCATTAATTAATTATCTCAAACCAATTATCTCGATTACTCATAATTAATCCCCCAATTAATGATCCAAATCACATATACAAAAAATTTATATTTAATACACACTTTAATAATCTAAATGAGAGGCCCAAAACCCAAATAATTAATTTCATAATTAACTATATGTATATCATCCCCCCTTAGGATCATAAGAAAACTTCCAACAAATCATGTATTTCTAAAATTAATCCAACAATTCAGTTTTCCATTATCTCAATCATGGTTCCTTAATTCTCTTAATTAATTCACCTATTAATTCTCTAATTGGACAAAACCTTAATACATGACTAAATCCACAATTAATTACCAAAATTGAATTCCATTAATCCCTATGACTATCTCCCTAATAAATTATCAATTCTCAAAAGTAAGCCAATTAATCAATTGGCCATATCAAATAATCCAATTTATCAAATTGAATTGATAATGTATGAAAGAAATCCAAAAGCGTGCGTACACATAAAAAAATCATGAATGTGGGAAAATAATATTTGAAAACCAACCTCAACTGATGAATAAATCTCTCCCATGTAAAAATCCTCAATAATTGGGCAGAAAACGACACAGATTCAGCTTCGATATCAAAACTATAAAATCAATATTTAAGAAAATCAAGATCATGAAATATTAGATCTAGATCAAGAATCATAGATATAGATCTCACCCAATATAAATATATCAATCTAATATAGTGGATTTAATCAGAAAATGAATGTTTAGTGGATTGCAGAATAACAAGGTAAGAATGACAGAAGAAATCACATACCGGAAGAGAAGTGATATTCGATTTGAGATTTGATTCACGATGAACGGAGGGTGGGAAGGCCTAAACATCATCAGGAGAAATCTAAAAACGTGAATTATGGAATTTGAATTAATAAGGGTCGATTTTTGAATAAATAGGTGGGTTTTTTATTTTTTTGATTAATTTAAAGGCTCAATTAATTCCCACAAATGGTTTGTTTCAAATTTGCATAGAGTTTTCCTTAACCGCGTGCCGACCGTGCACCTGATATATTTTCTGTGAACAGTGTCTCCAACTAGGTTTCAAGGCATACCAAACAATGAATTTTCTATATGATACCCAATATCCAAGGATGCACTATATTATGGGTTGGGAACACGATTTTCCCTAACTGTGCGCCAAACGTGCATAACCTATTTTCTTCTATCTCCATTCAAATTTCCATAAAAATGACACAAGTTATAACACAAAAAAAAATATTCAAATTTAATAAAAAGAGTACATGGAATTATTATTAAGATAACTTTAGAAAAATTTAGGATCATACAGTCTGGGGGAGACCCTAACTAGTTAATGATAGACTATTTCCATATATACATTATATGTCATTATTTTTATGGTGTAGATCATTTCAATAATAAATTCATAACAATACTCCCTTATTTTTTAATTTACAGAAAAAATACCACAAATTATTAGACTAACCAAAATCAAACACGTTTTATTTTCCATTCTTGTCATTGCCAATGGAGGATTTTGAAAAAAATATTTTTTTATATCCAAAATTATTTATTTTACAACATTATTAGTTTTGAAAAATTTATAACAGAACTTTTTTGATAAAAATATAATCTAATAAATTTATCATATATATTAATTAATTTTGACTTATATATATATTATAAAAATAAATTCATTATATTTGTAATATGATAAATTCATTTCATTTGGGAAAAAAACATTACTCATTATTTTTATTGGTAATCACATTGTTCGTGTTTTTCATATAAACTTATAACCATTGATTTCATGAAAATATGATTGGATCACATTATCACATTATCCCAAAACTAACCATTTAAACTTTTTGGGTTTGCATTCATTGATAATAACAATATCATTTAGAAAGAAATAATTTCTTTAATTTTTCCATTTATCAACCACATGTCATTTTTATTTCATATATAATACCTATAATCCACCAATATTGGATGATATATATTGTTATATATTACATGTGATTCTAAAAATATATAAATATACTTTTATTATTTCATTTTGTGGCATTTACATTACCCTAAAACCATATATCTTTGTACATCTAATATTAACTAATACATAGAGAGATGGAGGAAGACATATGTCTTCCACTTCCTTCATGTTGGAGTTATTGAACTCAAACCCTAATCAAATATGTATTTATTAATAACTATTCTCAATAGTCACTGTTAATTCATTTCATATCCCTTTTTAATTTTTTTACATCATTCTACATGATACATTCAATTTATATTTCGTGATCCACATATCCTTATCCCTATCACCAAATAAATCATTTGGTAAACCATTATATATAAAAAATATTTGAAAATACATATCATGTTTACATATTATACGAGTACTGTTGAGGATACGACCATGATCGGTCCTAAAATATTATTAAATAAAATAAAAGTTACCAAAAACTCATAACACATAATAATGTGGCACCAAAAATACCACCAAACACAAACAGTAGTCAATCAACACCCAAAAAATAAATGGTCAGCTGCTCCACTGCCAGCCAACAATCATGGTTCACTTACCACAAATTTCAATCCAATGCTACCTGAAAGACCATAACAAATAATCCACACCATCAGAAAATACAACTTTTCACTCATCAATTCCCAGGTCACCACCTTCCATTGGTCATCCGCAACCCGGTATGTACGCTGTCATTGTGCCTGTGTCGCCTCCAATCATCGGAGCTGATGTCACTTGATGGAACTCGGCATCACATACTCCCCAATCACTAACATGCATCTGGCATGTCCTTTGATTCCTGAGGCCACCCCTCAACTCCATCAACATAGTTAAAAATTATAAAACCAACCAGTCATCCATTGTCCTCAAGGAGAAAGCTAAATGTTGCTTTATAATTTTCTACGCCATAAAAAACCAACACGTCCATTCGCACCACAATTAGACTTATCTACACCTAGAGGTAGTCATTTCTGAAGTCATCATTGATATCGCCTTTCTACTACCACTATCTCTGACGTGGGTGAGGAACATCCCAATGTAGGCATTACCTTCGGCCCACACCGGAACCCTCGTTCATAGAGCCACCTGAACCCCAATATAAAAATGAATAGGGATTGATTTCTCAATGCCAAAATTATGTGATTTTGTAATGGTTCAACTGAAAATTTTATGTTATTTTTATGGAATTTGAACCCGATACATAATCCCATGATAAATACCTTGCATTCATGGAATTTATAACATTTAAAATTAAATGAAAAATGTTTCTTCAACATGAACAAGATATTAAGGGCTTATGTTATAAATATATGCTTGATATCCATCTTTTTAAAATTGAGAATGCTTAAAGATAGTTCCTTATATTTTTTGTAATCTAATTTTGTGTTATGTTAGGGTAATAAAACCATTAAATGTGTATTTACATTAATTCAATAATTTGATGACAATGAATTGAAAAATTATTATAACATGTAGAAGTCTTCTAACACACATCCATAACATGTAACATATTTGATATAATAATAACTATATGCTGAAAACATGAAAATTATATTTCAAAACTATTATCATTATATCCATAAATAGACCAAATTTTTAAATATAAAAGAATATCAAAATGGTTGTTTAATACGATATAAGAATTGAATGATAATTACTATTTACCTCTTGGATTTCATATGAAAATATAGAGGTTTTATTTTCTTTCATTTGGTAGTCAAATTTTACTGCGAATGTGTTCCCATAAATATTTTTTCCACTCATCATGTCATTCCATATTTATTCATTTCATTTATATATAAAAATGTTCTAATGAACCCATCTCATATATTTTAATAAATTTTCATTGGTTCAATGTTATAATAATTATTAAAAATAATTAATATATAGTTTAAATAATATATACCATTTATTCTTTGTAATATTTCTGATCACCATATCATTATGTCATATCTAATGTTATTCCACTGTCTATATCTTTTTTGATAATGTTCATTGGTAAAAATGTATTTTTGGGTGGGAAATCATAAAAATTTAAATATTTTTTTTCATCATCAATAATGGTGATCCATTGTCTCATAAGGTGGAGTAATAAAAACATTATGTTGGCTGCACCGGATAAGAAATAGAGGATTTAAGTATATCCGGGCCATTGTGACTTTATATCCCTGAGAATGTGGTAAAAAATTTGTAAGAGGGTATAGAAAATAAATTTAATTATAACTATAAATATAAATTTGTATTTTCAATCCAATCTTGTTAGGGAGAGTGTGGTATGATCTAGTCTGCTCAATTGGGTGTGTTTCTGATTATTATTTTTTCTTCATAGACCCTCTACCAAAATAATTATTTATATTTTCTATATCTAATATTGTAGTTAATATAATAAAAATAATTTCATCAAAAATGAATCATATTTATATCCCAATAAACACATATCCATTTGAAAAAATTATTATAGAAAATGTAATATAATCACAATGAGAAACCATTATAAAATCATCTCTTATAGAAGAGAAACCATAGAAAACCACAAGTCATGAATATAAATATAAAAAATTAGCATCCCCCATCAATGAAATAATCTTTATAGGTAAAAATAAAAGTAAAGAATTTTTTTTGAAGTAGTACTTGATATAAAATTCAATATAGCCCTTCACAAATCATAAGAAATATTTCAAAAAAAATATGTTTCTATGATGAAGTACATAAATTTATCTACCTTATATCTCAAAAAAAAATTACATCAACAATATATTAAATCTAAATCATTACCTTTTCAAGAGCATATAAATTTCATGAAATGGCTATATAATCACCATAATAATTCACTAGAAATTTCTATAAAATTTAAATTCATCATCTCATGAGGTTCAAAATATGACCACATTTAGTATCAAAAATCATCCTAATAGCCCATTTTAAATACTATGCATATGCCTGATTTCATATAAATTAATTCGAAATCACCACTATGATAATTTAACACCTTAAAAAGATGTATTTATTCAAATTATATATATTTGGTCAATAACCTTGTGTTCATAGCCATTGCTAAAAAATAAATTGAAATTTCTAAACAATAATGACGCTTAAACATTCAAAATATGTTTCAATTTGCACAATTATGTTAAATGGTTTCCATTTTTACATTTTATGTTGAAATAAAAACCATCAAATACCCCCCATGATCCTTGGCTTCTCACATAAAATACATTTATCTTCATTTATACATAAAAATAAAAAAACACATTACCAGAAGATTAAAATATTATTTTATTTCCCCTTTCTCATATATGTAGTTCATTGATCAATGGGTTCATTGAACACCAGATCAACTCAGATGTCGTATCTTCCAACCAATATTGGCATCACATGTATTGTAAATGAAACAACATCGATTAAGTTTAGTTTCAAACCATACCATTTCATAAAAATGATCCATGCAACCCTTTACATACAACCAATTGAAAGAATTGATGACTGTAACATGTCCCTAATTTTAGTTTTCTTCCTTCAATGTCACCACAACTATTTGACATGTAGAACCCTATTTTTTTGGAATTACTTAATTTATGTTATTTTTTAGTTCAGAGTTTATGGATTAGTTCAAGGATTTGTTAAATATGATAAGAACCAAATTTTGGCAGTGGCATAAATCTACCCATGCAATTTTCTCATTAAATTTGTGTTTTACAATGTAAATCCCTATGTATATATTAAATAAGAAAAATCCATGGTGTAAAATATTCCTATGAAAAAAAATATACTTTTATATTGAAATATGATTTTCCCAAATAAATAACAAATGGAATAGTAATTTTAGCATAGGTTACCATCAATAAATTTATGATGTAAACTAAAACATTATACTCCGAATCATTTGGGCCTAGATAATTTCAAATAGGCTAGTGGTTGAGATTTTATAGTATATTTATAATTTATTAAAAATTACTAAAGGGAATAAACAATGATATTTCTGATGATCTATGACATATGAACACTATTTGAAAAATCATTGAGAGTTTATTTATGATGTCAAATGTTAGGGTCTCCTCTTCCTTCATTTTCTTAGATCTCCATGTGTTCTTTCTCATGGAAAAATGGAAAAAATTGAAGGATTGGATCTATTTTTTAGGATTTGTGGTGGTAAAATACTCTATTTTTTTATTGAGTAATTGGATCCATTAGTTAATATATGGAAAAGTTGATGTTTCTTTATAAAAACATAATTAAGATATATGGATTCTCTCCCACACTAAAATTTAAAACATATGGGATTTATATTTTCAAAAAAAAATTAATGAATGTTTGAAATATATAAAATATTTTTCATTTAATACCCATATTTATAGTGATTTCAAAATAGTGGGGTTCGGAATAAAGGTGTTGGTGTGTTTTCATGTTCATGTTTGAAGCTTAATGGTTTCAATTAGATCCATAAAATGATGATAAATATTTAATGGATAATCGTAAAACATACCACATTAAAGTGGGAAAAAATGTGAAATATTGGTTTTAAGATGGATAAAAACTTCGATGTATAGGAAGGTTCATGACTTCATCCATTGTGTGTGTTCATGGATGTGGAATTGGAAAGATTGTGCCAAATAAAATGAATTTTTTTAAAAATATTTATTTATTAAATTATATGAATGTTTTTGAGGGTTTTGATAATAACCATTTATCTAATAATATTTAATATTAAATAAAATGTGTAAACCTATTCTTATCACTGTTTAATGTTTTGGGAATCATTTAGTGAATTATTGGGGAGTGATATACTCAACCGCTAATTGGGAACTTTGTTGAATTTTTGGATGTTCCATTAGATAACAAAGAAAAGGGTCACATGTCATACTTCACTTTTAGTGATACTTGATATAATAGATTTGATGAGAAATATAGAGCAAGGGAGTTTCTTAATCTTGGTCCTATACTCTACCACATTGGTCGTGATGCCTTCCTATTTGGAGTCTTATCCTTGCACATTTATTTCATTTCCAATATAATCTAACGTTTTTTTATTGATATTTCAGAAATTTGTGATTTATTATCATTCATAATTTTAATTTTTTGTGATTTTATATCATTCATTTTAGGTTGTATGGGTTATTATGGAACAATCAACTACAAATTCTCACTTAATCCATCAACATTTATTACTAATATTTGGTGTCTTGGGTATGTCACCTAAATATAGAAGCACCCGAGCACATCCAATGCAAATGGGAGAGGGAAGTGGTATCTCAAATGGTATTAATTTTGTTTATTCCTTGATTTGGGTTGGTATCATGGATATATGATTGTCAGAACATGGAATTTATAGCATAAAGGAAATATCTGACATCTTTATGCTGGAATTCAAGTTACCTGGGTGGTTTGGGTTCAAATGTGTTATTAGAAATATTTATGAGTATTTCTATCTCATATTCATGTTTTTATCCAATGAGTACATAATATAATGAATTAGTATTGAGTCTTCCCACTATGATTGCATTGTTCATATTTTATTCAAATTATATTTTTAAATGACTAAAATGACCAATTTTTAAATAAAGGATACACTGGTTTAAACTCATTGTAATGATAAGTTTTATAAACATTTGTTAAAGAATTTAGTTATTAGAGATTAATAGTCCACCTATTTTAATTTTCTACCAATAAAAATTGAAATCATAATGATTAACCAGTAATCAGTAGGGAGAAGATGCTGAAAATATGGTTACACTAGAGCCATAAGTGATCCAAAAACTTATAAAAGAGTATGGTGAAATATTTTCAAGATATTAATAGTGTAAATTGAAATGATAAAGCCATGAAAGTAGGTCATTTATAATAATTTATGAAATAGGTTCAACTTATGTTTCATGAGGATTCTGAACCTGAAAAAGGGGAGGACTAACTAAACTGAAGGAATAAAATATTTGAATTTCATGGTACACTAGTACAACTAATGAATATGTTAGAAACCTATAAGTTTAAATATAATTCATTCCCATGGTGGGATTTATCTATCCAAGGTAAATATGTTAAAATGGTTTTTTGGTTGTATTTTGAAACACCAAGCACCACGTAGTTTAAAATTTATTCAAAAAATAAATTTTAAATCATTAATTCTCTATTTAAGTCATTCATTCCCCCTATTAATACATAAATTTAATTCCTTGTCTTTAGAGGATCATAAGAAGATATATTGGATTCTAAAAACAATGTCCTTTGAAAATGAAAGTGTGTTTGATCTCATTTGATATCTATAGGGTATGTGGATTACTTTATGTTACTTTACTATGATATATTATTTCTTCCCCCATAGATAACGACGGATTATCTTCTATTGGATAGATATAAACACAGTTTGATTGGATCATGATTCCAGGTCTGGTTTTTTGGTCTCTATAAACATGATATTTAAATAGAGAATCCCACTACAGATTTTGGTACTTGATCATTGAATAAAAATTGGTGGTTCCCTATGATATTTTCCAAGTAATTTAATCCATTAATTTATTGTTTTTTTAAAACATTTCAATTGAATAATTAAATCTTTATTCATAATGATTTGAGTATGGAATCTAAAATAGAATTTATTTTTGAAAAAAAACTAAAATTTCAATGTAATTGGAATGTGGGGTGTATTGAAAAAATGATGGAGTTGATGATATTATTTAAGAAATTAATTTTGATAAATGTATTCAAAATAAAATGATTAAATCCTATGATTGGTATTGTATAAATAGTCATTAAATGATGAAAAACAAATGATTTGGTTTTAAAATTGATATGTCATATTGAAACTAATAAGAAGGAAATTGAATTGTAAATGATGGTTTATTTGAAACGAGGTGATTTACCCATTAAGTATAGATTAATGTATTACAAGTTAGAATGGGTTGTTTGAGGGTTATTTTGGATAATCATTCTAGGATCATGACATCCTAGAATTGGATTAATTATCAAAACTATAAAAAAATATTTGGAATTATTATACCCAATGAGATGTTTATGACCCTTATTAAACCTGATCTCGTGGGATGTGTGTACTCATTTTTAGATGTGATCACTGATACGAGAAATGTGAATATCATATTTCATGAAACTTATTTACTTTTGGGAAATGATCGTCATGATCATTATGATAGTTTTGGATATATATGGCATGATTAAAAAAATATTACTCATGGAAAATTATTTAAATAAATTATTTTATTCAAAATTCTTATTTATGCTCTGTTTGAAATATATTCCATCTTTTGAAAAGAAGAATGTTTTGTTTCAAAAATTCTAATGATGTATTATTCCATGACCTATATTTTAAAATTGAAATAATGATTTGGATAAAAAAGAATGAAATGATTTATGTAATACTTGTTCAGTAACTATTTAGATTTAACTGTAACACCCACCTTTTTCATTTTTTTAATTTTATATTTTTTATGTTAGTTATAAGGAAAGGGAATGTGCCAAATGGAGTTAGTGGATGTTCTTGATATTTAAGGTTTGGAGTGATTGAAATGTTTCTGACATATTTTCATTAAGGATATTTTAGTTTTATCATTCTATTTTTTGAGTACATTAATAATGAAAACTTTTGTGTTTTTATACCTTTTTGGTTTATTTTAATTTATACCATTAGGGTCATTATTCATATTTAATTGTAATCAATATCTTCCTCTATTTTGTAGAAAATTCATTCCCGGTTTAATCTTGTATGATGCAGGTTCTAGTCGCTAATCGATGGGGACTGGGAAATAACTTTGATCTATATCAGAGATAGATCAATTATCTTGGTATGAAACTATCCTAGATGGTTTGTTACGATGTGGTATCATATAAGGTTGATAATCTTACCTTGACATCAATATGCAGTTGATATGTCTTTTAGAGATATAGGAAGTAGCTTGGAATAAAATCATGGCTAACTATCATCGTATCGATCCTTAAGTCACCATGATTTGTTTGGGAAAAGAATATTTAAGAATAATTTTTTCTATTTCTAGTATTTTCTATGCTTCTTATTCAGAGTGGTTTAAATCCAAATCTTGATATCTGATTAGATGAGATTAATTTCCCAATTGTTCTTATTTGAGTTATTGATTTGAGTAATATTATGATTTCTTAAATATTGTCTGTAGATATTGTATAACATCATTACACTGAGAAATGTTTTGAATATGACTTAAATGGAATATTTTGGTGAACCCCATAGTGAGTGGATCCTCCCATAGATTAGAATCCTATTTATATTATTGTGCATGCTATCTAAGATCTGGGATAAGCAACTGCACCCATTCCCATTTAGGATCCAGGTATGTAAACTCAAAAGGATAAATCTCAGAGTCATGATAAATATTTCACTAGAATACACCAAAATTAAATGTTTCTAATGATACACAAGAGAATGAAGATTTCTAGTGAAATATAGAGATTCTATTTATTTTTTTAGAAATGCCTGGTTGGTTTAAGGTGAAATGTTCCACCTTCATTTTAGACTGACCTATCAGGAGATTTTCAAATTTCATGGTTACAAAAAAGAAGTATTCTAGTTTGTAGTGGAATAAATTTAGTGTTCATTTCAATAATAATTTCTACATAGACTCTATTGTGGTGGATAAGTACATGTAGAATTTCAAAATTGAATAGGATGATGGGACTTTGATAGTTTATATGAACTGATTCATGATGATTATACAATTTACACCTAGTATTGTATCATATTATATGATAAAGACTCAATGGATCAATTTGTGTGTCCAAAACAACATTAATTAAAAGATATTATTTTTGAATCTCACTTAATATGTTGACAACTAGATTGGGATTTGATGTTTTAGCGTGACCATGATTGTAAATCAGGGGTGTCATGAGTTCCATTTTATCTTGACTTTATGTTTTGTGTGTTCATTTAAATTAAATAAGCATCATAATGAGTATCATTCAGGATCTATAAATAATGGTTCTTCCAAAACAATAGATATGCCATGAAGTGGCCCTTTTACTTGCTTCTATCATGGATGGCATGGGAATTCAAAATTGCTTTATACTGAGGAAATAAATATCTTTAGTTCCAATAGACGCAGAGGTAAAATTTAAATACTTATTTTTATAAATTTTATACCCTTCATAGTGGGACATGATCAACATCACATAAATGAAATACAGAAATATATGATTCATCATTAACTAAGGGGTTCCATCCACAAGAATTTGAAACTAAGCTTATTCACATAGTGGATAAGTCTCCAATGGAAGTATATATTGGTGAGTGATCATGAAAGGTATCCCCACAATGAATTCATTATTAGTGACATGTTTTTTTAATACTTATGAATTCATTTTTATTTATCGGCTCTTATTTTGAAATTGAAAAATCATCCATCAATTCATTTGTCTTATGTGGTGGATTTTCATCATCCCATTAGAATATTGATAGAGTAGGGTATCTATTTACCTATTTGTGCTTTATCATTATCGTAGAAAAAATATGACTTTTAATTTATTTTCCTCGACATCAAACCTCTATATGTCATCTTCAGGATTGAATATATCATTTCTAATACGTTTCAAATTGATTGATATCCTCAATGAGTTTATTTTAGCATGTAATATTGGTTATTCACTATCTTTTAGGGGGAATGAGACCCAATTATGAGTAGTACTGAACATTATTATCAAGATTTATGAAATTTAATAATTCTAAATTATTTTTTATTTAGAGAATGAGACATTGACTGGTTATCTATATCCAGTTTTCTTGTAGTCTCCTAATATTTTTCCTTATAATTTATCAAATATTCCACTAGTAAGAGTGGTGTAGTTTTTTATTTATTTAGTTCAGGGTAATCAACCTGTATAAATTCATATTATCGTACAAATGTAGTTGAACTAAAATAGTATGAGACTTATTAGACGGATATGTTAAATATTTAATTTAAACGCCAATGTGTATCACCCTAAGAAGCGCCTGCTCTCTTTTATAAGAATGATGATGAAACAATTCACCCATGTGTTGATTATTAGAAACTCAATAATGTAATAGAATATAAAAATTATCTATTTAAATATATTGATGAATTATTTTACTAGTTTAAAGGGGGGAACATTCTCTCAATGGATGATTTTTGATCTGGTTATCATCAGTTGATTATATATGAATTTGACTTTTAGGACACTTTCCAAGGTAGTTATGAACATTATGAGCAGTTTTTTATGAAATTTGGTGTGACAATATATCCTTTATTATTTATGGATTTAATGAATAGGATCATCCATGAGTATCTTGATCATTTCATTGTGGTCTTTCAAGATAAAATCAGGGATTACTCTCAGTCAGAGTTGGATCATGTGTGTCATATTAGAGTAGTTATATAAATTTTGAGAAATCACTGAATACATTCCATTCTATGAAAATTTTATTTCTGTATTTAGGATTCAATGTTCATGATAACCATTGTTTTCGAACAGGAAATGTATTTTTACTCTAATAATATATTAGTTGTTATTATATGGAAATTACAACTGAATGTTTTTGAGATTCATAAATTCATGGGTTTTGTGGTGTATTATCACAAGTTTGTAAAGGATTTATCATATATGGATGCATCGATGATTTCTATCATTGGTAAATGATTTGTGTTTTCTTATGATGATATATTTAAATGATATTTGGTTAAGATGAAATGTATTTTGAATTTTGTTCCATTGTTGACTATTCCAGAGGTTGGGTAGAGATATGTTTTCTTCTATGACACGTCATGTTTGGGTTTCAGAAACGTTCTTATGAATGGTGGTCACATGGTATTGTATATTTATTGATAGAATAGGCTAGATGATAATAATTATATGTCCTAGGACCCTAAACTCACAATATTGATGCGTTCTCTTAAGAGTTGGTGGCATTAACTTTTGAAGATAGGATTACCATTAATACCATAAAATCATATTTAGTTATATATTATACAAAAAATAATTGATTATTCATTAGAGGAATTCAGTGTAATATAAGAAATATTTTTTTTGACATTACCAACACATCTACTAAAGGGAATGACCTTATTAATGAGATGAGAATAAATCTTCTAAACTAGGTCATGAAAGAATCATTAAAATAATGGAATTTGATGTAACTATTTGAAAAGTATCATTTAGGTGTATAGGAAGAAAAAAATGATGTTTTCTGAGTTTGTGTTCAATTGATCTTCACTCTTCTATAGATGATTCTTTAGGAGTACCAGTTTAATAATGAATTATATAGAATTATAAACTATAATTATGGTGGGGAGACCATTGTTGAGTGGTCATTTTATACACATGGTATCATAGGATTTCAAAATTTGTATATTTTCATTTTTCCAGGATCAAATAAGTGTTGTGGGATTTCCATAACTCGCAATGGGATATGCGCTCATAAAACATAATAATGTTCTAATAGACTTGCTAATGATTCTAGTGGCCAGGTATTAGATATTAATTTACTAATTTGTTTACATTTTTATACATAAAAATATGCTATGGATGCACATTAGAGATATTGGAGATTAATTCAATGATTTATAATGATGAAATAGATGTCAAATGGGATTTTATGGAATTTATAGTAGGGTTTCCTTTTACTCCCAGAAAGAAGAATGTGATATTTTTGTAATAGTTCGACATACCAAATATTATCATTTTACATGTATTCGTGATATAAAAAATTTCTGGAGGTGGGAAATGAGTATGTGAAAGTGATTTTTCATTTTCATAGATCTCCATATTCTCTAGTCTCTGATAGATATTACTATTTTACCTTCAATTCCAACTGTGGACATAAACAGGCGAGGAGACCTTTGGTTCATTTGAGTGAAAAATATCATCAAAAGATATATAGATAGATAGAGAGAAATAAAAATATTAATGAGGACATGATCCATGCCTATATTATTGTTTTTTCAAATCATGTGATGACCATTCATGATTGGTTGAGTTCACGTATAACAATAGTTAAAGGTCTATTATTAGAATCGATCCATCTGAGGCCTTGTATGGAATGTTTTGTAAATATATATTATGTTAGTAGGAGATTGATAAAACATACTTGGTATATACATTTCTAGTCCAATATGTGATTGAAAGGATTCCATTGGTTCTTCATATAATATTTATTTAAATAAGAGGATATAAATCCTATGATAAGTTTTTTCATAGACAGTTTATGGTGAATAGGTGTTCATAAGAGTTTTACATAAGTTGGGTCATCCACAACATGGGAGGAATGGAAAGATTTCTCCTCAGATTGTGGTACCTTTTGAGGTTACTGAGTAGGGAGGGAATGTTTCTTACCAATTATCAATAACACTATAGTTTACATCAATACATAATGTGTTCACTATTCATTACATAAGAAGTGTCTTTCATACCCATATCATGTCCTGAGCTAGGAGAATCGTTATATGGAGGATGATTTATCTATGAAGGAGAGACCAGTTCAGATGTTTGATTCTGATAAAAAGTTATATAATGGGAGGATGATGCCTCTAGTATGTGTTCTATTATATCATGGTTCTGATTCCCATGACAATTGGGAGCATGAGGCACTTTAAGAGAGAAATTTCATCGTCTCTTTTATTTGGAAATCGCTTGATGAGATTTCGTGGGATAGAATGTTTTTCGTTTATAGAGGTTGTAACATACCATTACATTATTTTAGTTATTTTTTAAGACTAGTATTGATCTTTATTTGGTTGGATCCTATTTTAGAGAGGTTTGTGAGAAATTTTAAAATTTATAGAGGTTTTCTGGGTTATGCACGATGGGCACACAATCTTAAAAATAGTTCACCCCACAAGTACAACCCTTGAATGAACCAAGATAGTGGGAAATCATGGTTGGAACATGGTTTTTACAAAACAGTCACCCACATTTGGTAATCCATAAACATTAATGAAGGGGAACATTGATAGGGTGCATGATTTTCTCACTATGTGCCCATCCATGTCCATGCACATGATTTTAAATCAAAGTGAAATAAATTTTAATTTCTGAACCACCCTTTTAATTTTTATGTCACATAAATTCAGAAATAAATAGAGTTACTTGTATTTGGAGGATATTAATAGTGGCTTTGGCTCTTACAAATCCTTTTTATGGTAAATCATATCATAGTAGATCTTTTTTTATCTCATTTGGGAAAGTGGATATCCCGACCATTAGTTTATTATGATATCTTATTCATTCCACTTATATATTGACGAATTATAAAATATTTGATGGATTACATGCTATTTGATTAGATCTTAAATATTGGTTTTATTTCTTAGTTCAGACACCTTCATTATTAATTTTCTAAACAAATTTTAGGGGTTGATTCTTTATCATTTAATATACTTAACTAGTTTTGTTAGAGATTTTACATGTAATTGAATCCTTGAATTTAATTTTCATGTAATAGATTTCAATTTATTTTTAAATCCATGATTCAATGTGATTTTATTATGGAATTTAAATGGGTTGTATTTTAAAAAAACACAATTCTATTGAAATTAAAATTTGGGGTGTATTTTAAAAATGACGAATTTGAAAAAAAAAATTGATAATTAATTTTAGAAAAAAATGGATAAAAAATTATGAAAACCCATTTTCATTTTTTATTGAAAAGGTAGGGAATGATGAAAATTTCATTTTTTCTTTCAAATTGATATGGGAAATTGAAATTGAAATTTATAATTGGGAAAATAAATTAAAAATAATTATATTTTTAAATGAGATTATTTTTATAATAATTATTGACTGATTGAGTGTAGGAGAGATTGTGTAGTTAGTAAGGTATTTGGGAAAATCATGAAATGATATTGATTCCCTAGCATTACATTGATGAAAAAACACTAAAAACCTAGTTCACATGCATATCCCAGATGGGATGGTGATGAGTCCAATTATGACAAACCTTGAGGGATGTGAGTACACATTTTTGGACATGATCACTAACATGAAAAGTGTAATGATCTTATAACATAAATCTAATGAACATTATGAAAGATAAATATATATCTTGTCATTATTATTTTGATATATACATGAAATTTATTATATATCTTTTTTAATCCCTCCTTATATAAATTATTTTATATAAAATTATTATTTATGCCATGTTTGAGGTGTTTTAAATCAAGTTAAAATATGTATGTTTAGTTTTAAATAATAAGATTATGTATTAATCTATAACCTACATTATTTTAATCAACAAAATGATTTATTTATTATAATTTAGTCTTTTATAAAAAACATGGTGAGACCCTACTATCATTTATAGCTCACTACCTACATTTTCCTTTTATCGTTTTTATCATTTTTATGATAGTTCTAATTAATTTTAATGTGCCATTTTTATGTGGTGGTTGATCTTGATAGTTTTCTATTGGAGGGATATATATCTATCCAAAATATTTCATTTTGGTTTTATGAGTTTTTCCCTACTAGTTGTTCATTACATTGATGATGTATTTTTTTGGGTTTGGTTATATCTATTCAGTTTTTGGTAGTTAATCTCTTTGGAGTGATTGAGAATACTGACTTATAATCATTATCATCGATTTTTTTGGAAAAAATTAATTCCCTATTTTAATATCTATAATTCATTTTGATTTTATTGAATAAAGATTAACATACATAGATATTAAATCATTTTAGATGAATATTCATCACATTTCAAAATTACATGCCCATGGACTATAATAGTTTAGTGACTTTGGAAACATGAAACAATTTTTTTTACTTTTGTGAAATATCTTAATAAACGTCATTAAAAATCTCCCATTTTTATACTCCTATATAAAATCCTTTCTTCATAACCCTCATCAATGTAATATAAGAAAGAGTTGAGGTCAATGTCTGAGTAAGAGAAAGTAAATCAGATGCATAAGAATAACATGAGAATAAGTGCATGTGAACGTAAATATAACAATTAATGATCATTAATTGCATATCAATGATCATATAAATGATTTATGGAATAAATATTGGCAGTTCATAAGAGACGAATCATTTTGGAGTAAAAATAATAATCCCTAAAATCAGGACACAATAATATAACATTGAATTGTGGAAGATATATAAGCATATATAATAATTTCTAATGTAGTGAAGTAATTTAATACAGGGTCATCTTAGTTCTATGTGTTTATAGACAAACCCATCTTCGTAGTCATGGTTTAACACAATTACCATCTTAGTAGCCAAATTTCACACCCTAGACCGTCTTGGGAAACAAAGTCCTTTACTTAACCTAGTTCACTCCCCTTTCCAACCATGTTTATCTAATGAGATATAAATCATTACCTATTTAATAAGAAGAAGATATATGTATGACCCATATCATATTTGATTGATACATACATGTTCCATGAGATCATAAATAATCATATCACAACCTATAAAATGAAATGGGTATCATAAAATTGTTATCAAAACATAAACTATGCAAAAAAAGACATATTTAAAAATAATATCATCAATTCATTACTGTGAAAAGTAAATAGATTTTTAAGAATATATCCCATGAAAGGTAAATAGATTTTATAAACATATAAATTTTGATAGAGAAATAGGTTTCATAAAATACATTACATTAAATTGTAAATCATTTAATGAAATAATATTAATGGAACCTTGGTATCATTCCACAAGAATAGAATGAGTAACACCAATAGATTTAATATCAATGGTAAATAAATTTGAAATATCATTTAAAAAAATATCGTTAGTAAAAAATCCTTTATGATTTGAATTTTTTTCATAAAACATAAAACATTTGCAGACTATTTTCCTTGAAAAAAATCTTGGATACAAATAAAGAATCTTGAAAGCATTTTGAAAACCATTTTCCTTGAATGTTTAAAATAGAATAATAAAAAAAATTATATTTTTTTAAATCAAATAATATAAGCAAGAAAACATTATTAAAACCATTTTCTTAAAGAAAACATTGAAAACATAGAAATAAGTCTTGAAATCATGTTGAAAAATATTTTCAATAATTTATAAAAGAAGCATGAATTTTTTTTTTCAAAACCATTTCATTGAAATTGCATTCTAAAAACAGAAAAACAGATTCTAATACTTTTTAAAACTTTTTACTTGAAAACTTATACAAAAATCTTGAAACTAATTTTGATCAATTTATTTAATAATACATTGAAAGCATTGAAAAAGGCTTAAAATTTATCTTATTTTGTTCTATAAAAACTATAATAGAAGCTTGAGAACATTTTTAAAATAATTTTCATTAAAAATATATCAAATAATATTGAAACATTGTGATTTTTTTACAAAAGAATAGTTTTTACAAATATTTATAGAAATAATGGTATGAAAGAAATTCGAATTTCTCATTGAATAGAGAAACAACAAAAAATTTTCATAACAAAAATATCCTTATTTATATTATGAAAAAATTATTAGAAAATTATACCATAACATTTATATAACATTAATAAACATATGGTAAAAATATTATTTGGATTTATTTATATATAAATCATATAATTTCATTAATGGATGCATAATCATAAACAATCTTGATAAATACTGATATTGTAACAATAAACCATTACTAATGTGGTAACATTGAAACATAATAAAATGAAAAAAATAATATTAAATTAGGTTTAAAATATCATAAAAATGATTATATTCATTATATTTCATGTCAAATTATGTATATCCACCTCATAGAAAAATATCGGTGCAAAACATGACATGTGACTAAATGAATGAAAATGGATGTACATTTACTTTAATGATTTGGTGACTTTTGAAACACACAACTCATAAAATAAATATAATAAAACAGATATATAAATAATAATAAATTTATTTATAATATTCATAGAATAAATCCATGAGTAGTATATACACAACAAAAAAGAAACGATTGTTGAATAAGACATGCATCTTGAGGATATATGAAGTGAGATGTGAAAACCCTTACCTTATGTCTAGAAATTCTTTTTACATGTTCAAACCTCATGTATTAGAAATACATGTTTATTATATTTATAATAAATCCAAATAATATTATTTATAATTTAATATATTTTGTGTTTATTACTTTCTGTTACCCATTTTTTGACAACTCTATGTAAATGTTACGTTTTGGGTAATATATGATATGTTTTTCATATTTGTCTTGGCTTGTTATTCTTGTTCCTCTTAAAATGATTCTGAATTAATTTTTTCACAAATTAGAATCATGATATATTTTTCATATATATTTAGTATATTTTATTATGATAATCTATGAAATATAGGAAAATGCAGGGGAATACACCATTCATGGAGATGGTGGGCCGCACATACAAATGAATGATGTTTCCATTTAATTATCATATTGAAATTATAAATAAATTACACAAGAAAATTCTAGTAGAATTATTATTTCATATATATCATATATGTCGATCCAATATTTAATTCATTCTATTTAGAGTGTGAACAAATCACCTCTCTTGAGGGGTGATAGTCCACACATCGTCAAAGGAAATTATATTATATTAACAATATTGAATACATGAATTTTTGTTTTATATAGTAAATCTAGAAACATAAATAAATCATAAATATAATATAAATCATTGTAAAATCTATTTTACATAATAATTCACATCCATTATAGGTGGTAATGGAGAATCAAACATCATTTCTTGATGTGGTAGTTCATCGTACACAAGAACCGTAGGCTTGTTACCCATTAAAGGGAAGTGTGTGTAAGATTCAATATAAAAATTATAATAAAATAATATTAGTATATTGATGATTATTATTTCATTATAAAATCTTGGGGTAAAAACATTTAAATTGTAATGAAAAAAATGAAACGAAGGAGCTTGTGGATGGATGTTACATCTTCATTGGTTAACTCTTTTAAGTATCCATAAAATGGATTCCTTGGATGGATTTAATCCAAAGCAGAGGATTGTATGTTTAAGGGAGGTATTTTGGGATTTTATTGGATAAGTGGATGGGTGATCTAATAGTTTTTGGAGGTGTGAACAAATGGGAGGGGCACATAACTTTTTATTGTGTAGGAGGAGTAGATTTCTTGAAAAAAATTTAAATGGGAATTCCAACTACATTTTTCACAAAAATATTGGAGCTAATAATCATTAATATTTAATAAAAATTAAGATATGTTCTAAATATTTACATAAAAATGATTTTTGACAAGTTTCTTGGTCATATTGGCCTTTATGTTTAATGTTTAGTCTTTTGTTAAGTTATTTGTTTTATTAATTGTCGTATTTAATTTAAAATAATTTCACAAATATTTTTGCTTAAAAACATTTTGAACTTATTATGATTTATGAATTATTATGATGAAATATATTTAGTCTATTTTTTAATATCATATTCACATAATTAGAATGAATTAATTTTTAATTAATCCTGTAGACAGGATGATAATATATCTTTTTAAGTAAATGTTTTTTAAATTTTAAAATGTTTTTATATACAATTTCAATGTCAATGTGATTCAAATTATGAATATTTCATTAATATATATTAAATATAACTAATTTGACATCAAAAACAATTATGAATATAATTTAATGCCATATATAAATTAGACTTAAAATCACAATTAAATTAAAATTTAATAATTTTTACTATTAATCAAAAAATGAATCTCTACAGAAAAATAACATAAATTAACCCTAACCTAATTTGGATGGTTTTAGTTTTTAAATCAGATTTATTTTCACATATAATATATACTAATTTTCCAAAATTATTATTTAAAATAGTTTCTCCATTAAAAGGTGGTAAAATTACCAATAGAAAAATATAGGTCTTTCTGCATAGAATTAGGTTTGTTATTATATTATACCTATCAAATATATTGAAAAAAATTTAAAAATATATTTTTAATATAATAAAATATTTTTCATTAATTTATTGTTTTAATACAAAATGCCTTTAGGAGAAAAAATATATTTCAACTATCTTCAATCATTTTATATTTTTATTACTAATTAATTGGTTACCATGAAATTCCAAATAAAAAATTGGAAACTATATATCATCATATGATATTTAATAAAAATAATTACCCCTAATTTAATTGATGGGTTATATATTAATATAATAAATAATATTTTTTTATTAATATATTGTTGTTTAGTAAAACTTTTTCATGCATGAAAACTCAAGTCATCGAATGAAGTTATTCTTGGTTGAAAAACATTCTAACTAAGTGTTGAGTGAATTAGAAGAATATATTCATTAAAAATAATAAATATATTGTAATGTCTCGGGTTGTTATAATCTATTATACATTAGTTGTTTCATTTAAAACAAGATATTATCAAGATTTTCTATATCGTATATTTATGTTGGTGTTGCGTATAATGCAAGCCAAACATTGATATTTCATATAAAAAAGTTGTATTCAGTGTTTCTTGAAATTAAATATATCCAAATATTAAATTAATTTGAAAAATAATTCACAAAATCTTATAGTGTCACATTATACCCCCTTATAATGAATATCACCCTCAAATTTTTTTAGGTTATCAATTTCGTAATACAAGGAGGTTCATTTCATAGAAACCCACATTTTAAAAATGAATACGAGATATTCAATTAAAAAGGGAATATTGGAATGAAGAAGGTTACCCAAAGTATCTAATAACTAGGTTTCCACATGGGAGAATATAGTTGGCATGCGAAAAAATGTAAATAGAATAAAAATATAAATATGATGTTATAATGAAGAGTGTTAGAGAACATGGTTTGGATAATGTTAAAAATCATAAATCAATAACCCAAAAATGTTTGGAAAAGATCATTGATATCATCCGAAATGATGAAAACATGATTTTTTTTAATTTTAAGACTAATTTTTCCAAAATTTTATGAAATTTTCTCAAAATATATACTTAAATTATTTCATAACAACCATTCCCATTGTTGTGCCTTGATCAACTTTCACATCATCTCTTACTCTAGGAAATTAAGGTTAATTTGTCATTATAGAAGTATTAAAAGAACATTAGGTTGAGTGATAAGTTATTCCTTCTATATTTAGATAGTATCATATAATATAAATATAACAAAAATCATTCAACATGTTTTCATCCTCATATGTTGAGATAATACTTTAATCTCACAAACATCATCCAATGTAAAAGTAATATTTTTGAGAAATGGTTAAAATTATTAACCACTAAAATGATGAAAATTCAAAACGCTAGAAAAAGTTTACTAAATTAGATTAACCTTGATCCACTATATATAATAATTTAGATATAGTTGGTAACATTCCCAAAATTTGAATACCCTCATTGTATATTCTCTTAAAAATTTGTAATAACCATAATTACCATAAATTAGTTTAAAATGCATGCTTAATTATTTATCTTCTTATTATTGGATATATTCTATAAATCCAAGAATCTGTAAAAATCATCAATGATAACATAGAACATTTTTTTAAAATTTTATTTATCTGTTTTAATGTTATAAATACTATTAAATTTACTTTATCCAAACTAATCACCCCTTTAACAAAGATAACCAATATTTTACCAACATTTTGAACACATTAATTGTTACTTCCCTTAATTAAAAAATGTCACATTTCCATTAAACCACCTTTTGATGTCTTAATCACCATTAAAAATTTTAATTTCAATCATTAATAAAAAACATTCACTAAAAATAATAATAAATTTCATGATTCATATAACATAATAAATTAATTTTAAAGCATATACACTACAATCATACATCATTATTCACAATAAATTACTTCGGATTCGTCCTCATATTCTATATTTCGCCTTTTCCAAGAAAATTCAATACAAATCATGTGTTAAGAATAATTAAACTCAATCTAATCACTCTTATTAATTTTAATGTAAACATCAATGTTAGAATATCCTATAAAATTTACATTTTTTGTGGTATCTTTATATTTATATGTATATCCAACACATGTACAGCATTCTCGATTCAGTTATATGGGTTCAACTTAGAACATAAATTTTTATAGTGATCATAATTTACACATCTTAATCGTTCAATGTTAAACAATGTCCTTATAGATCTTCCATTTGAATAACACTAGAAAGCATAATTGAGAAACAATTTTGATAATAAAAAACACATAATCATGAAAAAATTTATGATAGAATCTAAAAACCAGGAACGTACTTCCTTAATAAATAACACCTTTAGTTTACCCAATGTTATTCATAGTAATATTCTATTTTAATCCTTAATGATGGTTCATAAAGTGTTTTAAAATTTCTAAACCATATTCCCTATGATTTTCAAACATCCTCTATAACATCCCATGTAATTAATTAATAATATATATTTTATTAATTCCTATTAGTGAATTAGATAGGGTTTTAGAGTCTTAAAATGAAAATAAATCCAATCGTAAGCATGAATTACACTAATATTTTTAAAAGAATGTTTTACAGCCTTTTTATGGAAAACCATTTTTAAATCTCTATTTTGACAATTTTATAAGCTATGTTTGTCAAAATAAACTTATTCTTTACGATTTGGACATCAAAATTTACTTTGTGTGAATTTTTGGTATTTTTCCGATAAAGTTCATTTTTTAAATGAATAGTGAAAAAATGTTGTATTTTAATTCAAAACCTCTTCTTAATCTAATTTATTTATATGATTATATTATCTTTTGAATTGGATTTAAAGTGAAATTAGAATATATTTTTACCATTTAATCCAATGGTGGTCATTGGAATCAATTTCACTTTGAAATTGGACTTAAACTAGTGTCAATCTTTTGATACTTATTGTTTCATAAAAACACGATATTTGTCATGACAGCGGGAATTAATTATTAAATTAATTAATGTGACTTATATGATTTGAATTTTGTAAAATAGACATCATTTTTGAATTCAGAATAACAAATATAGCTTAGGGTGATGTTTTGGTATTTTTCTGAAAAACTTCAATTTTCGATGAATAGTGAAACCACTAAGTGGTATTTAAAGAAACTGATTTTTCATTTAAATGAAGATTTATCACTTGTGTGATTTGATTTTCAAAAATCCGACATACATGGTTGGAATAAAGAAGTAATATTTTGTTCAATGAGATTAAAATAATTTTTTTGGTGAATAGTAACTTTTATGTTCTTAATCTCGATTCGAGGTAATTAGTGTAGTTTTAGGTAAAAATAATGTTTTAATAAAATGATAGGAGCTTGAAACATGTCCTACCCTCATTGGATGTGTCATGGAAAACCAAGAAAATCCATGGGTCAACTTGGGGACCCCATGGAGCCACATTGGTTGGGAAATGACATAAATAACTTTTTATTAAATGTTAAAGTAAAAATGACACAAACATGAGAAATTTTAATAAAACAAGTTTTACATGGGGTTATACAAGTTATAGTTTTGACTATAAATATTAATTATAAAGATAAAACGATTTCCTATATCATAGTATTTTTTTCATAATTTTTAGACATTATATATATTAAATTATTGATGACATAATGATGATGCAGTGATTACCTCATTAATAAAGGATTTAAATAAAATGAAAAGATAATGTACAATATATGACCTAAACATGTCCAAAACCTATTGGATGGGTATATTTAGAACCCTTATCACCTTTACCTCGAATTATATCAATGTGGGACCTTTTGAATCCGAAAAGCATTTTAAAATAAAGTAACATTTCTTTACTTTCCAAGAGTGCCCCTCCTCTCCTCTTATAAAAGGCCCCCACCTCTACCACCTTACCCACACTTCAAAAGCCTTTTTCTCGGACAACCCCTGCCCATTTTGTCTCTACAAATCCCTCAATTACTCCTTGAAGCCTCAATTTGGGTATATGTCTTCCCATAGAAGCCTTTGAGCACAAATCTAAGAGAGTTACCCGATTTTGAGGTAATGTGTTCTCTTGTGTTCTTTTGTTTTATTTTTCTTCTCCAACCCCCTAAACACTTTTTATTAATTAATTTTGTAACAACTCCAATATCTTAAATATAATAGGATGTTGTTATAATAATAATTCTAGCTACACTTACACTCATCTATATCTAATGGTTAAAGAACATACTGTTTCTGTGGTTGGCGAATTTCTGCCTCACGAAACGAAGATTGTTCAATCTTATTTAAAAAACCTTTAATGGTAGACATTAAGATGTAAATCAATTTATATATGATATATATTATGTTTATGTTTCCCTTATTCTTCTGTATTTTTCATTTTTGGTATACCTTTATGGTTTCCATTGTGGGTAAACACGATAATTTCATTTTAGGAAGAGCGGACTACCGCCCCCTCAAAGTGATTTGATTCGTTAATGCCATATGTGGGACGTATAAAGGATGGATTGAAAGTTATTACATATGATGTTATACTAGAATTATAATTTAACTCTATATCATTATTACTTCTTCAATTTAAATTATGAGATAGAAATGAAAGTAGCGTTCATGCGTACGTACGGCTTACCGTCTCCATGAACTGTGCATTTCATTTCATATCCCCAAATGTAATGTAATATTTTAAGTACATATATATAATGGATATATATGATTTATGTTTAATATAAATGATTAATATTATTCTGGAATTAAAATATACATACCTCTCATTTAGTTTTAATTCCATTAATATGACATAGAAATGAAAGTAGCATTCATGCGTACGTACGGCTTACCGTCTCCATGAACGGTGCATTTCATTTCTTACCTCTAAATGATTATGTGATATTATAAATACATGTATATGCTAGATATATATGATATATATGATATCCAAATCAGTAATGTCATTTTGGATATAAAGAACCTTTGACCACACAAACAACATGTAATTGTAAGAAGTCCACTTTCGACTTAGGAACTAAATATCAACAAAACAAACATTATTAACTTAAATGGTTACATAATGTTTATAACATGGAAATGAGTGATATAAAAGGAATAATGAACTTGAAAAAGGTTCATAAAAAAAATAATTTAACTCAAGTTTATTATTCAGGATGTTAAAGAATGATCGAGTCAAGTCGGACCCGAGGTAAGAGATTTCGTCTCAATCTCCTTTCATTGAGGAATATTTCGTTTTATACACAACTATCTTTTATACGTTGTATAAAATCCTTTGAATTTTTCTTTTATAGAAAAGGAATATTTTTCTACGAAGCGTTTTACTAAATGACAAAAAGGAATGACTCTTTTAACGTACGCGGTGACAACGACCTTTTCCGCCGCCGTGAGTATTATTTGGTCATTGGCTTCCTCAACAAGCCGTAATGTTTTTAAAATAAAATAAATACCATATACTCTTTTATGTATTTTGGTATTGAAAATGGTTTTGATAAAGGATTATATTATGTCAATATATTTAAATGATATATTGTGATTGAAATGTGGAAATGTTATCATTCCTTTATATTGGTTTTATGTTTTATGATTTTATATTGGTACTTGGACATATGACGGGTGGTTACGTGATAAACCATATGACGGGTGGTGCCGTGAATCCCAGGACGGGTGGTTACGTTATAACCTCCAATGCATTGGGTATGGAAGTTGGCCGTATGGATTTTCCATTATGTATGTATGGATGTTGGCCGTATGGCTATTCCATTAAGTGATATGTGTGGAAGTTGACCATATGGTTATTCCACTTATGTATGTTTATGCTCCAAGTTACCTTTATATGTTATGTGATCTTTTTATGGGTTTTATGGTAATACTTTGGTTACAAAAGGGTAATTAATGATATTTTATTCAGTGAAGAGTTTTTACAACTTCATGAAGGTGAAGGTATTAATTTGATAAATTATACATGGTTTACTTGATGTTTGAAAAACTAGAAATTTTCATTCTTTGTGTATCCCATACTGAGCTTTTTATGCTCACCCCAAGTTTTTTTGAAATATTTTTCATAGGACTTAATTTGGAATAGGGTCAAGGATGGGATCAAGGTAAAGTCATGATATATAATACATGGAACTAGAAATGTTTCTTTCTAAGAGTTTTTTATTCTATGGAAACTCAGTAGAAGTGTCTACTTTGTATCTTTTGAGATGTAATAGTTATGTCCTAATTATCTAAAACTATAAACCTGAAAAGATCCTCAATGTGAATTATTCATTTAATTCAATATTAAGAGATTTTTAAGGTCGAGGCCTTATAGTTTGTATCAGAGGTCGGTTTAGACAACTTTAGGATTTAGAAAATTGTAAATTAATAAGTTAATTTATGGTATGACTGAATTGATATTGCATTTAAAGATTACCATGTTGCTTCACCTATGATATTTATGTGTTCAGAATGTTTTTCTGCAGAGGAAACAAAGCAGCTATGTTGGGACGACATCAGGAGGAAGACAACCATCCAAATTAGCAACCTGAGATGGTCGGAATCAGAACTGAACAGTTTGTTGCAGGGATGGCACAGTTGACTCAGGCTATAAATGGTATTGGTATCCATGCACGAGATCAGCTAGATCAACCATAGAGGAACATGTTAGTGGTGTAACATTTCATGAGGCAACATCCCCCATCATTCAGAGGATCACCTGACCATGTGAAAGTTGAAGGGTGGATTAAAGAACTGGAGAAGATTTTTGATGTCATTGGGTGTTCAGAACATCAAAAGGTTAGTCTTGCTATTTACCGTTTTGAAGGTGAAGAAGATATGTGGTGGTCGATGGTGAAAAATATCAGGGATAGTGCTGAGATTGAGGATCTTCACTAGGACGAATTCAAAGGTATGTTTCTTGAGAAATATTTTCCTAAGGTGGTTTGTCTTAGGATGGAAAAAGAGTTCCTAGAGTTGAGGCAGGAGGATGATTCATTGGCTTCTTATGAAGAAAAGTTCACTCGATTGGAAAGGTATGCTCTAAACATCATACAAGATCTTGATAGTAAAATAAACCATTTTTACTTAGGTTTAATGCCAAATTATCGAAGGGCTTTAGCTTCTCGTGAGTTAAAAAGTTATGAAAATATTATTCGATGTTCTGAGAAGGTGGAAATGGAGTTTGAAGATGATCAAGTGTTCTATAACAGCCAACAGAAGAAAAGACCGAGGTGGCAGGAGAAAGGTATGAATTCTTCAAATAAAGTCTGATGGTAAGATATCTAAGTTTCTAGACTATGATAAATGTGGAAAAAGGCATGATGGGGAATGTATTCTGAATTCTGGAAGGTGCTACCGATGTGGTAAGATGGTACATAAGGCTCGTGATTTCACAGAAAAAGATTTGGGTGATGGTAAGACCAAATTTGATTTACAGTTAGTGAAATGTTTTACATGAAATGAGATGGGTCACTATGCAAACGAGTGTCCGACAAAGAGCTTGAGTGATGGGAAGCAGCCAGACTACAAGCAGAAAGGGGAGGTGAAATCCTTTGCAACAACTTCAGCAGAAGTTGGGCTATCGAATGAAGTGGTATTAGGTACACTGTTTGTTTGTTGAGATTTTTCCAATGTGTTGTTTGATTCAGGGTCTACACACTCTTTCATTTCTGAGAAGTTTTCTAGTAAACTAGAAATTCCATCTAATGATATGAATCTTGAACATATGGTAAAAACACCCGGAGGGAACGTTGACAGAAAAAGGAATTATAAGAAACTTCCTATCCTTGTGTGTGGAATGAATCTACCAGCGAACCTTATTGTTTTGCCTCTAGTAGATTTTGATGATATTTTGGTGTTTTCTAAAAGTAAAGAGGAGCATTAAAGTCATTTAAGGGTTATCTTTCAGTCCTTAAAATAAAAGAAACTATATGGAAAATTCAGCAAGTGTGCGTTTTGGTTACAAAAAATTTCTTTCCTGGGTCACATTGTATCAAAAGATGGAATAACTATTGATCCTTCTAAAACAAAAGTTTTGAAGAATGGCCAAGACCCACAAATGTAACCGAGATCCATAGTTTTCTTGGTTTGGTAGGTTAATACCGAAGGTTTGTTGAAATTTTTTCACGGTTATATAGTCCAATGACTAAGCTAACTCGAAAGGGTGTTATGTTCATCTAGAAAAAAGAATGTGATGATTCTTTTCAGGAGTTGAAAAGAATATTGGTGAATGCTCCAGTTTTGGAACGTCCATCCAGGAATGGTGAGTTTGTTATATACAGTGATGCTTTGTTGAAGGGACTTGGCTGTGTACTTATGCAAAATGATCAGTTAATTTCTTATGCTTCACTTCAGTTGAAAAATAATGAGGTAAATTACCCTACACATGATTTGGAATTAGCTGTTGTTGTTTTTGCTTTAAAAATTTGGAGGCATCATTTCTATGGAGTAAAGTGTGAAATATATACTGATCGTAATAGTTTAAAGTATATATTCACTTAGAAAGAATTGAACATGAGACAGAGGAGATGGCTGGAATTAATCAAGGATTATGATTGTACAATTCACTACCATTCGGGAAAAGCAAATAAAGTGGCTGATGCTTTGAGTCAAAAAAATAATGCTTCATTAACCATGCTACGTTTGGAACGAGATCCTTTGGTTTTTTATTTGATGAACATTGGCATAAAAGTTGTTTGTGCTGGAAGTTCTTCTGTTTTGTTTCAGGTATCAGTGAGATCATCCCGATCAGACCGAATTAAGCAAGCACAGAGGGAAGACAGTGAGTTGTAGATAAAGGTAGAGCTGATTCAGAAGGTTAAGTTGCCTGAATTCAACATTGATAATGATTGTGTTTTGAGGTTTGGGAATAGATTATTTGTGCCTTGTGATTCACATTTGAAGAATGAGTTGTTATGTGAGGCTCATATTTCCCTGTTTTCAGTTCATCCTGGCAGTACTAAGATGTACAGTGATCTGCGGGAGTATTACTGGTGGGATGGAATGAAAAGGGATATTGATGATTTTACTGTGAAGTGTTTGACTTGTCAGTAGGTTAAAGAAAAGCAGAAGTTACCGAAAGGGATGCTTCAGCATTTACCAGTGCCAGAGTGGAAATGGGAAAACATATCCATGGACATTGTTGTGGGATTGCTGAGGACATCTCAAGGTAATAATGCCATCTGGGTTATCGTTGATCCCTTGACGAAATATGCTCATTTCCTTGCTATACGAGATACTTTTTCACTAGATCAACTTTCTTGTTTGTATCATAAAGAGATAGTCAGGGTACATGGAGTTCCTCTCTTCATTGTGTTCAATCGGGATACCAGGTTTACATCTATCTTTTGAAAAGGCCTTCAGAATTTGTTGGGTACTGAATTAAATTTTAGTACAACTTTTCATCCTCAATCATATGGGTAGTCAGAACGAACAATTCAGACCTTGAAGGATATGCTACGAGCTTGTTCGATGGATTATCAGGGAATTTGGGAACAACATCTTTCATTGGTTGAGTTTTCTTATAATAATAGTTTTCATTCTAGTATACAGATGGCACCATTTGAGGAATTATATTGGAAGCGGTGTCGAACACTAGCATTTTGGGATGAAGTGAGTGAAAGGAAGTTGATGAGACCAGAATTGGTAGAAGAGATGGCAGAAAAAGTTCAGTTGATTCAGAAACATAGGAGAACATCTTAGAGTAGGCAGAAGAGTTATGCGGATAACAGGAGGAAGGATCTATCTTTCGAGGTAGGTGATCATGTTTTTCTCAAAGTTTCTTCATGGAAATGTGTGATGCGATTTGGTAAGAAAGGAAAGATGAGTCCATGGTTTATAGAACCATATGAAATTCTAGAGAGAGTTAGATCTGTTGCATACAGATTAGAATTACCTCCGAGTTTATCTAAGGTACACAATGTTTTTCATGTTTCGATGCAGAGAAAGTATATGCCAGATTCATCTCATGTTTTGAGTCCATAGGTAGTTCAGCTGGAAGAGAACCTATCTTATGAGGAACAATCGGTTCCGATTCTTGACCATAGGGATCAGGTGTTACAGAATAAGGTGATTAATCAGGTAAAGGTTTTGTGAAAAAACCACATGATTAAAGAGGCAACATGTGAATATGAAAATCCAATGAGGGATAAATACCCCCACTTATTCGATAAAAAAAATTGCGAGGAAGAAATTTTCTAAAGGGGGGAAGGATGTAACATCCGATGTAATTAATGAATAATTGATATTTTTATCTATTCCTATTAATGAATTAGATAGTGTTTTATATGCTTAAAATGAAAATAAATCCAATCTTTAGCATGAAATACACTAATATTTTTAATTGATTGTTTTACTGCCTTTTGATGGAAAACCATTTTTAAATCTATATTTTTAGAATTTTATAAGCTATGTTTGTCAAAATAAACTTATTCTTTATTATTGGGACATCAAAATTTACTTTGTTTGAATTTTTGGTATTTTTCCAATAAAGTTCATTTTTTAATGAATAGTGAAAAAATGTTGTATTTTAATTCAAAACCTCTTTTTAATCCAATTTATTTATATGATTATATTATATTTTTAATTGGATTTAAAGTGAAATTAGAATATATTTTTACCAATTAATCCAATGGTGGTCATTGGAATCAATTTCACTTTGAAATTGGACTTAAACTAGTGTCAATCTTTTGATACTTATTGTTTCATAAAAACACGCTATTTGTCATGACAGCGGGAATTAACTATTAAATTATTTAATGTGACTTATATGATTTTAATGTTGTAAAATATGCATCATTTTTGAATTTTTAATATCAAATATATCTTAGTTTGATGTTTTGGTATTTTTCTGAAAAACATCAATTTTTTATGAATAGTGAAACCACTAAGTGGTAGTTAAAGAAATTGATTCTTCGTTTAAATGAAGCTTTGTCACTTCTATGATTTGATTTTCAAAAATCTGACATAAATGGTTGTAATTAAGAAGTAAAATGTGGTTCAATGAGATTAAAATAATTTTTTGGTGAATAGTAACTTTTATGTTCTTAATCGCGATTAGAGGTCATTACTGTAGTTTAAGGTAAAAATAATGTATTAATAAAATGAGATGAACTTGACACATTTCCAACCATTATTGGATGTTTCATGGCCGACCAAGACAATCCATGGGTAAACTTCAGAACCCCATGGAGCCACTTTGGTTGGGAAATGACATAAATAACTTTTTATGAAATGTTAAAGTAAATATGACACAAACATGAGATGTTTTACAAAAAAAACTTTTACATGGGGTAATAGAAGTCAGATTTTTGACTATAAATATTAATTAGAAAGCTAAAACGATTTCCTATATCATAGTATTTTTTTCATAATTTTTATACATTAAATATATAAATTATTTATGACATCATAATGATGCAACGATTACCTCAATAATAAAGGATTTAATAAAATGAAAAGATAATGTAAAATCTATGACCTACACATGTCCAAAACCTCTTGGAGGGGTATATGTCGAACCCTTATCATCTTACCTTTGAATTATATCAATGTGGGACCTTTTGAATCCGAAACTAATTTTAAAATAAAGTAACATTTCATTACTTTCCAAGAGTGCCCCTCCTCTCCTCTTATAAAAGGCCCCCACCTCTACCACCTTACCCACATATCAAAAGCCTTTGGCTCGGCCAAAACCTGCCCATTTTGTCTCTCCAAATCCCTCTCTAACTTCTTGAAGCCTCAAGTTTTGCAGAAGTCTTCCCAAGGAAGCCTTTGAGCTCAAATCTAAGACAGTTACCCTATTTTGAGGTAATGTGTTCACCCGTGTTCTTTTGTTTTATTTTGCTTCTCCAACCTCCTAAACTCTATTTATTCATTTATTTTGTAACAACTACAATATAGTCAATATACTAGGATGTTTTTATAACAATAATTTGAGCTAAAATTACACACATCTACATCTAATGGTTAAAGAACATACTGTTTCTGTGGTTGGCGAATTTCTGCCTCACGAAACGATGATTGTTCAATCTTATTTTAAAAACCTTTATCGGTGGACATTAAGATATCAATATATTTATATATGAAATATATTATTTTTATGTTTCCATTATGCTTCTTTATTTTTCATTTGTGGTATAAAATTATGGTTTCCATTGTGGGTAAACACGATAATTTCATTTTACGATGTTCGGACTACCGCCCCCTCAAAGTAATTTGATTCGTTAATGCCATATGTGGGACGTATAAAGGATGGATATAAAGTTATTATATATGATGTTATACTGGAATTATAATATTAATCTATATCAATATTATTTATTCCCATTAAATTATGATATAGAAATGAAAGTAGAGTTCATGCGTACGTACGACTTACCGTCTCCATGAACGGTGCATTTCATTTCTTATCCACAAATGTAATGTACTATTATAAGTACATATATATAATGGATATATATGATATATGTTACATCTAAATGATTAATATAATTATGGAATTAAAATATACATACCTCTTATTGAGTTTCAATTCCATTAATATGACATAGAAATGAAAGTAGCATTCATGCGTACGTATGGCTTACCGTCTCCATGAACGATGCATTTCATTTCATACCTCTAAATGATTATGTGATATTATAAATACATGTATATTCTAGATATATATGATATATATGATATCCAAATCCGGAATGTCATTTTGGATATAAAGAACCTTTGACCACATGAACAACATGTAATTATAAGAAGTCCACTTTCGACTTAAGAACCAAATATCGACAAACAAAACATTATTAACATAAATTGTTACATAATGTTTATAACATGGTAATAAGTTATATAAAAGGAATAATTAACTTTAAAAAGGTTCTTAAGAAAATATAATTTAACTCAAGTTTATTATTCCGGATGTTTAAGAACGATCGAGTCAAGTCGGACCCGAGGTAAGGGACTTTGTCTCAATCTTCTTTCATTGACGCATATTTCATTTTCTACACAACAATCTTTTATACGGTGTATAAAATCCTTTGACTTTTAATTTTATACAAAAGGAATCTTATTCTACGAATTGTTTTACTAAAACAAAAGGAATGTTTATTTTGTCGTACGTGGTGACAACGACCGTTTCCGCCACCGCTAGTAATATTTGTTTTTTGAATTTCTCAACAAGACGTAATGTTTTTAAAATAAAATAAATACCATATACTCTTTTATGTATTTTGGTATTGAAAATGGTTTTGATAAAGGATTATATTATGTCAATATATTTAAATTATATATTGTGATTGAAATATGGAAATGTTATCATTATTTTATATTGGTTTTATGTTTTATGATTTTATATTGGTACTTGGACATTTGATGGGTGGTTACGTGATAAACCATATGACGGGTGGTTCCATGAATACCAGGACGGGTGGTAACGTTATAACCTCCAATGCATTGTGTATGGAAGTCGGCCGTATGGCTATTCCATTATGTATGTCTGGAAGTTGGCCGTATGACTATTCCATTAAGTGATATGTGTGGAAGTCGACCGTTTGGTTATTCAATTTAAGTATGTTTATGTCCCAAGTTACCTTTATATGTTATGTAATCTTTTTATGGGTTTTATGTTAATCCTTTGGTTACAAAAGGGTAGGTAATGATATTTTATTCAGTGAAGAGTTTTTACTACTTCATTAAGGTGAAGGTATTACTTTGACAAAGTATACATGGTTTACTTGATGTTTGAAAAACTTATAGTTTTCATTATTTGTGTATCCCTTACTGAGCTTTTTATGCTCACCCCATGTTTTTTTGAAATGATTATCACAGGACTTAATGTGGAATAAGGTCAAGGATGGGATCAAGGGAAATTCATGCTATATAAAACATGGAACTAGAAATGTTTCTTTTTAAGTTTTTTTTATCTATGGAAACTCAGTAGAAGTGTCTACATTGTAATATTTTTTAGATGTAACAGTTATGTCCTAATTCTCTAATACTCTAAACCTGAAAAGATCCTCAATGTGAATTATTCATTTAATTCAATATTAAGAGATGTTTAAGGTCGGGGCCTTATATCCTCTGTAGTATGGCCTATTGTCGTGCACTAGTTCTAGATTGATTATAGATCAATATAGTGTTTTAAAGGTAGATATCCATATATAAATCTTTTCCAGAGAAACATTCACTTTTTTTATTTAGAATAGGATGTATTTATTATAAACCACGTATTATATACCTTACCAAAATTCTAGTACCCTTTATTATACTTTAACTCATATTTAAACTTATCATTAGAGTCGTCTCTAGACATTTCTGAAGAAATATTTTTATTGATCCCAATAAATATTTCTCATCATAGTTTCTAAAGATTGACTAAACCATTAATTTTTTTAACAACTATAGTGACTTGGTGCTATGTTAGAAGGATGTTACATAATTTTCGATGAAGATGTAGTACATTACAAAAATACATGCATGAAGACTAGAATAGTTTAGAGTATTTGGAAACGTGGAACAAATCCATCATGTTTGGTGAAATAACTACAACATTTTCATTAAATATATTCCCATTTATTACACCTATATAAAAATATTTCATCATAACCTGGGGAATGAAACCATAAGAATGGGGTGACCTCAGATGCTCATTAAGGTTAAAAATATGAGATACATAAGAATAAAATGACCATAAGGGTATGTGAACACAAGAATAATATTTAAATATATTACCATACTTATAAAATATCATATAACGAGTCATGGTGTTAATATTTTTAATTGATAATAAATTTATAAAAAGGTAACCATGAGAACAATCCTTTAAATAATCTTATCAGAATTGAACATAGAATTATGGAAGACTGAAAAAAATATAAAAATATTACCAGAGTATTCAAGGAATTGTTTTCAAGGTCATTTTACTAGTGAGGGTTTACTCTCCACACCGTCTTGGTAGTAATGATTCACAACCATGACAATATTAGTAGTCAAGGTTCACTACCAATACCATCTTAGTATAAAATTTACATTACAGAACTGACTTCACTACCCGTTACAGGCATGTAAAATCATGGTATATACATCATCACCCTTTGAATTTTAGGTAGATATAGGTCCCACACATATCAAAATGAAATCATACATAAATATTCCACAATATCATAATTAATCATATAACAACCCAATAAATGAAATAGGTATCATAAATATTAAATCATATCTTAACCTATGATAAATTTAAAAGTTTCATAATAATTTATTCATGAATAACCAAGGAAAAGAATTGTGTTTTTGATGAATATAAATAGGGAAACGAAAATGGGTTTCATTAAAATATAACATGTTAAATAGAAATTGTTTTCATTAATATAATTTATTGAAAATGTATACCATCTAGAGAATGAATATGACTAAAACATTTGGACTATTTCTGAAAAAATTAATGATTAACACTAATGGATGTCATCGTATATGGAAAATAATTTTCATATTTCTGATAAAAACATTTTATAAGGATAATATCATTAAATATTTTTATTTTTTAAACAAAAACCATTTTAATGACCATTTTCCTTAAAAACTCTCTTGAATACTTATAAAGTTCCGTGGAAATATTTTTCCATAAAAACTTATAAAAATCCTGGAAATCATTTTGAAATTTTTATTCCATGAAAACATAAAAAGTAATATTGAAACATTTTGAAAAATATTTAATGAATTTTTTTAATTATTATTGATAAAATATTGGAAACAAATATCATTGAAAATACATTGAGGACATAGAATGATGACATAAAATAATTTTGGAATCCTTTTCTAATAAATATATATAAAGGAATAAAGGAATCATTTTTAAATCCATTTATTTCAAAATACATTGAAAAAATTGAATGAATTATTGAAATCATTTTTGAAATTTTTTTTCCAAAAATAACATAAAAGAATATTTAAAACATTTCAAAACCCATTTATTCGAATTTACATTGTGAACATAAAATGAAATATTGAAATCATTCTAAAATCATTTTTCTATAAAACTTATAAAAATACCATGAAAAATTGGTGGAAAAAAGTTTCTTTGAAAATATATAAAAGAGGATTAATGGAATTTAAAACAGTTTTTAAACATATAAATTTTTTAAAAAACTATTCTAGAAAACATGATTTTGGAAAAAAAATCTTTCTTACTGAAAAGAGATAATGATGCATTTTTATAAAATCATTTCAATAATATTATTATGTAACAAAGTGTGAAAAAATGTTACCATTACATGGTCATAACATTAAAAACTAGAGTTTAATAAATTTCATGATAGTTCATGAGATATAAATCATAATATTTCATCCATGGAAGTATAATTATAAACAATCTAGATAAATGATGAGATTAAAACAATAAATAGATACTACTTTGGTAACTTTTAAATACAATAGAATATAAATTATAACATTTAATGGTTTTTAAAACATCAAAAATTATGTGCATTCATGATATAACATGTCGATGGCAGTATATATATCTCATATAAAAATATATGTTCATAACATATAATTTGTCTCAATGAAAGAAAATTGACTTATAATTACCTTACCAATTTGGTAACTTTTAAAACATAATCCCCGTGAAAGAAAGATCATAAAATGGATGTGAAAATGATCATAATTTTATTTAAAAGGATAATATAATACATCAAAATTCAGTATATACACCACAAATAATAAATGAGTGGTGAATAAGGCATGTATCTCACTGATTTAATAAGGGAGATGAGAAAACCTTTACCTTGAGTATTGAATTTATTCTTACACATTCAAATCTCAGGTATATTAAATATAAGTTTGTTATACATACTTCACAGAATAATATTTTCATATCCAATAAGATACGTTATATGGTTATTTTTTAAAATTATTTATTTAGTAACAACCTCTTGTTAATGTTATGTTTCCAGTAATATGTTCTCTATTTCTTGTATATGTTTTTCATTTTTGTTATAGATTCTATTACTTATAACATGATTTAATTATTCATTAAATATGATGTATGAAATAAGTATAGTATATATTCAATATATATTTATTTATAATAATCTATTAAAAATATAAATTAGAAATATAATACAATATTCATGGAGATAGTAGTCATTACGTACAGATGAACCATATTTCCATTTAATAATTTTGTTGATATTAATAAAGTAAATGAAATATATATAAATACTAATTTACGTATACTTATTATCTTATATATATCATATAAGTTTACTTAAACCATCCTAAATTCATTTAACGTAGTGTGTGAGTGAACCACAGCCTTTTGAAGAGGCGTAATAAACACTTCTATAAAAGAAATTATTGTAATTAGAAAAAAATAGACAGAATGGAGGAATAAAATAAATAATATTATTTAAATATTAAATACATAATATTTATCATATATATATTATTAAAATAGTATTTCCATCACAAATACTAACAATGATAGGTGATATAGTAATAATGAATAACATTATTTTTTGAGGTGGTAGTTCACCATACACTAGAACAATAAGTTAGTTACTCATTAAATGAATGTGCATGAAAATTTATATATAAAACATATAATAACTGAACATCAATACATTTAGTATAATTTGGTTATTATATAATCATGTAATAATAATATTTGTGGTGTTTGAGAATGAAAATCCAACCATGGAGCTTGAGAAACGATGTTACCACTTTATTGGGTAACTCCTCTTGCTTTACACCAATGGGATTCCCTAGATAGATTTATTCCAAAAGGAGGATAAAAGGATTATTAGAGGGATTTTGGTATATTATATTACCTTAGTTTGGGATAGGAAATGATATTGATATGTGTGAGTAATTTTGATTGTGGGTGCATTCTTTAGTGGGGGAGTAGTATATATCTTGAAATTTTTTTAAAGGGTATTTCCAACCATGTATTTAATATGAAAAATCTATCCAATAATAAAACCAATTAGATAAAAATGATTATAGCTTCTAAATATGACCATTAAATTGATTTTAGAAATTTTTTAGCACATTTTTTTCGATAAGTTTATCGTTTAGTCCATTGTTAAGAAAATTTTTCTCTTAAATGCGGTAATTAATTTTAACCACCTTCACTAATATTTATTGAAAAAATCTATGTTGAAATTCTCAGATGTTTTTAATTAATATTATTAAAGAACTATTATTAAAATTTCTGATCATAGATGTGAACGAAAGTAATATAAATTTAATCCTGCATAGGGGACAATAAGCTGGGGTTCTAATGAAGAAATGTTCAAAAGAATTAAATTCTTTTATATCCAATTTCAATGTAAAATTGATTATAATGACCTAAATTTTTTTAATTTATGTAAATATGTTCTAATTTAACTTTTATATAAATTAAAAATATAATTTATACAAATAAATAAATTATATGGAAAATAAGTTTTGAATTAAATTTCAGAATTTTTCACCATTCATCAAAAAAATGAAACATCACACAAAAATACAACAAATCAAAATAAGATATTTTATATTTTTATATTTCCGAAAAAAGGATTATATTCAGTTATTATATTTATAATTGTATAAAAAATGTATTTTAAAATAGTTTCTCTATTAAAATTTTGTGAAGTTGTCTTTTGAAAAGTATAGGTTTTATGTGTAAAATTGGGTTTGTTCTTTTATTATACCTAAAAAATATATTAGATGAATGTAGTAAATTATATATTCAAATAAAATGATACTTTATATGTAATTGATTATATTTATTAAGACAATAGTCCTCTGGATTCTTAAAAAAATTTCTTCCATATTCAATGTGTTTATAGTTTCATTTGGAATTGAATGGTAACCAATGAAATCATCTTACATTTTTATAGAACAAATATTTTCACATGTTAGTTAATACTCTTCAAAAAATCTATTTTAATATATATTTTATATATTATTATTCCAAATAATATTTTTTAGTAATATATGGTTGTTCGGTAAAACACAATCTTGCATGTAGCACAAGCTATCCGAGACGGTTATTGTTGTGTGAGACCAAACAAACATAGTGTAGTGTGAATTAAAAGAAATGATTTATTTAAAATATAAAATGTTTCATAGAGTCTCAGGATGTTATATTATATTCAAAATTTGGTTTTGTGCATTTAACAAGTTATTCTCAATGTTATGTTCAGTGTATGTTTAACATGGTATTATATATATTGAAATTAAAACGTATTGATTTCATATAATAAAGATGTAATCAGTGTTGTGTGAAACGAAAAATATAAAAATGATTAAATAAATTTGAAAAAAGTAATTCAAAAAATATCAGGGTGTTATGATGCTCGTCCCCAACCCATGGGTGATGGAAATCTCATTCATGCCATGTTAAAGATGGCTCAATTATTAGAGTACCAGGACATATAGTGTAGATTGTGACATAAAATACACTACAAAGTCATTAATATTTGTTTTTTTCTCCATAAGTATGAATTAGTGCATCATTTAAGGAAAAAATATTTAATTTAGGATTTAGAGAAAGTATTTTTTTCCAATTTAGAATCCCTCTTTTCTATAAATTATAATTACATGGTTAATAGGGATATAATGGGAAATGAGATATATCATGGAATTAAACTAGATGTTGCATGTTTTTATCTATGGGGTTTTTTTGGAAAATTAATTCTCTAAATGCAAGGAAGGGAGATGTATTTTATTAGTTAACCTTAAGAAGATAACAAAAGTATTGTTTTTGAAGACTCTAAAGACTATTTTTAGGTAAGTAGTTTTCTATTATTAATAGGATATTAGCACTGTTTCATTTAATAATTCTCAAGAATTTAATTTTCCATGAATTTATTTATAAGGAATATTATTCCATTCATATGGATTGATGACTATACAAATTGATTTATATAAAATAAATCTCGTCTCACCTCAGAATCCATCCTAATATTTTTATAACCAAGTAACAAACATGTAGTATATTGTGAAGCATCTATATTTGGTATTTGTTTCCTTCTCTTGTATGGAGACCATGTTGTGGCATATGGAATGAGAATGTTTTGGGTAAATTAGAAGAATTATCCTATTCATTAATTATATTTAGATGGGACTTCACATGATTTTAATACATATATGAGTTACCTATTTAGAGAAAAGATCATTATATTCACATAACATAAGAGTTTTAAATGCATGATTTAAAATTGATACGTGAACATGATGCAAAAAATATGAATATAGTACCACCATATGTTTTATTTCAACTTGGTATAAAAAAATCATAAATTCAATTCAATAGTTGATAAGATTAGATGAAAATCTTACAGGGAAGTGTTTTAAAAAACATATAACCAATGATAATTGATGAGGTTGATTGTGTATATGAATGTAGACTATTCTACATCGGGTGTTCATATAGATTTATTTCTAGTAAATCTTTTTCCATATTTATAAAGGTGAAAAATAATAATAAGAAATGGATTCTAATTGTATCACCATTAGGTCAAACAAAAATTGTGGGGGACTTGTGATGACTGGAAATCAAATGAAAACATTATATTTTGGGTTATAATTATAATAGGCTCTCATATGTCAATTGAAAATTAAATTAACATATCATCCATTAATATATAGACTAAAAAACAATATCTAGGCATTGGATGATATTATTAGAGTGTGTGTCATATAAATTGGTGGATCATGGGAGGATCGTATGCCCCCAGTTGAATTATTTTATAATAATATGTTTTTGGAGATTATAGAGATTCCACAATTTGGGGTTCTATATTTTTATCATTACCATTATCATTTATATTAGGTAAAGATAAGCGATTCATCCTTAATCAGATTGAGTCTGGTCCTTGAGACAACATATAAAATCTAAATGATCTAGAAGTGGATGGGTACATCTCAAATCATATAAAAGTTGTATGAAAATAATCATTACTAACCTTTATCTTTTAAAGTATTTGTATATTTTTTCTTATAATTTTCATTGATACATGGTTAATTACATTTTGTGAAACAAGGGAATTTATCTCCATGAAATATTTGACAGTTCATGTTTATAGAACAAATTGGAACTATTGTGTACTGATTAATATTAATACCAAGATTCAGCATTGTTCATAAAATATTCCAGGTTTCTAAATTGATTAAGTATTATCATGAACCATAGAATGTGATAAATTGGTATAATTTTACTCTTGAGATAGATGAAACTTTAATCCATGTACTCATACGAGTTATGGATAGGAAGACAATGAATTTTTAGGGGGATATATTTTCCTTGTTTGTATATTATAGTAGTACGGTCATGTCCATTGGGGAACATGGGAATATGAAAAGATTTTTTGGGATTAATGGAATGAATTGATTGAGGGAATTATTGATATTTATAATATGTGGAAGAGAAACCCAATACTATGTAGAATGTAGAATTATAAATTTGATCTATTTCTTCACTCATGTTTTGGTAGTTTATATTTAATGGGTTAGTTGTGATGCCCTGAACCCATGCTTCTATATTTCCAACTTAAAAATGATGTTTATTTTTTTAAAATTAAAATTAAAATACACTTAGAATTTTTCATTTTAGTACCATTTTCAATCTAGGATTTTCATAAATAGATATATACTTATAATTTTTTTTAATTATGTATAAAAATAAAATAAAATAAATATAATATCTTCTAATGAACTTCCTCCATTAAACTGATGTCTTGGCCTTGTATGAGCTGGCCATGGTTAGTGGTCTGAGCACTAAGGTAAATTTTCTTAAATAGTAATCAAAATAAGGGGAAAAATTAGATAATTTATTATTACCACTTTATCTCAGTTTATTTACACCACTTAAAAACGTTATATTGATTATCTTATTTGAATTTATTTAGATATAATTATATTTTTTTAGACTTCTCAAGTTATAATACAAAATTTTAAAATATTTAATTTCTATTAAATCAATATCTTTAAATTACACTATTTTAAATAATATATTTACAAATATTATTTTAAATATATTTTAAATTATTTTTAAATAACCTAATGGATATTAAAACTAAAACTATTTTATTTTCTTCTAATAATCACATATTAGTCTCATAAATACCTATCTAAGGGAATTTTAAAACACGACAATATTCATCGACGTTTATTTATTGAATTCATAATAGTGATATGCATTCAATTCATTCTCTATATTTTCAGTATTATTATTATTCATATTTTTTAAAAACATTATAGAAGATTCCAGGGATATAGGCTACACATTTGGTCTTCTTGTACTACTCACTGGTGCTCTAATTTTTTTCTACGACTATAAAAGATTTTTCTAGATTAGTTGTAGTATTTGGATTAATAATGATATATTGGAATATGAGATTTATTATTAAAAATTGTCATTGTTTTCATTCACAAGTTCATTGAATTCTGATTTTAATAGAATTTAAAATAGAAATAATAATAATAATAAATATCATCATTATCATACACATGCATCATTGATCCAGGATGTTTAATTATTAACCCTTAAATGAAATTATCCCTCTCAATTAGTTTGTATACAAAAACCTCACTTATTATTCATCCAACCATAGAATTCAAAAAAATGGATTTAATAATAATATTTAAAAATCATAATATAAGAATTAATTCATATAGACATTAAAATCTATAATGTTGTCTATTCTCTTAAGAAGGTGTTTTTTTCCATTATAATTGATCCTCATGGAAGGTTTATGTTATTAAATTACTTTTTCCAGAAATTTTTTTGAGTAACATAGGTCAAAATAATTTAGAAACCAATTGGATCTTGAGATAGTAGTATGCGGTATGTGGAGCTTAGAGAAATATTATTTTCCTTGATTTCAATAAAAACACTCAAAATGACTAGATTTATTGTATTTAAAATTCATTAAGACTTTCTTATAAACATAAATACAAAACATTAAATAGGTATGATGTGTAGAATTCTCCCTCTTCTACAGCATCTAGATATTCCAATATTGACTCAATCGGGTAAGATATGGTACAAAATTTGTACCTAAAAATATTTTTTATTACAAGAATAGTGTTGAATATGTGCATACATAATGAAAAAATAAATAAGACCTGATTCCTGAATGAAATAGATTATATTAGGGCTATTAGATATCATGGAAGGGTGTTTACAAGATAGTAGAAGGGTTCCAAAGTATTTAAAATCATTAGAGCATGATTTTTCAATTATCATTTTGAGTAATTCACCTGTAAGATGAAAAAGATATTATCTTCTTCTTCTATATTACATATAAAAATATTAAGGAAAAATTAGTTTACAAAGGATTCATAGATAAACTTTAATTTTTTTTTATAAATTTATAACATTATCTTGAATATCACTCTAATACAAACTCTAAATCCTCAAACCTACTCTTCCAAATTTATAAAGTAAAAAATATTTTAATTATTTTTATATAAAATAAAACTGAAAGTACATAGAGTATTTTACATAATAGGACCATTTCATTTCTAGGTTTTAGATAATTATTTACATTCATTTAAAATTTAAAAAACATGAACAAAAATAAAATTAAACAAGAGATTTATCTTTGAATGTTCTTCATACATTGATCCTATGAATTGTCTATTCACGAGATAACCTTCGATGGTGATAAGACCAGTAATGTTGATTTATATAGAATTTTTTCAACACATTGGGAAAATTATATATATATATATATTACCAATTCAAATCAGTTTATTTACACCATTTAAAAAAGATAATTTTTCTCTTATTTGAAACCACTCATATGGAAATATATTTTTATTAAATTCTCATTAAATAATACAAAATATTTATTTTTTAACTTAATATTTAATAATTCTCATTAATTACACAATTTTACATACTATATTTACGACTATCAAATGAAATCAATTTTAAATTATTTTTAAATCACATAATTGCAATTAAAACTCCAGTGGATATATGTTCTTTAGATGGAAACATATAATTCTTATAAATACGTATCTAAAGGAATTCTAATGAAAAAAAAAATTAATCAATGTTCATATCTTGATTTCATAATGGTGCTACACGTAACATTGGTTTTCAATATTATCAGTATTATTTATGTTACTAATTTTTTAATTGTGATAGATTCAGGGGAAGTAGGCTACATGTTTAGTCATGTTGTGCTACACAGTGGTACATTAATTGTTCTTCTAGCGATTATAATAATATTTCTATATTATTTGTGTTCTTCAGATTAATATAGATGGAATGCAATCAATGTTTTATTCATAAAAATATTCCTTGGTTTGAGTCTTATTTTTTGAATTTTTTATTTGGAGTATTTTTTTAAAAATAAGAATTTTTATAATTTTTATCATTATAGTAAATCATAGAATCCGGTTGTTACAATTGTTCATATATTTTTGAAATAGGATATGAACTTTATTTGGACAATTGAAAAAAATAAATATGAGGAAATCACCAAATAAATTATTTTTTTATGATATAAATTGTTCTGAGAAAACTCCGTAAAATGTTTATAGTGTAAAACGTATCTATACCATAAAATATTAACTTAATCTATATGATGTGTTTTCCAAGAAAATGTTAATAAGATGATGTGTATATCAACATAAGTGTCCCTATGTGAATGTACCCAAAAAATTAAAAATATTAATTGTAAATTGTTCATGCCCATACACTATTACATATTTTAGATATTTTAATTTTCTTGTATGATTATACCTTATTTCTATAAATTATTCGTCTTATCCTATGTTATTTTTTATGATCTTAATCATTTGAAAACCAATGGAACATATTCATTAAGAATTTGTTCATGAAATCAATGTCCAATGTATACTTATTCTTCCATGTCTTGATCCTCTTTGAGTAGTTTTTCATGGAACCCAAGATCAATGTATATGAGTATACCTATGGATATATATTATTTGGGAATAATATTATGGGGTTTTGAAATAGGAATTGAAGGAAGACATTGATACATGGAAATTTTTAAGATCCTTTTCCATTTCGTAGTTGTGATCGGTAGATTCTATCCCAATAAACAATTCTAAAACTTGTTGGAATCAAATTTTCTAATCTATGATAATGTATGTTGGAATTTTCTTATGTAAAATTATTTAGAAAACACATGTTTTATGTGATTTTAATGGGATATTATTAAAATATATGATTTTTTAAATTATTTTTTATATGAATTTTGGTGGAATTTTATTGTAATATGGTCGTGTTCATGTGGGATTAGAAATTGTAATTAGTCCCACTATCAATTAATGAAACTCTTATGATGAATCATGGTTATAAGTTCCATCAATAAATTGTGTCACCTTTTATTGGATGATGGACAAGATGAATCACCGATCATGAGTATATGGAGTTCTATAGTTGTATGCATTTTGTGTGTTAGTAGGCGTTGAATTGGAATGATTATGCTAAATAAAATTATTTTTTTGAAAATTATAAATTAATTTTTTCCATGAAATTTTATTATGGTTATAATATAAAATATTTATATACTATTCTTCAATTTTATAAAAAATGTTACAACATGTTCTAGTCCTGGTGCCCTGTATAGGGAATATTTTGTAAAATCCTATTGAGTGATATACACTCCCCCTGAAATGATACATTGGTGTGTTTTATGTTGTTTTTAGAAGGGATATAGGGAAGGTAGAAATTTCATAGTTCTCTATTGGTTATCCATAATATCACAATTTTGTTTCTGAAGTACGAGTTGGGCAGTGTCAGCATCATGGTCTTGGATGGTTCCACTTTGGTATTGATGTATTTATATTTGGTGTCTTTTCCTTACATGTTTATTTCATTTCGTTTACAATAGTATGTTTTCCTTTCACTTGTATTTCATTGATATTTGGTTTAGTTTGTTGAATTTTTTAGTTTATTCATGTGTTATATTTCATAATAGGTTTAATTTGTTCTATGTTAAATTTATCCCTTAATGTTCTCTTAATCCCTCAATTTTTATTTATAGCCTTTGGTGTATTAGGGAAGATGGATATGGATAGTAGTATCTCTATCTCTTCCAAATCTAATGGGTGATGGGTGAGTGTTTAAAATTACAACTATTATGATGGATTCCCTAAAAAATAAAAAAATATTCATTACCAAAACTATTTAACAATGTTTTCATCATTATTCAATGATTATAGAAATACATGTTTTATCACATTAATAAACCAATATTATTTCCAAAAAAGAAAGAACTGATTTATTTAAAAAACATAAATATAATATATCTTTAAATAGGTAACTGTGAATGGTTAATTAAAAATGTACTTGTATTTGTTTCAAATTTACCTTCAATGTTCCATAAGGTTAACAAAATTATACAAATAAAAAATAATTTTATCTGAAATTTATATAAAATGACATAAATTATTTATTTTAAGTTATCTCAATAGACATATATTTTATCCTCAAGTTTCAAACACTCATATTTCCTTTCCATTATTATAATATAATTATATATGGTAATGGTAAGGGATATATATATCTATCTATCTATTATTGATGATAAAAATAAAAAATATAAATAAAAAATATCAAATCAGTGTACCATAGCTATTCGAAAAAAATCATTGAAATCTTTTATAACATTATATATATATAGTAATACGTATATTAATGGTGGAAAATTAATTATTGTTTATTCATAAACCTATTAAAATAAAAATACATATTATAAAAAAAATTATTTATATTATATTATAACATTTTCAATTATATTAAAAATGACTAATCAAATTAAAATTTTAACTATATAATATTAACAAAAAACATTTCAAATAATAGATTCACAAAATATTTTTCATTAATAAAACGTTTATGTCTCAATAAAATATTTTATTTTGAATAAAATTATAATTATTGCTCAAATCGAATTCTTGATAACATTGTTAATTTTATAAAAATCACGTAATAGTCATATAAACCATCAATTTATAAATTTTAATTATAAGAAAGTTTAAAATCACTTGTAAGATAGATTTTTAAAACACTATAACCACTATATATTTTATTATAAGATAGTGCGTGGGACATAACATTCACACCATGATTAAAATGATTCATCTATAAAAGGAAATCCAATATCAAAGAAAAAACTATAAAAATGAAAATAACTGATATAATAATGAATATAACTATTAAAACATAGTAATATCGTGTCACAACATCCTCTATTACTTTTTTTAAATTTTTAGTAATAAATTGAAAATTCCTAATATAGTAAAAGAAATTTATTTCAACATTAAATTTTAGAATTATAATTATGATCACAAAGATAAACCACCATGTCCTTCACACTTATCAATCAAAGGTTGTATATTGTCGAAAAATAATATAAAATATTTCATTTTTTTAATATGAAACATTATACTCAAAATAACACCACACAAGGTTACACATACTAACTACCCATATATCAAATATTGACATCCTCATATAATTATTATTTAATCAGATATGAAATTATATTTTCATATCAATCACATATATATTTTCATTTTCATGATAACCAATTTATTCGAAAATAAATTATTTAAAAATAAAAATAATTCTTTGGGATTATGGTGGAAACTATGTTGATTTTTTTTACAGTCCTAATTATTGACCTATTAAATATAAATAAAATTCATATAACACTAAAATATCTATAAATGATATAGAGTTTCAATCTAGGTTTATCAAAAAATATAATTAAAATACCCCAATTCCAATCCATTTTACTACATGGTAAACTAAAAAAATATTATTATAAATTCATGTGAATAATATTATATATTCAAACTTCCCCTCCATTAGAATAAATAATATCATAATTGAAAATATTTTAGGATCGAAAAATCCTTAAAAATATACAAAAATACTTATATAATATATATATCGAAAAAATATTTATTGATTACCCTCAGTAATAAATAAATATTTTTGGTCCTAAAACATCAGTTCCACTATTAAAAAATCAAACACATATATGATCCATAAGAGAGAAAAAAATATTCTCCATTATAACATTGTATCATTGAAATATTTAATCACCTGATATGATAAACAATTTTTAACACTTAAATATCCTAAAATAACTTGTCCATAATAATTAACCACCAACAACATTAATAACATGATGGCTATTTAAAAAAATTTGAATGTTTTTCTCAAAAACATTAGAATAGAATCTCACATGTATACCATTCCCATAACAGTGGACTAAAAAACTATATAAATACCATTTCTTATATATTATTACTTAAAAATATATAAATTTATCCAAAATCACCATGAATCCTTACATTACCACACAATAATTTCATAATTCAAACTCATAATATTTCTTCACTAAATCAGGTAGTACTAATAATTAAAAATTATAAAACTCATAAGACACATTCCATTCATTTTTTAAAAACATTCTAATTTATAATTATGTAAGAGCCTACGAATAATTACCATTTAAAACAACATTAATGTATCTAGAAGATGATTTTTTGTTCATAAAAATAACACCAAAATCAATATCACAATGTTTAATTAAAAATTCCCAATATTAATGGAAATGAAACAAATATAACTATCAAATACCAAACATATTTCTTTTGTTCGAACCCATGTTATATAAGTTATCTTAATTTTTATAATTGAATATTTTTAAAATCACTATCATGCAAAAAAATATCTTTTTCATTTATACACTTCATATATAAGAAATTAATATAGTTTAGTCATATTCCGAAATGAGTTAAAATTTATTAATGATTCTATTACCATCTATATTCCACGTATGGAGTAACTAATGAACCGTAATTATTAGAAAAATTGATAATTTTCATAAAAAATGTCACATTTCTTAATATGATTTATTCCACTTTAGAAAAATAAATTTCCTTCATTTTCACAAATTATAATGTAAATATAAATTCATTTAACATTTCATATGAAATAAAACCCTAATAGCATCAGTTTAACAATATATATATAAATAGAAATAAGAAAACATTAATATTAAAAATATTTGTAATGAAACTTTTAGAATACTAAAAATTCTCCAATTAATAACCAAAATATTACTCTATTATTCTAAAATTCCATGTGATAGATGTGCTGGTGCATGTCACCAATAAAATTAATGTGACCTACAGTAAACATTTAATACATGTATTAATATATTTTCAAAAACTTATTCCAACAAATTTGTGAAAGATAACACATGTTATTACAAAATGTAATAAATTTTAACCACAGATTATACATTATAGGGAATTTAATCTTATATAATCACAAATAATGAAATATTTTAAAATTTAATCTCTTATAATCATATATATATATATACAAACTAATTATATAAATATGAAAATGTGATCAAAAACATAAAATAAAAATATTCTCCATTTTTTAATGTTATTCCAATTAATTTTTTTATTAAAATTAATCATTAGTCAGTATCTTTAAAATATGACAATATATTATAAACTATTTCACTACCTATAAAATTCTATTGATAGTATATATGTAGTATAAATCATGTCTAATAATTAGATTTTTCACTATAAATATAATTAACTCAACTCATTTGGTAATACTGTTTAGTATGTCTATTCTCTACATAAATAAAATCATTCCAAAGAACTACCCTTTGTACCATTATATAACATGAATAAATATTTAAAATAGAATCCATGTGTCTTAAATAACTGATAAAACAATTATATTTATGGAATCAAATAATAATGAATTGTAAAACACAATTATCCAACATGTTATATACCACACATATAATGGAAAACACCATATTGGAGTAACTTGAATCTTAACCTAAAATTATATTATCACTTACTTTTCAAAAGTAATATTCATTATTCAATTTCCATTATCTAAAAAATAAGAATTGTGATAATAAAATTACATCTATAACATATTAATTAAATAGAACATATTCTATAAACAATGATATTCTGTAGAACTACACAAAACACAGACAACATAGACAATAATGATCATGAAAATAATGTAAAAAATAAAAACATAAATAATGTAGAGTCATCATGGGTCATTAAGACAAATATTATTTGGAAAGAACAAAAAATGTTCCTAAAAATCAAACAATCTAGTAAAGAAACATTAGATTACTAATTTCATCCATATCACCCACTAAATAATTATTAAAATATTGCACTAGGAAAATAACCAAGGTGATTATTCAATACAATAATATAGAGTGATATAAAATGATACAATTAATACACTATATTTTCATTATAAACAATCAAATTCTCTAAATTAAACTTAATTATTATATTATAATACATTCAAAAACATCCCCATCCACCTTGAAATTAACATTCGGTGGATCCTTGATTAGTATTTTTTTATTTGAATCCATAAATATCTATATACATTTCAAAATTCAAATCAAGCTCTTTATAATGTGATATATTTTTAGAAGGTATACTGAATATTCATCATATGTTTATTATTGGAATTTTTGAAAATCTATTTTTACAATTGGATAATTTTCCAAAAATTATTGGAGGTATGTAGAAATATAGTTGTACCATAAATGTTTTAACATTCAATTAATAGTTTTCATGAAAATAAAATCCTTTTCTATGATTAACCTACACATCATAGCCAATATAAATTTTATTTTAAAATAGATACAAATACGAAGAAGAAAACACTATTTCTATTATTTTAGTGTATAGAAATATTACATATTCTTTATATAAATCACAAACCTAATGTTCAAATATCACTCGTTATGGTACTAGACTACCTGTATACTAACCTTCTAGATCGATATCCCATATACCATGTTATAGTTTCTAGATATGAGGAACACATAATCATAAAATATAATTAATGGCCGCTAAATTTAAACTACAAAATATGTATTATACAAAATCAACCATATAGAATATGTAATATAGGAAATATTATTATTGTTATAATGAATGAATATAAAAAAACTCTATAAATATATATTAATTAATAATGTTCATATAAAATATTTAAGAGTTAAATTATAATAAAATAAGATATGATATTGAAAAAAACTAAAATGTATTTTAGTGTTCGATTTCATAGAAAATTATTTCCTTAAAAATAATAAATAATTTCATTGAAATCATAGTTATTTTTTTGGGATTTTAGACATGTTTATAAGATGTTATAGAAGTTATGTCATGGAATATAGTTACCATACCCAAATAAATTATTAATATCGAATTAGATGTTGTGAAATATTGAAATAAAGTTATAATTGTATTCTATAAGACATAATTTATATGTTATACAATGAAATTGGAGTATATAAAAATTTTATGAATCTTATAAAGAGGGATATTTCTCAACGATGAACTAGATATTTTGTTACAGATTAACCAACAATATAATTTGGATAGGTTTTCACACCATAAAAAGGATAAACCTAATTAGTTAATGTGGTGATATTCAAATGGGAAATTTATTACACCATAACCTCTATTATTCTGTAATTTTTTAATAGAATGGTTGTTTAATTTATTTAAAATTTTCTATAATTTAATTGTTTTTAATCTGAATGTGGATTCAATGACATATATTTGACAAAATAGAGTGAAATTATTTTCTTCTGATATAGATAAATAATAGATTAATTTCCTCAAATAAAACATAGATATTATATTGGGAAGTGAAATAGAAATAATTTTTTAAAAAATATAGAATAAGTATAAGATCTATGATTTGAAGGGAGTATAAAATTAAATACCTTCCATGAAACTAAATAGAGCTTTATAGGAGTTAAACATATTTCAAAATCATAGAGTTTATTATATTTATAAAACTAGAAAATACTTCTTAAATATAATTAGTGAAAGCTCTTTTTTCAGTCATCATAAAAATCAAGGCTTAATTTAAGAGGAGAATTATGTATTTTTTATATAAGGAGATAAGTGAGTTATGAATAATTATTAGAGGTGAAATATGAAAGGTATAGTGGGGAAAATTTTAAAATATATTAAACATTAGTATAATTATATTGAATTATGTACACCAACTCATCATTGTGTGTGTTCCATTTGGATATAACAAAGTTTTCATGAACCAAGAAAACTATTAAGTGTAATTGTGTAATAATTGTTCTATTTATTATCAATGTAATGACCCATAATTAAAAATTACATATTCAATTATATTTAATAAATTATTCAATTTATATTTCTAATGATCTTATTAGTTTTATATTTTTAAAGTATAAGTTCACAACTCATACTTAATGAAACTTAATTTTAGAATGAGGACACATATAATTTGTATCAACATTTCCTAAAATATAAATCTTTTTAAGTGTTATTTTCTTGCAAAAAATTTAAAATATTAATCATCATAACTTCTTAGTCCTTACTAATAAATAAAACCCTATGAATAATATTTTCTAAAAATGGTATGAGCCTATTAATATTATTATTGGATACAAAATAAAAAAAATGAAACTCATTAGTCAATGAGTAATTTTTTTTATTTTATAATGTTTAATTTGGATTAAAATAATAATTTTATTAAGTAATAATTAACCTACACTTCCAAATGGTTTAATAAATCATTTTATGTGATAAAATAAAGTAAAAATAAAACTCAAATTGTATTCTTTTTAAAAATGATAAACTCATGAATTTTTTTTCACAGAATTAATCTTTTCGCCCTTATTAAGTATTAGATACATTATTTTGAAATATTAGATCATTCTCTAAATATTTAAAAATAATAGGATTACAATAAAAATCGCAGAATATATAGATAAAACATATTTGTACCATGGTACATTAATTTCTACATCACTCTTACAAATGAAATAACAATACACTAAAATTCCACACCAAAACAATTGTAGGGATATCATGAACCATCCATCCTTGGATTATAAAGTAACCAACCATACATAGTTTATAACAAAACCACCCATCTGTGGATCATAATGAAATAATACAACATTGGTTTATAATAGAACCATGCATCATTGTATGTAATATACAAAAACCATAACAAAATCATAATAGATAAAATATTTCAATTTTCCATATTTCACTTATAAAATATTCTTTTCACCCACAAGAAGAAATTTGTGGATATTAAAATATCGTTCCCATTTAAAAACACATTTTTAGTGATAAAATATTAAAAAGGGAAAAATTGTTTTCAATTACTGAAAATAGGAATTCATATTAAGAAATCTAGAAATAAAATAATGTTTGTGATAGTAAAAAAACACATTCTCATCATATATCTTAAAATAAAACATTCCTATATTTTTTTTCAAAATGTTCAATAAAAATAATATTAAAATATTTATTTTTAAAAAATTTGAAAGATATTAAAAAGGTAAATAAAATGAAATTTCTAATTCATTTATTTCAATACAAATAAAGACATAATATAATTTCAATAATATAGATAATAAAGAAAAAAATTTAAAACAAACCATTAATACATTTTAAATCAAGGGTTTTATTGTAAAGTGTCCCTAACATACACACTCAAAAATTTCACATTTTGGAAATTTTTTTATATAAAGTACCTTAAAAAATGTCACTTATCATCTATTGAATGAAAAATAATCATATTCCGGAAAAATAAAAGATAATATAGAAAAAAATAATTTAGAAATTAAATCATTGAATCTTTTTAGAATGAGGTCTTAAGTAAAATGGTCCCTTACCATGAATATGATTCATCACATACGTTATTTATATTCATAAATAATAAAATTATGTATATTATTTTTGTTTTTAGTATCTATAATAATTTTTAATATTTTTATTTCACTTCTTACCTTTTTATAAATAGTTACAAAAATTAATTAAGTTTATATTAGATGTATTGATGCTATTTTGATTATATGTCCAAAATGACTCACGTTTGTCGAATATGGTCAAATGGATACATATTTTAAATTATATAGAAAAATAATTAATTTTTTTTATAATTTTTATATATTAATTATATTTTTAAAACCAATAATTAATTATGGTTAAAAAAATGAACTTTTTTATGTTTGTAGAGACGGTATGACACACATACATATAAGAAATGTTTCCAATTTCCAATGATCATTATGTAAATATGGTAAGTAAAATTTCATTACTTATAAATTAAAATTATTAAATAAATAGTAAATTTTTATTTTAAATATAATTTTATATATCATCCATGTTTTTTAGTGATGAAAAAGAATAACATCTCATCATGGAGGAAGTACTATACACATAAGAACGATTGAAATATTTATTTTTTCTAATATAAAAATGATATATTATGATATGATAATAATAATTATTTAATTAATATATTTTTTAATTCATTATTATTACATATATTCATTAAATGTATCCTTATTACCTCCCATGTAAAGCGTTAGTGAAAAATGAGTCACATTGGTTCGTGAGGAGTTAGTCTACCGTACAGACGACCAATGATATTATTTACCCCATAAAATACAAAGAGAAAAGGTATATGTGATATTATAATTAATGATGTATAATTATAAAAGAGATAAAATATATATAATTTAAAACCATCATAATAACGAACATTAAGAGGAGTCAATGGTAACAAAATTATATTAGTTTACGAGGCAATAATGTGTCACACAAGTAAATGATTGTTTTGTTTCTCACATTATGGAAGTGGATACATGTCTAGGATAAGAAATTAATATTATAAAATATAAATATATAGTATATTAATATGCTATTATATATCTGAATAATATAAAATTGAGGTGGAATAATAAATAATCAAAAAGTTATCGATTAAGAAAAATGCCTCTTCTTTGTAAAACCTCTACAAGTTTACCAAAATAAAATTCCAAGATTGTAATTTTAATAAAAAAAGATAAGAGGATGTTTGAAGGGATGAAAATAATGTAATTAGGTATTTATTGGCTAAACTATAAGGATCCAGATATGTGAATAGGAGATTATAGGGGGTGGTGTTTTATAAGATAGGTGAGTAGAACACTTGTAATATTTTGAAAGAAAAAGTGATATCACTATTTTCACATTCAATGATTATAGAAAATTTAGTATTGTAGATTATTATTTATGTTAAGGTAAAAATATTTCTATATCATAGAATTTATATATTTTTTTTTTCATTTTAACTATTATATTTTTAGTTTAACTCTAGGAAAATATGTTTTTACCATAATCATGGTAAATTATTTTTTTACTATTTTCATTATAGATTATGAAAAAAGTTATGTTGAAATTATTATATATGATTATTTATTATAATTGAAAAATATTTATTACATTATAAATAATTATATTCTTATAAGTGATAGAATTTAATTTCAAATTAAGCATGTTGATGGAGTGAAAATGTGTTTTTCATAAAATGTATCAATCAAGTAGAAGTAGATTTTATCTTAAATATATGAATAGAAAAAATAATTATTAGACTCTAAATTAATAATAGTAGATATATATTCCATATTATTATTGTAAATAAATCTTTAATTGGGGATATTTTTATTAATTTAAATGGAGAAACATTATGAACATTAAACCAGTTTTTGTAAAAACCCATTTTTAACATAAAAATAAACTTATAAAATAAATATAACGATGATTAAAATGGATTCATTTAAATAATTATAAATAAGTAATATTATTTTTACATAGAATAAAATTCAAAATATAATTTGACATTTAAATTAATTAATTTTTATAAGATAAGTGATAGTTTTACAAAAATTATTACTTTTCACTAATCACCGAGGAATCAATATTTCCTGAAAACCCAAAAACACCACCCTAAAAAAAATATTACTTGATAATTTAAAAAACATTTATATTTTTCCCAAATATATTTCCTAAATCTTCTAGAAATTAATTATAATATTTTCAAAATAATATCTAATAAAAATCATTTTTGAAGAAAACAAATTTTGGATGAATAAAAATAAATTACAAAAAATTGAATGATTATTTAACAAGAATTTATAAATAAATGTATCTATATATTCGATAAATTAGGTAATTTTATTAATATCCGATGATTGAATCACTAGGTTATAATGTTTATATTTAAAATAATATCATTTCAAGGGTTTTTTATGTTTGGTGATGGGTGTCTTGTTTGCTATTAAGAATAAAATCATATTTTAAAATCAGAGGGTGTTATATTCTCCCAAGACTATTAAAAAATTTCATCATTTAAATTTAAGGTATATCTCAGTAACACAAGGTTTGATGTTTTAAAATAAAATTGTTTGAAACCCACATAATAAAAAGTTTTAATAAAACATTCTCTTTATAAGAGTGGAAATGAAGTACATATATCATTTGAGATAACACTAAACTACATTTATGCATAAGGGGAACAATATAAGGACTTGAAAACATGGATTTTAGAATGTAAAAATATTCAATACATATTGATAATTTTTTGGGAGTGATAAGAGACTGTCAATTAATTAATAATTAATATTTTTTTATTTCACTATCCTTTTCCCAAAGTAGAAGAATTGCCATAGAGACTGATAAAATTGGAAATATATATTTTATTTACAATTTTAATGTAATATTTTATGAATTTCCACAAACATATCATCCATTTATCCAAATGAGGATTATTATATATGAATTTTTAATTCCTAAATAACAAAAGTAAACATTTAAAGGATCGCGTTAAAATAAAATGTGGACGAGGTATTCCTTCTGTTATTAAAAATTAACTAGAAAATGTTTAGTAAAATTTATGAACATTCCCAAAGTGAATAAACATTTTTATGGAGAAATACATCATTAATCTCCAAAGGCTCAATAATAATTCCCAATGTTTAGAATAAATCATTAGATAAATTACTATCTTTAAAAATCTATAAAATATTTCCTACTATGAATAAAACTATAAAAGAAGAAGTGTTAGATAAAATATTCTTCTGATATTGATTTCCCATTTTTCTTCAAATAACACCAGTAATTTTTAATGTCCCATTAAAAGAAATTAAAATTCATGAATCTTATAAACTTTATGACATACTAGTAATTTCATAATTGATTTTAATTTTAACAAATATATATTAAAATGATAATTTAATGAATATTTCTCAAATAAAATTAAAATATGTTATGTTGAACTTAATATTTTAAGGTTCCCAAAATTTTGAACTTGTTTAGAAAAAAACCATTAAAGTAATCATCAAATATCTTATCAATCCCATAATTATCAATATAATAAAACATAAGATCTTAAAATTAATGTAATCATTATCTATCAATGATTTTGAATAAAAAAATGATTTCATAATAAGTATGATATCACATAGTCCATATGAGTGAATTTTACCTCCATATCCATTGGGTTATCGGTAGAGTTATTATTAAATTTTCAAAAATAATTGCTTTTCCTTTTTTAAAAACTACACTAATATTATTTTTACATCATTATATAAAAAATGATGAACATCCTAAAAAAATCATAATATTAAATGATCATATGAACCCTATGGGTTTCAATAATAGAAAAATTATTTCCAAAAAAAAGACAATTATTCCTATATTAACATTTTCATGTGTCATTCTTATTGTTAAATATTCCTTAAAATTTTATCAAAACATAATTAATGCCTCCAAAATTATTACCATAACATAAAAAATCAAAATTATTTTAATGAATTTAAAAAAATGATCATGTTTAATAATTCCACTACATTGTAACTCTTGCATATCAGAACATATACAACATATTCAATCAGAGTTATATATAATAAATTAACCTTACATTTACATATTATTCCTTAATACCCCCATCTTAGAAAGAAATATGAATCATGTCCTAAGATACAGTAGTTTAAAAACAGGATCCATGATAGAAACAATAAAAATCATGTGTCATTTATAGTTTCCTAATATTATACTCCAATGTAATTAGTTTTTACTAGGAATTTATAATTAAAGTCTTATTAATCCAATTCTTGAGCCTTATTTATTGGACATGCATTTTTATAATGGACAAACTACCCATATATAAATCATTCAATTGGTACATTGTGAATAATTTTATATCCCTTAATGGAATAAATATAACTCCCCCCTTTTCCTTGAATGTTTATATATTTATTTACCCATTTTCACATATAAAATATCTTCCAATTATTTTAAGGCGCTTTCTTGTGTGATTATTAAAACATTATTAACATATAGGTTATTAAATCTTTTTACCATTGTTATTGTTATCACCCTAACATCTATTGAATTATATTTTAATAATGTTTTCTTGTGTTAGTAAACAAACAAGGGTCCATGTTGTCAATTATAATGTGTGATGTGTGTTTAATAATAACCAAACAATTTTTAAATACCTCTCCAATTATTTTTCTTTTCTTATTCAGACATCCACTATATATCCATTGAAAAGAATTATTTATTTGGTTCCTATGGATCCCATCATTTAATAAAGAAATAAAATTTATTATGGGTATATCAAATTTACCATGAATAACCATATTATATTGAGGATAAATAATAATATCACCTTAACCATTCCATCCTCTATCAAATATTTATATTTATCTTAAATAATCATAATTCTACTTATCAAAATAAAATTTCGTGTTTTAGGTTATTTTTAACTTATGATCCAATAACATCCAAAATTGAATCTTTAACTAATATATTTATTTAATACCAACTGTAAAATCCAAGATTTAATCATTACATATTATAGATTAATAAGATTACAAATCAATTTATCAAGCTAAAGAACATTTAGGTTCAAATTTCTCAATTATTAATCCATAAATCATACATTAAATAATCATATTTTACAAAGTGGGAAATTTTAATAAGTATACATATTTAATACAATATAAAACTTTTAAGAAGAATAAATATTTATTTCCATGAAACAAATTCAAAATTTCAATATTTATTATTACATATCTCTAATAATCCATAAAACCTATGATAATAATTTTAAAAATGGGGAATAAACACAAAAATTTGGTCATAAAATAAAATAAAGATAATGGTTAGTATTTGAATAATTATAAATAAAATTCATTTTCAAAGTTTGATTTGAAATGAATTTAAACGTTTTCATACCTATGAAATTACCATCTATTCAAACTGATTTTTATAATGAATTTAATGGGAATCCATATTGGGAAAAGAAATAAAAATTGTTTCAATGAAAACATGATATACTAATTATATTCTTTTGAAAATTTTAAAATTTTACCATTAAGAATTAGTAAATAATTTCTATTAAAAAATAATGACATATATTTCCTTATTGAAAATAAATGGATAGACATAAAAACTCCTAGAAATAATAGCTAAAACACAATAATTTCATGGGACATCAAATTACATATCACTCTTATAGATTTTATATCCATACTGTTAAATTCCATACATATTAGATTAGAGGAAAATCACATACCCACCCATCCTTGGTGTATAATGTCACTACCTATCCATGGATTATAACATTACCATCCACCAATTTTCTATAATATAACCAATAACCATTATATTATAATGGATTCACTTCTCATAATAAATAATTTTCAGGAATCATAACATAATCATAATACATTAATGATTATATTTTTCAATATTACACTTTTATTTTTTTCCCATATGAAATATTTTTCAGATATTAAAATATACATCTCATTTAAAAACCCATTTTAAATACCAAAATACATAAAAAATCAAAAATATTGTTTTTGTTTAAATAAAACAAAATATTTCAATGTAATATAGATGTTAATTAATGGATACAATTTTTTGGAAATATAATTTTCCATGTATATGTTTAACTAGAACCTTTTTTTCATCTTTTTATCAATACATTCCATAAAAACATACAGAATGATTATTTTTTAAACTATTAAAATAAATTTTAATGATATATGAAATTACATTCATTATTTGAGTATATATATATAAATTAACCAAAAAAAGTTCTATAATATGGATATGGAAAAAATACATATAAAATAGTTCATAAAAAATATTAAAACAAGTTTTTTAATGTAATGTATCCCATAGATAAAACAATTAAATGATTCATTTCTTTTTATTAATATTTAAACAATGTTTTGAATGGTGAAAAATACCTTTATAATCCATTAAAAATTAATAAAAAATTATTTTCTTAAAAAATATAGAAGAATATAGAAAAAACATTTTGACATTTAATCTTTTAAACATTTTAAAATGCTATTTTAAGAAAAAGGGATGCTAATATCGACTCTAATTCATCATGTACGTTCTTCATATTTTTCAAAAAATTTATATTAATTATTTACTTTATCAATAAACTTTTTTCTATTTATTATTCATTTTTAATTTATATATTATACAAATATAATTACATAATCAAATATGATTAAATCAGATGCTTTGATGATATTTAATTTATGTGTAGAAAATAATTTTTCAACGTTTAAAATATTAAAGGATTTCATTATTTAAAATTATAAATACTAATAATAATTAAATAATTATAATTTTTATACATTAATTATAACATTAAAATCAATAAAAAATAATTTTATAGAAAATAAACTACGTAACAATCATAGATATTGTCGGTCGTATGTACTCATGAGTAACATTTCAACTTTGCACTGATTATTATAGAACAAAATAAATTAATATTTTAAATCTATTTGACGGAAATCATATTATATCTAACATATTATTTATTTAATTATATGTATGTACATCATCCATGACATTGGGTGATTGAACAGAATCATGTCTCGTCATGGTGGAGGTGGTCCACACATACACACAAATAATGTTATAATTTTTCAATGTGTACAATATAATTATATATTATAGTATAATAATGATAATAGTTTAATTAATACTGAAATTATTTAATTAATATCACATATATTCATTATAATTAATCATATTAACATCCATGTATTATGTTATTAAAAACTGAATCACATCATTTCTTGAGGCGTTTGTACTCCTTACACATGAGCACCATTACTATATCCACCATGGAATGACATGTGAGACGGTATATTTATTATAATATTTTTTTATGTTTAATACTGAAAAAATTATAATACACACACACATATATATATATATATAATTTAAATATATCATTACAACTATATGTATGTGGTTTTGACGGAAAATAATTTTGTGGGTTCATAAGGTGGTTGTCCGCTGTACACCTGAAGGACAGTTCATTTACCACTTGATTGAATATAAGATGGATAAAAGATAGTTAATTAACAGAGTAAAATCTATGTTTATGGGATATAATTTTGATATTATTTCATCATGGTTGATTAATATTTGATGTAGGTGGAAGAAGAAATTAAACAAAATCACAATATTAGGAATGGTACCCCTCCTTCGTATATTATCTTAATTTTTAACTGAAAATATATCCTAGATTGATTTTTATCAAATAAATGAATCAAGGATTCGTATAGGAAGTCAAATAATATTATGTGTTGGTTTTGGAATGAAAAAATTATCTTAGGTGTAAAGTGATGAAAATTGAGGTCGGCCTTTTATTATTTAGGTGAACGACACAATTGAATTTTTTTTAACGAAAAAGTGATACCCACCTTTTTCAGATGCTATATTGCTCCAAAATGGACCATTATAGATAAATAAAATATTTAATGTCAATATATTCCAATAAAATTAAATATGATGTTGTTTTTAGATCATTTTAACCCTTTTTTACTTTAGTTTAATCCATGGTAAATCCAGTTTTTCTATGAATTAGGTAAAAGTTTTTTAATGTTTTCACAATTAATTAGGCTAAGAAATTATGCTGAAATATTTATATTATTTAATTTATATTAAAAATATCTATTAAATTATAAAAAAAATATAATTATCAGGTTTTTAATAATTTAATTTATAGTTAAACCAGCAATTGCGATGAAGATTTGGTATTTCAATAAACAAAATTTTTAAGCATTGTATGTTTTTATATTTACTCAATGTCTAGTAAACAAAATTATATGAATTTGAATTTATTTTTAATAATATAAAATTTATATATATCATGTAAAACATTCCTAATTAGAGGTTATATTAAATAAATTTTATAGTGTAAAAGTATGCAATTTAATATAGTTAAAATAAAAAACTACTTTTTAATCCAAAAACAAACATATATAAAAAATACAACAAAAAGATGATTCAAAAGTCACTAGTTGGATTAAATAAAAATAATTTTTTTTCTATTTCAAACCATATTCATTTCATAAATAGATACTTAAATTAACTTATATATAATTTATTGAAAAATAATGAAATTTTTTAAAATTTGATATTTTTTAATATTTGATGAAATATCAATGATTTCTAATAAATATAAAAAATCTCCCAGTTTAAATTTTAATATTTTTATTTCAAAATGTAAGTAAATTTTTTTAAATAAATTTTCTAAATTTTTATATTAATTAATTATAATAATTTCTTAAAAAACATATGAAATTCAATTTTTAAAGAGAACATATTAGTGATGAATCAAATTGTGTTACTAAAAATTGATTGTTCATTTAATAATAAATTATGAACATATATTTATATATTTTATTAATTAGTTACTTTTATTAAACCACACAATATTAACTACTTAGTTATAATGGTATCATTTTAAGTAATATTATGTCCTAGTTTATTTAAGCTCGGTGTTTTGTGTATGGTGCACAATCAATAATAGATTACTTTTTTATGATATTATTTTTTTACAATGTATTCTTTATTTAAGAATGTATGAATGATCTATGATTTATTATCAATTTTAGGGGACTTTATAAGAAACTATTCTCTAATTGTTTCCCCTATTTGGGTATACTATTTTTGTTGGAACTGAATGTTTATCAACATTTAGATAAATTTGAGGGATTTTTCACTCTTTAGAAGTTAGATGTATAGTTTTGAGTCATATTGTAATTATTATCATCAATGTAAACACATTATAAAGTTTTAATAATCAAATGGAATTCTATTTTTGATCTCCCTTTTATATGTTTACGAGGATTTCACACATGAAACTATATTTAATATAGAAAATAATAATTTTTTAATAGAGAACATAAATATTCGGATGTGGACACATTATTATACCTAGGTTAGGGGGATATTTTTTCAAAAAAAAACTATTAAAATGTGATGTCATGTAAATCCCAACAGTTATTATAGGAAAAATATAAAAACATAAAAAAATGATAATCACTATAAAATTAAAAAAAATAGAACTTATAAAGAAATAAGTACTAGGACATGATGATAAACAAGAATGAATTCATTGATGAATATTTTTGAATCATATCATGATAGGGTTTCTGTCTAGAATTATCCTCTAGTTTTATCACAAGATTATAAGGATCACAAATAAGGTACAGTATATATATTTCATTAAAATATTGTGATTAATGGAATGTTTAATAACTACAATGATACATTAGAAAAAAGGATATATCTAATCAATTATAACTCAATAATATTATATGAATTTCAAGGGAGGTTAATCAAAATTAAATAGAGGTTTCTATAGTCATTTCCAGATTTACCTCATATCTAGAAATGATAAATTCATATTCAAAAGGCAATATTCAATCAACTGTTTATAGTGTGAAAAGGTTGGGTACCATTCTACAAATTAACCCACAATTTTTTAAGATGATAATAAATATGATAAAAAAATGTTATATTATTTTATAGTGATGAATGTATATATATGTACCATGTTGAGTATTTATTAGCCTAAAATATAATTTCACTACGAAAAAATTGTTTCGAGGATTATAATAGGAGAATATGTAGGTATAAAAAGACCCTATTGTGGATTTCGTGTGGCTATAATAGATAAAAAAATAGAAAAATAATAGAGAAGAATCTGATGTTTTGAGTGAAAAATGACTAAATATTTAGATAATAGATTATCATAAAGAGTGATAAATTTTGATGGATAATAAGAGAATATTTTAGAGTGGTATCACATTTAATAAATTATAAACATTGGTAAGAAAAAGTATAATTTGAGTTATAAGATGATATTTAGGAATATAAAAATAATATTTTTTAAAACTCATCTTGTAAGAACCTGGTTGTTTCTATAAAAGGCTTTGGAATGTTATTGATGTTATTCTAGAGCAGCACCTTTAGACGGTGTGCGATTCTGAGCCCCGGTGTGGTCGGAATTAAATTTTCAGGGCATTAACACTAGGCATGCCGAATAAATGGGTAACACCTAACCGATGATCTGGATCAGAAATCCGAGTGTACGGATCTGTCAAAAATGGGGTGTTTACCCTAGAGACGACATAAATAAGGTCGGCGCGGGCCGTTGGGACCCCTTTCCCGTTAACAGAACGTTTAACGGATAATTTAAATAATTAATTTATTTGTTTAATGTTTAAACTCTGGAATCTCTGTAACTGTGACTTGGATTGGAAAACTGAGGGCACAGTTGAGTCCAGAGCGTGTCATTTACCCTCTTAGGGGTTTAACATTCGTAGGCACAGTAATTCTGCAAAAAATTCCACCGTGGGCATTTTTGTAATTTAGCGGCCTCAGGTGTTCAGTTTAATAACATTCGGACAGAGGCTCAGATTAAAAATATGAGACCACTATTGTTCTTATGAGGAGGTTTTTACCCTAGGGGAGGCTTAACTTCCACCCCGCTGAGAGTTTGAGTACGGGGCCTACGGGCGGGGAATTTATGTGTTTTCTATTTAAACACTACTCCCCCTCTCTCTGTTTCTTTTCCCCTCTAGTGCAAACTCTCCCAACGGTGAATGAGGATCTCCTCTTCTCTTCCTTCCCACTCCATCCTCTGATAAAGGAGGCATCGAGTGCCAGCACGTGCGACGAAGATCTGGGAAATGCCCAACAAGGTAGGATCGTACGTTTCATTTTATTTTTTTCTCGCACCTATTTGAGCTCGACTAATCAAGTCAAATTTTTCTTTGAATTTCTAGAAAATCACATGAAAGCGTATTATATTCTCTGATCATTATGACTCTTGATACAAATTTGAATTCTGAGTCCCGAGCCTCCTGCAGTGGTGCGACAATGTTTGGATGTGTTTGGCTATTTTCTGAGGGGTTCTAGCGGCGGTCTGACAAGCAGCAGGCAGGTGCGGGCTAAGGCGGTGACGATGCGGACTAAGGCTGCAGCCTTGCGGGCTAAGGCCGGGTGGTGTTGATTTTCAGGGCGAGGTGGTGCAGGCCGGGCGATGCGGAAGCTCCAGGCGGTGAGGCTGATCTCACCGGGGCTTAAGGGAGCACCAGTGTCGCGGCGCGCGACCCCGACGGGGGGACAAAGACCTGCGTCCTGAGGCTTTTCACGAAGTGGGATGATCGGCCACAAGGGCCGGTCTGCGCATGGAACGCGGGTCCACGGCCGACCCTGAACGGGTGGACCGGCCGGTCCAGGATGGTCCAGTCCAAGGGACTCGCCCCACTTCTACATCGTACGCCCATAATTTTCAATACAGGTGTCCGTTTTGTGTTTATTCTACCATTGTTCCTTCATGGCATCAATATGAACAATTTGGGATAGTTTTGGGGGTTTTTACTTCCCAAAATGATGGGATTTTTAGGCACGACAAGTCTTTAAGAGACTTGGAATTTTTCTCCGGGGTTCTTGTTTTGGACGGCATGGACACATCCGTTATCTGAATTAAGCGCCCTCAGTGGATTTTCGACCCTGGCGTTGAGCCGGAGTCTTCCAGTGTGGTTTTGTTCATTGAAATGAGAGTTGAAGCATGGGCCCCATGACCCATCATTCGAGCTGCGTGTAGCGCTTTACATCCTTTTCATCGGAAGTCCATTTGGGGCATGCAAGCAGTCAATTTTGGGTGTTTTTCTGAGGGCATTGCACTGGTGCAATCTGCCCGATGTAATTTTGCACACTGCTGCAGGCCCCGCAAGGGACGTTTTGAAAGTTGGCGGTGATTTATAGCTTTATCACCAGGTGTCCATTTTGGACCAGTGAATAGTCTATCTTGTGTACTTTTACGAGAGGATCACAATGGTGCGATCCATTGGCAGCGCTTCGGGACCGGGATGTGGGTCCCAATCAGCACCTCTCATGATCAGTATATCGAAACACAACCTTTTCTCCAAATATCCATTCCAATAAAGTGAGCAGTAATTTTGGCGTGTCATCCCCAGGGGATCACAATAATGTGATGCACCCGATAGTTTTTGGGGGCGAGGCTCGGGATCACGGGACACCGTTTGTGCCTAAAGCGGTGTTGGACGACTTTTCCGTCGGATATCCGTCTGAGGTGAGTAAGTAGTATATCTTGATGGTTTTTTCATGAGGATTAAATTGGTGTAATATGTTCAGGCAGGAAAATCCTCTTACTTGATATTATATAATGTGGAAATATGAAGGGTGCTCCAGTCGCGGTTCTTCTTGATATGTTTGGAAGGGAACCCCTTGCATGATATCATGTTCACTCCCGTGTGAGTGTAGTAAATGTTTAAAGAGATGTAGTTGTTCGTTAATGGGCCAATGAGGTGTCAAGTTAGAGTTGTTACGTTTATGCCCTTCCCGTTGACGTTGGGTGATGTGTGGACGATAGACTTTCGGATGGAAACATGGTATAATCTATAAGTATATGGAAATGCTTGGAGGTACTTGTGGTTGTTTGTACCTGAGAATTTTTGCGCACTTGGTTGGGGTTGAGTTGGGGCCACAAATCATGTGGGATCCATGTGCATGTCGGGTTTTGCTTTGCGTACCCTTGACCTCTTTCGATGTAGACGACCCCTCTATTCTCATTTGTTTGACCAGTGGGGTTGAGTTTCCCCCTGGTTCTGGTCTCGTTTGTTTGACTAGCTGGATTGAGTTTACCCCTGGTTCTGTTCTCCTTTGTTTTAACAGCAGGTTTGATTTTCCCCTAGTTCTATTCTTGTTGTTTGACCAACAGTGTTGAGTGGGTTCCCCCTGGTCATGTTCACGATGGTTTCGATCAGTAGGGTTGAGTGGTTTTCCCCTGGTTCTGTTCTCGATGGTTTAGCTGGAAGAGTTGCTATGTGTTCCATGGTAGAGTTCTTGTGTAATCAGTGTGACCAACACATTATGTGGGCACTGATCCTCTACCTAGGAGGTTATTTTTAGAAGGGCAAGCCAGGAGGTTGTTTCCAGTAGTGCTGGCCAGGAGGTTGCTTCCAGCGGGATGGATGATGAGGTACCATCTAGCGGGATACCATCCAGCAGGGATGGCAAGAGAGGTACCTTATAGCATGGATGGCCAATGGGTAACCATGCAGCAAGGATATCCAGTACAACGGTGTTCAATGAGCAGTACCATCTAGCTGGGATGGCCAGACCGGTTCCGGGATTACCTCCGACTTGGCTAGGATGTGGTCCCCAATGTGGTGTTTACCTCCAGCTGGGTTGGGAAGTGGTCTTCGATGACGATTATGATCCTCCCTCCAATGGATTAACCATTTACGGGACTTGTCATTGGGACTTGTTGATGACTTTATCCAGGTCTCCCACTAGTGGATAACCCTTTTACTAGACTGGGTTGTGTGGAACCCGTTGACTTTGGCCGGGTCTCCCTCCAATGGGAACCCATCTACTTCTAGGGATTACCCTCCAGCAGGGCTGGGAATGGGGTTGCTTGTTTACTTTGAGGAGACCTATCGACTACGGGGCAGTGACGAGGTGTGGTTTGACATTCCCCAGAACCCTCAAGTACGAGGGGCGCTTTCCCCACTAAGGTGCGCCCTTGCGACGCGACCTAAAACTATGCGGGTGAGTCAGTTCCACCCAAAATGGATAGTGTCATGGTTCAGTGATTTAAGAACCTTGACTTGCAGTTCGGGGAAGACGTGCGGGATGCAAGGCATTAATGGTGTATACTTATGGGAATGTTGGCTACTCACTTTCTTGGGATGAGTTAGAGTACAGAGATCCCCTTATGATCATGTTCGGGCATCATGAAAGAGCATATATATATCTATATACATTGTTCCAATACCCACTATGTGGGTTTTGGTTACTCTCCTTCAAATAGTGGCAAAGACGCACAGGGTATGCCACGTTCTTTCCATGTCTTGCTTCACTTGGTTGGACGAGTCTACTCCCCTTCTATATGTAGCAAAGACTCGACGATAAGTTCATCTTCTCACCGTTTCCAGCTCCTTCTGTCTGGAAGAGTCTACTATATTTATCTTGTTGGGTTGGGTTTGACTCTTTATTGTACTACTTACTTCACTCTCTCTATTGTACACCTTTACTTTTCCCTGTTTTATCTACTTCTCAACCTTCGGTACCACCTTTGTTGCTCCCTCAAACCATTGGGGTATCCAACTAAGAATTTTTATACTCACCCCTACTTGGGCTTTACCTGCACTTGGTGTGACCATGCAGACGACGAACAGGTCGGTCGTGAATTCATAGGAGCATAGTAGTTTGGGATCTTGGACCGCATGCGGTGGTCGTTGTTGGGTTCTATCTGTGGGACTCTCCCATGTGTATGCTTTTGTTTACATGTTGCCGGTTTGTTGCACTTTTCTAGTTGGGCGCGTGTTTTTCCCCATTACTTTTTAGTTTACCTTCAACACTTTGTTTGTACTGTTTAGAGGTTGATGCACTGTGGATTTTTTTTTATATCAGTTAGTACATTACTTTCCCTTTTACTCTGCACATTGTCATTGAGTGTGTTGTGTGGGTGTACATGTACTCATGCAAATGCATCGCCGAGTTGTTTAGCCTCCGACACATGTCGCCAGCCCCTGGCCTATGGAGGTGGGATTGGGGTAGTTGCGGCTCGAGCCCAGGGAGTGTCAGGTTGTGACATAGTGGTATCAGAGGTGGTTCCTTCCTTGGGATGTTGTTTTGACGTCCCTAAAATAGAATTGGTTGGGATTTAGGGCAACAGTGATAATGTGTCTCGAGAGCATCTCTCAGGCCAGTGAGTCTAGTGATGGTGTCGTGGCCAACGTATCCATTCACTAAGACCCTGATAATCCTCTTGTCGACTCGGAATGATGAGAAACTAGTAGTAGGGAAAATTGACTTGTTCATCACTTAGGGATGAGTTTTTTATTGTCCTTCTTGAGTCATCTCCCCATCGTTGTTGTCCTTGTGATATACATATATTCTCATATGCCTGCAACACTCCTTGATAACATCCAGGATGTCTCTTCAAAGACATCCATCAAGGATACCAGATTTTGTTCATGAAGAATACCATGTGAGCTACTAGGCCTAAGTCTAGGACCCGTCATGCATGTCCCTTTATCTGGGTGGGCCGTTAGTCACACCCCAGCCTAGTGAGCAGCCGACAGCTTCAGCAGAGCATACCGAGCTTGAGCACAGGTTGAGCGCACTCTGTGAGTTCCAGTGAAAAAGACCACTGTGGTACAGTGGATCGCCTCTTCAGGCTTCCACCTATGCCATCAGATCCTTTGGTGTCTTTGTCTTCCGACCTTTTCCACTGATGAGCTTGGCGTTGGTGGATTCTGCTGACTTAGTTTCTTGACGAATCGTCGCATTCGTGGGGAAACATTCAGTTTTCGTTTCTTGAGGAGTTTTGTACCTCATACTTATGCTCAGTTCATATTCATGATCTCTTGATGTTTAAGCCAGGAGGGGTGACATTGGCCTAGTACTCGGCTAGTTTCGCAGACCGTGCATGATTTTACACAGACTTGGTCCATGATGGAAACTTTCGAGCACAGAAGTATGAGATGGGTCTCCGCCGAGAGATTCATGATATCATATTACCTTTGGGAATTCCCACATATGTTGAGGTGCTAGAGTTGGATCTTGTGATAGAGAGATTCCTATCACATTCTACACTTGTTGGTGTCCGTAGGCTCGACAGAGACAAGATGTTTGCTGCAGCTAGCGGGCGTCGGCAAGAAAAACCTTGACACATGTGGCTTTCTGACAACTAGACTCAAGGGCGTGGTCATACACCACAGTGATGTCGGAGGGCACCAGTGCAACCCGGAGTGAGCCATTGCTATTCTTGAGATGTGTGAGGTTACCTTGCATGGGACTGCCTGACCAAGAACGCAGGGATCATCAGGAATACAATAGGTGCACCACCGCGGAAGGGGAAACTCAGTGATCATAGTAGCGCCCAAATAAGTGGTTCTAGAGGAGGAGCGGGGAAAACCAATAGTGGGGGACGACATTACAGGGACATCCCATAACAACTAGGTAGTCCAAGTCAGGCTCGCGGTGCTAACAGTTGGGACCAAAAATAGTCGTTATCTTTGGTTGTCTATGATCTTGCAGAGAATGAGGTGGAAAGAGTTACACACTACAGCTCTTCTACTCTTTGAAAGGAGAATTGTTCGACTCTGTGTGTGAAATTCTTTTCTCCATGATACTTTTTTGAGTTGTAACCAAGGTGGTGTGGGGCATTGGTGTAACCTTGTGTTGGTAAGGTAAAAGGTTTGGAACCTTGTTCTTTAGTCGATGGTTTCAACTCCTTTGCTCTCCGAGTGTGTAAGAGAGTCTATGTCATCAGACATCAACTGTGAAATATTTCATGACCAGATATCCTTGGGGGTTTCACCATATGAATATTTTGAAGCCTGGAAACTGTGGGTTGTGTTTCAGGTTCCAACGGTGATTCCAGTTGCGGCATTCGACGTAGAGGTTCGATCAGGGAGGCGTGATACCACCAATGTTCTTCATACCGTTTGAGAACGTGCATAGGGATGGCGAGGTTCCCTACCGCCTTTCCCTAACCCCAATGTCTGTAGTGGGGGCACAAAATCTCCCACGTGACCCACCTAAGAAGAAGTGTCTGTGCTCCTATTCACATCATAGGTAAGGGCAGACCTCATGTGAACCGATCAATCCCTTTGGATTGTGTGCGGTGATGTGGGACTATGAAAAGTTCTTCTGGGTACGGAAGAGCTAGGTGTGGGCTTAGTACCCTAAGTTGTTCCCTGGTTTTTCTTTTTGAGGATGAAAATATTGAAGGAGGGAATGATTTATGAATTTGGTTTTTTCTATAAAAGAATTTGGAATATTCTTGATGTTATTCCAGAGTAGCCCCTTTAGACGGCGTGCGATTCTGAGCCATGGTTTGTTCGGAATTAAATTTTCACTGTGTTCACACTTGACATACCAAATAAATGGGATAACTCCTAAACGGTGATTTGGTTCAGAAATATGGGTGTATTGATGTGTCCTAAATAGGGTGTTTACTCTAGTGATGACATAAAACAGGTCGGCGTGGGACGTTGGGACCCATCTCCCTTTAACAGAACGTTTAACAAATAATTAAAATAATTAATTTATATGTTTAATGGTTAAACATAGTTATCACATAAATGCTGTCTCAGATTGGAAAAACGAGGGCACTTTTGATCCCAGAGCATGGCGTTTACCCTAGGAGGTGTGTAACTTTCGCTGGCGCGGGCCTTCTGTGAAAAATGCAATAGAGGGCGTTTTCGTATTTTGGTGGCCTCAGGCGTTGCGTTTATTAACTTTTGAACGGAGGATAAGATGAAAATTAATAGACCGCCGTTGTGCTCGGTAGAAGGTGTTTACCCTAGGGGAGGCTTATCCTCGACCCCACCGAGGGTTCGGGTATGGGGCCTACAGGTGGGGAGTTTAAGTGATTTCTATTTAAACACTTCTCCCCCCTCTCAGTTTGTTTTCCCCCTAGCGCATACTCTCCCAACGGAGAAGGAGGAGCTCATATTCTCTTCTGTCCCCTTCCCTCCTCTGATCAAGGTGACATAGAGTGGCTACACGGGCAGAAATGCTCCAGGAAATGCCCAACAACGTAGGATCTTGCGTTTCATTTTATTTTATTCCCACACCTACTTTGAGCTCATTTAATCATGTCAAGTTTCTGTTTGATTTTTGAGAAAATAACATGAATGCATATTATATTCTCTGATATTTCTGATGATTGTTATGGATTTGAATTCTGAGTCCCGAGCCACCCGCAGCGGTCCGGCAAAGTTTGGATGTGTTTGGGTGTTTTCTGGGGGGTTTCGACGGTGGTCCGGCGAGCAGCATGTTGGTCTGGGCTAAGGCGGCGACAGAGTGGGCTAAGGCTATGGAGATGCATGATAAGGCTGTGCAGCGGTGATTTTTAGTGTGAAACGGTTATGGATGGGCGACGGGGCGTCTCCAGGTGGCGAGGCCGAGCTCGGCGGGGTGCAAGGGAGCATCAGTTTCGCGGCGCGTGACCCCAACGGGGGGACAAAGACCCTCGTCCCAAGGGTCTTTACGTGGTGGGACGACCGAACCCGAGGGTCGGTCTACGCATGGACCATGGGTACATGGCCGGACCACACGGCTATGCTGCGGGGCGGCACATCGAGCAGGGCCGGCCGGTGCAGACCGGCCGGTCCAGGCCTATCCAGTCCAAGGGACTCGCCCCCCTTCGACTTCGGATGCCCGTAATTTTCATTTCGGGTGTCCGTATTGTGTGCCATCTATGACAGTGCCTTATTAGCATCATGATGAACTATTTGAGATTGTTTCAATGGTTTTTACTTCCCTAAATGAGGTCCCTTGGAGGCGCGACACATCTTTAAGAGAATTGGCATTTTTCTCGGGGGTTCTTGTTTTGGACTGTGTGGACACATCTGATGTCTGAATTGAGCACCGTTATTTTATTTTTGACCTGGGAATTGAGATGGAGTTTTCCAGTTTGGTTTCGTGTGTTGAAACTGGAGTCGAGTTGCGGGCCCCACGACCCATCATTCGATCTGCGTGTAGTGCTTCACAACTTTTTCATACGACATCCGTTTTGGGGATGTGAGCAGTCGCTTTTGGGTGATTTTCCAAGGTCATTGCACTGGTGCAATCAGGACGCTTTAAATCTACACACTGGTGTGGGCCCCACGAGGGCCATTTTGAGAGTTCACGATGATTTCTATATTTATCACTGGGTGTCCTTTTTTGGGCAAGTGAATAGACCAACTTGTGTACTTTTCCCAGAGGATCGCAATAGTGCGATCCGTTGGCAGCACTTTAGGACTAGGATGCGGGTCCCACATATCACCTCTCATGTTCAGTATGTCAGAACACATATTTTTCTCCAAATATCCATTCCACACAAGTGAACAATCATTTTGACGTTTCTTCCCTAGGGGATCATAATGATGTGATGAACCCGACTATTTTTGGGCATGAGGATCGGGATCATGGGACGCCGTACAGGTGTAAAGCGGTGTTGGATGTGTTTTCTGTTGGATATCCATTTGAGGCGAGTAACAAGTTTATCATGTGTATTTTTCTACGAGGATTACAATGTTGTATTCTGTTTAGACGAGTGGATCCTCTTATGTGATCATATTAAATGTTGAAATATGAAGTGTGCTCTTATGGTGGTTCTTCTGGCTGTGTTTGGAAGTGAACCCTTGGCGTGTGATCGCATGCACTGCCGTGTGAGTGTAGTAAATGTTTGAATAGATGTATTTGGTTGTTCTTGAGATGATGAGGTGTAAATTTGTAGTTCTTATGTTTATACCCTTCGCATTGATGTTGGGTTCTGTGTGGATGATAGCCTTTGGGCTGGAGATGTGGTATACAATAGGAGTATACGGGAACACATGGAGGTACCATTGGTTGTTTGTCCCTTGGAACGTTTTCGGTCTTCGTTGGGGTTGAGTTGGTGCCACACATCATGTGGGCCCCATGTGTGTGTCGTGTTCTACATTGCATACCATTGACCTCTCGCGACGTATAGAGTCCCTCTTTTCTCATTTGTTTCACCAGTATGGTTGAGTTTCCCCTTGTTCTGTTCCCGTTTGCTTAACCAGTAGGGTTGAGTTTCCCTCGGGTTCTATTCTGATTTGTTTGACCAGTAGGGTTGAGTTTCCCCTAGTTTTGTTCTTGTTGTTTGACCAGTAGGGTTAAGTGGGTTCCCCCCTGGTCCTGCTCACGATGGTTTCGAACAGCATGGCCGAGTGGTTTTCCCCTGGTTCTGTTCCCGATGGTTTTTCCGGCAGAGTTGCTTCATATTCCCTAGTATAGATCTTGTAGATTCGGTGTGACCAATACATTATGCGGGAACCAATCCTCTACCCAGGATGTTTTTTCCAGCAGGGCTGGCCCGAAGGTTGTTTCCAGCAGGGCTGACGAGGAGGTTTCTTTAGCAAGATGTCCAGTGAGGTACCATCCAGCAGGGATGGCCAGTGTGGTACCATCCAGTAGGGATGGCCAAAGTTGTACCATCCAGTAGGGATGGACAATGGGTTACCATCTAGTAGGGATGGACAGTACATCAGTGTTCATTGAGAAGTACCATCCAACAGGGATGGCCAGTGCAGTTCCGAGTTTACCTCCAGCTGGGCTGGGAAGTGGTCCCTGATGCTGGGTTTACCTCCAGCTGGGCTGGGAAGTGGTCCCTGATGACAGTTCCGAGCCTCCCTCCAATGGAGTACCCATTTACGAGACTGGTCATTGGGACTCGTTGACCACTCTATCCAGGTCTCCCTATAGTGGATTACCCTTTTAAGGGACTGTGTATTGTAGCACCCGTCGAATTTTGCCGGATCTCCCTCCTGTGGGAACCTATCGACTTCCAGGGATTACCCTCCAGCAGGGCTGGGCAGGGGGTCGCCTGTCGACTTTGAGGAGACCTCTTGACTGTGGGGAAGTGACAATATGTGGTTTGAAGATCCCCAGAACTCTCAAGTATGAGGGGTGCTTTCCCCACCGAGACGCATCCTTGCGAAATGACCTAAAACCGTTCGGGCGAGCTAGTTACACCCCAAGCAGATAATGTCAATGTGCGGTGATTTGAGCCCCTTGACTTGCAGTTCGGTGCAGACGTGCGGGATGCTGGGTATAGATTGTGTTTACTTCTAGGAATGTTGGCTACTCACATTCATGGGATGAGCTACGTGATAGAGACCCCCTTATGATTTTGTTCGTTCTTCTTGAAAGAGAAAATATATATGTATATACCTTGTTCTAGTACCAACTTCTTGGGTTTTGGTTACTCTCCTTCCCAAAGAGGTGAAGATGCACGGGGTATGCCACGTGATTTTTGTGTCTAAATTATCTTGGTTGGATGAGTCTGATCTACTTCTATAGGTAGCAATGACTCGACGAGAAGTTCATCTTCTTACGGTTTACAGCTCCTTATGTCTGGATGGGTCTACCTCCTCTCTATTGTTGTGTTGGGCTGTACTCTCTACTATAGACCATACTGTACTCTCTCTATTGTATCCTTTACTATTCCCGGTTCGATCTACTGCTCACCCTTCGGTACCTCCTTTGTTTCTCCCTCAAGACTTCGGGGTATCCTACTGAGTATTTTTATACTCACCCCTTCTTGGGCTTTGCCCACACTTTGTGTGACATTGCAAATTACAGATAGGTTGGTCACGAATTCAGCTGAGATAAGGTGTTTCTGGAGCTTGGGCCGCATGCGGTGGTCGTAGTCGGGTTACCGGTGTGGGACTCTCCTTGGAGTTTGACTTTGTTTACCTGTTTCTGGGTTGTGGCACTTCTCTGGTTGGGCACGTGTTTTCCCCTTTACTTTTAATTTTCCCTTCAATACTTTCATTGTACTGTTTAGAGGTTGATTCACTCTTGTGGTTGTTTATAGTAGTTAGTAATTTACTTTTCCTTTTACTCTGCACTTTTTCATTTAGTGTGTTATATGTGTGTGTACAGGTACTCTTGCAAAGGCCTCCCAGAGTTTTTTAGCCTTCAGCACTTGTCGCCAGCCCCTGGCCTATGGAGGCGGTATTGGGGTAGTTGTGGCTCGAGCCCGGGGATGGTTGGGTCATGACAAATATTTTTAGATAATACTCATGGTCAATGAGTATATTCAAATAAATTATATAATTAAATGTTTATTGAAAGGTATGGTTAAAAAAATTAATATGTTGTAATTGGATGTTATTAATATGATATGAAAACAAAAGTATCAAGAATGATAAATGAATATAATTATTACATTTTATAGAGTCATTGGTTAGGAAATGATGAAGGTAAAGGAGAATCATAATGATTGAAAAATTAAGTTGGAATATTTTTAATAGATATAATGGTGGTAAAAATGAAATATAATTTTTTGAATTTATCAAATAAAAATGATAAGTATGGTTGAGTTTCAGAAATATTAATCAACTCCCTAGAGTATGATTTATTTAATAGAACCCCAAATTACCATTTGAGTATCTACGATGAAACATATGATGAAAATAAAATGGGTTATAATTTCATTGAATGATGTGTTATTATAAAAATTGTATTCCATATACTTGTTTGGAATTAATGTGGAAGATAAAAATATAAATAAGTTAATAAATCCAGAAATTTTGTACATATTTTATGAATACTATATTGGTTTAATGAATATAGAAACAAATATATGAATTTACCATCTGGTATGTGTTAGAGAATAGTGGCCCATGTAAACATTATGTAATATGAAAATATTAAATTTATTTTTGATATGGATGTATCAATTATAATTATAGGAGTAACAAGAATATTAATTATAAATAAATTGGATAATGCATTCTTACCTTAATAAAAAATCATGAGGAATAATATTCAAGTAGATAATCCTTTAATGAAATGTAATGGGCTTGATTTTGGATTTTCAAATAGTTAATGAATTTTATATATGATGTTGCAAAATTATTATGTAACTAAAATCAAATATGTTAATGAAACTAATATTTGGACAATTAATTAAGAGAGATTGAAAAAAAAATTAAAAACAAACAAGTATTGAATATAACATTTCAAAATTGAAATCTTTCTTGTTGAGGGAATTGTTAAAACATTAATCTGAGTTATTAAATATAATTATTTAAATATTTTAATAAATTTCAACTTGAAAATATATACTTAAAAAGGTTTGGATTTTTGACTTATAATATAGGTGAAGTCGAAATATGGTTATACAATTAATAATAAATCTTTGGATTCCTAACAATGTAAGATAAAAACATAATGTGGGGTTAAGGAATTAGTAACATGAGATAAAATTCGTTGAAAAAAATATATTATTATTAAAGAGGTATCTGATATCACTAAACATAGGCATGATCATAATAATTCATTTGATATTTTTTAAAACTAAAATTATTCTTGAGAAGACATAAATTCAAAAAAAATATACATATTATTACTAAATTATTGAAAATTTATGTTTGTATGATAAAATTACAATTTTATTCTATTTTGATGGAGGGATGTGTATAATTTTTCAATTATTATCATAGAATGAGATGGTAGATGGTGATTACTCAAAAGTTAATGATGTCAAATTCCAAAAAATTTAATCATATATGGGATTAGAAAATACAATGATATAAATGTTAGAAATTATAAATAGTATTTTCATGGTTTTTATCATCAAATATTTTTGGAATTACATAAAAATCATAAGATGTGGAGTCATATATCAATGGTAATGAATTATAAAAATATTCATGTATTTGGAAGAATGAACTATAGAAAAACAACGCTAAAAAATCCATATCAAGTAGGGGCCACTGGGGATGTTTTTCATGGAATTATATAAGAATTCAATTCATATAAAGAGTAGGGATTTATTATGACTTTTTAAGGGACTAACTCAATATAATATGTTGTATATGAATAATCACACATTGAACATATAATATTTAGGGGTAAATTATTTATTCTAAATATGAAAAAATGTGGTAGGATGTTTTAATCTCATTGAGGAAATGAAATATTTCTCGGATACCAATTTTAGAGAAAAAGTACAAATAAAAAGACATTGGATGAAGAGTTACATATATAAGATGGATTTCATTGGGATAACATTAATAAATATGAATAGAATAATAATAATGATTTTTAATGGGTTATTTAGATTTAATAAATTATATAATCAGTATATAAATATATAAAAAATTAATAATGGTAGCCAAATTTATGTAGTCAAAACTATAACAATAATATCTCTATAACACACATCACACTTATCACAAGTGATGATAAGATTTATGATAAATATTATAATAATTGAAGTTCAATCAATACTATGAATAAATATCCTAAAAAAGAAAATAATCAAGAATCTAAAATATCATTAATGAAAGTGAATTATAATTTTATTAGATCATAATTCGTTTTTCCCAAAAACAATGAAGGAATTATGATTTGAAAAAAAAAATTAGAAGGAAACATAAAACATTATGGAATCTATGAGGATGATATTTTTTGGATTATGATGTATATTTTTTTGATTATATAATCACTAGAGGAGTAAATAAATCTCCATGAAAATAAAATTTTAATTCATGGGGTTAAATTTTAAAATATCAATGATTACAGATCATCCATTTGTATTTTTTTCCAAGTAATAGAATAAAATTATTGATATTTTTTATTTTAATGTCAATATATAGTTGAAATATTGGAAAATTATATAGTATTTGATTAAATATACATGGAAACTATAGTTGTAAAATTGATTTTGTTTTCAAGAGAAGATAATGGAGAAGATTTTGATTTAATTGAATATAATAATAACATCAAGAGAATATTTGTTTTAAAAAAATAATTCATGAATTTTTTTTTCCTTTCCATTCTAAAATGATTATTTTTTTATAATATAAAATCACATTATAGAAATAAAAAAATAATTTTGAAATATTAAGGGAACCATGGGTTTTGAAAAATTATACTATGTAAAATTATAACATGAGTCTTCACGATATAATGAGATTTTTTTGCTAGTTTACCATATAAATTGAAGTAAACAAGTTTCGGTCAATTTTACATTCGGTATTTGTGCCTTTATTATATTAGTATGAAGAAAGTTTCTACTTTAATGTGAACGTCAAAATATTCATATATAATAGTTACACAAGCATTCCAAAAACACAAATATATTATGTAATAGAATGACTATAATGGGTTTTTCAGTGAAATATCTAGTTGTAATCATGTGTGATAAATTTATAATAATGAAAAAATGAAAAAATTATGTTTATCACTCAAGGAAAAAATATATCGAGATCATGTATAACATTATATAGGATAATTTTTGTAATTTCCCAAAATATTCATTAATGAAAATTTCTCTTGGTCTATTTAAATATATTATTATTTTTATTTGAAACGTATCAACTTATTTGGTTCTATATTTTTGGATTTTAAAATACTATTAAGAATTGTGACCGTTGCTAATATAACCATTGAACAGTGATCGCATGATAAGTATAAATATAGGGATTTAACATATCCAATTTACCTAGAAAGAGGAATTGATGGCCTCACCCACTAGATTTTCCCCATACGAAGCCCATTTGTTGAAAAAAAGGAGGTTTTGTCATTGGGCTTCACTCTTGACAAAGCCCACGTCGTACATGAATATGTTAAGCTCATGCAGAACTGCCTACGGGAGATGTGGAAGTTGATAGAGATTACCACTTGAGAAATATTATCTAAGCCACCACAAAAGTCTGCCACCATTGTGCAGGTTACCCTAAGGTCAAATTTGTGAGTTTTAAGGGGTAATTTAAAAATAACCTTGTACTAATATTATGTATGTTATTCTTGTATAGTGAAAATACATTCTTTTTATTTTTGTTACATTGTAATTTTTTTAAGAACGAATATTAGTTTTAGTTAATATTCATCTAAGAAATATAAATTGATTAATTAAAGGATATTTTAATTTAATAAAATTTTAATAATTTATTTTTATTATTATGAAATTACTTTTAATTAAATATCAATTATAGTATAATTTAATGAATGAAATTTTAATTTTTATTATTGTTTGAAAGTTGTTTTTGTCAAAACCCATAAATTTTCAATAAATGTCATTTTTTATTTTAAATAAAAAATTTCACATATACAAAAATATATTTAGATAAAATGAATATTATTTTTTCCATCATGACATTGAAAATATCCAACGATGAATTTGTGAAAATTTTCTGAGACAGTCGAATTTTTTAATATAAATTAAATACATTTAAATATATAATGTGTTTTATAACAACATAATGACCTAGTTATGGTTTAATAAAATAATATAAACATTATTCTTGTCCAATATACGTTTTACCATTAAAATAATGTGATTTTGGGATTATTTGAATTATTTTTTCAAAGCATTAGTGGACCCTTTAAGACGTAGAACACATTTAGTCTTTTTGAATTGTTTTCTTAGATGTCTGGCTCACCTCCACATAAAAACCCCATTATTTTAAAAAGTTTGTCCATTGGACATATAAAATATAGTTTTCCACTCCCCTTTGGAAGAAACCATGGGATGGTTTTTGGTTTTTATTAGTTTAATGTGAGGTGTTCGAAAACTAAATAATAAACAATTCCTTATCCTTTATTATATAAACACATCCAAGATCCCACTTCATTTTCTCTCAAACCCTTTTGAGTTCGACCAACCTCTGCCCTACTCTATCCATAATCCCCCCAAGATGCACCCAGATTCCAAGAAGCCTCTCTTAATCCTCTCACATGATTTTGGTATCCCACTTCCAAGTAATAGATTCTCACTTTCTTTATATATGTCCAAGATTCGTTATATTTTTATACACTTTTATTTTCAATTATTAATGTTAGGGTATTATTTTTACCTTTCCCATATTTGCCTCATCATTTTTGAATAATGATATATCCTCTTTCTCTCTAATTAATTCCTCCAATGTACACTCATTAATATGCTGAAATTCAGAATTGAATTTCTCTCTCCTCATTTACATTCAGACAATCCTTTTGTATCATGAATATAAATTCCATTTCAATTGTTGGGGAATGTATCAATATTAACCCCTATTGTCCATTTCATGTACATATAATGAGACTCTTATTTCACTCTCCTAAACCAATTTTTATGAATTCTTATGTCATGCCGTTATGCTGCCGAAATTGCACCACATTTTTCCATGGAAAGGTCATAGTGTAGTGAATACCATACCCATGTCTCTATCAAGGTTATTCACCTTTATACACATATACATATTCTATGTTACTTTAATTTTTTTATTCTACATTCCTTAGTCATGTAATAACTTATTATTTTGATCAATTCCATGTTATATGATCCATGTAGCACACTTATGGATGAAATAAAATGTTTAAGAAGGGTACACCCTTATAGTTCTTTAATGCATTGGGTAATGTATTGTATCATGAAATGTCACTTAAAATGGGAATTGAATCATTCTATTTCAAGTGAAATTATTTTTTACTCATTCTTCATGAGAAATGAGGGTTTACACATGCTCCATGTGCAATGAGCCTTAGATCATGCTAATTTTATGTTATGTGTTTTTTCCATATCACTATGTTATGATTATCATTCTTTATCTTGCCTTTATGTTCATGTTTATATTTTGTTGAATTGATATTCATATTGTCTAACATGTATTATATTCCTCATATTATTCCATGTTTATTCCTTTAGTGGGCTTTATAGATCATCTTTATCTTATGCATGTCCTCAAGTTATCTTATACAATGATAAGTACGAGAGAATGTAGTTGTCATGTAAAGGATGTTTTCAATAAAGATGTTGTATTTCATGTTTTAAGTTGTCATGTAATAATCATAATCCCCAAATACACTATACATCTTGATATTATATGTTGAATCAAGTGATGTTTATGTAATAAATCATGTTTAAGTGTGTAATAAAGAGAAGCATTGTTATACATGGTATCACAGGATAAGTTTAGATATTTTGGGATTAGGATTATAAAACCATAGTGAATCCCTAGAGACCAGACTATGTATAATAAATAAATCCCTATGTTTTGGTGAGTATTGATTATGTGGATTATCATGTAAATACATCCCTTTCTGGATACGAGCAGGTTGAGGTGGCTCTGGCACAGATTTACCTAGGGGTGAAAACCCTGACGTGGAGTTTTGGGCTTGACCCGGGGTTTCCTGGTACATGAAAATAGGTCTTGCTGCACTCTTGGTTATGAAACTCCTAGGAGATATAATTTGGTAAATTCACAAGATTAGTTTGAACCATTGTTAAGGGAGTAAAAAAATTCCTCCAAAAATATATTTTATAATGTAAATCATATATAACATAGAAAGAATCCTATATATTCATAAGTTATGGAAATAAAAGATATTTATATGTCGTACTTTTTTCCTTGGATTACCCTATATGTTTTACCCATAGTGTTCCTTTTATTCTAACCAATGGAAGGTAAAAGGGGAAATCAGTCTAACAATTGATGTGAAGATCAATGCAATGACTATTATAATGAGATCCGTAATCCAATGGGAGTGAGAATCACAATCATTATCATGATACACTCCCAGTTAACTCACGCATTAAATAGAAACAAGGTTCAAGATGAACGTTCAACCCACCTAAATGAGAACAATTCGCTCTCGAGGGCTTCATCAGACAAAGGCATCCTACTATTAATGGATCATATAATCCCTCAATCGTCGAATGATGGTTCATCACCATTTAAAAGATATTATCCATCCTTCAATGTTTGGAAAAATAGAATGTTCTCTTGGATTCATATCATATAGGGTTTTAAGCTGATAAATGGGGGAAATTGATAAAAAATAAGAAGCACGAGGATGAGATCGAGGTGTTGTAATGGAAGGATATTCAGAATATTCTTTTCAATGAATATTTTCCACGCATGCTTCAGCTAAATATAAAAAGGTATATCCTTGAATTCAAGAAAAATGAAAATGAATGTGTCGGAGTGTATGAGGCAAACTTCTGAAGACTTGTATGATATTATTCTGGCTTGGTCATTGCCCTCAAATTCATGGTTTTCCACTTATTTTGTGTTTCGAAATCTAGCCTATGGAAATCCCTGGTGATCTGTGACTTCGATACCTATGATGCAATTGTTCGATGTGACCTCAAAGGAAACATGGAGATCGAAAAATCTCAGGGTTATCATGGGGATAAGAAGGGTAAGGTGGATTTCAATTCTAGAGGTCTGATGGATAAATCCAATAGTGCTATGAAAATTGAACACCCAACATTCCAAATGAGTGGAAAAACGATCCCCAAAAATTACATGAAGGGGATTAAAAAATGATTTAGGTGTGGGTGAGAAGGCCACCTAGATATTAACTTCTGACAAGAAAATCCAATGGTGGAAAAAGTGGAGTGGAAAGCTCAGTTTGAACCTTGACATATTGTTCATTTATTCAACTTCAATGAACCAGGGAATATTGAAAATAAATTCCCTATAAAAAGGGTTTTTGAAGGAAATCTACAACCTCCAAGGTAGCAAGGGTGAGCTTTTTCCATCACTACAGCCGAAGTTATCCCTGAAAATCAAGTGGTGAAAGGTATGCAAGATATTAATTGAGGAATAGAGAACATACTTTTTGATTTTGGTTCTTTGCATTCATTTATATCCTAAATGATTAGTAGAACAATCCCAACACCCACAAAAATCGAGGATGTAAATATGTCTATGATTATGGAAAATGGGAAAATCATTGCATCACATGAATATAACTCCTCCCCTGTAATAATTTGTGGGTTGAACTTCCCGACAAACCTCATTATACTCCCTTTAGTGGAATTTGATTCAATTCTCCAAATGGATTGCCTTTCCTTATATAAATCCAACAAATATTTCCGTGAGAGGTAAGTCACACTTCATGTGTAGAATCAACCACATATTCTGTACAAGTGAAAGTAGGAGGATGAATTTTATTTAGTTCTATCGTCTCATTTTTTGATATTACACTGAAATAATCATGCATATCTAGATTAGATGAATGAGTCTAAGAAGGCAACCACCATTGAAGACATGCCAATTGTGAGGGAATTCACTAAAGTGTTTCCCGAGTAATTGCCTAGTCTTTATCCTAGAAGAGATGTTGAATTAGAAATTGATCTTATACTAGGGGAATTTCCAATATCCAAGACTCTATATAGAATAGATGTTATGGAGCATGAGGAGCTGAAGAAAAATCTACAGATGAATCTAGATAAAGGGTTTATACACCCATCTGCTTCACAGTGGGGTGCATCGGTCCTCTTCATTAAGAAGAAGGATATGTCAATGCACCTTTTGATCGATTATCATGAGCTTAACAAAATCATGATAAATAACAAGTATCATCTCCTACAAATTGATGAGTTCTTTGATAAGCTATGTGGTGTAAATACTTCTCCGTGTTAGATTTTCGGTCGGGATATTATCATGTAATGGTGAAGAAGGAAGATATCCCCAAGGCTAATTTTCATACAAGATACAGGAACAATTAATTCATTATATTTCCTTTCAGAATCACTAATTCTCCAACAATCTTCATGGATGGGTTGAATATAGTATTTAGAAATTATATCGACCAATTTATAGTAGTCTTTATAGATGATATTCTAATATACTCCAAAACCAAGGAGGATCATGGAGAGAATAATTTAACAATACTAGATACCTTGCTAAGGGATAAGCTCTATGAAAAGTACACCACGTGTGAGTTTTGGTTGAAGGAGTTATCATTCAGGGGTCATATCATCACAAGCAGTGGGATATCTGTGGAACCCTCCAAGACAATGGTAATTGGAGGATGGTTGGGGAAAACAATGGTAATGGATATCTGTAGCTTCTTGGGTTTGACTAGATATTAAATACTATTTGAGAGAAATTTCTCAAGATTTTTGAACCCGCATACCAAGATAACATAGAATGGTGTATTGTTTTCTTGGAGTGATGAATGCGAAGAAAGATTCAAGGAGTTGAAAAGGAGGCATATCATTGTGCCTGTGCTCACTTTACCTATAAGTGGAGAGATTTTGTGGTTTTTACTGACGCTTAAAAGAAGGGATTTGGAAGTGTTTTGATACAAAATGACAAAGTCATTGCATATGCATCCAGGAAAATGAAAGATCATGAGAATTATTTTCCAACACATGTTTTGGTGTTTGTTGTGGTGAACATCACTTTAAAAATTTGGCGTAATAATCTCTATGGGTATAAGTGTGAAATATATTAGGACAAAAAAAGACTCAAATATATATTCACCTAGAAAAAGTTTAACATGAGCCAACAAAAATGGTGAAAGCTGATCAACGACAATATCTACTCAATTTATTACCACCCTGTGAAAATGAAAAAGGTGTCTGATGCTTTTAGTAAAAAGGACCCACTGATTCTATCATTGAGGATAATTTAAAAGGATCCAATCTTCCTACATTGGATGAATATGGACATGGAAATCATAAAGAAGGGATCATCATCTATACTTTCCCAAATTATTTCTCAACAGTCTCTTTTGGAAGAGTTAATGGGTGCTAAAAATGATGATGTGTGAATTCAAAATTAAGTGGAAGCTATCAGAAAAGGGGAATACTGAGAGTTCAATGTTAATTAATAAGGAATTATAAGATTTGGGAAAATACTATGTGTTCCATCATGTCCTAATCTAAAGAATGATCTTTTAGATGATGCACATAGTTCAAATTTCCTTATTCACCCATGAAACACAAATATGTATAAAGATATCCAAATGAATTATTGGTGAGATAATATGATGAAGGAGATAACTGAGTATACATCAATGTGCCTAGTTTGTCATAATGTGATGGCAGTGAGGCATAAATCTAAGGGGATGATGCAACCATTGCCCATACTAGCATGGAAATGGGAGAACATAACAATGTACTTTGTCACCAGACTTCCAAAGACATCCAAAGGAAACAATGAAATATGCATTTTTGTGGATCATCTTAAAAATATTTCACACTTCATTTAAATTTAGGAGGATTTCTCATTGGATCAACCAGTACAGATATACATCATAGATATTATAAGGCTACATGGAGTACCACTATCTATTGTATTTGATCGAGAACCAAGATTTACCTCTATGTTTTGAGAGAGTAATAAACATTCTCTGGATACTGTTTTGAACTTCAGTATGGCCTACCATCCATAAATTGATGGCCAATCTGAGCGGACTATCCAAAAACTTGAGGGAATGTTGAGAGCATGCTCAATGGACATCAAAGGAGGGTGGAATTAACATCTTCTTCTTATTGAGTACTCATACAATAAAAGTTTCCACTCAAGCATCCACAGGGAACCATATGAATCCCTATATGGGAAAATGTGCATAACATCAGTGTGTTTGGATGATGTAAGTGAGTGTATGCTGCTAGGACCTAAAATGGTCGAAGAAATGTTGGAGAAGGTGAAAACCATTGACAAATATATTAAAGCAGCCCAACATTTACAAAAGAGTTATGATGATTACCATCAGTGATACCTTGAGTTCAAAGTTCGAGACATGGTGTTTTTATGTGTATCTCAATGGAATAAGTTCATGAGATTTGGAAAAAAGGGGAATTTATGTCCTAGGTAAATCTCCCCCTTCGAGATTCTTGATTGTGTCGAGGCTATGGCCTATCGACTAGCATTTACACCTATTATGGCCAATGTACATGATTTTGTTCATGAATCCATCATAAGAAAGTACATACTATAACCTTCACATGTACTCACTTTAGAGGTAGTACAATTAGAGGATGACCATTATTACATGGAGAAATCATTGAAGATCTTAGATCATAGAGAAAAAGTTCTATGAAATAAGTTATTGACTCTCATCAAGGTGTTTTGAAAAAAACACATGTATGAAGAAGCGATGTGGGAATAAGAGGAAGTGATAAAGCAGAGTTACCCACATCTGTTTTAGTGTGGTAAAATGAAATTTCAATGGAAAAATTTCTTATGTTGGGTAGATTGTAATGACCCAAAAAATTCATTAATGATAAATCTCCTTGGTATAATTAATTTTTTTCTATTGGTTCTGTAAAACGAATTCACTTATTTGGTACTATGTTTAGGATTTTAAAATACTAATAGGAATTATTACCATTTCTAATATATTCTTTGAACAGTGATCACATGATTAGTATAAATATAGGGAATTAACAAATCAAATTTACACAGAAAAAGGAAGTGATGACCTCATACAGTAGACTTTCCCCATATGAAGCCGATTTTTCCGAGCTTGGAAACAAGCTGGAATCATTGGGCTTCACTATTGACCAAGACCAAGCTGATCTTGAATATATTAAGCTCGAGTGGAACCACCTTTGTTAGAAGTGGAAGTTGATAGAGATTACAACCCAAGAATTGTTATCTGAGCCACCCCAAGAGTCTTTCACCATCACAGACCTTACCCTTAGGTCTTATTAGGGTGTTTTAAGGGATTATGTAACAAGATCCTAGTACTACGATTATATACATTGATCTTTTATAAAGAATATACATTCTTTATATTTTTTTTACTTTGAAAATATTTTTTAAACAAAAAATAGTATTTTTAGTTAATATTCAACTATGAAATCTATTTTGATGAATTAATGGATTTATGAATTAAAAAATATTTTAATAAAATAATAATATTTTTATTAAATTCATTTTATTAAATATAAATTATCACATAATTTTATGAATTCAATTGTATTTTGTATTAAGGTCTGAATGCTTTTTTTTTTCAAAACCAATAAATTTTTGATAAATGTCATATTTTTGTTAATATTGAAAATTAAAATATTTAAAAAATTATTTAGATAAATTGAATATTATTCTTGTAATCTAGTCATCGAAATTATCCAATTGTAAATTTTTAATTATTTTCTGAGACAGTTGACTTTCTTGGTAAAAATAAGTACCTTTTAAATAGATAATGTGTTTTATGACATCATACTCACCCAATAGTGATTAAACAATATACTAAAAAAATTATGTTTGGCCAATATATAATTTACCATTAAAATATAGTGAGTTCGGGTTTTTTTTATTTATTTTTCAATTCATTAGTGGATCTCTAAAGACTTATAAAATATTTTGTCTTTTTAAATTTTTTTCCTTGAGGGTGTGACTCACCACTAAATAAGAAACCCTATTATTTTAAGATGTTTGGACACTGGCCTTATTCAATATTGTTTTCCACTCATATTTGGAAAAAACCATGGGCAAAAACCATGGTCTGGTTTGTGGTTTTGATTAGTTTAATGTGAGGTGTCCCAAACCAAAATAATAAATAATTCATTCTCCTTTTTCTATATAAACCCACCCAAGCTCCCACTTCCTATTCACTCAAATACTTTAGAGTTCGACCAACCCCTTCACATTTATCTCTAGAATAATCTCAATGTTCCACAAGCTCCCATTAAGCCTCTCTCAAGCCTCTCCAATGCTTTTGGGATCACACTTCCATGATAGGGATTCTCACATTCATTATTTATTTCCATGTTTCCATATATTGTTATGCCCATTTATTTTCAATTATAATGGTTGGGATATGATTTAATCACCTTCCCCATACATCCATCTTCATGTTTCAAAAACTAGAGATCCCCTTTCCCTCTCATTAATTTATCCCTTTTACACCCATTACTATGTCAAAATTCTGAGAAGAATTTCTCTATCCTCATTTACATTCAAGAAATTCAGTTGTATAATGAATAAAATTTCCATTAAAATTCTTGGGACATGAATCTATGTGACCCCACATACTGTACATTTCATGTACAAATTATGAGCACACAATTATCTCTCATCAATCATTTTTTTATGAATTCTAATGTCCCGTTATGCTGCCGAAATTGCACCATGATTTTCCAAGCCAAGATCATAGTGTAGTGAATACCATACCCTTGTCTTTATCAAGGATATTCACCTTTATGAACATATACATATTGAATGTAAATATCGTGTATTTATTCCACATTCCTTAATAGTTAAATAACTTATTATTTTTATTTATTCCATGTTATATGATCCATGTATCACACTTACGCATGAAACAAAATGTTTAAGAAGGGTGCGTCTAGATAGCGCTCCAATGCATTGGGTAAATAATAGTATCATGATACATCATGTGAAATGGGTGTTGAATCATTATAATTATTCTTCAATGGGGGATTACTCGTTCTTTATGTTCAATGAGGGTTTACTCATACTCCATGTGCAATGAGACTTGACTCATGCTAATTCCGTGTTAAGTGTTGTTGCCAAATCTCCATGTTATGATTATCATGATTTTTCATGCCTTTATGTCCATGTTTCTCGTTTTCCCCATTGATATTCATATTTCCTAACATATATTATATTCCTCATGTTATTACATGTTTATTCCCATACTAGGATTTATAAGTCACCCTTTTCTTATGCATGTCCTTAGGTTGTCCCTTGTAATGCTATGTATGAGGTAATGTAGTGGTCATGTAAAAAATGTTTTCAATAATGATGTTTTATTTCGATTATTTAGTTTTTATGTAATGATACTAAGCCCCAAAAACACTATACATATCAATCATTTATGTTTTTTAAGTGATTTTAATGTCATAACTCATGTTTAATTGTGTAATAATGAGCATGGTTGTAATACTTTTGAACTAGTTTTGGAGATATTTTAATAATTAGTTACTTAATATCCAATTATAGACATCTATAGAAAGTAAATTTATAATTATCATTTTTATAATTGTAAATTAGTTATTGAAATTAAATCATATTAATTAACTTAATTATTTTGGTGAGGATTCCCCTAATCCTCCAACTATATTTCTATTCTATGTATGGTGTTCAATTTGTTATAGGAAACAAGTGGTTTTTTTAATATATATTTTTATAAAATATTATTATATATATATATATATATTAAATTAATTATATGTGTTAATATTAAATTTTTGATATCTTTATTAGTGTTCTCTTCAGTGTTATTGATAATCTACATGATACGGGGATGAAAAATTCCATGAAGGTGGATATTTTAAACGGTTATTTTCATTATAATTAATGTTGATTAAATTCTCTTGTGATGAGAAATTAGATGTTTTTCGTATGTTGTTGATAAAAGAGATATATTATTTTTAAGAAGGGTCATGGGGGAAATTATAAATACTATTTTTTGATAGTTTTATTTTACATGTGTTGACAATAATAACAAAAATTATGATCTTTTATGTATATAATTCTATGTGTTTTGGTTGTAATAACATTCCTAATGAAGTTTTAAATTATAGTTATGAATTTATAAGTGGTGAGTTTATATTTAGTGAAATAAATCACTATTAATGATTAGTCTCATTTGTGAAAATTTAAATTTACATATGTATATTGTATAGTGACTAACTCATGCATAATTAGAATGAATGTGAATTGACTCATTAATTACATGATTTTATTTATTCTATTGGTTCTTGAAATTTAATTCATTAAATTGGTGTGTTAATTGGATAGTTTTTTTTCACAATCCCAAATCGGGAGATTAGTATAAACCAAACAAACATTGAATTTTTTTGATTTTTTTCATTGATTTTTTGAAATATTTTTAAAAATAAAGTTAAATGAATATATAATTTCTGTAATGGAGTTCAGTGTTGTTAAATGGTAGTTAAAGAAGATCAAAAATGTGGGGGGGGGGGGGATTATACATGGTGTGTATAGGGTAATAACATATTTTTTTCATTGTAAATATGATTGCTTTTTGTTGGTTTTATTTACGGTGAAGTTCAAAATCCATGATATGATAGATTCATAATAATTAATAAGTTTTTGATCAAATTATGAATCACACGTAAATTTTGTTGATTAATATATGATGAGGGGAATATGGTGTAAAAAGAATGCTATAATTTTTTGGTGTGTCACTATAAGGAGGACATTGAATCACAAAGATCTAGTTGTGATGTGACATTTTATCCAATGTTATATTTTGATAACATAGTCATATTATAAAAATCCGAGCCTAAATTTAAATATTCCATGATTTTTGAATGAGAAATTCATTGCCTCATGCATTTTTTATCACTCCCTGATTTCTTCATGAAGGTAGTTCTTTCTTTATTAGGAATTTATTTTCAATAAGGTAATGTATTGTTATATTAAATGGGGTTATGTAATTAAAATTTTGAAATCATATATCTATTAATATTAAACAAAAATTTAATAAAAATGGAAGTATTAATTTACGGGAAGATTAATGGTTGTCTTGGGATGTTAGAGTGACATATTCTCATCAAAAAATGAGAAAAAAAGAACAGACATCAATTGAAGAGAGTGTTATGTTTTATATATTGAATAAAAAATTTAGTGAATATTAAACGATCAACTTTAGGGAAATTTTTGGACATCATTTTATAGTTGATAAAAAGAGTTTTTTCAATAAGTAATTATTTAAAAAACATATTATGCGTTTGTTAATTGACATGTTATATTGGAACCAAGGATGTTTACTATGGTAAATGGAGTATGATTTTTGTTTTTTATCAATCCTCCTTGGGTTTGTGAAGATTTATCAATGAATGTGGTTTTATAATTGATGCTTAAAGAAAAAATAAATGTGGTGTATTTTCCCAGTGTTTTGAATATTTTTGGTCGAAAAATGAAGTGTTTTTATTCGGATAATGAAAATTTTCATCAAAGTAAGTGAAACAGGAACCACAAGGTGAGGACATTTCATGGATGATGAAATACAGTATGCGTAATGGCGGACTATGAATCATGTTATGGGAACAATTTACGGAATGAAAACATGGACACTATTGAATAGGTACAGTTCATGGGAAATCTCATAGTATGTGGAAGGTGTGGTAGATCATGTTTCATTCCTGAAAATGAGGTGGAGGGGTTCGCAGAAGAGATGGTTCATGGGATGTCGTGTTATTTGAGAAATCAAGGTAGAGATCTATTTACCGAAGAGTTTTTCTATCCCGATGAGACGAGTGGCGGTATGCAGACTGTATAGGGAAAAAATTCTTGGAAGAGAAATAGTATATGGTGAAGGTGGTACCACATTAACGATTTAGTAAATCATGAATTATAAAATTTTCGGATCTATTTTCCATATATATAATTCCCTAATACAATCATTACTTAGAGAGAGAAATTTTTTATTGTAATTATTCACTCTAGGAATAGTAATATGTCGAAAAATGGTATGTATATATTGATTTTTTCCCAAGGGTTATTTGTAGTCCAAAAAATGATGATATGCCCACATATAAGAATCAGTCTATGGAAGAAGAACTCATTTTATGGTTCCCATGTGGTACATTGATAATGCGAGGTGGTACATAGTGTAAAAAAGTATGCAAAAGAAAAAGGTACACGAACAATGATTTGCAAAAGAGATGTTGGTCTATGGTGAAAAATTGGTCTGCGAGAGAAAAGTGAATCCAATAAATGAATGTGGTTTTTGAAGGAGATACGTTATCATGATTTTTAGAGGAAGTAAAAAAGAAGTGGTATGCATAGGCGATACATTGAGCACTATAGTACGTGGAGGAAGAAGTCCAGTTTGTGGATGCCAAGTTCATGAACAACCAATACATAGAATATTAGATTACATTTATAGGGGAAAATAGGGATTCAATTGGGAATATATCTATCGTTAAGGATTCATGATTTAATTCTAGCCCATTAATGATACCTTCTAGCTGGTAAATTGAGTTTAGATTCCTCCAAAGGAAGTGAGCATGGGGGAGTCAATAGAAGTTATCTGAGGGACGTATTGTGCTATCCCTATTACATTATAATGGAAATACACCTAGAATATAGTAATTATACTAAGAATTTTTACTCCATAACTAGTAAATATTAGTTGACTTTGGTACGACTGAATAGCTTTTTCTGTATGATCCTTGGATGTAGCCCTTAATATTGAACCAAGTAAAATTATTGTATCTTCACTTTGAATGTGATTGTATTTTCTAAAAATTCTAATTAGAGAGATTTAATAGGTTTACAATAACATGGGAACATGATACATTGGTTGGAAAGAAAAATTAGACACCGTGATTCACTCCTCCCCTCTTATGGTGTTCTGGGGTCTATCAAGTTATTCACTCAGTGGATAGGTGAGTCATTTTGTGTGAATTTATCTTTGACCTCACAATTAATATTATTGTTGTAAAAAATGGGTAACTAGTATTCTAAAAAATTATGAAAATATTATTATTAAAGTGAATTATGTTACACTAACACATCATCTGGGGTATAGTTCTAATAGGATCCTATTTATTTCTAAATAAAATAAAAAATTGTATTTTCATGTTTATGTTTTCTTTAATTTATTCACATTGTATGGGATAAGTGAGTTTCCAATTACTTTGAAATATTATCATTGTGAATTTATTTTTTTCAAACCCAATCCCTCCCACAATAAATTTATATTCCCAATATTGGACTAAAATTTGTAAATAAATTTAATACTCTACCAATGACATATAAAAGATATAGTCAAACATAAATTTATACAAAATCCATATATATATATATATAATTAAAATGAATATCAAAATGATTCATAATCATCTATATGAACATGGGAGTGAGAATGGGAATCGATGTATATATGGGTGGATAATATTACATAGAATTTTTATTATAGGAATTGACCTGACCATAGTATAAAACTGGTTACTATGTGCAAGGTCAGTAAATAATGTGTGAACACAACTAATAATATTTCTTTAAGAAATTATTCTTATTATATTAATTTTAACATCCAAATTCAAATTATATAACATTAGTAGGGTACTAATAAAAAAATTTGTATGAAAATAAAAACGGATTTGTTTAATGATTCCAACCCATAAAAATATCTATAAAGGGAAATTAGATATATTATCTTATTAATGGACTCTAGGAGTCTAGCCACCCAACCAAATAATTTTATCTAACATATGATTAATAAGAGATGTGTAATTATCATAATATTAAAAATATCCGATGATACTTCACAACACACTTCAATAAAAGGATGCAGATATATCCCTCAATCTATATCGATGGTTGTTTCTTGACGTAATGTTTATGATGTTTTATTGCATAAGATATACCAAATGCATCCCTATTGAAACCAAAAAATGTCAAAATTATAATAAAATATTCCTTTATAATTTTAATAAACCCACATAAAAAATGTTTACTAAATATACATCGAATGAAATCACATATGATTTTTTGATTCTCATAATTGAATAGTACACCAAAAACCCAAATACATGGTCAGAAATAACAGTATAATATCAAATCTAAATTAAATTATGATAATATTAAATGAAAAAATATTTACAAAAATAATATAACATGATCATTAATGAAATCGGTAGTATATTCCATCATCGGCAAAAATATTAGAATATTTTTTTATCAATAAAATGTAATTAATTTAACTAATCTATGATATGTTATTAAAATCAATAATTTATATAAAACATCAAGGAAATGATACAAGAGGATTTTTTTATAACAATTAAAAGTTACTGATCTAAACCTAAATATCATCGAAATATTAAATAATCAGAAATTGAAATCTACTTTATTAAAAAATCAAGACTACTTCATAGATATAAATGATATGTTTCACAAATATAATGAATAATCATAAAACTAATAATAATACTAAACCATGACCACATGTAGACTACAATTTCACTATATTTTTTCCATAAAATAGAAATTATAAGTCTGTTTCATATTATAAATACTCCATATTAACATTAATGTTTTTTAAACATCATATGAGAATATAAAATGTTAACCATAAGGATATCTTCACTACTCACATGATTGTTTTATATATTCAGTTAATAATATTTGTTTAAAGTTATCAAGAATAATTATAATAATAAAATTCCATAAATATGTTAAAACATGTTTATATTTAGTACTGGTGGAAATAATATTCAAAAAAGGCTTTCAATATCAAAATCCAGGACAGTACATCCCCAAAATTTAAATTTATGATTGTAGCCATAGGGTGGTATCACAATTCACCCTAAATGTTCCAAAAATTATGATATTATGTTCTAATTGTGTTGAATAATCATGTTGTTTTTATCTATAATGATCACAGATCACCTAATCAGATTAGTTGGGGAATAGATAAAGTAAAATTATTTCCTTATAATTGACACCACAAAGAGATTAGACTTGTTTTTTTCATTTAGAATAATGTCTCAAAAATGCATGTCATCTTGAAAATATGATAGAAAATTTTCAATTCATATTCTATGTGATCTATGAGTATATATCCAAGAGCATACCTATACACCAAAAATGATCTACCAGATACGTCCCACCATCCTCTATCATTCATAAAAGACACAAAAAACTTAATGAATGAAACCTTTAACATAAAATTATTTTTATCAAATCTTTTCTATCATATACATAATGAATTTTTTTAATATGAAGCAATTATTAATTATAATAAAATATAATGAATCAATATAGATTTATAAAACTTCATTTCAATATAAAATTAAACATATAACATCAAAAAAAAAATTTCTAATTTCATTGGATTCATATAACAATTATTTTATGATTTATATTACATATATCATGTCATTAGATCAATGATTAAGTGAATTAAATATTTAGATAAAATCATATAATAATTTATTTATATTACATCATTATAACAACATATTATATTCTAAATATTTCTATTATTATATGATTATTTATTTTGATATATTATTTTAGATATATGTTATATAAAACGAATCAAAAAATTAAATCATTTTTTACCTGTGAATATATATAGCATAAAATACATTTGAAATGAGATCATAAAATAAATCCATTCATCTATTGATTATCTCTTTTATTTTATTAATTCTTTACATCATACATGGATTTAACATTAAGATAAATTTTTAATTGTCTAATTTTGTTAAAAAAATATAAATCAAAAAATATATAATTTACCTCATTTATTGGTTATTTTATTTTCTGTTATCTTAATATATTTCAAAATAATTTATCTTTCTAAAATTCCATCTATACTATATTTCTAAACAAAAATATACACCACAAAAAACCTGAATGATGAAGACCACTTCTCAATCTAGTTCTCTAATTTAGAAAAAAATACAGTTTTACCCTCCAGGATTATAAAATGTAAGGAACATATATTATATGAAAACATAAAATGTAATGAAATAAAAAAAAATTATTTATATATCTCAATATATATGGAATCCATAAAATATGATTAAACAAATTTAAATATAATTTTCCAGTCACTATTGAGGGATGATAAAATCGAATGATTTATATTAATATGGATATTTATTATTATCATGTTTATTTTAATATTCGATCACTCTATAAACAATTTATTTTTAGGAATAAAAATATATTTTATGGTTTCATTGGAACTCTATAAGAATATAAGTGGTGAAAAAAACTATATAAATATTATATAACAAAAAATAATTATAAAAATCATCAAATCAATAGGAATCATCATTATGTCTATTACCATAGCCAAAATAATTCATATATTTAATCCATTGAAACAACATAATTTTTAAATTTGTACCATGATGGTGATTTTAATCAATTTAATAATTGAGACAATCAATGAATCTTAAGTATTAATTAAGAGAAAAATGAATAGATTTATTTTAATCATTGATAAATTTGGCTTGTATGTCAAGGAATTTCATGTGCTCATTATTGTATCTATGGGAAAACAATTATATAATAAATAAACATCACTTATTATAACACCCATAGTTTTTAAAAATAAATTGAAATAAAGGAGACTTTGTTATTGTATATATTTATTACTATCCTTTAAACATAATTTTTCCACGTCTTTGTTTGTATTTTGGAAAAATGTTCATCTACAATTGTGTTTTGTAATATATTTGGAGACTAATGAAACCAAATAAATTTTTTTTGTGAATAGTAACATACCGTTATTAAGAGTAATATGAATATTAAAATGACCCAAATGATACTAAATGGTATTTTTATTTTATTTTCATATGGCTCTAAGATAATGATATCTGGGATAAATTTTCAATGTGATACAAATGTTGTTATAGTTTTTAAATTTTTATTTTTGAATAAATTATGATTTTATTAGAAACATAAATTAATAATATTTAGAAGATTATTTTCTTAAAATAGTGTTTATTTTTGATTTCTAGACATTGAGAAATAGTTATGTTGAATTTTAGGGACTTTTCTAAAATAATCATTTTCCATGAATATTAAAAATAATGTTTTGAGTCTTTGGTATACATAATGAAATCATAATGTTATAATAAATAATATTTAATGTTGGTTGAATTGATTATATTAAAATATGTCATGTGGTGTCCCAGGTAAAAAATACCATGGGCAAGAAGATGGTTTTTTCAAAAAACACAAATGAGGTGTCCCTTGGAAATTTAAAAAATATTCTCACACTTTTTCTATAAATAAAAACTCATTAATTTATTGTAATCAATCCAAATTTCTCCTCATTGATTCTATTGTCTTTTTTACCTCCTAAGTATTCCTCTCAAGGTGTCCTCAACCCCACAAGGTCCCATCCTTAATGTTTTAGGTGTAACTCTACAATGTTAAGTAATCCACCACCCATCACATATTCAAGAATTCATTTTATGTCATTCCGTTTAATTTGAATTATATTATGTAGGTATATGTCATTAAATACCCCTTTACTATACATATTATGTAATAATGATGATAGAATACTTCTTTATCATCAAAATATTTTATGAAATTTTAAGCGATGCCATTATGCTGCCTAATTCTTATAAAGGATTTCTCAACTATTCTTTAATTTTGAGTTCCTTTATTTTATTTTTCATTTCTCATATCCCCCCATAAAAATTCTATTATAATTTTAGTACCTTTCATGAACTAGAATTTTATTATTCTAATGGAATATTTTAGCATCATATCTCTTTTTACCTATCACACTTATATAAAAAAATATCATCCTCGATGTGACGATTTACGAATATCGTGTATGATGTGTTTCAAATTTCTATTATATCAATAAAATATGATCATAAAAAAAATTTAATGTTGAAACAGAATGTTAATTTTATTTTCTAACCTATTTTCTATTATTTAATGAGCTTATATGCATGAAATTAAATTATTTAATGAAAGAAGTTCATGATTATCGAGGAACAACCAAAAATGATCTAAATAAACATCATTACTATTTTATATTATGATCCATCATCATATATAGGAAAAAATATTTTATGGTATCATTATATATTATATAAAAATATGAATACAATTTCATTATAATTTTGGAATTTATTTTTCATATGAAAAGAAAATTAAATACAAACCAACCTTGAAAATCATGTAAAAAACACACCCAAAATAATACAAGGAACAAAATACTAACAATTAATATGAGAAATAGTGTAATGAAATGATCATATAATTTACTAAAAAAATAAATATGTTTCTCTAAGAAATTATTAACACTCTTTTAACCATTATAAAGATGATTAAATGATTTTTAAGTAAGACAAACTAGAGGTAAGGGAATTCATAACCTGATGCCCATTCTTTGGTTTAACATTTTAATTCATTATTTATGTTGTATTATTTGTTAAGATTAAATTTGTTTATGTTATATTTAATTATGGGTATGTATGGTTTATATACATTTTCACTCAACTCTTTTATATCTCTCATCAATTATATGATATTTATGAGGGAATTTCTTTATAAAAACCTTGTTTAAAATTATGTTAAAAAAATAAAAAACAATGTTATTACGAAATTATTTATGATATATGATTATGTTATGGTTTTTTGGAATTTTATATGAATAAGTGAGAGACTTATATATCCCTCTAATGTATTGGTTATCTTTATGTTTGAGGTCAGCTGTATGATTATTCCAAGTTTAACTAGGATGGTTATACAAATTATAAGGCATCCGTAAGGGTTAAAAATTACAAGGTAGCCAAGAGGGATACAAGATTATGTAAGTAGTGATCCCAGATAACTTTTATAGTAATATTTATTTTCATATATTTCTGGGAATCTTGTGGAAATATTATTTTTCACAATGTATGTATATATGGATGATAAGTATGTCTTTTGAAAATGATTTTATACTTTATAAGTAATCATTGACTAATGTGTTCTTTATTTCATTTTGTATACATTACTAAGAATTTTGTTATAATCCCATGTTTTTAAATTATTTTTATAGGTTATAAGGATGTTTATTACAGTGAATGAAGCGAAGTTAAATGTTTGAATAATTATCAAAGAAATAAATTATTATTTGAAATGTTTTATATTTTGGAAGAAATGAATACTATTTTTATGGTATCGACACTATATTAGTGTGTAATGTTATAAAGTTTTAATGTAACAATTCCATAAATCAATATACATAAAAATATCATCAATGTGAAAGGAAGTAATTTCTTGACTGAATTCAAGATTTTGTAATTTAATAAAGTCAGGACCATATAATTGGTATCATAGGATGATGTAGATCACATTTGGGGTTTGAATGATGTTAATATAATACCATAAATTATTTTTCCACTATGTTTCATTTGTAATGATGTAGAATTTAATGATTAAAATTTTATTTTACTATTACATGTTTGTTTAGAATGGTTGTCCATAGAAGAAATAGGGAAGCTGAAGAGAAGAGGCACCGACAGAATGGCATCTTTTCAAATCTATATCCTAGAATGGTAGGTATTGGAAAGGATCAATTTGTGATGGTAATGGGTTAACTAATACAGGATATAAATAGGGGTGTAATACATGAAAGTGGAAAACCATAGGTACCACAAAATAAAATGAAAATAGTGAAATAATTCATTATACAACACCCTCTTACTTTAAATGGATTCTATAACGCAGTATGTAATGAAGGATACATTAAATAATTTGAAAGGATATTTAATGTAATGGTATGTTTAGATAATAAAAAGGTAAGTCTCTCCATATATCATTTTAAAGGTGAATCGGATCAGAGGTGGTCAATGGTAAAGAATATATACGAAAAAGAGTATATTTATTCCTTAGAGTGGGATGAATTTAAAATTATTATCGTTGAAAAATATTTTTACATAGTGGTGAAACATAGGATGGAGAAGAAATTCCTTGAATTTAAGTAAAAGATAAATGATTTAGTGGTTGTGTATGAAGTGAACATCACTCGACTGGTGAGGTATGCATCGAATATTATTCTGTATCTTGATAAATAAATAAACCACATTTACTCAAGATTGAATCCTATTTATCAATGGGAGTGGGACTCTCGTGAATTCAAATGTTGTAAAAAATGTGCCTGATGTTCTAAGAGAGTAGTGATGGAGTTTTTTGATGATCACGTGCACTTTGAAAATAGGGGAGAAAAGGTCTAGATGGAAAGATATGGGTAAAAATGAACCAAATAAATCTGATGATATGAAAATCCAATTTCCAGTTTGTGAAAAGTGTGGCAAAAAGCACCCTAGGGAATGTGTTACCAAAATTGGGAAGTGTTACAAATGTATTATGATTGGACATATGGACCATGATTTTAATGAAAATTATCATATGACTATTCTTTATAAGAAAACTATAAATTGTTTTAAATTTGGTGAGATGGGTTGTCACGACCCGTCCTTGGGGCCAGTGCCGTGACTACCCCAAGCCTGCCTTCCATAGGCCAGGGGCTGGTGACTAGCACCAAAGGCATAAATCCCAATAATAGGGAAGGCATTGTCTTTATAAAAGTAAAAATACACCACAGAGTACACAAAGAAGTAAAACACTATGTAAAACTGAAACAACCTGTGCTGAAAGTAAAGGGGGCCGGAAATACAAGCCCAACTGTAATGTACAACTGGAAAGGAAAAACAAAAACAAAAAAGTAAAACTGTAGCCTCGATCCATCCACTGGAAGTCCCACCTGAATGGTGGGTACAAATAGCCTCCAATACAATCACGAAGTAACAACCGACACTGCTTAGGTATATGCCCATACATATACCTAAGTCATCAATTCCAAAACGCTCCATCCTCCGAGCCCAAGTACAACCTAGTCCACATAGGAAAGAAAACGTATTCCACACAGGAAAGTAAAACGTAATCCACATAGGATAGCACAACACAAACCACAAAAGAAAGAAAAACAGGATTCAACTCAAACAAGTATTCTTTATCCTATGACGATAGAGATGATCAGATATATCCACTGATTCATCTAAGTCGTCGGACCCACAAAGGATCGATAGGTACTAACCCCCGCAATGACCCAGGAAGGGTCTGACCCACACAGGATCGATAGGTAACTAACCCCCGTAAAGTCCAACACAGGATCAGACCCACACAAGATCTGTAGGAAACTAACCCCCACAAAGACCCACACAGGATTGGACCCACACAGTATTTGTAGGTGCTGGCTCACACAGAACCGTTGAGTGTTGACCCACATAGGATCGGACCCACATAGGATCGGTAGCACTGATCCACATAGGATTGCTGAGTTCTGTAGTAGTCGACATCGAATCCACTAAGGATCTATGTACAGTCGTCGTCGTCGTCACAGTCGCAAAGGCAGCCAGCTCTAGGGTTCCCGCACATAGCAAGCTTGCTCTGGAGGGTCCACTCCACGAGCCGAGAGGCTGATACATCAACTGACACATAGTCCAATTTTGATGTATACAAAAGTTCCATATCGTCAATAGGAACTCAACGTCGCAGATGGTGCGTCGATCAGACGCCCAGTCTGAGTGTTATTGGCTTTTTCGTCCCAGGGGCCGGGTTGGTTTTTAAGGAAAAACCAACCCGACCATACTCCACCTACATCCAATCCTCGGGCGGAGTATTCAAAAAGATCCATTTCACTTAGAGGAATCCAAAAAATTCGACGGCACATCAATCGGACGCCCGGAGCTTATGATATGAGCGTTCCCTCTTCGAGGGCCCGGTTGGTTTCGTGTACGAATCAACCCGGCCAAACCCAAAGTATTCTGAAAACTTGAGTGTGATATAACGAAACTATCGTCTCGATTCATGGATCGCATCGCAACTGACGGTGCATCAATTGGAGGTCTGTAGCCTATGTTGTTGGCAAAAGACCGTAGACGGTCCGAAAACGGGGGTTTCGGGCCCGGCCTGAGCCCCCTCGGTCAACCCGAACCGGGGGCCCCGACCCGGGTCCGGGTCGGCCTGGCTCACCGGTGCCCGGACTGGCCCGGCTCTTGGCCAACCAGCCAAGCCGTTTGGCAGGGGGCGCCTGTCCCCCCAGGTGTAACTGCGGCCCCCCATTAAATGGTGGTCGTTTTGTGCTGGTCGGCCGGGGGTTTGACCCCTCGGCTGCACACCTGTTTGGCCGGCCCGCCTCGGCTGGCCGGTTTCTGCCTCCACGGGACCAGCGATGGCCGGTCCCCTCCATGCTCCGACACCGGCGGCCTGGAACCGACCGCCAGTCACTCTGCTCCGCCGCGGCCCGGAATCGGCCACAGTTTTGGTCCGTCCGGCACGACGGGATGGCGCCACACCCCTCCGACATGGCCCCGCTCCGGCCACGGTGTCTTTGGTTTTCTTTGACGCGGAACGACGATATCTCATCCTTGTTCAACTTCACAGTTTAGCGCGACGGCTGTGCGCATTACTTGCCGTACGATCCCGCGTGGTGTGACAGCACCACGCAATTCCATTCCAACCAAAATAAAAACAACAATAAAAATTGGAGGAGGTTCGGCCGTGTTTTTGTGGTCCGGCCCCCTCTCGTTAATTGATTGTAACTGGTCGTAAATTCACGAAGGACTACAAAGTAGAATTCACGAACGAAAATAAATAAATAGCCCCTACCTTGAGCGTAGCTAGAACGGGGGTTCGCCGCGGAATATGACGTCGTGCGGTGAAGCTCCGTGTGTTGACAGAGAACACATGAGGAGTAAGTGGCATCTACTTTTCATTGACACGGGAAGAAAATTGAAAGAGGGTGCATCGTCGATCTTTGGAAACACACCAGCTGCGAAGAAGAGAAGAGATGGAACATCGATCTCTTCTTACGGTGATAGTGTTCTACGTCGAAGTCTTTGTGTTCTTCGTGATGAAGATGAAGAGCTCTCTCCTCAATTGTCAACACACAAAATCCAACCAAAATAAAATAAGTCTCACCCCTATTTTATTAACTTAAGCCACAATTCAAAAATTCAAAACTTAAAATAAATAATTGAATTGAGAGTTGGCATACTTAAAGAGAGGAGAAGTAAAGTCACCCAATTAATGGGAAGTTAAAAAGTTATAAGAGTTACACAACATAAGTGGGGGGTTAAGAGGAGTTAGGGAGTTAAGGGATTTGAAAACAAGGGGGCTCATGTGGGCCCCACCTCAACTTTAATCCACTCAAGAAAAACTATCAAACTTTGGGTCCCACCCTAACTCATACACTTAGGTTCTAACTCATGGAAAAGGAAATAAAATTCGTAACGAAAATTTTATTTCACTTACACTTAATCCACAAAAATAAACAATTCATAACGAGCAAAAGCAACTCCAGAAAAGGCGTTCCTAAGCAATTACCAGCGAAGTGGTTCAATCGGTGCCCTCGGAATTCGATTCCAAGCACCGGTTCAGAAGATAGGAATTCCCACTCGGTTGTTCACTGAAAGTACCCGAGCTAAACTTCAGATAGAAATTCCAGGCACACCGGGCCTCAGAATCAAGTGTCGTCAGAAACTGCATTCTTGTAAAACCCCAAAGAAAATTAAGAAAAAATTTCACTTGAACATTACGGGTCTTTACATTACTCCCACCTCAGGGCTTTACGTCCTAGTAAATATACATCATAAGCGACGAAAACAAATATGGGTACTTAGCACGCATCTGAGCCTCCTGCTCCCAAGTGCTCTCTTGGAGATTCCCATGCTGCCATCTGATGCACACTAGAGGAATCGAATGTCCACGCAGAACCTTCTCTTGTTGATCCTTGATCTCCACTGGGACCTCCGTAAAAGTCGCCCCATCATTAACGTCGAGCTCCCCATGGTCAATGATGCGTGTCGGGTCGTGCACGTATCTCCTCAGCTGAGATACGTGGAAGACGTCGTGCACCGGTGCAACTGAGGTGGTAGTGCAGGCGATATGCCACCTCACCAATCCTTTTGAGGACCTGGAATGGTCCGATGAAGCGTGGAGACAACTTCCCACTTCATCCAAATCTCCGTAATCCACGTCGAGGTGAGACACACATGAAGACGTGGTCTCCATCCTCGAACTCTAGTGGCCTCCGCCTCCCGTCAGCATAAGACTTCTGTCGGCTCTGAGCTGTCCTCATCTGCTCTTGGATGACCTGGACCTTCTCTGTCATGGCTTGAACCATTTTTGGTCCCACAAGTACTGACTCCCCAGGGTCTGTCCAGAACAAAATAGATCTGTAAGGTCGGTCGTACAACGCCACGTATGGTGTCATCCCAATGGTGGAGTGGTAGCTGTTTTTGTACGCGAACTCCACCAAAGGTAGGTGGTCCTCCCAGCTACGACCAAATTCGAGGACACATGCACAGAGCATGTCCCCGAGAGCATGAATGGTTCTCTCCGTCTGACCATCCGTCTGAGGTGAAAGGTAGTGCTCAGACGTAGCTGCGTCCTGAACGCCACCTATAACCCCTTCCAAAGCTGGGAAGTAAAGCGAGCATCTCAATCTGAGACGATAGATAATGGCACTCCGTGATGCCGTAAAATCTTTTGAACGTAGAGACATCCCAATCTCTCCACTGAGACCTGATCTCTGATTTATAAGAAGTGTGTCGACTTGGTGAGTCAGTCGAAAATTACCCAAATGGAGTCATGACCATTGGAAGTGTGTGGAAGTCCAATCATGAAGTCCATAGATATCCCGTCCCACATCCACTTCGGGACCTCTAAGGGATGTAGCAAGACTACTTGTACCTGGTGCTTTGCCTTCACTTGCTGGCAGGTGATGCATCGAGAAATGAACTCTGCCGCATCTTTCTTTATTCCCGGCCACCAGTGCTGTCGTCTGAGGTCTTGGTATATCTTTGCCACTCCGGGATGTACCGTCAAGGGAGAAGTGTGAAACTCTCTCAGCACCTCCTTCCGTAAGGCAACTAGTACCAAGGTACGTCCTCTGAAAAGGACTTCGTGCTCTGCTCCAAAGGAGAAACCATCAGGTGTTTGCCCTGAGGATATATGTGCATGCCGAGTCTCACAGTCAGAGTCCCTACGCTATGCCTCTCTGACCCGCTGTAGTAGTGGAGGAGAGACTGTGGGTGACTGAATGAAAGATGCTCCATCTCTATCCACGCCTCTAGGGGCGCTGTTCAAACTCTGTCTCAGCTCCTGGAAGCTCTGCTGACATCTGTCTGACCACACGAAGGGTTGACACTTCCTCCTTAATGTTCTGCAAACCTGCAAAGATTTCTCCTTTGCTGAAAATGAAAAATCGTGTCTCATCCCCTAGATGAACCACATTCCTTGCCTAATACAGTCAATCCTATCATGATTAGTTAATTCATGGCATGGATGACGTCGTAAGGCCTCAATGCTGCTACCAAGAGATCCAACCGTTACTCTCGCCTCCAAGGGTTGAGTCAAATTGTCGGCATCAGTGTGTGGTCACTGCGTCACCTCCAGTAAGAATATCTCAAGTGAGTGTCAAGTCAATAGTTTTTAACTGGCACTTCTTAGTAATAACAAAAATAGACAAGAAAACAAAATTCACCAATGCATGTGTCTTTTATTACTTCAACTCAAAGTACAAGGACCCAAGGAAATAGAAACTACGAAGCTAGAGGCATTATGGGAAATGGCCTCTATGCCTGGATGTAGTCCCGCACTAGTCCACCTGCTTCCGGAGCTCCATGATTGTAAAATTCAGTTTCCTGAAGTTGAGCTCTTCCATGAGGATGGGGTGGACCTCTTAGTGGTGGTGGTGGTAGAGCCTCAAAACGTCGTCCACCACCTGCTGCTCGACCAACTACTATACCTCGTCCGCCTGATCCCTGCGGACCACCACCGTCGAACCGCTGCCTCATCCTAGGTGGTTCCTCAACCGTCTGCTGCACCACTGCATGGCGAGTCGGGTAGTCACGAGCCATGTGGCCCTGTCCGCCGCATGAGCAGCACTGCCTTCCTCTCGAAAGACTGGCTCTGTGCTGTGTGCCCCGCACTACTGAGCCAGTGTCCTGAGGTCGTCTGCCTGAGGGTCTAGTCTACCTGGAACCATGACTCATCCGTCAACTACTTGATGCAGAAGACTCTGCTACGTGCTGCCCTGCGGTGGGTCTCAAAGCTGGTGTAGACTCTGCAAAAAAGCCGTCGATCAAAAGGGCTCGCTCTAGTACTCCTGTCTGAGTCAGAATGCTGACGGAGATCAGTGATGCCCTGGTCTCTTGACTCAATCCCTGATCAAAGGTCTGGGCCCCGAATAATGGGTCCCGTACCATGTCTTTAGAGTAGCGTGAAAGATCTATAAATCTGGCCGAGTAATGGGTGACTGTTAAGCTGCCCTGCTGCAGCTGAAGAAGCTCCTGGATGCGCACCGCACGGAGGGTGGCTGGGTCGAACTCCGAGCGGAAGAGGATCTTAATGTCCGTCCAGAGAAGATATGCCTCAAAATGCACCTGGAGCATCAATCTCCACCATCTCCCTGCTGCTGTGTGCAGTAGGCTCGCTGCGAGGATCACCATGAGGTCTGCTAGTGTCCTCATTAACCGAAAAACTCGTACCACTGCCTCGAGCCAGTCCTCGACTGCCTGGGGGTCCGTCTCCCCCCGGAACCTGGGTGGTCACTGGTGTTGGAAGTCATGCAGTGATGTAAGTCGACGTGCATCGTCTGTGGATGGGGCTGGAAGCATCGGTGGCTCGACGGGTAGAGATACCTCTGGTACCTCTGCTGACAGAGGGCCCTGCACCGAGGACTCGTCACTCGATGGGATGTCGTCACGCACAACTCTTAGAACCCTAGCTGGCTGCCATCGTGGGGCCATCCTGAAAAGAAACAGGTGCACCACAATCAAACAGTATACCTGGTGAGCTGATACAAAGTAATCACTAAGAAAATTTGAAACACACACACAATCAATGTTTTCATGCATTAAGTTGGAAATCAGAAGTCAGGGTCCTGGTGTATGGATACGTCGGCCGCCGCACCAACACTGGACTCCCTGGACTGATAACCACGCCATATAGGCTAAAAACTTTTTCTCTACATAGAAATGATCAGAGTCCCATGTTCTGAGGTAGAACAGAACACCTCTGATAACAATTTGTCACAACCTGTCCTCGGGGCCCATGCCGTGACTACCCCAAGCCCGCCTTCCATAGGCCAGGGGCTGGCGACTAGAACCAAAGGCGTAAATCCCGATAATAGGGAAGACATTGCCTTTATAAAAGTAAACATACACCATAGAGTAAAAGATGAAGTAAAACACTAAGTAAAACTGAAACAAGTTGTGATGAAAGTAAAGGGGGCCAGAAATACAAGCACAACTATAATGTACAACTGGAAAGGAAAAACAGCAACTGAAAAGTAAAACTGCAGCCTCGAGTCGTCCACTGGAAGTCCCACCTGAAGGGTGGGTACAGATTTCCTCCATAACTCCTCGGGTCTAGCCGTCCGCTCCGAGTATGTCCCGTCCAGTGGTCCACCTCCAGGTACCGTCCTGCTCCGCAAGCCCCAACCAAGGTCAGCGTTGTCCGTCGTCTGCAACCAACACAACGAAGTGCGGGCATATCCCGTGCAGGGTTGAGTATAAGCTATTCAGTAGGGACCCCAATACCCCCGAAGGTCTCCCAAAATCCACAAAGGATAAACCAAAAAGGAAAGATACAATCACGAAGTAACAACTGACACTGCTTAGGTATATGCCCATACATATACCTATGTAATCAATTCCAAAACATTCCAACCTCTGATCCCAAGTACAACCCAGTCCACACAAAAAAGTAAACGTATTCCACACAGGAATGCAAAACGTAATCCACACAGGATAGAAAAACACAATCCAAATTGGAAATAAAAACAAGATTCAGCTCACACAGGTATTCTTCTTCGTATGATGATAGAGATGATCAGATATATCCACTGATTCATCTATGTCGTCATACCCAAAATGGATCGATAGGTACTAACCCCCAAAATGACCCAAGAAGGGTCTGACCCACACAGGATCGATAGGTGACTAACCCCCGCAAAGACCCACACAGGATCGGATCCACACTGGATCTGTAGGTATCTAACCCCCGCAAAGACCCACACAGGATCGGACCTACACAGGATCTGTAGGCGCTGGCTCACAAAGAACAGCTGAGCGGTGTCCCAAATAGGGTCGGACCCACACAAGATCGGTAGAAATAATCCATGTAGGATCGATGAGTTATGTAGTTGTCACCGTCGAATCCACTAAGGATCTCTGTATAGTCGTCGTCGTCGTCATGGTCGCAAACGCAGCCAGCTCTAGGGTTCCCGCACAAAGCAAGCTCACTCGGGAGGGTCCACTCCACGAGCTGAGAGGCTGATACATCAACTGACACATAGTCTAGAGTTGATGTATCCAAAAGTTCCATATCGTCAACAGGAAGTCAATGTCACAGATGATGCGTCGATCGAACGCCCGGTCTGAGAGTTATTGGCCTTTTCGTTCTAGGGGCCTGGTTGGTTTTACGGAAAAACCAACACGACCATACTCCACCTGTGTCCAAACCTATGGTGGAGTAAGCCAATACATCCATTTCACTTAGAGGAATCCAACAAAGTCGACGTCACGTCAATCGGACGCCCGTAGCTTAAGATATGAGTGTTTCCGCTCTGAGGGCCTGGTTGGTTTCGTGTATGAACCAATCCGGCCAAACCCAAAGTATTCCGAACCTTGAGTGCGATATACTGAAACAACCGTTTTGATTCAAGGATCGCATCTCAACTGACGGTGCGACGATCAGAGGTCTGAATCCCATGTTATGGGCAAAATACCGTAGACAGTCTGAAAACGGGGGTTTCGGTCCCGGACCGACCCGGCCCGAGCCCCCTCGGTCGGCCCGAACCGGGTCGACCCGACCCAGGTCCATGTCGGCCTGGCCCGGCCGGCGCGGCCAGGCCCAGCCTGGGCACAGTGCACCCAGCGCGCTGGTCCAGCACTCGGCCGACCGGCCGAGCCGTTTGGCAGGGGGGGGGGGGGTCCTGCCCCCCTGGTGTAACCACGACCCCCATTAAATGGAGGTCATTTTGTATTGGTCGGTCGGGGGTTTGAAAACCCAGCTGCACACCTGTCCTGACGGCCCGCCCCGGCCGGCCGGTTTCTGCCTCCACGGGACCGGCGACGGTCGGTCCCCTCCCTGCTCCGACACCGGTGGCCCAGAACCGGCCGCCGGTCACTCTGCTCTGCCGCGGCCCGGAATCGGCCACAGTTTTGGTTCGTCCGGCACGACGTGATGGCACCGCGCCGCTCCGCCACGGCCCCGCTCCGGCAGCGGTTTCTTTTGTTTTCTTCGACGCGGCGCGACGACATCACATCCTTGTTCAACTTCACGGCGCAGCGCGTCGACGCCACACATTACTTGTTGCACGATCCCGCGTGGTGCGACAACACCACACCATTCCGTTCCAACCAAAATAGAAACAACAATCTAAATTGAAGGAGGGTCGGCCGTGTTTTTGCGGTCCGACCCCTCTCGTTAATTGATAGCAACTGGATGTAAATTAACGAAGGAAGACAAAGTAGAATTCACGAACGAAAATAAATAAATAACCCCTACCTTGAGCTTTGCTAGAACGAGGGTTTGCTGCAGAAAACGACATCGCGAGGTGAAGCTCCGTGTGTTGACAGAGAAAAACTGAGGAGGAAGTGGTGTCTCCTTTTCATTGACACAAGAAGAAGGTCAAAATAGGGTTCGCCATCGATCTTCGGAAACACACCGGCTGCGAAGAGGAGAAGAGATGGCACATCGATCTCTTCTTACGGTGACAGTGTTCTACGTCGAAGTCTAGGTGTTCTTCGTGATGAAAATGAAGAGCTCTCTCCTCAATTCTCCACACACAACATCCAACCAAAATAAAATAAGGCTCACCCTTATTTTATTAAATTAATCCACAATTCAAAAATTCCAAACATAAATTAAATAATTGAATTGAGTGTTGGCTTACATAAAGAGAGGAGAGGTAAAGTAACCCAATTAATGGGAAGTTAAAACGTTATAAGAGTTACACAACTTAAGTGGGGGGTTAAGTGGAGTTAGGGAGGTAAGAAATTTGAAAGTGTGGGGGCTCGTGTGGGCCCCACCTCACCTTTAATCTACTCAAGAAAAACTACAAAACTCTAGGTCCCACCCTAACTCCTACACTTAGGCTTTAACTCATGGAAAGGGAAATAAAATTCTTAACGAAAATTTTATTTCACTTAATCTTAATCCACAAAAATAAACAATTCATAACGAGAAAACCCAACTCCAAAAAAGGAATTCCTAAGCAATTATCGGCGTTGCGGTTCCATCTGTGCCCTCAGAATTCGATTCCGAGAAATGGTTTAAAAGATAGGAATTCACGCTCGTTCATTCACTGAACGTACCCGAGCTAAACATCGAATAGAAATTCTGGGCACACCGGGCCTCAGAATCAAGTGTCGTCAGAAACAGCATTCTTGTAAAATCCCAAAGAAAATAAAATAAAATTCCCTTGAATTTTACGGGTATTTACATGGGTCATTTTGAAAATTCCTCCCCAAATAGAGACCATAATGATTCAAATAAGCCAAATTATAACCAAATTTTTGTATTAAGATCCTTTTAACTACGATAGTAGAAGTTGGGTCATCCAATGAATTTGTATCAGGTACCTTGTTTGTTTACTCATATTTTTGTAATGTTTTTTAGATACATAGTCTACACATTCCTTCATTTCTATGATTTTTTTTTTGGAAAATTGGAAACATCACCTCAACAAACGAGATGTTAAATAATTGTTATAACACAATGGAATGTTTTTATAGAAATGTCGAATTATAAGAAAATTTCTATTTTGGTCGATGGAAAGACTTTAGCTAAAAAACAAATTGTTTTCCCTTAGTACAGTTTCATATAATTCTGGGAATGGACTGGCTTTATGTTTATCATGCTACGATTGAATGTAGATCTAAATAATTTTTCTTTCTGAAAGAATTTTAATTTATATTCTAGAATGAACTAATACAATTGATAACATATTAGGAAGATGAGAAACTTTTTAAATATGGATATGAATGTTATCTTGCTTATTTTTTGAAAATAATGGATCTTTTTAGATTACTGATGTGCCTTTCTGAAATCAATACATTGATGTTTTTCATGATGAGTTACCTGGTGTCATACCTGATTAGGAATTCGAATCCAAAATATTCATAGTTTCTAATGCTAACCTAATTTTAAAACCCCTATATAGAATGGCTCAAATATAACTTATTGAATTAAAAAATCAGTTGCACGATTTTATTGATAAAGGCATCTTTCATCCTAGATCTTCGCCATGTGGTTATCTTGTTTTGTTAGTTTAAAATAAATATTGTTCCATGAGACTTTTCATTTATTAAAGGGACTTCAATAACATTACTGTTAAAAACTTGTATCATTTTCCTCATTTATAATACTAGTTTAATCAGCTCCAGGGAGCTCAGTACTTTTCTAAGATTGAATTCAGAACTATATACCATCACCTGAAGGTGAAGGAGGATGAAATCCTGAAAATAGATTTTCATACTACATATGGACCTTATGAATTTTTTGTTATGTTGTTTGGGTTATCTAATGAACCTGCTGTATTCATGGATCTTATGAATAGAATATTTATTGAGTTATTGGATATGTTTTTGGTTGTGTTTATTGATTATATAAAGTTATATTATAAGAATATAGAGGAGATTGAAAAACATATAAGGGTTGTTTTGAAAACCTTAATGGAAAATAAAGGGTATGGAAAAATAGAAATTGTTATTTCTTGTTGAAATAAAATTCTTTTATTGGGAACATTGTAAATAAGGATGGAATAACAATAAATCATTCCAACCCAAAAGTGGTTAATGAATGAAAAAGACCCAAAAATGTTACAGATATTCCTAAATTTATTGGATTAACAGTTTAATATAGACGGTTTATTGAAAAAATTTCACGGTTATCTATTTTGAAAACTATGATAATGAGAAAAAGAGGTTAAATTTATTCAGATAGAAAAATGTTATGTATTTTCATGAACTAAAGATGATATTGGTGAATGATCCAGCATTGCCCGTGCCTTCCCTAAATGGTGATTTTTTATCTACAGTGATTCTTCATTAAAGGTACATTGTTGTGTTCTGATGAAGATTGACTATGGAATTTCTTATGCTTCAACAAAACTAAAACCTCATGAGTTAAATTATCCCACACATAATTTAAAATTAGATGTTGTTTTTTGCTTACAAAATTTTGATGCATCATTTATACAGAGCCAAATGTAAAATATATACTGCCCATAATATTTTGAAATATATAATCACTCACAAGGAATTTAACATGAGGTGGAAAAGATTTCTTGAACTGATAAAGGATTATGATTTCACGATAAATTACCATCCAATAAAAGAAAACAATTTAGTGAATTCCTTGAGTTGAAAACATCATGCATCATTAACCATGTTACATTTGGAACATAATCTCTTGAATTATGATTTGATAAATTTTGGCATAGAAGTTGTTGGTGCAGGAAATACCTTTATTTAGTTTTATGTTTTAGTGAAGTCATCATTATCAGAAATAATTAAGAATGTGCAGAATAAAGAATGTGAACTATAGAAAAAGATATAATTGGTTAAAATGTGTATGTTTCTAGAATGTATCCTTGATAAAGATTGTGCTTTAAGATTTGGAAAAAGGTTGTGTATTCCTTATGATTTACAGTTGAAGAAATATTTTTTTGTTTGAATATCATAGTTATCCATTATCGATTCCTCATAGAATTACTTAGATGTATAGAGACATTCAAGAGTATTTTTTGGTGGGATGGAACAAAAATGGATATTTCATATTTTACTGTGAAATTTTTGACATGTAAAACAGTTAATGAAGAGCGGCAGTTGTCGTAGGGGATTCTTCTGCATTTTTCAATCCCATAGTAGAAATGGAAGAATATATCCATGGACTTCATTTTGGGACTGCATAATAATTATCTATGTAACAATGTGATTTAGGTTATTGTTGATCGGTTGAAAAAAATATGCTCATTTTATTTCTATTCTACATATAATTCCATTGTATCATCTTTCTCAATTGTATCACTAAGTTATTTTCATGTCACATAGTCTTCCAATTTCTATTTTATTTTATCGGGATCCCTGGTTCATTTCTAATTTTTGGAAGGGCCTTCATATGTTGTTTGGCACACGATTAAATTTTAGTACAACTTTTTATCATTAATCATATCGGAAGTCAAAACAAATGCTTCAATATTTGGAGGATATGCTTCATACATGTTCAGTAGACTACCGTGGATGTTGGGATCAATATATTTCTTTAGTTGAGTTTTCATATAATAATAGTTTTCATTCCAATATACAGATGGAACCATTCAAGGAATTATATGGGAAGCGGTGTAAAACTCTGGATTTTGGGATGAAGTCGGATAAAGGAATATGATGGTACCCGAATTATTAGAGGAAGTGGATGAGAAAGTGAATGTGATTTAGAAGCACATGATAACACCTCATAGTGGGAAGAAATGTTTTGTAGACAACTGGAGGAAAGACATTTTCTTTGAGTTTGGGGATCATGTTTTTGATAGAATGTCACCATGGAAAAGTGTTATGAATTTTGGTAAGAAATGAATGTTGAGTCCACAATTTACTTAAACTTATAATATTCTAGGTAATATTGCACAAGCCACCCACTGAGTAGTTTTTCTTATGAGTTTATCTCAGGTACATATTATTTTTCATGGTTCGATGTTGACAAACTATGTGCCATATTCTTCTCATGTTTTGATCCCAGAAGAAATTCAACCATAAGGGAACCGTTCCTCTAAATAGAAACTAGGTCAGAATCTTGATCAAAATGAACACATATTATGTCTTATGATAATACACACGGTACATGTTTTTTGTAGAAGCCATATGGATGAAGAAGCAACACGAAAGTCTAAAAATTATATAAAGCAATGGTAACCTCACTTTTTTTAATAAGTAAATAAAATTGTGAGGACACAATTTTGAGAAGGTAGGGATAATGAAACACCCCATGTATTTAAAAATAAATTGAAATTAATGAATATTTTTTATGTAGATATTTTTAACTAGCCATTAAACATAAATTTTCCACTTCTATGATGTGAATTTCAAAAATGGTCATATATATTTGTGTTTATTAATTTATTTGGAGTCTAATGGACCCAAAATAATTTTTAATGATTTGTAAGATACCCTAATGAATAGTAATGGACCATAATTAATAGTAAATTTTATTATTATTTTATTTTCATAAGGAATTTAGATAAATATATCATGTTTAATTTTTCAAGGTGATATAAAAGCAGTTATTGTTTTAAAATTGTTATTTTGTATAAAATTATGATTTTATATAAAAATTTAATTAATAATATTTAGATAATTATTTTCAGAAACCATAGTTAAATTTTTTAATTTTAATCATTTAAAAATGGTTAGGGTGAATTGTTTGGATTTTTCTAAAATACTTGATTTTTTGTGTGAATAGTAAAAATATAGTTTTTGGTTTTCAATATGGTTAATGACATAATAATGATAAAATAATTAATATAAAATATTGTTCAACTTGTTTATATTAAAATATTACATGAAATTTCTCATATTTAAAATATGACGGGAACGCCAATGGTTTTTCAAGAACCACTAATGAGGTGTCATTTGAAAATTAATAAAATATTCCATCAATTTTTCCATAAATTCCAAACCATTCATTCATTAAATTATTACAAAATTAATCCTCAATGAAGCTATAGAATTCTTATCTCCCTATTAGTCCTCACAATTTTTCATCAAGACCCCAATGTCCCAAGCTTCATGTTTTAGTAGTTACTCTATAAGTCAAGGAAATCCACCACTATTCTATTTTTCAAGCTTTAATTTTATGTTAATTTTTTTAATATATATTTGATTATGTTGAGATATGTCATTAAATATCCTAATTATTATACATATTATGTAATAATTATGTGAGATTATGGTATTCTAATAAAAGTATTTAATGAAATTTTAAGTGATGTTGTTAGGCTACCAAATTTTCATAAAGGATTTCTCAAAATTTCTTTTATTTTGAGTTCCGTTATTTTTTTTCATTCCCCATATCCCATCATAAAAATGATTTGATAATGTGAGTACATTATATGAAATATAATATTATTATAATAATGGAATATTTCATAATCATCTATCTTTTTTCCTCTCCCACATATTCTAAAAATAAAATATCACCCTTGATGTGCAGATTTACCCAAACCGTGGACAATGTGATTCCAATTTCCATTACTTCAACAAATGCTGATCTTAAAACCCTTTTAATAGTTGAAAAAAAAATTCATGTGTATTTTATAACCTCTGTTATGTTATATTATGAACATATAAGAATGAAATTAAATTATATAATGAAACAAGTTCATGATTGTCGAGGAACCGCAAAAAATGATCTATACAAATATAATTAATGTTTTATATAATGAGCCATCATCATATATGATAAAATATAATTTATGGTATAATTATATATTATGGAAATATATTAATAAAATTTCATTATACTTCTAGAATTTCATTTTCATATGATAATAAAATCAAATATAAACCGGCTATAGAAATCATTTAAAGAATGCACCAAAAAATGCAAGGAACAAAATAATAACAATTAAATGGTGAAATGATGTAATTAAATGATCATATAAGGTATTACAAAATTTTATATGTTTATGTAAGATATTTATATAAATCTTTTAACCACTATAAAAAAGTTTTAAACATGTTTGAAGTAATAAAAACCCAAGGTAATGGAATTCATAATCTGATTTCTGTTCTTTGGGTTAACATTCTACTTCATTCTTAATGTGGTATTAAAATAGTTTGTGAGATGATTTTGGATTATATTATATTAAATAATGTGTATTAACATTATATATATATATATTATATCTAATATTTTATTTCTAAATTCAATTATATGAAATTTATAAGTTAATTTCCCTTTAAAACCCTCTTTAAAAATTCACTTGTACAAAATTCAAAAGCAATATTTTATGAAATTATTAATGTTGTATGATTATGTTAATGTTATTGTTAAATGTTTATGATGAAGGGTGGGATCTATATCTCCCTAGAATTCTCTGGTCATGTATATGTAAGAGTATGATAGTATGGTTACTCCATGTGTAACTACAGTGGTTACACAAATTGTAAGGTAGCCAATAGGGTTACAGATCGTAAGGTAACTGAGAGGGTTACAGGATTATGTAATTAATTATCCAAGATACCATTAATGGTTATATTTATGTTCTTATAGTTGTGGTTTTATTGTGGAAATATCATTTTTTACTAAGTAAATATCAGTTATAAGGATGTCATTTGAAAATGATTTTATATGTTACAAGTAATCATGGACAAATGCGTTATTTCGTTCTTTTATATCCCTTACTGAGCTTTTTGTGGTCATCCCATGTTTTTAAGTGATTTATATAGGGTATAAGGATGTGTTGGAAAAATAATGAATCCATGTTAAATGTTTTAATAATTATCAATTAGATAATGTTTTATTTGAAATGTGTTATATTTTGGAAGAAATGAATACTATTTTTATGGTATCCACTATGTAATAATGTGTAATGTTATGAATATTTTATGTCCCAATTCTCTAAAGATCTAAAAAATAAATTATAGTCAATGTTAATGGATGTAATTTCTTAACTAAATTCAAGATTATTTAATGTAATAAGTTGATGGTTTTTATACTTATATGGTTTCAACTACATCAAGATATCCAGTTATATTTTTCATTGTTCACATTAGGAATTTCCAAAGTAATCAATTACATGGTTCATTGTTAAAGTGAAATGTGAAGGGTTTGAACCAATTACATTCACTTTTCATTATATATTATTGATCTTTTATATTTTTTTTAAAGAACTAAATTGGATTATTTTTTATATCTATAGAATAGAGAATAATATCTAGTATAATGAGTGAAAATGATCTTTTCAAGATAAGAATAATATTTTTTTCTATATAAATTAATCCATTCAACTAGAGTGTTACAATAAATATAAGTAAGTAATATCTTCAAATTCATTAAACATTATATAAAAAATTATCAATCATGATATTTTTATTTTATCTCTGAAAAATGTGAGAATATATCATTCTACCTTCCCATCTAACTGTCAGAATACAATGAATTTAGAGAATCTTCATTGTGTAATTAATATGAACATTATTTCATTATATATCTATTGGAATAAAAAAACTAGGAAACATATATTTTAAAATAGTAAAATTAATGAAATTAATATAAGTGGGATATATTGTGTTTTATGCACCCTTAGTAATAGCCTTTTTTCATCTCAAAAATGATTGATGTAAATTACTCCATTTTCTAGCATTGAAAGATGGAATAACCAGAGCCACTGTGTTTTGATATGTACCATCCACAACAAATAGTTCTTCATAAAGGAATGAGACCTTAATTTTAGTCTATATATCATAAATTAGGACCCCTAAATCTAATGAAACTATAAAAACATATCATTTGAATGAATTAAATTGATAAAAAGTATTACTTTTCAACTATTTGAATTATCATTTTAGGGATCAAAGCTATCAATAAAATATATTTAAAAAAAATTTGTAATCCCAATGAACAAAATAATTGTTATATAATTTAACACATCCTTCAATATATGAGTACCAATTATTTTACCATATTTTAATATAGATACATAATTCCCCATTCATGGTATTGGTTCTAAAATTGTCTATGATATATTATCCCATCTTTGGCTCCATGATGACATTATTTAGTAATACCAATATATCTATTATTGATTTCATGATCCTTAACAAAATTATGTGTTACAAATAACTATTATAAGGGTACTAAGAAAAAATACATTTTTGATTATAATATTTCATGAATTCTACCAATGATAAATTTCAGGATTATTATTTTTTTGAAACTATTATGCAATAAAAACATATAAAAAATATGGGAGGGATTTAAAAATCTACAAAAATACATATATGATGGATGATGGGGTGAAATGATGATTTATTATACATATCTAAACATAAAAAGTAGGAAAAAATGATTCCAAATTTGTATAAAATAGTGATATTTTTAATAGGAAAGGGTAATATAGGGTTACATTATTATGTCATCAAAGAATATAGATTTTGATTCATGTAGGAATTAAATTTTCAAAAGATGATGTTGAAAAAATAGCTAATAAATTAATGAAATATTATACTTTTTTAAAATATATTATCTTATTCCATGAATATAATATGAATGTGAGCAGATTCAAGCATTATATCCATCACATAAGTCATTAAACATAATTATTTATTTTAAAATTTTTCAATATCATCCAATATTATCCCGAAAAAAAGGAAATGCTCCCCCAGATTGAATTAATACAATTTATTTGTAATCAATAAGTGGGTTAGTTAAATTTTTAGAGCTGCATTGGTGAAAAAATATTATAATATATCATTGGATACAACATTATAAACATTAATGTTGGAAGAAAGAGTATTATGTAGAGGGTTTGGAGTAAATTTCTCAAATTGAATGAGAAATCATATATTTCAAAGTCATAAAAAAAATTTACAATATTATATATTTGGGAATTGTTGAATCATTATAGAATATTATACACCCTTGACAATTATTTTAGTATTATAGATCTATAAACATTTTAGTACATTATCTATGCATGTTATATTATATAAAATTAACACGGATGATGAATATAATTACATAAATTCTGATTAGATAGCGGCCAAATTTAGTTGAGGATACATAATATAAGTGAAAATTTATAATTATTTAGTGATATTTTGTAGTTTTCCTTTATATATTGGTTTAACTTTTTTTGGTATTTTTTTCCATAAATTAAAATTATATTGGGATTATTATAAAATTTTATTAAAATAATAAGAATTTTATAAAATTTAATGAAAAATTGAAATAAATTTTAAAATGAAATCATCTTAATATCTATTGAAAAAAATCATACAGATGACCTTACCAATCTATTTTCTGAAAATCTAGTTGAATAATTACATTAGGATTCTCTAAAAGGATGAAGTGTTAAGAAAGTTAATTATTCAAATAGTTTTATAAAATGATAATGTTTTATTTATTTAAAAAATATATTATAAGATTATGATTTTGAGATGATGTTTGACAATACGAAAATATTTATATAAATTATATTTGTTTTTTTGAATTACATTATTAGTATTTTTTTGAGTTGTTGACATGAATTATTGAATAATATAAATAGATTTTTTAGTAATATTTTTTCTCAATTTTCCCTCAATGGGTAGTTCATTTTTTCTAGGCTTATGTACTTTTTTATTATATATTGATTGATGACAGAATTATATGTTTTTTCTTATTGAATTATAGTGTTCCATTTATATCATGTAAAACAATTCCTTGTATGATAGGTTTGTTAGTAAAGGATTATATATAATGTACTTTCCTTGTGGATATAATATAATTATGATATTTTTGTTTGTATTTTAAATATGATATAAATTATATAAATTATATTTTTCTAAAAGAAATGTGTGGATTCATGGACCCTCTATGAGAATTATTAAGAAAACAATACACATGTTTTTGGGACTATGATATCCCTTTTAATTGCATGAAACAACTGTTATTAACTATGTAATGAATACATAGTTCACCATCAACTGTATGGTTTTGGTTCTCAAATTAAGGGTTACACAAAATGTAGATTTTTTGATAGTTAGGTTCAATTATTCAAGGTTATTGTCAAAATTATAATAAAAAAGAGGATATTGGGTTTCATCTTTTGTTTCTCTTATCTAGAATAATATCGAGTGAGAGAGTCACTGTGAGTTTATCTAGAAAAGTTATAAAATATTATATAATAATCCTCAATTATATAGGTGATGTCTTGCATAACCTCAAGGGTCGAGCGGATCTTATGGAACCCATAATAATATTTTTAATGGATAAATATATATGAGTAGACTATATGTACATTCACTTATAAACATTTTTAATGTTCTAATCTACCGCTGTCATATTATTCTAAGTAGTTCATCCTGATTTTATTTTGAATGAGGATATGTTAGTGAATAATTTATATCTTAGATAGAATTTCCCTAAACATAGTATTATCTTGAGACTGAATATTCTTGATCCCTCATGATATTCGAGAAAATATATCCCTATAGTAATAGATATGTAGAAAAAGAATTTTCCTAAGTCAACCATATAAATTATACATTAGGTCACCCCACATAATGACTAATAGGTAGATATAATTCTCATTCCTTCCAAATAATTTATTAATAATACAACATTCTATCACAACTCGATTAGGTATACGATTATCCTACTATAAATAATATTGATGGGGTTGTTTCTATAGAATCAGCTGAGTTTACCCATTCTATTATAAGAAAGTTGAAAATTATCTTCTCACATTATGAATTTTCCCCTATATGAAAATAATTATATATGATACTAATTATATATCTCCCATCGTGTATTTATAAAAGTTCTTTAATATGATGACAACATGGAAATTTTATAAAAATATTAATAAAAATATTTATCATAGTCCTGATATCATCTATTTGGTATGACACATGTCATGTTTTACTATTAGAAGGTGGAGGAAAATAATATATTCATTCTTATTATAATGATTTTTTCACTTGGTTTTCTCTATTATAGGATGCTTATGAGAATATAACGGCCAATTAAAATTCATTATTTGTATATTTCATTTTTTCCTTTCTGCAAATTTGTGTATTATTCATTAATATTTAGATTCTTATTAATTTATATCACGATTCACATACTTTTATGTATGGATGTAAACAATGATATCATATGCACATTAAGAGGTAACATATGATTGGTATTCAATATGTGATATTAAATTAAATGAAAAAGTAAATAAATTATTTTCCCGTTTGAGTTAATAGAAGAAAATATCATTGTGCAATTGATATAAATTAATCTTTTTGTTCAATTTTATATTCATTATTGTACATAAACGATGTCATATTGGAATATAAAATATTTATTATTCTTGTTTATTAGGTGATGACTCATATATACATCCTTATTGATGATATATCATGACAAAGGTATATAAAAGTTTTTTTCACTAAAACACAAACATCATTCTTTATAAGTTATTTTATGTGTTTCAATATTATAATGTTGTAATTTTGGTATGTTCACATAATTCAACAAAAAAGGAGCACAAGAGGGTAATAATGAAAATTTATCATGAATGGTGTAAAATTTTATTAATGTTCACATTAAGAATAATTATAATTCTCATGGTGACGATTAACAGTTAATCATGTCATCATTACTGAATAGAATTAATTAATAGATATTTTATTATTTACTATGAGAGTTGATTTTTATTTACTATTTCTTATTCTTAATGTTATAAATATATGGATATTTATTTATCAGTTAAAGAACTAAATTAGTAAAAATATATAATTTGGTTAAATTTTTTTAAAATAAATACTTATTCTCGAGTTTAGTCTATATAATAATTAATTAAATATTTTTATAAATAATTTTTTAATATTTATTTATTACTCTTATTTTGATAAATTTGAAAGAAGATTATCGGGTAATCTAAAGATCCCGATATAAATGATATTTTTTACTTAATATCATTTAAATAATTATTTATTGATATATTTAACAAATGATAATGAAATTTTTATGGAAATAAATATAATAATAATAAATTTATTTATATAATTTTTTATTAGGAAATATGTATAAGATATAATAGATATCTGAAAAATGAAAATTTCATAATTATCAAACATTATCCCTAGGTATATCATCCATCATATACCATCTTAGTGGTTCGAGAATCCATGCATTATTCTGAACATCTCAAAAAAATTTCTCAATCCCTTAAGATAATATCATTCAATATCTCTTTCAATATAAATAGATGACATGAGAATACACTTGTTAGGATGAACATGGAACATTGTGATGAGCTCGGTTACTCCATTACAGTACCTGAAATACCATGAGAACAGCTAATCAATTTCGTGAAAGAATTTTGGATTCTTCTACATAAAGTATCACCTAGATTCTTTATGAAGGGATGAAAAAAGACTATTGGATGTCAAATATTAATCCATTATTAAAATTAATAATATATCAAATATTAATCTAACTAAATAATAGATTCCATGGGTTCCCTCATATTGTTTTGAAGATATTTTTCATTCATATTTATGAAAAAAAATTGATAGGAACAAAACCTTCATTTCTTCCCCATATTGGATGTCATAAACCAACCCAAGTTGACCCTAAATCAGGCAACCATGTAAGTCCATTATATGGACTGAGAGTAATTCCTAACCCTCCCGGGACAAAATCATATTCAAATAATCAAATTTAAATCAATTTCGAATGATATAACTCAACATATATATATATATATAATAAATAAAACTACTGGTAAAAAAATTAAAACAATCACACATACCTCTATGTGACCTCATGGGTCACCTCAATGAAAAAATCCATAGTTTCTCCATGAGTGATCCAAAATAAAGAGAATATAAAAATAAATAAATGCTAATATAGGTATGAGAGTGATGATGATCAGAAGGGATCCCAAATCATAATAACAAACTATTACATACTATTAAAATAGTAATCCGAAACAGTATTTTTTTTAAAATAAAACATATAAGAGTTAGTGTTTCAATATTTTGAAAAAATATGAATGCATCCATATTTTGGAAACTGATCACCATAAAATTTTTAAAATTTTATTATTACATGAAAATCATTTAGGTCAGTTACTTATAAATGTTAACTAGGACAAAATCATGTGTCTTGGTATGCTAATAAAAATAGATATGTCACATTATAAGGAAACTATGGAATAGGGAAAAGCTGCATATGTGTAAAATATGTGTCATGATATCTTAGATGATGGTGTATAAGAACCAGCGACATATTATATATGTTAACATCATCAACGACTACCAACACTATGAATCATAAAACACTTCCCAAACACTCAGTGAAACCATCCATAGTTTGATTGAGAGGAACATCCAATGGGCATTTAGGTTATCTATATAGGTTCACTAGTTAGTGTGTAATCTCAAATAGTGAATCATGTGTACATATACTCGAACCTAATTAACTAAGGATTCTGATGATTAAATTATGGATCTATGTTTAATAAAAAAAAATTATAAATAGAAGTAACATTTAATTTAAAAATAATATTATCCTCTTTATTTCATTGGGTTATCCACATTATGAACATCCCCTTTCCGAGTCAAATAAACTATGCACAATAATCTACCCCATGAACACACCCCAAATAAAAAAATTTACACATGCATCAAATTTACAATTCAATTGCAGTGGCTTAAGTTGGGTTTTCCCATAAAACACTGCAATGTTCCAACTAGGCCTCATGACTTTGAAATAAAAAAATTCACTGTCGAAAGAAATTATACAAAAATATTTTGAGTCCTAGAACCATATCTCACTCTCACAACATATATGACTATATTTATATTTAATCACCATATAGACCAAAAAATATATTCAACCCAAAAATTTGTGTATATGTGGAAGAGTTGATATATATATATTCCTATAGATTTATAGTTATTTATGCCATTCCCACCTAGGAATAATATTGTGAATCACCTTGGGGTTTAGTTTAAAACCAAATAAACACTAGAATTCATTTTCCAAAACATGTAAAATGTCCTAAAACATTTCATAATCATCAAACTAAAGATATAAACTATCATGAAAAATGGAACATTTATGATGGTATACAATTCAATAAAATTGAATACAAGTTCACAAAAATGAATTTATGATAGAATGCTAAAATAAAAACATAAAAAGTAAATGATAAGACTTGTTTTATGAACCAATACCATTTAAAAATAATAAAAGTTTCATATATTAGATAATACACACATTAAATAATCTAAAAAGTGTCTGTTTTTAAATTAAATTTCAGGACATGTGGACCCTATCTCCAAACATGATTCCTTTGATGATGATATCTCAAAACCACCTGAAAGAGTCCCAATAAAGCAATAAAGGACATGAAGTATCATTAACCCCCCCCCCCGATTTAGTTAGTGATAAATAAGTATCCTTGGTCACCATAACCACATTATAATAATATTAAATAATGAAAATTGGAGGAGGAGGAGGAGGAGGAATAATTATGGAGGACAAAACATGATGATTTACATTTAAATCATGATAAATCCTTATAAAATCATCATGGAAGATGAAATAGAATCAAATGAGGGGCTTGTGAGAAATAATACAAGATACAAGTCACGAATAAGGGAGAATATGGTTGATTTAGGGATAAAATTTGAGTGAGTAAAATTTGAATTTAATTCTTTTTAAAGACATAGTAGGCCACACAGTCTTCATCACCATGCACCGTCAGGGGATATGATTATGTATAAATAAAGAGGATGCATTGTTTGGGAATTAATATTTTAAAAAATGGTGGTAATATCCATGCAAGGTACTATTTATTCTTTTTTAGGCCACATAGTCTGTTGGAGGAGTCCACAGACATATCTGCATAATCCTACAAGCTAGACAGAGCCTCTATTTGGGTTTTATAATTTAAGAAGCCCCATCACATTGTTTCCTACAACCATGTGCGAACTGCATGACACAAAAAAACCTTTTAGAATATCCTTTTCATTGCAAAACACAACGAATAATAGGGAAACATAAATGGGAAATAAATAAATAAAATAAAAGAGTAATATTAGTTCTGCTTTTTAAAATTGAACCCACCATGATCATTTTACCCCATGAAGTCCAAAATATTTTGTAGAATAAGACAAGAAAATAATAAGAACAAAAACTCATATCAAAACCTCTACCACTTGAAACATGAGAGCAGATAAATTAACTCTTCACCAAAGACATGAAATTAAAAGATCCAAAATAATCTATTATGTCCATTCTCATGAAACCATACTGATATCCATTGAGACTACTAAAAAGGTTAAAGGGACCAATCGTTAAAATGATATGACCTAGTGTGAAAGTTTGAAATATCTAAATAAACTCCCAAAATAAGCAATACCATGACCCATAACATGGAAATAACTATATAAAATACACCATGGTATCTTTTGGATTTCCATTATCGTCATATACAAGAGCCACTATCCATGTTAACTAATTACACTAATTAGAATTAGGCACCACAGGAAAAAATAATCTCCCATCATGTAGTCTTGAAAACTGGCCTCACTATGAGCTCCATTCATGATGGATTTCCTTCAATATTTGGTATTCATTAAAACCATAATTTAAAAATTCAAAACCATATAACAAGCCCTAATAAAAATAGAAATCATAAGACAAGATTGATGGAATATAAAAACCATAATTTAATACAATATTATTTGAAAGACCCAAAATGAGAATTCCATTTTGAAATTACTTCTAAAAAAGAATATAAAACATTCTCCAATATTGGATAAAATAAAAACCATCAGACCACTTATTAAAAAACTATTTACCCTAAAAGAAACACAATTAAGATCTTGAATCCAAACCATGTTCATTAAAATGACATGGGGAGGTTCATTAAATGGTTAGATCTGGAACCACATCACTTCCAGAAAACAAGTCTCTAAAAAATCATAGCAAATGAACTATGAGTCCATTGGTACAATATGTTTTTGGTTATTCAGGACATGATGGTTTTTTTTCAGTTCCCTCCCGTAATGATGGAACACTCATGACTTACACATGAATGATTCTATGGAGTGTAAATAGGATGAACTCTTCATAACACCTCCTATCAAACCAAACATGACATTCATTTCCTTCACATTTTGTGATCCACCACTATCGCTCTATGGAATGTTCAAAACATGGAATAACTTATTTATTTTGTAAAAACAATATTTTTTAGATAATATTTCCTCAACACCACTTCAAATGTGAAAGGTTATTAATACATCATGTGAATTAGTTTTGTTCATATGACATATTCATTGAATTGATCATTCAAGGATTCACCTTCGACATGTTTTAGGAGAATTAAAACCAACATAAAAAAACAATAAACATAAATCAAAAACATTAATTATATTATATCAAGATTTTACAAATCAATTTACTTTGGTACAATCATGGTCGTTGAAAATTATAACCAGATACAAAAATATTTAATTATTTTCAATTTGTTCAATATTTTTTATTAGACTAAAAATTATACTTCCACCATGTACAACCCACTCTTTCATACAATAGGTCCTAAACATGGGCCTAGTATGACTTGGGATCCCAATCAGAGAAAGTACCTCAATCATATATCAAATTTAAACTTTATTTTTCCCTATTGATTTCTATCAAATGAAATTTCAAAGGTTCGCCCCTTGGAAAATTTAGAATAACTCTTGATATAGATGATTGTTGTTCTCTATATCAAAAATTGAAAAACCATATGACTTTTATTAGTTATTATGAATAAAAAATGTCATGAATGAGCCACCCACAAGATCCCATTAAAGAATCCTTTTATAAAAGTAGGGGAATATTAATAAACAAGAAGCATAAAATAGAATCCGAACATAGGACAATTTAAAATCCACACCTCAACCATGAATCAACAAAATGATCTCAAAACATCATTCTAAAAACATATTAATAAAAATGATACCAAAAAAACAGGAAATAAGTTAAAAAATCTCCAATATATGAAAAAAATAATTCTCTTTTTTTAAAATATTTTGAGAAATAAAGATAATTTTCAATGGTTGAGAACATATAAATGGTATTCATAGACATATTGCATATATATATTATTGTTCCAACTCAAGAAAACATTCACACTTATAAAAAACCATTCATTTACCTCATACATAAAGCCATATATGTGATCACTCAAATGAATGTCAACGGTCAATAAGAGATAGAGTCGATTTATAAACATCTCTTTGAGATAATTTATTTTAAATCCACCTCTTACCAAAAGAACAAAAAAATTCAAATTCTATTTTATTCTTTCAAAAATTCACATAAAAATAAAATTTATATTAAGAAAACATCCCTTTCATTTTCAAAAAATATTTCATTCTAATAAAAAATAACACAGGTATTTCATTTTGGAGATCTAATTTTAATAACTACAACCTCATTTTAGAAATCAATGGGTGACACCCCAAAACCAACATAAAACCCTTATGAAAAATTTAAATTATCTCATCACTCAAAATATAAAAAATCCAAAAAAAACATAGAAAATAAATCTACTAAACATGTCTTGGTCATATGTTTTTATCTAACATGTGTGAAACGTGTTAGCACCATAGAGGACAACATGATAGTTGTATGATATATTCATAAAATTATTGATTGTTTATTGTAACCATATACTATTTGAATCCCTCCAAAAATATACTTCATTCTATTAAGATATAAATTAAACACATAAATTACCAAAACCAAACAAAAGAACTAATGGTAAAACCAAAAACCTTGGAGATATATGAGATAAATTCATATATTCTAATGCACAAACATCCAAAAATACCCTAGTAATTAAACTATCCATATGAATATCTGGTGACCAAGAACCTACTCGTGACTAAATATTTAAATTCCATAAATAACTGATATTTACTACTAAGCATCCACATATAATAAATATTTATTCCATTGATATGATTTTTTTCAGGAACTTACCCACGTTGAACATGAATAGGGTACCCGATAAAATTCAAGACATTGATCGAGAAGAATTAAATATCCTCCAAGGATAGAATATATTTTCATATATCAAATATAAATAAATTAAGATTAATTTATCCTTATAAAAGTATATAAATAATTAATAACAAGATAAAATAAAAAAATAAATGAAAAAAATAAAAACAACTATCGGTACCACCATCTGACTTCGTGGGTTTCCAACAACCATAAAACCTTGATGGCTCCTTTAGGGATCCAAAACTAGGATCATCTAAAAATAAAATGATAAAATGTTGGTGTGAGAACAATGATTATTAGTATACATCTCTAATTAGGAAAATTACATAGTTTTTACCTTTAATGAGAAATAAAAATATTTCAAGTTTGAAACTATAACATGTAAATATTTTTTCATAACTTTCATAACAAGTTGAAATAATCCATTTAGGAAAACAAATTTATATCATGTTTTCATACAATTTCTAATACATGAAATACATTTCAGTATTTTACCTTGCAAAGATAATTAGAGCTTATGTTGGGGTCATAGTATAATAAATGAAATAATGATTTCACTTTTAATAGAAACATGAAACATTAATAATGTTGTGAACGTGAAATATAGATAGCATGTGATATTAGGTGTTGGTCACAGATGCCTATTATAAATCTATAAATATAATAATCATTAACATCTAACAAACCATGTATCATCAAACACTATATATTCACATGGCTACACCCTCCCTGGTATAATTGAGGGGAACATCCCATGTCTAGTCATGTTATCTTCTTAAAAAAACAGTTAGTTCTTAATATAAACTAGTAAACCATGTGTATCTTATCTCCCAGCAAACTAAAAAATAATTTCATTAAAGAAAAAATATAGATGTGTTTTATCAATCTATCTTGTACATACATAAAACAATATTCATATAAATTCACAAACACATTTTCACCTCTGATCTTCTACTATAATAACAACCCCTTTACAAGTCATGAAAACAGATCATAAGAATCATCACTATGAATATATAATTGATTATATATTTAACACATCCATTTGATATCAAATTCAATGTTATTTATTAAGTTTGGGTTTCTAATTTCCTAAAACACTTCAATGATCCAACACGGACACAAAAATTTGAATGAAATAATTTCATTTGAAAAAAAATTGTTTCTAAATATTTTGTCTTCCAAAACCACATTTATCTCTTAACGTAATAAAACCTAGATTTATATGTTATCAACATTTAATAAAATTCAAATATTCCACTCACCATGAGTGTATATGTGATAAGATAATTCTTATATATATATATATATATGTGTGTGTGTGTGTGTGTGTGATTGTGTGTGTTTGTGAACCTATATATGTATATATTTTTAATCCATCTATAAAAAGAAAAAATATTTGGAATCCCCTCATGGTATCATAAAAAAATCATTCCAGTAGGACCTAATAAAAATTGGTCTAAACACTAAAACATCTTTCGAAATCACAACATTTATGGTAGAAACCATTTTAATAACCAATTGAAAATTTTGGATTCTATATGATAAAATCGTTCTCGAAATCATATTAAAACCACAATAAACCGCAATGATCTATTCTGGGAAAACCTATAAAAAATTAGAAATAATTTATAAGAACCATAACCATTTAGATGGATATTATATATTATAAAATAAATATTACATGGTTTATAAATACTAAGAAATCATATATTTCCAATTAACGAATTAGACCAAGGGAACGTAACTCAAATAATGTTTTCTTTGAATAATGATAAATAAAAATTACATTAATGAGGTTCTTGTATGTATGTTTGACCGTTGAGAACAATATAAAATTAAAAAACCAAATATATTAAAAATAAAATTTGAAATATGGTTTATTGTAACCAAGGAAGAAGATAATAGAAGAAGAAAATTAGTGGATAAATAAGTTAAAGAAGAAAAAAATAATTACCTTGATGATTTACACTAATATCATGAAAAATAGAGAAAAATTTGATATAAAGGAGGAGATAGAATGAAGAGAGTGGTATTGGATTTGATCCATAAGCTTATAGGGTATAATGAGGGAGAATGAGGGGTGATTTTTGGTAAAAACATAAGAGGGTAATGTGGTAATTGTATACTTTTTAAAGACATAATAATATTCTTGATTTTCCTAAATTATCAACAAGAACATGTGTAAACTAGGTCAGAACTTCTATACCAACTGGGAGGACGCATAGATTGGGATTTACTGCTTTAAAAACTATGCACCAAATCCTGAAGGACCTTGGTTCTTTTTCTTTACACTACATAGTCTACAAAAGGAGGCTGCATGACCATGTACCTAATAGTGTGGGAAATAAAAATAGTTTATCTAGGAAATATAGTTTGGGTGGGCCTGGAACCTGGTTTACCCTAACCATACACCACCCAATATCCTTCCAAATATTAATGTTTCACGTGAAATTAACTCAGAATAAATGGGAAAAAATGAGATAAATAAATAAATAAATAAATATTAGGTTTAGTATGGAATGAGATATTTGAACCATTAAATGTTATCTTATACTATGTGATCAATCAAAATAGTGAGCCCATGATATATGAGATTTATATGGGGTAATATAATGGTGTTGGTGATTTATATTCCAATTAGAAGCATTAAAAGTATATGGGATTGGTAATTAGTGAAATGATAACTATTTTATATATGTAACTTCCTTTTTTTGTTTGGGTTGATATTGGAAATATTTTTTATTTTGATATGTTTTTCAAAGAAGAATCTTTTAATTTCCATGTTTTTTTATATTTTATGCAAATTATATTAGATGGTTTTCCCATTTTTGATCCCTTTGATATTTTTTATTTTAACAACAATTATTTCAAAAGGAATATTATTTTTTAGTTATTGATGGGTTGTATGTTGGATAATGGTCTGTGTACAACCATATGGATTTTTATATTATTTATATGTGCTAAAATATTAGAATAATAACATATGATGATATTTGAGTGGAAATGTGAAATAAATTATTTCTATAAAGTTATACCTGTCTTAAATCATGGCTATATAGGTATTAACCAATGTTTGGTAGCACCATTATATGTCCTTTGGGGAAGGGTTTCTTCTATAGTTTAATATAAAGTGAGTATATTGCTATTTTTTATCCTAAATGAGTTATGTCTTTCCTAGATTATGTAGAACTTAATAAATATTCACTTATATTAATGTGTATATTGGGACACTGTGAGTTGATTTGGGTGGGGGTATCCTAATGGTTCTTAAGAAAAATACACTATGGGAACATAATAGATACGATTTGTTGTATTGGGTTTACCATCATAGTTAATTTTATATTTATGTATTACATAATAATAATTTATATAGTTTGAGATAAGAAATTTCATCAAGTATTATTATTTGATAGTATGATATTTAATGAGTTGGTTTAGAGGCCATTATAACATATTACTTTGTTATATTGAATTTATATAGGCTATGGGAAATTTTTTTTACTATTATAATTATATATTTTGTTTAATATTGTAAGAAAAATAGGTTTTGTCATATTGCATCGTATGGATTGTTATTCTTGGATTTTTAGAGAATAAAATGGAATTTTTGCATTATAAATTTCCATCAACATGTTTCAAGTATCTCATATTCATAGATAGGATATACTAAATTTTAAATAAATTGTGTTATGATCATTTTTGTTGATATGAGGTCAATGTTATCACATCTTCTTATTATACCTTCACAATAATTTATATGATTTTGGGATATATAGATTTAAGAAATTGTTAATATGGTTACCAAATTTTATGAATTTTTTATATGGTAGGGATAGAGATGATTAAAGTTCTTCTCATGCCCAAATGACGAAATATTGACTTGTTATCCCTTCTTAATGGACTCCACTGAACTAATAAATTATTTGAAAATGGTCCCATCACATAAACAGATTTTATTATGAGAAAATTTAGTTTTAAATTGATTTCTAAATACCATAACGTTGTCATTCTCACCATGAAATGAGTCCTTAAGTTATGTTACATCATAAAATAATCATTTTAATATCTTATTATCAATATAATTTATATTTTGTATATATACATATCATATTTTAATTTTATTTTATAATATGATCTATAAATTTATATGGAATGATTTATTTAGTCTATAAAATGAATAAAATTAAAAATTAAATTAATATAAAAAATATATTTTTTATTCATGTAATTTAGTTTTGATCATATAATAGTGAAAATATATCTTATACCACACTATAAGAAATGAAATTTTTATATTCTATATTTATGATATTAAATATATGAAAAATTATATAAAAACAACAACACATTTCCTTACTAATAATTTATAAATTAATATATAATTACCCTAGCTATATTATTTTATTCTTGAAATACCTCTAAATATTATTTAAATCAGTCATGAATATTCAAAAGCAATTTATCATATTTTATTTATTAAATGACTGGAATATGTTTTTCACAGAAATTCAATTCATTGTTACATTTTTGTCTTTTTTACCAAATTAAACTGAATAAATGTGGTAAACTAGTTTCCAAAATATAAACTATGAATAAAAATCCAACGAAATGAATTTTATCATGGGAATGTTGTTTTTAATTTTATCTCAATGTTAAATATCTTTAAAAGTGTATTAGAAGATATAGTAATGCTTGTGATACGAAAAAATATTTTTATGTTAAAATACAATAAAATTTTAAAATGTATCCCATCCTTATTTAGGGATTCAATTTACTCAGTTTTTAATTCATAACTTTTTTATAAATATAACATAAAAAATATTGGATCATCAATATCTTTTATATGATATAAAATATCAATCTCTTTATTCGTTACAAGCATGAAAATACTGACATAAATTGGTCATAGACATGAATTTTTTTAATAAAATTTCTATTTATATAATATTTTAAATATTTTCAACATTAATATTGGCATAATCTATAAGAATATTTTTTTATATTACATACCCTCATTCTTATTTTTTTCATAACACCCTCCTCTCTACATAAATGTGTTGAATTATTTCTGATATATATTCTCCAATTATTTCTATTTCGTTTTATACATTATATTCCAAAAATATTTACCTATATTGGTATGAACTTAATTTTAAATTATAATAAAAATATATAGAACATATTGAAATGGATTTTTGTAGATAATTTACAAAAATAAAAATTCATTAATGGTTCAAAACACCCATTTACAAACGTATCTTCAAAATATTCAACACATGTTTTTTATATCATAATCCATATTGGGTTCACCATAATACACTTTCTACTTGATTAAATGATTTTTGAGATTGAAATTACATTTAAAAAATTCTTATAGATTCATTAAAAAATTTATAAAACCTTTGTAGTTAAATGAAATTGAAAAAACTAAATATATAATCTTAAATATTTTTTTCAGTATTTGATTATATATATATATATATTATAGTATAATAAAATTCCACTAATGAGTTGTTATAATTAATGCTTAAAATGATCTTTTATGGTGTTTCATGTAATATGTGCACATAAAATTCTGAATTAAACTATAGATGGATAAACTTTTTATAACATCACCTAACATGTATATCATACTAAAATTAGATAAATAAATTACTTTTCATTTAATTTAATTCATGATTTTTTTATTTCTTTTTTGATGTATCATTAGGTCCCATTTGATGTTGTAATATATTCTTCGATATATTTTATATGAAATTTTCTATATAAACTCACAACATAAATAAAATAAATTCTACAACTAATAATAAATAAAAAATTATAGTCTATATATTAAGTTATTTTTTATCAATACACATTTCTCTATAATCCTATAGTAATTTAGTCCGAACCGATATGGGGTTTCAAACTTTTTCAAATACTTCCAATCTAAAATTTTAAAATAAATGATTTTTAGGTTTTTAGGTGATTAGAATATTTAATATATTTTTTTATAAGCATATAGGGGAAACAACTAAAATTTATCTAGTCAATGACATCTCAAATTATTTCATCATTTGAAAGGTAAATTACTCACATGATTTTTTATCATTCCTAGAAATTGTTTTGTATTCATCCCACATGATCACATATATAATAATAATATTTTCCTTTCATATAAATTCTTATCACCATGGAACTTTTTTAGAGTCTTGAACTTCATGAAATTTTTACGCTTCCAATATCATGAAAATATGGAATTTTATAAAATATATTGTTTTTAAATATTTCAAACACAGTTTCCAACAATTAAAATTATAAACCCTTTCACTTTTTTATACATTATTTGTCCAAATGTTCCCAAATTAATTAATTAATTAATTAAACATAAATTTTAAAAATGATTTAATTCTTGTATGTAAAAAATATAAAAAATAATGAATTTTAAATACACATCTACATAGAATAAATACACTTAATTTGAATGTACGATTTAAAAATAATATATTTTATTCGTGATTCATCAAATTTATATTTAGTTAATCATTAAAAATCTATGATTTATTATATTTACTTTTGGAACTGTTTAACTATAGTTCTCTTTGATGTTTTCATAGTTAATATAAATTATAATCCATGAATACATTTAATTACTTAGATTAAGACCACATATATAATGATATATATTATTATATTTTTTATCATGATTTAATTAAGAATTAACTATTTATAATATTGGTTTTTGTATTTTAAATCCATGATCCTATTCAATTTTCGATGATGTTACATTTTTTTGAGTAAAATCAATATCTATGATAGAGACAATAGTGCTTCATATAATTCTCTTGAATTTTTTTACATAACAAATTTCTCCTATTGTGAATTAAAAATTGAATAAATTTAGTCATCAATGAATTTACAAAATTTATCATTTTTTGTTTTATCTTTAGTTATCTACTCAAAAATCACAAAATTCGTAACTTTTATTCTTTTTATTCCATTAAAAAGAAGGACTAGTGGATTAATATACAATGAAATTTAAATATTTATTAAATATAATGAGGTTTGTTTCAAATAAAAATTAATGTCATAAATTATCATACCAATTATCCACCCATACAATAAAATAAACTCCTCCTTGTAGACAAATCATTTTTGTAGAGTATATTTATGGATATATTTATTCATTTCCAATATTTTCTAAAATATAATTATTACTACATGTTATTGAATTTACAACCATTATCTAATAAAAAATTCAGTAAATAATATAATATTTAATTTTTTATTTTATATTAAAAATCATTATATCATTTTTAAAAACTGTTATTTTGTTAAAAAATCCATTATATAAGTCATACACATAAAACATAAATAATTAGTGCAGAAATTCCACTCTAACTTTTTTTCTCACAAGCATAAAGCGACATATAAATTAAAATAACAATGCTTATGTGGAATTATTGAGTTAATCTCGACATTATTGTTTCATTGAACTGAAATAATCTATTTATAAAAAATATATGTTGATCGCCTTATAGGAAGATTGGTTGGATGGGGGTTGGGGTATGCGGCGTCGGTCACGAGGTGATGTCCCCATGACATTTATATTGCTGCGTGCATGTAATAATATACAGATACATTTAAATTTCTCTTGACGATGGTTATTCTAACTGTATTGTGGAATATTCAAACAAAATCAATATAGACCAATCTTCCAATATTTTTTTCCTAAGTATCCATTTCATCATATAAATTAATAATTTTTATCCTCCTTTACCAAATAATATGAAATAATGTCACCCCATATTTTGAATAGTTTTCTTATTTTTTAACCTCAATTAATGATAATATCAGATTTTTATATTCTAATTAAATAACAATTTTTATTTCAAATGTCTAATTTTTTCATTTAAAAAAATTAAAAACACTCAATAAAATATATCAAAAGAAAAATATGAAGGGAAAATAATTTTTAGTAAAATTAGTTTTCCAATTTTTAGAGCACAAAATATACTGATAATGAATAATCTATCTTTTCTAAATGTTAAAAGCATTATATCATATTTATCATTTAAATTTTTTTAATATGGGACTTATGTTATATTTTTCTACTATATAACATCCATAAATAGTTATTTTTTAATGATTAGAAAGAAATAGTATCTAAAATTACCATTTTATTATTATTAAGATTATTATTAAATTATTTCAATAAAACAATATTATTAATATTATTTTGAATAATATTAAAGAAATAATCAAATATTCTACATATTGAATTATTTTAACCCTATTATCCTCAAAAATATCAAATTAGTATTTAAAATAATCCTTCTCATCACTCATTGTGTTAAATTATTTTTTATTCCTTACAATTTTATACCCCCTGATGAATCACTATACATTTCTTAAAAATCCATACAATATATATATATACATATATATTTCTTACATCAATATATTCCCCAAATAATTATATTTATAAAATATACAATTTATAACTGAATAATAAAAGTGTTGAACATAATCATATAGTTCAACTTTCATTAATTAAGAGTATTTGTTTTATTATTTCATTATAATGTTATATTGATATTAATTTTTCAATGAATATTACATTATGATTATCCTTAAATTATTTATTACTAAATAAAACATTTTTAATCTAATTATATGTAAAAATTTTAGGAAAAATGATATATATTTATAAATTGCGAAAAGATTCTTATATGGAATTTTTAAATTCCACTAAATTCAATGTATTTATAAGAATGTGTAACCATTATTTATGATTTCAACTAGTTTTTACTTTTATTATGTTTGTTTTAGTCTTTAAAAAAACTTATCCCATGATTTAATGACCCATAAACTATTCAATTGTATTTTAAAAATGAATTTAAAATCACCTCGTAATTATATATAAGTTATGAGTCTTTTTATTAACTAAGTGATATTAATTATGATTGATAACCGTGTAGTGTATTTAATAATAAAATAAATTATTCATTTTAGTTTTAATTAATATTTTTTAAATAATAGTCCTAGTATATATTTTTTCTACTTTCAAAGGATTATCATTATTTGAACATATTTTCTTATATATATATATATATCGTTATGAATGTTTTTTATCTTATAAAAACACCCCATTATATCTATTCCCAAACCATATGTATTTAAAGGTTATTCCATCCTTATTCATCACAATTATTATCATCATTTCATGATAAATTATAGATATGATTTTATTTATCTCTATAATCTTTCTAAAAGATTTATATAGATTTACTTTCATCTACATCACATAAATTATTAAAAAATCCATCATTATTCATATATAAAATTTATTATATATATTTTTATCACTGTAATATTTTATTTATATATTTAGAAACACTAATCGTTTATATGATTATGAAATCAATTTCTGTTATTTTTGAATGATTATTTGGATCATCTATCCTTAAATTCTTCTAATTCAATCATGAAGTTGTGTAGTTTATCTATATTTATAATATCACTATATCATAGATATTTATAATAATAAAATCATTTTATTCCCAAATGATTTTAATAATAATTATAATATATATTTCCTTGATTATTACAAAAATTCATATTCAGTCATTAAAAAATTTGTTTGAATTCAAATAAATATCTATTAACATACTATCAAATTGATATTTAAATAATTTATTGGCATACTATTTCACCTTTTTAGAACATTATTAAATAATATTTTATTTATATAATATAATTTTTTCAATTCACATTTCTCATGGACATTGTTAATTCTATCCTAGAGGGAGATGATGAAAGTGAAATGATTTGACATATACTAGTTTATATTTACGATTGATCAATTTATGTATTTTTAGAACATCATCTAAGTATAATAAATCATACAAATTTTATATCATTCTTATTAAATCTTTGAAAATGTGGTATTCCTAATGTATTTGTATATCAACACATATAAATGGTGCATTGGGGGGGTGAATTAATGTGGCCAACTATTTAAAATAGAAAACTACAAACCTTTAACTCAACAATAGTTAATGTGTGTATAATATAGTACTATATCTATAAAATAATTATAATTAATGTAATAATTGTAACATCTTGACTTTTAAGAATTTAACACTTTGTTAGATAGTGGACATGATACACCACATTGATCTTAAATGAACAACTAAATATCAATATTTAAATATTATAATAGAAACCATGTAGTTAGAATGGTAGTAATGAAAAATATTAATTAAATTATTAAAATATGGTTTACACATGTTTCTTTAATTATTTTTTGGCTAAAAAATTATTTATAAAATGATATAAAAATCAAATGAATATAAAGGATGTGTTTTTATTAAGCATTTTTAAATGAAAATAACTGTGTTTATAATATAATAAATCAATATGGTTGGATTATATTAATAAAATATATATATAATATATTCAATTTATAATTTATAAATATGTTTATGTGTTTTCTAGAAATTAAATAAGAATAAAATCTATTTTATGAATAAAAAAATTAATTTTCAAATGGAATTTTTCTGAGATTTTAATAGAGAATCCTATTTAAATACAGTTTTTTCACTTTTATATATTATATATTATAAAATAAACTTCTTATTTTGAATTGTGACATAAAATTGTACTTTGGATTATATGTTTTTTATTTTTCAGATAAAATCCATATTTTAATAAATTGTGAAAATAATGCATTTTAATTCAAAACAGACTTTTCATATAATTTATTTATATTTTTATATTATTCTTTTAATTGGTTTTAAAGTATAATTAATTTTTTTTAATAATTTACTCCAGTTAAGGTATGTGAAATCAATTTCATAATGAAAATAGATATAAAATCATTTCAAAATTTTAACATTTCACTTTAAAAACCCACATTATTATTTTTGAATGTAGAGTCACATTTAAATCTAATTACCTAGTATTATGAATTTAATTCCGAAAAATAGATTAAAATTTTTTATTAATAATTTCTTAGTAAGGTATTATGGTCATTTTCATATTTATGTATAAAAAATTTACCATGTTAAAAAATATTTACCATAGTAAAAGTGAAATGTTTGCACAGGTTTAAAAGTAAAAGGTAAAAGAATATCATATCAAAAAATAGAACATTTTAATGGTGTTTGGGGTGTGGATCACACCTAAAAATCTTTTAAAATATTAAATACAATCCACTATTTTAATATTTAATTCCACCAATATGTGATTTGCTTTTAATATAAAATAATTACTAATTAATAACTTGAATCCGCCTCTCCTCAAGTATATATACCACCTCTCAACATCCCATTTTGATCCAAAATTCCAAATAGATTCTTAAAAATCAGAGATAAAATAATATCCTGACTCTCCCCACGTCTAAGTGGTTTTGAGTAAAATTAATATCTATCATAGAGACAATAGTGCTTCATATAATTCTCTTGAATTTTTTTACATAACAAATTTCTCCTATTGTGATTTAAAAATTGAATAAATTTAGTCATCAATGAATTTACAAAATTTATCATTTTTTGTTTTATCTTTTGTTATCTACTCAAAAATCACAAAATTCGTAACTTTTATTCTTTTTATTCCATTAACAAGAAGGACTAGTGGATTAATATACAATGAAATTTAAATATTTATTAAATATAATGAGGTTTGTTTCAAATAAAAAATTAATGTCATAAATTATCATACCAATTATCCACCCATATAATAAGATAAACTCCTCCTTGTAGACAAATCATTTTTGTAGAGTATATTTATGGATATATTTATTCATTTCCAATATTTTCTAAAATATAATTATTACTACATGTTATTGAATTTACAACCATTATCTAATAAAAAATTTAGTAAATAATATAATATTTAATTTTTTAATTTATATTAAAAATCAATATATCATTTTTAAAAACTGGTATTATGTTAAAAAATCCATTATATAAGTTATACACATAAAACATAAATAATTAGTGTAGAAATTACACTCTAACTTTTTTTCTCACAAGCATAAAGCGACATATAAATCAAAATAACAATGCTTATGTGGAATTATTGAGTTAATCTCGACATTATAGTTTCATTGAACTGAAATAATCTATTTATAAAAAATATATGTTGATCCACTTATATGCATATTGGTTGGATGGGGGTTGGGGTATGCGGCGTCGGTCAGGAGGTGATGTCCCCTTGACATTTATATTGCTGCGTGCATGTAATAATATACAGATACTTTTAAATTTCTCTTGATGATGGTTATTCTAACTGTATTGTGGAATATTCAAACAAAATCAAAATAGACCAATCTTCCTATATTTTTTTTCCTAAGTATCCATTTCATCATATAAATTAATAATTTTTATCCTCCTTTACCAAATAATATGAAATAACGTCACCCCATATTTTGAATAGTTTTCTTATTTTTTAACCTTAATTAATGATAATATCAGATTTTTATATTCTAATTAAATAACAATTTTTATTTCAAATGTCTAATTTTTTCATTTAAAAAAATTAAAAACACTCAATAAAATATATCAAAAGAAAAATATGAAGGGAAAATAATTTTTAGTAAAATTAGTTTTCCAATTTTTAGAGCACAAAATATTCTGATAATGAATAATCTATCTTTTCTAAATGTTAAAAGCATTATATCATATTTATCATTTAAATTTTTTTAATATGGGACTTATGTGATATTTTTCTACTATATAATATCCATAAATAGTAATTTTTTAATGATTAGAAAGAAATAGTATCTAAAATTACCATTTTATTATTATTAAGATTATTATTAAATGTTTTCAATAAAACAATATTATTAATATTATTTTGAATAATATTAAAGAAATAATCACATATTCTACATATTGAATTATTTTAACCCTATTATCCTCAAAAATATCAAATTAGTATTTAAAATAATCCTTCTCATCACTCATTGTGTAAGATTATTTTTTATTCCTTACAGTTTTATACCCCCTAATGCATCACTATACATTTCTTAAAAATCCATACAATATATATATATACATATATATTTCTTACATCAATATATTCCCCAAATAATTATCTTTATAAAATATACAATTTATAACTGAATAATAAAAGTGTTGAACATAATCATATAGTTCATCTTTCATTAATTAAGAGTATTTGTTTTATTATTTCATTATAATGTTATATTGATATTAATTTTTCAATGAATATTACATTATGATTATCCTTAAATTATTTATTACTAAATAAAACATTTTTAATCTAATTATATGTAAAATTTTTAGGAAAAATTATATATATTTATAAATTGCGAAAAGATTCTTATATGGAATTTTTAAATTCCACTAAATTCAATGTATTAATAAGAATGTGTAACCGTTATTTATGATTTCTACTAGTTTTTATTTTTATTATGTTTGTTTTAGTCTTTAAAAAATCTTATCCCATGATTTAATGACCCATAAACTATTCAATTGAATATTAAAAATGAATTTAAAATCACCTCGTAATTATATATAAGTTATGAGTCTTTTTATTAACTAAGTTATATTAATTATGATTGATAACCGTGTAGTGTATTTAATAATAAAATAAATTATTCATTTTAGTTTTAATTAATATTTTTTAAATAATAGTCCTAGTATATATTTTTTCTACTTTCAAAGGATTATCATTATTTGAACATATTTTATTATATATATATTTATATATCGTTATGAATGTTTTTTATCTTATAAAAACACCCCATTATATCTATTCCCAAACCATATGGATTTAATGTTTATTCCATCCTTATTCATCACAATTATTATCATCATTTCATGATAAATTATAGATATGATTTTATTTATCTATATAATATTTCTAAAAGATATATATAGATTTACTTTCGTCTAAATCACATAAATTATTAAAATATCCATCATTATTCATATATAAAATTTATTATATATATTTTTATCACTGTAATATTTTATTTATATATTTAGAAACACTAATCATTTATATGATTATGAAATCAATTTCTGTTATTTTTGAATGATTATTTGGATCATCTATCCTTAAATTATTCTAATTCAATCATGAAGTTGTGTAGTTTATCTATATTTATAATATCACTATATCATAAATATTTATAATAATAAAATCATTTTATTCCCAAATTATTTTAATAATAATTATAATATATATTTCCTTGATTATTACAAAAATTCATATTCAGTCATTAAAAAATTTGTTTGAATTCAAATAATTATCTACTAACATACAATCAAATTGATATTTAAATAATTTATTGGCATACTATTTCACCTTTTTAGAACATTCTTAAATAATATATTATTTATATAATATAATTTTTTATATTCACATTTCTCATGGACATTGTTAATTCTATCCTAGAGGGAGATGATGAATGTGAAATGATTTGACATATACTAGTTTATATTTACGATTGATCAATTTATGTATTTTTTGCACATCATCTATGTTTAATAAATCATACAAATTTTATATCATTCTTATTAAATCTTTGAAAATGTGGTATTCCTAATGTATTTGTATATCAACACATATAAATGGTGCATTGGGGGGGGGTGAATTAATGTGGCCAACTATTTAAAATAGAAAACTACAAACTTTTAACTCAACAATTGTTAATGTGTGAATAATATAGTCCTATATCTATAAAATAATTATAATTAATGTAATAATTGTAACATCTTGACTTTTAAGAATTTAACACTTTGTTAGATATTGGACATGATACACCACATTGATCTTAAATGAACAACTAAATATCAATATTTTAATATTATAATAGAAACCATGTAGTTAGAATGGTAGTAATGAAAAATATTAATTAAAATTTTAAAATATTGTTTACACATGTTTCTTTAATTATTTTTTGGCTAAAAAATTATTTATAAAATGATATAAAAATCAAATGAATATAAAGGATGTGTTTTTATATAGCATTTTTAAATGAAAATAACTGTGAATATAATAAAATAAATCAATATGGTTGGATTATATTAATAAAATATATATATAATATATTAAATTTATAATTTATAAATATGTTTATGTGTTTTCTAGAAATTAAATAAGAATAAATTCTATTTTATGAATAAAAAAATTAATTTTCAAAAGGCATTTTTCTGAGATTTTAATAGAGAATCTTATTTAAATATAGTTTTTTCACTTTTTTATATTATATATTAAAAAATAAACTTCTTATTTTGAATTGTGACATAAAATTGTACTTTGGATTATATGTTTTTTATTTTTTGGATAAAATCCATATTTTAATAAATTGTGAAAATAATGCATTTTAATTCAAAACAGACTTTTCATATAATTTATTTATATTTTTATATTATTCTTTTAATTGGTTTTAAAGTATAATTAATATTTTTTTAATAATTTACTCCAATATAGGTATGTGGAATCAATTTCATAATGAAAATAGATATAAATTCATTTCAAAATTTTAACATTTCACTTTAAAAACCCACATTATTATTTTTGAATGCAGAATCACATTTAAATCTAATTACCTAGTATTATGAATTTAATTCTGAAAAATAGATTAATTTTTTTTATTAATAATTTCTTAGTAAGGTATTATGGTCATTTTCATATTTATGTATAAAAAATTTACCACGGTAAAAAAATATTTACCATAGTAAAAGTGAAATGTTTGCACAGGTTAAAAAGTAAAAGTTAAAAGAATAACATATCAAAAAAATTAAACATATTAATGGTGTTTGGGGTGTGGATCACACCTAAAAATCGTTTAAAACAGTAAATAAAATCCACTATTTTAATATTTAATTACACCTATATGTGATTTTCTTTTAATATAAAATAATTACTAATTAATCACTTGAATCTGCCTCTCCTCAAGTATATATACCACCTCTCAACAACCCATTTTTGATCCAAAATTCCTAATAGATCCTTAAAAATCAGAGATAATATAATATCCTCACTCTCCCCACGTCTAAGTGGTTTTGGACTCAGCAAAAGTCCAAAAATAAGGTCCTCAAGTGCCTCTCAAGAAGGTGTTTTTCAAGAGATAATTTTCTCAAAGTACCTCTCTTAATTTCTTTTCCTTTTCTAATTTATCCTCTCATAACTCTTATATCAATTCATGATAACTAAAAAATCATGTATATATTGTATTTTCATGTTTATAATGAAATATATCATATCCCTTTCACCTCTAATTGCTTATTAATCAATGAAAAAAATTATTATCAATGTTATGTCTGTTATTCGCCTCCGAAAATAATGTTTTTGTTATATTTTCATTTACCAACATAATAGATAGTATTAAAACAATTTTTCATGTAAAATAATATTTTAATATTTATATTATATCATATTGGACATTTTATCAATTTTAAATTAATCATTTCTTCATTCAATATATATAGTGGTTGTACGATAACATCGTTTGGGGATGTGTGGACTACCGTCTCCTAAAAACAAGGTGATTCATTCACACATCAAATGGAATGTATTAATTATTTATTTAGTAAAAATATATGATATAACTGAAAAATTAATGATACTTATAAGATAATATATATGTATACATATTTACATACATTTCATTTAATTGTGTTCCTTCAATAAGATTGTTAAACCGAAAATAGCATTAATGTGTTTGTACGACCTACCATATCCATGAATGTGGTTTTTTGTTTTTACAAAAATATTATTATAAATAATAATATAATGAATGGATTAGATATTTATATCCTTATTTATAATATATATATAATGGAATTATGACCACATGTAATATAAACATTATACCATGTTTATTTTCGACTCAAGTACGTAATATTGACAAAACATCCAACATGAGCTTAAATAATTATATAACTTTTATAACTTTTTTAGAAGTGATAAAAAATAAAATAAAAAATAAAATTTTATAAATAAATATCAATTAACCTAATTTTATTATTCATGAAGATAAAGAACGTATGAGACAAGTTAGACATGCAGGAAGGGAATTTCTGAACTCAATTTCCACTCATTGGGTTTTACACATACATTGTTGTCTATATTATGAAGAGATTATGTGTGGAATAAATAAATATTTATTTATGTATTAATTTAAATATTTTAATGTGTGTATATAATCTTTCAACACATTATCACCCATATTATAAATTATTATGTCAATTATATGAACATGGTAAGGGAAGTTCTTAACCCAATTTCCATTCATGGGATAAAATTATAATTCTTGATTATGTCATTCTACGGCAATGTAAGAAATGAATTTTTGATATATTATAATTTATTTATACTTTATTTATGTGTATTTATTTTTATTACACATAATTGATCTATTTTATTAACAAAATGATCCTTCTATGGGATTTCAACTCAATTTACATTCCATTGAGACTTATTTGTTGTTATGCACCAATTAAATTTTATATGGTGTTTATACTACCCTTTGAAATATTATATCATTAAAATCATTATTATCATGATATTATTTAAGGTTATTATTTAATTATTTGAATTTATTTTTTATCAAGATATAAGGGACTCTTTAACTATAACATAATTTTAAATGTTTTAAAATTTATTATTCTGAATCATTCTAATTTATGTCCATATTATGAAAAAATTTAAGTATTTATTTATATAGATATTAATATTTTAATGTGTCAATTTTTAAAAAAAAATTAATTTGGTATGGGACACTGTCATTAAAAATATTCTTTAAATATTTAAATTGTTTTTAAGATAACTTATTCATTATTTTATTAACATGGTATGTTTATTTAAAGAGACATGTAATGAACGGAATTTATCAATTTTATTTTGAATTAATGGTTTTATGTTTACTTTAAATGATTAAAATTTTATTTTCAAATTAATTGTTTTCATTTATGAGTTGATGGTTTTGAAAAAATGAAATGTGATTTCCCTGTGGAAATGTTATTTTTTATTTTATTCTTTTTTTATGTGTTATGATTATTTTATGGTTCTTGGGAATTGATTATGAATATGGTAGGTTCCATGATAAACTATGGGTGGTTGAGCTCATTATAGATCTCCAATGAATTTGGAAATGATATATAGTGAAACAAAATAGTATATCCTAAGAGATTTTGGGAATATATTGTTATGGGTATTCCAAACGTATCCAAAAAGGTTACCTTTTATGTACTATTGAAAGCAACAATGTATATATGATATGGATGACACAAGTTATGTTTATTATTTATAATTTCTGTGAATTTTTTTATGAATCTTATTATTTCATGTGGTATTTAAATGATTTTAAGATTTATGGGTGAAAAGAATGTTTTTTAAAATGATTTCATGATTTTTAAATATACATGGATTAATAGTTTCTTTCATTATTTTATATCCCTTACTATGTTTTTTGTTCACATTAAGTTTTTTTGAATGTTTTCTATTGGGTATAGGGATTATAAATATAAATGAAAAAGTAAAGAATATTTTAATTAATAAGAGAAATCATGTTTTATATTAAATTCATTTAAATTATGATAAAATGTATAATGAGTATAATTGTCTAATTTGTAATATTTGAGTCACTATGTAGTCCGTATGGCCTAATTATTCAAAAAATATAAACCTAAAAAGATATTTAATGTCAATTCTTTACATAAATAAAGATAAAGGTATATATATGACTGAGTCCATATAGTTGGTATTAGTGGAAATTTTTTGAAAAATTTAGGGGTTATGAGTTTTGATTAATCATTTCCTAAGTTTCTTTGCCTATTTTCTGTTAAATCCTTATTCTATAAATTTTTTAGATTGGGGAAATTTAGTTACAAATTTAATGATGAGGATTTTATAAAATATTCTTATATCTTCTTAATAACATTCATGAAATAATTACTGAAAATTCATGTTTGAATGATTTTGAACTTTTTCTAACATATAACTCTATTGAAAATAGTTGTATAATATATCAAACACCACTTATATTCCTCGATACCATCACTGTAAATGATTTTTTTTAATAATATCCTATTTTTTAAATGTTATCTTACTTTTAAAAATTTTAATCATTTTCAAGGAATATTAAAAAAAAATTTGTCAAAAAATTATGAAGCATATTATGATTTCGAAAAAGCCACTAATGATGGAGACCCTTCTACATCCTATATAAACATTCTTTTAAAATAAATTCTTTTCGCACAAAATTATGGTATATCAAAAGGAACACTTATTTAATATTTCAATTCAATCATAGTTTGAATGTTTTATGAAATTAAAGTCTTATTTAATGTATTGTTATTATATGTCATATGATATTATTTTCTAATAAAATTTATCTGTGAACCCCCAAACAACTAAAGTTACACATGGTTTATTTAGATAAAGAAAGAATGATATTTTTTATGAATCATTAAATAATTGTTTTAATTCGTGGATATTATATAAATTTAATCAAATTTAAGATGAAACAAAGTTGGAATCATGAAATTGTTATGATGTATTTCTTTTGAGAATAATTCTATTAAATCACACTGAGGTGAATTAAAAAAATTTCAAATATATCAGACAACATGAATCAAAATATTGAGGGTTTTATGAATTTGGATGAAAATGAGTGGTATAAGATAACATTATAGGTTAAAAAATTTATGGTTATTTTTGAGAATTATAAAAATGGACAACACACATAATGAGTGACAACCTACCGTGTCCAGAAAATCCGAATGAATCGAACACAAAACCAAAGGGATACAAGGGATCATCTCCTGCCGCTGGCCTTTGTGAAGTCACTAGTTAGTATGAATTTTTATTTTTAGTAAAATAAGTGTAAGGAATAAAAAAGGTTGATTTTGGGAACTTATGTCTTATCAAATGGATATCCATGTTATCAAAAAATGATTTAGGGATCAAGTTATAAATTTTTCATTGGAATATGTTCTCTATTTTGGGTACACTATATAACTAATGTAAATGGAATACTATGGGATATTATTTTAGGAGTGATGGTTGAATTTTATTTTAGAATAATAAATTTTTTATAGTGGCCTTATATAGATTCATGTAATTAATGAAAATAAGTAACCAATCATGGAGATTATGTGATTACGGTAATTACTTATTGGTATGATGATTGATCGATGTTTTGTTGGAGATAAATGTTAAAATTTATCTTGGAAGACTATGTGATCAAATTAATTTTTGTTTTGGGTATAAAACATAGTTTGAATTATTTATGAGAGAAATTAATAATAGTTAATTGTTGAATGGTCTGTGTTGAACATTTGGTATTAATGTTAAATTTTGGAGATCAAAATTATTTTTTCCTCATCAGTGGTTTATCATTTATGTTGAAATGTTTTATATTATACTAAAAATATAGTATTTGGTTAATGTTTCATGATATGAAAAATATGATTTTATGGTAAAATTTTATTAATGGTTGAAACTATACCTTTCATATATTTATGAATACTTTTTTTCTTAGTTAATTAGGTTATTTAATTCTAAAACTATAAGGAATTGGTCATGAAACCATATTTTTTTTCTTAATACCATATTTTACAATTAATCAAATGGACCCTCAGATCTTCACAAATTTATATCTTTTTGATTATTAACTTTTATGTGACCATGTTCTCTATCACTCTAAATAAGAACATGATTGTTATTTCTCTTCTATATACAGGTTTAACTACATGGAACATTGGTATATGATATATCAAGTGACATTTTTTTTACTTCACATATATCACTTCAAGTGGGTGTTTTAATTGAGTTATTTTTAATGATGGATTGCAATAATGATTTATTGCTAATTCATGCAATAGTTATCGAACATGAATTAAAATTGTAGGGATGTAAATTAAATGTCTGGGGAGAATTTAAATTCTATTGTTTTAAGAAAGAAACACCATGTCTGATTTAGTAAGTGATACGCCACATCGAGATTAAACGAACAACTAAATATCAATTTTAAAATGTTACAATTATAACCTAGATGTTTGAATGAAAGGGAATGAATATAATTAACTAAATTATTAGGATAGGGTTTGAAAATGTTTATATAATTATTATTTAGTTCCCAAATTAATTAGAATAATAAATAAAAAACATTTGAATATAAAGGATGTGTTTTGATGAAAAACAATTTAGATGAAAATAATTGTGTTTATAATATAATAAATCACACTTCTTGGATAATATTAATATAAAAATATATAAAATATATTCAGTGAAATTTTTATAATTAAATTTATGTGCTTTCTTTATATTCTATAATAATAGATTCAATTTTACAAATAAAATAAGTATTTCTCAAAAAGGTATTTTTAAAGTATTTTAATGGAAACACTTTTTAAATCACGATTTTTTTTCACGTTTATATATTAAATTTCAAAAAATTAAACATTTTATTTGAAATATAGACCGCAAAATTTACTGTAGTTTTAATTTATGTATTTTTCTCATAAAATTCAAATTTTAATGAATGGTGAAAATATCACAGTTTAATTCAAAACATCATTTTTTCTCAATTTTTTAAAATTTTATATTATTATTATTTTGATTTCAAAGTATAATTAAATAAATATTTGTAATTTAATAAAATTTTGGTAATTGAATTCAATTTCGAAAATAAAAATAGATATAAAAACATTTCAATCTTTTGAACATTTCACTTTAAAAACCCGCTTTTTTGGATTTGTATGAGGAATTACATTAAAATAAAAATTTTCCAATTCCATGAATTGAATTAGGAACAATGTATTCCATATTTATAATAACAAGGTCTGGATTAGGTTTTATGGCCAATTTCATTTTTAGGTATAAAAATGATTCTATGGTAAAAAATATATTTATCATAGAAAAAGTAATAAATTTTCAAGCGTTAAAATTAAATTCCAAAATCATTTCATAACTAAAAAATTAAACATATAAATGTTTGTTAAGGTTTTAATAGACTCTAAACAACATATATGAACATTAATTACAATCAAAATTTACGAAATTGAATTCCACCTCTATCTAGTTTTCTTCTAATATAAACCAATTAATAAAGTATTCACTTAAACCCACCTCTCCTCAAGTATAATTACCACGTCTCCACCACCAATTTTTGAACGACAAATCCCTTTATATCTTTATTACTATACACAAGCATCTCCTCCTTAATCTATAACACCACAAACATTTTCAGGTATGTTTCTCATAAAAACATTTTATTCATTTGATAGCCTACATTTTGTAAGGTGTTGTGTTTCCTTGAAACATCACTTGGTTATTTAAGAGGTAGTCATTACCTAGCCTTTATAATGAAATTTTCCACTTTTGGGTTTTGAAATTTGAAAAACGGACATTCACAGTTGCGATCAGGATGTCATTTAGAGTCTATCATAATTAACTTAATTTTCAATGAATATAAACCTACCCTTATGAAAAGTAACATACCCTTATGGATAGTAACATAACCTTATGAATATTAATATGAAAATTTTGAATGGTATCCAAACCAATGAATTTATAAATAAGTTTAGATACCTTAAAATGAAGATGAATATTTTAAGTGTTTATATTTTCTGATTAAATAATGATTTTATTAAAAAATTAATTTTACATATTTAGAAATTTATTTTTGAAAAAAAGAGTTCAATTTTTAATTCTACGTGTCGAAAAATGGATAGGGTAATTTTTTGGGGTTTTCCTAAAATACGTGAATTTATTATGAATAGAAAAAAACAACAAATTATGGTAAATGAAAAATTGTTGATTTTATGTATCATAGATGATGGAAGAATAATGTAAGGCCACTTGGTTCAAAGTCACATGCTATTATTACTATTTGGGGAAACATCAATCAAGACTATTCAGACTCTTGTGCAAGAATATTAAAATAATAATTAAATTAATGCAAAAATCCTCCCTCCCCTCCCCTATATATGCCACCAAATAACCCCTCTTCCTCCCACACCCCTAAAGCTTCAAGAATTACTAAAACATATTCCAAATAATCATCCCAATACCTCTACCAATGTTCAAGTCCTGCTGGTCTCTCCACAAGGCCAAAATCAAAGGAAATAAAGAGTTTCTAAAAGAGGAGTTCTCAAGTGGGAAACCTCTCTTCCTTTCTTCTTTCTATTTATTTTACAAGATCCATTATTTTGTTCTCTCTTCTAAAATCACCTCATCCATATCACATGAAAATTTAAAAACCATACATGATCTGTATATTCGTTGTGATAATGGAATATTTCATCAGAATCTCTCTTTCCCCCCTCCATTTATACTATAGATGCAAACACCGTCCGAGATGTTTTAATTTATCACACTCAAGGAAGATGAGTTTCCAATTTTCATTTATATCTTCAAGACTGATCATGAAATATTTTTAATGGTGAAACATATCATAATTTCTTTATTATATCTTATTTAAGGTTTTGTAATCTTTACACACTCATAATATGAAATAATAATACAAAACAACATCATTTTGTACAAAACCACCAAGATAAATCCAAGTGTTTATCATTAAATTATCGAATGTGTCATCCTCCTGGTATATAAAAAGAATCATTATAAGATCATTTATATCTCTTTAATGTCACTAATAATAAATATTAACAATTATTTATGTTTATCAGAATTTAAAAAGAACTTTCATTCATGAATACTTGTAAACAACACATGAAATAAAAGGATGAAAATGCTTCAAAAACAGTAACATTGATCCTACTAACCCAGAAAAAAGGGAATTTATGAACCAAATAAGGATATAACATATTAATTAAATGATTATATGGTTCATTATTTTATAATTAATGAATCTAAACTTGATTATTTAGGTCGTTATGAAAAATCAATAATACCATCAAGCATAAGGAAAGGTATATCTTATCTAAATTTCCATTCGTTGTGTTAAACATAAATGTGATTGGTATTTTATTTTACTAGAATATGTGTTAATGATCTTTGACTGTTTTATTCTATATATAAACTTTTATTATGAGGGTTTTTGTTTTTCACAAATATTTATGTCATTGATTTTTCCTCAATCTAATTATATGTTCTTGGTAAGGGATCCTCTCTCTCACTTGTATTTGAAATTTCCTCGTAGGTTTGGTCATTTTATTTTTATTTTCTAATGATGGGGTATGTTTTTCCACCTCCTCTATACTTCCCCTATGATATAAAAATAATGTGATACCCCATTACCTATCACAAATCCATCCCAAGAACAGGTTTTACCATGCCAAAATGTGTGCAAGGGGTTTTCTCATCTCACTTTCATGTCTGTGAGATTTCCATTGTTCACCGACAATTTATTGTATATGGTGTATACATACTTATATTTTTTATATAATATAAGTATTTTTTTAATATTCATTGAAATAAATGATTCCTTTGATGGTTTTAAAGTTCCAGTCATATGATTCGACCGATTACTTTGTGGTAAGGGACTTTTCCCCAATTACAATTTTGCTGTAACATAATTTTTATTGTGAACCTAATAATTATTATTTGGTTTACCTACTACCCATTTTATATCACTTTTCATTTGAAATTATATTTTTATTAAATATTCATATTCTCACATCATGGATATGTTTATTTTCTAGATTGAATACCATTTTAGATACAGAGTTTATTTGGAATGTTGTTTTGACTGTCAAAATAATGATGAATCTATATCCACTACTCTATAAGGTTATTGAAAATGAATATTTCTATTTTATTAAATAAATGTATAAATAATTATTTGGAAATATTGTGGTGGGTGTGTCCTGTAATATATCCTCGATGCATCAAAAGGTCTTATGAGACAATCAGTTGATGAAGAACCTTTCGAGTTTCTTTCAAAAAATCAGACGAGTTTCTTCCCACATTCTTAAACTATTTCGACGGTATAATGGTATCATGTTCTAGATATATTAAATTCAATTAATAAGAAATCTCTTTATTTATTATTTTTTATTTATATCCATTAGTTTTTCACTATGAAAAAATATATGGATATTTGTAAATTATCAATTTATTACTGGAATGTGTATTTCATTTTTTTACCATACCATATTGACTACGAAAAGTTGTTTATCATCCAGTTAACATTGATTCATGATTCCACTATTTCTAACCCTTAATGTGTTTTCAATATCACATATTTAATTTTTTTACCTTAATATGGTTAGGAAGAGGAGATCACTTATTGAGTTTCTGAGGATGCAGATTTTAGTTTTATTATGTAATTTATTTTGTTACCTTTCCCAATGTAATTTGAGTTACATATATTTATATAGTTTCTTCAATACTCTAAACTGATCATTCCGTCATAATTTTAGTCCATTTAACCATTCCAATATAGTTATTATTTTACCGGCCCCGTTCCGGAGGGGTCGGGTTGTTAGAGTTGGTATTAGAGGATGTTTAGTAAGAACCATGGAAACTGGATTAGAAAATGCAGATTAGGGAAAAAATCCCTAATGTAGTATTTTATAAAAAACATGCAAGAATTTACATTAATTATTATAAGGAATATATTATGTGGCTATTTGTAGAAAATAGATCCCTTTCTGGATACAAAAATAAATAGGTGGATCCGGCACAGATGTACATAGGATTGAAAAAATTGACAAGGAGTTTCAAGCCTGACATAGGAAATCCTGGAACACAAAAATGGGCCTTGCGGCATTCTTAGAATAGAATATCCTAGGGGATATGCTTTGGATTATTAAAATTTTCATTACATGACATTATGAGGGATCTTAATGTATATTCTTTTTTGAGAGAAACTGTGTTTATGAGATTAGATATGCATAGAAATTCAGTCTATGTTATGTGAATTTTTGTTTGATATTCCTAACCTGTTTTAGTGTATGACATTATTTAGAAATGGTACCTAATGGAAGAACATATTTGTCAATCAAAAATCATTGGGGATTTATAATTTCTACAAAGAAAAGTTGATTACTCCCTCTCATGACACATAAATGGGATTTAGTTTCTATCCATATCATTATACCAATGACTAACTTTGATATAATTCCTGGTATGAATTGGATTTCAAATTATGATGCGATGATTTATTGCAAGAGTAGTGAAGTTACAAAATTTGAAATGGTGTAGAATTATTTATTTTTTGAGCACAAACCTCGCCATTTGATTCTTGTCTAGATCCAACCCCAGTAGCTTTATGGAAATAAATTACTGGAGAGGAAGAGAACCCATTGTCCTTGGGTGAGGAATGAAATATTCAGATTCGAGATATACATATAGTGCACGAATACATTGGCGTATTCCCATTTGAATTACATGGACATCCTCAAGCTCGGGAAGATGAGTTCCCTATTGATTTAATACTTAGATAAAGACATATATCAATGAATCCCTATAAAATAACCACTGTGGAATTAGTGGAGATAATGAAGCAACTATAGGAATTGAGTAAACCAAAATTTATTCAACCTAATACTTCTCCATGGTGAGACCATATCCTATTTTCCAAATAGAAAAATGGATTTATGAGGCTATCCATTGATTACAGTGAAATCAATTTTATTACAATAAAACATTTGTATCCTTTACAATGAATTGATGAATTATTTGATCAACTTCATGGAGCACAATACATTTCAAATATTGACCTTCGATCTGGATATCATCACCTACATGTGAGGAAGGAAGATATTCTAAAGACAATGTTTAAAACTAGGTATGGGAATTACAATTTTACAGTGATGCATTTTGGACCGAAAAATAAACCATCTATTTTCATGTATTTAATGAATAGAGTTTTCAAAGAATATATTGGAAACATTTTGTGGTATTTATCAAATATATCCTAGTATACTACAAACGCATTGATGACCATGATAATAACTTACATATTATTCATAAAACACATATAAGAAATGAATTATAGGGGAATTTTAGGAAGATAGAATAATTGCTTCAATCAGTTTATTTTATAGGCCATATTTTCTCTATGGATGGAATCCTAGTTGATTCTTTGAACATAATGAAAATCAACGAATGAACCAAGATAACAAACATAACCGAGTTACAATGTTTTATTGTCATAGAAGGTTGCTATCAGAGGTTCGTTCAAAATTTCACCCAAATGGATAACATCCTAACCAAGATAACTAGTAAATGAGATATGTTTGTGTGGACGAAAGAATGTAAAAAATGCTTTGAATAATTGAAAAAAGATTGGTCAATGAACCAATTTTATCCTTTTAATCAATAATTGATGGATTTTTAAGGCACATTGATGCATCATAGAAAGGTTTGTGTTGTGTCCTTATGAAAAATGGTATCATTATTGGTTATGGTTCACGGTATTTGAAAAATCCCAAGAAAAATTATCCAACACATGATCTTGAGTTAGGACCTATAATCACTGCTCTTAAAATATGGAGACATTATCTTTATGGTAAAAATGTGATATATACCCATATCACAAGTGTTTGAAATACATTTTCACACAATAGTAACTCACCATGAGGAAATGAGATGGCTCGAGTTACTAAAATATTATGATTTTTTAACACACTACCACCTAGGAAAGGCAAATAAGGTGGCAGATTCCTTAAGAAAGAATCATTAGGTACTTCTAACTCAAATGAGGATTGAGCGAGATCCTATATTCATGGATATACTAAAGATGGATATAGGAATTATTAAAATATGAGAAACATATTTCATCTTTCAAATCATTTATTAATCATCTTTAATAGATACTATAAAAATCTCTCAATCTCATGATGAGAATCTGAACAAGAAAATTAATGCTGTTAAGGATAGGATATTGGTAGATTTCATGTAGGAGGAAATAGTTTTGAAATTTGTGAAGAGTCTATGCGTTCTATCAGTACCTGAGATAAAATGGGAAATCTTAGGTGATTACCATTAATCAAATTTCTCTATACACCCTGATATCCCAAATATGTATAGAGATTTGAAGGAAAGTTTTTGGTGGGATATTATGAAGTAGGAAATTACTAAATTTGTGTCAAGGTGCCTAGTTTTTCAAAAAGTGAAGGTAGTGAGAAAAAATTCCTAGAGGGGTGATATAACCTCTACTTATTCTTATATGGACTTGGGATGAAATTAAAATGGATTTTTTCACAAGACTACTGAGGAAACCAAGATGGAATGATTTGATATGGGTAATTGTTGATCATCTCACAAAATAAGTACATTTCTTTGCAATAAGAGATGATTTACCACTTTTTCACCTGTAAAGACTTTTTATTAATGATGTTGTAAGGCTTCATTCTGAACCTATATCGATTATGTCTGATTGAGATCCTATGTTTAAATCAAAATGCTGGAAAAATCATTTGAAGTCTTTGAATACTGAGCATCATGTCAGTATTTCTTATCACCCAAAAACTAATAGAAAATATTAAATGACTATTTATACTCTGTATGACATGCTAAGATCATTCTCTCTTGACTTTCAAGTTATGTGGGATCAATACTTTCTTTTGGTTGAATTTCCCTACAATAATAGTTTCCATTGTAGTATTTAATTAGAATCATATAAAGTTATATATGGAAAGAGATTCCCTAGACCAACAAGATGGGATAATGTTGGTGAAAGAATTATCATAGGACCAAAACTTATTGAGGAAACAATGGAAAATGAGAAGATTATCTAAACACATATTAAAACATCTCAACATTTCCAAAAGATATACGCTAATAACCTAATGATGGATTTGGAATTTCGAGAAGGAGATCATGTATTCGTAAAGGTGTCCACATGGAAGGGTATTATACAATTTCATAAAAAGGTAAATTAAGTACCAGGAATATCAGACCTTTTGAAACTATGGATTAAATTAGAGTTGATGCTTACCATTTTGCAATGCCACTAAGTCTATAAAAATATCATGATGTATTCCCCCAAGACATTGTTAATGAAATACATGACAGAACCCACACTTGCACTCACCTATGGAGAGATGGAGTTGAAACCAATTTTGTCTTCCTGTGAAGATCATATCATGATTCCTAACACATGGGAGTGGGTATTGAGGAAGTAGATGACTCATCGGGTAAAGGGTTTTTTTTTTGGAAAAACCATAAAATGGAAGAAGCAACATAGGAACATGAGGATATTATCCATAAAAACCATCCAAATCATTTTATATTGACTTATTCAGGAAACTTTTCAGGGGAGAATTTTCTGAAAGAGGGAGTAATATAACACCCCAAAAATTTTAAGGTATGTTTCTTTTAAATACATTCTATTCATTAGATATAATATATTTTATAAAGCATTGTTTTTTTGAAACAACACCTTTTTAATTAATATATAGTCATAACATAGACTTTAAAAAAAATTCCACTTTTGGGACTGAATTTTTGAAAACGGATATTCACGGTTGTGATCATGATGACATTTACTGTTTGACCGAATTAACTTAATTTTTTTTTGAATAGTAACATTCTGTTATTAATATTAACCTACCCTTAAGAATAGTAACATTCCATTATGATTAGTTATATACCCTTATGAATATTAATACTAATTTTATTAATTTATTTCAAACAAATGAATGTATAAATAAATATAGGCACCATCAAAATTACGATGAATATTTTAAGTGTTTATATTTTTTTTATAAATAATAATTTTAAATAAAAAATAAATTTATCATATTTACAATATTAATTTTTGAATAATGGAGGCCATTTTTGGATTTTGCGCATTGAAAAATGGTTAGGGATAATTGTTATGTTTTTTAAGAAATGCACGATTTTTTGATGAATTATAAAATAAATTAAATTACAATAAATGATAAATATAGAATCGATTGCATCATACATGATGCAAGGATGATGTAAGCCCATGTGGGTCCAAATCACATGCCATTATTACTATTTTGGGTAACATGAATCAAGGCTAGTCATAGTCTTGAGAAAATATATTAAAATAATAATTAAAATAATGTTAAATCCATCATCCCATTTAATATATAAACCACCCGTCACCATATCATCCTCCCACACCCCTCAAGCATCAAGAATTGTTAAATTATTCCAAATAAATTTCTCAATCCCTCTACCCATGTACAAGTCCCAATGTTCTCACCAAAAGTCTAAAATCAAAGGTCTTATAGAGTTTCTCAAAGAGGATTTTTCAAGAGGTGAAACTCTCTTTCTTTTTCAAAAAATTATTTTACAAGATCCATTATTTTGTTCTCTATTCTAAAGTCACCTCATCCAAATTCCATGATAATTTAAATACCATAAATGTAATATATTTTTATTGTGCTAATAGAATTTTTCATTATAATCTTTTTCACCTCCTTTTATACTATAAATGAAAACACCATCTGAGATGTGTTAATTTATCCCACTCAAGGAAGATGTGTTTCCAAATTTCATTACAATCTTCAAGAATGTTCATAAAACCTTTTTAATGGTTAAACCAGGTCATAATATATTTATTTTATCTTATTTATTGTTTTGGAATCTGTACACACTTATTATATGGAATAATAACCAAAAACACATTCGTTTTGCACAAAACCATCAATCTAAATCCAAGATATTATCATTAACTTATCGAATAAGCCATCCTGAGGTTATACAAAAAATCATTATAAGATCATTTATATCTCTTTGATATCAATAGTACTAAATCTTAAAAATTTTGTATGTTTAACCACTTTTCAAACTAACTTTCATTCATGAATAAAAGTAAACAGTTCATGAAATCTAAAGAAAAAAATGCTTCAAAAACTATAAAATTAAACCTCTTAAACCCATCAAAATATGCATTTAATGAACAGAATAAGGTTATAAAATATCAATTATATAATTATGATTTTTTTAATTATTAATTACTGAATCTAAATTTGATTATATAGGTTGTTAAAAACAATCATGAACACCTTCAAGCATAAGGTAAGCGATATTTTAACTCATTTTCCATTCGTTGAGTTAAACATCAATATCATTTGTTTTGTATTTTACTAGAATATATGTGAATGACCCATGTATAATTTAATTTTTATATAAACTTTTACTATGTGGGATTATTTTTTCACATATAATTATGTCATTGATTTGTCTTCAATCCAATGACACATTCTTGATAAGGGATTATATCACTAACATTTATTCAAGTATTCCCCCTATGTTGTGTCATTTTATTTTTAATTACTAATGATGGGGTATGATTTTACACCTCCCCCATACTTCTCATATGATATATTATTAATGGTATACCCCATTATATCTCATTAATCCCTTACAGGAATAGCTGTTACTATACCAAAATGTTTGTAATGGGTTTTCTCATCTCACATTACTTTCCATGATATTTTCATTATTCACTACTTATTTCTGGTATGTGGTGTATGTGTACTACCATTTTTATACTATATCATTGTTACCTTTATATTCATGTTTTTCATTGATTCATTTGATGGTTATTATATTCTGGTCATATGATTCGAGTGATTACATTGGGGTAAGGGACATTGTCTCAACTACCATTTTGTTGTGAATAACTTTTTATTATGATCCTAATATTCCTTATATGGTTTACCTACTGACCATTTGAGATAAATTTTAATTTCAAATTATATTTCTATTAAATATCCATATTCTCATATCATGGATATGTTTATTATCTAAACCGTATACTATTTTACATATGGTGTTTATATGGAATGTTTTTTAACTATGGAAATCGTGATGAATCGGTATCCTCTACTATATATAGATATTGAAAAGGAATATTGATATTGAGTTAAATAATCTTATAAATAATTACATGGACATGCAGTGGTGGGTGGGGCCAACCATAGCCCCTCGATTCATCGATAGGTCTCATGAGATAATCAGTTGGAGACAAACCATCCGAGTCTGTTTCCAAAAATCAGATGGTTTTCTACCCATAGTCTTAAACCATTTATATGGTATAATGGTATCGTGTTCCGAATACATGGAGTCCAATTAATAATAATTCTCTTTATTTTTTATTAGTTATTACTATCCATGAGGTTTTCACTATAAAAAAAATATTGATAAAATGTCATTCGTAATTTATTAATGGCATTTTTTTTCATTTATTTACAATTCCATATTAAATATGACATGTTGTTTATGATTCAGTTTATATTGATTCATGTTTCTTCTATTTGTAACACTTACTGAGCATTCAAGCTATCCCCTTTTGTTTGTTTACCTTCAACAAATAATAAAGACGAGATCATATATTGAGTTTATGTGCATGCAGTTTCTAGTTTTGTTATGTATTGTATTTTGTAACTTTTCCAAATGTAATTTGAGTTACATCTATGTATCTAGTTTTTTCAAGAAATCGAAACTGATCATTCCTTCAGGCATTAATTATTTCTAAACATGCCAATGTAATTAGTAATGCACCGAACATAGTTTAGAGGGGCCTGGGTGTCACAAAATATCCCCACGACCAAGTGGTTTTGGTATTACCAAAATACCTAATCAAATACACTCAATGGTCTCCCATGAAGGGTTTTTTCAAAAGGTAATGTTCTCAAAGTACCTCCCTTAATTTCTTTTATTTTTCTAATTTATCCTCAAATAATGCATCCCTAACTGCATCATAACTCAATAATCATGTATATACTATTGTTTTACGTTTTATAATGGAAAATATCATATCCATTTCATTACTCATTTCCACATAATCAATGAAACAAAATTATTGTCCATGTTATGTCGTTTATTCACCTATGTGAATAATGTTTTCTTTCTTTTTACATTACCACATTAATTGAGGTATTTAAAAAAAAAATTTTGTAAAATAATATTTTAATATTTATATTATAAACACTTTAACATTCTATAATTGATATATAAAACATAATTTAATTCATTTCATATTATGGTTATAAGATAACTTCATTTGGGGACGTATAGACTACCACCTCTTCGAAATGATGTGATTCGTTCACATATCACATAGAATTTATTAAATATTGTTTTATTAAATATAAATGATATAAATGAAATATTAATTCTAATATAATGGTATTATAAATATATACATATTTATATATATTTTATTTCATTTTTATTATTTAAATACGACATGAGAAAGGAAAATTGTGTTCATGCATACGTATGGCCTACCATCTCCATGTATGGTGTTTTTTAATTTCTATTCAACGAATATTATAAATACTTATATAATTAATATATTATAAATATATATATTATGTTTTATATTCTTAAGATAATGGACATATTAACACATGAACTATTGACAACACACCAAGTTCATTTTTGACTCATGTTCCGAATAGCAACAAAACGTTTGACATGAACAAAAATAATTATGTATTTATTATAAAATTGTAATAAGTGTTATAAATGAATAATAAAATTTTAAAATGTTCTTAATAAATTTTAATTTAATCTATTTTTGTTATTAAGGATTATAAATAATGTTCGAGATATGTTAGAGTCGACGTAAGGTATTTTCTGAACTCAATTTCCACTCATTGGCTTTTAAGCACAGTTTATTGATTATATTTGTCCAAGATTATACATGGAGTCACTAATTATTAATTTATTTTATAATTTATGATTCAATTTTTGTGGATATACTTTTTCTACTCATAATCACCCCCATTGATAATTCTTACATCATTAATACAAACTTGGTAACAGAATTTCTTAACCCAATTTAAATTCTTTGGTTTAAACTTCTACTTTTTTATTATTACATACTAGGATTAAGTGAGAAATAAAATTTTTATATATTAACTTTTATTTATAATATTTTTATGTGTTTTTATATTTAATTCAAATAATAAATCTATTTGATTAAAAAATGATATTTGTTGGGGATTTCAGCTAAATTTACATTCTATTGAGGCTTTTTTGTTCTTCTACACCAATTAAATTTTATATTGTTTATATATAACATTTTGACATATTATTTCAAGGATATAATTATTATCATGATAATATAAGTTAATTTTAATGTTATTTTTAAATTATTTTAATTCATGTATTTCTCAAGGGGTAAGGGACTCTATAACTAAATAATTCATTTTCAATGTTTTAATGAATTATTATTCTCAGTAATTTGCATTTATGTACTTGTTTAAAAAATGGGATTATGTATTAGTTTAAATAGACATGAATTTTTTAAAATGTTAATTCCTTTAAAAAATTTAAAAGTGGTATGAGAGAAATTTATTCCAAAATATTATTTTTAAATTCATTAATTGTGTTTTAATTTTTTTTGATATTTTCACTAAAGAGGAATGTTTTTTTCCATACACGTCTTAAAAAATTTAACTATTTTATTCCAATTTAGTGATTTTATTTTTACAATACAATTTTGAACATTTATTTCTAAATAAATAGTTTTCATTTATGAGTTCCCCTATTTTTAAAAATGAAATGTCATTTCGAAGTGGAAACATAATTTTTACTAAATTCTTATTTTTTGTGCTGTGATTATATTATGGTTCTTGGGAATTATTTATCAATAAAATTGGTTTCATAATAAAATGAGGGAGGGTGAGACTATGATGGTCCTACAATGAATTTGGTAATGTGAGGGAGTAAAACAATTGGGCTTATCTTAATATATTTATGGAATAATGTGATGGGTATTCCAATTGTAACAATAAAGGTTACTCCCAATGTAATTGTGAAAGCTAAAATATAAGTATTTTATGAATACCACAAGATAACATTATGATTCGAGATTTCTATGTTGTATGATAATAAATCTTATTATTTCAGGATGTTTTTTATAGATTTTCTGATTTATGGGTGAAATGTGTGATTTTGTGAAAATGTTTTCATGATTTTTAAATATACTTGGATTAAAGATTTCATTCCTAATTTTATATCCATTACATAGATTTTTTTCATTCCATGTTTTGGAAATGTTTTATAAATGTTATAAAGAAGGTAAGATAATAGAAGATGAAATGAAAATTTTATAAATAAGATAAATCATTTTTTATTTTAAAAAATTTATATTATGAAATAATTGATAGTGAGTAGAAGTGTTTACTTTGTAATATTATAGTTGTAATGTTATAGTTTCAAAATAATTAGCTAAAACTATAAACTATAAAATATAATATATGTGAATTTTTGAAATAACTCGAGATAATGTAATATTTATGGATGAGGCCTCATAATACTGATAAAAACATCAATGAACACGGAAACTAAATATTTATGAGTTTCACTCAAACTATGTGAGCTCGGTATCAGCGTATGTTGGTTTTTATAGAAGATGCACATTAGTGATATATTATTCTTAAAAATAACCTATGGAATTGGAATATCTTCGAAACCTAATAATTATCACCACCCGTAGTAAAATACTATAAACCAACTAGCATAGTAAACTCCTACAAGTTTATTTCTAATAACCAACATTTAACAATCATTGAAAAAAATAGATATCAATTTTTTAATTTTTTTAATGAATGTAAAATTAAAAAATTATTTAAAAACTATTCTCTTCTACCTAGACCTCAAAAAAATATCTTTTCATCACCGTATATTCTTATTCATTTTCATAAATATTGAAATTGAGATTATTTAAAATTATCATTTTATAAATTTAAAATTTTTTGTCTTCTCATTAATAGTTTGAAAATGTAATGATACTAAATATATCGAACATTATTTTATATGAAAATATATATTTCTTTCTCAATTAATTACATGTCAAATTTTTTAATATCCTAATTATTTTGTATACGAATTTGTATAAATAAAATATATAAATAACCACGTCAATTATTAATGAATCCTTTGTATTAATAATCCATTTTCTTCTAAAAAAATATCTACAAGACCAATTTAGTGGGGATATTATAAGATATTGAAACATATCATATTATTGAGATCATTTATAATCTCATTTAAGTATATAATAATATATCTATGATATATAATTCATTATCATCATCCCATCTAGTCAAATATATCTTTAACAATCCATAACAGTATTATCTTTCACTATTCACAAATCACATATGATTTCATTACATCATGGATTCCAAAAATCCTAAAAATTCATTACACTTTATAAATAATCACCCATAATAATAATATTGTTGTTCATGTATATAATTCATGGTGTAAATACATTTATCACATACCATACCAGTCTAGGATTGAATCAATTTTAATCCAAAACCATAGTGATATATATTAATTAAAGAACCTAATATCATCACAAATTTACTATTAATTAAACAAATAATTCATCCATTTGGAATTACCACACAATAACAAGGATCTTACTTATCCTTTTGAAAACTTAGTTTAATCATATACATATGCAGATTTTACAAGAGTATCATTTACTTTTATATAATCATTTTTTAAATTATATTATTCTTATGAGTTCTTTCAATAGTTTTTCTAATATTTGAATAAATTAATAATCTTATGTTTCAATTGAATAAAATTTTGAATACATAAAGTTATTATTACATACTGTAATGTAAATAGAGAGTTACTCTGATAAAGTATTCTAAATTTCCTATTATTATTCTTTGAGTTATTACAAATTATTTCTCCATTTTTCATCACTATTTGATTAAATTTCACATGAAATATACTTATCTCGAGAGATATTAGATCCAATAAAAAATTCTTGATCTAAATCAAAAAAATCATCAATTAAATTAGAATATAATTAAAATATATCATTATATAACTCAAATTACTTTATTATATCTTTAAATCATCTTCAACCATAACAAAATGGCACAAAATACCTTCTAGTGTATATGATATCCATCCATTGTAAATTTGTTATTTCCAAAAACTTTTAAGGGAAAGTGAGAACCCACACACATTACCTATTTCGCCACCAAAAGATATAATGGAATCTTTGAAGAACAGTTTGAGTTGTTTGGAATCAACCTCCCAAAACAAAATATAAGGGATAGATTTTACCTGGGAATCTAGACAGTCTTATAAGATTCCTTCATAATGATTTTCCATGTTTTCCCAATCTTGTCTGCATTCCTCCTTGATAATCTTCCTCGTCTTGAGTCCTCTAAAAAAGAATCTAGTATGCTTATCAATCCACTCGCCTTGCTCTGTAGATGTAGACACATGTGTATATGATATATTTTTTGTATTATAATGACAATTAACTACATGAAATAAATAAAATCCTTCTAAATAATTAACATATAGGGATTCAAAAATAGTTCATTGATCTTTTAACAATAAATACATAAAATGTACTATATATATTTGAACTAATTTCTTTTAAATATCTTCATTCATGTATAATATATATATAATGAAACAATATTCATTCTTGGTAACAGAATGATTTATTTTCCCTAGAACATAGATTTCAGAATCTTTTCTTGCATTAATATGTATTTCTTCATTGGTAATGGTATATAATATATTTTATTCTCAATATTCCATGAAAATCATCTCATATCCTCCAGATATATCAAAATATGTTTCTAAATTTCTTCCTATAGATACCAAATTTAGTTTATAACATTCATTGAAAAGATAAAAATATGAAACAACTAATGAAATTTTTATATGAATATTATATTTAATTTCAAATATTTATAATAATCAAAGGATTTTGTTGAGGATGTGTTCAGAAGTGTTTTAAATTCTATTGAGTTTGGAAATAAGTAGATTATTTGATTTGATAGTGTTTGGAAAATATTATGTGATTTATGATAAGTTATATGAATGACTGGAATTTCAATAATGGATCATGAAATATATTTTTTTATTTGAAATTATATATGAATTTTTTTTAGAGATGAAAACATTGATAATTATTTGAGTGTCTAACACCTTGATATGATCTCACATGAATCTTAATGAATCCATAATATTTTTATGATAGTTTCAATGGAAATTAGAAAAGTGTATAAATTCGTAGATTATTGAAAATGTGATCTCTGAAAACATCATGAATTTTATTGAAAGACACATAAAAAAATAGTATGGGTTTGATCAAATCTGTAAGACTCAACATATATAATAAAACAAGTTATTGAATGCTTCATAAGTTAATTTTTTGACTCCATAAGATACCTTTAGCGACTAAATATGGCACTTATAGCTTCATAATATTTAATATGATTTTACAAGATTCTAATAAATTATATATGATATTTTTTAACATTTTAAAATACATATATACATCATATTATATATAGGGACATAATAAAATCCATGGAATACTATAATATTTATGACATAGATAAAAATGATGAATCTATGTAGCTCCCCAAACCGAGAATTCCCGAAGACAGTGGAAACTACCATAACAATGACATGATTACAAGGAATCAAATACCGAAGGACTAATCTGTTTAGTGTTATTGGTAATCCATAAATATATAAATGTATTTTATGAAAAATCAATTTACTAATCAATTTTTTTTCAAGGATAACATGATTACATCTTCTACATCCTTGTATATCTTTCATAGTAGACACCCTAGAATCCTAGGGAATGAAACAAAATAAAAGTGGGCCCAAATTCTTTTTCTGGTTTATGTATAGTTGAAAAATTTATTATTCAATAAGAATAGTCAATATGGAAAGAGAATAACATAAGAAACATTCCATGTAATCAATAATCTGATAAGAGAGTTTGTAAATAATATGGAAATGTATATAATGGAAAAACATTACATTTAAACAACTCGATAAAGAATAATCAATATTGAATGGAATATAAATAAATAGTGAGCCATCTAATCAATGAAATGAGAATGAAACGTATCCATATATAATATTAAAGAAAAAAAATTATGGATAATAATAACTGAATATAGACAAAGGAAATTCTTAATTATCAAAAGTTATATTTTTAATGATCATAATACCTTTACCATCAAGACCTTTCAAAAGATGGTTTTTCATACAACTTTCAAGACATTTTATAAGATATTTTAAATATATATATAAAAATCCATATATTCTTCTTTTAAATAAAATCAATCCATTTGTTGAAAAGTGATTTTATCTAATGATACTATCCATGAATTGAGTAGATTACTTAAAATTGTCCCCATCCCGTGTCTTTCATTTCCAAAGAATTCCACATATATCGAAAAATTGATTTAACAAATAATCATTTTTCCTTATTTTGTGATGTATTTAGATATATCAATATTTACTCTAAAAATAAAAAAAATCCTAGTTAACACCATATGTAAAAATGGTATATGGTTTATGAAATTAATATATCCATGATAAATGATATGGATAATTAGTGGAAATTATGTGTTCAATGATCATATGAAATTAAATATAATAAGGGGATTAAAAAATAATTCAAGGAATTTAATGTCAATACAATACATGGATAAATAATTCAAGAACCATCCATAGGATTAATAAGTGTGGTATCAACAAAATAAATCCCAAGTGAAGTAAAATTAACATCTTCTTATCACAAATGAATGAAAAAAATATAAGAAGATGTTTTAAAATAATTTTTGAGGAAATTATCCTTTTTTTGAAATTATTTTTAAAATAAAATTCTATAAGAAAAATATTTAAAAAATAAAACAATTTTTAAAGGGAAAAAATGAAAATGATAAATAAATTTAAAAAGGTAAAATAAATTTTTTAACTCATTTTATTAAAACATGGTATTTAGAAAAAATTAATCTTCAACCGAAGAGAGATATGATGTCATATTTACATTAACAAAATATAAATACAATTTGAGTAACAAATAGTGGATAATTGAACCATTAAATTAAAATGTTCACGAATAAACATCCGATAATAAAATTTACGTATTTATTAAAAAAATGATCATATATTTTCCTATAATGGTAATTTAGGGGTAAATAATATTGAACAAAGTGAGATTGTGAAGTAAAAATTTAAAATACCCCAACATTATTATGATAATTATTCAGAGAATATATTATGCATGATTAGTGTGACTAAAAACCAAAAAACAAAAAAATATATTATAAAATATGATTAAAGACATAGTCTTAGAATATTAACGACAACGATGATGTAATATAACCCAATGAAAGAGAACAATGTTATGATATTATTTACCACTTAGTAACATTTAATTAAAATTCCATTAGATGAAATAATTAATATTGAAAATATAAATTCCATGAAGTGTAAAATTATTCATGATATAATATATCAAAATGTGCCATAGAGGCACCCCACAAAAAAAGGTTTGAATATGATGTTTATCACATAGATGTAAAATGTGAGATGAAAATACCTTACCCTACATTTAATTTTGGGTGAACAACCTTTAATATCTTATATAATGGTTGTAAAAATTCCACTAACTTATTAAAAAACCCTAATAATATTTATTATTTAATATATTATGTTCTCATAACATATAATTAACCATATATTAATAATATTTTATTATTTTCAATATTGGGAGTGTTAATTTCCTAGTATCATGAGTATGTTTTGACTTGTTTTGTTTTGGTTTCTATTAAATTGATCATTAATTCATAATCTATATAATTTAAACCATGATTTAAAATATATATATATTCAGTACATATTTATTTTTTTTAATATTTAATATTTAGAGATATGAAAAGAAATGTGTAGTTCATGAAGATTCTTGGTTTTACATACTCATTATTGATACTTACACTGCATTTATCTATGTAAAATAATTAAAATTAAATATATATATATATGTATGTCTATTATAATTATAGTATCATATTTATTTCATATAAAACACATAAATTTATAAAAAAATTCCTTCATACATTCCATGTAAAGCATGAATGAATCGCATCGGTTTGAGGAGGCACATCCAAAAATGATGTTATAGAATGAATACAATATGGGATGTATGAAGGTATATTTTATAAAAAATTTAAAAATAATAAAGATATATTAAATATAAATATATCATATAGATACATTGCTTCCATCAAAATTATCTACCATAGTGGTGGTAATGGAAAAATTAATGGCATCATTTAGTGAGGCTGTAGTTCGTCAAAAATAGAAACCACATATTTGTTACCCATTTTTTGGATGTTTGTGTAGGATTAGGTAAAAATATTGTAATAAATATTCATATTTTATTTACATTACATATTTAATTATTTAATAATTAAATAAAAATAATTTAAGGGCTAGAGAGGTAATTGGATCAAAATTGATTGTTGAATAATGTTACCTCTTATATAGGTAACTCCTTTTGGTTTATAAAAATATACATATTTGGATTTATTTATTCATATGGTGATTCCTCTAATATTAGGGGAGGTATTTTTTTAGATTATTTGGGTTGGTTTTGGATGAGTAAAAGGTCTTCAGAGATGTGAATAAGTTAGAGGGGTATTTTTCTTTTTATAGTGGAGGAGTGGCATTATTGAAAATTTTGGAAGTTAAAATTACACCCATGTTTTTTCCAATTCATGAGTATCCAATAATGGGTCAAATATTATCCAAGGTTTTAGTAGTCTTAAATACTTCCATCCAATGGAATATGGAAAAGTTCCAAGGCCATTTAAGTCTTATATTTAATGTTTGGTCCCTTATTAAGATATTTTAAAAATTATAAATTATTAAAATTCCAAATATTTAATTCATTACTACAAAATCATATCACAAAAATGGTATAAAAATATTTAAAACTAATCTCTCATACAGGACGAAATAGTGGGGTATTAAATAAAATACCTCTATATGATTGAAATATTTTTATATCCAGATTTTAATTGAGATTGATTAAAATGGAATAATTGTATTATTGTATGCTTAATTTATCTAATTAATCATTAATAATGATATAATATATAATTTAGTCTAATAAATAAATTAAATAAAAAAGTAGTTTTGAATTAAAATTTATTATTTTTCACAAAATTTCCTTGGGGAAAATTGCTCTCAGCTTAGAGTAAATATAGAATGTTCCACCTTATTTTCCAAATTTTCAACCCATTGAGAAGACAACAACTAATCTTCTCTCACCGAATCATCTCGCGGTCCTCCCAGCTTTTCTTGGAAATGCTCTAGCTCAACCCTCAGATGCCCCTATGGTATTGGATTCACCTTAATCACCCTCCATCTAGGAGGTTCTCATGAGGCCTATGCCGACCCCCTCGCTATTTTCCACTTTTCCAGAGATCTATATCGTTACCACTCTTCTAAGAAGGGGGCGTGTTTTGGGTAATCTTCTTCTCGGACGCATCCTTCTCAGAAGCTGATTATCTACACCAATGGATCTTGGTGGCTCTCATTGGTGTGGAAAAACCTTCCATTGGTTTCTTGAAGAACATTCTGGCCTTGTGGGGTATCTCTATAGCATCTTTTGTTTCAAAAATCTCAAGTAAGGATTTTTTATATCCTTCTTGACTCTAGGGATGATTTTGGGAGGGCGTGGTCAAGGAATTCCCGATCTGTAGGGTGATGGGGATTTTACTAATTCATATGATCTTTTGTGGTTCATAATTATTTCGATTCCCCCCAAGTGGCTTCCTAGATCCTTTAGCCAGACCTCCCCCTTATGTTCTTCAACCTGGGTTTCATTCAAGGTAGTGGAGAATCCATCGTGTCTTTTCTACAAGTGGATGACTCTACCTCCCTGTTTCTGGACTCTTCCTCACCTATGATCTGTATAGAGTTGGATATTTTGGAGCCTCAGCCAGAAATTTTTTTTATTCTAGTGGGGGACACATTTTCATGGTGGTATAAGATTATTTATCATGGTCAAGGAAACATCTGAATGGCTTTACATCTCCAAGGATACCCCCCTTCAGTATGTATAATGCTTCGTCAACCTCTATGAGCTCCTCAGTCAGTTCCCTACTCACTCACTAGAAACTCCTATAAGCCTAGGAGCCCTCTCATGTTACCCATATATAGGTTGTTGAGGGTGAAGGTCCTTCAGGTTTTTGCATGCCTACTCCCTACCCCTCTACTACTTTGTGTATCCAAATGTTTTCTCTGATTCCTTGGACCCAGAGTACTATTTGAATCCATTCATGGACCATATTAATTATGCTCCAACAAGGGCCAGTTTTGAGGATGATTGGCTTCCTGGTCCTGATCCTTCTACCCCCAGCTGCATGTCTATTTTGGGTCCTCCTCAATCTCTTACCCCTCTCTCCGTCCCTCCTATTTTCCTAACAAGCACTTTCAGTTTTCTATATCAGGAATAGGGAGATATTAATCCACCTCCAATTTTTGAATCACTTCACTCCATTGGGGTGATTACCAAATAGAAATCAAGGATATTTTCTCATAGTCTTTCATACTATCTAATTGGGTTAAAGAAGTCTACGGACCATGTCAGACTCTCCAATGTTCAATGATCTATTTTATAATGTGGAATGCGTGGGGGATGGGTGCACATGTGAAAAAATATTTCATTTCATTGTAACTCTTTAAGTCTCATTCTTCTGTCTCTTCTATTCTCTAGCCAATGTTTCCTCTATCAAAAATCACAGAATTTGCAGGTAGAATCAATGTGTGTCGTTATTTACATGATAACCTATTAATGAACACATATGAATATTTTGGAGGCCTAATGTTTGTGTGGATATTTTAGCATTGTTGAATAAGTATTTTACTACTAAGGATTCCTCCGACTCTGTTTCATATTTCATCTCTATTATTTATGTAAAATTTGAAGACTAGGATAGAAGAAGTTTATGGAATGATCTCAACTCCTTCGATCTGGGTGACATGCCATGCCATGTTGGTGGTGATTTTAATATTATCTTGGATGCAAAAAATAACCAGGTAAGAGGATAATTTCCTTAGAGTGCTAGCCTGGAGTATGCGCCCTTCTTATCAAATGAAGACCTCATGGACATGGGACATATAGGTGACTAAATTAATCTCTTGAAATAAGCTAAAGGGGATTCGACATACTTGGTTCCTTGTTGATCACTGCACGGATAATTATATCGCTCTTCATCCTTCCCATCTAAAGAGGTCACTCACATGGACTGATCTATTTTAGACCACTCTCCCTTATTAGTTTCACTGTCACCTGGTACAAGTCATGGAGAATGTTTTCTCTACCATCACTCATGGTCCGACTACATTTACTTCCTCTAGACTGTGCAACCTTCTTGGGAAAATCATACTCAGGGTAGGTACTGTTCTATGTTACAAAAAAAAAATATAGCACCAAAGATATAAAATTCATCAGTGGAGCATTAATCATCCTTACCAGCTTCGGGACATGGAAGAAATCAAAGAGGATATAAACCAACTAGAAATTTCGGTGAAGAGTTATTGGGATGAGACTATGTTTGGTGTTCTGGTTCATAAGAATGAAATGCTGACATAGTTACTTGTTTTATAGGAATGCCTTACCTAAGAGAAGTCTAGGCTCAAATTACTATGGAAGGGGGACCTTAATACTGCTTATTTTCATTGTTTTATTAAAGACATAAGAATGACGACGCATTCGAACATTTATTAGAAATTTATATCTTACACTGATGACCCTATAGTTATTGGTGACATTTTTAGGACACATTTCTCTACTCGGTTGGCAAGATCCAACTCTATTATGAAATATTGGATTCTCTTGAGGCATGTGGACATGGTTAATGTTATCCCTAGATAGGTTTTTTGGCCAAGAAAATTACATTCTCTCCACTTGTCATGATGGTGAGATGATACTTGAGCATCTTAAATCTCTCAATCTAGAGATTTCCCTAGGATCAGATGACCTCCCTTTATTTTTTTATATTTCCTCTTGGGACCTGGTTAAGTAATACCTCACTAATGCCTTTATAGAGTTTTGTGGGTGGTCACCTCCCATGTGTTGCTAGCATCACCACAACAGTCCTTATTCCCAAGGTCAAGCATCTAACCTCTCTCAATAAATTTATGCCTATTAGAATGTTCAATTTCCCATATAATGTGCTAGCTACAGTGCTCAATAGACAGATAGTGTGTTACCTTCCTCAGTCTATATCATTGGGGTAGCATAATGTTGTCAAAGGGAGAGCTATTCAAGGTGCGATTGGGCTGACTCAAGAGAAGGTTCATGACATCAATGATAAAGTGATAGGATAAAATATGATCCTCAAAATTGATATAGATAAATCATATGATACAATTGAGTGGAACATCAAGATCTATGTGGTATGGCGTATGTGCTTCTCTTCTTCATCCACTGACTTTATGTTTAGATGTTTCATCACACTGTGGTTTTCTATTTCTTTTCTAGGAACCAACTGTGGTTTGTTCAAATCAAAGAAAGATCTAAGACAAGGGGTTACATTATCCCAACCCTCTTTATCATTTCCCAAGATTCTCTCTCCAGGTACCACAAGAAGAGTATTAGTGTTGGTTTCATCATTCCATACCATTGCAGGCCAATATATAATGGTATTTTCAACCTGATGTTTTCAAATGACACTATTTTCTTCCACAATGCTAGTCGGAGGTCCATCCGTGGCTTCAACATGATTCTGGAAATATATTGTTGGGAAAAAATTTCTTAAAGTAACATTGCAGTATTTTTGGGTTGATTGTGTTTATTGACAAAGAAGGTTTCCATGAAAAAATTGTCAAGTTCTAAAGATGTTTTTGACAATCAATGTTGACAAAAGAATGATGACAATCTAAAGGACAATCTGGAGGAGGTAGAAAAGAGCAGTACAAGGTGGTACAATTTTCCATGAAGTTCATATTTTAATATTGAAAAGGCATGAATTTCACGAAGATAGGCTTCATGGTTTGGAATTCGCGATGACTAGAAAAATGATGGTAGTGATTCATTGCGATTACGTCAAAGCTTCGTGAATGGCAGAGTTGATGTGCATTGCAGAGGTGAAGGGCTTTGTGAGGGAACTTCACAGAGAAGGCGTAAAATTATGTTGACAGTGATTCTACACAATTACGACATGCTCCGAGAATACGACGACCTCCGCGATCAGAAAATTGCTGTGGTGCTTTGGGATTTTGATAGAATTATGGCGGAAACATCGGAGCTTCACGATTGGTGACGACATGGCTCTGACTTCGCATGGAAGGGTCGAGGGTCGGTGGAATCACCTATAAATAGAGGCCGACCCCCACGAGAGAAGCAGAGAATTTTTTTGATGAAAATCCTTTGTTCTTGTTTCGCGAAGGTTGTTCACGAAGATAGTGTTCTTCGCGAAAGAGAGGTGCTTCAGGACGGATAATCTTGCTCCACAAAAGTCAGTGCACTTCGCAAGGCCGCGTGATCTAAGGAGTGTGATTCGCGAAGAGGAAGGAGCTCTGCGACGACCTAATCATTGTAATGGCTTGAGATTCGTGAGAGTGCTTCGTGAAATGCAGGATCTTTGCAGAGGCTTGTTTGAGAATTGCGAAATTGGGAGCCTCACGAAGTAGGGTTCGTTGTGAAGGTGTTTCCAAAGTTAATTGACCAGTGGTTAAGAGGAAAAGGGATATTCATCAGTGGATGAAAGTATGACTTTAACAGAGCATCTATTAACAGTTCAAGATGCATGAATTCATTCAAGTGATGAGACCTATAGGTATATAAACTTTGAGTGGATATTCTGAAGATGTAGTGAGCTCACTTTAGTTGAGAGAGCAGTGAGTTCTCAAATTGTGAGTGGTTGTAAACTAGGAGGGACAATGAGTCCTCTTCAAACATTTAAACAACAGTGAGCCTATAGTGGATTTGGTACATCGACACACTGCCGGTGTATGCTCCTTGGACATAGCCCAGTGTGGGAGAAGAAAGTAAAAATCGTGTTGTCCAGTGCATGCTTTAATTTTTTCTTATACTCGTCATCGAGAAAGAGAGAGAAGAGTTTTTTTTCTAACAGCAAAATGATATCAAAAGGAGAAGTTACTTTAATCTTTCATAACCTGATTCACCCCACTCTTAGGATATCTTTCCTAGTGGAACTAACACATATGGGAAGTGGAGTGGACAACTCCTTAGGATAGAGAATAACAGTTTATTTATTTCCAATAATTTCATCGGAAAATGGGTGAGTAAAGTGGAACAAAGACTATGTATTCTCAGAAAATCCATCCTGTTTGACTACCTTGGTTCTCAAATTTCTTCTTCTAGTCTTAAGGTTCAACATTTCGACAAGATCGTGTCAAAAATCCGTGATCAGTTTTCCAAAAAGAAAAAAATATTCCTCTTTTTTGGTGGTAGGATCACTCTGGTTAATCATGTTATGTATTATATTAGCATTCTTGTTTTATCCTATATTAAGGTCCCAAATTGTGTCTTACATAATATTTAAAATAATTTTCTCTATTTTATATGGAACACACACTTAAACGGGAAAATTCATTGAGCATCATAGTGGAGATTGGAAATCCCAGCCCAGGAGGGAGGCATTAATGTGAAATATCTAGCTACTACCATAGAATTAATACATGGAAAACATACTTGGGAGGCAATAGTGGTGGAAAATTTTGCTGGGAAATTCATTCAATGAAAATATGGCAGGAATATGGACTCTATTTGGGGGACTGATTCTCCTCTATGGCATACTATACTGGCGCATATTTCTACTCTACATGAGCACAATAGATGGATTATAGGTAGGGGACATCAGTATATGGAACCACAACTGGGATGTATCCAAATTAGCCTTCCATAGGTTCCAAATCCTTAACATCTCATTCAAACAGGCCAACATCTATCTATATTTAATGAACTCTATTTTAGATGACATGCAGCAAAAGTTATATGAGAATATTATTCTAAACAATGACCCGAACTACTGTATTTTTTATGATTCACCCACATGTTTTTTTTATAGTAATTAATATCATCCATTTAATGGAATTGTCTTTACTACAGATGAGAGAGGAAACCTTATATGGTGTAACGAAGTCCCAGCCAAACAAAACATCTTCTTGTGCCGTGTAAGTATCCGGGCCCTTCCCACCAATGAAAATGTGAAGCGACATAGAATTTTCCCAGTGTTTAGATGATCTTGCTATTTTGATCGATAAGAAGAATACATGACTCACTTATTATTTGAAGGATCAAGTGATTGGGTAGTCTGGTAATTCTTCTTTACTTCTAGTCGTTGCTCGCATCAGGCCTATAACTACACCGATTTTCTTCATGCATGGTTCTAGGGGGCTTTATCTGTCTTCGAAAAAATGGAAAGGGTGGCAATTCTCCTGGATGGGTGCTGGACCATCTGGCATGCACATAATCGTGTGAGTCATGGGTGTATCATCACTTAATGAGCATCATTCTTATTCATAACAAGGTCTATGAATGTTGATATCACCTGCCTCTAAAAAATGGGGATGCGGCTCCCTCGGTTAAGAAAGTTTTAGTGTCCAGAACTCCTGATCCATGTGCCTTGCAAGGACACTGGGCACGGTAGATCCCACTATGCACCTGCAATAGGCTCAACTTGGACAATGCCTATAGGATAGGGGTCATGCGTGGTGGAGGTATTTTCAGAGAACATAATGGGTCTAAAATCCTGGCTTTTTAGATTTCTATGTGAGTGGAAATTCCAATCAGGAAAGGGAAAAAAAAATGCTCGCTAGACTTATTCTATGTGGTGAGAGGAATATCACTATCTCATTCATTGAAACTGATTCTAAAGCACTTCATCATGCTCTTCAAGGAGGTCATTTTACACAATGGTGTGTTTCAATTATTATCAATAAGTTTTGTTGTCTCATTTCATCCCAGACAGAGATACTCCACACATGGCGGGTGGGCAATAGAGTTTCAGATTGTATTGCCTCTATGGATGGCTCTAGTGATGAGAACACATTGTACTCCAATCCTAGATCCCTAATTTCTAGGATTATGGAACTTGTCATTGGGGATTCCTTATGTCTCCATTACATTAGTCCCAATGTCTTTCCATTCATGTCACGTGTCTCCGTCTCTCAATAATTACTTTTTAATAAATTAAAATATTTTTGGTGGTGATGTATTTTTCCCTATAAATCAAAAAATAAAACCTCAAAAAATAACAAATATTCACCCTTTGTTATTATTATGTTACGATTTCAAAAATGATGTTTATTTGGATGAATTATATTTTTTCTAAAATTTCTATTCATTGTATTTAAGTGTAATGTCCCAGGTATTTATAGAATAATATATTTTCATATCTATTAATATTTTTGAATAATATATTAATTGTATGTTAAATAGGTCTCTTTGTCCGATAGCACACTCAACACACAACAATGGGTTTCTTTAAAATCTTATGTTGCACATTACTTTGATTTATACCAAAAAATTATATAATAATATTATTATTTTAAAAGGTAGTAAACAGTTAACCATTTTATATCTTGGATTGAACAAAACTAACTAACTTTTTATTACCCATGTTTATTAAATTTATTTACATTTATCCAATAAATTTTTGATGCTTAAAATAAGAAGGAATCTGATTTTAAGCCATAAATACTCTAATATTTGTTAAATTTTTTAAACACATTTTAATGGAGAACCCTTTGTAAATATAGTTAAAATTAAACTTCTTATTTGGATAGAAGATATCAAAATTTAATTTGGGTTATTTTTTTGGTATTTTTCGGATAAAGTTCATTTTTTAATAAATAGTAAAAAATAATACATTTTATTTCAAAACTACCTTTTAATCTAATTTATTTATATGGTTATATTGTACTTTTCATTGGTTTTAAAGTTTAATTGGTCTATATTTTTATTATTTAATCCAATTTTGTTCATTGGAAGTAATTTCTCATTGAAATTGGATATAAACGCATGTCAATATTTTGGTAGTTTTTACTTCTTAAAAACGCGTTTTTTTGACAATGATAATTAATTTTAAAATAATTTATTAAACATTAGTGTTATGATTTTGGAAAAATGGATTCCATATTTTTAATTAAGATGTTCAAACTATTTAAATAGTAACTTTTATTTTAAGAAAATATCAATAGTAATTCAGTAAATATTTTATTTACCATGGTTAAAGGGTAGATATGGTAAATAAGGGTAAAAACATAATATTATAACAATATTAAATTACCCTAACACAAGTCCTAACCCTATTAGATGATACATTTCTGAAAATGGTAATCCTTGGGTCATTTTTTCGACCCTATGGATCCACTTTTAATTAAAAATGACATTTTATAAAAATTAATTTAATGTTAAGGAAAATGTAATATAGAAATATATATTTTAGTAAAAAAATTATATGTGGTTATATAAATAATATTTTAGATAATAAATAGTCATTAAAAAACTATGAATCATTCCTATGTTATGGTATATTATTTATAATTTTTAGATATCAAATAAATAAATTTATTTTGGAACAATGGTGATGTAGTGATTACCATATTAATGAATTATTTAAATAAATGATATTAAAAAGATTAAAATAAATTTATTTTGAACCATTTTATGCCATCCAAAAATTTTATGGATGATTATGACTTGTTATATTTGAAGTAATAAATTTTTCTCAAAATACCCAAGTTGTTATGTTTTGTAAAAAAGTAATGATATGAATATTATAAAAATAGGCATAAATGAGTTTTTAAATAAATTTATATTTTATTAAATGATATAATATTTATAAAAATATAATATTCAGACTCCAGAAACATATGAAGTTAAAAACGTCATTAATTATCCATTTTTTTTGTCTCTTTTAATTTTATTGTTACCATATCAACCATATATTATGAATATAAAAGAAGACATGGTAAAAGATAATTAGATTACTAGGGGTTAAAGATAAAAGATATGGTTAATTATATGACCAAAACTTTTCTAAAATAAATTGAATGAGAGGATGTATAACCCTACTCATATGATATTCAAAATATATCAATTTATTTGATAATTCGATAATAAATTAATAAAAAAAATATTTTCAAACTTTTATAAAGTGCCCCTCCTCCCTGTTATAAAAGGATATTACCTCTAACCCTTACTCACACCTCTAAATACACCTTGTATCATCCTCAATCAGCCCAAATAATCTACCCACATTCATACATTCTTCCTATAATCCTTCACATAGGTATAATAAAATTAAAAAATTCATTTTATCTTAAATAAAAAGGAGTTACCTGATTTAAGGTAATGCCTTATCTCAATTTTCTTCCATTTATTTTCCTTCTCCAAACCAATACACTGTCTTAATTAAATTATTTTATAATAAAACTAATAGGTTAAATATACTAGGATGTTGTTATGAGATGTATTTGAACTAAACTTCCATACCCCTCCATCTAATGGATATGAACATACTGTTTATTTGGATGGAGAACTACTATCTCAGGAAATGATGATTGGTCAATTATCTCCTACCACCTCTAATGGTGGCCATTATAATAAAACTGAAATTAAATATGATAAATATGATATTTATTTTATATCAACGCTTCTGTAATTATCTTTTATAATATTACTTCGTGTTTTTCATGTTGTATAAATATGATAATTTCATTTGAGGAAGTGTTGACTACCACCCCCTAAAAGTGAGATGACATGTTCATGCCATATGTGGAACGTATAAAGGATGAAGTTAATGAAAGTATGTAACATATATATCATATGATATTATACTTGAATTATATTATACTTATGTATACCATATTTTTCATTATTTTTAAAATAGAATAAAATAAATTAAAGTAGAGTTCTTGCGTACGTTCGACTCACCGTCTCCATAAATGGTGAATTTCATTTCTTATCTCCAAATATTATGGAATAAAATAAATACATATATTCTAGATATATATATATATGTATGTATGATATGTATGATATTTAAATCATGAATATCAATCTGGATATAATGTACTTTTTAACAAATGGTCAATTTTTAATTATAACTGGCTCTTTTTCGACTCAAGTACCCAACAACTTCAAAAAAACCTATATTAACTTAACTAATTTTGTAATTCTTATAATATGGTAATAAGTGATATAAAAAGAATAATTAACATGAAAAATGTTCTTTTTGAAATTATAAATTAACCCAATTTTATTATTCAGGAAGAACAAGAAACATATGTGATGATTTTGACTCAAGGTAAGGGACTTCGTCTCAATCTATTTTCATTGAAGCACGTTTTGATAATATAAAAAATCTTCGATTAAATAGTATATAATAAACCCATTTTGAATTTTACTATAATTAAAAGGTAATATTTTATCTATGATGTGTTTTACTAAATGAAAAAAGGAATTTTTTTAATGTATGCCGCGACAATTACCTCTCCACAGCTGTAATCATTATTTTTCTTCCACAATAAGCCACAATTTTTTTAAAATGATAAAGGAAACCCCATATTCCATTTTTGGGTTTTTTGGAATTGAAAATGGTTTTTGAAATGGATTGAGTATTTCAATATCTTGAAATGATTTCTTGTGATTGAAAATGAAATTTTATTTTTGAAATGCTAATTTTTGCAATATTTTATGTGTTAGGATTATATGATGATACATGGAAATTTGACGGGTGGTTACGTGATAAACCAAATGACGGTTGGATCGGTGCTAAAATAAGTATGGGTGGTTATGTTATATCCTCTAATGAATTGGTTTTGGATGTCGGTTGTGTGGCTATTCAATTTAGTGATATGTGTGGAAGTCGACTGTTTGGTTATTCTATATAAGTATGTATATGTCCCAAGTTACCCTTATATACTATACATTGTATTATATGGGAATTATGGAAATATTTTGGTTACAAAAATGGTATGAAAAGAGATTATATTTAGTGAAGTGTATTTGCTACTTTATTAAGGTTAATATTATTACATTATGATGAATTATTAAAGGTTTAAATTTTGGTTTGAAAAACAAACAGTTTTCGTCTTTATGTATCCCTTACTGAGATTTGTATGCTCATCTGAATTTTTGAAATGTTTTTCACTAGACATAATGATGAATCCGTTCAATGATGGGATCATGGAATAGTTGTGTTGTCTAAAACATGGAACTAGACATGTAATTTTTTTTAAAATAATTTGTTTTATGAAAATAATTAATTGTGAGAAGAAGTGTCTTCTTGTAATCTGAATGTTGTTATGCATATGTTATGATATAATTCTCTAAATATCTAATTCTATAAATATACTCAATGTTAATTATTAACATAATTTAAGATTATGAAATGTTTAAGGATGGGGATTTATAGTAGGTATCAAAAACGGTTTTGATAACATTAGAGGTGAGGGTGTAATTTAAGCACAAGTAACATAACCATTATGGTTATCATATTAGAATGGTTAACAATTATTTTAGATAAATTGAATGAGTTTAGGATAACATTAATATGTATATTTTAGTGTTTACCCTCTTCATAATATAGTATATGATGACATTACTGATATAATCACACTAACATTTTATGATTTAGTAAATGGCTGGATCTAGCAAGCACCAAAGTAACAATTGATGTGAAAAAAACTATGAAAGTTTTCTGAATAAGAAACCAAATGAAATGTGAGATGAAATTACACCTATTATGGTTATTCTCAACCAACAATCTGGAGTTTTTATTGACCACCTGAACCATAGTGATTTTTATAAGGAATCATATATGAGAGAGAAAAATACCCGTGGATGTTCAGGTAATGATCATAAATGTATGGATATTCGAAACACTATATGTCAAGTATGTGGAATGAAACGCCTTGGAAAAAGCATCAAAGGGAAGAGAATATGACACAGATGTGGTAATGATGGTCATAGAAGTAAGAACCTTCCTTGGAAAATGGAATAATCCAGTTGAATCCAAGAAAGGAAATGATTTTCTTTTCGAATGATCAATTGAATGTTTTAAATGTGGTGTGAATAATTATTATTCAAATAGATGTCCTACAAAGATGGTTTGGTAATGGAATCATTATGATCATACCAATATGTGTTTTCAAATTACCATTGCGATTACAATTGAATATGAGGAAACTAAAAATGTCCTAAAAAGGTATTGATTATATATTTAGCGGATGTTTTTATATTACTAAAATAATAGGAAATTATACATGATTTTATTTATAAAAAATAAACAACATATAAAATTATGAAAAAACATGGATAATGTATAATGAAGAATAATTTATGTTTAACATGTATAAAATTTAGGAATTGAAGAGTTATATTGGATCTATTGATGATGATATGTTTAATTGTATAAATTATTGTATTACTTTGTAAGGATTTTTCCAGTATGTGTATCACTGAATTTTGATATGTGATAATTTTAGTCAAGGAAGAGTTATCTTTTCTGTTGTGGATATAGTTTTAAATAACCATTTGGGTTTATATTATCCTTGAATTTAAGGCTATTATAGGTTAGTACTTTTGGGATAAAAATGCGAGGTATGTGATACCATTTATGGTAAATAAATGTTATTGTTTTTGTAGGAATTTATCTAATTTGGGGAATGTTATGAAATTTTATATTTTGTTAAAAAGGAAAACATGCAGACTATGTGAAAACACATCATGTCAGATTAAGATTAGATAATTGATCACACAACCAAATCACGATAAGTATTTATCAGTTACTATTGGACTACATTTAGTATGACTTATTTTTTTACTGAAATGATTTTATGGATAAAGAATAATTTTATTTGGGAAAATATATTTTTTCAAATGGATATAATTAGTATAAGAAAACGATTTGGTGATTATGTGATAAAGGTTATTTTGGAAGACATTATATCTTTGGGGAACACTATAATTAAGGAAAATAGAATAATATGGGATCTCATTTATGGAGTAGTGGTTGAATTTCTTTTTGAATAATTAGGTTTTTTATTGTGGAAATATAGTGAATTGGGGTATTTATGGAAATGTTTCGCCAATCATATATAATATGTGATTAGGTTAATTACATTATAGTACGAGACTTTAAGAATTGTCTATGTTATATGGAGAAAAATGTAATAATTTACTGTGGATGTCTAAGTGATTGAATAATAATTAGTTTTGGGTTTTAATATTTTTTTGGATTAATTAGAATAATTTGAAAGACCAATTCTTACTGAATGTTCTTTCTTGAACTTTGGGTATTGCTTTTTGAAATTTGGAGATTAAGAGTAATATTTCATTCTATAAATTATTATCATATTTGGTGATTATCTTCTCTTTTACTAATCATTTTGGTTTTGGTTAATTTCTTAGATAGGGTAATTATATAGGAAATTATTTTTGATTATATGATTGTATTGAAGTTGATTTTAGCACTTTATATGTCACCATGTCCTATTGAATACTCATCATTCGGCAAAAAGGTTAGTTTTTTTTGTAGAAAGTTGATTAAATGATGAAGTACTACATTTCAATTATATATTTTCTTTTATGATACTAGTCTCATTAATAATAAAACTCTTCAACCCTAGGAAATGTATCTCGAAGAAAAAATGATATACAATTTCTTTTATCCTCATACCTTTACCCAACCACATATTTATGGTATTGTGGTGGTTAACTCTCCATGATCATGTTCTCTATCACTTTCTATTAATATATGAGAGTTAGTTTCTCCTCCATATCTAGGTTATCCTACATGGAATCCTAGTATGCATTATCTTGGTTAACCTTTTTTACTTCTCTTTAATTGTTTTAAAGTGATTAATTTTTTTACTCTTTTTCTGATGCAATCCATTCAATGAAGTATCAAATCCCAATTTTAAAATTATGAGGATGCAATTTCTAAAAGGGTGGATGGATATAATGACCTAGGTATTTATTGAATAGTATTTTTTATCTATTAATATTTATTAATAAGATTTTATATTTATCTTAGAGGGTAAATTTTTTTTGATGGTGTAATCAACATAAAACAATGAGATTCTTGGAGGTCACATGTTGCACACAACATTAAGTTATATCGAAAAATAAGAAAATTATGATATTATTTTAATTGGTAGTTAACACATAGTCAATGTATTGATGAGAAGGAACATAGATTACTATATTATGATTAATTTTTTTAAAATATCATTAAAATTTTCCAATAATTTTTTCAGGCTTAAAATAAGAAAGAATCTGATTTTCTGCATGAAATACTCTAATATTTATCAAAAGGTCGATTTACCACATTTTGATGGTGAATCCTTTTTAAATCTATTTTTTCTTAAATTAATATGATTAATTTTTCAATATTATCTTATTCTTTATAATATCGACATCAATATTTACTTTGGGTAATTTTTTTGGTATTTTTCTAATAAAGTACATTTTTATTGAATAGTGAAATATATAGAATTTTAATTCAAAATTGACTTTTAATATAATTTCCTTATATGGTTAGATTATAACATTAATTGGTTTTAAAGTTTAATTGGATGATATTTTTATCATTTATTCATATTTTGGCCATTTAATGTAATTGTACTTTGATATTGGATAAAAATACTTGTCAATATTTTGGTAGTTTTTAATTATTTAAAATACATGCATTCTATGTTTTGACAATGGGAATTAATTTTCAATTAATTTCTAAAAATTCTATGTTTTTAATTGTGAAAAATGCATTCCATAATTTGGAATCACGATGTCTTGATTTGGTAAATAGGACTGTTTTAATTCTATATATTATGAATAGTAACTTCGGTAAATATTTTATATACAATGATTAAAGGGTAAATCTGGTAAATATGAATAAACAATAAGAATATTATAATAATAATAAATTACCCATACAACATTTCATAACCCTATTTTATGATACACGTTTGACCATGGGCATCCATAGGTCTATTTTAGGACCCCATGGAGCCACTGGTATGTGAAAATGACATTTTATAAAACTAAATTCATTGTTTGGAAAATTGAAACATAAAAATATATATTTTAGTAACATTTTATTATATGGGGTTATATAAGTGATATTATTTACTCTAAGAAAATAATTATAAATTTACAAGAATCATCTACTTCATGGTATTTCATTTCAAATATTTATATATCAAATAAATAAATTTATTTATGACCCAATGATGATGTAGTGATTAACTAATTAAAGAAATATTTAAATAAAAAAGATTATAAATATTAAAATAAATTTATTTTGAATCTTTTTATTCCATACACAAATTTTAGGGATTATTATAAATTGTTATATTTGAATTAAAGATGTTTTTTTGAAATAATCAAGTTGTTATTGATTTTAAAAAAAAATCCATGACATGAATAATATAAACATTGACATAAATGAATTTTTATATGAATTTATATTTTATTAAATGATATAACAGTCATAAAAATCTATGATTCCTCCAAATGACATATATGATGTTACACATGTCATTAATTATCCATTTTTGTGTCTCTAGAATTTTTATAGGAAATATGGTAACTATATATTATTAATATTCAAGAAGACATCGTAAAAGTAAAATTAGTTAATTAATGGATAATGTTAAATGTTAAGGATATTTTTATTACAAAAAATTGATTAAAATACATTGGATAAGAGTATATCGACCCATCCTCATCTGCTCTTAGAAATATATCACTTTGGTGTTATTATAATTCAAAATGAAATTACTAATAAAATAATATTTTCAATCTGCCATAAAGTGCCCCTCCCCGTTTTATAAAAGTACACAACCTCAAACCCTTACTCAAATTTCCGAAGACCCCTTGTCTCATCAAATATCTACCAAAATAAGCTCCCAACATCACTCTATTCCTCCTATAATTATTACCTTGTATGGAATGAAATTCAATAAGGCCTTTTATCTTATATCAAAAGATGTTAGTCGATTTAAGTAACGTCTACTCTAATGATCGTTCCATTTATTATCCTTATCCAACCCCCTAAACACTTTTTATTCCATTATTTTATCATAAAAATTTATATTTAATATACTAGTATGTTTTTATGATATTTTTCAAACAAAACATTTACACACAATAATCTAATGGATACAGACATACTATTTATGTGGATTGTGAATTACTGTCTCACGAAAAGATGATTTGTCAAATAACTCCTACCTCCACTCATGGTGGCTATTATTATATCACTAAAATAAATATAAAATATATTTTATCTATTTAATATATACTATTATTTCATTATCATTTATAACATACCTTTATAATTTTCATGTTATATATATATGATAATTTGGTTTGGGAAAGTGTGGACTACTTCCGCCTCAAAGTGAGATGAATCGTTCATTCCATACAATGAATGTATAAATGATGGAGTTAATGAGAATATTTATTGTATATATCATATGATATTATAATTAATTATAATATACATATTTATAATTTAGATTTCATTCATTTAAAAAAATGAAAGCAACATTCATGAGTACGTATGGTTTACCGACGACAGGAATGATGCTTTTCATTTCTTATCTGAAAATGTTATATACTATTATAAATATGAATATACTGGATATATATGATATATATGATATTTAAATAATTAATATCCTTATAGATATAATTTACATTTTACCACATGGAAAATTTGTAATTATAATAATATCATTTTCTACTTAAGTACTCAATATCGACAGAGCAACTAATATTGACACAAATAATTATATAATTTTTATAACATTTAAATAAGTGATGTGAAAATAATAATAATCTTGAAAATAAATTATAAACTTACTAGATTTTATTATTCAAAATGAATAAGCAACATACGTGATGATTCAGAATCATGTTAAGGGACACCATCTCAATCTCCTTTCATTTATGCATATTTTGATAATATATATACTTCTTTTACAGTGTGTAAAATAATAACATTTTGACTTTTAATTTAATTCAAAGGGAATATTTTATCTTCAAATTGATTTACTAAATGACAAAAGGATTTTTTTTAACGTTTGTGGTGGAAATGACCTCTCTGTCTCTATAATCGTTATTTGGCTACCTCTATATGGCTTAATGTTTTTAAAAGGAATAAAGAACCCCTTATTTAATTTTTCGGTGTTTAGGTAATTTAAATTGATTTTGACATGGAGTGAGTATATTAATATCTTTAAATGATTTCTTGTGATTGCAAATGAAATGTTATTAGTGAAATAAGGATATTTTTAATATTTTATGTGTTATGGTAAAACTATGGTACTTTGAAATTTGATGGTAGGATATGTGATAAAACAAATGAGGGGAAACATCTTGATAAACCAAGGAATTGTGGTTATTTTATAACCACTAATGAATTGGTTATGGAAGTTGGTCTTATGGCTATTCCATTTAGTGATATGTGTGGAAGTCGACCGTATGGTTTTTTCATTTAGGTATGTTAATGAACCACGTTAACTTTATAGGTTATATTCTTTTTTCTATGGGCTTTATGGAAGTCTTATGGTTACAAAAAATGTAAGAAATGATGTTATATTTTGTGAATCATTTTTTCAACATATTTAAGGTGAAAAGTATTACTTTATGATATAGTATTCAGGGTTTACATTTAAAAAAATATTTTTAATTCATTATGTTTCCCTTACTGAGATTTCTATGCTCATCCCATGTTTTTATATGTTTTTCATAGTACATAAAGATGAATAGGGTCAAGGATGGGATCAAGGAAAATTGAATCAATCTAAAACAAGGTAAGGTTCATGTTTCTTTTTTTAAAAGAATTTGTTTTATGAAAAAAATGGATAGTTACTAGAAGTTTCTACTTGTAATATTAATGTTTTCACGTATATATTGTGACATAATTTTCTATAGATCTAAACCTAAAAATATTCTCAATGTGAATTATTATATTAAATAAAGATTATTTAATGTTTAAGGATGGGGCCTTACATTAATAATGGTTTTCAATTAGAAAGTGAAAAAAAATATAAAAAATAAAACTTTTGAGAATAAAAATGGTTATATTGTTATATTATGCTTATCATACCTATTAAATGAATAAAAAAACATTTTATTTAAAACAAAAAATATATTTCATTAATAATGTTCACTAATACTAATTAGTTAAATTTTTTTCGGGATAAAATTCTTTTGTGTGAATGCAAAAAATTACATTATATTCAATTGTGTTATATATTGATGTATAATAATTTTATTTCCAACTGAATTAATATTTTATTCCTGTAATACTTATATTTTCATAAGATAGTTAATCCTAGTCACAACCTCTAATTTAATGTATAGGTTATATATTTTTTATTTAATAATTTTATTTTAATAATATATTGTTGTTCAGTAAAACACAGTCTTCCACTTAACATAATATATCAATGAATGTCATTATATTGTGTAACAAAATATAATATAATATTTCATGCATTGAATGCTATAAAATTTATTATTATTTTTAAATATTAAATATACTAAAATGTATCTTATGGTTATAATTTTTTTTTATTTTCTATTAATTATCATGGACACTATTGAATAAAAGTTAATCTTTTAGAATTTTCAGGGTTCAGATTCTACCATCATTAAATAAATTGAGTACTCTAAATTTATACTAAATAATAGAAATATAGGGTTTGAAATTTGAAAATACTATTGTTGGAATCCCACATTGTGGGAATTATTAATGAACTATCATCTTAAAAAGTGATAATATTAAGTAAAATAGGTTATATGAAATAATAAATAACTAGGATTATACATAGGAGAAAATTATCTAAAAGAGAAAATATGATCTTGGTGGAAAGGTGTAAATAATTATAGGGAGTGATTAAGGTCATAAATAAAAAATATGTGAATGATCAATAGAAATTTGAGGGTCTCAAATCTATAAATCCATGATGCTTTATAAGACCATTGGATTAACAATACGTAAGGTATTAGGACAACATATTTTTAATCATTTTCCCTAATGTTGAGTAATGATTTTACATGAACAAAATAAATGGAAATATACATACTATATACTTTTAAATTTCATATGAACAATTTAATATTTCTGTTGTTCTTCCATAAAATTATAATTTATCCCTTTCTCCAGGAAATGGATATCCTAGAATGAACCCTTTTTGAAGCCGTAAAATTATACTTTTATGGATTGTAATATCCATAAAAATGTATTCATATCTCTATCTTACAATTTCTCAAAAATAATATGATTAATAAATTAAAATCAAAACTTGAAGAGTGATATTAATGGTTCATAATTAAAATTTTCATCAAATTGTTTTACTAAATTTAATTACACTTTAACCAGGACATCTTGTAGGCCTATGGAAGGCACAAAAATTTATCATCTTTCAGCCATGCTTTCAAACCCCACCACCATGCTAGATTTGATGGGTTTTCCCCCAACATATAGGTTTTCATTTTTCTAAACTATATTAACCAAATTTAAAAAATAAATATTAAATAAATCTAGGATATTTATTATTAAATAAAATTTACTCATTGGTTTGTAAAAAACAATTTTAAATCCAAATAATATTATCTGACTATTATTATAATATCATTTGTGAACATAATAACTCGAAAGGTTATTAATAACTTTAATTTACATAATCCTCAAATTACATTTAAACTAAAAATATATTACAATGATGAGTTATATATGAATTTAATTCAAAGTATCCTTAATCACTTAAAACCTAGAGATAGGTTTAATACATAAGACATTTAGTCAACTATATTCTCATAATCCTGTGATGGTATCCAGTTACATTAATTTAATTATGAAATAAGTTATTCTAAAATATTAATATTTCCTTATATATTTCATGATTATATTAACTAAAATATTGTTGGTAAAAATACTTCTACAAATTAATTCTAGAATCCATGTAAAGGATTGAACGAATTTATTTCATCATAATTCATTTGTTATTATAATTTTAACCAATGTAATTTATTTTCATTATATTTTCAAATAATTAATAATGGTTTGTAAATAAAATATGAAATATCCAAAGAATATTCTCCATGAGTGTAAAACTAGGGTCACAGTTAGAGTCATTATCAAGTACCAGGTTTTTCTCTAGTTAGGTATGTCACAACTTTTATGAGTTGTTACCCTCAGGTACATATAGTTCAAAACTACATCCACTTATAGTATCTAATCAGGGATGTATTCCTAGTAAGACCCATATAATAATCACCATACCAAAATTAATAGATATTATTATATACATACTCTCATAGTCAATAGTAATTTTATGTTATCTAATATATGATTTTGGAAATCTAGTTCCCAAGGTTACTAATAAACATAATTTGTTCCCAAATGTAGTTCCCCAAACCCCATAAATCTTAAAGTCAATTTCTATTAGAAGTAATTAATAACTATTAAAAGGACTGAAATCTAGAAGGGATGATCTATTTAGTATTCTTAGTAAACCAGATACATACAAAAGACTGTTTATTAAAAATGAATACACTAATTATAATATAATTTTTTCAATGGTAACTTTATTTTCTCTACAATATACACAAATATATTTCTTAAGAAACATCATGGAATCCCAATGAATGAAATAATATAATAGTGAGATGAAATTCACAGTAAGGGTTATGTGTAGGAGAAGTAATAACGAATCAACAAGAGTATTAAATATAGAATGGTAATAACATAAGACACATTCCATGTATTCATTAAACTGATAAGGAAGTGCATAAACTATATAAAAAACAATATAACAAAAAACACATGCCATTTATATATTCAGGTATGGAATAATCAATAATGATTTTAAAAGAATGAAAACACTTTACATTTAATTAATCAAATTACAATGATATTCATAAATAGAAAATTTATAAGAAAAATATCTTAGAAAATAATTACTGCTCACTGAATGGAGTAAATTATTAATTATTGGACTTCACGTTTCTTTTTCAAATGATACCTTTACCATTATGAACCTTCACTAGATGGTTTACCATATTACTGTCAAGACCCTTCATAAGATTTTTTAAATTTGTGGGTAGAAACATATATACTCTTCCTGAAAAAAATCGAATGGGTTTTAACCAACTAATTTCATCCCTTGATACTGAGTATGCATTGAGGGATTTCTTTAAATGTTCCCCAACCCATGTATTTCATTTCCAAATAATTTCTTATATATCAAATATTCAATTTCATTCAAAATCAATGTTCCCATATAAAATATCTATATTTGTGTAAAGTAAATGACATTATCAATATTTCCCCAGTAAATCAAATAACATTCAAAGTAAAAAATCTTATATAAAAATGGAATATGTTTTATTGAAAGAGGATATACATTAAAATTGATATAGATAATTAGGGGAAATTCAATTTTCAATTATTATTGGAAATTGAATACCTCAATGGGAATATAAAAGTGAATCAAGGATGTGAATTTCAATACTATCATTGGTTAGATAAAAAAATCATGATAAGTAATATGAATTGTATTAATTAAAAATATCCCATGCTTAGTGAAAATAAATGGATATTGTCATTTATTAAAAGAAATACTTTAAAATATTCTTTAAAAAATTATTTATTATAATACTATTTTTTATAAAACCTTTTGACAAAACTATTATTTGAAAATAACTTCTAAAAATTAAACATTTATAGGGGTTAAAATTACATTTATAATTAATTTTGAAATAGCTCTAAACATTTTTGAAAATATTTTTAAAATACCTGGTTTTCAAAGAAAAAATATCTCCGAACTAAGAGATAAATGAAGTTATATTGTTCTAAAATAATTTTTTTAAACATTTTCAGTTCGTAAGAGTTAAAAAAATAAAACTATTACATGAAATGAGTCATTAATTACCATATGTGAATAAAATATAACGATTTATTAAACAAATTTCAAATAATTTTCCTCAGTATATATTAAATTATAAATATTTCCAAAAAACGAGATTGTGAAGAAAATAATTGAAAGGATGATAACATTTATTTGAGAATAAATCATTGAATAGATTACATATGTAAAATTTAAATCCATATAAAAAATATGTTAATACATTAATATATATTTACAAGTTATTATAAAAATATTCTTATAATATTGAATATAATGTGGATGTAATATAAAAAAATTAAAAGGAATTAGGTTATGAAATTCATTACAACTTCTTATCATTTAAAATAAAATCCCATTTGTAGAAAAAATTAAAATTGAAACTCAAAATATCATGAAAATAAAATACTTCACAATTTAATATATCCAAATGGGCATTATATAAACCATTCAATAAAGTAAGTTGTGAAAATAACATTTATCTCATAGTTGAAAAAGTGAGAGAAAAATCAATTACCTTGCTTTTCCTTTTAGGTGAAAGTACATCATATTACATTATAATTTTTTTAAACAGGTTACTAAATTATAAAATAACCATAATTATATTTATTATTTCAAAAATATTATTTTTATAATATATCATTACTCGTATGTTAACAATCTTTCATTGTTTTTAATATTTATGGTGTTAATTGCCCAATTGTTTTAGTATGTTTTGATTTTTTGTTTTTGATCCTATTACATAGATCATAACTAAATATACTAAAAATTGTAAAAAATGATATAAATTTTATATTTATTCATTATATATGTTTTTATAGTTAATAATATTATTTGTGGATAGGAAATTAAAAGCACTGTTAATAAAGATTGTAGAACGTATGCATGCATGAACTCCACTTCATGTTCATTATAACATTTAATATAATGAAATGTAAATGAAATATATGTATATTATAATTAATGTATCATATTAATTTAATATAATTCAATTAAATTCATTAAAATTTCCCTTAATAAATTTCATATATAGTGTGAATTAAGAACATCAGCTTGAGGAGGTAGTAGTCCACACGTCTACAAATAGTGATATCGTATCCCCAAAATATGGAACACATGAAGGATTTTGTTACATAAAATATTATAGAAGCCTAAAGAAATAATAATTGTCCAATATAGAAATTAAATACAATATAACCATCTTAATTCCTATATATGACAGGTAGTAATAAGAAAAAGGGAACAACATCATTTCGTGAGGCGGTAGGTCACCCTGCATAGAAATGCTATATTAATTACCCATTTTAGGGAATTTTTTGTATTTTTATATCAGAAAATTAACATAAAAACATTTCAGTATATTCATGATACTTATTATAAGATATAATGATTATATAAAAATAATTTAAGGGTTTGAGAGGTAAATGAAACAAAAGTGATTGTTAATGAATGTTTAAATTTACTCGGGAAACTCTTATTAGTTCATACCAGAAGTCATCCTTGGATTTATTTATTCCAATTTTGAAGATTAATTAACGAGGGTATTCATATTTTAAAATTATTTTTGTTAGGGTTTGTTTGAGGAAAATTTCATTATAGTTGTGAAAATGTTAGAGGTGTTAGTGCCTTTTTATAAAGGAGGAGGAGTGGAATTCTTGTATGTTTTTAAAGGGAATTACACTAATGTTTTAACCATCTATAATGGCTCCCTAAATCGGAAAAATATGATCCATGGGACTATAGGGATTAAAAATGTCCATGAAATGGATTTTGGATAAGTTTCTTTTTCATTTTGGCCATTATGTTTAACATTTAGTCCATTGTTAAGAATGATTTTCCCTTCACCACTATAATTAATTTTAATTACATTCACTATTATTATGGATAAAAAAATAATTTTAAATTATTATAAATTATAAATTACATTGATTCAAAATATGGATTTTTTTTTTCAAATTCGATTCTCGTATGAGGTAGTAATTTGTTTAACCTTAATCTAATGGACAGGATGAAAACACAAATTTTTCAAAAATAAAGTTCAAAATATTGAAATGGTTTTATATACAATAAAAATGTAAATTTTTTTCAAATTAATTAATTTTTATTAATTTATATATTATGAATGTAATTAAAAATTGATTCAATAAAATCGAAATTTACATTTTTCAATAAATTAGACTAAAATAGTTTTTGATATAAAATTCATTATTGTTCACTATACAACAAAAAATTGAAACATCATAAAAAAAATTCAAAAATGATATCTAAGTTAAATTTTATGAAATGATTTCAAAAAATTAAGTTTATATTGAAATATTGTATTTATAGAATATACAAAATAATTAATTAAAATAATATTTCAATTAAAATGTGGTAAAATTTCTTTTTTAGAAAAATACAATTTTTATGCATAAATCATTATTTATTATCATCTAATTCCTAAAAAATATTTGATGAATATAAAAAATATTAGATAGATAATAATATATATATATATATCATAAACATTGTCAATTTATATTTTTAGTATAATTTATATATTGAAAAACCATTGTATGAATAAAATCATTTCATTTATATTTAGTTTGTTTTTATATTCATTTCTAAAAAATATATTATCATTGAATTTATTTTAAATTTTTCTAATGAATTTCATTTCAAATGTAATGAAATTATATTGAAAACTAATAATTTAAAAACTGAGTTATGTCTTATAATATTAAACAGTAATATTTTAATAATATGTTGTTGTTAGATTAAACATGTAATTTAGTGTAATAAAATATATAGAAGAAAGTATTTGTTGTGTGTAATATAAGATAACTCATTATTGAATGTTTGTTAAGCTATAGAATATATAAAATTAACTTAAGACACAAAATATACTATAACGTCTTGAGATATTTTATTCAATTCTGTGTTTGGTGTTGCAAGTAATATGAACTATTAAATAATAGTTACTCTTTAAGAATATTTGAGGTGTTATAATCATGGGTAGAAATTCCAAAATATTGGAGTAAAAGATGAATTTTTCTAATCTATTCCCCATTTTTTTATACATAAAAATTCATCATGTTGGATGAGATTCTATCTATGAAAATAGAATCATATAAGGTTCTTATTGGAGGTAAAATAATGTTTCATCTGGAATTGAGTAATTGAAAAATGTTGTACACATTAAAAACCCACATGACAACAAAGAAGGACATAGAATTTCAATCAGACTAATTGATTTTTTTGAAAAACCCATATTATATGGAAATTTAATTATGTATTTTTATCACTATTAAATGAGTTTTAATGTGAAAATAAAATATATGCACTATATATACATATTTACAATTTTGGATATTGTACTTCTACTAATTACCGAGTTTTTATATATTCAAAATAATGAGACATTATAAGTAGAATTTTTCAAGATTACAAAATGTAAAAATGAAGAAGGACATGTTGATATAGAGAATTAAAAAGATAGTAAATATTCTATTACATTGAATTAAATACCCTATAAATGAAGAATTATATTTTCCCATGTTTGATCAATTATTTATGTATGGTTCAAGAAAAATATATCTAGGTACTGATCATTCGAGGGCCCGCTACTTTATAAAAGATTATAACCATTCCAATGAAATATCTAATGAATATTTTTATTATTTTAAACTAATGTGTAGGTGGGCCTACTTGTATTTTACTTCCCTAAGAATGTTGGAAGTGGGATATAATGAAGGGATCATCATCAGTAATATTTCAAATAGTTAATGAAGAAAATACTGGAAAAAACTAGTGAAAAAATATTTAAATTTATTAATTTGTTGGTTATTGTGAATTAGATGAAAAATATATGGTCAAATTGATGTTTTTATTAAAAGAACAAATTTTAATTGTGTTTTTAATTTTTTTTAATGAAAATGAATAAGAATTTAGAAATTTCATGATTTATATTGATGTTGATTCTAATTAAACTAGTTATAAAAATGATGCTTTTTGAATTGAGAAATCATAAAAATAAGGATTTATGAAATAAGTGGATTCATATAATAAAAAAGTAATTCAAGATGATCATGTACTTAAAAATGGATTATTAAGTCACAAACATCACAATACCTTAATTTTAAAGGTTTGTCTTATGATGAATGAACATTTTATGATCAATTTACATTAATACTATATTAAGTTTCTTATTTCGCGCACAACACTAGAATAAAAATGCATTGAGGAACATTTCATTTTTGTAAATATAAATATCTTATATATACTATTCAATTTGAGGGTATAAATATCGTTTATAGCTTTATAAAATTTATAGAAAAAGAAAAATACTTCTATTTTTTTATTCCACTAAACTAATAACAACAAATTATTATAGTTAAATAACTAACAAGATCATTTTATGAGAAATACGCTTATTCCTAAACATTTACTTTTACGGAATAATTTATATTTCTATTAATAAAATTATTATAGGAAATTTAAATTGTTATAAAATATATTAATTATAAATATAATATATTAAAATTCATTCAATTAATAATTGATACGAGGTAAGGATAAAAATAAATAATATATATTCTTTTATTTTCAAATTAAATAATGTTTTTTATATATTTGATGTTTTCATTTAAATAATAAATTCCTAAAATTTCTCAATTGAATTTAAAAAATTATATTAATTTTTGGAATCATAAAATATATATCATCTTAATAATATTTTTTGAGATTTTTCATGTTTCAATGATTTCTCCGTAAATATAAAAAATGATGGTTTTATAAATACTATGAAATTTATGAAATAATTTATATATAAGGAACAATTTAATTTTTTCTACACATTTTTTGAGTAAAATTACAACATAATAATTAAAATTATACATTTAAGATATTATATTATATTAAAAAACCTATGTTTATAATTATTGAAATGATGTAAATTTTTTTACAACAATTGTTTTTGTATTATCATTATATTAAAAATTCACATAGTTATGTTTAGGTTTTTATTATATTTATGTCCATTTTACATTAATTTTTGATAATAAATTTATTAGATTCATATTTTTCAAAAATATAAATAATTTTTTTCTTTTTTTTTCATAAGAATACACATACTCTTGGAATGGGATTTAATGGTAGTGGGACTCATTGAAATAAATTTTACTTACCATTGATTTTTTTATAAAAATTTTCTATATTAGAAAAAAAAATGTAAAGATTAGTCACCACATTCCTTTTCATTTTTAATTATAAATTATTTTACCGAGATTAAAATTATAGCTTCCCTAGTAGAGGATAATTATGTTAATAAGAATTTTACCATGTATGAAAGAAAAAAACAAGTTAAAAACATGTGTGTAAATGTTGGTTCTGTGAGAGGTCTGTCATGGTCCCCTAATATAATATAATTCATCAACATATAATGCTGCATATGTGATAAAAAGGGACATAAATCAAATTTTATATCTTAAGAGCACCTCTACTATAGAGCATATAATTTTTTTATTTCTATTTATATGTCTTGAATGAATTAGAAAAAATAATATTTATTATTTTTTTGATTTATATTTAATATAATAAATTTAAAAATTGATAGCACGTAATAACAATAATGGGTTCAGGGAAAAAATGTTGGTGATATATGGATAAATTTTAGTTATTTAAATAATTATTTATATTTTTCTTATAAATTCCATAATATACAGAATAGACTCATTATCAATAATTTAATTAAAATAAACTATTTCACTGTATGGGAAAAATAATCTACTCATTAAATCATTATGTATCCAAAAATACCATTTTTTCTATTTATTTGAGGGGTTCTTACACTCCTCAAGTATAATGCCCCATCCATAAACATAACAAAATATTGATTATATGGAAAAATTTACATAAATTCATATTGATGATCATTTCAGGTTTTTTTTATAAAATTATGACATAATTAATACAAAAAATCCTAAAATAATAATGGAGGAGACTACAAAAATAGTATCCATTTAATTTCAGTATATAAAACATTAATAAAAAACATGATTTATTTTCAGGACAATAATATTCTTTAATTCATCCTTTATTTTACCCATCCTTATAACTCGTGAAAAACAATTTGAAAATATGGGATGAGGAAAAAAATATCATTTTGGGATATAAAATAAGTAATGAAACTGTTATTATATGAATATTTTAAACTCAAGAAACATTTTCAAAAAATCATACATTTCACCCATAAAAACATACCTCATGATATCATATGAGTCCATAAAATACTTCTGAGAAATGATAAATCATAAAGCTTACTTTTGGAATCTATATCGTACATAAACTGTTTCTTACAAAACTATATAGGGAGTAAACCTCAGGGTAACATGTGGAATACCCATCATGGTTTATTACCTAATTATCTAGATGGAAACCGAGACATTTAACTTTGTGTCATTACCCAATGAAATGAATAGTTATCATGGGCTCACCCAACCTTATTTTATCACATAACAACCCATATACGTATGCAATTCCAAAGAACCAAAACACAATCACACCACATAAATCATGAATAATGGAAAAATAAAATTTCCATATTCTAACCATATGATTTATTTTAGAGTTATTGATGTAACCCATAACTTGTAAAACCCATTGTAAATACAAGAATTCATGAAAAGAGAATATTTATTTATGTTTCTATTGAAAACGTTATGGTTATAAATTAAGACAAATATCAAATAATTGGTATGGTGATAAAGAAGTCATTGTCTGTGTATATGATAAAAAATAACTCATTTTTTCATTTTGTAAGAAATGTAAATAACTCCATAAAAAATATTCCTTTCTAAAAAACAATCAATAAAATTATAGATATAAATATAATTTAATATGTTAAAATTTTATTTTAAACTCAACAGTTGAACTATATAATCATGAAGTATAAATTTAACCCAAGGAATGCAAATTGGGTTAAGAAGTTCCCTTACCTCGAGTATGACTTGTCTCGTATGTTATTTATCTTAATTAATAATAAAACTAGGTAAATTAATAATTTCTTGAGAACCTATTTCATGATAATTATTATTTTATATCACTTTTTACTATGTAATAACAATTACATAATTATTTAAGTTCTTGTCAAAAGTTTTGTCGATATTCGGTACATGAGTCAAAAATAAACATAATATGATGTCAATAGTTTTAGTGGTAATAATTACATTATCAACATAATATAAAACATGATATAAATATATTATATATTAACTGTTTACTTTTATAAGAATATTTTATTAAAAACATATAATCCCATTCATGGAGACGGAAACCCATACACATATATGAACAATATTTTCATGTTTCGTTTCATATTCAAATAGAAAAATTAAATTATAATTAATATGTAATTTATATATTATATTTACACTAAAAAATCATTAATATATTCAATGTGATGTGTCAACGAATAAAATAATTTTGAAGCGGTGGTAGTCCATAGGTCCCCAAACGAAGTTATTGTATAACCACCATTTTGAAATCATGAATGTGCATTTAACAACAAATTTACAGAATATTAAATAGGATATAATATAAATATTCAAATAATGTTTTTATATAATAATGGTTTTAATATAATCCATGAATGTGGTAATGGAAGAATAACAAAAACATTATTCATGGAGGTGATTAACTGGCATAACTTGGAAAATAATTTTATTTCATCTAATAAGTAGTGGTATAAAATGAAATTGATATTATATATTACATTAAAATAAAATATATACATCATTATGTAGTCATAAAATATTTATTGATGAAGGAGGTGAGGAAAAATTAGAAAAATAAAACAATTAAGAGAGGTACATTTAGAAACATACCTCTTGAATATCCCCTATTTGAATGAATTTTTCATACCATGGATTGGGGATTTTGGTGTGTCCATAAAAACATGGTTGTGGGTTGAGTGATTAGTAGAGGTTTTTTCAAATATTTTATGAGCTAAAAGGTGTTTTGGGTAGAAATTGGTTGGTGGGGAGGTGGTATTCATAGTTGAGGAGATGTTGGCTTAATTGATTAATTTGTTTACAATTTTATAATAAAAGTTAACCATATAGTGGTGGAAATAAATTACACTAATTTGGATTGTAATTAATGTTTTATAGTTTGTTTATAGTTGATCAATACCTCTTCCAACCATAAAATGTTGTATTTTTTAGGTATGTTATTATTATAACATTTACTTTAATCCCTTGTAAAAAAATTACTTTAACTAAGGTAAATAATTTTTCTAACATGGTATATTTTTAATAACTAAAAATTAAATTTACCATAAAAAATAACTTTTACATTATTATTTAAAATATGGAATCGATTTTACCTATTTAAATTCACATTATTTGTAAAATTATACTTAAAAATATTTTTGTACAAAAAAACAAAAAACATATTTCTAATATGAAATATTCAAATGTATGAAATGATTTTATATCTAATTTAAATTTTAAATTGATTAAAATGAAAAATAATTTATTAAAATATCATGAAAAAGAAAAATTTACATTAAAATCAATTTAAATGATAATCTATCAATTTAAATAAATTAGATGAAATAAAATTTTTGAATTAAGAAACAGTTTTTTTCATAATTCATTAAAATATTAATATTATCAAAAACATATCCAAAATTGAATAAAAATAAATTTTGATTTCAAAATTCCAAATAAAATGTTTATTTCATTAAATATATCTTATAAATGCTTCAAAAACTATATTTATAATGAATTTTCCATCAAAAGGCAGTAAAACTACCTTTTAATAATATTAGATAATTTTATGATTATAATTAGATTTATTCTCATTTAATACTCTAAAATTTATTAGATAATAACAAAAAAATTATTTAAAATGTGTATGAATAATATAGTTAGTTCTGTGCATTCTCTTCAATACAATAATAATGCAATAACTACCATTAACATTAATAATAATCGTAATGTATTGGTTTTTAGTACAACTCAGTCCTGTGTGCAACATAAATTTTTAGACAAAATCATTGCTGTGTATCAAGTATTCTCTTAGACATAGTGTCCCTAATAAAGTGAAATTAATATCTAATTAATAAATATTTATAGATATAAAAATTTATTATTCTATAATCACCAATAATGTTACATCCTTCCCCTTTTTGAAAATTGTTTCCTCTCAATTTTATTCAGTTATCAAATAAGTGGGGGTGTTTCTTCCTCATAACATTTTCATATTCTCTTGTCACCTCTTCAACAATATGGTTTTCCTATACAGTCATTAGTTGACATATCAACTTATTCCGTTAAATTTTCTCTCTATGGTCCGGAATTTGAAATGGTTGTTCCTTACAGGAAATATTCTCATCCAACTAAACTACTTCTAGACTCAAAACATATGATGAATCTAGTAAAAAAATACTAACATTGAATCCTGAAAAAAATGTGTATCTCAAATTAACTAGTAGGTAGAACCAATCCGAAGGAAACTGATTGAACTTTCTCATGGATTACAAATGGTCCCTTAACCATAGACTCAGTATCCCCTTATTACCAAAATGTATCGGAATTTTTATTAAAGTCACTTTGAGAAAGCCATAATCACCTACCCCAATAGAAACATCCTTCATCTTGTTATCCGCATATATTTTCAACCATCTCTAAGATGTCCTCATATACTTCAAAATCAACTAAAATATTTCTACAATATCATTTACCAGTTCTTGTTCCATCAATAATATTTCACCTACTTCATCATAAATTGCATGATTTATACACCGATTTCTATATAATTCATCAAATGGTTCCATTAGAATTCTAGAATGAGAATTAAAATTATTATATAACTATAATAAATAATGAATTTGATATCAAATCCCATATTAATAAACTGAACATGTATGTATCATATCCTCAAATGTATGAATTTTTTGTTCTGTCTTCCCAACTGATTATGGATGGAAAGCGGTACTAAAATTTAATTCAGTTCCTAATGACTTCTGATGGATTTTCTAAAAGTTACATGTAAACCTAGGATAACGATAAGATACAATAGAGAGAGTGACTTCATGACACCTAACTATCTGTTTTACATTCTATAGAGAAATGTGATCTAAAAATAGAGTATCTATAATAGGATGAAAATAAAAGATTTATTCAATTTATCAAAAATAAAAAACATCACATTTTTACCATGAATAGTATTTGATATTACCACTATAGAATCCATGGATATGTTTCCCCATTTCTACTATGGCATCAGTAAAGGATAAAGAATATCATATGTAATTTTTTTTCTTTAACCTACTTAAAGTCAAAAGACTTCACAGTGAAGTCATGAAAAAATGTTTTCATTCCATCCCACCAGAAAAAACATCTGAAGATCTCAGTACATATTAGTGCTGCTAGGATGATCCTAAAACATAGAACTATGTGCATCACATAAAAAAAATTATTCAACATTGGGTCATATAGAACACATAACCTTATCCAAAATCTAAAAACTAAATCATTATTAATGATAAATTATAGTTACTTCGCCTTATGAACAAATTATACCTTTTTATGGAACTCATTATCATTCCTATACACTTGATTAATTATTTCTGATGGAGATGATCGCACTATCACCTAAAACAAAATAGTGTAATCTTCTACACTAAAAAATACTAAGAAAAAATTCATCAAGTCACTAAAAATGGATCATGTTTCAAACATAGAATGTTTAATTTAGAATTAATTTATTAACTAAAAAATTGAAATGATTATTTTATTTTCCTTGATGGTATGAATTATGGGATCATAATCCTTGATTAATTCAAGGTATCTGATCTCTCCATCTTCAATTCATTCTGGGTGAATAAATAATTTAAAAGATTATGTTTTTCTATATAATTCAAATTTTACTTCAAACAGATGATTCCTCCAATTTTTTATGAAAAAATAGAAGCTCTATCTAAATCATTTGTAGGGTAATTTAACTCATGAATTTTCAACTAACATGATACATAATAAATTAACTAATCATTATTAATTAGAAAACTACCACATAATTTCAGTGAAGCATTACAGTAGATAAAAAATTCATCATTTTTGTACGGTAATGAAAATCATTGAGCATTGACCAATATTTTTTTCAGTTTTACAATATTGACATAACATTCTTTTTTTAAAATGAACTAAAAACATTTTCAAGTTAACTTTGACATTGGGGTAGATAACCATGGAAAAATTTCAAAATACGTTTAGTAATATACTATTAGACCAAGAAAACTATGAATATAAGTTTTATTTGTGGGTCTCAGCCATTCTTTAAATACTTTTGTTTTAGTAGGATCAATTGTTATTCCATATTTAGAAAACATGTGACTAATGAATTATTTTTTTAGTAATGAATATTCCTACTTGTTGAATTTACCATATAGTTAAATGTTTTTAAAATTTTACATGAAAACCATTAAATAAAATTCACGATCCTATTTACTTTAAAAATATATCAAAATTTCATCAAAAAAGAAAACATAAAACATATCTAAGAACATATTCAATATTATAATCATAAGATCCCTAAATACAGCATGTGCATTAGTTAACCCAGATAGCATGAATAAAAATTCAAAATTTTTATATATAGTATTTAACATTGTATTTGGAATGACTTTATTAGTTATATTCATCTTATGGTACGCCAACCTCATGTTAAATTTTCAAAAATATTGTGCTCCCTAGAGCTGTTCAAAAAAAAAGAGTTATTAAGTAAAGGATACTAGTTATTAAAATTGAAGTTATTAAATTTTCTATAATCAATAAAAATTATCATTTATCCATATTTCTATTTAATAAAAAATATAGAAGAACTCTATGGTGATGTTCCAGGTCGAATGAAACATTTATCTAATAACTCATAAAATTGCTTCCTCAACTCCAAATGTTCTATCTTATCCATTAGATAAGGGAGTTTTAAAATTATCTTAGCATTAGGAACTAAGTTAAGGGTACATTCAACATCCTGATCTAGTATAATACCATAAATCTCATTAGTAGAAACATCAAGATACTCATCTACCAATGGCACAACATTAATCTAAAATGTTCTTTGGTTTTCAATAATGTGTGCAATATAAAATTCATTCCATTTTCAATAGTTTCCCAACATCCTGATATGATATCAACAATAAGTGTTCACTATTATATATAAATAGATATTAATCCTGAAAATCAACTTATTTTACACTACATTCAATCTTATCATGGTAATCAGAAAGCCAATCAACACCTAGAATTACATAGAACTCAACAAGAATAAATAGAATAATGTTTGTTGTAAAATTAAGTCAATATAGTTTTTCAATAATAATATATTATTAAATTATTGTTTTATTAAATTATTTTTATGTCACAAAAAATGTTAAATAATCCCAAATTATATAATATATGATTTAATGTTTTTCCTTTATTTAATTATATACCATTTTAATGTGATTATCTCTATAACATCTTTATTATATTTCAATATTTTTGGGATTTCTCAAAGTGTCCCTCACCACAATTTTAATAGGACACATCCTCCCTATCTACCTCACACTAATACGAGTGCTATATATAGAAAAAATCATAAATATTAATCTAAAAGCATAATTATTTATGTTCTATAGGAAAATTACATTCCAAAATACCTACCCCAGATAACTTATGTAGTGAATAATGGATGTCCACTAAAGGAGAGGTAATCATTTTTATCAACTCTTTCACGTTTCTTGATTATTATACATCATCTTCAAGAGTTGTTTTGATTGTAAATTAATAACCCCATTATCATCTATATTCTATTATTTTCCTATATATTTTGACAACCATATGAAAACTTATATCCATCCTATGTAAAACAAAAGTATTGCGTGTGAAAGCGTATATCTTACTGTATCCACACCATGATGCAATCTTTTTTTAATTACTAGTTTTAATAGAATGGTAAATTTATAGAAATAATGATTATATATAATATTTTTGTCATGTATTATATTATTTATATAATTAAATAATTATATATAGATGAGAAAAAAATAACATGTCAAAAAAAAATCGATAAAATGCAATTAATGCCTGAAGCCATGAAACAAATGAACAACTATTAACATAAAAGTGATGATGATATAATAGGATCATATATGGTATCATAAATATATATTTATTTGTTATAAATTAATAACATTAATTAAATTATTATACAAGATTATAAATCATTTTGAAATAAAGTAATGTACATGGTATGTTCTTCCCTTATCTCACAGTTATTTATGTCATATATTTTTCTTATTCACAACTTATTTTCTGTTGTGTAGTGTATATGAATCTCCTAGGAAATTTGATATTATGAATCTACATATTTTCATGATACTATAGGTTTTTATTTAATGTTATTCCACCATGTTGATCCGAATTAAAATGAATCCAAGTGGTATGGGACAATTGGAATTGTTTAAAGATTATTTTCCACATGAAATTATAAATAATATCTTTTAATGTATTTTCATATATATAAAAAACATTTTTTGAATTTTTTTAGGATATACTCTAATAATTGAATACATCATATTCTGATTTTTAAATTGGTATGTATTAATATTCATTATGTATATTTCATCAAACACCAATAGTTATTGATTATGTTAAACAATGCAGATTCATTGGTAATATTTATTCAAATAAGGAATGAATTGGACATTTTATATGATGGTAGGGGCCCACTATATCCCTTAGAGGCATCAATAGGTGTAATATGTAAAATAAGTTATTTATTTTTCCAATTAAATACCAATTTAATTATCATAGGTCTTGGACGAGGCCTTGAAAGTATGTTTCAGATGTCAAGAATTTTCAATTCCATCATTTTGAGAATAATAAGTATATTACATTTTATTATATGACTAGTATAATATCCAAGGTTATGTTTCCTAGTTCATTTGATTATTTTAAATGGAAATTGTTTCAGTTATTTAAAATTTTGTATTGTTCATTCTATATTTACTCATAGCTTTACTTGGACTCTTTCTCTTATAGAGCATTGAGCTCACCCATTCCATATGATTCAATGTTTCCCCATATTTTATAAATTATATTATATCTGATATTTAGGGTTACAGAAATGTAGAATAGTGGTTGAATAATAAATCATTTTTCTTAATTTATTTTTTAAAAATTTAATGTGGGATTCATGTGTGAATCATGTTTACCAAGATTAATAAACTATTCAGTCCTCTAGGATCAGATTCCTTGTATTTTAATCTAATGAAATAATGTAATAGTTGTGATCCATGATCATGTGGTCAAGGTCATTAATTTTGGTATCAAGAAGTGTTTAGCTGAATCCATGGGAACTCGATTTAGGAAATCATTTATTGGATAACATAACCATGTGATTAACATTTAGGATAAGTCATATTATATGATATCATACTATATATTTTGTATAACCATTAGGTTAAACCTATATACCCATAGTTTTATAAGAATGTGTCTTGATTTTGACATTCTATAAATTATTATTCAGGAAAATATCATTATGATTAGTGTTTCTTACATTTTGCTTTGGGTTTTGGTGAATGGTTAGAATCAACTAGGATATACAAGTAATAGTTATAATGATGATGATGAAAAGTCTACAAAAAAACAAAATAAAAGAAGTCGAAAATAAAGAATAATATAATGGCATTCATTTAATGGTTTAATAATGACAAGGAATGATTAAATATCTTGTGAATTTTGATTCAGAAATTATTTTATAATTGATTCTTTTGATATATAAGTACTATAATGCATTAATTCTTCGATAATGATTTGAATGTATGATTTTTTTCATTAATGATTTTATGGTGACAAAATATATTATATATAAGAATAAGATATACACTATATTGTTTTGGGAATTAGATGTTTATATTGATTTTAGAAATTTAGATACATTTTTTGGAATGTGAATCTTGAAGATGCATTTTGGATGAGTCTTATGGATGGAATGTATTATGTTTAAAATTATATACTATTATTTGATGTTGAAGTATGATTTATTGGACACTATGTGATAACTATTTTTTTATGAAAATATTAAAAGGATTGAAGAATGACTTATGGATCTTATGATTCATTAATGTGATCGAGGTATGAAAAATTCAACATGAATATCATTTAATGATGTAAGAGATGAAGTAAAAATAGATCAAAGAGCTAAAAAATAATATTATTGTTCATATATCATATAAAGAAGTCATGTATGTTTTTATTCTTAATTTATTATCTCGATAGTAAAATAATACCTAAACTTTTTTAATGGAATTTGGGACAAAAATTATATTTGTTTAGTTTTCATACTAAGAAAACTATTTTCCCTTAATCCATCACGGTTTTTTGATTTTGAGATGGTATAAATTTAGATGATGATGTTCTATAACACAATGCATTTGAAAATGATGGTTAGATTTCTCTTCAATTTACATGTTTTAACATTATACAATATTTATCCTATCCAGAAGCTTAATTTTTTGTTGACCTTAACATTTCCCATTCCCTCTTATTAAGGGGAAATTTTATTTAATGAGGGGAGAATAAAACCCACCAATATACAAATGTATGCCTATTTTTAAATAAATACAATTTCATCGATAGCTTACGTTGATCACATCACCCACCTTAACAGAATAATGAAATATTATTATATCATAGACATCAAAATCGTGGTAATGAATAGTTTAATCAAAATTATAAAATTTATATATTATATATTTAATAAAATTTTATTAAATTGTACGAAATATTTTGTAGGAATAATATCCAAATGAATCAAATTTTATTCATTAAAAGTCTTTGTGTTATAAAGACAAATTTACTCCCTTTTGATGGTTTAGATGATTTAAAAATAGTTTATGATACCTTTATAAATTACATTTGAAAAATAAGTGTCCTATATTAAAATGGAATATAAAATTTTACATTAGATTAATTTTTGGTATTTTTCATATAACATTCATGTATTAATGAATATTGAAAATATGTATGATATTAAATAAATACATATTTCTTTGTCTAAAATATTTATAGTGTTAAAATATATTCAAAATTGGTTTAAAATTATAATTAGATCAATTTATATCAGTGAATATAATTTATCTAATTGGAATAAATTTCACATTGAATAGGTTTATAAAAACATTTCAATCTTTTGGGCATTTTTACTTTAAAAACTCATTTTATTTTTACTTCAATGTGATGGTTTTCAAATTAATTTTAGCCAATTACATGTTTTGAATATTGAAAAATGGATTGCATATTAGGATTATTAAGGTACAAATATAGTAAATAGATACATTTTTTTGTACATTTTTAAATGTAACATTAATATTTTTTTTATTACAATGATTATGAGTAATCATTGTAATTAAAGGTAAATATAATATTATAAGTATTTTAAAATTATCCAAAAACATGTCAAATATTTTATAGGATGAGATATTGTTGACAAAAATCATATTTGGGCCTATTTTATGGTATTGTTGATCCACATGGAATAATTTTATCCTTTTATAGTATATTATTCATTGAAAATTCAAATATTCCATGCTCATATTTTTAATAAGTATTACATTTTTAAAATTTGGTAATTCCAAAGATATCATTAAACATAAATTTTAATTATCAAGGAATTTTGTTATCTTAATCATGATATTTGATTTTAATTTTTAGGAAATAAATTATTAAATTTATGTATTATACAATAATAATTCAACAAATATTTAATTAATAGACATATCAAATAAATTTTATTAAAACTTTTAAAAAAAATTAATTTTATATAATTAATTTCATCCAATAAATTTTGTGATTACATAGAGTTATTGATGATGAATTAATGGTTTTAGTACGATTTTATTTTTCTATTTATATTTTTTAAAAGTAAATCTAATGATTAGTGTCAAAATTTACTTTAATGGTGTTTTAATACAATTAATATTTAATTAAATTTTATTAAATTCATGAAAATATAATATTTTCCCAATTTATTTTTTAAGCATGAAAATGTAATCAATTTTCCATTTATGGTTAGTTTGTGATTTTGTAGTAACTATATTGTCCATTAATAAGTTAAAACACATTTTATCACTATATGAGTTTAATGGATTAAATATGGGTTAATGCTAAATTTTATGAGTAATAATTCGACCAAAAATAATCTCAAAATTATTGGATGAATTTTATTATACCCTGATCACCTTGATATCAAATTACAGTAGTTAAATGGAAAATTTTACAAAAACATAATATCAATATTATTTAAAATAAATATAGTTACCAATTTTACCATTGTATTTAATATAATTTATGTTTCCAATTTGGGAAAATCAATATATGAACAAAAATAAATGTTTATTTTGATATAAAAAAAATTTAATTCATTATATAATTTTTAATTTAATTTTTTATGTTATATAGTAAGCTTAAATGCTTCTCCAATTCTAAAAAATATTTATTTAATTAACAGAGAAATAAAATAACTTATATTATAATTATTAAATTTGATATATTTTTGAGGTGAATTAAGTTTTTGAATAAATTTTCTAGATCTATTGGATAAATTAGAGCTTTGTGAAAGCATTATTCTATAATATCAACATCAAAGAGATGCTATGAATTATTATGAACTTTATTTTGATGGATTCTGTTTATGAAATGAATCTAATAACATTTTCTAGGATGGATTGTATCAAACCCATTGATTTATGGGGAATTGGAATTAAAGGTCATCAAATATTTAATGAGAGTCTCATTGGAAATTTAACCAGACTATCCTCTTTATTGATAACCCATACTGCAATTTCTAATCAAGAATATTTAAGGGTAGGATCTTGGAAGGCTACACTCACATCCTTGGGTCATCAATTTGGTCATCACTCAAATAGTCTATCAATGATATTATGATGCATTCCTTGTGTGTTGTTATAAAGAACTCGAATATCAGTTTTTGGGACACTTGTTGGCTGGATAGTCCTATCATGGATTTCTAGATCATACCTAATGAGAAAATGTAGCTGAGCACTTCTAATTTATTGTCTCAAATAAATAGCCCTGGAAACATAAAATTATATGTTTTGAAGGATATACAGAGCTATGTTTTTATAGAAATGGTCACTATTATCTTGAAACTGTGAAACAAGAGACATTTCCACACCAAGTATTGTTCCATTTTGTAATGTAAAAGTAATGATTTAACCCTGTCATGGATGTCCAACATCAATGTAAATTTTATTTAAACATCTTGATACATTCTTCTTCGGAGAATCTGGAATATCATATTACCATCCCATGATAAAATTATGAGGGCTACGCAAGACATTGTTAAAGCCTATCATATTTATTTAAAGGATAATCAAAAACCAGTATCACTTGATTTAAACTATTATTATTCCAAGAGGCTTTGTGGGTATGCCACCTGGCTATTTTGTATGGACCTGGACATGCATGGATAGCTAAATAATCTGATGAATACACTAACTAACTCTGGGAGTATTGACCAGATTACAAACCAACTCTTGGTGGATATTTCTTTTATATTTTCTTCTATCTGGAAGGCTTAGTATTTAATATAGTTTAATGATCATTCTCATTACATTCATGCCGACACAATGGTTCTTAATAGGGATTTTCATGCTAGAGCTATGGTTCATGTTGGTGTTAGGCATTATTGTGTCTCTAATTTAAATACTATTAGGAGGCTAGAAGTTATAGGACATCCAATAAAGCCAATCTGGTGAATTTTTTCCAACGGATTCTCTCAATTAGATCATGGATCAAGGCTAATGTGGATAGATCAATTACGAGCTTGCTAAGACCGTCAAGTTTTGGAGTTATTTTTCAGACACACCATGGTTTCGTAAAGGGTTTTATTCAACATTACATTGGAATTATTAGTGATTATGAGTCTAAACATTGGGTGATGATACATGCTATTAAATATTCTATTTATTTATATTGGATAGATTTTTGTATTTTGTCATATTTTGATGTTGTTGTCACAAATTTAAGGGTGAAATAAAGGGATCTCCCATGGAAATTACTACCTCAATGGATTAAATTTTTGAAGCAGGTCTCTCAGATCCAATTGTATGACTCCCATGCTTTTAGAGATTCCAATCATATGGAAGATGTGTAGTCTAAAATGGAAGAGTTAGAAACTAGTTCTCTATAGTCATTTAGGATTCTATAGTATGGTTCTACTAATGTAGATGAGAATTTTAGAAGAGTTTTCACTCCAATGATTGTAAAACTCCTTTTCAATGATCTATTATTATACCTATACTTTATATTAATAATTTTTGGACAAACTTTTCCTGGATCCTGACCGTTCCTGGTAATATTTATTTAATTGTTTAAAAATCACAAAAAATGTAGAAAATAAGAAATGTTGTAAGATAGGGTCTACAATGACATTACCTATTTATTTATATTGTTTTTATGTATATAGATATCGAATAATATTATAACATTTGATTATTTTAATAATTTCTGAAAGTACTCTTGACCTCAATTATAAAACGATACATCCTCCCTCACTTCCTCAGACCAATTTGAGTTACCTAACTCAAAAAAACTACACATTACTCTTTCCATTATCCTTAATTGTGTTTTTTAGGATCTGGGACTACCACAAAAACTAATTTATATAACATCAAAATATATTAAAGGATGTCCTCCAAAGAAGAGGTAATCACATTTCTCGACCCTTTTAAAATTGATTCTTCTTCCACTTCATGTTCATGGTTTTTTTACATAATAATTTAAATAATACAATATCAGATATATGATGTGGTTTTATTATTATTATTGGAAAACTACATTCCATCATATATAGATCCTAGGAAAAATGAAAGTGTTGTGTGTGCCTACATATGGCTTACCATCTCCACACTATGGTGTACTATGTTTTTCATTACCACATTACATGGATGGATATAATGATATAAATAATGAATATATATGATATTCAAATAATTTTTTACATTTTAAATTTAACAAAATAATGATATATTATAATAGGAGAAAAAAATAACCAGTCAAAATATACTTGAAAACAATACAATTAACACATGAATCAATGAAAATAATGAACAAATATTAACAAGAAGGAAATAAGATGATATAAGAGGATCATATATGATATAATAAATATATATATAAATAGTTTTTTAATTAATTAATAACAATCTTTATGAAATTATACATGTGTTTAAATAACTTTTAACTATTATAATGTTCAAGATAAGAGTTGTTCTTCTCACTTGTACTTTTGTTGGATATATGAATTATTTACCATTTATGTTTGTTGTGTTGTGTATATGATGATAATTTGACATGTTAAATCATTAATATCCTTATAATAATGATATTTTTAGGATCATTTAATGTTATACCTTCCCAGGTTTTATAATTCAAATTTTTCAATGTGGTATGTGACACTTTGGAATGATTAAAGATTATTTTTGTCAAAATTTTTCAATGGTCTCATTTAATGGATTTTCATATATATCAACATCATTTTTCACAATATTTTATTAAGGATATAATATAATAATAATATTTATCATATTAAATTATTTAAATAGAGACGTATTGTTATTTTTAGGACTAGTTCTTCCAATTATCACTCTGATGCACGTGGAGCGGGCCTAATACTTTACAGATGGATAGAAAATTTTGGGGTGTATACATTAGAATATTTAATCACTATTTATGAATATGGATGTATTATTTTTCATACCATTAACATGATCTCAAAGCAATAAATACTATTTCGTCTATTTACTATCGTCTATTGGTAACACAACACATTAAAGGTACCCTGGGTACAATATTTCACTAATAATAATAATTCCTATTATTATGAAAATTACCCAAAACCTCAAAGATTATTAAGAGATATTTTAATAGAAATAAACATTATTAAATTGAAGGTGATTTATTTATTTATTTTATTTTTTATAATATAATGTTCTCGGTTTATATTTACCTAAAGGGTCCATATTGAATGGTGTTAAATGTCTTGTTACTTCTTATATAGAATAAATTAGACTTAAATATGTTATGGTTGGTGATTATAATTATAATGTCCCTCAATGCATTAATAGTTATCATATGGAAAAATATATTGGTTATTTTTGTGTATAACTCTCACCATATTGGTATTGAGTCTTGGAAAATTACATTGAAATTATGTTTTTATTTTTGACATTATTCATTATATAAAAATGCGAAACATGATTAATTTTTACACAATCATCATTAAATATCATCCATAAGATTATACCTCAATTTTATATGATTAAAAATTCATAATTATTATACATTACTTCCATTCCACTTGTGCCATGTTTAAACTATGATAACATCAAATGTATGACACTCTTTACTGGGAACCCCATCATACAATGAGTTGTTTTCATTTCCTCAAAACCCTAGAGGATAAATATATGTAATTATAATAGATATAATGGAAGAGATAATATTGTTCTAAATATTATTTCTTCCAAAAAAAATTTTCAATTGGAATTTATGAATTTTTCTCGACTCCCATGACTAAAAATATAATATATCATTTTATAACTCTTTAATGTTGTTAAAAATTTTAATGTAAATACCATAAGTGGGTTTTAGTAGTCTATGTTGTTACAAAATCTTTTTTTACCCTTCTTCAAACATCATTAAACTATAGTTATAGTTTTTCATTCAATGGACTAACTCAAATTAAATTTTTGTATGTAAATTTCCGCCTTCATCATTTAGGTTTAATATTCCACTCACTCTATGGGTTTTCATTAATTTGGAAGTTATTATGTTTTTTCTTTCTAATTTTTATAGGGCACTGTTAAAATTAGTTCCTGAAAATAAAAAAATAATTACCAAAACACCTAGTACGTAATATATTAGAGCATCATTATGATATCCTAATTTTTCATTTGATATAAGTTTAATTGGACTTATATACATTTATTTAGAGTATTTGATCTCATTATTTCATTATCAAAAAAGAAATTAAAACTTTAAATAAGATCAAAAATACAGTTTCCTCATGATATAATTTCAATTCCACAATGATATTTTTTGTTACTCTTTATTTAGTTATCCTAAGAGAAAATCTCAATAAAATATTAATCATATTAACTAAACAATCTTTTAAATTTTATAATATCATAACCAATTAACTACATCAACTTTATCTTGGTATTTTCTAAGTATAACAACATTTAGATCATTTATAAAATTCCCAAAAAAATAAAAAAGTAAAAAAAAATTAACATGATTTTTTTATAGATGATATAAAAAACATTTCGAAATCTCAATCCACATATATTTCTGACCCCCATTTTTAATCATCAATACTTGATTAATATCCGGAAATGTTTAAAAATAGTTATAGTTAATAATATATTTTAAATGGATAAAGACAATATGGTTTATTAATTTCCATTATGGTGATTTTAATATACCGCTTCTTGAGTCCTATAAAAAGAATGAGCTAATATACTTGGTCCCTATACCATATGAAAAAAACAACATTAATTATAAATAATAAATGTTTCTAACAATTTTAAAAAGATAAACGGAAGATTATTGTGATTTACCTCCCAATAGAGGATGTTTTTTTGATATTCCATAGCTAGATTGTCCCACGGTTAATCTCATTACCTCAATATATGTGGGTTGTGTTCTGTAAACCACAACATCTTCTCACTTCCAAAACTACAAAACATAACATCTTATTTGAGTACCCATTTATTATAGATCTTCATATTTTCCCATTGATTGTTATTTTTCAACTAGTAATGTATATTTAATGGATAATTAATGGGGATTATTATATTTTAACACCTGTATAATTTTCCACAAGTGGTTTATATTGAAATGGTGCATTTAAATTTTAAAAAAACTGAAAAAGGAAGTAATTCAAATTAAAAATAATTGATATATGTTAAATTTAAATAAAATTTCTCCACTAATTTGAAAAATCTATTATTTCTATTTATTCATGAGGATCCACTCTAAAATCCTCCATATTTGATTTTAATAGGGTCATAAAATGGTCTTCAGTGATGTCCACTCACTTTATTTTTCACTCTATGTGATTGTATTGTTGTTTTGGAGGTGGATCTCAATTAATGGGAACCACCAAATGTACCTCTTTGTTTTCAAATTCATTTAATAATTCATACTCCTCCATTGTTGATTCCATTTAAAATTCATCTTTTATAAAATATAAAAAATCATCATCCAATTCTACATCATTATTATAGGTTACAACATCTATAACAAAACCTGTAAGACTATATTGAGGGAAATACAAATAAAAAATGTACTTTTGAGTGAAATGCGATTTATGTATTTAAATACCTCTTAATTGTTTCATATTATTGTATTTATTATTCATAAACGTGTAATTAATCTCTGAAATATTTTATTATGGTGTTGTATGATAATTTCTATTATCGGTTCTAATCAATAAATATATGGAAAACATGGTTATTCTATTCCCTATTCTATATTCATACATTCTTTTTCAATGTAATGTAAAAGTAGTAATAGTTTTAGAATGTAAAAATTTGTGATATAGATTTCTAAAACATATTTTTTTTAAAAATAATTCATTTATCTGATGGTTTTATAAACTCTCACAAGTACTTGACTATAAATCTCGTATTTCTCCGGAAATAATCTTGAAATTAAATTCATTGAACTTATGGTATGGGGTTCTAAAATTTTATTCTGATAAAATAATATATTTTTTATGAATTCATCATTAATGGTCTCCAACAATAGTGTTGATTTTACATTCAATATATAATGATAAAAAAATGAAATGAGTCTTAATAAAATTTAGATAAAATAACTAACATGAAATAGTATCATTCCAATTAATATAAATATTAATATATTATTCAATCTATAGGTCTATATGGAATATATGAACCGAAGTAAATATTGATGTCTCGTCCACTCTTTCAAGATATTAATATCCTCTCTATATATTTTTAGTATGTTAAAAAAATACATCAATTCATGTTCATATATTTAATCACATCTCGATACCCATATTCCAATCATTCATTATAATGTCTAACATTATTTTATTGGTTTATTAGTTCTTCATGGGTGAGTTATTTTTCAATATGTTCACATCAATCAAGATGATTCATATGATGACTGGAAAATTAATTATTGGTATTTATTGTTTCTGCTTCTATATAATCATTAATAGTTTTGGATAGGGCATATATATATTTTTTAATTTAATTAAGTAATCACAAAATATTTTTTGGATTGAGAATTGAAAAACTGACTATATCCCATAGAACTACAAATGGTTGCGGAGAAGCCTCTATTGAGGACATGAAGAAACCATTTTTATTAATTTGGAATATAGCATAGTGGATGACAAGTATCATATATCAAGGATTCAAAATTAGGATATTTCATTTACTATAATGTATAATTTCCCTTATGTTAAGTATTTTTTGAAAGTATGGCATAAAGGAATATTGAATGTATATTTTTTGGTTCGTAATGAATAAATTAAATATAAATACAAATAAAATGTTAATAAAATGGTTTAGGGATGTAATTGGTTTGTTCCAATGTTGAATTTGATTTTTCTCAATCATTATTTAATTTTATTAGATCATCTATCTGATTGAACAGACTCAATATCATTCATAAAAAAATTATCTCCAAATTAATTATATAAAACCACTAATCTAATCAATTAATCCTTGATTTGAACAACAAATCCTTTTTTTCTCCATGGTGGGTAGGAAATTACACCTCAAAACTTAGTAAATTCTCATAATAACACAAATTGATGAAATATCATTCAATTCATCCATTCATACCACAAAAAATAGATATATGATGTGTGTTATAAATAAAAGGATACTGTGAATTTCTATAATAATGGAGTGAATAGGTGGTAATATATTATAAAGTGGAAATCACCTCCTCTATGATAGTATCTCAAATATCATAGTAAAAATATAGAAGAAATAGAATGATAACTGAGAAAAATAAATTAAAAAACATCACTATGATTCCAATATGAAAAAAATAATTAGGTTAGTTCCCTATAATATTAGAGTATTGAGATACCATGGGGTTTAAATAGCTTGAGAGGAATAAATAATGTGAGGTAGAGAAGAAAAATATAATTAATAAATTTAAATTATAATAAATATGATGAATACTTTAATAAATAATAAATAATTGAGACTATGATTAGAAATTTATCTTTAATTCATCATAATTGTATATTTGATTGTAATTTATAGTCATTTAATAAAATTCATACATATTTTTCTATATTGCAGTTCTATGTGCTCGATATCTTTAACATACGCATAGGATTTCCACATATCGAGATCAAAGGTTATTATTTTCATCACATGAATTATCAAAATTCTTGTACCATCCCCTATGATAATTATTTTTCATCATAATATCAATTGATGATGCACCAATAATTTTCACGAGGGATCCCCATTTTTGTTGAATTAGTTAATAAAGTCTTATTTGATATTTTCCACGACGTAATTTTTTTATATTTATGTCATATAATGTTATGTTGATTTATATTGGGATGAGTTATCTTTATATATGCCCATCCACATGGATAACCCATATATAGGGGTTTGGCTCTATGTATTTTACTTAGAGTATTAGTTCATTATGAATAAATTATGGTAGATGGGGTACCTCTACACTGGTCTTTGGATACGAGTAATGATGCTTGTGATTTTACTAAAAGAAACATGGATCCTTTTAATCCATGACACAAACCATCAGGGCCCATATGGACATCAGTATGTTGAGAAGAAATGAACCCTAAACCACATGTCTGTACAATGAGTATGGGAGAAATATGAGCTATTATAATAATGGAGTACCATAACCATTAATAAAATATAAAATATATTATGTGATAGAGAAGTGCTTCCTACGAATCATTACAATGAATATGGAGTTCATGCGTCCCAGGAGGAGAGGCTAGTACCTTCTATAAAGATAAATAAAATGAATACTACTTCAACTAGGGAATAACAATATAGAGAACATGTGTCCTTGTACAATTGTGTTTTTCATGCTCTATATATGAGAAATTCGGATCTAAAACTTGGTTTGAATGGGGAGTACCATATACATATGAGTAGAACGTTGATCCTTCCAAATAACTGTCACTATTGATCATTTTATATATATTTTTCATGCTCATAAAATATCACATTATATCTCAAAATCGTGTAATAAAACATCAATCGTGTTATATGCATAAAAACACATAGGACTGGATACAGTAGGCCTAAATATTATTCAAAATAATGGAGATACATGAGGTAAAATATTTGGAATGATGTAAATGACATGTTTGAGGGGTCACATGACTTAAAACCTTAATCGAAATCCTAACCATATCACTTCCGTCACATTTATTGTATATACATGTAGATGTACATGAAATGTAGTGATGTCACAATATGTGTATTGGATCAGTTGTATCTATTTACCTTATATTTTACCTATGTACCACGCCCTATATCGAGACATTCCTGAGTACCGAGACATGCTTATATACCTTAGTCCATTCTTGATTACTCCAAAAGTACACAATGTGTACAAATACACGAGACACTCACAATGTGAAAGCTGAAATATACATTTACTTCTTCTATTTGGTCACACAGTGTGTTCGTCTATCCTCAAAGCATGTGATCCTTATCTTTACTAAAACCCAAGCCATCACATCATTTATAATACAATGTGTGATCCTCCCTATACCTACTGAATAGATGGTATTTTTATATAAATTCTATTTTCCATCACATTCCATGGTCATACCTCCACCAAAAACATTTCCATCACAAATCATCTTGAGAATCCAAAATATAGGGTGGTTCATGACCGATATAATATTATTATATGGAAACCGGCCACCGAAACCCTATAGGGCTACATTATTTACACCTATGTTGAGATAACATGCATCCAAGTCACATTTAATATCCCATTTCCTTTTTTGGATATTTTAGTCATTATTCATCATCCATGATATATCATTGTTTATCTAAAAAATCTATTATTTCGTTATAAATGCATGTACCATGAATATCGTGGTTCAATTTAACTAGAAACCACCCAATCAATGCCAAACTGTGACTATAGTGTCCAACATTTAATAAATCCAATAACGATATGGAAAAATCACCAGAAAAAGTTGAATATATTATTGGCCATGAATTCATGGGAAAAAATAATAATTCGATATTTTTGGGGTGAATCCAATACACTGAAATATGATAATAGAAACAAAAAATTATTCAAGAATGAGGCGAATGTGGTGGATAAAAGAACACATTATCAAAATATTATTAAAATCAATGAATCATGGATTAAATAAAAATGAGTAGAAAACAAAAAGCAGTTATTATTAACCAAATTTTTTATTGGAATTATTCAAAACGATTTTTTTAAACAAGGATGTTGATCAAATAAATTTGGTTTATATTGATTAACCTCGATTTGATAAGGGGTCATTGACTGATATCGATCATCCACCAAAGGTTTTCAAGGGTCCTTTCCATAATCCCCTATGGTTATGTAACTAACCCTTGTAAAATTTTAAAATTATATATTTATAATGGATTGTATTTTTTTCAATAAAATTTAAATAAATAAATAAATAATTTAGTTCAATTTAAATTCACATTCCGAGGACTTGGTTATCTGAACGTCTGACGCCAAACTACAACATGCCATACCTAAGGTAAAACTCAAACTCCTCCTTCTATTGTGGTATCATATTTATGAAATAATAGTCCATTAAAGATATATTACATTTTATTTTAAAAAATATATGTTCTCGATATAAAATATATAAAATAGTTTTATAAAACAGTGTTCATGCTCACTGGCCCTCAAAATTGCATGTTGTGACAATGCCTTTATCCGAAAATATTTTTAATAAATTAAAAATTATTTTAAGGAGAAAACTTTTTCTATATATTATTCTATTCTGAAATAATTTTTCCCTAAAAAGATTAAACTAATAATAATGGTGGGGATATTGATTCCACATCATCCTCTATCAGTACGAGGAGATATTCTATAGTATCGCATGCTTCCATGACACAGAAATGAAGGGAATGGTCCATCATCATATGGACCTCTCTTAATAATCCTAAATCTCCACCATGTACTCTATGAATATGGATCCTTCCTCTAAATATGACTCACCCCATTCTATTATGTGAATATGATAATTCACATATCTCCTCAGCTGAAACACATGGATGACACCATGCACCACCTCCAACTATGGGGTTAAGGTGATATGGTAGGAAAACTCTCCAACCGTATGTATGATCTTGAATAGTTCAACGAAACATTGGGATAACATTACACCATGACCAAATCTGCACAATCCCCATCTCAAGTAGAATAATACGAAAATATTGTCTCCTTTATAAAACTTCAAGTGCCCAGAACACTATTTTTTATAATATTTATGTACGATCAATAATATCCTCATCTGCTCGTAGAAAACAAGAACCTTCACTCTCATTTCCTACGCCATCTTGGTCCCACCAATAGATACCTCATTGATATCATTTTGGAATACGGTTGACATACATTTTATCACATACCGTTGCTTAAAATTTCATTGATGTTATTATAGTGATTGTTATTATTTGAAAAATACATAACCAATGTTATGTTATCCTCCCAACTCAGAATGAATTCTAACATGGAATCCCTATGAAAATCCTCCATTGACTAGACCAAACAGTCAGTATTATCATCTGTCTAGGGGTGATATTATATTATTTTCAGGACCCAACAGAGTGATTCATTAGAAGAAACTAACTTAATCCTACATCCATCATATAGGTTATCGTGACAAGAACTGAAATGAAAACTAATATGGGAGGCCTTTTCCCAATGTGTCTGTATAGACTCACCGTTCTATCTACATGCATATGTGAAGAGTAATAATCAAAAAAGATAAAATGTGTATATAAAAACATTTAAAGTAAAAACCCTCTGTATTACAAGAGTATGATAGTGTAAACAAATAAAAATAAGGGAAAAGACACACCCAAATTGATTGATTTCCCATCCTAAGAAAATTAGTAATCTAAATATTGAGAGAGACCAACTAAGAAACTCAGTGATCTGACCACCATACATGTTCCAATTCACAATGTGTCCATATGAAACTTTTTAATTTCCACAAACATATTTTTCATCTTGCTAATATAAACCATATTTGGTAAAATAACCATTATAGAAGAATATATATATCGATTCAGATTCCCTAAACTATTAAGGGGGAGTCATAAGAGATATGATATTAGTAGATAACTCAACCCATAGAAATAAATTAAAAAAACAAAACTACATGGATATAGATAAATATGTTATCAATAAAAGAAGTTCAAATAAGGGAGAAATGAGATCCCTATCTCATAGCCTAGTCACGGAAATTGTTCCATCACATCCAAATGTTCCATAAATGATTCCCCACATCTCACATGTTTTTCCAAAGAAATATCGATGTCAAAAATTAACTCACCAATATTCATGATAGTAGAGGTTCCATGACTTATAGATATAGGACCCATGTACATGTACATTATTAGGGTTCCACTATATTGATAGCTAGAGGTCCCATATCCTATCATGAAATGAGGGTTCCACATGGATGGTCGAGAGACTATACCCACAATGTGTTGGAGTGTTACACTATGATGGTCATTGACCAATTCCCCAACACTATAGGATTGTTTCACACTAATTTTTATTAGAGGATAAATTTCATTTCATATTATGAGGGTGAAACACTAATAATCAAGGACCCTTGACCCAACTCTGTATGAGGGTTCCACTTAGTGGGTAGGAAGAGGACCTAAGAGATGACAATATATGAGGGTGCTTCTCTAGTAATTTTTATACCACCCATGGACTAAATAGCCGGATGGTGACACACTATTGGTTAAGGTTGCATGCCTTGACAAACAATATGATGCCCCTGAGATAGTAAATATTGGACCCACCCCCAAATCTATAAGAGGGTTTCACCTTAATAGTATCTTGTGATCCTTATCATTATCATCATCAAGTATGCCCTAAAAGTATCATTAATGAATTATCTCTAATTGTATCCTAATGTCCACTATGAAGATTATCATAGCATTCTATGTAAAAAAACACACATGATTGGATACTCACAATCCAAAATTTGAGTCTAAATAAGGGAGACATGAGAGGTAGAAGTTTCATCAAAATAAATGTAGAAGTACACAAAATGTGAGGGGACCCACACCATGTGTAGTCATTCTCTACATTATAGAAGTGTTGCTTATTTTAAATGGATCACTTCTCATGTATCCCTACAAAGAATGTAACTGTTCTAAATTGAGTACCTCAGGCACCTGAGGTCTTTCGCATTCTCCTTGTCGTTCCATTGGCAAGTCTGTGTACTTCAATACCCAATGTTTAATATAGTATAGGGTACTTCACATGTTATACTATCACAAATGAAATCTACCAAGGGAGGGTAAAATGTTATGTAACCCGGTAACATGGCATGTGATCCTTAACTTTTTCAAGTAACATTATTCCACAGCCATAGGACCATTACAAAACATGTGTTCAATATTCTACATGCCAGGTACATTATGTTTTTTGTAAAATGGATGATTTTCTAAAAATATAAAAGATCTATGAATACCACTACGAATGGATTGATTTGGACACCATTTATTGAATGGGGGAGAACACATTCATCATTTTTGACTCTACGATAGATAGAAATAAAATCTGAAATGGTATATTAGAAGTTGAAGTCAAGTTGAATGTGTCCAATTTCATTACCTTAATTATTTCAGATTACATATACATGAAACAACCACCCTAATCCCAAGAATTATTACCATTCAACCTTGTTTTTTAAAAATATCCATACAGATTCATCCTCCATGAATCCATGGGTGTGATCATGATTTATCCTACCAAAAAATGTCGAGTCGTGGCCTTATAACCTAATAAAAATGAATATGAATGGGATAGAGAAAAGAACCAAAAATGGTGTAATTGTTATTGGAGAAATTTTCTTGGACGATAAATATATATTGGAATTATCTGGGTGATATAAATTATATTTCAGGGACTAATTTAATAGTCAATTTAGAACATATACATAGACACATGAAAATGTTAGTTGTAATGAACTTCATGAGGTAGATTCGATTATGATCAATTTATAAAATCACTTGGGGTAGAAATCAAAAATTATAAGTCTTAAATTGTTATAGGATTTTATTTATTTATTATTAATGGTCTCTCAAATGAATAAGAAGTCATTATGTTCGCTTATCCTAGAATCACCACTATCTGGAGAGTCGTTTTCATTTAATATTGATACCCTAATAAAGGGCTGTAGAATTATCCTATCAATGGTTATATGTTTATGAAGATAACATAAAGATTGTTCATAATAATTAATAAATAGATGAAATTAGATTTTAGTGTTTTAAAAAATTAATTAAATAATAAAAAATTTAAATTCATTGAACGCACCTGATAATGGCTATTTCATCTAAACGGAATGCATCAACCAACATTGAATTGTTCCTATGGTAAACATTGCTTTCAGAATTAAACTATGGAATTATATTTTCAATATAAGTATTTTTTAAGAGATTTAAAATTTTAATTAACAAACCATGTGTGTGAGACAGACAATGTATTTAATATTTTTATAAAATTAATTCCAGTCAAAACGGGCCTCAGAATTTATGACCTCTCAACCCCTGAAACCAAAATGTTTTCTAGATATATTATAATCTATTATAAATAAAATAAATGGTGTCTACATTTTACCACCTTTAATATTTTCTTCCTGAAATAGTAATAAAAAAATATGATTAGGGCACTGAGTCTTCATCTAGCTCTCCTTCCATCTAGAGCTCTCCAACATGATCTCATGCGACTAAAACACATGAACCAAGGGAATGGTTCATCCATGTAGGGTCCTCTCTTATTGATCCTCAATATCTACATGGTGTTCCACTAAAGTGGTTCTATATTTGATGTCTAGATCATTAATGTCAATAACATGCATGTTCTCATAAATATATCTCCTCTACTATGACACATAGAAGATGTCGTGCACAGGATCCAACTGTGGGGGTTGGATGAGCAGTAGGCAGCTTCACCAACCCTTTAAATGATCCCAAATGAACTAATGAAGCTTGGTGATATCATTCAACCCTAGAGGAATAAACATAATTATCATCATGGGAAGACTCTTAGGAAAATATGGTCCCCCTAATATAACTCAATGTGTATAAAATGTCGACATATATAATATTTCTATATTATATGTGATTTCCTCGTATTATTTTGGATGAACAAGACCATATCCATCATCACCCATGCTATATAATCCCCAAAAAGAGATTCCTCACTGATCCCAGTCTAGTATATGGGTACCCTATGAGGTCTCCCATAGAAGTCCTCAAAAGTTACCATATTGATTGTAGAGTGGTAGGTATTATTGCATTAAAACTCTACCAAGGGAAAGTGATACTTCTAGCATCAACTAAATTTTACTAAATATTCCCTCCACATATCCTCCAACAGATGTATATTTATCATAGTATTCATATCTTTATGGAAGTGTATGAAAGTACACATCTTCATTCAGGCCCGAAATTCCACATGCAGGTCTCTCCATAACCATGACATTAATATCTCATCATGGTAGAACAAAATAATCATGGTCACCTTATGAATGTGGAAAATATATTTTACGTATAATTTCCACAAACTATCCACAAAACTATTCTCCACAAAATAAGGTAAGTTCACCAACATCAAGTGTCGGTCAACAATCACCCAGATGACATTATGAATTCTCACTTTCCATGGAATCCATGTCATCATGTCCATGTATATTCCATCCCATTTACACATTGAGATCTTAAGAGGCTAAAAAACCTACTAAAAGTGAGTTCTCAACCTTCACCGTCATATTCTAGGTAAATAACACCCCTTTCAGTGTAATGGAACTCAAAGGGGACGAAATCCTAGATAATTATTCTAGTATCCTCATATAGTAACCTACTAAGACATGAAGACAATATCCTCCAACACACTCTTGGGTGTCTCATAAGTTATCATTGCATTGATCTTCACCAGATCCATAGCTAATCAAAGATCAAATATTAAATTTATTAGAAAGTGAACCTCATAGATCCCAAATAAGCACTTTGTGAACATACAATAATGTGGGTGCTCCCGATGAAAATATATATCCATCATCAAGTTCCATTCATTCAACTCCTCTAACATAGGATATATGAGTATTTAATCATTGATGATAAAATAAATTAGGTCAAAAACAATTATAAAATCAAATTCATCAAATCCATAAACATAGTGAGTTATTTTTTCACACTAAAAGGAATACCTAGGAAGTCATAGTGTCCATAGTGACATTATAATTCCAGCATCAGAATATTAGCCTCATGAACTCTGAACTGGTGGTAGTCGAACTCGGGATCTGGCTTCGAATTTTTTTTCACATTATAACTAATGAAATAGGTCATAAATCCTTAGAAAGGGGAACTTGTACTTCATCACTCCCTAGTTCTGATGAGGATAATACACATTAAGATTCAATATCCCAACCATCTCATAATAAACAACACCAAAGAATCATTGTGGGACACACTAGGTCTGATAAAACCATTCTTTCAGTAGTCCTCCCACTACAACATTATATCTTAGAGCTCGGTATTGGATATATGATATGTTGAATTAGAAATTAGAGTGGTAAAGTGATGAATGTTGATGAAAAAAATCCATCTCACTCCTTAGAGGTATTATGAAAACATCATTGGGAATTACATATTCAATATCCTCTATGACTAAAGAAATCTATATGGATGAAGCTCCTTCTGCATAAAAGAAGAATCTAAAAAAAAGATGGATAATGGCCTTCAGACTCCTACACACAAAACCCACTCATCCCACCATGAGATCACACTTTCATACAAAGGAGAATATCATACCATTAGTTCGATGGAATCTGACACATCTACAACAACATACAATCTGGCTCAACCCATGAAAAAAATCCATATTCATGATAAAGAGATATAGTGTCATTGTGATAACAGAAGGCCCCATTAGAATCTCACACTATGAAGACATGTCTCTCACTGATTGAAGATAAATGATATAAAGTAATTATTCCCTGTAGGAACCACATGAATTGTAGATAGGATTAATGTATAATTAGGGGCTCTATATCTAGAATTAGGTGTAATGAGATGAAATAATGAATAGAACATGTGTTCAATAATATAGAATAATGTGTAGAAATACCATATATCATACTTTTAATCAACTTGTGCATCATTGGATCATATACATCCATAGCCTGCAGCTCCCTGCAACCCCAACATCCAACCCCCTAAGCCTAACATTGGTCACTTGGTGGTGGTGGTAGAAGATAATTATAGAATAATCCACCATACAAAACATTTCATCTTATAGCACCACTGACTCCCCTACTAGCTCTTCATCCCTAGAGGGTTCCCTTACCTCACCTGGGAGATCTATGACCATAGTTCTACAACTAACATGGTAGTCTATCCAATATCTTCATTCCCACTATATCTCGTATTGTCCGGAATTAATGTGCCATGTGACATCACCTGACACATGCATAAAACCTCCCATTTATGGGATACCATATTCCTATAAACATTCCCTAAACACAGGACCAAGTCAAGTAACATGATCACATCCTTTATCGAGATAATATTAAATGTGACATTCTAGTTACTATAAATGAATCATCCCTATGACAACCACTGCCAGCTCTATCTAGATAGAATTACTTTAATATGAACCCCCTATCATTAACACCCAATCCAAAAATCCGTTTTTACTGGGAATATAAAAGGGTACTACATTGGAACAATTATCTCTAGGGAGACCATTCTAAAACATCCATTCCCATAACTAGTCATCCCGAATCATGTAAGGCGAATACATGTAATGTGTATAAACCATGAAAAATACTCATCCACTATTATTCCTCCCATTATACAGATCCAAAAATTTTAAATATTTAATTATCATAATCATGTGGTGTAGTATTCCCCAAAAAAATTCTACTAGATGTTAGGCCATGAGATTTTAAACTCAACATAAATTTACAAAACTAGACTCCATAAGAGCCCAAATTCTCCATGGAAAAGGATAGTGGCTAGGATAACCACATGATCTATCAGGTTCTGAATAATCATCAAAACATATACCTGAAGCTCTAGAAAATACTATACTTAATGGAGATCTGGTTCACTAAAAACACTTAGTGTGTATGTAACTATAACTAATGGAGTGTGTAAATCTTATTAGAATCATCATCAGTCAATGCTATTATGATCTTCTACAATATATGTGTGAGTGGTTCTTCCTATCCACAAAGGGGAATAATCTCGTATGTTGGAAGTAGACAAATAAATCATGACTCATCATATTATGGTCACGATTCATAATCAATATCAGATAAATATGTTTATATTGAAGCAACATTGAAATTTAGTCAACAAATTCCATTGTAATTTTATAATATATATATATGGAGATTAGACAAATAATGGGAAATCAAATGACTCAATACTATATGATGCATGTACCATTAATCAATGCAACCAATGTCTTTGTATACTTGACAAACATAAGGCAGTCAAGGTCTTAGTGAATGGATACATTGGCTGCTGCACCGAGAATGGGTTCCCCTGACTAAAGGGAACACTTAAATACCTTGAAATTATTTCCCTAAATCCCAAAAAAAAATTATAAGGATAAAAAAAATCCAAACATCATCCTAATGAATGAAATTTTAAGATAATAATCTATCTTGAGAAGACCCAACATGGCTCAAGCTACAAATTCATGAATCCTTCCTCCATAGGCTAGTTGCTATATTTAAAAACCAAAAGGCATATCTAATATTGGAGGATTTTTCCAAAGGACTTGTATAAACACATAAAAACATCTCTATGAATATGTATAGAGAAATAATAATAAATGATGCAACAAATAGGGAATAATCCATGAATATTAAAACTCTATAGTGTAAAACAGTATGATAGTGTAAAATAAATTGAAGAGGAGAAACATAATATCCCAACTAGATAAATTTAACTAAATAAAAAACATGAAATGAGAATTTTGAAATAGAACATCCCTTAATATCCAATCTTTGACCACCATACTCTGTCCTATGAACTAATTTTATTTATTCTCCATTTTAATCACTGCCAACCTGCCTATTTTCAACATAAGAAAAAACACCTATAAGGAAATCCTTTGTAGGTGAGAGTTTTTACCTACCCCTTAGGATGCCCTGAAATATAAATTTTGTTTATTTAGAGACATGATTGGAATAAATATCTCAAACCATGTGAGATACTAACCAAAAACCAATAGTATGGATACATATATAAATATATTCTCACCAAAAGGAAACCAATCAATAAGTAATGGGGATATCCATCTCAAAGACCATCCTCGGAATGAGTGCAACGAGTTCCAAGTGGAATATTAATGACTCATAGCTTATCATGTGCTTATATAAAGAAATGTCAATGTTGAGGCACACCTCAAATCTATACAATATAGTGGCGGGGGAATAATGTATAGTTAGAGATTCCATGACTGGGTAGAACATTAGGGTACCACATAGTATAAATATGTTAGACCCATTTCCTATATCAAATCGATGGTGACACTATAATGGTCAATAGAAACATACCATAGCTATGTAGGGGGTTTCCACTATAATGTTTAGGGTTCCACAACTTGACTCCATAGGAGCTTTCCACTATGATGGTCGATATTGGACTTGTACAATATCCCTGTAGGAGTGTGAATATCGATAGTTGAATACCCACTTTCGTAATTTGTAGAAGGGTTCCACTTGGTGGGTTGTTAGAAGACCCATTCCCTAACATAGTATAAGGGTTCCACTATAGCAATTTTTAGGGAACCCATACCCTACCAAGTATAATGGCACAATTCTAGTAGTCGAGGACCCATTCCCAACCAATGTGGGTGGTTCCATTTTGATGGTAATCATAGGACCGATGCCCTTACTACATTGGTGGGTGCCACTCTGATTGTACCTAGGGATATTTCATGATCACTACCATCATTGTGCAATTACAAATGAATATTAATGCTCAAAACATATTTCATTGTATCCCAAAGGCCAATATGAAGGCAAAAAACATGATTTATGTGGTAAAAACACATAGTATATTCTATTAAAATTCAAAAAACATATTTTAATCAAACGTGATACATAAATTAGAAGTTTTTTCTCAGAATAAAAGTACGTGTACTTGGTATTTGAGTTGACCCCCACGATGTGTGGTCCTGATCCACTTCCTGGACGTGTTCTTGATGGTTAATGTATCAATTCCCAGGTATCCCTACAATGTTTGTAAGAGTACTACATGTCATGACTCTTCTTGCTAGGGTCCCTCATGTTCAATTGGATGTGTCCATGTTTATTGGTAATGTCCATGTACTCCAATACACAGATTTACCTCCAACATGGGGTCCTTCCATTTTACATAAATCACAAGACCAATCTTCATGGGGAGGGTCTCATGTAATTTGACATAGTCACCCAAATTGTGATCCATATATTTTCAAAACACTAGCTCCACAACCAATGTGGAACCAAAAGTTGTGTGTCCATCATTATGCATTCCAAGTAGACTTATTTTTCATATAAATTTGAATATATTATGTGAATTCCATATTCTCATATACATAAGTGAATCTCACCATTTTACCACCACAAATACTTGGAGGAATCCCTCATTCATCATTTCCAACCCTCTGGTGGTTGGAAACTTGATCACTGATGGTCTATTAAAAGATAAATGAGCTTTAGGTTTATCCTGTGTTGTAACCTATTTTTTAGATCCAAAATATTTGAAATCTTCTCATGTATCCAAAATTCCATCTACATTCATCTATATGATGGAAAAAATATTTTTTTTCATGTGAATCAACTACAAATATAGGGGTCTGATCATGATCGATCCTTCCAGAAAATGTAATGACATGGCCCTGTATCCTAACAGAGAAGAATGTGAACAATGGGTGGGGTAAAAAACACAAAAATAAAGGTGTTAAAATAATTTTCCAAGCATTCCTTGAAAATTGAGACATATTTTGATTCCTAGAGAGGCAAAAATGGCACAATAATGATTAAATTAATTTTAAATTTTAAATTGATACATACACACATAGAAAAGATTGATTTAATATAGATAAATAGATAGATATTATCATACTCAAAATATTCATTCATATGGGTCATAACTAAAAAAATTTGGAGTTCTAATTTGAGACAAAATCATTCATCAATAAAAAATTATCTCCCCAAAGAAGAAGGTTGTTGGTATGTTCAATATTCCTTTATTCCCTTGGATATGGAGGCCCATTTTCATCTGATTATTATTCACCATTATATTATGGACGAAATATACAATCAATGGTCACATGATTATGTATATAACCAATGTTATATTTCAAATAATTGATTAAATAGAGGAAATTACGTTTTAGGGTTTTAATGCCTAAATGAATGAATAAATTTAGTTATTTACTGAATGAATTCATGAAGGACAATATAATTCTTATTCCATTCTCCAAATAATATTAGTTCATGCCGAGGGTAAACCTAAATTTTTTGGAATAAAATGTTTTCTCCAATATTATATATGAGACTCCATTTAATATATATCCCATTTCTTTCAGAAACTATTTATTGTTGATATAAAATATAATCAATATTTTAATAAAATAAATTTTGGCTATATCGAGCATAGGAATCATGATCCATCTAAACTCCAAGATTATGAAATATTTCCTAATATATTATACTGTATTATATAAGAAAAATATGGTCTCCACAGATCTAAAAAAATAGGTCCCAAATAACACCTCCAAGCCTCTCTACAACCATGTGAAAAAAATACACTTCTAAGTTTGAGGAAATTATTGAAGGAATCCCATAAGGGTGTTTGATCTCATGAACCTAAAATTGCTAAAACAATTCACTCCCTAAAACTTATCCTAATTGTATGTAAGTGTTCAAACATGGTTTTATGGTCAAAAATACAACATATGGAATCATTGCCTATAATTTCCCATATAAGGCCTTTAAAATTTTTTTGGATAGGTTGCCTTGTTTCCACTCTACAATACCAATAGGATACAATAAACCATTAGTAAATGGTTGTCATCCTTCACCAAATGAAATGTTACACACTGAGATACATACTCAGAAACACTCCACTATATGAAATCCCTCCAAAACTATCACTGAATTTATAAATATATATTCAACACAACATGGTGTATAGTTAAAGGAGAAGTATGAGACTCCATCATCCCGTCCTCTCATTTCCCGACTAGAACCACCACTCCTTACATGAAAAGAATAATGTTATTCCCTCCTTCAATTAATTTATATGAAGAATAATATGAGGACATCTCGTCCTGATGAAGCAGAATGTTGATGATTCTGAACAAGATCATCACTCACATGTTCTTAAAAAGGATGAGTTAACACCTTTAACTAAGAAATGGTACACCCTTCACCTCTACCTAGGTCACCTGCAATGAATCCAACTACCCAAAAACCTCCTCTACTAAACAAGAAGTATACTTCCAACTATGGGAATCTAAATCCAAATAACCCTTAACAAAATTATAGGATTTATCAAATTAATATTCATAAAAAATCATCACTAAAATCCTAAATATCAGTTATATAAAACCATTACTAATGAAATATCTATTAAATTTATGTTCTGAATAAAAATTATCACTCTCCTAGAATATAGTGCATCCACAACCTTAAATAAAATGCTACCACTACAATCTATATTTCAGGAATTTAATTGTTCTATTCATAGGTTATCTAGTACCTCAACCCATATAGGATCACTATCTACCACTACATCAAAATATAGTCAATATATGTTCTTGAGGAATCATAATACAATATGTACTAAAAACTCTCATGTAGTCTTGTCAAAAAAAATTAAACCATCTACCCACGTTATAAATCCTCCATATATCCCTAACACTTTTTATTCCTGGAAAACATATTCCCTTCCCATGAGAATTAGATCAATGGTATTTAATCATGTAGAAGACTAAGACGAACCTCATGTAGTGCCTCACTATGATAAGAAAAATCCATAACTCATACACATTCAGTGGTGGCTCCAAAGAAATAACTTCGTCATTCCTCTCCAAGTCCATATATTATCCATGTGTAGAAATGATAGGCCATAAAAATTGATCCTTGTATATCTAGAACTAGATCTTTTAGATCTTAAAAAATATTTTGTTCTGCCAATGGATGTTTAGGTCCACTATTATGTGATTTTAATTCTTGATAAATGTTAAAGAGTATATGAGTAAACCATCAATAAAGAAAAAATGAAAATCATTCTAGGTATGGTTGGAGGGTATGGTTAATTGGAAGTAGAAACCTAGTAAGGTAAATTAACACACTAAAATTAATTAATAAGAAATATTGTTGTATATAGCCACCCAATGATTGTAGATTTGTAATATTATACTTGAAGACCCATAACTTGAAGAATCTTGAACTGAGATCAATTTTCAAGAACCATCTGAAACCGTGGAATTTATCACAGTTTTCATAAACACCTATAAAAGGGTTTTTTCTTTATCATGGTATGATTTAAGTGATTATCATCAATGCAATGCTGTTATCTACCATATCCCTTTATCATGAACATTTCTAGAACTACATAGGGGGACATGCTAGCTATGGTTAAAAACCCTTCTCTCTAAGGTCCTCAAAATACACCCTCAGCTCTTGTAGCATGGTAAGGGACTTCAATATCATTTGGAAGATATAAAAATTGACGTAGGGTGAAAATCTATGAAAAAATACATCTCTCACCATTGGTTTGTTCCAAAACGTCCTCAGTGAAGTCATCTATATAATATTTCATGACTTATATAACATGGAATCCTGATGATCTTGTTTCACCAAGGGATAGACTCTCTAACTGATGGGTGATGGGTCAAACCATTTTTTAAAGCCCCAATCACTCTACAATGAGGTTTCTCTCTCTCATAGAAGATAATATCATCCAATATTTTCAAATGAATATAACTCATCTGTTGTGGTGTTTTATAAGGGATTGAACTATGGAAAACCAGCCCATAATAATCATATTATCAAATAGACTCTTTGTGATGATGATGATGTCTCATAATAAAATATCTCTATTAAGAGAAAAATCATACTCTCATAATACAAGTTATATCAAATAAGTAGAACCAATATTAACTTCAAGAAAATGTAGTTGGGATAAAGTCACAACATGTATCTCCAGATCAGGCTCCATGATAAATAAAATGAATTAATGAATTAATGAATTGCAACTATGTAAAATAGTAATAAAAAATTATTATAACAATCATAGATCATACCTCTAATAATCTCATGATATATTGAGTCATTATCCTCCATATCCTCCACCATCCCACGACCTCGATTTCTTAATCCCTATTTCTGGTGTGGGACTACTGGTGGTGGTGGAAGTATATAATTATTCCATCCACTAATAAAATCATCTCATATAGGATACCCACATACTCCACTATCAGCGCAACCATCTTATGGGTTTCCATTTCCATACATTGGTGAACACTAATTATAGATCTTCCTCTACTGTGGTGGCCCATCCACTATCTGGTTTCTCTAATCAAAATGTCAGGCTAGAAGATCACATTCCATCTGACTTGTCCTATCACATGCAGAGAATCCCTAATTAATGGGATTACCTGGTATTCATTATATTCTATAAGATTCATGGAAACATGTTTGATTCCGAGAATGGGTAATAATTATGTAACTTGTGTGCTATTATCGTCCAGATAGAAAAAATTAATTATCCTTGAGACTCCTACTAACAGCTCCAGCCTCATGGAATCCCTTAGATTAGAAGTTCTCTATCATCAGTGTCCACTCCAACACTACAATACATGTCTGAATGAATATGGGTGCCACATTGACTTGAATGTGTTTCTAGACACCCATCTCAATCATCCAGACATGGATGTAACCATACATAATCACATTGATGGAGTTCATTAGAAGGTATGTGAACCTTGAGACATACATAGTAATTGTCATCCCATTATGCTGTAACACTAACGAATCCCAAATCTATACTATTTTAAATCAAGATGGATAGTTATACTATAAAATAACTATTGAACCTGGGATCATGAATGTGTTGACTATTTATAAATCTTTTATCAATTCTCTGCAAGTACCTAGATACTCCATGGAAAATAATAGCTACCAAAAAATAACAACTGTTCACTCATGGTCAGCATAAGTATGAAAACTCAAATTATTATATTAATAAAATCCATCAATAAATGGGGATCTAGATCACTCATGAACATTAATGGCATTTGGTAATGGAACTCATAGAGTATTCTATGTATTTGTAAATCCTCAACATGGTATGCTGGTATAATTTTCTTCTTGACAGGCGGTGGTTCTACTACGTTCCCTCCTATATGAATGATATCATGTGATACCCCTAAATTGAGGCATCATCAGTAATTGGATGGTCATCATGATTTTGATTCAATAAATTGGTTGGATTTTTTCATATAGTCATCCTGAAAATAAATCCGGGATTAAAATGGTGATATAATCATATGTAGATGGGGAGATGACTTGAAAAGGAAAATTAATGGACTTATTACTATTTCACGTATATACCAATATACCCTCTAACTAATGTGTCTTTACGATAAGATGGAAATTAGTTATTTCAAGTCTTGAGAAATTGAAACATAAGCTATTTCACCAACACAATATTCTTTGTCTTGAAATAAGAACCCATGACACATTGACTCTACTGCACCAAGTTCCTAACCAAAAATCATGATGTGATAAAGCCCCAAACACCATGGTGATGTCTAACCATATCGTATACTAATATGTCACCAACAAACCCACCATGTCTCTCTTGACCAATGATTGAACAAGAAGAAACTACACCAAGCCGGCCTCCATAGGTTAAGGGATACCAATAAGTGTGAAATTTCATATCTTAAATTGGATGCCTTGTTCAAAAGTACATATATTCAGAAAAAAAAACATCATTATCTATAAGTGTAGAAATAAAAAAAATTGTAACATCTAGAGTAATAAAACAATCATGTAATAACCTATCAAGAATTCAATATAGAATTATTTTTTATTCTAAAATGTAAATGGGAAAGCATATGCCTCAATATAAATGAAGTCCCTTCATGAAAATAATAGAGAAATGTTGAAATTTGGGAGATCCCAACTCCGGATATATGAAAAAATCACCTTACATGTTCAAATAAACCAAAGGTTCCATAAGATCCACCAATTCCACCCATGAAATTTTTTTCATCTTCATAAGACATGACACGTGTTGGAAAATCCCATTAATGGGTGAGTATACACATACCTAGAATGACACCTTGGAATCAAAAGGGATAACCAAAGAAGAAATGATAGAAGTAGTCAACTCATCCTAATGAAAAAGAAATACAAAATACTAAAATAATGATATGTTCTAATAAAATAATACCGCATCAGAGTGAATGTGGATCTCTTTAACACTGCCTTTCCCATGAAATCGATTCATCCTATAGCTCAATAGGTCCATCAACCATGACCAACATCACAAATGTATATCCAGAAATTTTCTAAAGGGGTTCCTCACCTTAGCACTGCTCTATATATGGATTTATAATAATATATTAATGAGTAAATACAAATTAACATGAACAAAAGGGAGGTCTCAACTCCATATCTAAGAAAAAAATAGACTAACAACACAGTAGTGTGATAGGGGAGTAACGTCTCCATAGATAGACATCCCACACCATAGTACGATAAGGGAGTGCCACATTTATATATGTACAATGAGAATGGATGAACTACACCCTAATTTGAAATGGGAGTACCATATTCATGGATTAAGGAACCAATCCTTGGTAAAATAGGGATATTACTCTCCTGTATGAATACAATGTGTATGGAAGAAATGTGGAATATGATCATGGAGTACCGTCTCCAGGGATATATGACCCATGCTCAAGTGAAATAGTAGAGTTCTACCTCTATATCTATAAAATGTATATGGTGGACCCACTCCCTCAAATGAAAAGGGAGTACCATATATAATGATAGAGAAATTAGGCTATAGTTAAAGAAGGGTGTTTCACCAATGTATCTGTATAATTACTATAGTGGACACACACCATAATATAGCATCAGATTATTTTTATACATCAATATAGGACTGACACCATTTGATAACATGGGAGGTCCATATTTGTATCTAATAATAACGTATAGATGACCCATTCCCTAGTACTATACATAATATAGACCTCCATGTCTATTTGAAGTGTATAGAGGACCTATACCATCATACTATATAGAGAAATGTCTCTTTTTGAACTATTGGATGATTTTACAAGATCACTAACACCATTGAAAATCACCTAATAAATAATCAATCTCTAATCATCTCATTTTTTATCCAAAAATACACTAAAAATTATACTATCATGTTCTTTGAGAAAACCTACACCGTAGAGGCATACCATTGACCAAAAAATGTGTTAGAATAAAAGAGATGCATGAGGTAGAATTTCCCAGATGAAGTACCCAACATCGATGAGGGGTCACAGGATATGTGACATCACATGGACTCTTGTTTTATTCATTTATTGAACATATATTGGTCAAAAAATGAATAATTAAACAATAAATTTTATTATCATAAGAAACACCTTTGCCACTGAGGCACACCAATGCTCTTCTAGCCATATACGTGTACCTTATCCTATTCCAGTGTACCTTGAATTTTATTTGGCCATGACTGGGAATCGAGCCATTCCCATATACCTTAGGGTATTACCATGTAATCCCAATGTACATGCCATGTCTTACTGTACATGGTCTTTTCAATGTGATTGGTATCACATTTCCTAGAAATCCTAGTTAGCTCACATAGTGTTTGGGTGTAACCAAAAGCAATGTGATACTTATCTTCATATGAAACCTTGCCACTATAATGGGGTGAAATATAGCACGTGTTCATCCTAGTACAGGACATGTATTTGGTATTTTATAGAGTGTCTTGTTTTCTTTCACAAGTCATCATAGTGCATCCACCACTACAGTTTCCACTATGAGTAACAATAGATGTGTTATATGTAGAGCTGTCTATGCCTAATCCATCTCCAGTGGCTAGAATCCAACCCCAAAATTCCACATGGCTTCGTCGGCTGATCCTCTATTGACCCACTATGAGACTCATGATCCTCATGTTGTACGTTACCAATTGTGGATCCTAGATCCATGATGTATCACCTTAAAGAACTATTAATTCCCCCCACAAAACACTGATTCCTTCATTATATGCACATATTCACCAAATATGAGGGCTCAATCACACTCAAAACCACCCTCGATAAGGATGAACCATGACCTCATAGGCCATTGGTGAAAAACATGATGAATAGTAGGGAATATATATATATATACACATACAATTTATCAATGATTTCAGGGAAAAATTTCATTATTACTGATAATTGGATTAAAACTTTGTAATATAAATATCAATATTGAAGAAAATAATTATTCATCAATGGGGATTATATGATCCGTTTGAAAACGTAGTTTCAAATAAAATACCATATATTGTTCCATGATTTATTAAAAAGTTGAAAAATCAAAAATTTATGTATCATAAATCGATTTTAGATCAATGGTTGGCGATGAACACATTTTCCAATGATTTGTATGATCAACTATGTCTACTACCTATCAATTCGACATTATAAAATCAGAAGTCATCATTGGATCTCAATCCACAAATGAAGGCCATGAGAGATCCACTCAATAACCTCATATGGTTATGCGACCAACCTTATAAATATTTCATAAATATTTAATTATAGAGAAATATATTTATGTAATTTAAATTAAAATAAATAAATAAATTATATATTTTTATTTAAACATAGAGGTTAACTATTGCCTCATTCGAATATATGGAACTAACCCAAAATAGGTATTTCTTACGGTAATAAAATTTTTCTAGATTTAACTATGGAATTTAATTTCTATTCCATGAACCACTTCAGGTGATATTTTATTTTATTTGATATACTATATGCACTAATTAAAATATATATTTATCATTTTTATAAAATAAATGTGTAAATTGATCCTTTTAATCATGATAAGTCTTAGTGCTTGGATCCAAAAACTTCTATTAATATATATCAATGTTTTACAAGGAAATAATATAGTCTCTATATTCTAAATTGATAGAATCCTGACATTTTATTTGCCTAATATTTTTACAAAACGGTACTAGAATATATGATCTTATAATGTTTAGTTTCATGGAAATCAGAAACATAATAAATGAAATCATTAAACAATATTCTATTCAAATTTAATATATTTTTAATAGGTTCATCCTATGTTACATTTAATACATATCATAAATTGGAGACATATATTAATGGAAAGGGTTAAGCATGATTTCCAATAAATGAATTAGGAAGGGAAATATTATGTGATCAAGAAGAATATCTTAAAGAATGTGAGGAATAGTAGTATGAAAAAAGAAAGAGGACAAGAATAATTTAATAATAAAAACAACATTATACATAATATGGAAATGTGAATAAAATAATTAAATGACATATTCATATGAATATCACCGTGTTCGGTTAGCAATGTGTCATTAATAAAAATTAAAAATGTTATTCACCAATGTATCTTAAAACATGACATCTCTAGAGACTGAAATCATTACAAAATATATTGGAAAAATATTATGGTACATCATTAATATACATTAATTAATGTGATATATATATATATCATATTAAATAATTTAATTAATAACATATGGAGAATAAATAATTGGATTCTTATCAAAATCCAGACGTGCAAAAGTTCTTAAAGTGATTAGGATTATATAGTTTTTATTCAAAAAAATTAATTTTATTTTCATACATGTAAACCCCAAAATAAGATAAATATTTTTTATGTCATGGTTAAAAAACACTAAATATTAAATTTTTTGGTATCCATAAAACCTATAAAATAATTTCATCTAAGGAAGATATAACTTTAGAAGAGTAAATTCAGCAGTATGCTCGGTATAAAATGTGGTTTTAGAAAACGATAAACTAAGAGAGTGAAAAGTTAATCCAATTGATAATACACAATTTTTAATTATTATTATGATAAAAATTTTAATATATGAGAGTATCCATAATAATTAGAATACAGTTATAAAAAGTGGCGCTTGAATTAAAGAGAAAAGATGGTCAATTCCCTTACCTTAAAGAGTAACACCTAACCCCAGTCGAATGGAACCTTGGCGGTGGAGGACACCATTGGATAAAACAATAGGAGTATAAATAGCCTAAATTTAGGATGAATTTATTCAGAGTGACTGTTAATGTTGAAATTTTTGGGTATTTATTGAGAAATATATGATTTTTTTAATAATATCTAAATATTCGCCCTGGAAAACAAGGTTGTAGAAAATTAAAAACCATTTGAATAACTATGAATTGTTCTAATGGTTTTGGAAACATGGAAATTTGTATTTTTATTTTAACCCTAAAGAACATAAAATATGTTTTTATTACTTTTTTGTCTTGGAAATTAGTGTTCTCCCATAGTAATGTTTTTTAAATCAATGATCCAATTTTAAAATTTTGAATGAAATTCATTGGTTTGGAAATCTATTAAACTTTATTAAAATACATGATATTATTATGATAAATAATTTTTGGTCATTTATTCTAGTTTATTAATTATTACATAGTTATGAAATAATAATGATGTCATTAAACATTATAAAAAAATCCATACTGTTTTGTTACTATTCATGAATAAATAAATTATTTTAAAAATTATTATAAATTCACCGAAAAAAAATCTTATTGTTATAAATTCAATAAAAAAGTATATTTTATTATAAAAATTCTATCAATATGAGAAGTTTATTTATTAAATATAATAATTATTATTTATTATGAAAATATAGATTTGTAATGCATGGTCAAATCTTCGACAATTTCAAATTTCCTAAGAAATTATAAAAATATATTATCTTTTTTATATAAATAAAAGTTATGTCAAAATAGAATTTTAATAAAATAAAAATTAATCACATTACCATAGAATATTATAAAAATTTATATATTTTATGATGTAGTGTCTTGTGTTTTCTAACTAGACATTAATGCGTTGTTTTTTGAACTTTTTTGTTTACAGAAGGAGTCAAATATAAAAACAAGCTTCAGAATGGAATTTTGAGCATTACAACCTTAGAAAGTGATCTTTTTTGAACTTGGGTTAAAGCTATTTATGTTTACTGGGTGGATTGAGGTGCTTTAGGTGTGCTGGACCCTGAAAACCAACTTTTGAAGTACTTGTATTGGGATCACAGTTTCGCTAATCCAGTGTCACATACAACAAATAATCATGCAGACATGTGAAGGTGAGGATGATGCATTTCAAATATGTGATGCATGATTTTATAATCCATGTTCCAAGACCACCTAATATTTGAATTTAGTAGCCTTGTGCTATACACCACACAATTTTCTTATAGTTTGTCAAACTGTGCATTTTACCCTATTTTAAAAATGGAAATCGAATTAAATTGACTTAAAATTAAAAGAAATTAAAAATATTTCCTCAAACCTCTCCCACATCATACTTGATTATGTACCCACGTCCTCCTGAGGTGTGATGTAGACCTCTCTCATGGATCCATTTTTTCAATTCAATATTTTTAGTTTCCTTTGGGTTTCACCCACGAATCATTTTTGTAAGGCCTCTAGGTCCTTCTCCTCCCTCATGCAGGATGATATATCATATACATGGGCTTTATTTTATTTAGCTGAAAAATATTTATAGGGTTAAATATATTTACAGTTTTTTCTATAGTATTAGGTCATGAAAATGGTCCATCAGGTCATGTTTGTGCATGCTGCGGAAAATTCCATTGATGGCTAAGTGGTCCGTATTTTTTTGGTTCACTTCCAATGGTATAAGGTGAGTTTTCCCTTCATTCATCGATTCCAAATAGTTTATCTTTGAGGGGGGTTTTAATTTGTGATTTCCTAGTAATTTAATAGAGGTGTGTTGGTCCTTACAACAAAAATTTAGTGTTACATTCGACGTTGTAGGGAATTTTGGCCCATGTTTAGTGCACACAAACATAAAATAAGGTTTGTTTATATATATATATATCTTAAATATAATTATTATATCATGAAACATGAAATATGTGCACTGGGTTAAAGGATATATATATATATATATATTTGTGGGTATTTGTGCCAATATGTGGAGTAGCTCTGTCTGGTTTCAACCAATCATTCGAGTGAAATAGAAGTGTTTTGTGTCTATATTATGAGGTAGTATTACTTTCTATTACCTTCTTATTTTATCTATACATTGAATAAATTTATTATTTCACTACCCTTAGCATTTAATTAATGTAGTATGATGTGAATAAATGATTCCTCTGATAAATCTAATAGAATTTTAAATACAACATATTATTTTCTACTATGAAATTCATGAATATATAACAAAACCACTCAAATAGATTGGAAATGTCTTAAAAATATAGTGATTATATAATTATAATTTCTTGGATTTTTGTATTGATATTTCGTTTGCCTCAATGATATGTTTGAAATAAGGAAGGTTTAGGAACATATCTCTATTAGAATTAAAAAATGGATTTTACCTTTTTAAATTATTAAAGAACCAAGGCATTATCTAAGTACATGGTCTAATTTATATATTTGAATTACCTATTTGGGATGTTTTTTCATTTTTTTAGTGTTTTGACACTTTTTAGCCACAACTATTTTATTAATTGTCTTTACATTTAAAAGCATAAAATTTTATATATTAATGTAATGGCTTATCTGGTGAATTTATTAATGGAAAGTACCGTGTATGCACACCACTGGAACCACATAGGAAAAGTGATTTTATATGATAATTAAATGTAAAAATGAAGATAAAAGATATACTATGTATATAAAATGAACGTATTAAATTTAATTGGTTAGTATTATGAATGTTTACAGAACCTCGTACCATGCTAATAGAAGGTAGGATAATGAACATTGATATATGAAAATGCATTAAATGTATTAAATGATGGTTTTCATGATACATGGATTGATCACACTAATCAATGGAAAGGCTTCATAAAATGGACTTATTAAATACTTATGTGTTTATAAAAATGGCTTCATTCCAAATTATCCTTGTAAAACTACTAAAAGGTAATTTATCGAGCCTTATGAATTATATTTGAATTCAGTATCAAAATAAGAGTGTCTAGACTTGACCATGCATTGGATTATTTGAGGGAATTCCTTGAGAACTTGGGGAACCCATTCTAAATGCAAGGATACATCTTTCTAAGGTTAAGACCCACCGAGAACATGGTTCTTTTCTAACCATATATTCTTTTAATTTACCAATAAGATCCCTCATTTATAACTACAAGTTGCCTTAGATACTTTTATATTGTCCACCATTGAATCCTAGGTTCCATTGTTAATTCATATTGGGCCCAGTCATTTCCTAGTCCCACTATACCTTGGATGAACTCCATGGACTCAGTAGGAGTATTATTGTGGATTTACATGTATGAGTCTTCTTGGATTACACTCTTATAGAATTACAGGATTCCTCCTTGGATCCAAAATTAAAAATTAAGAGCCATGTTTAAATTCCCTCAGGTATAGCTATTACTATGCCCCGTTTTACCTTTGATGAACTCCTTGGACTTGTTAAGTACCTTATTGTGCAATTACATAGATCGTTCTCCTTGAATTACACTATTAACATTATCCCGAATATTATTATTACTGCATTGTAACAGTTTAGGTCTATGTTTTCTAGGTTATTACCATAGAACATCACTAGTATATATCAACATAGGTTTCCTTGGGTATCTTGGAACTATCAATATTGCTATCATTTTATTGAATATAAACTTGTAATAAAAAAATAATACACTATTAATGTGTTCAGATTCCCGCCAAGGGAAGAATTGAGTATATCCTTTAGGTGTCCCATATGAATCGGGACTATTGATGTATAATTATTCTTCTTGATATTATTTGGTATTCATGAATAATATTTAATTTATATTTCACTCTTTGAATTACGATACTCATCGTGGGTGATATACTACTATGATTTTTATCTCACATCATACATGGGTAACCTTAGTACACCTTTAGACCATATATTATCAGGATATTGGTTGATTGATGCATTTCCCTTCCCTTGGAGTATGGATCAAAGGGACGAGATGGAGATCATGAAGCTAATGGGGATCACTTGTGGGGATTTTCTATATTTTTTGTATTGTAATGTAAAGCATACAATTTTTTTTGTTGCTTCTATTTTTATATCCTATTTGTTTTGATTCAACCACTATGTCACTCTAATATGATGGTATATTATACTCACGATCACCTCCTGGGACCCTCGCTGCTAGTAGATAGCCTCTGGTGTATGGGGAGACACACATGACGCCATGTAATGCCTCGACTCAAAAAGTCATCTCGGTCAGACGGTGTAGTTTACCCTGTAATGGATATTAAATTATATTAAATTTGAAATAAAATAAAATTATAAAAAATCGCTCAACCTCACCACCTCTCTTTCCAAACAAATATGATACACCCACAGGGGGATCCACTTCATCATGCGACGAACACATAGAAATCTCCTCTATCTATCGATATTCCACCAGTTTCTTTTCAATTCATCCTCATCATGATGAGGTATAAACTTCTCAATCCATTTTCACCATTGCTTCAGCAGATTTTGGGTCTTCTATCTACCAACGAGGTTTATCTAATCCCTAGGTGGAAAGAGTAATGTTTTTTTTTGGATTTCCCAGTGTTTTAGGGTTTATGAAGGGTCTCCCAAAACCCATTATTCTATATTCTAACATCCAACACTAAAGGAGAAGGGGGTTTGGTTGTTTCTTTTCTCCACCATCGATTTTGGGTATGGGTTTTAGTCTGATCTTTCCATTTCTCATTTCATTTTGTTTTTTTAAATTTATGCGTCCTAGGTTTAATGTGTAGTGATATATGGTGATTTGGAATAAATTTGAGAATATAGAAAGTTTTGTTAGAGGTAAAAGGTTTTCATTGACTTAATATTTTTGGTTTGGTAGATAGGATTCATGGAATGTATAATCTCATGGTTAATAGTTTTTCTTGGGACAGATCACCACACCTACAGGAAATAGACGAGTGGCTAGGGTGTGGAATTTTTTTCATGTTATTTTACTTCATATAACATTCCTCTATGATTAAAATTCCATGCTTATGAGATTTTAGCATGATGCTTTGTGTTAGTATCTTGTAGTGAAATTAAATCATTCATTGATATATTATTAGTTTTTATTGATTAGTTAAATGATTTCAATTATAAAGAGGGCCCTATTTCAGTTACAATGTTGATTAAAAAATTAGAGCAGGTAAAAGGTAACATGTGTATTCAAAACATTGTAAAAGGATACTAATATTTTAATTAAAAGGTAAATTGATTAGTAAATGTAATACAAATGACAAATAGTATAGTGTGTGGATGCTTCTAGGTTGGTATAGAGTCAACAATTTTAATTGGACCATTATTTTTCGTTATGTTAAATGAATAATTGAGAATGGTATTAATAACTGGGATCCATTTTTTAATTTATTATGTGTAAGGGTACTTTTCTAATTGGGAAACAGAAACCCATATTAAATATAATTACCATTATATAATTAAAGTGGTCATAAATGAAATATATTTTTAGTTTTATTCATATATGAAATAGTTAAATGATAAATGATCAATGACACCCAAGTAGTCCAGTTTGGGAATGTTTATATTGAGATAACCCATGTGGCTGTTTGAATGTTATTAATTTTAGAAATTGATATTTGATTACATTTTGATGAACTAAGATTTTTTAAAATGGGACCATTGTATGGTTCTTTTCCTAATAAAATGGAATTTAGATTATTAGTTTACTATTTATGGTGGGATGTGAATAAATATATTATGGATTAAAAGGTGGTTTTGTGATTCTTTCTAGATTTTCCCTTGGGGCATTGGTTATAATAACGTACCTGGGGATTTTTTTGAAAAACAGTACTAAATGTTGTGATTAAATCTTTTTACAATTTAAGATTAAATGAGATTAAATTTAAATGGATTTTTAATGGAACTTGTAGTAGTGTACTATGTTTAAAACCCCCAAGTAATGGTGGGTTGATTTTCTGCTTTTAGATTCCATACAATGGATGCTCAAGATTTTCCATATGTTTTCTTTTCATAGAAATGGATTGATGATCGATTTTTCAGCTAGTGACTTAAGTTATTTTTAACGGGTGTGGGGGTCAATGACTGTATCTCATCAAGGGGTATCCCATGGTAGGTATCACCCTTATATCATTATGATTTGTATATAGCTTGAGTTTCCAAACATTTTGTGATGTTTTGGTGTCATTGTCTCATGTAATAATTTTAGTTTTAAAATGAAACCCTTGTTTAGATGGGTGGTCTTGTATTTCTTTTTCCATAGTTTTGGGTGTTAGAATCATCAAATTCTCATTTTCTATAGTATAGACATGCCTCGATTGAGGTCGGATACTTTATAGGTTATCTGACCCTTTATTCTTCATATAAATGGATGAATGGTTATGGATTCAACCACATTAATGTTCATATTATGCAATAAGAATATGTAATAAACTTATGATACTATTGAATATGGTATCCAGTCGAATCCTAGAAAAGTGACCTAAGTATTAAGTAACAAATTTCGTCCTAATGACCAGGATGGAATACAAAATACTTCAGAGTTTTGACATTCTAGTTTCACTGTTTTGACATTCCTTGAATGTTTTTTTACTTTAATTGTGGAAAAAAGGAGTTCCACACATTTGTTTAATTTGGTTTTTTCTAGCATTGTTGTGTGTGGCTTGTTTTATACAATTTTTTCACCTGTAAACACTTATGGTGGGGAGTGTCTTGTTTAATGTAGTTAATGTTTCATTCCATGTAGAAGGAACCTGACCAAGAGAGGGAGAGACCATTTGGAAATGACCAGTTTTCTAAAATTCCACTAGGATGATGGGTTTTTTAAATGTTGTTTATTGATCATCATCACAAAATTAGTTTATTTTTCTATGTAATAACCCTTACGAAACCATTTCTGGTCTTGGAAAACCATGGGGGATAAACCCATAGTGAGCGACAAATTCCTTGGTGTGGGAATTCATATGTTTGTCTAAATGTCGGTTCATCGATAGGTGAATCCAGGCTTCTTCCATGAAGTTAGATAGCTGTGGACAGACAATCTTTTTGTGTAGTAGTTGGGTAAATTTGACTAGAATTCATGAAAATACTCTTTCTATATTCAACAAAGTGATGAAAATTTCCTCTATATTGACATCTTCCTTGATGCACTGAGAATGTGTTGGTCTTACACCACGATAAGTCTTTAAATGTTATTGAGCTTGTTGGGTGATATTTATTTGTGTTTCACACTAATTCAAGGTTCTTATCGAGGATTTGTATGTAATGAGTTATTACTAGGTTCCCATGTAGGAACACCTTGCATTGAACCATGTAAACTGTCCATTAATTTTGAATTGCATTGGCCACCTAAGTCGAACACCTTCAAGGTAACTTTTTTAAGTGGTTCAACTCATTCTCTCTCTCTTGTACAATGTTTATAGTTATTAGGAATCATTTATAAATAATGTTTCTAGGTGAAAGAATGTTTTGTTTCAAGGATCTCAATGTATCCTGATAATTTTTTCATAACCATTTAGTTCCAGTTTTATCATGATCCATCCATTAATTTTTAATTAAATAACACCTAGGGTGTCATTAGGATGTTTAAAGGTGTGCTTTGTAGAAAAAATTTAATGGTGGAGGTACTGTGGCTTATAATTGGAAGCTTATTTATTAAAGACCAATGGTGGGAAAAATATTTGGACTAATGATTATATATAAAATGCCAAAATCATGTATCTATCGGAACTAGAACATGAAAGATCTATTTCGGTGTATCAGTTGGAAAAATGATAGTTGGATTGGGTTGTAATGATTTGAGTGTGGAAGGCATAAGAAGTGCATAAAAGGTTTGTTGGTCATTAGAAATTCAATGAAACAATTTGAATAAGACATCACAACCCTTTTATTTTGAGTGATTATTTAATTGTTTCTAAAGGTTTCATGAGGATGATATGATTTATTATGGGGAGATTGTAGAGTCCGCTATTTTTGAAATGGAAAAAAATTCTTTGGATTTTAAACATTTTTTATTAAATGGGTGGAATTTCAAACTAATAATTGGAATAGAATTCCATGATATTGAACCTTTCATCGTTATGTAGTTGTACTTGGTTTAATTCTATTTATTTTTCCCAGATAGATCGTGGAATTTCAGAAGAAACAGACCCAGAAAACCAACATTTGAATAACCTTTAGAGGGCATGAGGTTTTCTTAAAACCATACGAACCACAATAAGAAACATTCTGACCTATGAAAGGTGATGAATATGTATGTTACTCTATATATTCATGTTTTTTCAATCCTTACACCCACCCCACATGGTGTTCTTTGGAGCATATAGCATCATACTGCACATCTCATGGTTTGTGCTTGGTTTGTCAAATCGTTCATGTCAAATCATTCAATTTAATATGTTTTAAAAATCCAAATAAAATAAAATAAAATAAAATAAAATAAATTTAAAATAATAACCTCACCACTATCCACTCTCATACATGACACGTTACCCCTTCCTTACGAGACATGATGTACCCGTGCCTCATGAGTCCTATTTCGCATGTTGATATTTCAGTTTCCCTTTAGGTTTCACACATGAATCATAGAGGTAAAGCATCTATGTCATTATCCTCCCTCGCATGGGATGATTTAGCCAATCTCGTGGAAAGAATTCATCTTAGATAAACCCAATAGTTATGAATAACCTGATTGTTGATTATTCTCTAATATTAGGGTATTAAAATGTTCTCTCGGGTCATGTCTGTGGGTTTTGTAGCAACCTGTGATGAAGGAAATGTCATTCGACTTAGTTTAGTATCCTACCAATGGTTTAAGGTGATGTTTTTCTTCTTTATTTTATCCCTCATAGATTATATTTGGGTGTTTCCTAATTTTTGAGTCCCTCTAGATTTTAATGAGGTTTGGTGGTCCTCACCACATTAATTTTGATGGCATCTTAATTTCAGAGTAAATTTTTTCCAATGATGTGGTTGTGAATATATAAACTTATATACATATATATATATATATATATTACATGTGTTTATTCCCTCAAGTAATGGGGAGTATGTTCACTAGGATAAGGGATATATATATTTATATTTGGGGTCATGTGTCTAAATATGTGGAGTAGTTCCCTGGGGTCACCTCCGATCAATCGAGTGTCAATGTAGTTTGGCTACATCTATATTTTTAGGTATGATACCTTTCCATGCAATTTATAGATTACTGATGCATTGAAATAATTTATTATTTTCTATCCCTTATAATTTAAAGAGTGTAGTTTGATTATATTAAATTATTCCTTTGATAAAGGTAATGAAATTTTAAATATGACATATGGTTGTGTGATAAGAATGTAATGATTTTTTAATAAATCTCTTCCAACATAGTTGCGATTTCATGATGCTAAAATCAGTTACTAGATATTTATACTTTCATGGATTGTTGTATTGATATTTTTTATGAAACAATGTTATGTTCGAAAAATGGAATATTTATGAAATTTCCCCACATGGAATTTAAAAAAATCTCTTTCTAAATTATTAAGGAACCATGGAACCATCTATGTGCTTGTCCTAGTCAATATATTGGAATTAACCCAGTATGTTGTCTTTACATTTTCTCATTTTAGTGTTTTGTTATTTTTTAGCCACCATTTGAGTACACCTTGGGATGATATTTCTATGGATATGATTTTCTATATTAAATGGTTTTACTTATCTAGTGATTTTTATAATTTATAGTACCATTTATGATCACCACTTGAAAAACCAAAGGTATGTTCTTCAATATGAAAATTAAATTTCAAATTGAATTTTGAAATTATACAAATTATATGACATGGTCTTATTAACTATAATGGGATTATACGTTTCAGGTCTATATCTCCTCTAACCATGATAATGGGTGGTATTAGAATGAACATTAATCATTGAAAATGCCTTATATTTATTAAATGAATGGTTTCATGCTACATAGAATTATTATAATAATGAAAGACATGGATTGGAACAAATGGGATAATTGATTAATTATGACTTCATAAAATGGTTACATGTCGAATTAGCCTTATCAAACAAATGAATGGTAATGTCTTGAAAATTATGAATTATATATGACTTCATTATCATAATAGGTGGGGCCAGACTTGAGCCCACATTTGATTCCTTAGGGAATTCATTGAAAACTCGAGGAACCCATTTAAAATTAAAGGATACAACTTGTTTTGGTTGAGACAGACCTATAACCCGATCCTTTTATATGAATGGATTCCTAGTATGACACCTTAGGATCCCTCATGAAGAACTACATGATTACTTGGATATAATCCTTGGATATGACATTGACAAGTAGGTTCCATGGTTAAAGATATTCACGATCATTCAATTTCTAGCCCCGTTTTACCTTTGATAAACTCTTTAGTCTCTGTAGGAATCATATACTGGAATTCATTGGATGATGCTCCATAGATTATAGTGTTACCCCACTGCTGTATTCCATGGATACCGTCCATAGATGCAACATTTTCATGTAGGTTCAATGGTTAAATCCAATCAAGGCCAGTCCTTGAATATACCTATTTTACCTTGTGTGAACTCACTAGAATTGGTAGGCACCTTATTTGGGAATGACAAGGCCTATGATCCTTGGATTACACTATTACCCTTAGACATGCTATAATTATTACTATGTTAGAGGCCCTTGAGGACTTCGTTGTCTTGGTTATTACATTGGAAATTCATTAATTGATATCATTATAAGATTCTATGCGTATCTTAGAGCCTTCACTATCACTAACTTGCGTAATGATTACAAAATAGTAATACTCAAATAATAAGATGGTTACATGTTCTGACACCAGCCATGGTCCGAAGCAGGTATAGCCATCAGGTGTCCCATAAAAATAATTAATTTATATTAAACTGTATAGGTCGGGATACAATCTATGTGTGTTGGACTATTGATATTTATATCTTATACCCTCATCGGGTACCCATGGAACCTGAGTAGAACTTATATTTGTAGAATCAAGGATGACTGATGAATTTTATGTCTATGGGAGTTATGAAGAGATGACTGAGAAGGACCTTGGGATTCACATAGATATCTCCCATGGAAATTTATTGTATTTTATTTATTTATGGATTAAAATGAAAAATATGCTCTTTTTTTATACTTCCATTGATATCGATAATTTATTCTGATTCCATCGAACTGTCATTATGATATGAACATATTGGATCTCCACTAACACCTCCTAAAAAACTCAGTTATATTCGTTATCAAATGACATATGGGGAGACAGACATGGGGCTATGAGACGGACATGTTCATCTTTTGGTTTGATTGTATGCGGAGCTGAGACATTATATATAAAAATTGTGACATCGTTATGAAAAATTAATTTCTCAAATTTTGTCTCAATTAATCAAATATTCTTTTAAGAAGAAGTATTATGGAAATAGAATTAATGGAATACTAATTTTATTTATAAAAAATTATACATTAATTAAATATTTCCTTGACACATAACCCCTTATAACAACCACAGATGACTTAAGGTAATGTTTGTGATGGTGATAGATTAATGGGGAGACTCAGCTAACATTGATTGAGTTTTAATTTCCACTAACATGTAATAATCCCATATAAGAGTTCATTATAGCTTCACTTGTTAAATCTAAACTAGATCATAGTCAATGGAGAATCCCAGTGATGCTACCTCCCTCCCATGATATAATAAATGGGCCATATATGACATGACTCGACATGTTTAGGATAATGTTTCTCCTTTTTCATTAATTATCAGTATTTATATACACATATAAAAAATAATTATAAAATTATTATTATTCTATAAGGTAATATTTAACAATTTTCAAATATTACATTGGTTATATTATCTAACGATAATATTTGGCTAACAATCTTATGACAATTAACTCCAAACAATTACATTTACCTTTCTACTTTATAATTACCACTTTATGATTTCCTTAAATATTCACTAAAATAATTTTCTATGTTGTTGTTTGGACTATTAATTTTTTTTATATTTTTAGTATTTCTATGATGATTATAATAGAATGGAGTGATCCATATTTTTTCCATATTTTTTACTAAAGTATTGATCATTACTAAAGAGATGGTTTTTTATGCTTAATTTAATATAACACAAATTTTCTTAGGAAAAAATTATATTTAAAAAAACATGGGTCGTTAAATTTTATAAATGTATAGGATATATTTTATAGAGGTTTGGATTTGTGTTTCTATTGTTGAATATTGGGAGAAAGTGGCTCTTATATGGCGGTTGAACTCAGTTGATCAAGAGAATATTTGAGAAACCTGATCTTTAATCATGATTATAATGATTGGTTAGGGTGGTCAACCTAAAATGATTTTTTTTCTATTTAGATATAAATAGATGTATTTAAATAATTGGAATCTATTTGTTGTGGATTTATTTTTCTCTATCTGTGTTGGTCAAATATCAATTGAGTTTGGAGGTGTTTACATGACATAGTGTGCTCAAGTTGTTTGGTTAAATTAATTAATCATTTATATTAAGAAGCTGGTGTGGAATCTTTTTATAATCATAAATAAAGTATTGCTAAATAAATAGAGACCCTTATATTGTACACTATATAAAAAATAATATCCAATAATATAATAATTATACGCTAGTCCCCCATTATTTTAATGGGATTGAGCAAAAATTGAGATCATTCAATGTTTTAAATATTCTCATTGTATTTACAATCACGAGGTAACAGAAAATGTAAGAAATTAAATTTTAAGGATAATAATATGGACATAATTTTATTTCATTTATGTGTAAGCTTGAATCAATTATTCTTTGTAGGATCTGATCTAATGGATCATATAATATAAGGAGTAGTTATGGTTGATAAATGATATAATTTTATATCTCATGGGAGATTTTATTGAAGTGAATAGTTTAAAGGGAAAAGTTTGATTGAAGCAGGTTGTATTTTTATCATGCAATATATAATAATGTGGGATATTAGTTGATCCAGGGATGGAAAGTGGTTGAATGTAGAAGAAGAGGCATTAATGTGCATGCTTTGTTTTGTAAAATTTTTTAGTTAGGTTTCCCATGATTAGTTTCATGTTAATAGATAGATATAATATTCTTTATTAAATTGTCATTGATCATATATAAGGTTGTATTATTTTTCATTCGACCATGATATGATACCCTTAAAATATTAGGAGTGTACTGCATTAATCATTTACACAAACATTCTAGTTACCACATTACATGTTCATTGAAAATCTTCTCATGTTCTAAATAGAAACAAAAAATTATTTGGATAAATATATATTTAAATAAAAATGTATTATAATAATTAAGAAAAGAATTTTTTTTCAAAATCTTCATGAAAATAAATAAATCAGAAACTATTTTAATATAAATTGAAAAAATGATTTCAATTTTTAAATCCGATTTAATAAATTTATAAATTTTATTAATCATGAAAATATAAATTAATTTTTATCACAAAAAATCATCCAAGAATTCAGATATCTATTTAGTCACCTGAAACATAAAATAAAATGAAAAATGACAATTTATCACATTTTTAGAATAGTTTGACATGGTTATGAAATGAATTTAAAATAAAATTAATGAAATTTCAAGTGTGGATAAAAAAATAATTCTACTATATTTTATTTTTTACTTTGGAATCCAAATTTCATGTGAAATATATCTTCAATTTATATTTAGAGGTTATATTTACAAAAATGACACCCCCTTCACTTACAAAAGGGGTACCTGCTACTACTTTACATACAATATCACATTGTGAATTCATCTTTATTACCTACAAATTTTATTTCATAGAGAAATAGCTTAAACATTACAAAACCTTTGGTCATATGAAGTTGGAAAATGTCCAAAAATTCTAAGCTGTATTTCATTATAATGATTACCATTTCAATATAATTTTTATTCAATCTATAAAAATTATCATTATATATTTTTTATTTTACAAAACTATAATATAAATTATGAAATTATAAAATTAGTACTATTTATGTACTTATTTATTTTGATGTTTATGAGACAAAAATTACATACATTTCACCTTTTTAGATTAAATAATTAAAATATCATTATACAAACATGAGAACTACCACCTCCATGAATGATATGTTTTATTTATTATTAAAAAACATACATGGTTATATAAATATGTTTATTTAATAGAAAAATATTATATATATATATATATATATATTTATATATTATGATTTATAATATTTAAATTATAAACCCTTTTATACTCTTCTTATGTTATAAAAAAAATCAACAAATCATTTGTGTGTACATGCGCACTACTAATTCTATTGTGTCACTTGTCATTTTATTCATTACCACCCTATGTGAATGGATATCAAATATATTTGATAAATATATCGTAAATTGTTGAGTAATTAAATTAAATAATATGTTTATGAATGGATAAATAATAATTAACGAAAATTTCAAATTAATTCATTTATATCATTAAAATACATTAAACTTGTGCATCATCAATTTCATTCTCACATTCCATTAAAATATTTTCTACCTAGTGATGATGGTTGTGAATATATAATAAATAAAATTCAGTACCTTTTTTAAATTTATTAATTTTTTACTTGATATCATATACTATTTTTAGCATTTCTTTTATAAAAAATATCAACATAATCAAAACTACGAACCCTCAATAATTAAAATAAAAATTAAATAGTTAATTAATGTATGGATATGAATAATGATTAATGATTTTAAATGGTAATTTTTGTTATTATGGTTTTGATATATTTCATTAATGTTGTTATATTTGTTATGTAGTAGGATAAATTACTTTTACAATAGTCAAGAGTAAAGAGAATGGTTTTTTGTTATCTCAAATTTCAATCATTATTTTATGATTGTTATTTTTATAAATTATTCATATATATTTATATTTAATATTTTCAAAAATATTTTATTATGGTAAATTTCTACATTATTATAATGGTAGTTTCATTTCAATAAAATAAATTCATTTTGAAGTTTCATTGACATCATGAATTATGATGTCTATAACTGTTTTGGGCCTCAAAATCTATTCTTTGAGAGATTTTTTTCATTAAAATAATTTAATTTATTTGTTTTAAAAAAATCATATTTGAAATATTATATTTATAATTAAATTATACGTAAGGTATTAAAATTTAAATTTTAATGTCACTTTCATGCGGCATTGATATTGAAATTATTCACGAAAAAATGGGTTTCTAATTTCAATTTTCATTCTTTGAGACTTATGAAATATCAACCACTTTTTTCTTTTAATAATGTTTATAATTCCATATTCATTATTTTTATCATATTAATTCACTATATTTACATATTCATCATGATCACTCATTACATAAGTGTATATATCAATTGTTAATAAAGAATTTAAGGATTTAGATAGCTCAATCATAGTTTTATTATGATAAAAATATTTATATTGAACTAATTTATTATATGATTGGTATCTTCAACCATAATATTATATTTCATGCGTAATTCTATTTCTATTTTGGGAAAATTATTTTTTAGTTAATTTTATTCCATTTTTGAATATGTTTCTCCAAATATATGCCAATATTTATAATAACTATACATGTCTTTTATGATATAATCTATTTTATTTGGAAATTTTACATTTTATAAAGTGTTCTAAAATATATTTGGAATCCATATTTAGTTATATCTAATATGAAATTTACATATCCCTTTCCATATTTTCATAAGGTTGTTTTATCTTCCATTTTACAGTGTTTGTTTTAATAATTTTTTTTCAAATATTTAAAAATATTTTCATTTTTGATCATATATTTTTTAAAATAAATATTTACTTTATAAAAAAATTATATCATTTATAAGGATCAATTATTGAGGATTCAATATAAAATTTATCATTTTTATATGTTTTCACATCACATTGAAATGAATTTTGATTGTGACTAATTACATAATCACTTAAAAATGTTAAATTTAATTTCTAAAACTCATATATGGGTTTACATAATTTTCAAACATTATATATAAAATATTCATATCCATTGAAATTATATTCCATGAATTTAGGCCATAATTTCTTTATACTTTTTTTATTATAGGTATTAAAATAATGATGTCAAATTACCCAATGATTTTGACCATTTTCTGTGTCATGGTTCAATGTATAAATCATTATAAAGGTGTTTATCTTCTATATGAATAGCCACAAATTTTATTATGATTGAAAAGGGATATATACTTATGAAACAATGCACATTATTTATCTCTGAGGATTATGAAATTTTCTTGGAATGGTTTCCATGAATGTCATACCTTTTCATGGGTTAATTATGTGTTGTTGAGATATAAGGGTTTTCCATTTCTCATAACACTCATATGTATCATTTTTATTTTGTGATTGGTGGATAAAAATTATGTATACATCTAATTAATGGTGTATATTGTAATAACTCTGTTTGATAATTAAACTAATAAAGAACATGATTCATTATGCACTATGGAATGCAAGGAATTAACATGATTCCTAAATAACAACATTTTTTATGACATGAATGTGATTATAGATTCCCCATGAATTGTTTGGTTACAATGTGATTATTGATTCACTCTGTTATGGAATCAACGTACATGATCCCTAATCAATTTTTTATTTCTATACTCATGGTTTATCCACATTTATATTTTTTACAATGTTCTAAAATTATGATAAATCAAGTACTATGCTATAATCAGATACATATGCCTTAATTTTTGATTAATGATACAATTTTTAGGTATAATTTCATAATTTTATAATCACAAACATTGAATATCAATTTATACCCAAATTATTTTCCTACTATCAAACATGCCCCTTATATTTAATATTTTATTTTCCTTTTGAAATTCATCAGATACAACACCATTATTATTTTTTGATTCTCCATGCTATGAAGATGAATATAATTTAAGATAGTTCTCAAAGGGAGGCAATTATAATATTATTATGGATAAATTCTCACAAGTATTAAAAAACATGTTTTTTATACTACTTAACCTCAATGACACATAACCTCCCCTTATAGATATTATAATGAAATTTTTTAGATGTAAGTTTTAACTTATAGAAATGAATAAAAATGTAAAAACACATAACCTGGGACATCTCACACTATATATAAAGTTGGTATCCAAAGAATTTAATTTTAGAACATGATCTAGGAGAGTGGGTATAGGTCACATCTATTTGTATCAGAGAAATGATTAGTTATTTTTTGGAATTAATTTATTTCTTAATGACTAATTATTTACTTAATGAGTTTAGGATTATATATCATTTTTGAAAACCATATAGTAATGTATCAGATAAAATAATTATAATTTTAGTGTAGTAGTGATTTTTTTGGTTTCTTAATAATGAAATACCTATATGTATACTAAAAATGGATGTTGAATATGATAAAGATTCACTTAGGGGAAATAATAAATAATGGGGGAATTTGGGTATTAACTCAACAGTAACTCGATTGATGAAAAAGTGGCCTAACTACATAGATGGTTCAATACTCTTAGGGGATATGCATAGATAATTTTCCATTCTTATTAAATACCATTATGAGGGATTTGAATATTTTGAGGTTATATAATCTGACTGAAAAACTACAATGGGTAACTAAGATTGCATACTAGAGATAATGAGTTAGGCATTTCACTTCATTTTGAATTATTTATTTTAATAAAATTGTATTCCTTTAGTAAATTTTTTAGTTTATGAATTATCATTATTAAAAATTATGTTAAAGATATATTTGAATCCTTTTATCACCAGGTTAATGATTGGTTCCATGGACAATACATATATTGTCTCAAATCGTAACTTAATGTTATATGATATTGGTTGAAAAGTTATTGGGATTATTTTGATGCAGAAATCTTGATTATTATTCACATAATTAACATAATTGAATTAAAAACTCACAAATGAAAAAAAAAGATGGACTCTCATTGAAAATCAGGTGAAAAAAATTATAATGTAGTTAATATTTTATTCATTACATTTAAAAAGGTGGGATAAGAACTTCTAGACATGTCTCAATGTTATATAATGATGTTTTATATGCGGAAAATTTGGAAATAGAGTAACTAATTTCCATGCAAAAATTAATTGTTTCATTATCATGATAAAGGTAAATGTTTTTCAACATAATATAAAAATAATTGATCAATTTTCTTGATGTGGGTAACTTGGGAATTTTCCTACTCATTTCTAAAACCCTAGGGATAACATGTAAAATAGAACTCATCAAAATCATTGACAGTAGGAAACAATTGGAGCCATTGAAAAGATTACAACAAAATTGGATAATGATAATTAAGGAACATTTAACCTATACTATAGAGTAGTGAATGTATTCTTGAATTTTGATTTTTCCCACACAATAATATCTATAATGTTCTATAGGAGTTTCAATTCATGAACTAGATGATATCCAGTTGTAATATTTTCATATTACATGTTGGATTTTAGGGTATAATGAATCTAATTATTCTTCCTTTAATTCCACTCTATAGATCTTAACAAAAAAACAAGAGAGTTATTTACATCATATGGTTTGAGAGAATCACATTATTTAATAATAACTATATTTTTGTGGAATATATGATCTTTATTAATATATTGTAGATTAGAAGTCATTAGGAATGAAATAATCATTTATTTCTATCTTTTGGACAACCTTATTATTTTTATTGTTAACATCCAATTAAATTTTTTATGAAATGATTTTTTTACTAGGGTTAGGGAATTAAATAACCCAATATATTAGTGAAAATTAAAATTTAAATATATTCTATATTATATTGATTTTTTAACATGCAATATGATACCAAACATGAGCTGCAACAAAAAATATAAATATAAAATCTTTAAAATTGAGGTACCATATTTATGAAATATATAAATGAAAAAAAAATTTATTTTTAATATTGATACACTAATAACATTCAATTATTATATGTTGATACATAATAAGACAATTTAATTAAAAAACATATTAACAAAAAAAATCAATTTTTTTGCATTGGATTACTTTTTAAAGAAATAACTATAATATGGTTTCATGATAAAAATATTATTTATATAAACAATAGAATAAAATTAATTTAACAATAAATTGGTGGGAAATTAGAATACGAATATTCAATATCAAACAATCATTTTCTTAATAAAAACATGTTCTTATTATAATATATATTTTCAATTAATAGTCAAAATCAAACATCATATTATCTAATTTTAATAAACTAAAATAATTTTCTCTTTCAACATATATATATATATTATCTTAATATAAAATTTTTATATTTTTAGATGATTTATTTTTGATTGAATATATGAAATTAATGTTTTCAAAAATACTGATTGTTTTACGAGATCATTAACATTTTATAAAAAAAAATTATAAAAAAATTATAAAAAATTATTCATTTAAATAATAATTACAATTAAATAATTTTGATATAATTTTTAGTTTAGAAAACCAATGTGTCACATTTTTATAGTCATGTAATATGTTATTTAAATAAAAATTGTTTTAGTGTTTTCTTTTCATTTGATATTTTAATAGTGGATTCCATTTTTTATTTTTTATTAATATAAAATAACTAATATTTACTTTATAATAAATAATTTAATTTCGTTAAAATAATAAAGTGATGCATTTATGATAAAAATTATTTTTAGGAATAAAAAATATCTTCATGAAATAATGGGTTTTACAGATATTGTGTACCCATATTAATTTTTTTCTCACAACGTTAGAGAAATTATTTTTTAAAATGTTCTAAAATATTTTAAATTAGAAATCATAAATTATGTAATGACTTAATATTCATTCTATTTCATAAAAATTTGTTACTAAGGATAAAAATATAGTTACCCTGGTAAATTTAATTTACTATAAAAAGTGTTTAACCATGTCATAAAGAGATTATACTTATTAAAAAAATGTATTTAAATGATTAATTGGGTTTTATTGACCCTAATATAAATCCATGAAATTAATTTTCATTTTTTGATCCACATTTCATTAGAAGAATGTGTTACTTTTATATTATGTTGTTATATTTTAAAAACATCCATTCCCTTGTCATAAAAAATGATCTGCCGTCACCCTTTACCTATCATGATAAGCATTAGAAATATTATTTAAACCCTACTAGTTTTAAATGCCCTATAACTATAATCCACAAAAATAAAACCATGGTCAATTTTAGATATAAATTTTGTTCTAGTTTCAAGATTTACTTCAACTGAATTTTTTGATTATCAAATTATGTTAAAAATAACTCTTCATTTATTTTCATTATCAAATTTTCTAATCAAAAACTATTATAACAATTATAAAATGAAGACATAATTATTATTTATATTCTATTTTTTTTAGTTTTTTATGATTGAATATTAACTACTTTTAATCACTTCACATAGAAAAATAGAAAGGTCAATTTGTTTATGTGAAGACTATCGCAATAAAAAACAACATATTAAAATTTTTCATCAATAGTGTACTGTGAGGGTTATAAGACACCATTTAACAGATAATTATGATATTTATATTTTATTTATTATTATGGAAAATATATTCCATTTTTTATATGTATCCTACCTCATGGAAAATTAATATAGCTTCTATTTGTATGTTTGGAAAACCGTCTATATTGTAATACATGCTCTATTTTTCAATATCACAATACAAAAATAGTTATAATATACATTTCATGAATGTATATATATGATATTAGAGAGTAATATATGTCATTAACGCGTTTTTATTGTATACAATAAATTAAATGTAATTCTGATGAAATTTAATGATATTTCTAAAGTCATGAAGCAAGAACATATATTTTATAAAATGAACATGGGGATGACTCAATAGTTTAAAAAACTATTTCAATAAATTTTATAAACTATAAATTTTATACATCATGTTATAAAATGTGATTTGAAAACATTATTATACAAAATTTATGAAATAGTTGAAATTACTAACACTCGACAATGAAACAATGAAATTAATGTGATAATGAATATATACTGATGGATTATGATTAACAAGTAAAAATAGTAACATATATTAATATGTTTTTGAAATAATTTATTAATTGGATTATTATTTTTATATAGAAGGCTATATAACTGTCACAAATGACGATATTAAAGGTATATTTTTTAATTAACTCAATTTTTATTTAGTGATTTATGAGTGTTATTTTTTAAATTTATTATTAATTGATATGTATGTTATACCCTATTAATGTATTAATCACAATATACATTTTATTTTATATGGAATTATTTTTATACTGCATAAACCATTATTAAAATGTTATATGCCACATGAATTATGATGACTGTAAGGGCTTTTTCATTTAATATTCCCGACATCAAGTCATGTTTTGTATTATGAACATTAATTAATTATTATATTTATATAATAAATATTTCCTATATTATTTCACGAATTGAATTTTGTTAACAATATATGTTGTTCAATTTCAAGATAAAACTTTTATACTATTTTGGATAGGATGATATAAAAGGTATATATGGTTTCTAATGTCAGATGTTTTTCATTAAAATATTTTCCATATCAACCAATTTTTTTAATTTTATGTAGTTAATATCATACCATATCATTCAATTTCATGACAATATTCATAAAAATCAGCGTGTTTTGAAATCCATTAGGGGAACAATTCTCAATGATTTTTTTATTTTAGTTTCACTAAAGGTGTAAGGGTTTTTGATTAATCAAATATTCTTAATCTAAGTTATTTTGCTTCTTACTTAAATACATTATTTTATTCATGGTTTCTTTCACTATATTATATTATTAATGCTACTTTAATTTCCACTATGTGTAAAATAAATTTTTACATCCATGCTATTTCTAAGAAGAATTTCCTTGATAATAATTACTTTTTATATACAATGTAAAATAGAAGTGAAACCATAAAAGTGTTACATATAAAATTATATTATATTTATTTTTTTTATATGAAACTCATATTATCATATGATTTGATTCTTTAGGCAATATTTTGTGTTACCATTCAAAGTGTTCATCTTATAAATGATGTTTTCTTCGATTCAAAAATTCATCAATGTTTTTTATTTTTCTAATGGGATATGTTATTATGATACATGGAACGTTCTAAATCTTATTATATTATGAAATTGTATATAAATGTTTTTCATTAATGTATCAACTTTTTTTAGGTTGATTATGTAATGTTGAGATACTATTGTTTTTATAACATCATATAACACATATGTTTGGTTTTCATTATGTGATGGTTTGGATCTAAAATATATATTACACTAATGATGATTATTATAATATAATATTTTAATGTATAATTTTAGAAGAAAAAATAATGTTTCAAACAAAATATCATTACTAATGATCTATCAAAAGACCCAATACAGTAATCAATATCATGTAATATAAACAACACGTTTTATTTGTTTAATGAAAATATGGAAAGTGGTGATGGGAAACATGAATATATATATCTTTATGACGGAAAAATCTATATTTTATTTAAAAAAAATAAAAAGTATTTATTTGATTAAGTAAGGATGTAAAAAAATAGTTATAATTCTACTCTCATTTGAGGCAATATAGGAAGCACATCCACATGGATTTGGATTATATTATCAAAGGGGGATATAAGGGATGAATCTTTTTGTCAAACTATGAATGCCTCTAGATGCTTCCTAATATATTTTTAATCTTAAACTATATTAATAACATAATTAGGGAGAATAACTATTGTTGAATATAAATATATTGCAATAACATCTATGAATTTTATAAAACAATACATATTATCGAGAGATATAATTATCTAATAAAATGTTGTTAACCTTTAGTGTAGTTTAAATACATTTATCACATTCAAAAGGCTATGATTTCATGTTCATTATATTATTTTTGGTTTTCTTAAAATGTGTTTATTATAGAGTTAAATATCGAAGGGAATTAATAATAAATATAAATGGATAAATTAAATAACCCATTGATATTATTGATGTTTTAGTATCTTTTATCAATAATGATTAAGAATAATTGGCACATATTGATATTATTTTTTATATGTTCTTAATGTTTTTATCTGAAAATCAGTAATGTATGAACTCTGATGATTTTCTGGCATATTTTTGGAGTTTTTTATCGAATGTAAAAAATGGAATGGTCATATTATGTTTTTTATAATATTTGGTGAGGATGTTATAATCGACAATGTAATGGAAGGTTTCATATGATACTTGATTTCAAATATAATATTTTCAACATTGTAAAAATATTATGTATTAATATGATATTTTACTAAGCTTATATGATAGTTTGGATTTAATCTACTATTTGATTTCATGTAAGATATATGAGCATATATGTAATTTCTTATTCACATGACATTCTATATTTTATGATAATTGACACACATGAGACACTTTAATCAATATAAGATATATGAAATATATATGAGAATAACTATGTGAACAACAGATTTGGGATATGACTTGAGGATTATATTAAATATTTTAGTTATCGAATACTATAAAATTAGTCATAGAGATTTTTTTCTAAATTTAATGGTTTCTTGAGTTATGTGACATTATTGCTTTTGGGATTCAATATGAGTGAGATAAAAATGAAGAAAAATATTACAAAACATTGGGATTGTATCCATGAGTGAAGAAGATAGTAGACGACTTGAAGATACAAATTTTATATTGGTTTAATATTGATAATGAAAATCATTATCATGTTATAAAGGAGTAACGAATATATTTAATTGGTTATGAATGAAGTTATCAAAATATATTCTTATAATCAGGGCGCCTTAAACATGGATAACATCAGTTATTATTGATGAAGCCTTGAGTGAATTTTACTTGATTCATTATATTTATTGGTGACCTTTTATGAATTTTTTGACCTAGTATAAACATGATATACGAAAATTTATGGAAAATTAATTATCCAAGAGAACTAGATACTGTAAATAAACTGTGGCTTCCTCTACTATATAGTATAAATTGGATTTTTTTATTATAGGAATGAAACTTCTAAAAAAATAGTATTCACTTCTATTTAGTTGTGTAAATTCTATGACCATGACTGTAACACCTGCGACTTTTATGTTATATAAATCATCAAAGGAATCTTTTTCTACGCACAACACTTTCTTGGCTTGCTTTACACGAAATCGCGAGCTTCCTCTATAGAGTGTGTCATACGCAATACCAAGTTTCACTAAACAATGATATACTTTTAAAATATTATTTAAACTAGCCATTATGAATAGTAATAACAACTTTTTGAAATTTTATAAATTTTATTTTTCAAAATGGACTTCATTTTTGGATTCGTAATATTGAAAATAGCCCAGGGTGAAATTTTAGTATTTTTCTGAAAACATTCAATTTTTGATGAATAGTGAAACCACTAAGTGGTTGTTAAAAAACCGAATTATTCATAAAACATAATTTTCCTGCTTCTATGAGTGGAATTTCGAAAATCCTAGAGACACGGTTAATATCATGGACTAAAATGTGGTTTAATGAGATGAAAATAATTTTTGTTCAATAGTAACTTTTTACTTTTTTTACCACGGTTAAAAGTAAATATGGTAATTAAGGGTAAAAATGATATTATTATTATGCTAAAACATGTCCTAATTCTATTGGACAAGTGTAATTCGACCAAAAACAACCTTAGGAATAAAATATGACCATTTAGGCCCACTTGGATTAGATTAGGACATTTATTATTAATTTCTTTAAAGAAAAGTTAAAATAGTTAAAATCAATTTTTAATAACTAAAACATTTTTAATTTAAGGTTATACATAAGATAAATTCGACTATAAATATTCATTAGAAAGCTAAAAATAATCCCTACATAATGATATTTTATTTGTAATTTTTAGACTTTAAATATTTTAATTTATTTATGACACAATGATGATGCATTAATTACCATAATAGTGAAAAATTAGAATAATTGATATTATAAATACCTAAATAAGTATAATTTTAGACTTTTTATGAATTAAACTAATTTTCTAGTTTAACATTACATGTTAGGATTTATTTAATTAACTTTGGTCGAAGTAATCATTCTGTTATGAGTTTCAAAAAAATCATCTATTCAATAGTTTCAAAATTGACATAAAATAGTTTTTAAAACAAATATTATATTATTAATTGTTATTTTCTTCCTAAAAATCTAAGGATCGGCCACATGACTTATATAATGTTATATATATTAATAAAACACAATTTGGGGGTCTCTTGGATGTATATGGTATGTTTATTGACTATATAATATAAAATTACAAAGTGACATGGTAAATGTCAATCTAATTAACTATGAGTTAAAACTAAAAGATAAGGTTAATATAATGACCTAAACTTGTCTAAATTATATTGGAAGAGAGGATTTCGACCCACCACAACCTTATTCTATAAATAACTCAATTTGGAGCTATTTGAAACCGAACATGACTTTATAATAAAATAATATTTTTATTTATTCCAAAGGTGCCCCTCTCCTCCCTTATAAAAGGGAACCTCCTCCCTCTCTTCCTCACACCACTTTGAGCCTCCAAGGTCGGTAAAACCCTGCCAATATCTTCTCTCCACTTCCCTAGAAACATCCTAGAGGTTTTGGTCTTATTCAAAGGCCTATTTTATTACCCTAAAAGGAGGTCTCAAAGAAGCACTTCAAAGAAGAGGTAATGTGCGTTACCGATTCTTTCATCTTTATTTCTTCTTCCACTTCGTCTTATTTAGTTGTTTCATTTTGAAGTAATAACATCAGTATCACTCATATACTAATATGTTATTATAAGGATGAAACAACCCTATCTCACTATCTATCCATCCTACGGAAAAAGAAATCACCGCGCGTGCGTACGTACGGAATACCGTCTCCACGCCGTGGTGTAATCTATTTTCCACCACCACCATACTTTTATGGGTATAATGGTGTAAATAATGACTATATATGACTATTATAAAGTGATATTGATTCTGAAATAGTATACATACACTCCAATACAATTCCACGATCATAAGAACGATATCATCACTCGTGCGTACGTACGGAATACCGTCTCCACGATGTGATGCGACTCGTTCTACATGATCTTCATTTCACAATGATTATATAAATGAAATGAATGAATGAATATGATATATATTACAGTAATACCATTCTGGAAATGAGGTATCTATATCCTAAATAGAAGAATAAGAATTTACTCGACAAAACACGCATAAGAACAAAAAGTAATAAACACCTGAATAACAAGTTGTATTGAAATATTACTAATAATAAGCTAAGAATATGAACATATATGATATAATAAAAATAAGTATGATTCTGTAATAATTCAATAACATTATTTAAATCATTATACAGGAGGTTCGGACACTTACAAGGCATATCAGACCAAAGGTAAGGGAAAATATCACAATCTCATTTTTATCCGAGATTGTTTATACTTTGATATTTACTGGGGTGTATTTTATCATCCACATCCATATTTCCTATATATGTAATGTTATTTCCATCCACCTAAAATTGTTTAAATCCAATTTTACCCTTCGTTGTGTCTTTAGTAAAAGATATAAAGGAATCTTTTGTCGCTTTTCATACGAGGTACTTTTTGACTTTTCTGACAAAAGTACGAAAAGAATGTTTTTTTAACATATACGGCATGAATGGATTTTTAAAAAATTATTTCCAATAATCATCCTTTACAATTTTTCAAGTTTATTTTTAGTCAACTTCTTTTAGTTTAAAATTGTATGACATGTTAAGAAAGTAAAAGTGTTTTTGAAGTAGAAAGGATATTTTCCTCAAGAATGGAGTTCAAGTGTTTTATCAAAATTATTTTCCATCTAAGATAATATAGGGTTTAGTTTCTATCCCTATTATTACACTTTTTTGATTATGTTGTGATGGAAATATTTTTATTAATTCCTTTATCTTATATGATTTGTTTTATGATGTCATGTTATTTAAGAATCCAATTTTTATTACATGGGTTATGCAATGATGTTTGATTTAGGATTTTGTGGCACACATAAGAATGGTATCATTATGAGATGGGTGGGACCTATATCTCCCTCCAATGAATTGTGTAAAGATTTTATATCTCATGAGATAGACATTGCTGGAATGGTAGGTTATACCGGTTCAGTGAAACATGACTGAAACGAGGGTGACTCGGTTCAGAAATGGACTTTTTCCACTAAGATATTCGTGGAAATGAGTGTTGACAAATAAGAAATGATTATATATGATTATTTTTGTATGCCAAAAAGTTTCATGTTTTAAGTTATGATTATTGGGATTACATTTCACTTCTATGATTTATCCCATGTTATGATATTGTGATCTCTTTTGCGGGTTAAGATTTACAAAAGTTATGTTCTTATGTATATGATGTGATTGATATTTCTTTTGTTTACCCTTACTGAGCATTTGAGCACACCCTTTTGTATGTTTTATTTCCCCGGGTCAGGAAGAAGGTTATTAAGTATAATATGCCAAAAAGGGACTCTAGATATGATGAAATAAATGGGAGGCAAAGTAGATGCTTTATGAACCAGTTGTTTATGTTTCCCAGTTTCTAAAGACACTATACCTATACAGTCCTTTCTTGGTTTTGTTATATGTTGTAATAAGTTTGCTTAAATTCTAAAGTAATAACAATGTATGTAATGTATGGGTCGTTATAGTTGGTATCAGAGGAAATGTATAGTCATCCTTTGGAAACTAGGATGTGAAAGTCATAGTAAGAACCCTAAGGATAAGTCTAAGCATAGTACACAATCTTAGTGTTTTATAAATTGCCACGAATAACCTAAGATAAGACCTTAAGTGTGAAATTTTATTCTTTATTATGTGGTTTTCCTATTATAATTAGTGTTGCTCACACTATTCTTCTTGGTTTTAGTCCATGGCTGGAACCCGAAGGAACCATGTTAATGTGGAATGCGACGGACAATGCAATGATTGTCCCCCTGAGCAGCCAAACATTATGGGAGATAGAATGCAAAATCTTGTAGCCATGCTCACACAACTTTCTCAAGCTTTGAATCATGCAGGACTTCCAAACGAGCAAAGGAAGGAGAAACATTCTGTTTAATCCTTCATGAGACACCGTACACCTTCATTCAGCGGGTCTACTGATCCATTAGTTGCTGAATAATGGATTAGTAATACTGAAATGATATTTTCAGTTCTTCAATGTTCTGAGCATGATAATGTCATCTTAGCAGTGTATCGTTTGGAAGGAGATGCTGATAAATGGTGGAATCTTATTAATAATACGATACAAAGGGATGAAATTGAGTCTATGGGATGGGATGAGTTCAAGAACTTATTTTTCAATAAGTACATCCCTCATATTCTCCAAACAAAGATGGAGAATGAGTTTCTTGAACTGAAGAAAAATGATGATGAATCTGTTGCTGCCTATGAAGAAAATTTTACAAGACTTGCAAGGTACGCTTTTGGTATTATTATCCATCCTGAGAGTAAGATCGATCGATTCTTTAGTGGCTTAAAACCAAGTCTTAGAAGGGCCTTATCCATATGGGACTCCAATAGCTACGAGGAAATCGTTTGATGTGCTCTCAAACCTGAGATGGAGATTGGAGTAACCCATCATACATATGGGTTTTATAAGAAGAGGAAAAAATAATTCAAAGGAAAATCTAAAGAGCACACTGAAAAGAAGATGAGCTTTCTCTTATGCACAAAGTGTGGAAAGAAACATGGAGGGAGTTGTCTTAAAGGGACAAGTAAAGGTTTCAAATGTGGAAAGGAAGGTAATCGGGAATTTGAATGCCGTAATGATGGGAAGAAGATGTCTAATGATGCAAACAAAGGAAGGGATGCACAAAATGAACCTACTACACTTCAATGTTTCAAGTGCAAGGAGATGGGGCATTATGCCAATCAATGCCCAAATCCAAGGGTTGATGATGATGGTCGATGCCAACAAACTCTTAAGGCTATAGACAAAGGAAATTCACATGCTATTTCTATCAGTGATGTGGAGTACGATAACGATGTGGTGAAAGGTACACTTAACATCCACTCTAAAGTAGAAAATGTTTTATTTGAATCTGGATCCACCCACTCCTTTATTTCTGAAGAATTTTCTAAGGGTATCACCATATTACCTCAACAATTAGATGTTGAGTTAGCTGTGACAACACCTAATGGCACAAAAGTTGCATCAAAAGTTTATAATTCTTCTCCGATTGAAGTTTGTGGGAAAGTGCTTCCTTCAAATCATGTGATCCTTCCTATAGTGGAATTTGATGTGATTCTTGGCATGGATTTTCTTTCTCTACATGGAGATCATATCAATTTCCAAAGAAGGGAAGTCACATTTCATATTCCAGATCAATCTATGATCGTCTATCGATGCAAGGATGAACATAACCTTATGGTGGAAATTTCTTCCAATTTATGGATATTGATTCCACTAAATGAACGTTATTTATCTCAAATGGTTGGTGAAAAACTCACGATTAAGAATATTCCCATTGTACGGGAGTTTGATGATGTCGTTCCGGAGGAATTACCGGGTCTTCCACCGAATTGTGAAGTTGCGTTTTCAATAGAACTCGTACCAGGTGCTTTGCCTATTTCAAAGACACCATATAGAATGGCCCCAATTGAGTTGTAGGAATTTAAGAAGCAACTCCAAGAGAATCTTGATAAGGGGTTCATATGCCATAGTGCGTCACCTTGGGGAGCACCCGTTCTGTTTGTTAAGAAGAAAGATGGATCAATGAGACTATGCATTGATTATCGAGAACATAATAAGATCACTATCAAGAACAAATATCCTCTCTCGTGCATTGATGACCTATTTGACCAACTATGTGGAGCTCAATACCTTTCCAAGATTGATCTTCATTTAGGGTATTATAAATTAAGTGTCAAAATGGAGGATATACCAAAGACGGCTTTCCGTACAAGCTATAGACACTATGAATTTATAGTGATGCCATTTGGTCTTACTAATGCCCCTGATATCTTCATGGATCTAATGAATAGAGTTTTTAGAGACTATCTTGATCAGTTTGTGGTAGTCTTTATAGACGATATTCTTTTCTATTCAAAGAGCAAGGAAGAACATGAAGATCACTTGAGAATTATATTGAAGGCCCCGAGAAAGGAGAAGCTTTTTGCCAAATTTTCCAAATGTGAATTTTGGCATCAAAAATTTGCATTTTTGGGTCACATAATCTCAAAAGAGGGGATATCTATGGATCCAGCAAAAACAGAGGTTATCGAAAGATGGTCGAGACCAACAACAGTATCCGAGATACGAAGTTTTCTTGGTTTGGCTGGATATTATCTACGTTTTGTGAAAGATTTGTCACGATTATCTAATCCACTCACCAAGTTGACTCGGAAAGGAGTTAAGTTTGTTCGGACGGAGGAATGTGAAGAAATTTTCAAAGAGTTGAAAAGAAGGTTATCCAGTGCACCTATGCTCAAACTGCCTTGTAGTGGAGAAAGGTTTGTGATCTTCAGTGATGCATCCAAGAAGGGATTGAGGTGTGTTATTATGCAAAATGATATGGTGATAGCTTATTCCTCACGATAGTTGAAAATACATGAGAAAAATTACCCAACACATGATTTGGAGTTAGCTGCGGTAATCTTTGCATTAATGATTTGGAGGAATTACCTTTATGGTGAAAGGTGTGATATTTATACTGATCATAAATGTTTAATGTATATTTTCACACAAAAGTAGCTGAATATGCGCCAAAGAAGACGGTTGGAGCTGATTAAGGATTATAACTGCTCAATCCATTACCACCCTGGGAAAGCAAACAAGGTGGCAGATGCATTAAGTCGACAAGACTATGCCAGTTTATCCATGATGAGGATCACAAAAGATCCAATATTTATGGATTTACAAAGAATGGATCTTGGAATTATAATTGAAGGGGAAAATTCATATCTTTCTCAAATGAATGTTCAACCATCTATACCTGTGAAGATTAAAGAGGCTTAGAAAGAAGATTCCGAGTTACAAAAGAAGGTGAGAAATGTCCAGAATTCAATCTTGATTGTGATGGGATATTAAAGTTCATAAATCGGGTTTGTGTTCCTCCCATCCCTGAATTAATGAAGGAGCTGCTGCATGAGGCTCATAGTTCTTCATTCTATATTCATCCTGGAAGCACGAAGTTGTATAAGGACCTGAAAGAGTACTTCTGGTGGGATGGCATGAAAAGAGATGTTGCTGAATATGTCTCTCGATGCATGGTTTGTCAACAAGTTAAATCTGAGAGACAGAAGTCTAAGGTGATGTTACAACCATTACACATACCCGAATGGAAATGGGAAAACATCACTATGGACTTTGTCACAGGACTTCCTAAAACATCCAAAGGAAATAATTCTATCTGGGTCATAGTTGATCATCTTACGAAGTCTTAACATTTCATTGCTATTAGAGAGGATTTCTATCTGGATCAGCTTGCCAGGATATATGTAATGGAAGTGGTAAGATTGCATGGAGTACCATTTCTATTATATCTGATTAGGATCCGAGATATATACATCGATGTTCTGGCAAAGTCTTCAGTATACTCTGGATACAGAGTTGAGTTTCAGCACTTCTTATCATCCTTAGACAGACGGTCAGTCTGAGAGAACAATTCAAACTCTAGAAGATATGTTGAGAGCTTGCTCTATGGATTTCCAAGGTGGTTGGGATCAACACCTAACATTGGTGGAATTTTCTTATAATAATAGCTTTCACTCTAGTATTCAGATGGCTCCTTATGAATCTCTCTATGGAAAGAAATGTAAGACTCCAACTTGTTGGGATGAAGTAGGGGAAAGAAAGCTATTAGGACCTTATCTCGTTGATGAAATGGTAGAAAAGGTCATATATATTCAACAACACATAAGAGCAGCTAAGAGTCGACCGAAAAGTTATTCCGATAGTCGAAGAAAAGACCTAGAGTATGAAGTGGGTGATAAAGTGTTCTTACGAATATCTCCCTAGAAGAGGGTTATGAGATTTGGAAACAAAGGGAAGTTGAGCCCTAGATATATCGGTCCTTTCGAAATACTGTATCGTGTTGGGAAGGTAGCTTACCGATTGGTGCTTCCACCGAATCTCTCTCAAGTTCACAATGTGTTCCATGTATCTCTCCTGAGAAAGTACATACCTGATCCTTCACTTGTACTCAGCTTAGAAGTGGTACCGCTGGAGCAAGATCTTTCTTATGAAGAATAACCGATAGAGATTCTGGATCGTAGTGAAAAAGTCTTAATAAACAAGACTACTTGATTGGTGAATGTTTTATGGAGGAACCACAAATTAGAAGAAGCTACATGAGAGCTTGAGGATATGATGAGGGAAAGGTATCCTCATCTGTTTGTTACAAAGTGACGAATTTTGAGGGAGAAATTCATTTTTAGGGGGGGTAGAATGTAACACATGAGAATTTTATGTTATATAAATCATCAAAGGATTTTTTTCTACACACAACACTTGCTCGGCTTGCTTTACAAGAAATTGCGAGCTTCCTCGATAGCGTGCGTCGTACGCAATATCGAGTTTCACTAAACAACGATATACTATTAAAATATTATTAAAACTAGCCTTTATGAATAGTAGTAACCACTTTTTGAAATTTTATAAATTTTATTTTTCAAAATGGACATCATTTTTGGATTCGTAATATTGAAATTATCCAAGGGTGGAATTTTGGTATTTTTCTGAAAACTTTCAATTTTTGATGAATTGTGAAACCACTAACTGGTTGTAAAAAAACTGAATTTTTCATTAAACATAATTTTACCGCTTCGGTGAGTGGAATTTCAAAAATCCGAGAGACACGATTAATATAAAGTACTATAATGTGGTCCAATGAGATGAAAATAATTTTTGGTGAATAGTAACTTTATACTTTTTTTTACCACGGTTAAAAGTAAATAGGGTAATTAAGGGTAAAAATTATATTATTATTACCTTAAAACATGTCCTAATTCTATTGGAAAAGTTTAATTCGACCAGAAACAAACTTAGGAATAAAATATGACCATTTAGGCCAACTAGGATTAGATTAGGACATTTATTATTAATTTATTTAAAGAAGGGTTAAAATAGTTAAAATCACAGTTTAATAACTAAATAATTTTTAATATAAGGTTATATATAAGATAAATTAGACTATAAATATTCATTAGAAATCTAAAAATATTTCCTACATAATGATATTTTATTTGTAATTTTTAGACTTTAAATAATTTAATTTATTTATGACACAATGATGATGCAGTAATTACCATAATAGTGATAAATTAGAATATTTGATATTATAAATACCTAAATAAGTATAATCTGAGACTTTTTTATGAATTAAACTAATTTTCTAGTCTAATATGACATGTTAGGATTGATTTAATTAACTTTGGTCTAAGTAATCATTCTGTTATGAGTTTCAAAAAAAATCAACTATTGAATAGTGTCAAAATTTACATAAAATAGTTTTTAAAACAATTATTATATTATTAATTGTTATTTTATTCCTAAAAATCTAAGGATCGGCCAAATGACTTAGATAAGGTTATATATATTAATAAAAAACAACTTTGGGGTCTCTTGGATGTATATGGTAAGTTTATTAACTATATAATATAAAATTACAAAGTGGCATGGTAAATGTCAACCGAATTAACTATGAGTTAAAACTAAAAGATAAGGTTAATATAATGACCTAAAATTGTCTAAATTATATTGTATGAGAGGATTTCGACCCATCCCCACCTTAAATTATAAATAACTCAATTTGGAGCTATTTCAAACCGAATTTTACTTTATAATAAAATAATATTTTTATTTATTCCAAAGGTGCCCCTCTCCTCCCTTATAAAAGGGCACCTCCTCGCTCTCTTCCTCACACCGCTTTGAGCCTTCAAGGTCGGCCAACCCCTACCAATATCTTCTCTCCACTTCCTTAGAAACTTCCTAGAGGTTTTGGTCTTATTCAAAGACCTATTTTAGTTCCCTAAAAGGAGGTCTCAAAGAAGCACTTCAAAGAAGAGGTAATGTTCGTTACCGATTACTTCATCTTTATTTCTTCTTCCACTTCTTCTTCTTTAGTTGTTTCATTATGAAGTAATAACATCAGTATCACTCATATACTAATATGTTATTATAAGTATGAAACAACCCTATTTCACCATCTATCTGTCCTACGGAAAAAGAAATCACCGCGCGTGCGTACGTACGGAATACCGTCACCACGCCGTGGTGTAATCTATTTTCCACCACCACCTTACATGGATGGGTATAATGGTGTAAATAATGACTATATATGACAATTACAAAGTGATATTGATTCTTAAATAGTATACATACACTCCAATACAATTCCACGATCATAGGAACGATATAATCACTCGTGCGTACATACGGAATACCGTCTCCACGATGTGATGCGACTCGTTCTACATGATCTTCATTTCATAATGATTATATAAATGAATTGAATGAATGAATATGATATATATTACACTAATACCATTCTGGAAATGAGGTATCTATAACCTAAAGTGAAGAATAAGAATTTATTCGACAAAACACAAATAAGACCAAAAGTAATAAACACCCGAATAACAAGTAGTAATGAAATATTACTAATAATAAGCTAAGAATATGACCATATATGATATCATAAAAATAAGTATGATTCTTTAATAAGTCAATAACATTATTTAAATCATTATACAGGAGGGTCGGACACGCACAAAGCATATCAGACCAAAGGTAAGGGAAAATATCACAATCTCATTTTTATCCGAGATTGTTTATACTTTGGTATTTACTGGGATGTATTTTATCATCCACATCCATGTTTCCTCAATATTTAATGTTATTTCCATCCACCTACAATTTTTTAAATCCAATATTACCCTTCGGTGAGTCTTTAGTAAATGATATGAAAGGAATCTTTTGTCGTTTTTCATACGAGGTACTTTTTGAATTTTCCGAAAAAAGTACGAAAAGAATGTTTTTTTAACTTATACGGCATGAATGTATTTTTAAAACATTATTTCGAAGAAGCTTCCTTTACATGTTTTTAAGTTTATTTTTAATCAACTTATTTTAGTTTATAATTTTATGACATGTTAAGAATGTAATAGTGTTTTTGAAGTAGAAAGTATATTTTCCTCAAGAATGTAGTTCAAGTGTTTTATCAAAATTATTTTCCATCTAAGATAATATAGGGTTCTGTTTATATCCCTATTATTACATTGTTTTGATTATGTTGTGATGGAAATATTTTTTTGAATTCCTATTTCTTATAAGAATTGTTTTATGATGTCATATTGTTTAAGAATCCCATTTTTATTACATGGGTAATGCAATGATGTATGATTTAAGATTTTGTGGCACACATAAGAATGGTATCATTAGGAGATGGTTGGCCCCTATATCTCCCTCCACTGAATTGGGTAAAGATTTTATATCTCATGAAATAGACATTGATGGACTGGTAGGATATACCGGTTCACTGAAACAGGACTGAAACGAGGGTGTCTGGGTTCTGAAATGGACATTTTCCACTAAGATTGTCTTGGCAATGAGTCTTGACTAATAAGAAATGATTATCTATGATTATGTGTGTATTACACAAAGTTTCATGTTTTAAGTTATGATTATTGGGATTAAATTTCACTTCTATGATTTATCCCATGTTATGATATTATGATCTCTTTTGCAGGTTAAGATTTCCAAAATTTATGTTCTTATGTATATGATGTGATTGATATTTCTTTTGTTTACCCTTACTGAGCATTTGAGCTCACCCTTTTGTATGTTTTATTTCCCCAGGTAAGGAAGAAGGTTATTAATTAGAATATTCCAAAAAGGGACTCCAGATATGATGAAATAAATGAGAGGTAACGTAGATGCTTTATGAACCAGTTGTTTATGTTTCCCAGTTTCTAAAGACACTATACCTATACGGTCCTTTCTTGGTATTGTTATATGTTGTAAAAAGTGAGCATCAATTCTGATGGAATAAAAATGTATGTAATGTATGGGTCGCTATAGTGACTCATATTTATGATGAATGTATAAGTATTATTATATTTTAACAAAAAGTGTTTAAGTATTTTGATTCTTATATTGATACAAAAAGAGTAGAAATTTTGTGTTTATTATATTGTTTACATTTTCTCGTTTTAATCAAAGAATGAGATTTATATTTTTAATAGATTATATCTCATCTAATCAAAAAGGATAATATCAAGGTAACAAAATTATAATTTAATGAACAACTAATTAATCCACAAAGTTATTAATGGTTAAATATATTCTAGGGTAACTTTAGCAGTCTTATTTTTCCAGTTCTCTTCCTAAAATAATGATGTTTAATAATATCAATATATAATCAAACAGAATAGATATAAAAATAATGTTGTTTTATAAAGAAATCTCCTCATAGAGACAAATGTATGAGATTGGTTTATAAACCCAAAACGCATTCAATTTAAACACCAAAACAAAGAAAAATGTTTGTGGTTTCTCTATTGATTTTATAAATAATTTTATCTTTAATAAATATTATCTTTATATACATTTTATCTTTTTTCCTTTTTGGTAATTTATTTTTTCATTCAAAAATCAATGACTATATATTCTTTGGTTTAGGATTCCCTTATTCAAATATTTGAATCATAATCTGGGACATGAATATATGTTTTTTTAATTGTATCTATCATTTTAATTATTCCACACAATTTTCTTAAATTTTAGTGTGATATTTTTTTGAACATTTAAAACTTAATATAAATACATATTTATTTTCATAGATATGTTTAACTCATAAAATATTTGGAATGAATTTATGGATTGATTATCTTTTTTAACGAAGTCTCCTACTTCCATAAATACATACTTTCATGGATTTATTTCAATATTAAATGTTGTATCCATTTATCACATAATATATGAAACATCTCATATTCATTGTTTCATAATTTACTTTCTTCAGGGGGACATTTTATTAAATATTTCCCCTTTTTATATAATCCTATGTAATCTTCTCATAACTTATTCATTGTTTACTCCTCATATGATGATTTATTATTTCTTTAATTTTATCAAAAATACGGTTGGTTGATTTTAAATAGTATTTTTTGTATTTACAACATTAATTAAATTTTCATAATTATTTTGATTATTTTAAAATAAATTTAAAGATAAATAAGTTCATCATATTCCTATACTATGTAGTATTTATTACTAATATCCCCACTTTATTCATTCCTTATTTATTTTCATGTATTGGAAATATTATACAAAAAATCAATACACGTATTCCCAAATGATCCATTATCAAAATAAATTTGAATGACTCTTTGTATTCTCCTTCTAGAAACATTATTCAACAATTAACATGGTTTTTTTATAAACCCTAATTCTAGAACCTTAATAAAATGTGAAACACTTTCAAAATTATAATATGTACCTTGGATGTAATTCTAGGTTTATTTTAATCATTTTCAATAAATAGCATAAAATATTTCTTTCTTATTGTACACTATACTTGAAAAATACATTTCCATAAAAAATATTTTTTTTTAAATAACAGTTACATTATTCATGGATCTTGTATTAAATTTATTATCAGTTAATTCACTTTAATAATTGAAAATGTATTTTTGAATTTCATGGCAATTTAAATATAAAAAATTATTTGGGAGAAAACACCTTCATCGTTAGTTTATTTAGATATAGTATGTATTACTTTTATATTTCACTACATCACCAAATAATTATATTTTTATGTTGGAGAGTTCTCTTATAATCATTATTTTACATCTACCTTTCTTTTTAATAATTTATTAAAATATAATCTAGTTTCTCCTGATGTATATTTCTTTTTTTAATTAATTTTAAAATACAGGAAATCCGCTTTGTCCTTCAATTCATGATCTCTAACGATGAATTCATACAATCTATGAGAACACTCTATTTTCATCAAACTCACAAATATTATCTTAAATTATTCTTTATATTCATATTTATCTTAGTTTTATTTTTTAACTACTTATTTAATATTTATAAACATCCAATAAACCCTATAAACTTAACACATTTGGTCTTAATTTTTCTATATTGATTTTTATATTCCAATTTCTTTTTTAGGTGCTTCCTCTATAATTTAATCCAATATTTTAAATAAGTAAACCTATTTATGAAAAATAGATCAAAATTAAAATATAAAAGTGAAAACATAATTTTGAGAATATTTTAGTGCTACTTTAATTTTTTTAATAAACCTGTGATTTCAAAGAAAAAAATATTATCCCCATGTAAATGGTTAATCTATAGGAATATCATTGAATGAAATTTATTAAATATAAAATAATTTTATAAAATTTAAAATTATATCAGAAAATAATTTCCTTTTTACCAACAAATTTATTTATTAATAACATTTTCTGAACTAATTCTTGATATAACGTAAATAATATTTAAAAATTTGATATTTCAAATATCTTTAAATTTAATCTTAAGTGATAACTTTTAATCATTGAATGGACTGGAATCAATATGAAAATATATATAATTAAATATAATATAAAATTACACAAATTGATTACTATAATTTATTGGGAAATAATATTTTCATTTAACATTGATGTGCCTTTCTTAAATTTCATTAAATAACTTTTATTCCAATTATTTAATATCATTTTTGAAATAGCACCACATTTATTTTAATAGGGATAATATAGAAATCATAACAATTTAATATCATAATTTTTCATATAAATACAATCTCAAAAAATATAGTATTTAGTGAAATAAAATCTAAAAAATGATATAATCCTAGTCACTTATACAATCTCTTATACAAATAGGTGGTATAATATGATTTGTAAAAACACATTGATAGTGGAAATGAATCATTATGAAAAAACTATTTACCAATTAATATTTTTGTATTTTATAGTTACACAAATTAAAATCAGTATATATCAATATATCATCCCCATTTTTTATAGATTCATGTATGAAATACATAAAAAATAAATAATACCTTACGTAAATATTTTGGAGGTTTATTAATAAATTGTAAACTATTGGTTGGTGTACGGTGATTGTTGTCATACACAAACATGAATAATATTTTACTATCAAATAAAAATAGGGGAATGAAAATTAACTGGAACCCCAATACATTGAACAGACCAATTTATAATGCACTATACTCAACTAATAAAAAATCATACAGTTATATATTTCTAAGAATCAAATTTAATAGTGAATAATATGTAAGTTATATTCATAAAGAACAATCTGAAGAGGATGAAAAAAATAAAATGAATTAGAAAAATCATATAATCACTCAATGTCACATAGAAATATCATCACATTCTTATATCTTCTACATCAAAATGAAGCAAAATACTGATTATATTTAGTAGTTGGAATGTAAAAATATCAACATTTACATATCAAATTTTACAAATTTAAAACTCATTTATATTAATGAAATGGTCTTTTGATATCTACCATAATTTCTATAATTTTTTTATTTTCCTCTTATTAATTCTCTGGTGAAATAGATCATGCAAAAAATTATTGATAATTCAAATATTGAAATATCCATGTAAATCGCTGACATGATATTTATTACAATCTCCCTTTACATTAATTCAAATATAATCCCAGAATAATATTGTGTCAATCACCTCTGATATGAAAAAAATACTTACATATTTAAACCACATCCAATATCATCCAAGGATAATAAGATTTCAGTATGATTGAAGTCACTACCATATAATTCAAATTCATCTGAGATATATTTTGATATTCCTAAAGAAAATATAATTTTCTTGGATCAAATTGTAGATACATTTATTCTAACATGATTCCAAAAATATCACTACCCGTTTTCTACATATATGTACTAAGATGAAATCATAAAATTATCCTACAAATCTCTATATCATAATAAAATAGCATTCCGTAAATGTTATTACCAATTCCAAGATAAATCATCTATTAATCTCAATTCCTCGTGATATTTATTCAATAATGAAATAAATGTAATATTTTTATTGTACCATACATCACCTAAGAAATATCCCATTTAATCTAATGCGATATTATCGAGGATCTGTTGTATCTTTTCATAATATCAAGTTAATATTATGTGTCATTAATGTTAATCATACATGACCAGAATTAATTTTTACATAAAGACTATTATCTAAAATTAATTTTCACATATACTTAAAAATAATTTTACATAAGTTGTGAAACCTCAGAGTTGATTTTATATATAATTTTATTAATATTCATCACATAATGATTTATTATTACATATTATAATGTTAACTCAATGTTTTTTATATATGTTTCCACAATTTCACAATTTTTCATAAGTGAGTTCATGGACATTCAAATATTAATTTTAAAAATTCCACATGAAATTTATTATGATCATTAAATAACTATTAAAATTTAAAATTAAATCATATTTTCTTTGTAATCATCAATACAACGTCAAATAAATGTAAAATTAATTAAAAAATATTTGAAAATTGAAGTAAAATTTTGGTATATTTAAATCATTTTATGACACATTAGAATAATCCCCAATTTCATGATGTTTACGTGAATTGGGTTGATTTTTTTAATGGTATAATTCTACAATAAATAATTAATATATTCTTGCAACATCGTCATAAAATCATTCAATAAAACTACATTAATCTTATAAAAAATAGTAAAAAAAATTCTTTGGTAAGACTAAACATAGTTCATTTAGAAATTATCATTAAATTGATGAATTCAAAAAATACATGAACTATTATTCTTGATTACAAAATTATGGATTCTTACCAAAATTTTCACAATACATTCTCATTTAGGGTTTAGTACTATATCCTCATATTGATATAGAAACCATATATAAAAATATCGAAATACTACGTAAAAAGTCTAATCGCATCTAGATTTTTCATGAATCATGTCTCAAATTTTACTTAAAGACATCATAATCAATCAAACTGATTCATTAAAAAAAATTATTAATGAGAATATTTATTTATAAAAGTAATATTATGTAAATGATGATCATTGATCATATCCACATATGATCAATACTACAAATGATTCCATAATTTTATAAACTATTTATAAACATAAACTAAAAAAAAGAATTCATTCATTTTTAGTAAATCCAAGATAAATATTATTATAATTTACTAAAATAATATTATTTAATCATTTACTCACACAAATACATATAGAAAAATTGAGCCCAAATTCTTAGTTCATTTTTATATTAGCTATATAAAGATATTAATTAATATAATTGAATTGAAATCTCTCAAAATATCTATGTATGAATTTCTTGTACAGATAATCATATTTAAAATTAACTTCATTAAAATATGATCCTAATAATGAGTGATATCAAAAGTAAAGTAAGTGAAAATTATATAAATTAGTCATAAAGGTTTAGATCATAATCATATGTGAAAATAGAATCATGAGATAAATAGCTAATTAAAAAGGAAATGGGATGATACAAGCTCTACATAATTCATGATAAATGATATTTAATTTAAAATTAAAAAACATATATTATTCTATAAGAGAATTTAAATATGAGAAAAATTATATGACCCATGAAGCATAGAAATATTATTATTACATAATAATGATATATGTCATTGAATAATAGAATATAAAAGAACTATACAATATATATAAAAATAAGTAATCCTAAAATAGTGGGGAAACCTACAATTTCCACCATTTTGGTTGTGAGAAAATCCTAATATTTCCACTAGTTTTATTGTCTCTAAATTCAAACATGATCACAATCAATTTTACCATGAGATATAAATCATAATGAATGTGTAGAAAGGGTATATATAATCATAACTGTAAACATCCATATATATGAGTTTGTTAGGTCCACTATGATAGATACCCTATGACGGGGGTAAACCAGGGTATGACAGATTAAAAAAACTACCCCTTTTGATCTTGTTTTGTTGTTAAAAAAACCCTCTTCTCTCTTCTCCCCGATGTATAGTATGAATGAAATGTAAATATTGCATAGGTTAGAGATATTTTTACTAGGTTCATCCTCACTGGGCTACGTCCACGGAGAATACACTGGCAGTTTGTCAATGTACAAATTTCACTATAAGCGCACTATTTTTTTACATGTTTAGAGAGGACTGACTGTCTATCCTGGTTTTAACCACTCACACATTGATAACTCACTACTCTCTCAACTGAAGTGAGCTCACTCCTTTTCAAAATATCCACTCAATGTTTATAGACCTGTATTTCTCATCATTTTCAATAATGAATGCATCCTCCACAGCATGTAGATGCTTTGTTGAAGTCCAAATTTCCTCCAAGAATAAATAATACTTTACCACATATGTTCTGAACAATTTCTAGCTTTCACGGAACCCTAGGGTGACTCATGATCCCCTTTAACTAGTGCACAACCACTACCTTCATTTAGGATAAACCAACTTATGTCCCACACATGAACGCTAAAACTTGTGCGCCGAAACATGCAAGCCAAAATGTGGGTGTCCAAGCGTGCGTGCCACACAATATGTGTAGCACACTTTCATGGTAAACTTGCAAATGAAACATGCGTGGTACATTTGCGCGTCCCACGTCCCCTGAACACTTGTGCACCCCACTTGTGTGAACACTAAAATTGTGCAACACACTTCCACTTGCGCGCTCAGAGATTGGATTTTCTCTATGTGTTGAGCTCATTAAAAAATGAGGATAGTAACCACCTATTTATAGGAATTTTTAGGACTTGCGCACCACACTTCTGTGGAAACTTTAACGCCAAACTTTTGCAGAAAACTTTCTCTCCACACTTGTGTGCCACACTTTCTTGCCTCCCTTTCCCGCCACACTGGCGCGCCACACTTGGACTTGCACGCCACTTATCCTTTTCAAAAAAAAATATGTATTGAATATCAAAAAAATTCTGGGCGTACAACATTAGAAACCTCATAACATAAGAGCACACCTCACTTTTCCAAAAAAACTTTTCCCCAATTCTACAAAAAATATGCCTTTGTCAACTGTTTTAGTCATTGAGACTCGCTTTTTCAACAAACACAGCATGAAGTCGTGAAATATCAACAAACACAATCATCTCAAAAAAATATTCAATGATACCTTGAGGGATTTTTTTCCCAACAATATCCCCCTTTGGGTTTGTTGACAACTCTTCTCAAAACAATTCTCCATTTTTAATACCTCGTTAAGTATTCAATCATCTTCACCCACCATTGGCCTCTTGCGATACAGATAGTGATCAATGATTTACTAAACACATACTCTAAGCCCACATGATCAATTCTTAGTGTGAGAAACAAGAGAATCATGAAAATTTCATCTATGAGTCACTTCGTTTATGAAAACATTGTTGATACCAAACAGATACCAATTGAGATTTCTGCTTTCATCACGATCCTCAGCCTTCGTGATATATATTCATTGATCGATCACGTCTAGCATCGTCTGATATAATTTTTTACCCCAATCTCATTGGTCCCCCTATCTCTCTGCACCACCAGCTTCTCCTCGTATCATTCATGGTTTTTCAAATAGCCACACTTTCTCCCCTTTGAACAATCACTATTTTCTCCCCCTTAGTCAACGAACCCAAAGAGCACTCCTTTGCAGTCCAAAATAGGGTAAAAACGTATATTAGTGCATTTGTAAAAAAACATCATACCTCGGGGAGATGGGGGGGTTCCACATCCACAATCATTTATGTTCAGGGAGTCGACTGAACACCCAAACCCAGCCGATGCCTTTAAAAATATTCTTTAGGTAAGGACCGTGTCAGAATATCTGCAACACGTAGCTTCATAGGCATGTACTCCAACATCAAAAGACCTTTATACACCTTATCCTTGACGAAATGCTATTTGATCTTAATGTTCATTTTCCTTGAGTGATGAACTGAATTTTTTGTAATATTGATAGCACTTGAGTTATCACACTGGATTCCAATTGAAAAAATTACTTCAAATACCATATTTTTACGTTGTTTCTTCATCCGCAATAACTGTGTGCATGCTTGAGTGGCCATAATATATTCAGCCTCTACATTGCTCAGAGAAATGCAATCTTTTTTCTTTGATAGCCAATAAGTACACAATATACCCTGATTGAATGAATCTCCAAACATTGATTTTCAATCATCTGTTGTTCCATCCTAATATTCATCTATATATCCCAACAAATCTGTATGAGATTTGTCATTATAAATTAGATAGAAATCCACGGTGCCTTTGATATATAGAAGTATTCTTTTTTAATGTGAGAATGTGTCTTTCCTTTGGATTTCTTTGGTAATGTGCTGCTTGGGATGTAGGGAAAACAATATCAGGTCTTGTTGTTGTTAGGTATAGTAAAATGCAGATAATCTGCCATTATTCAGTGATATTAACTACCCTTCCACTGTCATATTTTGATAATTTCATCCAGGTAGCAACCAGAGTCTTAATCTCCTCGAATTATCCATTACAAACCATCTCAGAACCTCCTTGGTGTAATTTTATTAAGAAATGAAAGTTCCATTACTTCTTTTTGTCACCTGTAAACCAAGGAAAAATGTCTTCTCACCAATCATTGATATTTTAAAGTCACTTTTCATGAATTTATAAAACGGTTTGCACTGATCTTCATCTTATCCACCAAATATTTTGTCCTCAACATAAACCAGCACCATCATCATTTTATTACTATTGTTTTTGAAGTAGATATTGTAATCAGCACCACCACACATGAATACAATATTCTTCATGTTCTGATCAAGTCTTGAGTACCATGCTCTTGGTGCTTTTTTCATCCCAATCAAAGCCTTCTTCATTATGCAAACCATGTTCTCATCCTCATGAAAGAGAAAATCATCTGGAAACTCAATATACACCTCTTCCTCTAGAACCCAATTCAAAAATGAAGATTTCATGTCCATATGGAAAACATTGAACTTTCATTGCACTGCAATGTCTATAAATAATCTAATTTTCTGTAGTTTCAAAACTGGTGCAAGTGTTGCATAAACATCAATTCCTTCTATTTGACAGTACCCCTTGCACACTAGTCGTACTTTGTTACAAATAACTGTCATCTTCATTCAACTTGTTGTGATAGACCCATTTAGCCCAGATGACATTCTTATCTGCTGGCCTCGAAACAATCTCCCACATCAGATTCATCTCAATTTGATCTAGCTCATCATTCATTTCCTGAATCCAATTTTCATCATCAACTGCATCAGCAAATCATTTACGCTCTACTTATGATAAGAACGATATCTTCTACAGTGACTTCATTGTTCTTGTCAAAACTAGAGCTGATTGATCACCAATGATATTTTTCCTGTAAATTTTTGCTCGACTCTTTGGCTTTGGTGTAGAAACTGATTTTTCATCTTCATGCTCATCATCAGTATCTATTTATGAATCAGCATTAGCCACTTCTTCTCCTCCTGTATTACATACCTCCTCATCGCTTTAATCTGAAAATTTTTCACTGTGCTATTGAATACTCTCTTCATTCTTTACAATAGTGACATCATTGATCTCAAATACTTTTCCCAACCTTTTACTAAAGCATTTATATTCTTAGCTTTTTCCTGAGTAGCCAAGGAATATTCCCTCATCTCTGTGTGACACAAATTTCCTATGTTTTTTAATTGTTGTGATTAATGAACTTAATCCCAAATATTTGAATGTACTTCACTGTTGGATTCATCCCATAAAACATCTAATACAGTGTTTTTCGTTCCTTTAGACATAACATATACCTGTTAGAAATGTAAACCGATTTTAGTACTAATTCCTTCCAAAATTTCTCTAGTAGATCTTTTTCTATGATCATCATTTTAGCCATGTTTTTGATGATGTGATTTATCCTTTAAACCACACCATTATGTTGGGGAGTTCATACTAAGGAAACATGATTCATTATCCTTTTTTTCTCGAGATAGTCTTCCACATCACTGTTTTATGAATTCCATACCATTGTCAGTACGAAAAATCACAATTTTCTATCCAAGAATCCTTTCACACTCTATTCAGTTCTCTTTTATGTAGATGAACACATCAGACATATGGGAAATAACAAATACCCATGCCATTCTATGGTATTCATCAATAAAAATAATGTAGTAGCTCTTTCCGTCAATTTATCTTGGTGAGATTGGCCTACAAACATCAGTTTGCACCAATTCGAGGACTCTTGTTGAAATTTTATCTTTTGCCTTATACATATTTTTGATGAGATTCCCTTGTTTAAATGAATCACAAATGTGAGTATGATCTCATGATAGCTTAGTGAGGTCTCTTGTTGCATCACACTTTACCAGATCTTCTAGGGATGGTTGGCATAGATGACCAAGTCATTTTTACCACAACTTGTTTCTTATTCTCTGGTCAGAAAAAACATATCTTCTTCTCCACATACCATGTAGATATTTCCCATTGTTCTTTTTACTTGTAGAAATAATGCCCCATCTCTTCCTTTGATGAAACACATCTTCTTTGTAAGCCTTATAAAACTTCTGGAGTCACATAGTTGACTGACGCTGAGAAAATTGTTACTCAGACCTTCTACTACTAAGACATCAGCATGACTCATCTCTTTTCCCCCAAACAGGGACTTTCCTTCGACAATAATCTTTTGGCCTTCATCATTTACAAAATTGAAAACTCCATCTTTATCATATATTACGCCTATAACAAGATCTTTATTACCTATCATGTTACATGTGAAACCACTATCAAGGATCCAGACACTAGAGTGATCTGATGATTTAAGGGAAATTATTTCCACCACATCATTCTCATCCTTATTTTTTGGTCCATTTGTTTCCTTCACACTTGGCATTGATTTAGACTTCTATTATTTCTCATAGTATGATGAACAAACTTCATCTTGCAAATCTTCAAATCTATTTTTCATTTTAAACTCACCTGTTGGATTATTGATCTTCTGCTTCTGTAAATTTTGATTCTACTTTTCCATATTCCTCTCTATGGTAAATATTCAGTACCTATCCATGTGACCAAATACTCCACACCAAAAATAATGTCCTTTGAAATATGTTCTGGATAACGGTTCTCTGTTTGGCTTCCAACTTTTTTCTTGTTTCCGTCGATATCTCTTGGCTATGGAACACACAAACTGTGAATGTCCCATCATTCCACAACAATATCACCTAATATAAGGTGAACTACTTCATGTTACTTCTGCACTATGTGTTTCCCCTTGGAATCTCCGAAAATTATAATTCAGCTTAGTTCCCAAATCAACATTCAATCTCTGGATGGGTTCTTGTGATCTGACTTTAATTTTCACATATTTTTGTTTCTAATCAAGCCCAGAATTAGCCTTAACGTCTGAGCTCAATTGATTGTTTTTTAAAGCATAAATACTAGGCTTCTCTTTCATATTTTCAGTCTTCGTAATGACCTAATCTCCCAAGAATATGTTGGGAATTAATGGTTTTTCTTGGACTTTGTCTTTTTTCTGTAGACCGACAAATTCTTATTCAAAATGATTGATACGCTTGATGTGATCCTTCCTTGTGTTTTCAGGAAATCGATCTCCCTTTTCTGTTCATTAATAATGATTTTATAATCATGAACTGATTTAGAGTTCTCTGGTGTTGATGACTTGAGACTCTCATTTTCATACATCAACTCATACTTCTCTTCTCCTTGTGGTGGCATATAGAGTTTGGCGTCACTAACAACATTATTAGCTTTATTTTTTTGTCTCTCCAATCATCTATATCCTAAAGATTTTCCTCTAACTCACCTTCCATATCAATTCTTCCTTCAACTTCTTCTTCATCATCATCTTCAGTTTCCATCTTCTCCTTATAACTACCAACCACTGCCACCATAGCATTTTGTCCACGATCATTACAGTTCTCTATCTCTTCAACCTCCGCATCCTCAGACTCATCCAAAGAGTCGCATTCTTTTGAAAGGATATTTTTCTTCTTAAATAAATTTCTCCTGAATTATTTCTTGTCATTCTCATAGGCTGATTATTTCTTCATGGGAATTTCGAATTCGTTGACATCATCATCTTCATTGAACTTTTTGGGACACCTTGTTACAAGATGACCATCCTTTCCACATCGAAAACAAGCCAGTGGATGTTTCCCCTTAATTGTTGTTTTTCCTCTATGAAGGTTTTAGGAGAGGAATGACTTCACCTCTTCTGTTTCATCTTCTTCCTAAGAAACTTCAATGGTGATATGCTTCATCGGCTTGAATTCCAATTCATTAGATTTATCCTTTTCCACTGCCTCGTTAACATCATTTCACATTTCATATGCAACCAATGTACTATGAAAATTTTCCAATGTTAGATCCTTGGATCTTTATCATCCAGTACTGAAACCATCAGATTTAACCATATTGAAAGTTTCCTCGTGATTCTATTTACGATCTTTATGTCTTCAATTAATTCTCCAAGACTTCACATATCTCCCACAACAACATTTACCCTATCAAAGAATCCATCAACAGACTCATTCGGGTTCATTCTTAGATCTTCATACATATTCCTTAATACTTGCATCTTCGCTTCTCTGACCTCTTTACATATTTCATATATGTTCAAAAACCTTTTCCACATAGAATGTGGTGTTTTTAATGACATCACCATAGAATATATATCAATGGATAGGGCTCCTCCCAAAGCATTGATTCCCTTTCTGTCAGTATCAAATTATCTTCGCTTAGCTTCTGATAATGAACCTCTATTATTATCAGTTGTGATACCATGCATTACTGTTGTAAACACATCATTTCAAAATGATCAGAAGTAGTGTTGCATATGATTCTTCCACATATCCAAATTGTTCCCTTCGAAGATCAGAATCCCTTTATGATTATTTTCCCCCATTTGAGAGAGAAACACTGATATCAATTATTCCCTCTTATACCAATTGTTAGGTCTACTAGGCTAGATAACCTGAGTGGGGGGGGGGGGGGATCAGGGTATTACCGATTAAAACAACTTGCCATTTTTATCATTTTTTCTGTTAGAAAAAACCCTCTTCTATCTCCTTCCTGATGCAGAGTATGAATAAAACTAAAATCATGCACAGGGCATAGCGATTTTTACTTGGTTCACCCTCACTAGGATACGTCCAAGTAGCATACACCGGAAGTATGTTGAAGTACCAATATCACTATATGGGCACTGCAGTTTTACATGTTCAGAGTAGACTCAATGTCCCTCCTTGTTTACAACCACTCACATTTTGAGAACACACTACTCTCTAAACTGAAGTGAGCTCACAACTTCTTCAAAAGATCCACTCACAGTTTATATACATATAGGTCTCTTCATTGTAACTATTGAATGCATCCTCTACAGTATGTAGATGCTCTATTGAAGTCCAAATTTCATCCACTGATAAATGACACTTTACCATAGATGTTTTGGGAAATTTCTAACTTTCACGCAACCCTAGGGTGACTTTTGTGACCCTTTCACTAGTGCAAAACCTCTAACTTCATTGCGGAAAAACCAAGTTGCGCGTCACACTTACGCGCCAAAACATACCCACCAAACCTTATGTTCCAAAATATGCACGCCAAACATGCACACCACATAGCTTGAATAGCACACTTGCACAGTACACTTGCACAAGACACTTGAATGGTACCATTGTGCACCACACTTCCACCACACACTTGTGCGGCCCACTTGCACTCACTCTGAATATGTGTGGCACACTTCCACTTGCACGCTCATAGATCGTATTTTCTCTAAGTGTTGAGTTTGTTTAGAAATGAGGAGATTAGACTTCTATTTATATGAAATTTTTAAGACATGTGTTCCACACATGTGTGGAAAAATTGTGTACCACACTTGAGCGACAAACTTGAGTTCCACACTTGCATGCCACACTTTCCCGCCTCACTTGTGCGCCACACTTAGACTTTCGCGCCACTTTTCCTTTGCCAAATTTTTTATGTTCTAAATTTGAAAAAATTCTTGGTGTACAACATTAGAAACCTCCTTAACATTAGATCACAACTCCATTTCCAAAAGCACTTTTCCCTGATTCTCCAAAAAACCACCCTTGGTAGACAATTTGAGTCATTGACACTCACTTTGTCAACAAAAACAAAAAGGAGTCATGCATTGTTAACCAACAAATTATTCACAAAAAAGATTCAACGATACCTTGAGGTATTTATTCCCAATAGTGTTCTATATGTAATCATTCATGTATAAAATAATAAAAATAGTCATAGAAATAAAATTATTTTGGAAAAATTACAAAATTGTATCACATTGAATTTCCTAAAAAATTTGGTTGGATAGTAATAAATTTAAATATCCTATAGAAAAGTGTGTAATAATAGAATATAAAGTGTTATACATCAATAATAACCCCAATGGGAATAGATCTAATTTATATAGATTCAATAATTTAATTAAAATCATAAAAAGTTATTTTGGGATATATTTGAAGCATTATTGTAAAAAGGTAATGTTATTTTTCATATTAAGTACTCATTTTCAGGAAGATTACATGAAAAAAATTGAAACGTGTGTAAAAATAAATCACATTATAGAACAGGAAAATAAATAATGGTAAATTTAATAATTATGGAGTGTAAGATAAATTTTAAAATAGTGAAAATAGAATTAATTTATTATATAAAAATAATAATATTAAAATCCAAAATGTCTAAAAGAATAATAATGTATTATTTCCGAAAAATGGAAGAGGAAAATATTAATATAAAATTATTTAATAAATATTTAGATATTAAAATAATATAGTAAAACTATTTTAGATAGTAAAATTATGAATATAGGTGAAAAATATTATTTAAATAGGAAGATTATTATTTACAATATCATTACTATTTTATGTGAAATAAATTCATCAATGTAATTGATTTCAATGAATAATATATGATTCATAGAGATAAATATAAATTAACATATAATAAAATCATTTTATCGATGAAGAAAAATTTATAAGAATGAAATTAAAGAAAAAAATGTTAAATCAGTGAAAGGAGATTTGAGTAAACAAAATATAAAAAGGCTTCTCTAAAAGAAGAATTAAAACCCCGAAAAATATAAATTCTCATAAATTTATAAATCCATTAGAATTTAAAAAATTGTATGATTTAAAAAAATCATGTGGTAATTATATACACCACATGAAATAAAACATGTTTTGAATACCGAATAACCCTCAATAATGATTATAGATACAGAAAACACCTAACTTTACTCTCAACATCCATGAAAACTATTTAACCAATTATATAATAAAAATAAAAATATTAATAACATACTGTCGAATATTCCCAATATCATTTAATTTATAAATTATTTCATTAATATATTTCATTACACATTTATTTTCTGGTTAATATTTATTTTCATACATGGATTTTAGAAATTTGGATTATTTCAAACATGCTTTATAATGGAGATTTGAAAACCTATTATTTGAAACTATGTTCATAATTAAAATAGTATTAAAAGATATAAAAATAATTTTACTACAATTAATCAAAAACCACAATGTATTTATGAAAACAATGTTTATAGTTTGTGTGAATGAGATCCATGTGATCATTTTTCAGGTAATTATTCTTAAATCATCAGATTAATTTATAAATATCATTAATATTTTGTAGCACGTTAAACTTATTTATAAAGATATATATTATAGATAAATATCGTATAAATTCATGAAATATATTGTATAACTATACATCTTTATAGTTTATTAATATAAATTTTTTGTTTTATGTTAAAGCTATTATACAAGAATCACGTGTAATTATTTAATTTTTTAATGATTATGAAGAAGGAATAAAATGAATAATATAAGAAAAAGGAAATATCTGTGTATAATTATTATAATAATGTAATTATTTTATCATGGTTAAAATTTATTTTAAGGAATTATAAAAATTGATCTAAAAAGTGAATTGATAAAGGAATATTGATGATCTTTTTAACCTACTTATCATGAAACCTCCATATGGCATCATGGGGTGGTATTTTGGTGAGAACAAAACCTCTATAACTTGTTATAGTGACTTGGGGAAATATATTGATAGTGGTTATTTAATTAAATTGTTTTGAGGTATAATGAAAAATTTGTGGGTGAAGTGATCCATTAATGAGTGATAGGGGATGCATTTTAATATTCATTAATTTATATTAGTGTTTTTTCATTTAAAGAGATATGTCTTAGAAAGTGGAAAATAATTGATTTGATTCATGTATTTTTTAGAAATCCTATCATTATTCCAAATATGGGATATTTTTTAGAGATATTTTATGCAATTTTCTATTAATTTAATTTTTTTTCATAACTCACTTTTAATTGGATAACATATTTTTTAACACCAATTACGTATTTTTTTATTACGAAGTGATAATTTTATTTTTTACATTTATTAAATGTAATTACATATATGAAATAAATTTTGTATTGTATATTTATAAAAGTGAGGAAAATAAATTCCAAAAATAACAAATGTATAAATATTGATTTTTTTGGAAAAAATAGAAGTTAGGATTAAAATTTCTATCATAACATTCTAATTATTAAAAAAATTAAATAGATAATTTAAATTATTAAAAACATCTTTTTTATGATAATTATTTTATAAATATATAATTAATTGTTAAATCAGAATAATTTCATAAAATAAATTATTTTATTAAAATAAATTTTGTAATATTCACCATGAAATTTATATATTAAAAAAATTGAAAAAATTATATTAGAATCTAATGTTGTCATTCCTTGTGAAAAAAATTAATTTCATTTTAGAAAATTAAAAGTCATAAATTTTATATTTTATCTTTTAGATAGAAACATGAAATATAATGAAGAACTATTTTTGTAGGAATATAACCATATAAAATATGAACTATTAACATTCTTATTTCTAAACAATTATAAATTAAATTAATTATACATTCAATATATAAAATATTATATATCACCATTTAAAAATAATATATTTATTTTTTAAAATTATAAATTTATTATGAAATAAAACAATTTTTTTAAAATACACTATATAGTATATAATGTATTTATTTTTATTGCTTTTCAAATAGTAATTATTGAATGTGTTTATATATTATATATATAATTATATTAAAAATAACGTTTATTTTCATTTAAAAATATTAATGTAAGATTTTTCAAAATAAAATTTATATATATATATATATATGTGTGTGTGTGATTTATTACGTTGACAATTACATATCATCCAAATTTTATATAAATAAAACCTAAAAATATCCATGTATGATCTAATAATATGATAAGATATGGTGGTTATCTTATATGGGGCGTTTCAAAACATGGATCTCATAGTTATTTTGAAAAGATTGGAAATCTCTGATAATCTATTTTTAATATGACTCATTCGTTATAGTTCTTATTGGGATTGATCTAGGTAAAACCCTTGTAAATATACTTCCTATCAAAGCATAGAAAAATGTGATCAATATGGAATAATTATAATATTAAATTAAAAGTCATCTAAATTTGGTATAGAATACACAATATGATTAATTCAATTTGTAATTACCTAAGATAAGAAATTTTATAATATTTATATTTCAATTATAATGTTGTTCATATTTGATTATTAATGTTTAAAAAATAAGCTATCATAAAATGAATGTATTATTATTTATGGGGTGTTACATTCTTCCACTCATAAATTAATTTTATCATTGAATTTTTTATTAATATAATGAAAATATATGATTTTATATTTGCCTCCTTACATTTTTTAGTTCTTATATAAATTCATCAAACCCATGGATTTACTATAGAACACTAGTTATGTGGGTGGTCTTGTGATCAAGAACCTTTCTTATGTGATCTAGGATATCCATTGGTTTTTCTTCATGAAATATATCATGTTCTAGTAGTATAAAAAAACATTTAATTATATGTTATTGACCATGCATGTTATTTTATAATAGATAAATGGAACACACCGTGTCCATAAGAGATGTTCATAAGAAGTGAACGATTAAAAAATATCATCCCCCAGATATCAATGATTTATAATAGATGAATATAGTTTTTTTTATTACATCCCCTTCTTTATAAATATCATAAATGCATTCTATGGTGATAGTCTAAGGAACACCATATATCTGAAAATAAACAGAAAATAAATTCAATGATTAACAACAAAACTCTTTCATTGACTTTATACTTCTTTAATATTCTATATAATAGTTTGGATATTTTCTACCATCCATTGATTAAATAATTTTACCAATATCATATTTACTATAAATATATTCCAAAACATCAGTGTTTTATATATTTTATCTTATGGAGGCTCATTTAGAGAAATTTTAATTATTTAATAGAAGTTATTGTTGCATGAGAACTCAACCTGTGTACGGTATTGAACTCATCCTCCATTGAAATTCATTGAGTAGGACATCAACATATCATAATGATTTTGGATAGTGTTTTATAGTTGTCCATTATCTATAGTATGATATGGTGTACTAGATAATTTACCAATATCCATGTCATATTGAATACCATTGAAAACTATCCTGTTACACCACGTCTCCCAATAATATATAACATAATTTGGTATTTCAGGTTTCTTTACTAGTTCACACATAGAGATATGCACATATATATATCATGGACTATTTTTCAAGTGATAAATACAAACTAATAAAAAAAAGAACGAACTTTATAAGGTGATAGAATACAATCCAAATAAATTTAGGGTCCTTATATGTTTTTTGGGATTCCTATGAAAAAAAATAATTGTGAGTGTTATACCAGTTTTATATTAGTATTGTTAATGGATTTTTAATCCTCATATACATATATTAATCATCACTAACACAGTAGAATAACTTGTATTGATATTTATACTTTATAATATCATTTTCCATGTTAATATACCAAAAATGCTCATTGAGATACTTATATTTTATTGATTTTAGGATTGATAACGAATGATGATCTTTGTGGACCATCAAATAATAAGATCTTCAAATTTTTTCTAGATGGAATGTATATTAATTTACCAAATTATATAATTATTTCATTATTTATTTAAAACATTGTACTATTCCGTAAATTCTTCTATAACATTGTATCCTCATTTGATGCATCATTTATCATTACTTAGATTGATGGATGATATATTGTTTGGTAAATATATGATTACTACCCTTCCATTATGTTTTAATGGTATGTTTATCTTGAATCAATGATTATTGTGTAATTCAATATCTTCAGGATTGATATGGTACCATATTATTCCATACTCAATTTATTGACTACCTTTTTTTATTCATAGGGTGGTAATGTATTCATCATTAAAAATACATGACCATCTCTAACAACCCCAATAGTTCATTTTCAAATCCTTTTTCTTGAATATATTCTTTATTATATTATAGTGAGTATAGAAATCACCTTTTTAATCATGGATATTTTTTCAAATTAACAATACAATGACTAATACCTCAAACTAAAGAACGTTGTTTTTGTAATTTTTTCCATGTAATATTGACTGATGTGAAGAATATGTGGTCACCACGTCATTATGTATAATAACACATATCAACACATCCCATAAAACATCCCTATATTTAAAAAAATAATTAACAACTATTGGGAAATATAAGTAAATATTCTTTAAAAAATTATGTATTTTGATCTTTTTATAATTCCGCACATTCATAATCCAAGGGAACATCACTCATTTCCATGTTTACTTGGATAAAGTGATGGATTATCATGATAAATGGTTTAAAAATAATTGGAATTATCCATCTAACCAAAGAAAACTATATATTTTTATAATAGTCTTCTGTCATATTAATTCCTCAGTCACCAAAATCTTCGATTTATCCACTAATATACCCTCACTTGAGATCACATTAACCAATAGGGATACTTTTTTATAAACATTCAAAGTTTACATACTATTCATATAATTATTATATTAATAGGGTCATTATAAAATCATTATATACTATTTATGTTAAACAAATGTTCAAGGAATAAAATATAATATCAATGATTAATACTATAATGAATTTCAAACATAATCTATCAAATCCATAAATATATTAAGATATTTTTTAGTACCATTCAAATTAAAATAAATTCAAAATTTCAAATCCTTTTTTCAGAAAAAGAATTCATTATATTATCATAATTTACCATTAGATGATGTAATCCTGATCTATTATCCACCTTAAAAAAATATTGACCACCTATATTTTGATGAAAAAACTAATTACATTGAATATGGTTGTTTTTCATGATTTAAATCCTTTTAATCCTATGATAATAAATTAATGGAAGCACTAATATATCATTATTTTAATAGATAGTAATGATGCACCACATAGTGATGTAGATGAATTTATAAATGTATTTTCCAATTTATTATTAAGATATATTTTTAATTATTCAAATTATATGGGATACATTCAATATAGACACTTTATTAAGGAGATAATATTATGTATGATTACAATTGATTACTGAATAGAATATCCTTGGGTATAACTAAGTAATTATTTGAGAAAAACATCAACAAATTAACATAAAACTAAAATGTAAAAAATATTTATTCCTTCATATATCATTTTATCCAAATATCCTTCTTAGTGGATATTAAAAAATATATTATTGTGTTCTCTTCAAGGTAGAATTTATAGTAATCATTATATTTATATTTAAAAATTGGATTGTTATATATATGAAATGATATTTCATAATCCTAGTAATTAATAAAATTTTTATATATATAATTATAATCTATGCCAAATATCACATCAAATTTCAACAGGGAATGAGAATTAGATTCATTAGAAATATATTCCAACAAATCCCAACTAGAGAGTATTAATATACCTAGGTTGAATTTAATGCAACACTAAGTGTTCTTATATAGAATTTTTATCCACATTTTGAGAGGGTTAATTGACATTATTAAGAATCTTGAATGAGAGAAAATGATTAGAAAAAAAAAACAATTATAAAAATTTCATATCTCTATGGAAAATAAGTTTATGATTAACTAAATCAATATTATTTTCGACCTAAATTTCAGTTTTGTATAAGACACCACCATTTTCATTTCTTATGGGGGAGGATGTTATGACCATTATCCTCATTATCCTTTATATTGGAGCATTTATTTTATTAATCTTTAGAATACATTCATTTGAATCATTTGAGTTCGACTAGAAATTTAGTTAGGTCCTTTTTTTCACTCTTTCATATACCAAAATCTTTTATAGTGATAAATGATTATGGGAAATAAGTATGAATTACCAATAATGGAAATATTTTCAAGTTCTATTTAATGAATTAAGTGGGTGGTTCCGATAATATTTTTTGAATATAGGTGAATTGGTTTTATTTCTTCCCAGATATTTTCCATTTTAGTATCTAGGAAATACCAAATTTATTTTTCTTTCAACATGACAATGATAGTATGATGTTTATATTTTCACATTATGTTTTTATCAAGATTTTTATTCAATGATAAGAAATTCTATTGTATTGATTTTTATATATTTATTGGATCTGTAACAATAAATATTTTTTTATCTTACTTATTAGGATAGTAATGAAATATGAGGAATAACATACATTACACATGGTTTTTTATTAATATGTACCAACATATTATATAGATACCCATACTTCTCAAACATAAATATTACATCTTAATATATGGATATTATTTACATAATATTATTATACATACTATATTCATATATGTTTTTTGACTTTGGAATCATAGACATATAAACAAAATGTTGATATGATATTTACATAATCTATAACTATTTTATTAAATATTAAAACAATCTTATATATATTATAATAAAAACAATTCTTTATAACTGAGTTAAATAAAACAATATAATGGGTGAGGTCAAATGCTCAGAATAGATAAACATGGAAGATAATAATGATAACTTAATCATAAAAATTGCATAAGTATATGAGATAATGAGGTTAACATTAAAAAACCACACCCTATATATCCAAGAAGATAATATTGAGTCATAGAATAAATATTGAAGTTCAATAAGTCATTATTTATAATTATTTATGTATCATGACTTGTAAGAGCAAAATATTTTCATAGGATATATGTTTTTGGAATTCATATAAAATTATAAAATCATTTACTTAGTCATGGATTATTTCTAATGCTATCGTTATGTAATTAGTTCACCTACTATTCAATAATATTATTATTCATGCTTAACTACAAAGAGAATCATTATGGACATATTAACAAGGTAACACTATAACACCTGTTTTTATTCAAATTAGCATTTTCATTATTTTTCATTTCACTAAACACTAAATATATATTATGTTATAAAAAAGAACTACGTTTGGATTTAAATATATTTCATACCAAGTTAATCATGCACTATATTCAGTTATTAGTTATGTTTTCAATATACACAATACTATTTTTGGATTTTGTTACACCCAATGATGAGTGACGATGATAGCATGTGTTATACACAAGACTGAGTTTTTTCGAACAAAAATATACTAATAATAATAATATTAAAATATAATTATAGTTACAAACATACCATTGGAATGGTAGATAATAAAAATATTATTTATGTTATGAAAATATTAATTATTATTTTTTATACAATGGATCCATTGGTGACTAATTTGTTGTAAATAAAAATAAAAACCAATTGAATATAAAGGATATGATTTCATAAAAAACTATTTTTATTCTTACAATGTTTTTTTATGTTAATAAATAAAAGTAATAACTATTAATGAAAAATAATAATGATATTTATATATAATAATGTTTTGAATCTATTTATATATTGATCTAATAATATTGGAAGGAATAATATAATAATTAATCCAAATTTGGGCATAAAAAGATTTATTTTTGAAAAATATAGATTTTTCAACATTTAATGGATGAAATGTTTTAAAATTAATATTAATTTTTTAAATATTTATTTGAATAAATAGGATACATTTATGAAATTAAAATATAAAAATTACATTCATTTAGTTTAATATTCTTTTAGTAAAGGTTGTTTTTATGTGTATTAAAAACATTAAATTTTAATTGAATACTACATTTGAGTGTAATTTAATAATATTGTAAATTATATTTTTAATTGGGTTTAAATTATAATTAGATATAGTATAAATATATTAATATAATTTGTGTCATTGGAATAAATATTACATTGAAACATTATATAAAAACATTTAAAACTATTGAAATTTTTCTAGTTAAAACCCCATTTTTTCATCTCGCTTCTTGGATTAATTTTAAAATAATTATTTCAATTTTTTTTAAAATTATGAAAATTTGATTCTATATTTTTAATAATAATAATTTATTCTTTTCAATGAGGTAAAATCTAGTTTTCAATAAAATAATTACTGTAATAAATTAAAATTACATACAATGTTTAAGGTAAAAAATAGTTTACATAGTGGTAAATGTTTTTGTAAGGTAACATAGTGGAAAAACCATAATCATAAAAAATGACCTAAATACCTGTCCAAATAACATTTTATAGAATTATTTCTATATTATTTAAAAAAAATTATAACATTGACCATTATTTTAAGAACATGATTTAATAAAGACATCTCAATAGTGAATTGTTTTTTGTATTTACTATAATGCCTCTCCTTATCCACTAAAAAAGGGAACTCACCCCATAACATATTCAAACAATTAAATCATTAAAAAACATGTCCAAATATCCTCCAAATAGAACTAAATTAATCTAAGATTCCATCCTTATGGATGTATGCAAACCATGGTAGTATTTTTTGTGAAAATTAAAAGGATTTACCCAAGTAAGCGGTAATATCTTTCAACTAGATCTTTTTTAAGACAAACATTTTATTATTATTATTATATGATTATATAATAACATAAGTTCCCTAAATACACTAATATTTTGTTCAATTAATATTATGACCCAATACAACACAATTGTTTATCAAATAGGACATAAAATCATCATTCATGTGGATGGCGGACTATAGTCTCACAAACCGATGTTGTTCGTTATTCAATTAACAACTCTCATGGTTTGGAATAATTATTTAATTAAATTTTTTCTATATGATATTTATTATATTAATTATCAGTTCCATATTATTTAATTATTATATATCACATTCTATCATGATTTTCATTTTTTGTAATAAGATAACATTTTTTCTGGGCGTGTGTCCTACCACCACATCAAAGTGATGGTATTCATTTATGCATTACATATAAGATATTACAAATTAGTTTATTAAATATATGTTTTATATATAAAATATAAATTTTAAATGAATGTAAATATTTATTTATATATCATTTTATTCTTTATCTTTACATAGGAAAAGAAAATTGAAATAATGTTTATGCATAGGTAAGGCATACCATCTCCATGAATGGTGCATTTCATTTCATATTTCTATATTTTTAAAATTTTTATAAATAAATATACTCTTAATTTAATTGAAATTTATATCATGTTTTATATTCTTAAAATAACAATACCATGATATATTTAATTGTATAATGAATAACAACGAAAAATATAAATGTAAAATAAAATATGGTGTTAACCAAAACAAAAATAAAAAATGTAATTGTTAATAAATGGTTAATATAAAGACTTAAATAAATAATATATTATATTATATATAATTAATATGGATATTATTTATATTTATAAAAATTATATTTATTATAAATTTTTATTTAAAAATTAAAACTTGAGTAAATAATTATGGTAAAGGGATTTATATTCTCACTTTTATTTTTGTAAAAATTATGGACATATTCACCATGATTTATTTTTTGTGTGGTATATACTAACAATGAATTTATTCTATGATTAATATACTTAAAATTTTTTCTATTTACATATCCTTTTATGATCTATCTTTCATTGGGTTTATGGTTCACTAATTACCAAATAGGTAAATTACTTTTGTCTCAAATACCGTTCATTGAGACACATGTTACATTATGCACATGTATTCATTTAAAAGTTGTACAAAGCACAATTTTAAATGAAATTACTTGTCTTTTATTATTTTCATGATATTTAATTATTCAATTAATTTTATTCTTTCTTGGAGATTAGGATTCAATGATACCAATGTGGTAACTATTTATTACTATAATCCCATCATTTGTTAGGATTATTTTATAATATATTACCCTTGATGAATAATATTGATAAATATATCAACAAATAGATGTATTTTCACCTTCTGTAGTTATTAATTAATTATCCATGTGATTTTATAAATTTTAATCTCATTGGTACATAAGATAATTATGAAAAAGTTTTTATGATAATAATATTTTATTTCTCTTTTCATTTAATAATATGTGTTTTCTTGAAAATAGTTTAAAAAAAAACGATTTAAAAAATATTCTATTATCCTGCTATTTTTTAAATACATTATTACCCATGTTTTACAGTTTTTTGTCAAAATATTTTTAAAAGTAATCGTCATGTCTCAATCTGATTAGTGTTTTCATGTAATCTTTTTACGGTTCAAAAGGAATGTTTGGAAAGTATAGATTTATTCCCCATCATGACCATTATTTCATTGATGATTCATTTTAATGCCTCAAAATATATTTTTATTTCTTTTTTCTTTATATTATAAAAAAATATTTTTTAATGTTTTTTTCAATGAAATCTTTTTCAAAAAATGGTATAAAAACCATTTTTTAGCGGAAATAATAATTTCAAAAAAAATGTCTCAGATGATAATTCTAAATAAGTTTCTACATAATTAAAAATTAATTGGTGTTAGTCATGAATTATTTGTAATTATATCCGAGAACAACATTCTTTTAATTTCTTTGAATATATTATGTTCATATGATATGTTGTTTATGAGACATTATTGTCTTCCATAGGTTAGACAATGATAAAACGCATTCGAAAACCACATCCATTGATTTTTTGTTCTATTATAAAATTATTATAAAGCCTGTATATATTCCATAGGTTATTTTATGTTGAAAATATTAGGATAAATATTTTATTTAATAGGTTATGGTATGATTTTTTTTGAACCTGTAAATTTTTATGTGTTACAATATGATTAATGTTTTGTTATCTTGTGACATGATTATGTTTGATTTCAATATTTGATGGTTGGAAAATATATCTCCAACAAACACATTAGGTAATGGTAAATGTTTTATTTGATCAAAGAATACATGGGAGTTCATCCCAAGACAATAACAATAGGGTACATAGGAAGGCCTTCAAACCATGTAACAAGAGGGTAGACAAGAGTTCACCCCATTCCCGTAACATGAGGTTACACATATGGGAATAATAAGCCTAAAAATATGGTTTACAGGATTGAATTATAAACATGTAACAAGAGGGTATAAGATATCTCATCCCAAGACCAAAAACATGTGGGTAAATGGGAGGTCATTCCAAATCGGATGTAGGTACACAAGTTATTATCATATGCCGGACATGTTATGATGTTCTTAGTAGGTATACATGACATATTTCATTCAATTCATATTTGTATGAAAAAAATTTAGTGGCATATTCCAATGATAACACAGTCATCTATAATGTCTATTATCCGCTTATGACTCATGTCTTATTTTTTACCACACATTTTTCAATAACTTTTGTTTATTAGCTTTGATGTGTAAGTTACAATCATGAAATGTTATGATCATGTTATTATACCCTTATTTTCATGTAATTATTATACAAATAATTTATTTACCTTTACTAATCATATGAGATCACCTTTTATTATGGTACCTTTCCCCAGGTTATGAATATTGTATTTTAGTTGGATTACTAAACGGTATCATCTTTATGGGAAGCATTGATGATCTTTCACCATGTTATAAGATTTAGTTTCATGGTACCAAAGGCACTAGACTATTACACTCCATGGGAATGTAAAATTATAATATAATGAATACTAATCCTAAATGAAGTAATATTCATGTATGTTAAGCATAGTTCGATATATTTGATTCAAAGAAAATTTCTAGTTGACTATTGGAAACTGGGATAAAAAAGTTATTTAGATCCCTATAGATATTTCTAAGAACATTTCCAGAGATGTCTTTATGGATAGTCTAAGTATTTTTCATTATTTATGAAATTATATTGTAATTCTTTTACATGATTAATAGAGTGGTTTTTGAGTAATTACAGCGCTATATAGATATTAGAAATGGATGTGGCTAGATAATAGACATAAATTGGCATAACAACCAATAAAACACTATATTGAGCTCAAAAATATTGGAAAATGGTTCAAGTCAACAGTCATTACAATAAAAATAGTTTAAAACAATTTTAGGATGTCATTTAGGAAATCTAATATTCTTTATAAACATTTGTGAATGATTAATAAAGATAATTACACTGAATGGAATTTAATAATCGTATTTTTTTATACATTAAAAATATTTTTTCATGATTTGGACATCCTATAAGTAGTTGTTATTGATTATGTGGTTTTCAAAAAAAGTTATTGTGTCTTCCCCAGTGTTTTTTGTTTTATTAAATGGTTTTAACCTGAATAATATATGTTAATGTTGAATTCAATGGATAATTCCATGATCGTCCTTCTATGAATCCGAATTTCATGGGATTTCAAAAAGAAAAACCACATTACTATCCTCAAAAAAATCACAAGATACGAATAATGGTGAAAATACATATAAAGAACTAAATGAAAAATTAAAAAATGAGTCGTTAATGTTGTAGAGACAAAATTATTACAATGCTTTCATTGATATATTAATTGGGGATGATTGATCAAATCGAACTTATAATATATTTTCTATTATCTTGTGTTTGTAGAATGAAAATGATACTTTTTAAATATGTCATCGAAAATGTAAGATTGATCAATGATGGAATCGTACTTAGAATACATGGAGACAAGATTAAATTGAATTCATAGATTGTGATGAGTTCCAGATAATATTTTTGTATATATATATTATTCATATTCATTGAACGGATATGGAAAAACTAATTCTTAGACCATAAGAAAACGGTTGGTGAATCTATTTTTTTCTATAAAAAATGTATTATAAGGATTGTTATGTAATCTTAGTGTATTTTAATCTAACATGAATAAATAATTTATTGATTATTTGATGTCCTATATATATAATTTAATGTCCCGGGATATAAGATATATTAGTAGCTATGAGAATCCTATTCAATCTGCTATCAATGTGTACATAGAGGTTAATGTTGTGTGTAAATTTCATTGGGTTTTCAAGAAAAATATGAATGATATCAAATGATAATCTAATAAAAATGAGAAAATAAAACTAGCCTTAAATTATGCATAAGTACGTGGATGAAGCATTGATGGGATTTTATTAAGGTGACTAATAAATGATTTATGTTTGGAATGGAAGTATATGATGTGGTTGAATAATGATGTTATGGAAAGAAGATACATAATGGTTAGAAAAATGAGAAAATACAACATAATGTACCTAGAACACTATATCGTTTCATTTTCATGGAGTTTGGGCATTATGATGACAAATTCTCTAATCCAAGGATTAATATGGAAGATCATTAAAAGAAACCTCTAATGGAAAATGAAAGATAAAAAAATTATAGAAGCATCATGCATAATGTGAACCCTGATAATTAGGTAATTCATATCCTTTATCCATAATTAGTAATTTAATGTATGATTTTTCATGAATGTGTCCTAATAAAATATTATTATTTCTAATCTATTGATATTTCATTTGATTATCTATTTTCATAAGAGAATAGTGATGTCACATATTATACCAGAAAAACGGATAACTCATGATTCAAATAAAAATGTTTTTTCTTAGATAATAGATTACATAAAGAAGGATAAAGCATGTATATTTTAAATATAGTTTTATAATAATTCTTGTTATTATGATGTTTCAAGATAATATATTATTTAGGTATTCATATATTTGGAATTTGATAAACATGATATACGTTATGATATACGGGGGATCAATATTAATCTTAGTGAATTTTCCCTAATTTTTGGTAATTTTATCTTTTTGATGGGTCAAAAGGTTAACCATGTATGAAATGATATGTGTTGAAAATTAAATGTGGTTTTAGTGGATAAATTGTTTTTTCTCTATGATTATTTATTTACATTGAATAATATTTGTGATTAATTTTTCATTGATAGATAGATAAAATTAGTGTTCTATTTATGGATTTTATGACACAATATGCTAAATAAAATAACGTTCATTCTTTTAGTAATTTATAATACTAAAATTGGTATAGGAATAAAAAATGAGTGATATTTTGAATATTAAATGGAAATAAATCACGTTATTTTATCATATTGTGAATTATATTAAACTCTTGAAAAATGTTGTTGAAAATTATTTATCCTAATATCTTCATTTCTATTGAACTGATGTTCTTATAAATCATCGTAGATTTATAGTTTTGAGACCCTTAATGTTCTATTAACCAATTGAGTACATGTGATAAGGGTTACTTATCAAACTCTATGTGTATTTATGAATTTATTCTATTTCTCATCATTAAATCCCAATTATGCTCTCTTTTGTGGATACCTAATTATGAGTTAAATCGGGTATACATTATTTTTCTAAATTCCATATTTTAATGGATGTTTTAGTATTAAATTTTAGTTTGTATTTTTATATGAAATAAAATAATATGTATATAAAATTTTATGAATAAGAAACAATTAAAGGGACAAAGTCATTTTATGGTGGCAATATTTTGTAAATTTTTTATAATCAATCATTTTGATGTTTTTAATTTCACACAGCAGCAAATATATGTTGTGTTTTATAAAAGTACAATGTTTTTAATGGTATATTTGAATCATGAATTTATTATTGTACTATATGAAACACATATATTAGCTTTTCGTACATGAAACACTATTTGGATTTTTTTACAAACCATTCTATTTTCCTTCGATAGATTATGTTACCTATAATATTGAGTTTTACTGAACTACATTATAATATTAATATTGTTTTAAAAATATTTTTATAATTAAAACCTTACCTTTTCAATGGGAGTTAAGAATATGATTAATTAAATTATGAAAATATGTTTTGCAGATGTTTTTATAACGGATCCTTTGGTGACTAAATATTTTTTAAATTAATTAAAATCCAATCAAATATAATGGATGTTTTTTATAAAAATAACATTTTTAACCACCAATGTGTTTTAAATTATTAAATAAAATTAATCAATTCTAGTTTGAGATATTAATTGAATTTACATATTATTGACCCATAAAATATCTACACTTTTTCGTATAAATTTTCATGATTTAAACCCCACTAGTGTCTCAATTTATGTAAAATTTCATTTTTTATGTTTAGTAATTATTTGATATTAGAATTTAAAATTTCTAATTTATATAATGTTATCCATTTCCAAATAGTTTTTGTATTTTATGATGCATTTAAAAGAAACATTGCAATGTGAGTAAAGTGAAGTGGTGCTACATTATATTTTTGGGAAAACAATCAGAGCAGGAAAATTGGAGTTACATAATTAGATGTAGTGTAATACCGTTATAAGATATTTCTTTTTCAAAATGGATTATCCACAAAAAACAAGTCATGACATCAACACAATCTACTAAATACCATTACACGACACGTAACTGCATTACATGATATGACATTTTTCTAGAAATAAATTAATACAAGATTACGTCGAGGTTATCTGGAATAACAAGTGAAATGACATACGAATGGACTTCTTACAAAACATGTATGTGGATTTAGAGACACTATTTTTCATGGTGGAGATAAATACATTGATGAGGATTCCATCCATTGAATCCATGATAGAGAAGACAATGGCTTCCCATGTGATGCACAACTAAACACCAAGTCATTGCCGATGAAGACACTATATAGAAACACTCTTTGGAGTAGTGTACTTATCATCTAATATAATTTTAAATTTCTCCTGAACATATATTTTTTAATTAATGTGGATGTTTTCAATATTCAATATATCATAATAAAATTAGATTGGATCAATTTTCTATATTTTAATTAAACTAACTTATTTCAGTATTTAAAATTATTTTGTTAGGTTTTTCTAGTGAGAATCACAATTTCAATTAGGTTTGATTGATTATAGGTGTTGGTGTAATTGAATCACTTTTTTAGGTGATAAAAAATCATATTTTGGCCTCAATATGATTTATATTAAACTTTTTTTGAAAACCTAGGGGTCCTTTGTGTTGTATTTAGAAATTTAATCGACAAATATATTTATATAAAGAGGAGGGGAGTGGATGAGAGGTTTATGCATGTTTGCGACCACTATTTTAATTATAATTTCAATCCCATTTTATTGAATGTGAATTTTATTATATGTCTATTCATTTTTCATGCGCTTTACATCCTTTATCTAAGTTTTAATGAAATACCTCAAAATAATTATTCTTGTAAAAACAAAACAATGAAAAAGTAATAGTTTTGAATCTCAATTTTCAATCTCCTCGAGAGAAAACCGCTAGGAACCCAATGTGATATATATAAAGGGGTAAATATTGATTCAAGTATTCATGAAAAAAACACTCAAAACAATTATACATTAAACCAATTTTTTTTACAATAATTCAATAAGTTTTATCAGAATATAATAAGAACAAATCCAATTTTAGTCATAAAAGACATATTTTTCGAAATGATTTTTGTTCAACTTTTTAATGGAAGAAATGATTTAAAAATAATTTGGAAAGCTTTAAAAAAATTGATAAAATAAAAAAAATCATAAATATTAATATAAAATTTCACATTGGATGATTTTGTTTATATTTTTTGGAGAGGATTTATTTTTTAATCAGTTGTAAAAGACCCAAAATAATTATTGAGAACATTATTTTTCACACTGAACTATATATATATATATACACAATATTTTAAATATAATCAAATGTAAAATTATCTCCATTATAAATATATTAATTTAATTTAGGTAATTTTAATCAATTTCAATTGAAAATTTTATTTAAAAACATTTGATACATTTGTACATTTATACTTTAGTAATAGCTTGTTTTAACATGTCTTCTAGATTAATTCTAAATTAATTTCTTTAACATGTGTGACTGGTATTTTGAAAAATAGATTAAATATTAGGAATAAAATTTATTTATAAGTTATAATATTTTCAACATTAACTTTTCTAAAATATTTTGTTAAAACAATTGATATTATTTACAGTGATTAAGGTAAAAACAAGTTTACTTAATATGTATAATTTTTTTAAAGGTTAGAGATGAAGCCTCATTTATTATTAAATCAAAGAAAATACCTCTTTAACTGGGTAGAGGGTGACCCATTACATATACCAAAGGCCCAATGTGCATTTATCCAATTACATGGCCCATAGGCCCATTTTTTTGCCTACAGCCCATTCTATGAATATTACCACTACAGTACCCCCGCTGCTACAGTTCTACACAGTACCCGCCACTGCAACAGTACTTTGCCGCTGCTACAGGGACATTCCGCCGCTACAGTGCTTTCCTTTTCTACAGTTCCACCACTGCTATAGTATGCTATAGTACTACTACAGTAATCTACGCCTAATGTGTTTTGAACCCCCATTTTTCATGTAGAAATAAGGGGTGTTTAACACTATGCCAAACCCCAACTAAATTACTACATAGAAATTAATCTTTTGTGATAAAATGAAAAATAAACATCTAAAAAATCCATATTGTGGAAATATTTAGACCATAGTATCTATTTAATTTAGTATTTACCATTATTTTATTTATAAGATGTAAGGGATATCTCTCAATAGTGTTTACATTTTTATATTTAAAAAATGTTACTCATCCACAATAACTGTTCACGCACCCCCATCACTTTGTTTCATATAATATGACCTTTTTCTTGGATGATAACTATAAAAATATCCCTCAAAAATCAATTCTTTTATCCTAAAACAATAAATTTGTAACAAATATAGCATAGAAAGTACATTGGTAAAAACTAATATATAGTTACCTAAATTAAAGGTAATATGTTTCAATGATCACTTTGGTTTAATTTCATTCTCCTCCACATAAATTATTCATATTAGATGATTATATAATAATTTAAATATCATAAATATACTGATATGTTGTTATTTTATTGTCATAACATACAAACACATTCACACACTTCTATAAAATTGGATACACTCTCTTTGTTTGTGTGTGTGTCGTACGATTGTCTCATAAATCAAAGTCATTTTTTCTTCAATTACCACCTATCAAGGTTTCTAATAATGATGTTATTTATATTGTTATATTCTATATATTATATTGATGATTTTTATTATTATTATTTATTTTTTATTTAACTCATATGTTGATAATTTATATTTTTTAGGAATATGATAACATCGTTTATGGATAGAAGAACTATGGCCTCCTCCGAGAGATGTGAATTATTCACGCATTATTAGAAGGTATTAAAAATATTTCATTAAAATCATATCTAATATATGAAATAATAATGATAATATATATATATATATATATATATATTACATTTCTTATTTTTAAAATGAATATAATATGAAAGCAACGTTCGAGGGTATATACAGCCTACCGTCTCTATGAATTGTGCATTACATTCACTATTTATATATTTTTAAATATTATTATAAATAAATATATTATGGAAATATATGATAAACAAATCATTATATTATTTATTTAAATATGTAAATCATGATCTAGGTAATCATATCAAGAATAACATGTTAAAACATGTATAAAAACAAAGTCGGTATTACCCGAAACATAACTTTAAGATGGAATTGTTTATTAATAGGTAAAATATATCATAAATAAATCATATATAGTATTTAAAATATTAATATTCATATTTTATATATTTATAATAGACAAATTTTTTATATAAGAGGTTTGAACAAGTACAACAACAGTTAAGACATAAGGTTATGGTATTTCTAGTTTCACTTTTCATTATATGAGACTTATTCCATATTCATCACATGTTTCATTTTTTCTGTGTATGTAATTACCATGAATTTATTATTTTATTGTAATCCATAAAATTATCAGTATTTAAATATAAAAACGATGATCTATTATTAATTGGGTTTAAAGTTTAAATGCTTCCAAATCGATATGGTAATTGTTTCTCAATTTTCCTTCTTTGAGACACATGTTAAGTTACGCAGCTATATTCTTTTAAAAGGTGTATATAATGTCCTTTGACAAGTGATTTAATTAATATATGTGTTTAAATATATTATAGGATTCATATAAATGAATTTATTTATAGAGATTATGATTAAATTTTACTCATGTGGTAAGTGTATTTTTATATGATCTCATTATTTATCGGGATTGTTTAGGATTACGATTAAATTGATAATTAATTTGATTATTCTTTAATAAATTCCAAATAATTTCAGTATGAAACAATTATTCATCATATATCAAATTATAATAATTATTTATCAAATTTGTAGTACTTAAGATAATAATGAAAATGTTTTTATAAATATCTGACTTTATTTATCTTTTTAGTCATAAATAAGTGTTCCTTAAAAACAATGTTTACTAACCATTATTTCAAAACTAATAAAATGATATGTTATTATTTTTAAGTGAAAATTTTAATCTGGTTTTACATTTATACAAAAATAAATTAAATAGAATTTTCTTTTCATTTTCAAATCATGGTAGTTTTATGAACATATAATAGTGAAAAGTAAATGTTAAACGTCTATGGATTTATCCACTATAATGAACTTCATTTAATTGATGCTTTAATTAAATTTTTATAAAAATATTTTTATGTAAAATATTAATCTTATTATTCATGAAATTTTTTTATATAGTTTTCAATTGACTGGGATTTCAAAAAATATTTCTCAAATCATTTTTATGCAGAAAAGATATTTTCCTCAATAAATGTTTTTAAATAATATTTCAAAATTAGTTTCCATTTATGATGAAACCCTTTTTTTACTAATTAATTGATCAGAATGAGATCAATTTAAAAAATTATTATTCATTCTTTAAATGGATTGTGTTTAACATTAAAAGTTGTTTATAAAACTCATTTATCACCAATATCTTATAGTATGATACAATAAAGATGAAACACACATTATATATTTGGTTATTATGATATAGAATGATTATGAAACCAATATCTTTTCCATAGGGTATGATCTGATTGAATATTTATTATTCCAATTTCACTTCATGGGTTATGATATGATGTTTATGAAACCCATCTTTTTTATTGTTAATAATATGATGATCGATTTATTATATTATGACACAAGTGTGTATGATTTTATTATGTGATGTATAAGACTTATATCTACATTCAATGAATTGGGTATTTTTAACTTTTGTTTGAGATTAATGGGTACACAGTAGAGCATACCAGGCCTATAATATGTGGGAGAATGATAGGAATTTTGAATCCCATTACAAGATTGTAAATGAGAGGGCACCGTACTCCCAAACCTAGAAGGTAAATGAGATAGAATACAAAGAACAAATCTAGAAGGTACACATGAGGCAGTCCCAGGAAAATAACAACTGTGTTTATGGGAGGGAATCAGAAGTCCAATTAAAAATGGAAAAAAGGATGTCATCCAAAGCCTGATGTAGGTACATGGGTGGTTATCCCAATACTAACTATTTATAATGGTCTTGGTTTGTATACAAGTAAAAGTATTTTATAAGCTTTTGAGTATTTCAAAGATTCTATATATTATTCTTATGATTATGATCATAAGTATTATTCTATTAAATCCTTATTATTTATGTTTTATGCTATTATATTCTTTATTCCATAACTCATGTGCATAATCTTTTATATGCATGGTGTGATATTAAAATCTCAAGATCGTATTCATATACCCTTATGTTCATGTTATGCTTACATACCCTTAATGATCATCTATTCTAATCAATTCATATGATTCCTATCCCCTAGTTGTGAAGAAAGGTTTCTAGTAGGAATACTAAAAGGTGAGATATTTGTGGGAAACATATATAATTGTTCATCATGATAGATGACTATTTTCCATGTTCCATCGACAAAAATATCTTATAATCACAAGGCACATATTATTTTAATATTCTTAATATTAATCAATAATGATGAAATATCTACATTTTCTATTCTTGGGTCATTATACCCATACTGAAGTAAGTTCACTACACTTTAATGTCCTTATTATCTCATAGGGCATTCATCATTAAAAATTGAATGGGATGGATATATAATTTTAGGATCACCATTCACATAATAATTATTCATTTAAATTTTTTTCTAATATCATAATAAAATCACCGTATATCATAATGATTTGAAAGGAAAAAAGTTAAATAATATTTTCAACATTTCATCATTTCCTAACCATGTGAAAATAGATGAGTTTTATAAATTTTTCATCATCATAATAATAAAAAATTGACAACAAGACTATACCCAAGGGGTAAAGGCTTCTTCATGGCATAAAAAAGGCCAAGGATCAAATCTTGGATGGGACAAATTTTTGGGTTACATTAGAAGGGCACTATAGAAGTACTATACCAAGGAACTAAAATAGTATTGTAGTAGTGGTAGAGGAACTATAGATTGAACTGTAGTAGCGATGGTATTGTAGCAGCCCAAGTACTATAGTAACACTATTCACCAAAGGACCCTTTGGTCCAAAAAAGGGTTTTTAATCCACTTTTCATACCACTTGACCATGGGCCTTTGGGCTATGTAATGGGTCCCCCTCAACCTAGATAAGTCAATACATTAATAATAAAAACGTGTCATCATCCCCAACCATTAAAAAAATAAAACATCCAATGAATGAATGAAGATATTATCAATGGATAATACCTATAATAAAAAAATAATATTAAAAGTTGTTATTATAGATGCAAAATGACTTTAAATTATAACTATAACATTATTTTGGTGAAATTAAAATTTTCATTAGAAATAACATGTTTAAAATATAATAATTTCCAAAATAGTATTGAAAAAAATTCCATCAATGATATCCTTATAAAATATTCATGCAATCTTAAAATATTTAAGGGGTTTGAGGTTGTGAAATTTAGTTCATGTACATTCTATATAAACTAATATTCCTTTCCCGTTATTTGTTAAAAATTTAAAAGTACCAAATTTGGAATAAAAAATATCGATTTGAATTGTAATGTTTTTGAAAATAAAAAATGAATAAAAATAACTCTAAATAATAATTTTATATTATAGAAAATATTCATGAAGTCATTTTAAAAAACATTTATATGGAATAAATGCGTTTTTAATATAAAAGATAAATAAATTCCTTTTTCCTTAATAAATATTCATTCAATATCATGTGTTTTTAAAGATAGTATAATTAAAACAAACAGTATAATATATATAAATGAAAATATGATATTGAAATTTATGTTATTCCAGAATGATATATTATAAAATATCATCATCAAAGGGTTTATTAATAATAATTAAGAGGAAAACTAATATAGTCACATTAATCCCTTATTAATTTTGTATCATAAAAATCAAAACAATAGAAATTATATAACTATATATGAAAAATAAAATCTAGATATCTTTTATGATATGAATAATAAAATATGTTCATTGTATGTGAGTACTCTATATAATACTAACATGTTGTGAATATGTAACATGTCTCACAGAAGAAATTGTGAGATGATAATTACTAATCATGTTTATTACATTTGAATCGTAATCCCTGTGAAAGAATAATATAAAAATTTAGATTTCTCTATCATAACTATATAGATTTTATATCTTGTAAAAATCGAATTATGTGCGTTCTAGAATTTAATATTGGTGTATAACATAACATATTCCCCAAAGAATACTGATTGAGATGATAAGGTCTTTCCTTAAGATATAATTGTTTATTAATCACTATAACATATTTTAAAATAAATTCAAATTTGTTATAAATACATTATAGATTCATGGAAATAATAATTGGAGAATATATGATCCATTTATTATATTTTAAGCCCTATTTAATAATAATTCTTATTAAAATAAAAAAATCATAGCAATAAATTTTTCAGTTTTTTCACAATAATTGTAGTTTCGTAGTTCTTGTCCAAGTACATTGATCGTGGTGAAATCATCTAAATATTTTTATTAATTATAAAAAAAGAATATATATACATTATAAATATACATATTTATTTATATTCATCCATAAAAGCTAGAGATATAGAAGTGAGATACATCATTCATGTAAATGGAGGGATGTACGTACGTATAAACACTTTTCCCAGTTTTTCATGGATTAAAGGAAATAAAAAGTAAATAATAATTAAAATTATTAAATTAAATATTATATAATATATAAAATATATAATCATTTAATCTACCTTTATATCAATCTATGTAATAAGGTTATAAAATATGTGTCTCATCGCATCATGATGGTGGTGGTCCAGGCACGCACGAGAAACAAAATTGATTTCCAAGGAATTGGAATATAAAATGGTAGATATAATATTATAACTATAAAATAATAAGAATTTTGAAAACATTATATATAAGCATTAGACATATCATAATGAAAATCCATTATATATTTACATAAAAAAAATTATATCACTACATGGAGGTGGTAATCCACATGTACAAATGAGTGAAACATTCACATACACATTGATGGAATAAAGGGTTCATATTTATCAACCCATAATAATAATAATTAAGTATATATAGGATAATTTATATATTTTTTACAGTGAATATAACAATTTTTGTAGAGTTTGAAGAAGAAATAATTTTAAACAGTTCGGGTATGATGATTACATCTTCTATGGTAGGCCTTAATTATTTCATTTTAAGGACACATGGTTACAAATTTTAAGAATAAAATAACAAATAATTCATGAATATGATTATTGAATTTATAATTGGGCTGTGTTTGTTAATTCTATATTTATCAATATGGTATAAATAATTGAAATTATGGGTGTCTTTCTATAAGTGAGGGAGGCAAATATTATAGAATTTGTTATAAAATTGTAATATAATAAATTCATAATCAATTAAAATACATTGAAATGGGATTATTTTGTTTTTATTGACAAGATAAGGCTAAAATATGTCTATAAAATTCTATATAGATAATTTTAATTAGAAAACATAACATTAGCACTTGTTTTAACCCCCAATAAATCCATTATAACCTTAACCGTGGTAAAACATTTTTATGGATTTTAAAATTAATGATGTGAAAAAATTAATTTTATGTTATTAAATAATATTTAATATAAAAATTATTAATATGGAATAATTTATTTAAAATTCAATTCATAAAAATGTAGGAATTTAATTTAACATATAACCCCTAATACATGATGAAAATATATTTCACAAAAAAATGATTCCTAATTTATTTTCAAATAAAATACTGAATTAAAAATTCGTAACATGAAATAATTTTTATTATTAATAATATAATTGAAATAATTATAATTTTAAAATGGAACAGAATAATTTTATCTTTGTGAATAAATTAAATGAAAATGTAGTTTTCAATAAAAATTTTCATTCTTTGTAATTTATCAAAAAAATATTTTTCAGAAAAATATATTAAACAAAATATAATATATTACATATATGTCAATTTCAAAACTGAAGTTCACTTTTTTATATAAATTATAAAAATGTTATTTAAGTTATTATTTTTTATTTAAATAAAAATCCCTCAACAATTGTTTAAAAAATCATTTGAAGAATCAAAATTAAATTATATCAAAATCATTAATATTTATAATTCAACAGAATTAGTAAAATTATTAAAAATAAAAGATAAAATAATTCAATTTAATTCCATATAAATTAATAGATGATGTAACATAAAATAATTAATTTTTAAAAATAAATTAGAGTATTTGAATATTAATTATTATTCACTATTAATTGAAAAATAAGAATTTTTGAAAATTTAAAAATTTCACGATATAATAATTTTTCATATGATGATATGAAAAATATTTTCAATTTATGAAATATAATAAAAAATTTATTTATATAATAGTCTTTTTTATAACACAAAAAAATGGAAAAAAAAATTATAGAAAAATTATTTTGGTAGTGTAAAATAACTTCACTAAAAATGGGCTATTAATTTGATAAGATTTAATCAATATTTTCATATTGAGTTGGACCATAAATATATTACATAATTTATTTTTTCATATTTATGCATGGAAATTAAATTTCATGGTTATAATATTTTTAGAATATATCTCACTTTTCTTACAGCTTGGTATTTGGGGCTTCATCGCTTCTGGTATCTCTTCAGAAGATCTTAGAGGATTCGTCTATCAATAGATTATCCCTTGTCACCTGCTATAGTTGTCATCAGACTTCCCTCGACCTCTTCTATAGGTTCTTCAACAGTGCCTGGCCCCTAAAGAACTGAATCGTCGTTGGGCTTCTGGATCCTCGTAACTTTCTTCTTCGCATCGAATGTGCTAATGACCTGGATTCCATGTGGTCCAAAGGCACATGATCTTGCGATGGCTCATGCTTCATATTGTTACGATGGATATACGAGTTCCACAAGAAATGAGACTCCTCTCTTGCATCGATTTGGGTAATCTTCCCCTATCTACATTTTCCTTTTCAAAATCCTTCCATTCTTAAGATGTTGGGTAACCTCGTCGGGAGGTTCCTAGCCGTCGATGAGTGTTCTTAATCCCTTTCTCGCTCGATTTCTCCCCACATATAAGTGGAATTAGATATTTCAAAACCTCTAGTAGAAATTGTTTGGATTGAGGTTGGTGATGAACTCTGTTATCAATAATCCCAGGTCATCGAAAATTTGTTCGATTTCTCCAGTTCATGTTTTTATCTCAGTAATCTTCATTCCAGTTGGCATTCATCTCAATTCTCGTATAAGTCAAACAGTTTTGTTCCCCTTCATTTGGAGGTGTGACCGATTCTTCCTTTCATGCAGAAAAAGTGAGTCTCGATGGAGGGGGATTCATGATCCTCCCCTATCACTGCTAGAGGGAATCAAGATGTTTCTACTCCTGTTCCTGAAGGTCCGAATTGTGTAAATGCAGGCTTGGTCTCATCCTTGGCAAAGGGACTTCAATGTGAACCTCTTGGGAGTAAACCCTTGGTTTATACTATCTTATATCGTTTTAGGAAGGATTTGGGTGTTCCATCACCTGTTGTGCATGGTTCGGTGGGTCTTGCTGAACCTGGTGCAGCTAAGGATGCTGCTGCTATTTTTAACAGTGGAGTGGTGATCCGAAGGCCAGCAGAGGAAGGTGAATGTCATAAGATCTCCTCTTATGTGGAGGTTGTATGTACAAGTATTGATGACACTCTAAGTGAGGGAACCCAGGTTGAGCGCACTCCTTTGATCATTTCAAGACAGAGAGGAGTTGTGTCATCTATGAAATTTAGTAACTCTTTTGAGAGTCTAGAGAACAAAGGTCATGCTCATGATACATACCTAGAGTAATACTTCAATAAGAAGTATGCTATTACATGGGAGGAGTATGGGGATGACTTATATAATAATATTTCATGGGTTACTGCTCAAGAATTTCAACGAAGTGATGCTTACAGTCCGAGGAAGAGAAAGGGACATCAAAGAGGCAATAAAGGATGAAATAAATACTCTTATCTGCATTCTCCAATGATGACACAATGTTGCCGAAAGTTGAAGGACCAAGTTACGAATTGTACTCCCATATCTAAGGGTAATATTATAGGTGCATAGGCTGCGGTCTCCCTGGATGATTTTGATATTATTTCCCTACAAGATCAAGGCAACGTAGCTCCTCAACCAGTAGAGATTCTTCTTCATTCCAGAGATTTTATGGTGGAGGAATCCCTTGTGCTAAATGCTTCCAAAGAAGATGGTGAAATGATGATGTTAAGAGCCATTCGGGTTGCCACCAATCGAGATATGAGGGATTGGATTTCCAAGAAAAATTTAATCTTAGTTAGAGGATTCCATAGTGGTAAAATCAAACAAGAGGATTTCATGCAATCATAGGACAGATTGGCACAAATCTTCAAGACCTTATTCATGATGATACAGAAACACTGGAAACATGTCTATCCATGAATCTCTTAAAATATAAACATTCCAATAGGCTTATGTTTTCCATCTATAACTTTGTTTCCTCCTGGGGGTTCTCACTTTTACCATAAAAGTGGTGTTTGGTTTATAATAAAAATATGAAATTAGTGCTATGAATAATTTTTATTCTTCATGTTATATAATTAAATTTTATTTCATTTTATTATGTATAATTGAATTAAAATTTATTCCTTTTAACTCTAAGTATTTAATATAAACAAAATCGATTTAAAATGTCATATAGTATGTATAAATATAATACATTAATGTCTAAAACCTCAACAATGTTACCAAATGTTCTACGTGATCCTGTTCATAAATTAGTAAACTATATATTCCTACAAATTAAATATAACCTAATTCAAAACACAATAATTAAAAAGATTATATCATATATTTTTGTAATAAAATTTACAATCAACTGTAGACAATTGAAATTTGGTCATACTACTACAAACAAATTATGGGAATACTGAGATAATATATTTTCTTCAAACAGAAAAAATTAAATCATGATATATCATAAAAAATATATTATATACTTAATTAATAGAATCTATATTCCTCTTGTAAAATAATATTTTGTTGAATTTATCACATAAATAAAAAATTAAAATAAATATCATCAATGATGTCCTAATTCACTTTTTTATCAAATAATTGACAAGTTTTAATGATTCCAATACTATCTCATTTAATTCATTTATTTTAGTCATCTGTTTTTCATAAATAAATTGTATAATCTCAATATCATACAAACATTAAGGGTTATATTTCCTTCAATAATTTTTTTTCTAAAAACCACAACTTTAGCATTGAATCAATTTTTTTGTTAATAATTCCATTCAAATTCAATAATTCAATATTTTTAGACTAATAATTTTATGATTTAGGAATTATATAAAAAAAATATTATTAATGAAACAATTATATAACAAAATTCTCAATTCCTATTGAATAAAGACATTAATATCTCCAATTTAATGATTGACATATCATATGTCATTCCATATTGTAGGAATTAACCCTTAGATTATGAAATTAACTCAAATATTTACCTTATTCCACACACTAAATACATTAAACAATAAATGGTACCATATGATTTATTTTATATCCCTCCATAAAACTATTAATTTTTCTTTATCAATTAATTTCTCATCAACCTTATTTTATGCACATTAAAGATCAGCTTCTTTTTCTAATAAATTTCCCTGGGTGATTTCCCTCACATATTTGAAAAATAGGGAGATGTATCTTCCACCCCAATGGTATTAATTACCGAAATTATTATGTTATGTGTTGTCTTAGAAAAATCACCCTTTTTAAAATTGTTAATATTATAATGATATGTTTGAATTGGAATAATCTCCATGTTTCACATTATAGATCACATTTAATTTCATTTATCCTGATTAACATCATTGCATTATTCATCACATTTATGATTTACATTATTTTCTATGGTTCTATAAATTGTCTAAAATAAGAAATCATAGTGAGTGAATTAATTCTAAATGCGTAGAATCATATAACAATGTAAAATATTTTATGGGATATCTATATAATTACACCTTATTTTTATGCTATAAATGTTGATATTTTACATATATCATACATGAACATAATATATTTAGATACTTCAATATGGTTTATTAAAAGTCTGAATAATCTTATGAATATTCATAGGACTATTCAAACCATGTTCATTTTAAGGGAATAATCACCAAGAATAATAATAATAACCCATATATTCTTGAACAAATATTTATGGGGTTCTTAACTATAGATACATTTGTATAAAAAACCATGTACACTGGTAGTATCTAGCGAATGATGTATTTATAGAAAAATATACACTATATACAATACAATAAAGTAGTTCATTCTCACATACAATGGATTATCTTTATAGTAATCAATAGTGTTTGTTATTCACAATATCCCAAGGTAATTGAACTATAATCTAATACTAAATATAGAGACCCATGATTTTAAAATATAGATATTGTATTTTAATATATGGGTACTAATTACATTACAAAATAAACCAATCAAAAATAATATAGGTTTAGTGATTTAAAAAAAATTAATACATAAACGAATTGGTCTTAATATATATACATCATATCTCTATTATTTTTTCATTACATGATCCCGTTATATGCAAATCATTATTTAGACCTTTCTTCATAACATATGGAAAGGAAACATAAGAAAAACTAAGCTCAAATGATTAATTAGGGTATAAAGGGGAGAAAATGATGATTACTTAATAATAACAAGAGATTTAGGGTATGTGAACATGATCCTAACTTTTGGAAATTCGTTCCTTCATGAAATATATAAATATATGTATTTATTGTATAAATCCTGGTAGTTCATAAGACATGAATCATAAATGATTCAATAAATAAGAGCCATGAAAGCATAACATTATCATAAGAAATATGTTTGTTGAACAAAAATAGTCATATAAATTAATTTTCTATTTCAAGGATTGCTACCAAGATTATCATAGTGTAATTGGTTGAATCCCCCTTTAATCATATCCTTCATCAAGGTTCCCATTGAATACTATCATGCCAGGAAATGTACCTTACTTAACTAGCTTTACAGCCATTCCAGTCTTAATTATGTCATTAATTATAAATAACTACACAATTAATTGGAGTGATATATTTTCTTGATCCCACTAATTACATAATTGTAATCGATTCAAATTTTCCCACATGACAAAAAAACATTCATAAAAAAACCTCAAAGCATGGAATGGAAATGAGTTTAATATGCATTTATAACATTTTATCATTGTATAACTCGAGGAAAATAAATAGGTTTCCTGAATATCTCATAATAATAATAATAAACCATGACGATATATAATAAGTATTTGATATTGTTATCAGAACCCTATTAAATCACAGGTAACGTCACACGAAGTTATTATAGATGACAAATGATTTTAAAATATAATTTGGAGATTTATTGTGGAAATACACACTTTCAACATTATAAAAACTAATTTAAAACCAAAATATTTACCAAATTTGAAGGATAATTGTTTATTTAAAAATGACCTTTTAAACAATTAAATTATTATTTAATCTAATAAGAAGTCATGATTGAGGAAAATTATGTTCATGATGTATTTATAAAAACAAATATTCGTTTCATGATATTGATAAAAAATGAAAAAGGTATATAATATAGAAAATAAAAAGAAGATTCCATTTATACAATTTTCAAAAATAAATATAAGGGTAAAAATTATTTTCAAAAAATAATTCAATATATTTAAAAACATTCAACAATATATTTTTGAAAATATATATATTTAAGAAAAATGATTTTTGATAGAAGTGAGAACTAAAGATAGTTTTGAATAAAATCATTAATTCTGTATCATAAGTTATTAATGAGACAAAAATGAGTAAAAAATTTTTACATAGAAAATTAAATATATGATTATTAATTTCACAGGATTCTTGAATTATTTTCATAAAATTTCATTATCGGATACATGATAATAAAAAATCCTGATAAACAATGAGATTTATTAATCTCATTCAAATTTGGAAACATTATAATTAATAACTCATTAACGTGATAATGATGTATAGATATTCAAATCCCAATTGGTTTTAAGAGAATAATTATAAAATATTTTCATGAGTATTATATAAATCACAAAAATGTGACACTATTTGAATATGTAATGTCTTTCAAAGAAATAAAATGGTCATGAAAATCCATTATTTCCATGGTAACTTTAAAACAATTATAACCATGAAAGAATTAAATTGAAAATTCAATATTTTCATAACATTTTTATTCAAGATATGGAATTTAAAAGGGAATTATATACACATAATGAAGGAATATTTATTTATAACCTAACATATGCTCCAAATAAGGAAATATGGAATGTTAAACCATTACCTCAGGTTTAACATGGTTTGAGTGATATATATTATAATTTATAATAAAATTAATGTAATAGGTGCTATAACTAAAAATATTTTAAATAATTATAATATTCCAAATCACACTTATTAATAATTATATATAAGAACTCTTTTTCTGAGTGTTAACTGTTTGTTAATTTTTTGTTAAAATTTATTTCTAGTAGTTATAGTCCTAGTACATTTATCGTGGTTTCATCATCTCCATAATTTTAGTAATGTCATACTTATAATATATATTAAATATATATTTATACATTTACATAGATATATATTAATCCATAAACGGTATATAATAAAATATTTACATAATTCACAGAGACTGTAGGATGTATATTTGAATGAATAAAATTTTTAAATTTCTAATAATGTAAAAAAAAATTAGAATTTTCATTTAAAAATTAAAAATTTTAAAATATATGTAATTTATTTTCTTTAAATTTTTCTTTATTACCAACCATGAAAATTAAAAATTAAAAACAAATCAAGTGGCTTAGTGGATGTGGAAGTCCACACATATGCAAAATTAACATCATCATTATCATGTGTATTAAAAGGAAAAATTAGAACATATGATATTATAATTATAGAAGATAAATTATTTCATATGTATCATTTATAAATTTAAATCCATCATAATAACAATAAATGGATGATGTTGATGTAAAATTAATTGTATCACATGATGGAGGTGGTTTTCCCCACACATACAAGATCTATATTTTCTCTTATTAACTGCTGGAATATTGGTGAAATATTTGTTGTTAAAAATTAATAATATAATTTATTTTAATATAAGATACATAATATAAAATTTTATAATTAATTCCTTCGATTAAGTGATTTTAGAAGAAACAATAAATAAAATAATGGAAATTACGATCCTTACCTTTTATTATGTAGTCTTTATTTAGATTCTTTATAATTCCTATTTTTATGGTCTTCTACGAAAGCCAGAACCATTAATTAATTAATATAGATTTTGATATGTGAATTGGGTAGGTTATGGTTGAGATATATGGCTAAATTTTTTCTGATGACGGGAAATTAGTGGTTCCAATTAACAAATTGGGGAGATGAAACACATGAGTTTATTAAAGAGATTTTAATATAAAAATATCATATTAAATTATAATTCATACAAATGGATAGTTATTCCAGTTTTTTATTCAATATGTTGATAATATTTCCAATAAATAGGAGTCATGCATGTCAAATTTAAAAACATTCTATTATTTCTTGGTTTATCCCATAGTAAACTAGTCTTAACCAAAACTATGATAATAAATATTTTTCAATTATTACAATTTTTTTTGAGAAAATGATATGTTTACCAAATAAAATAATATTAATAGTTAATATTATAAAAATGGAATTCATTTTATAAAATTTAATTCATTTTAAAAATAAAATATGTTTTAAAATAATACCCATGATTTATAGTAAATGATGTTTTAAAAAAAGGTTTCCATCAGTAAAAAATGATTTTATATAAAACTTAAATTTAAAATTTCTTTTAATGATGTAAATTAGATTATTACTAATACAATTGACATTATAAAAATACTAAATCCATTTAAAAGAAAATTACCATTTTATATTATTTAAATCAAAATTAAATTTTTAATAAAATTATTAATTTTTACTAGTAATTGAAAAATAAATCATTTTTAAATGTTATCAGAATGTTACTATAATATAAATGTTGCATGGTGATTTGAAAAACGAAATTCATTTTAAAAATTTAATTACATTAAATTTAATTGAAATTGACTTTAAAATAAATTTATTAAACGAAATAAAATATATTATTTAGAAAAATTAATTTCTAGGAATAAAAATTAACATATATTGTATCACTCCAAGCTTTTACGGTACACTTCTATTTGAATAATCCAATAGCGTGTGTTGTATGCAACATCGAGTTCTAACACACGACAACCAATCAAATTAGCCATTATGAATATTAATACCCACTTTTTGAAATTTATAAATTTTATTTTTCAAAATGAACCTCATTTTTGGATTCAGAATATCGAAAGTATCCTAAGTTGAATTTTTTTTATTTTTCTAAGAACTTCCAATTTTTATGAATATTGAAAATTACTTAAAAACAACTTTTTAATCAAAATAATTTATATTGATAAATTATATTATTTAGTGGTTTTAAAGTATAATTAGAATATATTTTTACCATTTTATCCAATGGTGTTCCTTATAATTAATTTCACTTTGAAATTGGACATAAACAATTATCAATCATTCGATATATATTGTTTCTTAAAAACACGCTAGTTGTTGTAACATCGGAAATTATTTATAAAATTAATTAATTCAAATTCTATGTTTGGAATTTTGTAAAATAGACATCATTTTTGAATTCGGAATTTCAATTATAGCTTAGGTTGAAATTTTGGCATTGTTCTGAAAAACGTCAATTTTTGATGAATAGTGAAACCACTATGTGGTAGTTAAAAAACTAAATTTTTCATAAAACATAATTTTACCACTTCTATGAATGAATTTCAAAAATCCTAGAGTCATGGTTAATATCAAATAGTAAAATTTGGTTCAATGAGATGAATATAATTTTTGGTGAATTGTATCTTTTTTACTTTTATTTACCACGGTTAAAAGTAAATAGGGTAATTAAAGGTAGAATTTATATTAATATTACCCAAAAACGTGTCCAAATTCTTTTGGACAAGTGTACCTAGACCAAAAACAACCTTAGGAATAAAATATTTTTATTTAGGTCCACTTAGAATAGATTAGACCATTTGTTATTATTTAATTCAAAGAAGAGTTAAAAGAGTTAAAATCAATGTTTATTTAATAAAACATTTTTAATAAAGGGTTATACATAATATAAATTAGATTTTAAATATTCATTCGAAATCTAAAATTATTTCATGAATAATGATATTTTATTTATAATTTTTACACATTAAAATTTTAATTTATTTATGACACAATGATGATGCAGTAATTACATAATTAATGATAAATTAGAATAATTAATATTATAAATACACAAATAATTATAATTTGAGACTTTTTATAAATAAAAATAATTTTCTAGGATAAAATGACATATTTGTATTGTTTTAATTAACATTTTGCGAAGAAATAATTCTTTTATGATTATAAAAAAATCAATTATTGAATAGTGTCAAAATTGACATAAAAGAGTTTTTAAAACAAATATTATATTATTCACTTATATAAAATTCCTAAAAATCTATGGATCGTCCAAGAAACTTATATCCTGATAGGTTTGCCATTAATGGACCACTTGGGGGTCTCTTGGAAGTATATAGTATGTTTATTAACTATATAATATAAAAATAAAAGAGACATTGTAAAAGTGAAACTAATTAACTAAGAGTTAATACTTAATGATAAGGTTAATATAATGACCCAAACCTATCTAAATTATATTGTTTGAGTGTTTTTCGACCCATCCCCACCTTAAACTTTAAATAATCCACTTTTGAGCCATTATAAACTGAATATTAATTTATTATAAAATAATATTTCTAGCTTTTCCAAAGGTGCCCCTCACCCCTCTTATAAAAGGGCACTCTCTCATCTCAATAACTCACACCTTCAAAGCCTTTTGGTTCGGCCAAACTCTACCCCAATACTCTCTCAAAAACCCTCAATACATCCTAGAGACCTTCACTTAGTCATAAATCCATCTTAAGGATCCCTTTTGATCAAATCAAAAGGAAGAACCCGAAGAAGAGGTAATTATTTCACCGCCCTTTTTCAAGTTCCTTTATTCTTCCACTTCTTCTTTCTTTGTTATAACCATTATAAAATAATAAATCCATAATATTATATATACTTTTATGTTATTATAAACATTTTACAACCATATTTCTGTATTCTATCCATCCTTTGAATAACATGTCACCATACGTGCGTACATACAACTTACGGTCTCCACGTCGTGGTGTAATTGTTATTCAATAAATTATTATTTGGATGGGTATAATAATGATGGTTAATTCATTTAAATAATAAATATAACATGATAATTATTCTTTATATATGATATACCTTAAAATTATATATTATTTTAATATCAAATGAATGATAATGTCACTCGGGTGTATGTAATGACTACCGTCTCCACGAACGGGATGATATTCATTCTCCATCGTATCCATTCAAGTATAATTATAATTTTATGATTTAAAAATTATATTTAAGGACATTATATCATTATGGATATGAATAAGATACAACCAATCAATGAAAATCATGGCTTACGTAACAAAAAATATAAAAGAAAACGAGTTAGTTAGCACCCGAAACAACGATAATACAAAGATATTAATGACAAATCAATGTTAAAAGATCATATATGATACCATAATAATCTATATGATTATTTTATAATTTAATAACAATTATTTCACCATTATTCAGGAGGTTAACTTACCTTCAAACAAGTTAATGTACAAGGTAAGGGTTTATTTCGCAATCTCTTCATTATCTGAGGTTGTTTATACGTAATAATCTACTAGGACTTCTTTATCATCCACATCCATAATTCTTAAAAATTTATTTCAAAACATTTTTACTATTTACAAGAATATGGGTTAAAGTCATTTATACCCTTTTTTTACTTTTAAAAAAAGGTTTATAAAGGAATCATTCTGTCGGTTTCCAAACAAGGTGCTTTTTAACCTTTTCGACAAAATTAAGGAAAGAATGTTTTTTAACTAATACGGTGGGTGCGGCTATTTTCTGCCGTTATAAAATCGTTGAAGCTTCCCTTAAAAGCTTATTAGAATATTTTCAGAGAAAATATTATATTTTAATAATATATATCTCTCTAATGATTTCAAAATAAAAAGAGATATTACTCTAAAACGTTTTTTGATTTCATCTATGTCAACATCCTTTGATGGATTTTACGATTATTTGATGTTGATTTATTAGGATACTAAACATCCATATATTATTGAAGGTTTTTTGATATGTTTGAATGTGGTTGTGTTACCTTTATACCATTCGTGGTTTATGGATGAAGTATTTACATTTCGTGTGATCGTTTTAATATTAATGTTTATGTTATGTTTAATCCTTTTCATATGGGAATGCATTGGACTTAATATGTGACGGGTGGAGATAGCTATAGGTCCTCGATGCATCGGTAGGTCTCATGAGACAAACTAGTGTCTTGGCACAAGGCCTTGACAAAATCTTATTTGTAGTCTTGGCACGAGGCCTTGGCTATGTGGTTATGATAGTCTGGAAATATGCATTCCATCATTATGAAAGTTGTTAATGATATTGCATATGATTATTCGATTAATAGAATATCCATGTGATTATGTAAATGGAATTATTTCATTTTATTTTTTCCATACTATGTTGAAGTTCATGTTTAATAGGCTATTTTTTTAGTTATACATTGCCTTAAATGTTTATTCTTATTTATAAATGTTTCCGCTATATTGTTATCTTTACTGGGAATTTGAGCTCACCCCTTTCAATGTTTTATTTTTCCTAGGATATGTAGAAGTAATTTATGAATGACCTGTAGTGATAGTATGTGGGGATATGAGTGTGAACTATGAAGAAAAGATGTTGTTTTATTTTTTATTTTTTATGATATAATGTAAAATTTATGAATATATCTAGTGTTTCCAAGGATACTAAACTAATCGGTCTTTCGATATTTGATCTTTCTTGTGATCATGCCAATGTTATGTAATAATGCACTGACTCTGGGTAACTGTGGTCGGGGCATTACAGTTTGTATCAGAGGATGTTTAGTACAAACCTTGGAAGCTAGATTTAGATAAACTCTAATTATAGCACATAGTCCTAAATGGAATTTGAGGATTAGTATAGAAGAACTTCCTAGAATTTTGGTATTGTAGAGATTTTGTGAGTTTTCTGAGAAATACATCCTTGCCTGGATATGAGCTGGTAGAGGCAGCTCTGGAATAGAAGTACCTAGGTGTAAAACCTGAAAACACCTCTTTGAGCTAGACTCGAACGGGAACTGGTGCACGACAATGGGCCTTGCTGCACTCTTGGTTACGACACTCCTGGGGGATATGATTAGGGTAACTGTCATTTTATATACAAATCATTAAGAAGGGTTTATGAGTATATAATTCCTCAAAGAAAACATTTTTATGATTATGGATTATATCCATAAATAGATCAATTTATGTTAAGTGTTTTATAAGTATGGAATTATGTATTTTGATTCATAAACTGATCTAGTTTATGCCATTGTTTTGAAATGGAACCTAGTGGACAAAATGGAAAATGTATCAATACACGTACTACATATAGAGATTTCCTTCCTGCTCACAATAATTATAATGGAGCTGGTGATGCAATTGGTGCCGATCAACTAATCACCATACTGGGACAACTCACACAGGTTACGAATAATAACCTTACCCGTATGGAGCACCCTAATCCGCAGCATGGAGGATAAATATTATATCGATTCATGAGGCAACAACCACCAATGTTCAATGGAAGTAAAAATCCCTTAGTAGCTGAGCAATGGATAAATTCCCTAGAGAAAATATTTCATCTTTGGGGAGTAGTGAAAGGGAAAAAGTTATCATGGATGTTTACCGCCTCACTGGAGATGCTGATCAATGGTGGTCATTGATTAAAAACATGAAGGAAGATGATGAAGTATCAAATATGGAATGGAGGAAGTTTAAAGATATGTTTTTAGAAAAATACATTCCTTGTAACCACCGAGCAGATATGGAAAGGCAATTTTTGAGTCTGAGACAAAAGGAGGACGAGAATGACACAAAGTATGAGGCTAACATTACAAGGTTAGAAAGGTATTGTGAAGATTATATTCATAACCCCAGAAGTAAGATTGATCATTTCATTGATGGGTTAAAACCATTTCTCCATTGATCATTAGTCTCACAATCATTTTCATCGTACGAAGTCATTGTCTCATGTGCTATCAAGACCAAACAGGAATTCTCTAAGTCTTATGACATTAAAAAAAATCAAGAGAATAAGAGATCTGCTAATCAATCTAGGAATGGAAATAAGAGGAAGAAGGGAAAGGTTGAATATCCATCCTGTGGTAAATGTGGGGAGAAACACCCCGTTACTTTCTTAAAGGGAATGGGTGTCTGTTACAAGTGTGGTGAAAAATGCCACCAAGCTCGTGATTTAAAAGGAAAGAAGGAAGCTACCAATGTTCAATGCTACAATTGCAGAGAGATGGGATTTTATGAAAATTAATGTCCTATGTGTCAGGGGAACTTACCTCACAAAAGACCAACAGATCGAGGCCAAGATTATGTTATCACTACTACTAAGTTAGAAGCTCCGACAGATGTGGTGGCATGTAATTTAATGGTTTCCTCAAGTTTAGCAAATGCATTATTGGATTCTGGATCATCGCATTGTTTCATATCATCCCAGTTTCTAAGAAAATTAGATATTTCTAATTTGATTTAACAGGGGAGTTATCAGTTCAAACACCTAAGGGAAGTATCATTGCAACAATGTTTGGTGAATCAGTCCCCATTATAGCACATAAATGTTATTTATCTGCTGATATCATCCTCATACCTATGATTGAGATTGATATAATCCTCGGTATGGATTGGATTTAAGACTATGATGCAAAGATTTTTTGTAAGAAGAAGGAGGTTACGATTTTTGATGATGATGATAAGGAACACCTTATCTTCAGAGCATAATCGTCACCACCTAATTCTTATATAGATCCACCCCTAGTAGCTCAACTAAATTCAATTATTGGGGAGGAAGAGAATGGAATGATTGTGGGTGGGGAAAGGAATGTCCAAATCGAGGATTTACCTATTGTGAAAGAATATGTAAATATATTTTCGAAATATTTACCTGGACATCCTCCAAAACGAGAAGTTGAGTTTTCCATTGATTTAATTCCAGGATCAAGTCCTATATCGAATACCCCTTATAGAATGGCATCTATATATTTATTTGAACTAAAGAAAAAACAAGAGGAATTGAGTAACAAGGGATTTATTCTCCCTAGTATTTCTCCATGGGGATCCCCTGTTCTTTTTGTTAAAAATAAAGATGGATCTATGAGGTTATGTATCGACTACAGGGAGATAAATGCTATAACAATAAATTACAAGTATCCCCTACCACACATTGATGATTTATTTGACAAACTGCATGGAGCTCAATACTTTTTAATGATTGACCTTCGATCTGGATACCATCAGTTGTGTGTGAAGAAGGAAGAGATTTCGAAGACAGCATTTCGAACCAGGTACGAGCATTACGAGTTTACAGTAATGCCTTTTGGATTGACTAATGCACCCTCTTTATTCATGGATCTTATTAATAATGTTTTCAAGGAATATCTCGATGAATTTGTGGTGGTATTTATTGATGATATCTTGGTATACTCCAAAATCTAAAAAGATCATGAAAATCAATTGCGTATTATCCTGAAGACTCTGAGAAGAAATGAATTATATAGGAAGTTTAGCATGTGTGAATTCTGGATTCATGAGATTTCTTTTCTTGGCCATATTGTCTCTAAAGATGGAATCTATGTTGATCCTTCTAAGACTAAGGCAATCCAAGAATAGCCAGCTCCTACGAGTATAACTGAGGTATGCAGTTTTATTGATTTGGTAGGTTAGTATCGACGTTTCTTCTAGAATTTTTACTGATTGGCTAACCCATTAACAATGCTCACATGTAAATGGGATAAATTTTTTTGGACAAAAGAGTGTGAAGAATTTTTTGAAGAACTATAGAGAAGATTAGTCAATGCTCCTATATTGATTCTACAATCAGGGAATGATGGGTTCATTATTTATAGTGATGAATCGAAAAAGGACTTGGTTGTGTCCTTATGCAGAATGATAGGGTTATTGCGTATGCATCATGACAGTTGAAAATTAATGAACAAAACTATCTTACTCATGATCTCGAGTTAGCAGCTGTTATCTTTTCATTGAAGATATGGAAGAACTACCTCTATGGTGAAAATGTGAGATTTATACTGATCAAAAGAGTTTGAAATATATTTTCTCACAAAATGAACTCAACATGAGGCAATGGAGATGCCTGGAATTACTCATGTATTATTATTGCACGATACACTACCACCGAGGGAAAGAAAACAAGGTGGAAGATGCTTTGAGCAGAAAAGTCCATGGAGTTTTGAACAATATGAGAATTAAAAGGGACCCAATTTTCATGGATCTAGTGAAGATAGACATGGGAATAACTAGGGAAGGTGAAACATCAATGCTTTTTCAAATGGTTGCCAAACCATCATTAATAGAAAGGATTAAGAGTTCTCAGACCAATGATGTATAATTTCAAAAGATGATTAAAGCTTTGAATGATGGGAGATTGAGAGACTTTGTGTATGAAGAAGGAATTTTGAAAATCAGGAAGAGGATTTGTGTTCCCGATATACCTGATCTAAAAAGGGAATTGCTGGATAATGCTCGTAGTTACAATTTCTCTATACACCCGGGGAGAACCAAAATGTATAGAGATTTGAAGGGACATTTTTGGTGGGACAAAATGAAGATGGATATTGATGATTTTGTGTCAAGATGTATGGTTTTTCAACAAGTGAAAGCTGGAAGGAAACAGCCTGGAGGAGTCATGCAACCTCTTCCCATACCGAAGTGGAAATGGGACAATATTATGATGGGATTTGTCATGGGGATACCATAGACTCCTAGAAGGAATGATGAAATATGGGTTATTGTTGATCGTCTTACCAATTCAGCACATTTTCTTGCTATAAGAGAAGATCTACCACTGGAAATTCTAGAAAGACTATATATTAATGAAGTTGTGAGACTTCATGGAGTACCCCTATCGATTATTTCAGATCTTGATCCCCATTTTACTTCAAGATTCATGAAGTGTCTTCAAAAATCCTTGGATACTGAACTTCATTTGAGCACTTCTTACCACCCTCAGACAGACGGAAAATCAGAACAAACTATTCAAACCTTAGAAGACATGTTGAGATCATGCTCACAAGAATTTCAGGGTATGTGGGTTCAATATTTACCTCTGGTAGAATTTTCTTATAACAATAGCTTCCATTCGAGTATTTAGATGGAACTATATGAAGCGTTATATGGAAAGAGATTTCACACACCAACCTGTTGGGATGACGTTGGTGAAAGAAAACTTGTAGGTCCAGAACTAGTGGAGGAAACAATGGAAAATGTGAAGGTAATCCAAAATCACATCAAAGCAGGTCAATGTAGGCAGAAATGATATGATGATAATCGACGTAAGGATTTGGAATATCAAGTCAGTGATCATGTTTTCCTGAAGGTATCTCCATTGAAGAGAGTCATACTCTTTGGTAAGAAAGGTAAATTGAGTCCCGAGTACATCAGACCATTTGAAATTCTAGAATGAATTGGTGCTGTAACTTACCAATTGGTAATGCCACCAAATCTGTCCAAAGTTCACTATGTGTTCCACGTATCTCTGTTGAGGAAATACATGCATGACCCAATGCATGTACTCACCTATGAGGAATTAGAACTGGAACTCGATTTGTCTTATTGTGAAGAGCCCTTCACAAATTTTGATACGAGAGAACCTGTACTGAGAAATCAGACGACTCGTCTGGTAAAAGTCTTGTGGAGAAACCATAAGATGGAAGAGGCAACGTGGGAACCCGAGGAACTTATGATGAATAACCACCCGAGTCTTTTCATGCCGAAGTATTCTAGAAAATTTGAGGACTAAATTATTTGATGGAGGGTAGAATGTAACACCCCAACCATCTACAGTACGTTTCTCATTGAATAATGCAATAGCGTGTGTTGTACGCAACATCGAGTTCTAACACACCATAACCAATCAAACTAGCTATTATGAATAGTAATACCCAATTTTTGAAATGTATAAATTTTAATTTTCAAAATGGACTTCATTTTTGGATTAAGAATATCGAAATTATCCTAAGATTAATTTTTGGTATTTTTCTGTGAACTTCCAATTTTTATAAATAGTGAAAAATACTTAAAAACAACTTTTTTAATCAACATAATTTATAGAGATAAATTATATTATTTAGTGGGTTTAAATTATAATTATAATATATTTTTTCCATTTTATCCAATGGTGTTCAGTATAATTAATTTCACATTGAAATTGGACATAAACAATTGTCAATCTTTTGATATATATTGTTTCTTAAAAACAAGCTATTTGTTGTAACAGCGGGAATTAATTATAAAATAAATTAATACAGCTTATATGTTTGGGATTATGTAAATTAGAAATCATTTTTGAATTCAGAATATCAATTATAGCTTAGGGTGAAATTTTGGCATTGTTCTCAAAAACATCAATTTTTTATGAATAGTGAAACCACTTAGTGGTTGTTAAGAAACTGAATATTTCATAAATCTTAATTTTACCACTTCTTTGAATGTAATTTCAAAAATCTGATAGACACAGTTAATATCAAGTAGTAAAATGTTGATCAATGAGATTAAAATAATTTTTGGTGAATAGTAACTTTTTTCTTTTATTTACCGCAGTTACAAGTAAATAAGGTAATTGAGGGTAAAAATGATATTAATATTACCCTAACACATGTACTAATTCTATTGGACAAGTGTTTATCGACCAAAAACAACCTTACGAATAAAATATTATCATTTAGGTCCACTTGGATTAGATTAGGACATTTATTATTATTTAATTTAAAGAAGAGTTAAAAGAGTTAAAATCAATGGTTATTTAATAAAACATTTTTAATATAGGTTTATACAAAATATAAAATCTATTTTAAATATTAATTAGAAAGATAAAGATATTTTCTACATAATGATATTTTATTTATAATTTTTAGACATTAAAACATTAATTTATTTATGACAAAATGATGATGCAGTAATTACATAATTAATGAAAAATTAGAATAATTGATATTATAAATACCAAAATAAATGTAATTTGAGACTTTTTATAACTACCAATATTTTTCTAGGATAATATGACATATTAGGATTGATTTAATAAAACAATTTCGAAGTAATCAATCTGTTATTATTTTTATAAAAATCAATTATTGAATAGTCTCAAAATTGACATAAAAGAGTTTTTTAAAAAAATATTATATTATTAATTGATATTAAATTTCTAAAAATATAAGTATCGGCTAAGAGACTTATATCATGATAGGTGTATCATTAAAGTACCACTTGGGGGTTTCTTGGATTTATATAGTAGGTTTATTAACTATAAAATATAAAAATACAAAGGGACACTGTAAAGTTGAAACTAATTAACTAAGAGTTAATACTTAATGATGCGGTTAATATAATGACCCAAACCTATCTAAATTTTATTGGTTGAGTGGTTTTCAACCCATCCCCACCTTAACCTTTAAATAATCCACATTGGAGCCATTAGAAACCGATTATGAATTTATTATAAAATAATATTTCTTGCTTTTCCAAAGGTGCCCCGCACCCCTCTTATAAAAGGGAACTCTCCCTTATCATTATCTCAGACCGTCAAAGACTTTTGGATCAGCCAAACTCTGCCCAAATACTCTTTCATCATCCCTCTCTTTATCCTAGAGGACTTACTTTAGTCAAAAAGCCAACTTAATGAGCCCTTTTGATCAAATCAAAATGAAGAACCTGAGGAAGAGGTAATGATTTCACCACCCTTTTTCACATTCCTTTCTTCTTCCACTTCTTCTTTCTTTGTTATTTCCATTATAAAATAATAACTAAAGTATATTATATATAATTTGATGTTATTATAAACATTTTACAACCATATTTCACTATTCTATCCTTCATTTGAATAACATTTCACCATATGTGCGTACGTACGGCTTACCGTCTCCACGCCGTGGTGTAATTGTTATTCAATAAATTATTATTTGGATGGGTGTAATAATGATCTTTAATTCATGTAAATAATAAATATAACAGGATAATGATTCTGTATATATGATATACCATCCAATTATATATTATTATAATATCAAAATAATGATATTGTCGCTCGTGCGTACGTACGGACTACCCGCTCCACGAACGCGATGAGATTCATTCTCCATCGTATCCATTCAAATATAATAATCATTTTATGATTTAAAAATAATCAATTAGGATTTTATATCATTCTGTATATTAATAATATACAACCTATCCATGAAAAACATGTCTTACGTAACAAAACATATAAAAGAAAATGAGTAAGTTAAAACCCGAAACAACGATAATACTGAGATATTATTAACAAATAAATTTTAAAAGATCATATATGATACCATATTAATATTTATGATTCTTGTATAATTTAATAGCAATTATTTAACCATTATACGAGAGTTTCACCTACCCCCAACCAAGGATATGTATAAGGTAATGGTTTATTTCGCAATCTCTTCATTATCCGAGTTTGTTTATACATAATAATCTACTGGGACTTCATTATCATCCACATCCATGTTTCATAAAAATATATTTCAAAACATTTTAACCATTTACATGAATATGGTTTCAATTCCTTTATACCCTTTTTTGACATTTAATAAGAGGTTTATAAACGAATATTTCTGTCGTTTTACAAAGAAGGTGCGTTTTAACCTTTTCGACAGAATTAAGGAAAGAATGTTTTTTTAACTTATACGGCGGATGCGGCTATTTTCCTTCTATATAAAATCGTTGAAACTTCCATTACAAGCTTATAAAAATATTTTCATTGAAAATATTATATTTTATAAATATATGACTCTTAAATGATTTCAAAATAAAAATAGATATTACTCTAAAAAGAGTTTTGATTTCATCTATGTCAACATCCTTTAATGGATTTTACGCTTATTTGAAGTTGATTTATTATGATACAAAACTTCCATATATTATTGAAGGTTTTCTAATATGTTTGATTGTGGATGTGTTACCTTAATACCATTTTTTGTTTATTGATTAATTATTTACATTTCATATGCTAGTTTTAATATGAATGTTTATGTTCTGTTTAAACATTTTCATATGGGATTGCATTGGACTTAATATGTGATGGGTGGAGCCCACTATAGCTCCTCGATGCATCGGTAGGTCTCATGAGACAAACTAGTGTCTTGGTACAAGGCCTTGATAAAATCTTATTTCTAGTCTTGGCACGAGGCCTTGGCTATGTGGTTATGATAGTTTGGCATTATGCATTCCATCATTATGAAACTGGTTAATGATATTGCAAGTGATTATTAGATTAGTAGAATATACATGTGAATAAGTAAATGGAATTATTTCATTTTATTTTTTCCATACTATGTTGATGTTCAATTTTAAAAGGATTTTTTTAGTTATACATTCCCTTAAATGTTTATTCTTATTTATGAAAGTTTCCGCTATATTGTTATCATTACTGGGCATTTGAGCTCACCCCTTTCAATGTTTTATTTTTACCAGGATGTGAAGAGGTAATTTATGAATGAAATGGTGGGATAGTATGTGGGGATCTGAGTGTGGACTATGAAGAAAAGATGTTGTCGTTGTTTTCATTTTTTATGATGTAATGGGAAACTTTATGAATATATCTAGTGTTTCCAAGGCTACTAAACTCATCGGTCATTCGAGATTTGATCTTTCTCGTGATCACGCCAATGTTATGTAATAATGTCCCGACTCTGGGTAACTGGGGTCGGGGTGTTACATATATAAAAATAAAAAATATTGATAATTTAAAATGAATAAATTATATATTTATAAATTTAATGGATAATAAATCAAAATGATAAAGAAAATCCAAAAATTAAAGGTTTTATTTAAATTAATCAATTTAATGAAAATCAATGACAATATTTGACCGATTGGAATTTTTTATATTCATTAAAAATAAACAATAAAAGGTAAATCCAAAAATATGACATCATTTTAATTTTTATCTTCTAATTTGAAAAATTGGTTCATTTTATAAAATAAAATTTCCAAAATTGATAATAATTTTTTAAATTCTTATACATAAAATAAATTAAAATAATTTTTATAGAAAATTCATTTTTGAGGGATGAAATGATATCACAAAAAAATGAGTCCTTAATTCCAAATGATTAAAATTTGATTATATTTAGTGGTGAAATTATACATATATTACATTATATAGTTAAAAATATTCTTATTCTCTAATTCAATGGATTGGTGTTAATAATTTATGATATATACCAATGCTCTTAATGATTGGTGTTTCATGGTAAGAAATATGTCATGCTTGTTATTAATTTAAAATAAATTTCATTTTTATTACATATTCATCATCATTTTTAGAATATAGAAATTACATCTAAATTTTTGAATGAAGAGTTTGGGTAAAATTGATAATGACAAATATTTTTTTGATTACCTCCCATTCTATTATGTGAACTTATTTATTCATTATTATTGTTTAATGGGGGTCCAACACTCATTAGATTCACCATCTAGATGATAAAAATTAAGATAAACTTTTCCTTATTATAAATTGAATTACTGGAATATATTTTCATTTACATTAATCTATTTCACATTATCATGAGGATTGTAAGACCCATTAAATAATTGTGTAAATTAACACCTAAATTACCTAATATCATTTTTCTCATTATATAATGTTTTTTGGAGATTAAAAAATTTTTTATATTTTTTATATATTTGAATTTTTGTGTGAGAATTAACACATAGTTTTTTAATTCTATACCTTACCTCATTGGCTCTCTCATTGGTAAAATCATAAATTTTTGAAACATATGCATTGATTACACATCCCCTCCTTTCTCTGGAATGTATGATCCTAAAAATCATAGAGATGACTTGTACTAGATTTTATGTACTATTTTACCCTTGTTAATATATATCATGGTACTGTTTTTCCTAGATATTGTTCAGGGTGAAGTAAGAAAATTTTGGAATCTTGTGGGGATGTTCGTAGTTGGTGCATTGTTATGAAAATCTGTATGGATTTCCCAAAGAAATGGTGCACCATATTATGAAGTGAATGGGGGTGGTATATATTTAGCACACCATTTTGAAAAAATTTACATCCACACACCCCTAACCATGAACACTAAAATAGTTTGGTTTCCATGGATGGATCATGGTTTTTAATACCATAAACCACAAAGGGGAATTTTTTTACCCTCTAAGTAGTAGAGGATGATTATGGAACATGGCTTGGAAAACACTGGGCCTCTTCTAGGTAAATCATATGGGCTTAATTTTAATCCCATAATAATTTATTGAAAATTCCAAAAGTAATAGGTTCTAACCCCAAATCTCCTCAGCTCTGCCTAAAATTATATCCATCATTTTTGGAGCTTTCCAGGATAATTCCATGTATCCTTAAACATATTATTTGAAAAATTGATGGCCTTCTTAATTGATCATCTCACCTATGGTCAGTTATTTAATCCTTGGTTTATTTATTATATATATAACAAATCCCTTTCATAGTGAAGTGGGTTGATTTTTCCCTTATTAGTTATCATTTGAATCTAGTTTTTTTGGATCTTAATATTTTGTATCATTATCATATGTATTGGTCCTAGATCATGTGCACCATTTTGATTCCAATCCTTCCACAACAAATTAGGGATTCCAGTTTAGGTAACATTCATCTATTATCAGGAGGATGCTGGACGAATTTTTATTTTCCATATTCATGATTATAATCACACCTATGTAATTAAAAAAATTCAATTTCCACATCTAGTAATTGTATTAAAATAAGATAAATAAATTTTTTCAACACATGATTATAATTTTTTTGAATATTTTGATATTGAAATTGGTGAATTTTATCACTATGAAATTGGTGAATATTCTAATTATGAATTTTTTTAATAATTTGATTCTAAAATAAAAAAATTATTGGTTAATGAAATTGATTTGTTAATGGGATAATTAAATTTATATCGACCCTTCAGGTGTGCTTGAATGATTGAAGTAATGTTTTATCATAATGATTGTTAATTGGCTGGAAATATTGAACATTTCGATGTGATATTTGTGAATAAGTGATGTGATAGGGAATTATTCTGTGAATTACCATAGGTTCCTAGACTACTTCTCTCAGTACCCACTATATATATTAATTTCATGTTATCACTAACTTGAGGGATATGGTCTTCTTATCCAAATACACATGAGGTATAACACTACTGGTCAGGCCTCTATAGTTTTAATGTGAAATTGAGATTAATCAAATAGTGAAACCCCATAATGTTATGAAAAGTTTTATCCCTTTCTAGATATTTTAAACTACTTCTAACTATGAATTATGTATTATTGGGTCAAGTGTCATCATGAAATCAGGGTTTTCTGTAATTAATAAAAGAATATTTCTATTTTAAAAATGGTTTACATTAAAAGTTTTTCATTATTCATTATACAAATAAAAAAAATATTACAGACTATATATTTTTTAGGTGACATTTGTGGTGTCCTACTGAGTTTTAATCACCTCCTACATCAGATTCCTGATTAGTACTCTAATATAATTCATGTTTGTAGGATAATAAATGGTCATGGTCCCTCTGTTAGAAATATTATTTGGCAATGAACCTGGATGAGGGAATCAAAAATGATGTCGGTAACTTCTTTGGTGTTTTTAATATTTATTTAATTTGGTTTATAATTATACAATTGACACAAATATGGAATGTTGTATCTATGAATTATGTTTTGGGTATTGTTTTTTGATTATTGGATTATTATTTGATATTGGAAATTATTTATAATGGTGTTATCATGGTTGTTTTTTAATATCATTTGGGTATTGTTTATTATTTTACATTTTTTGTTTCAATGATAAATTGGTTATTGTCACCCCACGTTACACTTATCACCCTTTCTACTAGTTGGCAACCTCAAGCATATGGGGAGGCATGTCTATGGTCATGTAACAAACCATATTGGGGAAATATCATGTGACAACATGCATTGGATGGTACATAATTATTATTTGAATATGGTAAAATTGATTAGAATAAGTAAATAAATATATTTGTAAATGGAAGACATTTTAACATTGAATAAATAAAACATAAATTATTATCTAAAAATACCCTTATTCTGGATTCTATAGGTAACAAAAAATTTTATTCATAGTATATTCACTATTATGTTCTATGACATAAATATATAAACTCTAATCATGATGTTTTTTAAAGAGTTTTTGAATCACCATGGAATATCTCTGAGGAGTTTTAAATTAGGTGTACAACTATATTGACTTGTTTTTCAGTGATTTCTAGTCATGTTAATAGCTAAAAATTATTATTTAGGTAATTTTCACCAATGGTAATATATTCTTGTTCTTGTAGGTATAAATTATATCCATAAAGGTATATCATTTCTAGGAAAATATATACTTTATAAATTACTTAAATTTTAATATTTTTCTATTATTATTTCTAATCTATTAGGGTTTACACTACTGTTATCTCATAATAATCCCCCAAAATAAAAAAACGAACTCTTAGGAAGAAAAAAGTTTCCAAAAAAGAATGAATATAATTTATAATAATATCCATATTTTAAAATTACATCACACAAACACATACAAAACCCTAGAACACATAATTTTAGTGTCTCTAGAGACTATATAAATAAATACATTATTTATTATAATTCCGTAAATTTATCTCACAAAATTTATATGTTAAAAAAATTTACAAAGAGTTATATATAGATATAATATTTTATGATAAAATGTTAAGATAATAAGTGGTGAGATCAAACACATCAAAAGAACAAATAATTTTAATGAGTTATAAATGGTTGAATAAAAAACACAAGAGAAAAAATAAAAATTGAAGAAATATCTAATATAGAATACATGGGATAATAAGATTTTTCAAGAAGTCAAAATAGAAATACATGTCATCATAAATGGACTAAAATAGACCATATCATAAGGGTAAATAAATGTTAGAAATATATAATGATAATTGGAAAATGTTCATATGAATATTAACTAAAAATTGGGATTGTGAAAGAGAAAATGATAATAGTGAACTTTGTCACAAATATAATCACAAATAATAATTACATTATCAGAAAACTCAATCACTACAATGATATATGTTGTGGGAAAATACAATCAATCCCACACTTAATGTTTTGAACAAATAAAATCATGTACACACCTATTATCTCATGAGATTTAAGACCATTACCAGTAAATTAAAGGGAAATTTAGGACCAAAAATTTTAACATCCATGCGTATGTTGTTTCAAATCAAATAATTCATATATCATAGCATATAAAACCCATGAAATGATAATGGTTTGCATAATGTTTCCCAATGATATCAAATAAAATGATCTTATAAAATTTTATTTCGTGATACAAAATAATATTAATAAATAAGTAGTATTTAATATGATAATTTAAAATGTTTTCTATAAAAAATAAATAAATTCAGTATTGAGAATTTCATGAATGGAATGAAAACCTATGTGTAATCATAAAATTATATTTTAAAAATTAGGTTCGAAATTATTTAAAAAATAAAATGTTACAAGTATATTTCAAAAGTTATTTTTGGGAATGTAACATATATTTTATACATCCTATTTAAAATAAATATAATATTTAAACTGGAATGGATACAATTTTAATGTCCATAATTGACGAATAAAATATCAATGATATAATATTTTAGAGAAATGTTTTTTTAAATTTTATAAATTTCATTATTGAATGCCACATTCCTTAAAAAATTAATAGAATATATATTTGAAAAGTGTTGAATAAATATATTAACATCACAACATATAATAGATATTTTTTTCAAAAGAATAACTAGATTTGTTTGATAATTAAATTGGATATGGATGAAAAATAATCCATAGAAAAGATTAAATTTTTTCTAAATAGTATTATACATTTATTTGAATGGAATTAATAAAGAAATATTATTTTAATTACCCATTCCATTTTCGTAAGAGATTAAGAAAATATTCAACATGATAAAATATTATAGTGGATGAAATAAATAATAGAAGAATAAAATAAAATAAGACTAATTATTTATCAATTTATTAAGATATGAGTTATCAAAATACCTTATGACATTAGTAACACTAGATTAGAAAATCCATGAAAAGGATAAGATGTGATGTATATGTAAATAAATATAATCTTTATAATGGTGACATTAAATTAATCATCAAATAATTATAAATGAAAAATTAGGTTTCAATTATTCCTGTCATCTCCATAGTTAAATTTCAGATGAATGAAATGCTTACCATTACACACGACTTCCATAAAAAAACATTAACGACATTTATGAGGAAATAAATATATTAAAATTTTATTTCAAAACAATTTTTATATATAATTCCATTTCTAATAGTTAATTGTGTTCATTAATTATACATTAATTATCTTGATAATTTTTAAATTCAACATCAGATGTCAGTAATTTTGATTATCCTATATATGTATCATAATAATGACGTAAAACCTAATTTAGGGAAAATAAGTTCATTATTCCTATATTATAATATAAATTTAAATTATATTTGTAAATTTTTCATTATATCAAGAATTTATTTCACTAAAACAATGGGAATATACATAGAGAGATTATTTCACATAATATTACTAATATCAAAAGATTACATTATAATGATTCAAAATATTTGTGTTTCCATTTAATTAAATTATTTATTACATATATTACTATATATTTCATATATATTAATAATTTTTTTAAATTTAAATTTTATGGTAAATACAAAAAATTAATTACGTTGTTCTTGGAGGTTGTAGTTTGCAAAAAACAAGAGATACATTATTTTTTTTTTAATTATCGTGAGAAAGGAAGAAAACGATTATCAATATAAATATATATAAAATTAATTTTTAAATTATATTTATTACGTTAGGATAGGAAGACTATTTTTTTAGCAGTTAGAAGAGGAAATCCAAAAATAGGAGGGAAAAATGTGTGATTTAATGTATTTATATGAACACGTGGCATAAATTCGTGAGACTTCATAGTTTAACATTTTAGTGTGAGAAATACCACAATAACATGTGAGGGATTATGGTATAGATATTTTGTTACAATTCATTATGATGATTTATTTTTGTAGGATTATTAGGGTCGTGAAGGGAATCTTTTTTATGTGAATAATGATGAATTTTTGTGATCAATTATTACATAATATTAAATGCATGGCACTTTCAAAGAGTAGTGGTTCCAAAAGTAGATAATAATGATGAGGTGGAAATTACTGGTCAAATATCCTCTTATACACATAAGTAATTGGAATGTTTTAATGTATTCTGGTATTTTTTCCTAAAGTTAATTTTTTTCCTTAACTTACTTTTACATTAATATCACAATTTTTAACAAATAACTTGTTTTTATAATTAAAAATAAAATTGAAATATTAAATAATTAGGAATGTTGATGTAAAATATGAAATTGTTATAATAATTTTAAACATGTGAAATTGTGAAATATTTATTTTAAAATATTTATTGAATAATTGAAAAAAATTAAAAAACAATATAACATCTGTCCAACATATGTATATATAAAAATATATAATTTCATAAATATATTTATATTTATAAAATAAAAATACAGATGTGGAAATTTTTTTAAAAAAATTGAGACCATAATTATTCCTTTATAATGCCATAAAAGAAATTTTTTTTAAAGTGATTTTTTTCTATCCGCCAAATATTCCACTTTTTTAGAAACATTCATAAATTCCAAACTTATTTAATATTTTCATTCAAAGTTAAATAATTTAGTTTCAAAAATTACATATTATAAATTGAGGATTTAAACTTCTAAATGGAAACAATTAATATAATGAAAACTATTTTTTATAAAAATATCAATTTTTAAAACATTAAATGTTATATTAAATATTTCCAATCAATTATGAATTAAAATTTTTTAATATAGTATTTATATTAATAGTATACATTTTCACTATTTGACCAAAATATAATTAATATTTTATAATAAAAATCTAATGCACGTAAAGGTGGATATTTTGGAAATACATTTTTATCATAAAATGAATATATTCATAATGTGTTCAAATTTATTACCATTTTATTGGTGTATAAACTATCAATATATTTATATTAAAAATAAATATTATTTCACATTAAAATTTAAAATGTGGAATGTTTTAAAAATCATATGTTATTTATATAAAAATATATATATTATTATACATTAATATTTACATTGTTATATCGTCTTAATATATAAAAACATAACCTCCTAAAATTTAAGTATCGGGTTTAATAACATGATATTTAGTGGTGGTTGAAACTGGTTTTAATTTAACTCATATTTATCTGATATTAAATTTTCTGAGATATGAATTCTCTCTTAATATATTTATCTCAATCCTCTACTATTGATGTTATACATCGTCTTGGTCAATGTAAAATTATTTACATTCTACCTCCCTTCAATTCTCAGAAAATAGTCATTCATATTGAAGAATCATACTATTTGAATCCATTTCATCTATATTATTTATTTTGTTTTAATGTTACATCTATTAATATCAAATTATTTAATATATATGTTATAATAATCATGTAATAATTTTAAAATGGTTCATCATCATTCATCCATTCATATAAATTATGCTATTTCAATTGTTATGTGTTATTATCTTTGGGGCGTTTCATTTTCATGTTAATTAAAAAATATAAATAAAAATTTTCCAGTTTCAATTTTTTTTCTCCATGATGTATTAATACACTAGTTAAAATATTAATTATCAATCATTATAAATAAATATTAGTTTTATTTCATATTGACAAAAAATGTTACATGAGATCATCCTAGTGAATAATATAATAAAATTTGGAATCATAAACTACATCAATAAAGATATTTATTTTTAATAAATCACTGGGAAACCATTTTTTTATTATATTTAGAAAATTGTGATGAAAAATAATTATTTATAAGACATGGAATGATTTTATAATAATCATGATTATTGAGTAAAAAGATTGGAATTTCTGAAAACATAAATAACCAGGACTAAGTAGAGGGTAATGAAATGATATATAATTTATTTCATATAAAAAAAAAAGAAAACTTATTTAACTTTAGTTACTACATAATATGTTAACTAATCATTTTGATTCGTTGTAAATTAAAATTAAATAAAGACATGAATTTAGACACTTTTATTTTAAAAAACGATTTCCAAATCATCCCCCACATGTACTTCTAATTAACTAACGATGTTTGGAAATGTTTTCCCCCAAATAATAACTTTAACACACCAAATAATCCTTCATAATATAATAGTAAATCCTAATAATTTATTTTCATTAAAATAAATATATATTAATAATAATTTAAAAATTCATTATAGGGTGAAATTCCCAATAGAATATTTCTTAGTGAAACATGGATGAAATAAAAATTGATGGAATACCATATTTTTTAAAAATTCACCAGGTTATCATTATTTTCAAGTCAATAATTTGAAAACAACCATTACATAGTCTTAATAAAAATGTGTTTTTATAATTATACATCAAAAATATAATTTCATATAAATAAAACCTCCAAGAACACTTATTTTTTTTAAATATATATAGAATTAGGATTTGAAGAAAGGGAAGATCTATTTGTATCTATGAACTAAAAAATAATTTGTTACTGTTACCATTATTATAAAATGTACCTACAAAAAATCATCTAATTACTTTTTTAGTCATTCATTTTTTTATGAATTATTAAAATACAGTGATATATATATATATGGGTGGGAGTATCTATTATATTATTAAAATAGTTATATTGATTAAAGTCATGTTTATGCAGATATATATAAATAATAAAAATATATATTCTTTTTTTATAATTAAAAATATACAATAGTTACTTTTATTAACTCATAGTAATATTTTTCAGTTTCAGAGTAACATTTAATATAATATAAAACTTATAATATAATGTAAAATTTACAATTGCATGAGAATAAAAAATTCTCCTGGATCATATTTACTAAAAAACTATATGACACATTCCTATTAAGAAACACAGTATAATAATTTGAAAATAATTTTGAAATTAACAGAAATATAAGATTAATAATATGGTAGGAAAAAAATTTTACTGAAAATTATAAAAATAAATTTATTTATTAGAATTACACTATTATTTTACTATTAATCGAACATAATAAGAAAATGATATTTAATAATAATACAACCATTTAATTTAACTAATTAAATATATATTTTTTTATTCCAATTTTTTAATATTAAAAAATCACATAATATTATAGATATAAAATTTTTAACTTTAATAAATCTAAATCCCCTTTCATAAAAATATATTTATTTCATGTGAAATATATAATTTGGTTACTAATTATGCTACACAATCACAATGAATTATTTTTATCAAAGAAACTATAAAAATAGATTAGGACATCTAAAATTAGATTAGGATGATTTTTTAACATTGTTCATTTTTCCCTATAGCGGAAATTCAAGAGGGATAACTGATGAAATGAGTATATAATCATACATAAAACACTTCCAATCATGATTTTAAATTATTAAAAGGTAAAATATTCAATTATAATTTAAGTACACTAAAAATAATTTGAATAAACTTAGAAGAAATTAGACACTGACAAACACATTTGATGTAATAAGAATAGGAAAAAAATGAATTAAATTATATTAAATCTAAATTAGGATAAAAATCATTATAAAAATTTAAAATGTTAAAAAAGGTTATAACTGTATTTTTAAGGGAATTATTCAAATTCAGCCCAATGTTATAGGAGGATCAACAACAAGATATATTTTATACATGTATGAACCAAGGAACTAAATTGATTTTAAAAAGAATAGCATATAATATTAGATCTATAGATATTTATATATTAAAAAATATTAGTATATAGTTGTATCTCTAAGATTATATTTGAAAAATAAAATAAAAAATATGTTCTTCCTTAAACATTAGCAAACTCATATATTTTAATGATATTAATATTCCTATCCTTGAAATCGCATCAATCAAATTGTATTGAGAGAAAAATAATTATAAGTGAAAGTCATATATATATTACAATTAATAACCTCACAATATAATGATATGGACCGTTCACTAAAAGAAACACCTCTTATACTATCAATGAAAGTAGTTATTTACTATTTCCTGAAGCCCATCATAAATAAGACAAAGCATAGAAATAAAAACAAATGGGTATATCATATTATCAAATTGGAGGCCTTAACCACTTTAATTGAGAAATAAGATATTAGATCTAAACAAACAAAAACTCATCAACATAAAAAAGTACATATAGATCCTTATAATTTATTGTAATTTCATACAGACTAAGAATATACAAAAGAAACTACATGTACCCAAATAAAATCTGTAGTAGGGGCTAAAAAATCATAAATATCTCATTAACCACCCTCAGTAATGTAATTTATAATAAAATTAACAAACCACTCAAATATCACTGTATAACAGATTATATATATGTTGGTTGCGCAAAACATGTACACTTACTATGATCCTCTTCATATCCTATTATGAAAATAATAAATAAAGCCTACTGAAACCTAGTGAACCAAATATTTATCTTACTCATCACCTAAGATGGTATAATAAGTTCTCATATTCACTATAGACACATCACGAAGTACCACACAGAAGTATTTGTTTGATAAAATATCAATATATGTTACCCCACTACCACTTCCCCAATAATGTTATACTCTATCATAATAACACATGTCCTAACACATCTCAATGAAAATGTAGGATAATATAGAATCATCGGATGTAATGATAATAATTATGAACCATTTTCATCAAAACAACTCATCATCACATACCATGAATATAGAGAATATATTATAACCAATATTGTTCTTTGATATAAATGGAATATGGTTTGTGTTCATTTTCAATAAATACATTGAATATGAAGTATTTTACAAGGTAATGGATTTTATAGTTCAACAAAAAAACAATATTAAATGTAACACTTTTTTTCTATTGTTTACCAAATTATAATGGGCCAGAAATTTGGGGATGGATCGAATCATGACATGTTTATTACATTTAAGGCCTTATGAAAATATAGAAATGGTATGACTTTCATGAATATGAGATTTGAAAATTTTTTTTTTCTATGTATCAAATAATTTTGATGGTTATATACATGATTGTGAGGAGGATCGCAAACGAAAATGTATTAGAGCATCATGAAGGGTACTTGTGCTCTACTTGATTAAGAGAAGTGGAGCATCACGACTAAGTGATCTATTTAGGATAATATCCATGACTATGTCAAATATCAAGGGAGCATCATGAATGAAGTAGCACTATAAATATTTTTTTGAGAGAATTGGAACATCTTTTAGAGGTGGTGGAGAATTGAAACTGGAAATGAATATATATATATATATAAGGATTTCCCTCTTCATTTTAAACATTTCTTCTGAGGAAAATGTGGAATCAATATAATTTTTTCAAGCTAGGGGAACACAATAAACATTTCTTTCTATGCAATATTGAGCATCATAAAAATACTTGTTGAATCATGATTGATGAAAATTATTTCGATTAAGGAGTGCTTCAAAATTATATGGAAATCCGAAATATATCAATCAGCTTCGGGAAGGATGTTATTTCCTTGATGGTATGGTTATTCCTGGATGATCTTTCTGAATAGAAATCTTGAATAATTTTTTTCTCCATGAATAGTCTTTTTTAGTGTTCATTAACTCAAATCAACGATTCATTTTGAGAATTGTGATATGTTAGGGTTCAACACTTTAATTCCAATCCATTTAAGTGACCTCCTTGTTGATAAACTATGTAAGAATTCTCATAAATATGTGAGCTAGGGGAGTCAAAAGAAGTGTTGCAAGGGACACATTATTCTATCCAAATTATATTATTATGGTAGTGATCCTAAAAAAGAGTGATTTTGTATTAAATTTTGTGTTCCACAAATAATTATGATTAGTAGATTTAGGTTTGACTGATACACATTCGGTGTATTCTCCTTAGAGTAGCCCATAGTGGTGAACCAAGTGAAATTTATGTCTTGTCTTTTAGCATGTAAATGTATTATTAATGCTCTATTCCAAAAAAATGGTTTAAGAAGTTCATAAAAATTAGGTAACATGATTTTTCTCTTTTAAAGAAAAAGGTGACACCCTAATTCACCCACCCCTTCTATGGATGCTCTAGGGAACTATAGAATCACTACATCTCATCATCGTATGATACAAATATAGATAGTAGCTGAGTAGTTTTTAGGATTCACTACATCTCATATATCTTGTATTATTGGTACAACAATAATATCCCATACATAATATACATATAATAATGCATTATATACTACATCTAAAGTTAAATGTTTCTGAAATAACCCCAATACAATACATCCCTGTACGCAAAAATTTGGTAAATAAAACACAATGAAAACATGCACGTAAAACTACTGGGAGAAAATAGTTGTTTTTGTAAGAACCAGGGTGTTGAGCCTGTCAGACATTGAAATTTTCATGATGTTATTCTACAGGAGGGTGTTCATACGGTGTGTGATTTCGATCCCTGGTGTGTCCAGAATTAAATTTTAAGTGCGTTCACACTAGACACTCAAAATAAATAGAAAAATCTTAAATGGTTTATCGGATAGGAAAACCAAGGGCACCATTGAGTCTAGAGTGTTCCGTTTACCCTATGAGGGGTGTAACATTCGCGGTCGCAGCCCTTCGGTGGAAAATGTCACCACGGGTGTTTTCCTAATTTAGAGGCCTCATGCATGAACTTTATAACATCTGAATAGAGGCTTGTATTAAAATTTAGAGACCTCTGTAGAACTCAGAACAAGGATTTTTTCCTAGGAGCACCTTGACCCTGACCTCATTGAGAGTTCGGGTGCGGGCCAACTGGTGGGTGATTAATAATTTATTAATTTTAATTAATTATTTTCCATACTTAAACAACTCCACCCATACCTTATTCCCCATAGAACTTCTCCCTTGAGGAAGCTCTCCCAATTAAGGATCCACCTCCCTTCATGCTCCCACTCCTCCCCAGGGAGGTGTTTGCAGCATCGGCGGGTCGTTTGTGAAGCGACAGGCTTTGCCTTGCAAGGTATGTTCGTTGTTCTTCGTTTTAAATTTTTCTGCATCTTTTTGAACTCAAATTATACTGTGTAATTTCTGTTTATTCATCGATCAAAGGCTATAGATCAGTAGGATTCAATCCGAGCTTACCAACAATTTTTTTAGATCGAAAATCTGAGTCCCAGGTTGTCTGGGGTGGCCTTGGAATGTTTTCCGACCAAAAAACCCTGTTTTTTGGTAGTTCGAGGGCGGCCTTGTGGATCGGCACGGCTGTCCGACGAGACAATGAGGCGGTCCATCAAGCCCTAGGGGTGGTGGCGGCTCCTCAAGTGGTCTGGGATGGGGAAGGAGTTAGCTTCTCAGGTGTCCGGGATGGCGGTTGAGTGGTAGCGGGAGGCGATGGCGGCGACGCACATAGGATCCCAGGAGCGTGGGTCAGCTGACGTTTTCGGTCGGCGTGCACCCGAAGATCGGGGTCTTCGTGACCGTAGGTGTGGACCGGGACCCGCAAATCATTTGTCCCGTGGAAAAGGAGCCAGACTGGATTATGTCTATCTGGGAAAATCACTGCGGCCCATGCAGTGAACTGTGGGCCGCGGTGGACCAGGCGGTCCGGGTGGTCGAGCCGTAGACCACCATTCTAAAGGGGTGGACTGACTGATCCGGTCCGCCCCACCCCATCTCTGTCCATTGGAAATAAAATGCATCAAACTCTCAAAACAAGTATCATAATTTTTTATGTCTCCATCAATGCGTTCCTCGGATCAAGACGGAGGTTTTGAGGTGGTGTCGGGTATTTTTATTTCCGGAGACGGGGGCTCGGTGGCGCGACATACTGATTAAGTGTTATTTAGTGGCTCGCTGTGTTTCTTGTTTTTGATTGTGCGAGCACATATAGAGTCTGTTTTAGGAATAGTCAGTAGTTTTGTGACCCTAATGTCGAGACGAAGTAGTCCAATGTAGATTCATGCATTGAAGCCAGAGTTGAAGCGTGGGCCCTATGGGCAGTCTTATAACATGTGTTTATCGTACTACGACATTTTCATCAAAAGTCTATTCAGGGAGAATTAATGGTTGATTTGGCATGTTTCTTCGAGAGAATCTTAATGGCACAGTTTTACATACATTTTTTTGGATGGAGGTGTGGGCCCCACGAGACGTCATATGGGCACAAAGTGGTGTTGAATAAAGTTTTCTTCAGGAATCTGTTTCATGTGATTAAATAGTCTATCTTGCATGTTTTTATTGCCAGGATTGCAACAGTGTAATCTATTTGGACATGTGGAGCTTCTTTGGAGATCTAAATAAGTTTTTAAACATGAAATAACATTGATCGGAGGTTCCTTTGACGCACTGAGATCCAACGCACTGTAGCGATGTTAGTGACACCCGGTTATGGAACGAGTAGTGTAGGGTTATCGAACTAGTTCTGAGTTTACCATCTAGCGGGTTTGGGAAATGGGTTACCCATTGACCTTAGGGTTTACCCTCAAGTGAGGATTGGTAGTGGTTACCCGTTGATCTTATGGTTTACCCTCCAGAAAGGCAGGGAATTGGGTTACCCATTGAACTTACGGTTTACCCTCCAGCGAGGCTCTGTAGTGGTTTACCTGTTGACCTTAGGTTTTACCCTCCAGTAGGTCAGGGCAGTGGGTTACCCGATGACCTCTTAGGATTTAACCTCCAACTTTGCTGTGGAGTGGGTCAGCTGATGACTTCTTTGAGACTCATCCCTTCATATATGGCTAATCAGTGACTTTTCTCTGTGATTACTAAAGTGGGACCCTTGCTTTTATGGTTCAGTGATAAGTAAACATTGGCATGTGGGACTTTTGGGCATCAGTGATGGATATCCTTATAACTGTTGGCGACTTTTATTGGGCTAAGCATGGAGATGGAGATCCCCTAACACGCTCGTTTGGGTTTCTTTTTGAGTATATGGATATATATACACCCTATGTTTGTTCCCACTCCATGGGTTAAGTTACATTCCTACTAAGAGGGGCAAATATGTGCGAGATATTTCAAATGTTTTGTGTGCCTATATACTCTTGGTCGGAAGTGTCTAATTCTTCAATTTTGTTTTGTTGAGCTTCATTCTCTCTATTGTACTCTTACATTGTTCTCTGTCCTATCAACTGCTCACCATTTTAGTACCTCCTTTGTTTCATCCTCAATCTTTCAGGGCATCCTACGGAGTATATTTATACTCACCCTTGATTGGGCTTTTTCCCGAACACGGTGTAACCTTGCAGATGATGGACAGGCCGATCAATACTATGGAGGAGCATAGAAGACACATGGGCTTGGGTTGTGTTCAGTGGTCTTAGTTGGCCTTTCAGATGTGAGACTCACCTTCTATATACTTTTATTACCTATTTTGGGGTTGTGGAACCTTCTAGGTTTGGCGTGTGTTGTGCCCTTTTTCTTTTCTGTTATCTTGTCATTAATTTTTAGCACTTTACTTGTTCTATTTAGATGTTGATGCATTACTTTGGTTGAGTTATAGTTGTGTGTTTGTTGGTTCTCTTTTTTACTCTGCGCTTCTGTATCGAGTGGGTCGTGTGTGTGTGTGTGTACAGGTAATTAGGCAAAGGCCTCAGTGATATCATTACACCATCAGCGCATGTCCCCATCCCATGGCCTTTGGAGGTGGGATTGCAGTAGTTGAGACTAGAGACCGGTAGGGTTGGGTCATGAAAAAGTGATGTTAGAGAATGGGTCATTACATGGGGGTTTTTTGGACATCCCTAAAAAGGAATTGGTGGGATTTAGGGAAATAGTGTTGATGTGTCTTGAGAGCGGATCTCAGACTAAGAAGTCCATTGATGGTACGAGCAGCCAGCATATCCATTCACCAGGACCCTTGTAACCCAAATGTCGACTCGGTACACTAAGACACTTATTGCAGGGAACATGGGAACATGAAACTGGTATGATTGATTCTTTAACTATTCTTGTTGAGTCAGATCCCCTTTGTGATTACTATTATATATATATATATATACTCATCTAATCATGGTAATCCGTGATAATTTTCATGATTCCCCCACGACAGCAGCCAGCTATGTTACCCTCTACAGTTCGTGAAAATGACCTGAAGAGTGACAAGGCTTCAGTTCAAGGACCCTCATGTGATCCCCTTCTACCCAGTGGTTCGGTGGTAGCCAGTCCCTCTAGAGAGTGGCGTTTAGTACCGGTAGCATAGGCTGAGGTTGAGTGCAGCCTGAAAGCGCTCGGAGATATTCATTGTCAGTGGCCGTAGAAGTTCCGCAGGGAACTGGATCTCCATGTAGTGGAAGACTGGCTAGAGTACATGGACCAACTTTTCAGGTAGGTACAGACACTAGTGGACCAGATGGTAGACCTTGCTGCCAGCCTTTTTCTTGGGACGGTTGGGCATAGTGTCAATTGGTTACGCAGACGCATGACCAGTTGTCTCTCATGTGGGATAGCTTCTAGAAGCTCTTCCAGGAGAAGTTCTCCCACTCTTGCTTACTCTCCGTTTAGATTCAAGATCTTCTGGAGATTAAGTAGGAGGGATGATCATGGCGCATTACTCAGCTCGGATTACATATCTGACATGCTACTCGCAAGATATGATTTGCTATAGATACTTCCAGACGCTGAATATTGATCAGGGTCTTTGTAGGGAGATTCATGCTAGTATAGTAACCTTGGACATCCCTACATATGTCGTGGTGATAGAATGGGCGCTCATGACAAAGATCTTCTTGGTTCATGGATGCCAGCTGGCAAGACCTTCCAGTGCCCGCTTCATAGTAGAGTCTTTGGTAGCTGGAAGGCGGTAGTGGGAAGAGCCTCTATCGAGGAGACCCTTCCATGAGAAGGCTCAAGTGCAGGGTTGTACACCGCAGTAGAGCCATAGAGCACTGGGGTACTCATGAGAGATCTGGTGTTATTCTTGTGATGGACGGGGTCACCTAACGTGGGACTGCCAGACTAGGTATACCGAACATCTGCGATAGGAAGTCGGTGCACTGCAGCGGCATAGGCAGCACGGTGACCTTGGATGTCATAGGAAAAGACATGCTGATCCCCAGGGAGGCAGCATCGGTATAGAGGTAGTTCCTTGAGGTGGGGGCCAGTGTTTTGAGGTCCTTCCAATGCCACCAGTGGGGTAGACACACTAGGATTAGGGAGCTGGTGGTAGGGGTCGCGGACAGCTTCAACCGATGGGTGTTCATGACCCCCAGCACATGATATGGTCCAAGGTACACAATGTGTTTACTCTATGTTTTCTTCGGTACTAGTAGACACATTCTCCTTCGACTATTTTAAATAAAAGCTTTTAGTATGGGAGTATGGGCTCACAGCTGAGGTGATGACACCTATGCCTTGGCTCAAGGTTCCTATGGGAAGTGCCTTGTTAGTGACCTTTGTTTGCAGATAGTGTGAACTATCATTCGGAGGAGTGTGTTTCATGTGTTACCTACTCATCATCATTATGGAACCTCATGACTTCATCATTGGAAAGCATTGGATTTCCATGGTATATGTCCAGATCGACTTTCATTGCAGACATGTTAGGTGTCTGCATTCTGATGGGGAGAGATTCACTATCCTCGGTGAACGAGACCTCGTGCAAGAGCAGACGGGTACTCTGAGCAGAAGACCACAACTGTTTTCTCATCAGTTGGCGAGCATAGATCTCCGAGCAGAAGACACTAAAGGTACTTGGATCCCAACTATTGTAGAGGACTATGTGGAAATCTTTCCTGAGGATGTCACGGGACCACCTTCGAGGTGAGAGTTGGAGTTTTTCATTGACTTGCAACCTATGACTTCTCCGATATAATGTGGGTATTATCGGATGGCACCCACTGAGCTTCGGGAACAATGAAATCAGTTGGAAGACATTCTTGAGAAGGGATTCATCATGCCCGGTGTGTCCCCCTAGGCAGCTCCAGTTTTGTTTGTGGAGAAGGCAGACTAGAGCTTATGGCTTTGTGTGGATTATCATCGCCTGAATCAGACCACATTAATGAACAAGTACCCTTTTCTGAGGATTGATGAACTCTTCAACCATTTGAGAGGTGCGAAGTGGTTCTTTAAGATTGATCATTGATCCATCTACCTTCAGTTGTGTGTTTATGATGCTGATATCCCGAAGTTGGATTTCCATTATCGTTATGGGTATTATGAGTTTCTGGTGATTACCTTTGGAATGACGAATTCCACTTCCTTTTTCATGGATTTAATGAACCAGATATTCCAACCGTACTTCAACCGGTGTGTGGTATCCTTTATTTAAGACATAATCATCTACACTGTGATGGAGGAGGAGCACGCGAAGCATTTGAGGATGGTCCTAGACTTACTCTAGGAGCACCAGTTGTATGGGAAGCTACTGAAGTGTCCGTTCTGGATTCATGTGGTTCAATTTTTGAGGAATGTCATTTCGGAATAGAGTTTATCCGTAGATCCATCAATGATAGTGGTAGTTCGTTCTTGGGATCTACCCAAGAATGTGTCTGTGGTGTAGAAATCTTTGGTTTTGTAGGATACTACTAGAGGTTCGAGGATGTGTTCTCTAGGATTGCTTCCCTCTTGACCATATTTATACGGAAGGGACAACCTTTCACCAAGAATGATCAGTTCCAGAAGGCCTTCGATGTGTTGAGGCAGAGGCTGACTAGTGATCCATTGTTGAGGAAGCCATAGGAGGGTGTTGAGTTCGTGGTATACTACGACGCTTCAAGGGATGGGCTCAGGTGTGTGATGATGCAGCAATAGACAGTGATTACATGTGGGTCGAGGCAGTTGAGGCCTCATGAGCATAATTACGTGACTCAAGACATTGAGATGGTAGCTGTAATATTCATCTTGAGGTTATGGAGACACTACCTTCTGGGTGATACTTTTGTGGTTTTCTCATCCCACCAGAGCCTCAAGTACATCTTCACTCAAATTTATTAGAATCTATGGTAGAGGCGCTGGCTGGAGTTTCTGAATGAATATAATTTCGAGATAGTATAAACTCTAGGGAAGGGCACCATAGTAGTAGATGCTCTTTGCAGGAAGTCCTAGGCTCGTCTAGTATGGGATGATTTAGAGAAGTTGGGTTTCCTACATCTGATCTTGGTGAAGCAGGAGGGTAATGATTTTCAATAGTTGATGATGTTGACTCCTTCACTCCTTGAACATGTGAGAGAGACCCATCTGGGGTATATCGATAGCGAGGTACTGCGTCATCAGATATCCATAGGCAATGCACCCGATGGGGATACCGAAAGAGGGAATCACAAGATCATGTTCCAGGGGTGAGTTGTATTACTAGTGGAGATGAAGAAGGATGTGATGTTGTAATTCCACACTTATCCCTTGGTTGTACATCCCAGTGTGGGGATGATGTACAAAGACATTCATCGGTAGTTTTGGTGGTCTGAAATGAAGCAGAGCATAGCTGAATTCATTTCTCTGTGTCTTACCTGTAAGCAGGTTAAGGTAGAGCATCATGTTCTTGTAGGGTTTGAACAGCCCCTTGATATCCTGGAGTGGAAGTGGGATGGCATATCTATGGACTTCATCATAGGGATCCTACGCACAGTGAAGGGCCATGTTTCCATTTTGGTGATAGTGGACTGACTCACGAAGTCGGCGCACTTCATTGACATCAGAGAGAAGAGTTCGGTGGATATTCTAGGGAAGGTGTATGTTCGAGAGATCCTCCGCCTTCAGGGAGTACCCTCTATTATCGTCTCCAACTGTGATGCACGGTTTACATCACAATTCTGGTGAGGCCTAATGGAGGCATTTAAGACTTGGATGCGGATGAGTACATCTTTTCAAACCCAGACGGACGGGAAGACCGAACACACTATCTATGTGTTAGAGGATATTCTCAGGGCGTGCGTGTTAGACATTGGTATAAGTTGGGAGGATCAACTTCCCTTAGTGGAGTTTGCATATAATAAGATTTTCCATTCTACTATCCTTATGACACAATTTGAGGCCCTCTACAGGAGACCCTGGAGGTCACTGTTGTGCTGAACGGAGGTTCGGGAAACCACCCTCGTGTGCCTAGAGTTGGTGCGGGTGATGAAAGAGAAGGTGCAGGTCATTCATGAGTAGGTGAGGACAGCTCAGAGCAGACAAAATTCCTACGCAGACCGTCGCCGCAGGCATTTGGAGTTCAATCATAGGGACCATGTCTTTTTAAGAGTCTCCCCAGGACATGGAGCATGAAGGTTTGGCCAGGGAGGTAGGCTATCACTGAGGTTCACTGGGCCCTATGAGATCATTCACAGGGTTGGTGAGGTTGCCTACTGTCTTGATCTACCCCATTAGTTAGAGAGGGTACAAGACTTCTTCCAAATGTTGTAGCTGAGGAAATATTTTCACAAACCCACGCCCGTCATCGCCTAGGGAGATATATACATTGATGATGGAGCCACCTTTGTGGAGTACCTGGTGGAAATTGAGGAACTGTAGGAGAAAAATATGCGTGGAAGGAACATTCTGTTGGTTCGTATGCTATGGTGGCACAAGAGGCTGCAAGAGAGCACTTGGGAATGGGAGAGCCAGATACGGGCTTAGTATCCAGATTTTTTTTTGTAGTTTTTTTTCTGGTACAAAAAAAATTAAGGAGATAATGATGTAAGAACCCGAGTTTGAGCCTGTAAGACATTGAAATTTACTTGATGTTATTCCAGAGTAGGGCGTTCATACGGTTTTTGATTCCAATCCCCGGTGTATCTAGAAGTTAATTTTAATTGCATTTACACTAGACATGCCACATATACAGAATAAATATGAAACGGTTTCTCAAATGAAAAAACTGAGGGAACTGTGGCGTCTGGATTGTACCATTTACCCTAGGAGAGGTGTAACTTTCTCGTGCGTGGCCCTTCTGTGGAAAACACCACCAGGGGAATTTTCATAATTTAGCGGACTCAGGTGTGAAATTTATAACTTTTTAATGGAGGTTCATATCAAAATTACAAGACCACCATTCTCCTCAGGACATGGACTTCACACTATGGGTGGCTTAACACAGACCCCGTCGAGAGTGTTGGTACAGGCCCACTGGTTGGTGTTTAAGAAATAATAAATATTAATTATTTATATACCCTACTTAAACACCACCACACCTCCCTTCTTCCCCTTAGAACTTCACCCTGGTAGAATCTCTCCAAACAAATGATACACCTCCATTCAAGCTCCACCTTCTCCCCAACGAGGTTTTTGCGGCTCTGGTGGGTCGTTTGTGAAGCAACGGGCTACGCCCTGCGAGGTAGGTTCGTTGAGATTCGTTTTAAATTATTCCTAATCTTCTACAAACTCAAATTATAGTGTCAAATTTCTTTTTATTTGTCAATATAAGGCCATATATGCATAGGGTTCAACATGAGCTTCCCAATGATCTTTTCGGATTGAAAATATTAGTCGTGGGGCATCCGGGGTGGCCTCGGTAAGTTTTCCATCAAATAACCCATGTTATCTGGTGGATCCAAGAAGGTCTAGTGGCTCCATGCGGCGGTTAGGTGAGTCTAGGCGGCAGTTTAGTGAGCCACAGCGGTGGTGCATGCGGGTGCCTAGGGGCGCGGGTCGGCCGACTTTTCCTGTCAGCATGCAGCAGAAGAATTGGGTCTTTGTAACCCCGGGTGCAACCCAGGACCCGCGAAATGCAGGTCTCGTGGATAATGAGCCGGACCAGCTTCAACTAGTTTGGGTGAAGCCCTGTGGCCCACATGGTGAACAGCGGGCCATGGTGGACAGGGCAGTCCGTGTGGCCATGCCACAGACTACAGTACTAAAGGGGTGGATGGTTCGAACTGGTCTGGCCTACCCCGTCTCTGTCAGTTGGCATTAAAATGCCCTGAACACTCCAACCAAGAATCATAATTGCGTTCGGTCCTTGGAAATTCGATCATTGGATTGAGAAGGAGGATTTGAGATGGTCTCGGGGATTTTTAAATCCCGAGAGGGGGGCTCGGTGGCAAGACATGCCCGTTAAGTGCTATTTATCGCCTTGCTGTGTTTCTTGTTTCAGATCGCGCGAGTACATTCAGAGTCTGTTTTAGGCATTGTCAGTGGTGTTTTGACCCTTACGTTGAGATTAAGTAGTCCAAGGTGGTTTACAGCATTGAATTAGGAGTCAAATTGTAGGCCCCACGTGTTGTCTTTTAATGTGTGTGCAGCGTACTGTGACTTTTTCCTTAGACATCCGTTCTGGGTGAATGATTAATCGATTAGGTATATTTTTCCAAGAGCATCGTGATGGAATAGTTCACCCGGACGTTTTTCAGGACTGAGGTGTTGGCACCATGAGACGATGTATGGGCACAAAGTGGTGTTGAATTCCTTTTTTGTTGGGAGTCTGTTTCAAGAGAGTAAATATTCTATATTGCGTGTTTTTCTCCGATGATTAAAACAGTGTAATCTGTTTGGGCGTGCAGAGCCTCTTTCGAGATCTCATTAAATATGGAAACATTAAAGGGCTTTGGTCTAAGGTTCCTTTGATGAACTCCGTACCAATGCATAGTAGCGATATTATTGTCACCTAGTGATGGAACGGGTAGTGCATAGTTATCGGACCAGTTCTGGGTATACCCTCCAATGGGGTTGGGCTGTGGTTTACCCATGGATCTTAGGGTTTACCCTCCAACATGGCTAGGTTGTGGGTTACCAATTGACCTTAGGGTTTACCCTCCAGTGAGGTTGGGTAGTGGGTTATTCGTTGAACTTAGGGTTAGCCCTCCATCAAGGCTGAGTAGTGGGTTACTCGTTGACCTTAGTGTTTACCCTCCAGTGGGGCTGAATAGTGGGTTACTCGATGACCTCTTAGGTTTACGCTCTAGTTGGGCTGGGTAGTGGGTTACCTGATGACTTCTATCAGACTCAAACCTTCCTATGAGGTTAGTCAATGAATTTTATCTATGATTACCAAGGTGGGACCCTTGGTTGTACGGTTCTGCAGTGAGGCACCTTTGGCATGCGAGACATTTGGGAATCAATAATGGAAATACGTAGAACTGTTGGTGTGTTTTCCTGGCTGAACATGGAGATGGAGATCCCCTTACAAACTCGTCTGATTTTCTTGTTGAGCATATATATAAGTATAAACCCTACGTTTTTTAAACTCCTTGGGTTCTATTACTTTCCTTATAGGAGGGACGAAGACGCGTGGGGTATGCCAAATTCTTTCCATGTCTAGCTCCTCTTGGTTTGACGAGTCTACTTCCTCACTTTTGTTGGGTTGATAACCACTCTATCTATTTTACTCTTAATATATTCTTTATTCTGTGTACTACTTACAAATTTAGAACCTCCTTTGTTTCTCCATCGATCTTTCAGGGCATCCTACTTAGTGTATTTATACTCACCTCTGCTTGGGCTTTGTCCGCACTTGGTGTTCCCTTGTAGATGACAGACAGGTCGATCGAGACTACGGAGGAGTGTAGAGGACATATGATCTTGGGCTGTGTTCAGTAGTCATAGTAGGACTTTCAGGGGTGAGACTTACCAGCTTTTTAATATTGTTTACATGCTGCAAGGTGGTGTCACCTTTCAGGCTGGGCATATGTTTTCATTTTTTCTATTCAGTTATCTTGTCAGTACAATTTAGTACATTACATGTTCTATTTAGAAGTTGATGCATGACTGGGGTTGAGTTATAGTTGTTTTCCCTTTTTTTCTTTACTCTATGGTTTTGCATCGAGTTGGTTGTGTGTATGTAGAGGTACTTAGAAGAAGGCCTCCCCAAGATCTTTACGCATTCGGTGTTTGTCACCATCCCCCAGCTTATGGAGGTGGGAATGGGGTATTTGCGGCTCGAGAGTAGTAGGGTCGGGTCGTGATAGGGAAAATGGGTGTTGTTAGCCACCCTTTCTATGAAAAACTAGATATTGGGGAAAACACCCTCATAGGGTCTGCTGGGTGAATATCTCTTTTTCAACATGGGTTGTGTTTAATACGAAATAAAATAAAATACATGATATAATATAAATTGTAGTCATAATATTTGAATTAACCAAGTCTTAATCTCAATTGTATATATCATATCATGGACACTAGACTACATCAGTTATGGACTCGATAGATAATATTCACATAGGCATTCAAGATAAATTTATTTTTAAATTTTATTTCATTTTAAATATAAAATAACTTTTATCAATTCATTTAACCATTCACAATAAATTATCATTACTTTTACAATACCCCCAACTTATTTCCATGTCATATAAGAACAAAACAACTAATTTCATTGTTTCTCAATGTATTCATATTTTTATCATCCCATAAAACACCAACTAATGGATTTTGACACATATTAAACATTGTCATTCCATAATTCATGAAACTATAAGACCCCTCTTAAGTAACTATAAAATACATGCATAACCCATCACACCCACCTTCCTTAAAGAGTGGGGAAATGAATGGAGAAACAATTATCATGTACATATGACTATTATAGATGATTCATGATAAAAAGAGTATCCTATATTTTAATAGAAAAATAGTAAATCAAATATTTAAACAATTTTATCAGTCCCATAATTATACCAGACAGTGCTATTCATATTACCATGAATCCATCCCACAATCACTAGTTCCAACAACATTAGAAAACGTAGGAAATCTCAACCATGTCTCATGAACCATCAGTGATATAATGGTCACCTAACATCACACAGTAAGGATAAAATTATGATAAACACCGAAAGAATCAAGGAAATTAAAAATAGAGTCAACATTCCATTGAGGCCTTAAAAATCAAATCCATCTTTCCATAAAAATCATAGAGGCTCACTCAGCCCTAAATAATTATCATAATCAAACAACCTATTATTTTCCAACATTTATTAATTTAGTTATTTTTCATAGATTCACATGTAACCTATGGAATAAACTATTACAATATATTAATTATTTAAATATTAATCCAATAATGACATTCATTTTCATAAAACTAATAGTGGATATTTTAATTAAACCTAAAACATTATTAGATAATCAACAAGCATTCCATATTATCATTATTATGGAAAAATAATTTCATATAATAGAGACAATTTAAAATAAACACTTCCCAAGTATCATTACATTTCCATCAATTTATAAGAATAATTTTATAATTTTAATAAGCCTCAAAAATTCATTAATAAAAACAATTATCAACATTTTATTATTTAATCATATTCACCACATAAAACATGATAATAAAAAACATAACCAACATGTTAAAAAATCATTGACATAGATGGAACACTACTGATAAAAGTAATTAGTAGGCCATTTTCAATGTGAAAACACATGTGATCCTAAACAAACAGAACCATATCATTTCATTCTTCATGTTTAATCATCATTAAGGACATATACACTATCTGTTAAATATATTTAACATGATAAATTTACACTTTCATATACTATAATATGAAAATAGATAAATTTTAATCATCAATTAGAATCTAATTATTTATTTCACAATAATAGATATATAAGGTTCAAAAATCCTTATATGAAACACCACCAAGAAAAAAGGAATTCTAGAGACAACATAACATCTACAACCAACATCAATACATTATCAAACAACACCCAAAATGAAGCCTCCAAATTTTTCATTATTCATTCATTCAAGAAAAAATGATAAAATGTGATAAAGAGAATAGGGGAGTTAAAAATGAACAAAAACATTTTATTATCCATGAATATGTTGTTATAACCCCTACTAATTTACCAAGGTTCATCAAGGGAGGTAAACAACCCTTTCCCTAGAAAAAATTTCATCAATTTATATCCAACATAAATTATAACTCATCCAATACATAACATAACCCAAAACAATATGAAAATCAATGGAATTTTTGAGTTGAGTTGTCAGTAAATATATGTGTTGAAATAATTAAAAACACATTTATGGAATTCTTAACTCAACACCGTTTCCACTTTTCGAGAAGTTTGGATCCACATGTACTGGATAATATTTTTCCAATTGAAAATGATTATGAATACTACAGTGACCTTCAACAAGTCTTGGCAAAATAATTTGTGTTTCCTAAGAATTCCATCATAACACATAACTACTTATAGAATGTATTACACAATAATGGCAATTTTAACATATGAAAAAATCCAGAATGACTAGAAAATTTAATTAGAGGATAAAGGTTTACGATAAGAGGAACTTAAAGGTGCTTCTTCATATAACATGACTATATTGGGGGTATTGAAATGGCCATTTAAAAAAAGGAACAACATGCATGAAATATAAAAAATGGCATGATAATCCATTATGTTGTTAATAGAGTACCAACACTATAACACTATCTCACAATGGTTACCAACATGCAATCCAACAGATTATGTTGATCTCTAATAAGATATATTCCCCCACCAAGCCTCATAAAATTCAATAAACTAACTCTAAGAAGTATCAATCCATGGGAAAATGAATAGAAAATGATAAGAGGGTGAAAATAATTATATTATATATCAATTAAGCAATTACCTTCCATATAAAATTTAAACAAAACCTGGAGAGATGGATAATCAAAATGGGAGATATCAATATCCATCCCACAAGATACTACTCATGAATATATACATCATAGGAGTGAGACATCAAAAATATATGATTAATGAAAAAATAGTTATATATATAAATGATCACCAAGTAACTCTCCTGGATTAGATACCACTCAATTATGTAATGACCAAAAGACTAGACATCACAAAAGAATCTACCATCTGAAAAAACTAGATTAAGGTCCTAAAATATTCAAAATTATACAAAAAAGGGATAAACATAAAATAGATTAGTATATTGGGAAAATATATAATACGAATATTCCCTTGTACTCTCCTCCACACCATCATGTCACCATACGACACGATCCACGGGATTTGCAATGCAAGGAAACACATTCTCTTGGATTCCATGGATCTGTATTGTATGTTCCCTAATGGAAATGACATCATCAATTCCAATATCTCTGGAATGGATGATTTGAGAGTCATCATGAAGATAATGGTGATGCAGTGACACATTAGATACATTCAATATCATGACCATCTTATAATGAAAGTGTATTGCAATATGTAATAACACAGAAATGAATTGATCCATTGAGGCCCACTTGGATGGCTAATGTCCAGGCCACCACAACCCCAATTACACCTCCAATAGGCTTGGTGATTGGGATTGGGACTATGAAGGGATAATATGTATGAGATTCAGTTTTCATTGTTTATAAATATGATTTCACCCAACCATATACATGAAATAGTATACATGACTTATAATAAGAGATTTAACAACTATAATAAAACAATATATGAAATAACCACTTGGGAAACGATTAGAGTATGATAGAATAATACCTAATTATAATTGAGGTAATTCATTCTAAACTAGAAACAAAATCATATCAATTAACCATCCGGAATAATGAAATATTGTGATATCATGAATCCTAATCTCTAAAACTGACCACTGTACATGGTCTATAAACCCTAATAAACTTATTCTATACCGATATAATTGATGATCTATCTATCATCTACACATGTCATGATATATGTAGAAAATTCCATTCAGGTTTACGTATATACAATCCTAGTAAGAAACCTTATAAATATATGGGGAGAATTATAAGATATGATAAAATTGGCCTTCTAAACATGAATAAGTCCACAAAAAAATCGCAAAAATATCTATATATTCCTATAAATTACCCTAGAAAAGAGATAATATGGATCATCATCACATAACACAACCAAGGAAAATGCATATATGTATATATTCAAAGATCCATCATGGATACCAAACATCACCCTTGTCTATATGATGAAGTCATGAGGAGGAAACTGACATTATAACTTCTCCACAATATCAAGGGGGTATAATCCCCAATAGATCACCCATACCCCAGTATTGTGGATGGATTACACATAATAGTTATTTAGAGGACCCAAGTCATGGTATGACTAGGGGATACAACTGTGTAAATGGATAATGAATTCATGCCATAATGCACATGAGGGGTTCTACTCAGTAGATAGATAGAGACCCACATAATAATGTATCAGTGAATTTCCACTCAGTAGATTTTTATAGAGGACTGATGCTCTTGTGAGTCTGTGGATTCCACTCAGTAGATGTCGATAGATGTCCCATTCACTAGTTCACTTGGGTGTTCAACTCAGGTAATGTTGATAAAGGACATGCACCGTTGTGAGAAAGGGGGTAACATTCATTTTATATTAAGAGATGGCCCATGTCAAAGAGCATGAGGGAGTTTACAATAATTAGATATCGATACAGAACACACCCACTTTATATCAGTGTGGTTCCACATAGTTGGTAGATGAATATTTCTCTAGTAAAATAAGGGGTACCACTTAATTGGTGTATGGATTTTGGGGGATTCACACCGTAGTATTCTGGCTTCTGGAGGGGAGGGGGGGGGGGTCCAAAACTGGCCTCACTCATTGACGATATTCCATAATCACGTTCATTAGCATGTATCACCTAAATATGCTATATTATTTGATTACGATACATAATCTATCAAAATAAAAAAACATCATGTTCTATAGGGAAAACTAATCATGATATACTAGTAATGGGAACAAATTCATGTAATGTCAATGGAGATACAAAATTTGTATGAGTATCATATGGGTACAAAATCTAAAGAAGAGCCACACTGTGTGTCATCCGGCTCCACTACCTAGCTGTGTTCAACTATTAACATGGCCCAACATCCATATCACCACACATGATATGGTATGGGTCCTGAATGGTGTATCTCCTCTTCCATGGTTATGCCCATGATCTACTAGTCATGATCATTTTCATCAGGTTATTTCAATGTAAATGGTCATGGAAATGAATATCCTCATTCCCATTAACTCTTTGTATACACTGTACAACCTCTTGTATGAGGTTCTAACCCTATTAAAATCCCATAATATAGACAGTCATATGGAGGGTCACTTGTAGTATGGTCTTATCCACACGATATTTGATCCAAATAATTTCCAAAATATTATCTCACAAAGAATAGTTGTGAAAATAATATTTTCTTCATAAAATATATGTTGTGTAGTCGGGTTTTACAAATAAACACATGTTTTCAAGGATAATATCTACAGATAGACTCTATGCCCTAATTTCTGATATTTGACTACATGAAATTGGTTAGGTCACATTTTTTCATTTTTTCCAAACATTTTGTTTCTTGAAATGGATTTTTTTTTCATTTGTATGAACCATGCATTCCACCCAGTATGGCTCATGTTGACGCCTGAACAATCCCTTCACTACATTGGAACCCAAATACATGGATAAAAACCTTTATTCTATGATTTTTCACAACCAATCTCAAATTTTATATTTCATTCATCATATTTAAAACAAATATGAATTTGAGTGTTTGGATATGCTCAAACTGACATAGAATAATCATACAATGACCACATAGTTCAACAGAAAAGAACCTAATGAACATAGGTGGTTGCAGGAAATAAAGAGGATAATTTTTCATTGTCCACGAATTATTGTCCAATGATAATAATAAGTGATTTATAAAGATGATGACATATGTAATGAAGAACATATTATTGAAATAACAATATAATATACAACAAGGATCATATAAAATTTCAGGTAAAACACATATCAATAATAGGAAATGTAATACATGATAAATATTTTAATAAAATTTGAAACTACAATTGTAGGGTTCTATATTTAATATCGATCAATATTGTGTGATGATCGTGTTTTCAATGATATAGAATTCTTGATGTGTTTTATACCTCTTGATCCACCATGATCATATATTTATTTGATGTCTAATAGAAATCCACAAATTATGAATTTTTTCTTCCTCCTACAACATCTAGCTAGAGTTATATGGTTAAACCAAGTAAAATCATCATAACAATATAATTTATATAGGGAAGGGTACTTTGGTTTATTAAATTAATAAAATTAATTAATTCACTTAACAGACCAAACAACTACTGCCTCAGCTGAACATTCACCACTTACCAACCTTAAGTAATACATAGGGTAAACCCATGTAATAGAATCAACTTTGGTGTGATATTTCCAATTAGAGACTTCATTTTGGGGTTATTTATATTTATCTAAAAAATTAATTTTTCATTTCATTACTATATTTAATATTTTTATAATATCAATTTTTGGGATCACTGATCCGCATGAGCTTGCACTGACTCCACCATTATCTCCAAATTTAATTTTAAAATATTTAAAAGACATAACTAGAAAAAAGATAAGTAAATTATCCCCATTCAATGATTTAAATCCCCAAAAAATAAAATCTATATAGATTAATGGGGATAATCCACCCGCATTAGGATCTCACAATCTGTGGAGCTCTCTAGCTTGAACCCATGCTAAAATTCCTTGAGGACTCTCTTCCAGACTAAGTGATTAAAAATACAATGTAATTTTTTTTACAAAAAACGAACAACTACACAAAACATTAACACAAAAGATGAAATTTTGCAAGTCTATGTTCTGGAGGATTATACAACATTATACATTTATCATATTAGAAACAATAAAAAACAACGTTCCACTATGCATCCACGTGCTCTAAAACCAAAATTGTTGATGTTCATTTTTGATCATAAATTATTGATGTGAAAAAAATAAAAAAAAAATGGGTCATCATTTGATTTACCAAAAAAGTGTTTTTAAAACCTTTTATAAATCCCATTTAAAATATCCCTTTGATAATACATTAAAAAATTTCAATTAGAAATACATTGGTAAAACAACATTTACAAAATAATATAATGCATTGAATAAAAATTATACATCATAAACACTTTTAAACTAATAGAGTGATCCTATTGAAACTATTATGAAATATTTTAAAAACAAAACAATGGATGCCACTCAGAACACTAAAGACTATCTAAGTCCTACCCACTTAAGGGATGGATTCACTCTCATGGGAAATTTTATTAATATATAAATATATAAATACTAATATTTGTTATTAATTACATGTTTGACTAGAATCAACTAGATCTTATTCTACAAAAACCATGCATATGGAAAATTAGTATACAATAATAAATTTACAGTTTCATTCTTAATACCATAAAATTCATTTATATAAAGTTTAATACATGCTCACATGTATACGTATATACCTATATATTCAGGTATATATAAAAAATTTCATGATAAAATCATCAATATTTGGCCATAAATATTATTTCCACATGACATGCTTAAGACACGATGAATTTATTTTATTCATACTTATTATTTTGTTGATCATATCTTATTTAAAATGGTTATATATTTTTAATTATACAAGTATATAAATTTATTAAATTCATTTTAAATTAAAACATAGACAAAAAATTAAAACATAAATATAATTATATAATAATATTCTTCTGAAATAAGATGGATTATCAGAATAAAAAACAACATTTTAATGTAATTATATACACTTTCTAACAAATTCAAATCATCAAGTTACTAAAAATTTATCAAAATTTTCAAATTACTAATAATGTTTGATTTTTAAAAATATTTATTTATATACACATATATATGTATCTTTGTAAAAGATAATTGGATTAGTAAAAAGACCCTTAAAACCATAATTTATGTAGATGAAATTCCTTTGCGAAAATATATAAACTAAATGTTATAATTTGATATAAATAAATAAAACATCCCTTACACAAACATAAAATTAAAACATGATAATAATTGAAATCTAAATCCTAAACTAATATATATTATTTTTAATATCATAAAATAGAAATCTTCTAATAAAATAATCCCCTATGAATATAATATTTCAATTTAAACATTGATTTGAAAAAAAATATTTCTTTGTTACGCAAAGCTATAAATCTTAATAAATGTAATTTCTTTATTAGAAGGAATAATAAATTTAGTTTAAAATAAATTTTCCCTTAGAAACAACAATAATAATTAATTTCATAAACAAAATTTGAAGATATGTAATCCCTCACATGAAATTAAATTGATTCTAAAGAAAAAAAAGTGACATAAAAATCAACTTTGACCATAAAATTGATTCGTAAAAATAATTTTTGGAAAACCAAATATTTTCCCATACCTTTAATATAATTTTAATGGGAAATATTCCAAATTAGTGAAATACATGAGTAGGGACTACCCATGAATGTTATGCATACTCCATGTATCACATTACTGGTATTTAGAAATGATGTTCTTTAAATACATTCCATCAAAAAAAATTATATCATGTTTTTTATAAAATATAATTTAAAAAAATTTGTATATTTGGATACCCGTATATTTATTTAAATGATTTACTTTTAGATTAGTGGTGTAATATCCCCTCAGATACCCAGTATTCTTAAATAATTATTTAGAATCAGACCCAAACAAAAATTTAGGGAACCAAATTATCTAAAAGGATTACTCATCAATGGAAAACTAGTTTGATGTGAACACATTTTTATATTTTATTTAGAAAAAATATCATTTGTTTTGGGTATATAATGTGGGAATATGTTGTGCATTTGTTAATTGTTTTTCATATCTCATCCTTGCAGTGTGACAAGAAAAATAGCTACAACTCGAAATGAATGACGACAAAAGTTGGATCAAATATATTTAAGGAGTATTTGATTAAATTTTACTAGAAAATATACCAAAGAAAAAGCAGTGAAAAGACATTTATGAACAAATATGGTATAATATTTGGATAAAAGCAACCTACATGATGTTCTGGAAATAAACACTCTACAGAAATCTAAGATGACAATATCCAATGATGTCAGTCAGTGCTTTGCTCTAAAGCATGATGCTGGGATTTTGAAAAAATTTTCTCACACCATGAATGACTCAGAGAGTAACCATCATTTTGACTTGACTCTTTATGGCCACGATCTACTTTGACTTCACCAAAGTCCTTGGATCAAACCATAATGATGATCGCCTTTCCACTCTCTAAAGATGAAACTGTCTCTCATCTCGAATCTGAGATTGATTTATCCTCTCTGCGACGAACTCTCCCAAAACCTCATCATCAGTTTTCCTCAAAATCGACCGATTGAAACCCTTTGGTATCGAAACCATCAGTTTCCACTAAATCCCCTATTTTCATAATTTATTACATTTATTAAAAAATCAATTTATAACATTTTCTCTTATATCATATAATTTTATAATTAAAAATAATATATATATATATGTAAAGATCATATTAATATCGGAATTATAAATATTTCATAATATATTTTAAAATTTTTAATATAAGCATTTTAATTCTTAAAACATTATTTTTTTATTAGAGTATATATATATTCCATAATAAAATTTATTAAATAAAGAATGTTTTTTATTATATTTCAATTAAAATTATAATAATAATATTCAAATAAAAAAATTTATTTATTTTATTTATATATTAAAGGTTTTTATATGTAATTTTTATGTTTTAATTTAATTGTTATAACATGAATTTTTTTATAACTGTCAGTGAAAAGGATTATAAATATTAGTATCTGAGGGTATTCAAGCACACACACAAAATTCCTCGACTCTCAAACAACTGCTTTCAAAAATGGTTTATATGTTCATCATATTATTAGTATCGTTTCTATTGTTCTTACTATAAACTTTTTTCATATATTAGATCCAAACTATGTGAACTAATTGATCGGAATTGTTGTGTTTCACATAGGAATTATAGTGGTATTATTATCAATAGTGGCGGGTTTAATGGGTTAATTATTGTGAGTTAAATATGTATCATGGTCTCTGTGTAAATAAAATTATTTTTACTTATATCTCTGTATTCAAAAATTTATGAATTTTATTTTATTTTGGAACATTGAAAATACATAAAACATACTTCTCAATATGGTGTGTCACATTCTCTCCCCTTAATTGAATTGCGTCCTCGCAATTCAGTTATACTCATCACTTCTAGTTTTTATCTACAACGAGTCTTGCATGATATCCCCATGGTCTGTAATGTTGTCTTCCATGGTTACCAGCATAACTCCTCATGAAATTAATATTCATGGAGACTTAAAATTCTTCAACTTCTATTGTCTAGATGCAACTTGTGGAAGCGATGTATTATGGATCTAAATACCAAACTATGTCCTTAAATAAAGATTATCAATATATAATTTTTAGAGTTCATTTTGAATCAGATTCATATATAAAATTATCATTGAGTCTTCTTCAAAAGCCTAAAATTTATCATAGATTCTCTCTGCAAAATAATCACATAGAAGTTGGTACAGATATGTTGTATGAATATTTACTTCTTCAACTACTCAATAAAAAACTCAGATTTATTTGTGTAGATCAAATTGGATAAATCACATAAGAAGACATTCCGGATACACCCCTTGGAGTCTATAGAAGTGACATTGAATTTTTCTAATATATTCTAAGACAAAACTTGAACCATTATGGAAATGAAACTTATCTGACATGCATGATACTTTGTAATGTTGTCTGTAAGAAATCCATATAGATTTATACGACTCAGATTTTGTATCACATGTTTTTTGGATGATCGAAGCATGTAATTCTTCCGAAAGGCCAAAGAAACTTGTGTGAGCTCCCTGTATTTCCATATGAAAATTAAAAATATAAATTTTTACTAATAAAGGATAATAAACCAAAAAAATGGTTCTAATTATTTTAGATTAATGTATACTATTACTCTAATACCAATTATAATTCCGCGACCCCACTCTTCTAGAATGAATGCATAAAAATGTAGTGAATTTTTTTATAATGATATGAAACAATTAAACAACATTTTATCACAAATGAGGACCTTTAACCAATCTATGGTCTGAAGGATTAGAAAACAAATTACATTTATCAGGGTTAAAACAATAATTAAAAAACTGTCCACTTTGCTTTCACGTGCACTAACACCAAAATCATCAAATTCTGATTTAAAACATCTATAAATAATACGAAAAAAAATTATAAATGAAATGGGTGAGAATTTTATTTCCCAGTAAAATGTTTTTAAAACCTTTGATAACCCCCATTAAAAATATCCCTTTTATAATACATGTGAAAAATTCAATTATAAATACGTAGGTAAAATAATATTTCAAAAATAATTTAATACTTTGGAAAATAATTAATCCTTGAAAAAACATTTAAACTAATCTCGTGATTCGGTTGGAAATATTATGCAAGATCCATTAAACAAAAAAAATGAGGCCACTCAAAAAATTCAATATTATCGTTGTCCTACCTACTTGAGGGATAGATTGATTCTACAATTTCTCCATTGTATTTACAAATTTTGAGTACCAGTTTTTTTTATAAAACATTTCAATCTTATATATCCTAATATACATATTATTTTCAATGAGGTTTAACATTGAAAATATATTTATATTCATTACATGAACATAAATGTTCCATTTTAATGATATATAAATATATAAATAATAATATTTAGGAGAAATTACATGTTCTAATTTGTACGACCAAATATCATGCTACATAAACAATGTATTTGGATGATTTGTAATGAATCATATATTTAAAATATCATTCTCAATCCCATAAACATCATTCATCTAATGTTTACTCAAATCTCACATATAAATGTATATACTTAAATATGCATATTCATGTATGAGGTTACATGAAACGAATAAATTATATTTGGCCATAAACCTGATTTGTGCATGACATGCATATTACAAGATGAATATTTTTTATTTATAATTAATATTTTATTGATCATAACTTATTTAAAATGGCTATATGCATTTGAATTATACAAGTATATAAATAAAAAAATGTTTAATTAAATAATTGATATATGAAAAAAAAAATAAAAATTTAAAATAATTATATAAGATGATTCTTTTCAATAAGTACAATAATCAAAATAAAATCCACATTTTAACGTAATTAAAGAAACTATCTATCAAATTCACAGCACATGATTACTAAAAATTTATCAAAATTTTAAACTACTCATCATTTTTTATTTTGATAAATACATATTTATATACATATAGATATATATATACATCTTGGTAAAAGATAATTTTATTAATAAAAACCCTTAAAACTATAATTTATGTTAATGAAATGCCTTTGCGCAAAGCCAGAAACCACATATTATAAATTGACATAAATAAATAAAACTTCCCTTAAAAACCTAAAATTAAAACATGAAAATAATTGAAATATGAATCCTAAAATAATATAATTTTATTTTCATATCATAAAACACATGTTTTATTATAAAATTATCACCTATGAATATTAGACTTCAATTTAAACATTCTATTTAAAATAAATATTTCTATGTAACGCAAAACTAGAAAAAATATTTAATTTAAATTTTTTATCAAAAGGAAATAAAAATTTATAGTAATAAAATGTTCCCTTATGAAAAAAATAACAATGAATATCCTAATTTCTTTAAGAAATTACATATTCCACTAAAATAAATTAATTAGATTCTAAAGAACAAAAATTCCATCAAAATAAACTTTCAATCAAAAAAATCATTAATAATAATAAATATTTGAAAAAAAAATATTTTCACTTTCCATTAATAGAACTATAAAAAAAATTATCCAAGGTATTGGAATATCGTATATGGAACTACCAAATAAGGTTACACATGTTCCAAGTAACACATTATATGTAATCAAATAAAATTTTGTTTAAAGAGACTCTATCACAAGAAATAAAATATAATTTATAAAATATCAATTTTTTGGATTCCAATAAATTTATTTAAATGATTGATTCGTAGATGGGTGGTAGAATAGACCCGCAGATAAACATGACTTAAAATGAATTATTTATAATAGTCCCAAATAATTTTTCAAAACCCAATAATCTAAAAGGATTACACAGAACAGAAAAACTGGTATGATGCGAACACAATTGTATATTTTGTTTGGTAACAGTATCATTTCTTTTGGTTATATAACAAGGAAGATTTTAGTACATTTGAAAATTGGATTTTGAATCTCATCATTGTTTTGTGATAAGGAAAATAGAAACCACTGTAAGTTAATCTGGACATAAGTGGGATGAAATACATTTAAGGAGCATTTGATTCACTATAACTGGAAAATACAGCAACGAAAAATCAAAGACCCAACAACTATGAACAAATCGTGTATAATAATAGGATAAAAAATGAAAACCTAATTTTAGTTCTGTAAATTAATACTAAACAGAGATCTAACCTATCATGATCTAAAGACCTCAACAAGTGCATTGATCCAAAGCATGCTGCTCAGATTTCATCCTTAATTCCTTATGCCTTGAAAGATTTTAAGACGAACCCGTTTTTCAACTAGACTCTTTAGGGCCACGGAAGGCTTCTAATTCACTAATTCACTTGGATCTATGCTATGAAGACAGTCGACATTCCACTCTCCGAAGAAGAACCATCCTCTCGGATCGGTTCCCAGCTCGATTTCCCCTCTCTACGATGAACATTCCCAAAACCTGATCCTCAGTTTCCCTCAAAATTGACCCATCGAAACCTATGGTATCAAATCCCCCAGCTTCCCCTAAATCCCATTTTTGTCATTTATTTCATTAAAAAAATTATATCATTTTATCTTATATCGCTTCATTTTATAAATTAAACAAATATTCTTATGTATATATAATGCTCATTTTAATATATAATTTCAAATATTTCATAATATAATTTCCCACATTTGAATATATTAATTTTAATGACTAAAACATTATTTATTTATTATATATATATCTATTCTATAATAAAATTTATTTAATACACAATGTTTGTTTATTTCATATCGATTAAATGTTTAATAATAATATTAAAATCAAAATTGTATATTTATATTATTTATATATTTACGGCTGTCATGTGTCATTTTTATATTTTAATTTGAATCTTATAATGGAAATTTTTCTATAATGGTGGGATAAAAACATTATAAATATCAATATCAAAGGACATTAAAACACAAAAAAAAATTACATCGACGCTCACACCATAGCTTTCAAAAATCGTTTTATATGTTCATCTTATTCTTAGTTTTGTATCTATTATCATTTCAATAACCTTTGTCCTTTTATCAGATCCAAAATATGTGAACTAATTGATCATCAATGTTATTTTTTCAGATTAATTCCAATAGTTTTATTATCATTATTAGTGGGATTATTGGGTTAATTCTTGTGTGTCAATGATATATTATGGTCTTTGTATAAACCTAATGCTTACTACTTTTACCTAAGCATTCAAAAATTAATTTATTTTATTTTATTTTTTAATATTGCCAAAAAAACATACTTTTAATCTTGGGGTGTTAAACTTTCTATGATAGATCAAGAACAAAGGAAATTCAAAATCCCCAAATTCCATAGGGTACATGGTGAAGGTGTCTCCAGCCCCGATGACAAGATCTCACCAATCCATGACAAGTAGAGGATTATGCATGAATCTTCTCACCTACGAATCATGGAATATATAATTCACCCTCTAAAACTATGGGGATTTATTTTTGTGGAAATTTAAATATTCAATACTCAATAAAATTTTAAACGACCAGATGAACCATACACAATTCTTGTCTACCTTGAAAAACATCTAAATTTCTCATTATTGAGAGTCTCATAGAAAAACATTTTATACTTTATTGAAATTAAAGGGCTTAATTTTAATGATCTATATAATATTTTTATTAAATATATGAAATCCTTATATACTCATAGATCACTTGTAACTCCTCCTTCATTTTCTGTACCATCTTTGGCCCAAAAAGAGATGTCTTGCCAACCTGAATCTACTATAAAGGTGAAATTAATGGTCTCTTATTCCATTACATTAAATGTACAATTATGAACATAGAGTAACATATTTCATTATATGAAAAACATTACAATGTAAAATTATCTTCCAAGATCCAGAAAATTTATAAAAGAAAATGACTTTGAATATCTTCTATCATCTGGATGATGCGATAATTATGCCAATCCATATAGTGGTGGAACACTATAGTCTTCCTTGAATAGGTCCAAAATGCCTAATACATTCTTCTCCTCAATCTTAATGTGAACTATGAATCATGGTCAATGATGAACATTGAGGGTATCCCATTGAGTTATAAAATCTACGAAATATTCGACTTTCATATACTCTATACCAAACTCTACTACCATATAGAATGCATATCTACCATATTATTGTGTAGATCAATGATAACCATGGTAGTATATTTCTCTCTCACTATCTTTTGAAGCCCTATCTCAATGTTTATGGATATTCTAACCAATTCCCACTATAATGATTAAATAGGTTATATAAAACCATTCGAAATATGATGGTCATCCTTTAACCGATGCCAAGTTAGACATGAAGAGAAGATCTTGTCAATGATCCACCTCATGAAAACCTTCCAAAATGGCCAGTAAATTTCCATGCACATATAAGAAAATCTATTATTAAAAACCAAATTATATTTTTCAAAGAACCTCCCAACCACCACTGAAATAATGACAGGGAGACCCTTCATACATTAATTTCTTTATATTTGATCCACTCTTTTAGAAAATTAATCTAGTGAATCTTCTAAAGATATATATTAATGAATAAAAACACAAATTTATGTCTCCCAACTAACCTTAAATCACATTATGGAGAAGTGTATGAGTTAATAATATAAAATAGAGTTAAATTACACAACTCACCATCACTAAGTACAACTATAAAGAATCTAACTACTCAGACACCTCCTCTACTACATTAGTGTGGAACTAGAGGATAAAGGAATTTACCTCCAAATTTCTATTATTAATAGTATACAATATCTCAATGTAAAATTTCCATATGAAATCTAACGGGTTATTTTAATAAATATCATACCTCATTGTGTTGAGATTTTACTGATTATATTATGGTATTTGTTAACAAAAAAGTGATGTCCCATAAATAATGCATCCCAATATTTAATGCGAATAATGTTGTATCCAACTCCAGGCCATGTGGAATGTAGCTATTCTTGTTGTGTATCAACTTAAGAATTCAATATTTAATCAATTCCAACAACGACATCAACACACAACTAATCCCATCATTAGAGTCATATCAATACACTACAAACCCCACTCTCTTCCAGTACTCTCAGTACAAGATCAGTACTCAAAATTATTCTCAAAAACATGAAGGATGTCTAATACTACCTTGTATAGGTAATTGAATACCATTTATATATTAGAGTTTTCAACACTACTAAAATAATAGAAACTTTTACCTTGATTCTCCTATAATTTGAATCATATCCATTAAAATTACACACCTATGACACAGTATTATATGTCTCCTAAGAAGGAACTGCATCAATCATAATTAGATAAATAGAAAATCTATGCCTAGAAATAAATTACCCATATAATGTAAACTCATTGATCAATAACCGACACTTTGATAGGTTAACATAATTTTTTCATGATGTATGTTTTGGACACTCAATATATGCACTGTGTGATCCTCCTCTAAGGAAAGTTAAATAAGTATGTAATCAATCAAGAAAAAAAATCTATTCAAATGTATATGAAATATAAATTTTATTATAGAAATAGATATTTCATAATATTTCTTAACAATAAAATATGGAACGATGAAATAATATTTTTTTTATTGTTATATCAGAAATCTAAGTTCAATGTATTATGCATGTGAACCCAAAATGGATGTTAGAAAGACTTGATATCAAATGCTGATAACATACATACACCTTTTAATCGATATGAGAGGTTATAAATCCTCAGTAATAGGTACATATTCTTTATGGTTACCTAATTTATTTGATGATAATTAAAAAAATTACTCAAGATCTCATCCTCAAATTTCATGATGAAAACTACAACTGATCTAGGGGAAACAAAGGTTCACATAAAATCCTTCTCATAGAGGTCATCCAACTATACCCTAAACTCCCATTTCTCAGAATGGTACACCATATTTATTGTATAATATTTCCCAAAGTTTCTAGGGTTAATCTAATCATAGTAGTATATCTCTCACTATAGTGGTAGTTCCAGAAAACCCATAGAGAAGAGGTCCATATAGTTATCCACTAACAATGAAATCTAGATTCTTGATGATCCTGTTGTGATAAGGGATAATCTTTATATGTGATGGGTTATGGGATGAAGCCATCTAATTTTAAGGCCTACTCTTATATCCATAATTTCTCTCTTACATGAGGAAGATAATTTTGTCCCCTTTATCCAATGGTATATAACACACATGTGATGATATTAAATCTATGATTTAACCATGGAAAAATATTCTATACCGAATATGAGGTCATATGGTTTCACTGAGATGACCAATAAGACCCACGTGGAACTCCCTATACCAAGTGATATCATTCCCAATTGTTAGTATTGTGATACTGTGGAATAACACATTGTTAGAGCCTTTAGCAAAAGCTATTGTGATAAACTCAAAATGGGGATCTTGAGATATCACACATGGGACATAGAAATAATGAAGTTAATTAAACCTATATTTATGAGTACTAAATCAAGTGTAGAATAACCACAAATCATACCTGTAATCTTCAAGTGAGCTATAGGGTCATAATCCCCCATGGTCTACAGCAGCCTGTGACCCCTTGCAACAACATGATAAGACCTGTGTGGGCTATCCAGTGGCAGTAGTTGATGTTTCTCATAAAATCTCCCCAAATAGTAGATCCTCCTCCAAGATCCCATCATTTTCCTTTGAGAGTTCTGCCTCTTGGGGGATTCTCTAGCCATGCTTGGAAGAACCAAGATCATGATACTAACTCTTCCATTATGTACATCCATTTATTCTATTCTCTCCATGGATCATTGTTTTGGGAAATCACATGAAATTTGAACATTCCCAACACATGAATAGAATCAACAATATTTAGGATAGCCTAGTCCTCTATTAAAAACATATTCTATATGTCCACATGACTAAGACCATCCAAGTGAAGGTATCCTATATATTGATCCTAGTGACCTATTCTTATTACCTATTATAGAACACTATGATCGATATAGATTACTATAAGCTACAACTTTCATGAATACCATTGATATGAATCTCTCTATGAAAAATTCACACTCCACAACTCTATAATATGTGGGGACGTATAGTGGAATAGCATGGTCTAGGATCTCCTTATAGAGACCCTGATTGAACTTCCCTTTTCCATATTAAAAAATCCTAATTCATGCCCAAAGAGTACAATATAATATCAGGGAACCTCTTTAAATACATAGCATCTATCATACTACCATATTGAAGATCTTGAAACACGATAATAAAAATATATTAAAATCACGAAGGGTAATAGTTTTCATAAAATAGATGCTAGATATCTGTCCATTGAGGAATAATCTCATCATGGTTATGAATGACTATACTCCACCAGTGCCCAACTGCTCCATTGAAAATACTAGCTCCATCCACAACTATATGACCAATAGGGGACACAACTATCATGAAGACATATATAGCTAACATAATTTAATACTCAACTACATAGGGAACTAGCTCACTATGAGACCATAACTACCGCTTGTGTTTTAACTCAACGAGATGACTATGTATATATACATACCTAACCTATCAGGTCGTTACAATCTTATACTTAGAATGAGACAGTGTTTCTACTTATCTTCTTGGTGGAATACCTCATGAGATTTCCCTTCATCGGAGGCCTCATAACTCATCTGATTGTCTTCATGATCCTAAATTGATAACATAGCTAGATGACTTCCTTGGGGAAGTTCAAATGTGATCAAGAAAACCCATGATTAAATGAGAATACTTATAAGAACAGTACTCAATAAGTAAATTCAAATGAATCAATTCTTTATGTTTTATGTACCATTGTTACTTATAACTATTGTCTCAGTATTATGAGTTGAAAATTAGTATGTCTATGTCTTATGGAATGGACTCATGCACCGACACAACAATATTGGATTTACTAGGATAAAAGTATAAACTGAGACACTTTGAAATTGTTTCCATATGTCCCAACCAATACTCATAATAGTACAACATTGAACACCATCCAATGGAATATACCACCTATGATACCACAATATAGTGACATGAATCACAACAACCACCAAGATAGATGATGGTCAGGCCAGCACAATCCCATTCCCACTTCTAATAAGACAAGGGATGTAAAAAAGAGTAGATAAATGCATAACATAAATGGGTGGACGTTTTACATTTGTATATATACACATAAACCTATCCATATACATGAAATTGTGTAGAGGAAAAAATAAATGTTCTATAAAATCAATAAAAAAACCATTAATGCAATAACTACAAGATTAATCATCAGAGTATGACTGAATAAAATGGAATTCCATGGGGAAAATAAATACATGATCAGAAATGAAGTCTCATCCTAACAAAAACACGAATAAATGAATGATGAGAGAGACTGACTCCTGATATCCAAATATGATCGCTATACATAGTATATAAACCCAATTAACCCTATCCTCAACTAAAACCACCATTTATCTATCTATGATAAATATAAGATATCACACATGTGGGAAAATAACATAGAGGGGGGTGTGAACATACCCAGTCGAATTTACTAAAAACTAAGGGGGGGATAATAGATACTATATAATAATTTTCTACAACCCAATGAATGTGGGAAAAAACCAAAATTATATATATATTATCATGAAGAATTCAAGATATGAGACAATGAGGATCTCGGTATCATAATCAATCCTATAAAGATGGGTCTGCCTATAGCTATAATGTACATCATCGATGCCCATCCTCTCAAGGGTAATTACAATTAATACATGGGAAATACCAATGCCTTTTTATTTTCTAATATTTTTAGAGGAATAATATCCAATATAAGACCCACTCATTAGTTTGATTAGAGGGTTCCCCTCAGTAGATTGTAAGAGGAGTGAATTAATGGTGAAACAAAGGGATTCAATTTAATATATATGTAGAGGAAACACACCTTAGTTCTCCATTGATGTGAAAATTAGTATATGTATAGAGGAACTACCCTTAATACATTATGGGGTTCCACACAATAGATATCAATAGAGGACACCACTATAGTGAGTTTTGGGAAAGACATTTTAGATGTCGATAGGTGAACCAATACCAAGTTCTTCATGGTTTTTCACTCCATGGTTTTTTATTGAAGAACTATACCCTAGTTCACCAGGTGAGTTACATGCAATATATATCAATAGGGGACCCATATCCAATGGCGTTGGGTGGGGTTTCGTCTAGTAGATGTGGATAGTGGAATCATTTCATAATGTCGTAGGGGGTTCCACTCACTAGGTAGAAGAAAAATTCTCTAGTAACATAGGGGTTCTGTTATACCTATGTAATATGTATGGTTGAAAACCATGCTACTAAAATAGGGAATTTTCCGACCAAAAACATTTTTAGTAATCATCCTTCCTGAACACTACTATCTTCTTTTATCACCTAATGTCTCGTACTTACTAGAAAATTACATGGCATATATCCTAATCCAATTTTAAGTCTACCATAAAATTATAAATGGAAAAAATATTAGGATATGATACTCATGGTCCAAAATATGAGTCCATGTGAGGGAGATATGTAGAGTGGATGTTTCTCTTAGGGGTATATGGAATGTATGGGATCTACATAGAATGTGTTACTACTCTACTTCCTATCCGTTCTATCATATGCACATAGATCGATGAACATTTCATTTTTCCATTTCATGTAAGGGATCTCCAAATGTTTTTCTTAAACCTAATAGGATTTCCCAAATGCACTTATCCATTCCCGTGTTAATTAGGACATACGCATGCACCTAGCCATATACATGCCCATTCAAGGTACATGAATATTCTTATATACTCCAAGAGTATATAACGTTTACTCTTATGTTTTTTCATGTCTGTGTGAAGTTGTAACAATTATGTAATGCCACGACCCCAATTTCCTAGAGTTGGTGCATTATTACATAACATTGTCATGATCACAAGAAATATCAATTCTCGAAAGACCGATGAGTTTAGTAGCCTTATAATAACTTGATACATTCATAAATTTTACATTACATAATAATGTGAAAACTACTACAACAACATATTTTCTTTGTATCCCCTCATAATATCCCTACAGGTCATTCATAAATTTCATCATCACATCCTGGGGAAAATAAAACATTGAAATGGGTGAGCTCAGATGCTCATTAAGGATAAAAATATAGTAGAAACATTTATAAATAAGCATAAACATTTAAAGTAATATATAACTAAAACAAAATCCTTTTAAAACATTAACATCATCATAATATGGCAGAAATAAAATGAAATAATGCCATATACTTATTCACATGGATATTCTACTAGTCCAATAATCACATGCAATATTAATAACCACTTTCATAATGATGGAATGCATAATGCCAAACTATAATAACAACATAGCCAAGGCTACGTGCCAAGACTACAAATAAGATTTTTTCAAGGCCTCGTGCCATGACACTAGTTTGTCTCATGAGACCTACCGATGCATCGAGTAGCTATAGCGGGCTCCACCCATCACTTATTAAGTCCAATGCATTCCTTATATGAATAGGTTTAAACATAACATAAACATTTTTATTAAAACTAGCATATGAAATTTCAATACTCTAAAAATAAACCATGAATGGAATAAAAATAGCACATCCATAGTCCAACATATCACAGAAAATTCATTACAATAAATATGTTTTGTATCATTACAAATCAACTTCAAATAAACTTAAAATCCATTAAAGGATGTTGACATAGATGAAATCAAATCTATTTGAGAGAAATATCTCTTTTTTGAAATCATTTGAAGGTCACATTATTATAAAATAAAAAATTTACTTTGAAAATATCTTTATAAGATTGTAAGGTAATATTTGATGATCTTATAACGGCGGAAAACAGCCACACCTACCGTATATGTTAAAAAAACAATTTTACCATAATTTCGTTGAAAAGGTTAAAAAGGAACTTGTTTGGAAAATGATGGAAGGATTCCTTTATAAACTTCTTATAAAATGTCAAAGAAGGGTATAAATGACTTTAACCCATATTCTGTAAAATAGAAAGAATGTTTTGTAATATATTTTTACGAAAGATGGATGTGGATGATAAAGAGGTCCGAGTAGATAATTACGTACAAACAACCTCGAATAATGAAGATATTGTGAAATAACCCTTATCTTGAACTTTTCCTTTGTTGAGGATAGGTTAATCTCCTATATAATGGTGAAATAATTGTTGTTAAATTATACAATAATAATATACATTAATATGATATCTTATATGATATTTTTACATTGATTTGTTAATAATATCTTAGTATTATCGTTGTTTTGGGTGTTAACTTACTAGTTTTCTTTTTTATGTTTTGTTACTTAAGCCGTGTTTTTCATGGATAGGTTGTATCTTATTCATATCCAAAATTATATAAAGTCCATAGATTCTATTATTAATCATCATATGCGAATTAGACTTGAATGGATATTATAGAGAATGAATCTAATCGCGTTCAAGGAGACTGTAGTACGTACGTATGCACGAGCGACAATATCATTATTTTGATATTAAAATAATATATAATTGGATGGTATATCATATATAAAGAATCATTATCCTATTATATTAATTTTTTACATGAATTACACATCATTACTATACCCATCCAAATAATAATTTATTGTATAATAATTACACCACGACGTGGAGACGGTAAGACGTACGTACACACGTATGGTGACATGTCATTCAAAGGTTTGATAGAATATTGAATATTGTTGTACCATATTTATAATAATAACACATTATATAGTAGAAATTAGATTTATTATTTTATAATGGTAATAACAAAGAAAGAAGAAGTTGAAGAAGAAATGAACTTGAAAAAGGGTGGTGAAAACATTACATCTTCTTCGGGTTCTTCCTTTTGATTGGATAAAAAGGGAACCATAGGTTGGATTATTGATCATAATAAGGCCTATAAGGTTTAGTGAGGGATGTTGAGAGAGTATTTGCACAGGTTTTGGCCGAGACAAGATGCTTTGAATGTGTGAATTATTGAGAAGGGAGAGTTCCCTTTTATAAGAGTGGTGAGGGGCACCTTTGGAAAATCTAGAAATATTATTTTCTAATAAATTAATATTCGGTTTCTAATTGATTTTATGTGGATTATTCAATGTATAAGGCGGGGATGGGTCAAAAACCACACAAACAATATAATTCAGATCGGTTTGGGTCATTATATTAAACTTATGTTTTAGATTTAACTCTTAGTTAATTAGTTTGACATTTACCATGTCACTTTGTATTTGTATATAATATAGTTAATAAAATTACTATATACATCCAAGAGACCCCCAAGTGGTCCATTAATGATATACCAATCTTTTTATAAGTCTCCTGGCCGAACCATAGATTTTTTTGAATTGAATATAAATTAATAATATAATTTTTTTTAACAACTCTTTTATGTCAATTTTGACGGTATTTGATATTTGATTTTTTATTTACAATCATAACCACATTATTACATCGAAAAAACAAAATTAAATCAATAATAACATGTCATATTAACGTATAAAATTAGTGTAATTCATAAAAAGTCTCAAATTACATTTATTTGGAAATTTATAATATCAATTATTTTAATATTTCATTAACTAGGTAATTACTACATCACCGTTGTTTCATTAATAAATTAAATTATTTAATGTCTAAAAATTATAAATAAAATACAATTATATATTAAATCTTTTTAAATTTCTGATGATTATTTAAAATCGAATTTATCTAATGTATAACTCTATATTAAAAATGTTTTAGTAATTAAACATTGATTTTAACTCTTTTAACTCTTCGTTGAATTAAATAATAATAAATGTCCTAATCTAATCGAAGTGGACCTAAATGTTAATATTTTCGTCCTAAGAATGTTTTAGGTCGAGATACACTTGTCCAATGGAATTAGGAGATGTGTTAGGGTAATATTAATATCATTTTTACCCTTAATTACCCTATTTACTTTGAACTGTGGTAAATAAAAGTAACAATTTACTATTAACCAAATATTATTTTCATCCCATTGAACCCCATTTTACTCCTTGATATTAAACGCTTCTCTTGTATTTTCGAAATTCCACTCACAGAAGCGGTAAAATTATGTTTTATGTGAATTTCTAGATTCTCCTAGGAGGTTGGTAAATGACGGTGAAAAGTTCAATAAAATTTTTATATATCTAAAAATTTTCTAAACTAACTCTAATGAATTACATTGAAATTATATAGGTATTATAAAATTATTTTGACCTTAATTAAATTTAAATAAAATAAATAATTATTTAAATAAAAATTCGGTTTGAAACTATAACTCTGTGTTTTTTACTATTCATCAAAAATTGAATGTTTTCAGAAAAATAACAAAATTACACCCTAGGATAATGTCGATATTCCGAATCCAAAAATGATGTCCATTTTGAAAGATAAAATTTATAAAATTTCAAAAATTGGGCATTAGTATTCATAACGTCTAGTTTGATTGGTTGTGGTGTGTGTGTTAGAACGTGAAGTTGCGTACAACACACGCTACTGTATTATTGAAAGGGAAGCGTACCGTGGAAGATTTGGGTGTTACATTCTCCCCTCCTTCAAATAATTTCTTCCTAGAAATTTCTAGAAAATTACTGTATAAAATGACTCAGGAGATTCTTCATCATAAGTTCCTTGGGTTCCCACATTGCCTCTTCCATTTTATGGTTTCTCCATAAAACATTTACCAGATGAGTCGTCCGGTTTCTCAGCACTTGTTCTCTGGTATCAAGAATCCTGATGGGATCTTCACAATAAGACAGATCGGGTTTCAGTTCTAATCCCTCGTAATTGAGTATATGCGTTGGGTCAGTCATGTATTTCCTCAACAGTGATACGTAGAACACATCGTGAACTTTGGAGAGACTTGGAGGCATTTCCAAATAGTAAGCTAAAACCCCAATTTGTTCCAGAATTTCAAAAGGTCCGATGTACCTAGGACACAATTTACCCTTCTTACTGATACGTATAACTCCCTTCCATGGAGATACCTTCTTGAAAATATGATCGCCTACCTGAAATTCCAAATCCTTCCATCGGATATCGGCATAGATCTTTTTCCTACCATGATATTCTTTGATGTGGTTTTGGATTAACTTTACCTTTTCCAATGTTTCCTCCAATAGTTATGGGCCTACAAGTTTTCGTTCACCAACGTCATCCCAACAGGTTGGTGTGCAACATCACTTTCCATATAACACTTCATATGGTGCCATCTGAATACTCAAATGGAAGCTATTGCTATAAGAACATTCTACCAGAGGTAAATATTGATCCCAGATACCCTGAATGTAAAGTGAGCAGGAACGCAACATGTCTTCTAAGGTATGAATAGTTTGTTCTGATTGTCCGTCTGTTTGAGGGTGATAGGCAGTGCTCAAATGATGTTCAGTATCTAGGGCTTTCTGAATACTCTTCCAGAATCTTGATGTAAAACGAGGATCATGATCAGAAACAATCGATAGGGGTACTCCATAAAGTCTCACAAATTAATTAATATATAGTCATGCAAGCCATTCAAGTGGTAAATCTTCCCTTACAGCAAGAAAATGTGCTGACATGGTAAGACGATCAAAAATTACCCATATTGCATCGTTCCTTCTAGGAGTCATTGGTTTCCCCATGATGAAGTCCATAGTAATATTATCCCATTTCCACTCAGGTATAGGAATAGTTTACAATACACCACCAGGCTGTTTCCTTCTAGCTTTCACTTGTTGACTAACCATACATCTTGACACAATATCATCAATCTCCCTCTTCATGTTGTGCCACCAAAAAATTTCTTTTAAATAACTATACATTTTGGTGCTCCCATGGGTGTATAGAAAAAAATCGGAACTATGAGTATCATCCAGCAATTCCCTTTTTAGATTAGGTATATCTATAACACAAAGCCTCTTCCCAAATTTCAAAAATCCATCTTCATACAAAATGTCTATCAATATCCCATCATTCACATCTTTAGTCTTATTTTGAAATTCTTCATCATAAGTCTGTGAATTAGGAATCATTTCTAGTAAAGATGGTTTGGAAACCATTTGAAAAATCATTGATGTTTCACATTCCATGGTTATTCCCATGTCCATCATCACTAGATCCCTGAAAATTGGATCCCTTTCAATTCTCAAATTTTTCAAAACTCCATGATCTTTTCTGCTCAAAGAATTTGCCACCTTGTTTGCCTTCACCCGATGGTAGTGTATCATGAAATCATAATCATTGAGTAGTTCTAGACATCTATTTTGCCTCTTGTTGAGTTCTTTTTCTATGAAAAAATATTTCAAACTCTTCTGATCAGTATAAATCTCTCATTTTTTTTACCATATAGGTGGTGCCTCCATATCTTAAAATCAAATATCATAGCAGCTAACTCGAGATCATGAGTAGGATATTTTTTCTCCTGAATTTTCAACTATCGTGATGCATAGGCAATAACCCTATCATTCTGCATAAGGACAATACCAAGTCATTTATTCGATGCATCACTATAAATAATGAACCCATCATTACCTGGTTGTAGAGTCAATATAGGATCATTCACTAATCTTCTCATTAGTTATTTGAAATAATCTTCACACTCTTTAGTCCGATCAAATTTAACCCTATTACGTGTGAGCTTTGTTAATGGGTTAGCCAACTAGGAAAAATTCTGTATGAAATGTCTACAAGAACCAGCTAAATAAATAAAACGGTGTACCTAAGTTATACTCGTAGGTGCTGTCAATTCTTGGATTGCATTGGTCTTATAAGGATCAACTGAGATTCCATATTTGGAGAAAATATGGCCATGAAAAGAAATATCATGAAGCAAGAATTCACACTTGCTAAACATCCCATATAAATCATTTCTTCTCAGAGTCTTCAGGATAATTCACAAGTGATTTTCATGATCTTCGTAGATTTTTTAGTATACCAATATATCATCAATAAATACCACAACAAATTAGTCTAGATATTCCATGAAAACACTATTAATTAGATCCATGAATATAGAGGGCACATTAGTCAGCCGAAAAGGCATTCCTGTAAACTCGTAATGCCCATACCTGATTTGAAATGCAGTCTTTGGAATTTATTCCTTCTTCACACACAACTGATGATATCCAGACCGAAGGTCAATCTTTGAAAAGTATTGAGCTCCATGCAGTTGGTCAAAGAATTCATCAATGAAAGGTAGGGGATACTTGTTCTTTATTGTTATAGCATTGATTTCCCTGTATTCGATACATAACCTTATAGATTCATCATTATTCTTAACAAAAAGGACAGGGGATCCACATTGAGAAACACTAGGTAGAATAAATCCCTTATTACTCAATTCCTCTAGTTGTTTCATTAGATCAACTAATTCCATAGTGGAAATTCTATAAGGGTTCTTTCGATATAAGCCTTGATCCAGGAATTAAATCAATGGAAAACTCAACTTCTCATTCTGGAGGATGTCCAGGTAAATCATTCATAAACACATTATAATATTCTTTCACAATAGGTACATCATCTATTTGAACATTCCTTTCCTCACCCACAGTCAATTCATTCTCTTCCTCCCCAATAATTGAATTTAGTTGAGCTACTGGGGGTGGATCTAGATAAGAATTATGTGGTGATGATTCCGCCCTAATGATAAGGTGTTCCTTATCATCATCATCAAAAATAGTAACCCAAAACTTTTTAAAATAATGTTTTGCATCGTGGTCCGAAATCCAATCCATACTGAGGATTATATCAAACTCAACCATAGGAATAACGATGAGATCAGCAGACAAAGAACATTTATGTGCACTAATGGGGAACGATTTACAAAACTTTTTTGTAATGATACTTCCCTTTGGAGTTTTAACTAAGAACTACACTGTTAAAAAAATTAGAAATATCACATTTTCTTAGCAAAATGGGATGATATGAAACAATTCAATGATCCAGAATCAAATAATGCATTTTATAAACTTGAAGAAACCATTAAATTACCTGCCACCATGCATTTCAGAGTTTCTACCTCAGTAGTAGTGATAGAATATGCTTGGCCATGTTGCCTTGGGCTTTTCTGAGGTAAGTTCTCATGATGCTTAGAACATTCATTATTATAATTTCCCATCTCCCTGCAATTGTAGCATTGGACATCGGTAGCTTCCTTCTTCCTCTTGCAATCACGAGCTTGGTGGCCTTTTTAACCACACATTTAATAGATTCCCATTCCTTTTAAGCATGTACCATGGTGTTTCTTCCCACATTTACCACAGGATGGATATTCAACCATTCACTTCTTCCCGTTATTTCCATTCCCATATTGATCAGTAGATATCTTCTTCTCTTTCATTGCTTTAAAGTCATAAGACTTAGAGAATTCCTTTTCTGTCTTGATAGCACAAGAGATAATGTCTTCGTACGATTATAAGGATTGTGTAACTAATTCACTATAGAGAAACGGTTTTAACCCATCAATGAAACGATCAATATTACTTCTTGGGTTATGTATATAATCTCCAGCATACCCTGTTAACCTTCTAAAGTTAGCCTCATACTTTTTGACATTCTCATCCTTCTTTTGTCTCAGACTCAGAAATTGTCTTTCGATATCTACTCGATGGTCGCAAGGAAAGTATTTTCCTATAAACAGATATTTGAACTCCCTCCATTACATATTTGATACTTCATCATATTCTTTTGTTTTTTGAATCAATGACCACCATTGATCAGCATCACCAGTGAGGTGATAAACTGCCATGATAACATTTTCCCTTTCACTACTCCAAAAAGTTGGAAATATTTTCTCTAGGGAATTTATCCATTGCTTAGCTACTAATGGATTTGTACTCCCATTGAATGTTGGTGGTTTTTGCCTCATGAAACGATCTAACATTGATCCAACACATTGTGGATCAGGGTGCTCTATATGGGTAAGGTTATTATTCATAACCTGAGTGAGTTCTCCCAGTTTGGTGATAAGTTGATCAACACCAGTTTTATCACTAGCTCCACTATAATTATCTTGAGTAGGCGGGAAATCCCAACATGGAGTGCGTGCATTGATACAGTTTCCATTTCATCTACTAGGATCCATTTCTAAACAATGGCATAACTAGTTCAGTTTATGAATCAAAATACATAATTCCATACTTATATAACACTTCACATAAATTGAACTATTTATAGATATAATCCATAATAATAAAAATATTTTCCTTGAGGAAGTATATACTCATTAACACTTCATAATTAGTTATAAAGAAAATGAGAGTTATCCTAAGCATATCCCCCAGGAGTGTCGTAACCAAGAGTACAGCAAGGCCCGTTGTCATGCAACAGTTCCCGTTCAAGTCTAGCTCAAAGCGGTGTTTTCGGGTTATACCCCTAGGTACATCTATGCCAGAGCCGCCTCTACCTGCTCGTATCCATATAGGGATGTATTTCTCGAAAAACTCACAAAATCTCTACAATACCGAAATTCTAGGAAGTTCTTCCATACTAATACTCAAAGCCCATCATAGGTCCATTTGCTCTAATCAGATTTTATCTAAATCTAGCTTCCAAGGTTTTTACTAAATTTCCACTGATACAAACTGTAATGTCCTGACCCCAGTTGCCCAAAGTCGGTGAATTATTACATAACATTGGAATGATCACAAGAATGATCATGTCTCGAAAGTCCGATTAGTTTAGTAGCCTTGAAATTACTAGATACATTCATATTGTTTACATTACATCATAAAGTGAAAACTACTACAACAACATCTTGTCTTCATATCCCCACATACTATCCATATAGGTCATTCATAAATTACTTCATCACATCCTGGGAAAAATAAAACATTGAAAGGTGTGAGCTCAGATGCTCAGTAAGGATAACAATATAGCATAAATATTAATAAATAATCATAAACATTTAAGGTAATGTATAACTAAAACAAAGGCCTTTTAAAAAATGAATTTTAGCATAATATGGAATAAATAAAATGAACTAATTGCATATAATTATTCACATGGATATTATACTAGTCGAATAATCACATGCAATATCAATAACCACATTCATAATGATGGACTGCATAATTCCAGACTATCATAACCACATAGCAATGCCTCCTACCAAGACTACAAAAAAGATTTTGTCCAGGCCACGTTCCAAGACAGTAGTTTGTCTCATGAGACCTGCCGATGCATCGAGGAGGTATAGAAGGCTCCACCCTTCACTTATTATGTCCAATGCATTCCTCATATGAATAGGTTTAAACATAACATAAACATTCGTATTAAAACTATCATGCAAAATGTCACTACTTTAACCATAAACCATGAATGGTATAAAAATAGAAAATCCACAGTCAAAAACATCACAAAAACTTCATTACAATATGGAAGTTTTTTATTATAATAAATCAACATCAAATAAACATAAAATTCATCAAAGGATGTTGATATTGATGAAATCAAAACTATTTTAGAGAAATATCTCTTTTTTGAAATCATTTAATGGTCACATAATTATATAATAAAACATGTACTTTGAATATATCCTTATAAGGTTTTAAGGGAAGCTTTGACAATCTTATAATGGTGTAAAATATCCATACCTACCGTATAAGTTAAAAAACATTCTTACCTTAATTTTTTCGAAAAGGATAAAAAGGGCCTTGTTTGGAAAACGAAGGAAAGATCCTTTATAAACTTCTTATAAAAAGTAAAAAAAGGTTATAAATGACATTAACCCATGTTCTTTAAAATAGCAATAATGTTTTGAAATACATTTTTATGAATCATGGATGTGGATGATAAAGAGGTCCCAGTAGATAATTACGTACAAACAACCTCGGATAATGAAGAGGTTGTGAAATAACCCTTACCTTGTACTATTCCTTGGTTGTGGGTAGGTTAACCTCCTTTATAATGGTGAAATAATTTTTATTATATTATACAAGAAACATATACATTAATATGATATCACATGTGATCTTTAACATCGATTTGTTAATAATATATTAGTATTATCCTTGTTTCAGGTTTTAACTTACTCATTTTCTTTTATATATTTTATTACATAAGATGTGTTTCTAATGGATAGGATGTATCTTATTCATATCTAGAATGATATCAAGTCCTTAGAAACTATTATTAATCATAAAATGAGAATTATACTGGATTGGATACGATGGATAATGAATCTCATCGCATTCGTGGAGACGATAGTTCGTACGTATGCACAAGCAACAATATCATTTTTTCGATATTAAAATAATATATAATTGGATGGTATATCATATATAAAGAATCATTAACATTTTATATTTATTATTTACTTGAATTTCACATAATTATTATACCCATCCAAATAATAATTTATTGAATAATAATTACACCACAACGTGGAGACGGTAAGCCGTACGTACGCACGTATGGTGACATGTCATTCAAAGGATGGATTGAATACTGAATATGGTTGTAACATATTCATAATAATATCACAGTATATTGGAGATACTGGATTTATTATTTTATAATGGGAATAACAAAGAAAGAAGAAGTTGAAGAAGAAATGAACTTGAAAAGGGGTGGTGAAAACATTACCTCTTCTTCGGGTTCGTCCTTTTCATTTGATAAATGGGCTCCTTAGGTTGGATTTCTGATCAAACTATGACACTATGTTTTAGTGAGGGATGTTGAGAGAGTATTTGGTATGGGTTTGGCCAAGCCAAGAGTCTTTTAATGTGTGAATTAGTTTGAAGGGCGAGTGCCTTTTTAGAAGAGGGGTGAAGGGCACCTTTGGAAAAGTTAGAAATATTAATTTATAATAAATTCATATTCAGTTTTTAATGGATCCAAAGTAGATTATTCAAAGTCTAATGTGGGGATGGGTCTATAACCAATCATCCAATAGAATTTAGACTGGTTTGGGTCATTATATTAAACTTGTCATTTAGATTTAACTCTTAGTTAATTAGTTTCACATTTACCATGTCACTTTCTATTTTTATATTATATAGATAATAAACATATATATACATCCAACAGGCCCCCAAGTGGTCCATTAATGATATACATATCAATATATAAGTCTTTTTTCTGAACCATATATTTTTAAAAATTGAATATAAATTAATAATATAATATTTGTTTAAGAAACTCTTTTATGTCAATTCTGACACTATTTGGTATTTGATTTTTTGTGACAATCATAACAACATTAATACTTTTAAAAAACATAATTAAATAAATACTAACATGTCATATTAACCTATAAAATTAGTGTAATTAATAAAAATTCTAAATAACATTTATTTGGATATTTATAATATCTATTATTTTAATATTTCATTAATTAGGTAATTACTGCATCGCTATTGTGTCCTAAATAAATTAAATTATTTATTGTATAAAAATTATAAATAAAATACCATTATGTAGGAAATAATTTTTTCTTTCTAATTAATATTTACAATCGAATTTATCATATGAATAACCGTATATTAAAAATGTTTTCTTAAATAAACTTTGATTTTAACTCTTTTAACTCTTCTTTGAATTAAATAATAATAAATGTCATATTCTATTCCAAGTGGACCTAAATGGTAATATTTTATTCCTATGGTTGTTTTTTGGTCGAGATACACTTTTCCAATAGAATTGAGACATGTGTTAGGGTAATATTAATATCATTTTTACCCTTAATTATCCTATTTACTTCTAACCGTGGTAAATAAAAGTAAAAAGTTACTATTCACTAAAAAAAATTTTCATCCCATTAAAAGGAATTTTACTCCATGATATTAACCATGTCCCTCAGATTTTTTAAATTTCACTCACAGAAGCGGTAAAATTATGTTTTATGTGAATTTCCAAATTCTCCTAGGAGGCGGGTAAAAGACGGTGAAAAGTTTAATAAAATTTTTATATATATAAAATTATTCTAAACTAGCACCAATGAATTACATTGAACATATATAGATATTATATATCTATATTGATCTTAATTATATTTAAATAAAATAAATAATTATTTTATTAAAAATTTGGTTTTAAACTATAACTTAGTGTTTTTTTACTATTCATCAAAAATTTGAATGTTTTCAGAAAAATACCAATATTTTACCCTAGGATAATTTCGATATTCCGAATCGAAAAATAAAGTCCATTTTAAAAGATAAAATTTATAAAATTTCAAAAAGTGGGTATTAGTATTCATAACGACTAGTTTGATTGGTTGTGGTGTGTGTGTTAGAACATAAAGTTGCGTACAACACACGCTATAGTATTATTGAAAGGGAAGTATACCATGGAAGCATGGGATGTTACATATATTTTCCACACGGGGGGGGGGGGGGGTCACAAAGTGTTTGGTTTTAGCCACAATACATGTTCTAATTATATTCATTGAGTCCCGAGTCATTGTAGCTGTGTGGGGATACATGGTGTGTTTTCATAGAGTACATGATGTGAATTCTAGTATTCCTAAAAAATGAAATTCATATATTAAGATGAGTAAACTAATAATATTAAGTAGGATGTAATTTTTTTAACAACCTATAATTGTTTTGGGTCACCTCCGAAAACCCTTTCCTAGCCATCGATTGTTGGAAAACAGATTCAGTTCATTCTCATGAATTACAAAATAATCCTGATGTGCTTCATATCACATGACAATTGATTCTGTCAGTACTAAAAACCCTAAATCCATATATAATCACATTAAAAATATAATACAACATAAGGAATACTTGATTTTATAGTTGTTTCATCACATTTAATATTAAAATGAATACAGGTGTTCAATCATGCTCGCACCAACCTCTATAATGTAAAACTGTGATCCCATTGGGATCTAGTGATGAACTTCAAGAAAATAGATTTATAAAGTACATAAAAAAGATAATTTTTATTAGAAATGTGTTCTTGGAAGATGATAATAATCATAGATTTTTTTGGGGTGATATCTTTTCCAATAAGAAAAAGAGTAATGAAATAGAAAAAAATACACAACATGGATTATGTTAAATTTCAGATAGTATATAGATCAATAATAATTGATAAAATACATTCTAAAACATTTAATAGAGTTTCAAAAATAAATTTGATGAATACTAAATCTTTTATGGATCAACAATTTGTGAAGGGAGTGTTTTCGAGTTATGTAGAAGAACATATATGGTCACTAAATCTTCATACACCTCAATATGATCACCATTCTTTCTCTGATGTTGACCTGCGAATAAATAATTTCCATCTCCTCCTATCAGGTCAAGAAAGGGTTGAGTACATATTCCTTAAAGAATCCTAATAGTTATGTATTTATAGAGGGAGTGTTCGGTTACGATTTTCGAATATATAAATAAATAAATTTTCATAATGTTGATGTTGATATCTTCCTCAATAAAACTTTTGATGCTTAACAACAATAAATTTCACCTATGATAAATTCTACATTCCATAATCAACTGTGGTCTTATATTTGTAATGAATGTATTGGTTTGATCGATATTCTATTTTTTAAAAAAAAATTGGGTGTTATTAATATGGTTTTGAATTTTATAATATCAGTTATGGGCTCACGAGGACTTAGAATCACAAGAAATCTCAATGAATAGATTCGAAAATATATCTAATTATATTTCAAAATCAATCAAGTAAAAAATGTCACTAAAAACCCTATCATTTTCCAACAAACCCAAATGCCCAAAAAAACATTGGAGGATGGTTACACCCATCGATAATCAACGGATACCCATAACTAAGAGTCTCTTTAATGAAAGAATTATATTAAACACCAATTTCTTGAGGTATCTTTATATGGTATAAATAAGAATTATGTTGATCCTAAAGTCCCTTAATCCAATAACTATTGACATGAAACATCATTTATGCTCTACACTAGTTATGACACAAAATTTAAAACTCTTCAACCTCAATCTAGCATAACTGAGATTGGGAAGGTAGATCATTCATTGAATAAAATGGTTTCATACAAATAGTTGAGTGAAAAATATTATTGCATAAAAAATTTATAAGTGTAGGTTACTAATACTTGAAAACACAACATACAAGATTCTATTGCATAATATTTTATCGTGATTTTGGATGGTCCTATCTTTGAAAAACAAATTATATATAAAAATTAGTGGTATGGATAAACATATAGTGCAATGAATTCCAAAGACCTATCCACATGCTAATGGTAAAATAAGTATAAAAATTAGAAATTATCATCATTGGGAATCATGGAGTCTCACCATCACCATAAAATACTACCTTCTTAAAAACATTAGTGAGATAAAATGTATGGTCACTATGACATTGGTTGAATTTTTAAAATACTCCACTATTAGAAATATACCATTTTAGACTCCTTGATATCATTATAAATAGGTAAAAAAGAACCATTTATACTATAGATATTATTTCCATCACATTCCATGAATCCCCACTTTATTATCAATATGATTTCATGAATTCATTCTCGGTGAATTTTATATAACATTAACCATACCTTCTATATATTAAACATATAAGTTGTAATCCAATAAAAGTTATATGATCCCTCACTATCTAATTTTAAGGTAAAATAAAAAGAATAAAATCAACAACCATTATGATCACTTACAAACACAATGTTCTTGAGGACGAGGTAATGAAACCACAACATCATAGTAAACACAAGAACTGTGAACTTGTGATTGTGTGTGGAATTTTTACACTCATGGGAATATAATTTACGATAAATTTAATAGTCAATTATAATTTCTACATCAATAAATTACCAAAACAAATCTATGAAGTTTCATATGAATCATCAAAATGAATTCATTCTTTATGAAAATAACAGATAAGAGAACTTACTAACATAACCATTAGATATTCAAAATATTCATCAAACTGCCAAATCAATAATAATCCCATATAAATTCTATTATTAAATTTTAGAGTAGTTAAAAAATAATTATAAAATATTCCAAAACCTCTTATATTATCCTAAAAACCGTTAGAAAAAACACACTAAATTTATAGTCTTTGGGGATGTCTAGAAAAAATATTATGTGATATTTTATGGATTCATGCAAAAATTATGGTAATATATGACATTTCCAATGAAACTATCATTTAATTTCTAGAAGTCTCACTTAGAAATATTACCAAATTGACACTGATTATGAAAAAAACCCAAATTTAGTTACATATAATTTACATTATCTTCTTTACGTGTATCTGACACAATGATTTAATCTATATAAATAACCATGAATTTTTTCATAAAATATTTAAAAATTACATGCAAGATCAATATGAACACGAATATAGTGTTTTCGACACCTAATTGAATAAGAACATATTTATTATAACATCATAAAAACTACCCATTAGTATATCTTCATCCTCCATATACAGATGATGATATGTCTATTACAAATTAATCTTCAAGAACCAATGAGATCCATTCAGCTAAACTAATAAATCATTAATATATGGATGTGAGATGTGGTTCATCATTTTCAACTAAATTACATGATGATAACCGATACAAATATAAATAATATCCTAAACATTGTTTATAAAAAATATTACACCACAATGATGTAATATCTCCCAAACCTACAATTTAGGATTTAGTGCTAAAAACATAAACATTAAAATGTGGTCCTCGATTCAGATAAATGTTACCCTACATTTCCATCCAAAACATGAAACAAAAAAAGGATCTATTGTACCACTTAAATAAATAAATACCATTTCAGTTTATATTTTTATATCATTAGGAATAAATTTTAAAAAACAATACTCATTAAATTAGTAGACTATTATTTTAATTTTACCCATAGTTTCAAATTAAATATTATGTCTTCACATATTAAAAAATGTTCGTCACATAACAAACTATTATAAACATTAATAATTGATTATAAATATTAATAACCTAGAAAAAATTAAAAATAATACGTGTGATTTAATACTCATATTAATGGTTTATACAAAAAATATCAAATTAATTATATATGATGAACATAAAGATATGTTTACATAATCATAGCACATGATTGTAGAATAAGATAAATCATACCAACATATATTAAGGTAAACATTCATGAAATGTGGAATAATGATTTAATAATGGAATCATTCAAAAGAATCAATAATCATGATCTATGTGACATCAATCTCAATCAAACAAAACATTTGTAACCCATAATATGCATAATGAAAACAAGGGGGCATCTTGGATCATTATCTTCATTACATAATTTAATCAGTTGTCCGAAATAACTATAGAATAGTTAAATTCAAAATAAATATTCTCCAGTAACTCCCACCTAATTTCCTTTAATGAAAACTTCTAACACCCAATGAATTATATAACTATGTGGTCACACCCATCATATAATGATCTATGATACAATAATAGAGATATTTTTCCATTCAAATGCATGAGTAATGTTTCAATTTTTCAAAAATTATTATGAAATAAATGTGTGTATTAATTTATATTTTAATATTTATAATTATATCATAAATATAATATAATATATTTAAATATAGTAATATATCTCATCCATCAAATTTGGTGATGAAAATTTATTCACATTGCTTTCTTGGGGATACAGTCTATACGTACACATGAATGATGTTATATTTTTTATATGAAAAGAATTTTAATAAATAAAATTATATAATGTCTAGTATAAATAATAATTTTTTTTAATATCATATATTAAAATTAAATCCATAATTAAAACCATATATGAGAGGTGGTGATGAAGTAAAATTTTATCAGTTCGGGATGTGGTTTTTCACCAAACACACAAACAATGAATGCCTTTAACATTTGATGAAATTTGGAGATGGATATTGGGATGAAAATTATCATAAAAACATATTGTTATATGTAATATATTTATATTATTATTTAATAATGTATTATGGAAATATTGAGGAGGTTGAAGATAAAATAAAATAAAAATTATCTATTAATAATAATACCTCATCATCAGACAACATCATTTTCTTTACAAACTAAGCCCTATAAGGTTGTTATTCAGTTATAGCTAAGACCACTAGATTGTGTAATAGATTTTATTAATGTGTCTTGGATGATCATAGAGAAAAAATTATTTCTATGTATAGGTAAAATAATATAATAGGTTCATTTTTATGGGAGTGGGGAGAGGTACTTGTGAAATATATTACATTATTAAATTAATATAAAAAATCTTGATGTGCATATGGATAAAATTTGATATGATGTAAATATAATAGTATTATTAGTAGAAATAATTTCAGAAAAATAATTTTCAACATTTTTTTATATTTTATTACCGTTATCATTTGGATTTAACTGTGTATAAACCCATTCCACATTAACAATGTTGATATGGTTTTTTACTACATGATGGTCATTAACATTACCATAAAGGTAAAAATGACAACGATGGACAATGCTTGATATTTTAAAAAACATATTAATCACATAGAAATTTTTTGGATTCATAAGAATATTATATTATTTAGTAAAATATTATTTAATAAAATGTTTTTTAATGATTATATCAACAATTTAAAGTTTATAACTATTAATTTACATTGAAATTTATAACATCAAGAAAAAAATAAATAAAAATAAAAATATTTTAAAAAATAATTACTATTTTATTTTTGTCTATATATTTTTTTATTCAAATTAGGTGTTTCATGCTATAATTCTATTGTTATTTTTAATAAATTTTATTTTATTTTAGTGTTAATTGAATAAACATTTAATTAGAGTTGTATAAGAATTTATAGTAATTATTTAAAAACTAAAATTTTAAAAAATATTTCATTTAGGTTGATATGTAATTTATATTTTAGAATACTATATACAAAAACATAATATGATTTTTTATCCCCATGTTAATAATATTATAGTTATTAAAAACAATATTGAGGTATTTAAATCTTTTCATTACACCTAATATTATAATGGCCATAATAAAAAAAATCAGTAAAACGGACATATAACAGAATAATGGATTATTATGAAATAAAAATAAATATAAAATTAAATTAATGAAAATTTTAGGGTATTTTATAGTCATCAAAATATTATTTTGAACCCGTTATTACATGATTTACACATTATGGAGGTAAAAAAATTCAATGGTTTCAATTAATATTGAAAAAAATGAAGGGAAATATTTACCAAATATGGATCAACAGATTCCAAATATTAAATCAATTATTCATAAAAAAGATATAATTTCCATTATTAAATTTAATACAATATCGAGAAAATTCAATAAAATATTTTCTTTAGGAAAATGGCCTTTATAAATATAAATTAATTTTATGCTATATTCAAGAATAAAAATTATTTTATAAACATAATTGGATTATTTTAAATAAAAATATATTAATTAAAATTTAAAATAATTCTTATAAATAATTTCTCATTGTAAATAATTTAAAATAATATACAGTTTTAAATAAATTTCTGTATTTTCACTATTCATTAAAATATAAAACATTTTAGGAGAATTTTAAATTTTCAATGATGGTTATTCATAATATTATTATTTTAAGAAATAATTTTTATTTTAAAATTAAAAATATTCTAGAATCTAATTATATCAACTTCTCACAAAAATTAATAAACAAATATTAGATGAAAAAAATATTTAATGAATAAAAAGTTTTTACTAAAATATGGGTGATTATTTCGTAACAATTTTTCAATAAATATGTATTTATAATAACATATATATATATATATATTGAAAACATTATTCATATTCGGACCCTTATATTTTACATTTGTGTTATAGCTGTTATATTTAAAAAATAAAATATCGGATTATGATTTTTCTCAATGTTGTGTATTTTGTATTCTATAAATCATATTGAACATATTAATATATTTGGGTATTATATTCCATAATATTTAGGGAATTTTATCCCCAAAAATTTGAACATGGTCTTAGAAATAAATTATTGATTTTTTTTAAAACATTTTTCAAAATCCCACATTGTTAAAAGGGTTAGTAAAAAATCTTCTTGAGAAGAGAGAATGAGATTTTCAAATATAATATGGGATAAAAAATACTAAATTTACAAATTATAATAAATTATTTATATGTGAAAATATAGAAATGGAATAAAAATATATTTTTTGAATAATAATGAAGAGCAACATAGATCATTGATCCCAAGAAAGTGACTGATCAAGAGAAAAACAATGACCACAATACAATTAAACAAATAGTAAACAACCAATTATTAGAATTGCTCACTTTGAGGCCGTATATGACCTTTTATTTAATCTCTATTTTTTTCAAGATGATTGTGAATGATTATTTGATTTACCATGTTTTTTAATGATACAATAAAAAATATTTATTTGACTCATCAGATAATGTTGTCAAAAAATATCTATCATATTGAATGTCCTAATCTGCAACACATATCATTGAAATTTTTAGTTTTAGATCTATTGTTTTTTAATGCTTCACCTAGTTTGAGTAATCAAAAACTTGGGAGAAACATGAAAAACGGTCTTTATTTAATGGGGCCATTTGAGGTTGTTGTGTAAGTTGTGAAAGTGGATTATAATTTTGATCTTCTTCCATAGTTGACCTCAATACATAATGTGTTACATGTATCATAAATATGAATTTATATTTCTGATCCATATCAATTTTTTCTATGGGGTGATCTTGAGGTTGATATTAACAAATATGTGAATAAGAATCATGATAGGATACGTAAATAAGAAGTCAATATATATAATTGGAGGATGATCTATTTGTTCTGATTCCTATGGAATCATGGTTCATATACTCATGATATGTGGGGGAGGGAGGTATTGTTGAGATGGATGTTTCCACAGAAGTTTGACATTGATATTGTTGAATGGATTTCCTGAGATATAATGATTCAATGGTAGAAAGGTTTTAACAATGTGATACTATTTTTAGAAACTCCCCAATCCCACATTTTATCATGGTATTGATGGGGATTTTTTATGGGCGCTTTAAGAGAAAATTTGAAAATTTTAGTTGTCTCTTGGGATATTCACGGTGGGATCATAGTTTTCATAGACTATGCACTCTCAAAGTGCAAACCAAGAAAATATATATTGTGAGGGTTTTCATGGATGGTGCATGGTTGTTCAAACCAAGAACCCACCTAATAGAAATCACAAACCTCTTTAGAGGGGTTCATTGATAGGTTATATTATTATAAAATTTACTTAAACATATTAAGTAGCCCTACTCATCCATAACTAAGGATTTGATATCTTGTTAGGTATTTAGAGTTCTCAAAAACCCATCATGGATTCTACAAACACTCTCTATGTTGAATCGAAGCTAAGAAAACCATTATTTGATCACTCACATGGAAGATTTATTCTATCATTATTTATTTCATGATCTTTTGTAGTCTCTCTTCTATAGTGTTTGATACATATTTGCCTTTCTTGAGGATCTAATATCAATATTCTAAATCTTGAATCTAGGTTTAATTATTGAATATATTTTTACCAACATTCTTCCCTAGATTTTTCCATTGTAGGCATTGTGGAATATAGAAAGTTTTTTTCAGTAGGTGAATCCGTTAAAATTTCTAATTTATTTAACCATAAATTTATTATTTTAAATAAAATTTATTTTAATTGTATTAAAAAAACAATTCTCATTGTATTGGAATTTAAATTTTCATCCAAATAAAATTAGGGGCATTCAAAATTTCAATTAATTGGGGTGTGATTGGGGAATTTGATGGATACTTTGAAATTAAATTGTGCAATAAAATTTTTAAATTGATTTTTACAATTGATTTGAAATTTTTGTTTGAGAAAATGGATTTAATTGTTTGGATAAGAACCATGGTTGGATTTATCCTAAGAAAAATCATGAAATGATTAAAAAAAATTTCTAAATATTATTTGGTATTCTAATATGGGAAAGGGGTTAACAGTATATTGGATATTTTATATAATAATAGACCATTACTTATTGTTTTTTGAGCACATGCAATCATATGTAGTTAGTGTGTTATTTCGGAAAACACATAATGATTCTTTAAAAAACTACCAAAAAATATTCCAATTGATCACATCCCTAGTGGGATGGTGATGAGTACTCATTGACCAATATTTGAGAGACATGTGTACACATATTTCCATGATCTCTTATTTTATTATGTGGGGATCTTGTAACCTAGAACTTTCTTACCTCTCAGATGATTAACATGATAATCATTTATTATCAATCTGATATATATTTAGAAGTTTCTAAAACTAATTTACCCATTTTATGTTCATGAATGTAAACAATTTTATATAAAATGTTTATTTTGAAATTGTATAAAATATCTCCATCAATTGATAATTAAAGAATGAATTGGTTTAAATATGTTTCTATATAACCATATATGTTAATATAAACTTAAATGATTTATATTGTTCATTAATTTGGAATATTAGTTTGGATTCCTTAGAAATGCCTTACAGTGCATTTGGACCACTCCCTGTATATGACTTTAAGTGTTTATAGATTTTATTCTACTATGTTTGATCAAGGGGAATGTTCAATTTGGAGGTGGTTCATCATTTTAATCCTTAAGACATGAAGAGACGAGTCTTATTGAGGCTTGGGTTTTTATCATTCAGTTTTGGTAGTTTTTTGTTGTACACTGGTTCAATTTACCTATTTGACTTTTAGTACTTTACTCCCTATGTATATTTCTTTTGAGAAAACTTACTTGTAACTATTTCATCAATAATTTATGTGAAAAAAACTATTCCATATTTACATTTTATGAATCCAGGTTTTGATGGGAAAACCTTGGCGATATAGAATGCCCCTTCGTTCATATTAATACAGACTCAATTATCTCGGTACTAGAGATCCTAGCTTGGTTTGTGATAACATCAACCATAGGCAAGCTATGGATATGAGGTTCTTCTATGAATCATTTTGAAAAATAATCCCCTATTACTTTTTCTAAAAAAATAGATGTTTTCAAATTAACAGCGCTTACTAAAAATATATAGAAACCATTTTTAGGTTCACCATTTCAGGTTGGATAACCCTCAAGGATCCATTCCTTTAAAAACACCCTCCCAAGGTGTTTTAGGTTTTACATTTTAGTAAAAAGTAACAAAATCCACAAAAAAATTGCCTATAAAACTCATTTATAAGCCATGTTGTCAGTCTTCAAATCCCAACAACACATGAAAAACACAAAACAATCACAATGTTTTCCTTAATTAGGATATAGTGACCTCTATATATGTTCAAGTAGCTATTAATGTCGATATAACACCTTCAAAATCATTCTCATCCCCAATAAGTTGTGGGAAAGACAAAACAATGTCCACGATGGTCAACGATATTGCACATAATCTCTATGAATTACACTAAAAAACATTTTTTACTGAAGTGTTTCATGTGAAATGTGATAGGTAAAAAAATGAATGTAAATTTTTTCATACCATTTAGTTAAAAAATACTCAGACAAATTTATAGATTTTAGTATATGAAGGTAATCTGAAATCTTTATGAATTTGTATAGGATAATTTTAGGTTTTATGATATTTTTAATTAAAATTATAAACTGTGATAATATTATAATATTTATATTTCATGAAAACCACTTAATTAAATGGAAGAAATGGAATTTAATTTAATTATACATGTATAGTCCAACTAATAGGATCCAAGTAAGTTAAATTAAAATAGTAGTGCATTGTGATCAATCAAAATAATATATATATATATATATATATAATATAATCATAAAAAATGACTAATCATTCTATATTATTTTTAATAAAATAGATATAGTATAAATAAATAAAAAAAATCAAAAACAAATGAAATGAACGAATAAAAACAATACATTTAATTTAATAAAAAACATAACATTGAAAATAAGAAAAAAAATAGAAAACTTACTTCCCTAGAAATATAAATTACCCAAAATCAGACATCACCTTTTTTTAGTCTCCCATATAATGCACTTTTTGCAAAAAATATTCATATATGTTATCCCCTAATGTAATGTCAATTTTTTATACTAATACTATTTTTGTAATAGATCTCCCTTATTTATCATCCATCTTGAAATAGAAGAGGAACACTTCCTTTTTTTCCTTTTTTGATAGATAAATTTATTTTCCTTAATGAAAAATATTTGTTCAACCAATTTAATTTTAAAAATAGAAACTAAAAAATGAAAAACTAGAAGAATTGAATAAAAGTAATAAAAAAATGTTTCGATAATCATTAATAAAACATAAAAGTTATATCAGAATATATAATAATATAATATCCAAATTACTATTTATATAATATGGTATTCTAAAATTATAAACATGATTAAAATTTATACCACACATAAGAATAACTAGTAAATAATATGTATGAAAAATAATGAGAGGGTGTTAGTAAAAAAGAGTAAAACATGTGTTGAAATAAATACCATCTAAAATAAAATTACAAATTATTAAATTAAATAGAACAAAATTATTAGATATGATTTCACCTAATATACTGGAAATAAATATAAAATTATACATTATAAATTATCTAGGAATATATTATTTACATCCAAAAAGAATATGTATAATGTTATAAAAACAATGTAGGTCATCCCCTTTTCCTGAAGAGTTTTTACATCTATGGAGAATAAAAAGAAGATATATAATGTGATCACCTAAAAATAATTGTACCCATATTTTATTTAATGTATTGAAATTTATATGAATATAAGATATTATAAAAATACTAGTATACAGAAATTCAATTCAGATAAATTAGATATTAATATCACCTTTCATTGTACGATCATAGAAGAAATGGTGTCTCATATATTTTTGTTTAATTCTTGAATGATATGTTGTTTTTTATAAATTAATATAAAATTGGATCTACTGGAAAAAAATATATCCATTAAGACTCCGATTGAAATAATTTTCTAGGGACTTATTCTCTAAATATTTTGTGAGATAACAACTAAATAAAATATATCCAGCTATAATAGGGGAAGGTGAAATTAAATATATATTCCTTCATAAAACTAATGATTAAATAATAATTTTAAATGATCTAAATGATCAATTATTTAAATTTATACAACCTATCATATAAGACCCTAATATATTTAAATATATTTCTTATTCAATAAATTTAATTTTTGGATAACTTATTGTGCATGAAACAGTGAGTAAAAAAATTGTGATACTCTATTATGATCATTATAACCTAGAAATAAAATAATAGGGTCAGAATAGAAATTAAAAAGTTGTTAAAAACATATTTTTTACACAACTATATTATTTATATATTAATTTTGAATAAAATATGAAATAATTAGAAGAAAAAGAAATGTCTTCAGAAAAAAATATTTTTTTAAAAGAATTATTAGTGAAACATTATGTACATAATTTAAAATAAATTTTACAACTTTAAAAAAATTAATTTGAATATATAAAATTAATTTTTGAAATATTCTTATATATATTATATTAGAGTGAATTTTTGGTATTTTTCCAAATAAAAGTGTCCATTTTTATGAATTGTAACAAATTAGAATTTGTATTGAAATCTTCTTTTTATAATATAATTTATAAAATTAAATTATATTCTATAATTAATTAAAATTAATTTTAGTTCTATTTTATTTTATTTAATCGTATTTTAGTCATTGATATAATTTTCATATAGAATTTTTATATAAAAAGTTTTCAATCTTTTGAAACCTTTTTCTTAAAAACGTGCTTTCTATATACATATATAAGATTAAAAATAAATTAAATTTATCATATTATGTAAATTGAATGATTAAAAAATGAACATTTATTTGAAATAATAATTATGAATATTATATGTTAATTTTAAAATTATTTTTCACTATAATGAATTGTAAAAATAGTCAAAATTATTCACAATGATTAAGATAAAATGGATTTTTAGGGTGTTAAACTAGAATGATAAGGGTTAAATTTATGAAAAATAATATCTAAAATAAATTTTCTTGAAATATTTCATCATTATAATATATTATTTTTTTGGTTAATCCATTTTTATCTGTTATTCATGGTTAAAACATGGGGATACATTTTTCTTTCTAAAAATTACATGTTTTTAAGTCACTACACTTATAAAAATAAACCTCCTTTTCTCACTTATTATAACTATAAAACGTTTTATTATCATCCAAAACATTCCTAAATCAATCAAAATATTCCATACCCTCATCTTAAAAACTGTAATTTTAGGCATAAATCCAAGTTATAAATTATTTATGTTTAAATATAAGGAGGTTATCTAAAGAACAACTATCCTTTTTTGTTGACTGTTATTTATTTTATCTCCTCATCCACATCCTTTAATTATTATTAAAAAACATTGAAAAAATAATTTATGTATATTAGGTATATTTATATTTTATTATTTTACTATAATGACCTAAAACTATATCCACATCCATCAAATGGATTATGAAATTTTCATTCGCGTGCACAGTGAACTACCACCTTACGAATTGATTTCATTCATTTTTCTATTTCTAATAAACAAAATTGGGTATTATAATGGATATAATGTATGTATAATATATTTATAGCATAGTTATACAAACGGATTAACTATATCATATATAAATTTTTAATTTCCATTGTATAGGATATATGATATGATCGCCCGTGTATATAGAAGACTAGAGCCTCAAGAAGTGATGTGATTCAAATTTCACTATCATATTACATTGAAGTTGATAAAAAAAATGTTAAATAATATGTGATATATAAATTCTATAATTATGATATAAATTAAATATTTACCAACATTAAAATGTGAAATTGAAATTTATTTAAATTTAAACATTTATAATAACATTATTCATGCACATGATGAATACAACCTTCCTAAAGCGATATGACTATGTTTTCATCACCACATATCATGTAGGATATTTATAAGTATATTCAGTAATATAATAATATAAAATAATCATTATTAAATGTTACAATATTTCACACCTTTTTACCTAATGATCATTGAAAAAGGAAATGTATCTCATGTGTACGTGCAACCTACCATTTACATGATCGTAGCATCTATCGTTTATCAAAACTATATTTCATGATGATAATATTAGTATAATTGAATTATTAATATGATAATTATTTCAATATTATTTTCTGTGATATTATAAAACTACATAATATGAATAAGAACAATAATATTCACGAAAAAATGAACGATAAAATAATGAAATTGATATCATAAAGAATGAAAACATAGAAAAATTATTATGAACTAGAGACATGATAATAAAAAGTATCATACAAGATGTTAGAAGAAATTATAGTTATTGTGTATGTTAATGAATTTTATAAACCCACTATAATGTAATATAAATGATGTTCATCCAAAAGGATGTAGGAGGTAAGGAATTTCTTTTAAATTTACGTTTTATAGAGACTTATTTTGAATTTTTCATAAATTCACATTTATGCAGTGTATATAATTTTCATTTGATATGTAATATAATTATTCATTCATAATTCATGGTATTTAATATTCCACGTTAATAAATATATCATTGTATGCTTGACATGAAAATTACAGAGTAATGAAAGTCATTGAACAGTCTTACTCTCTTTAATGATTGTTTACATTATCTTGAAGTAATAACTTTCATGAAATTATAGTTAATTTTAATTAATATTCAATTAAGTATCTAATTTTTTGTATGATTTATGTTTTTATTTATAAAATTTTATACTGTTATTATATATGTTATAAATATTGAATGTTATTTGACTAACTAATAAAATATTTATAAATCTGTTTCTCTTATTTAATATAAATATATGGGGATAAGGTAAGTTTTTCAATAATTAAATTTATTATTTAATATAAAATGATTTGTTCGTACATGTATAAATTTGTGTGGTCTAGTTATAGATATCTCCTGGATGTAACGATATGTATCATGAGAAAAACTATAGGGCATCATTAGATATATTATTAACTAGTAGTTTAAAACTATATTATGAATATATCTTCACTGTAGTAATATAATATTAGTGAGACATAACATATAATAATTATACATATCCATCCCTAAGAATATTTTTATTTTCATTAATAATGAAATTGTTTTTATAATATTATATGTGGATGTATTTATTTATCACATATTTATTATATGAAATTTTTTAGTAATTTACCATTTTATATTTACAATGCCTCATTTTATCAGGATACTCATTTTATTTAATTAGAATGTATGTCTAGTTAATTTACATTCCATATTTATTATGCTTATTGATTTATAAAATGATTCATTCTACTGAAACCATAATAACATTTTTATCTCCACCATATTTGGTTTCCATTCCCCTAGATATAAACATTAAATATTGGAATGTATTTTCCAGGATTTTCTTCATTTTTTGTTATGAATTATGTTATATTATTTTATTCCCAATTTAAAATGGGTATAATTTATTCATCTAGTTCTCTAAAACTATAAAACTTTTTTGTAATTTTGGATTTTATCCATATAATCTATGATAATGTAATAAAATAGACACTATCTCCAGCTTACTTTATTATGGTTTGTTATAGATGGAATCAGATGAAGATTAATAGAAAACATATGAAAATGTTTAAGGGAAAATATATCAACGGAATTGAACGGCTGATGTTGTTTTAGGATAAGCATACATGAACACGATAATTTTTTAAATAAAGTTACTAAGTTAAATTTCATAGATATACATACTTTTATATATACTACATGTCAATGTGGATTAGGTACAGAGGTGCCAAGGGGTAATAAATCTGAAAAGAGAGAAATTGTATTGACCTAATAATAATACAATACATAGAAATATTCCTTACTGTATACCTTTTTTAAAACTAACAATATATATTCTTTTTATAATTCACATTTTATTTATAAAATATTATAATAGATTTGAAAATATAATTATCCCCAAATAAACAATGTAAATAACATTGAGATTAATAATTTTAAAATTTTAAAATTTTTGATATGTGTTACACCATATTTATAATTATACATTATGATTTTGAATTAATTTTTTTATAATATAAATATAAATCTTCCATTATCTATAAATGGTTTCGGGATAGATGAATTATATCAATAGCCATAGACAATGTAGACATTTCCCAACCGAGGAGGCTAATATAGCATGAATTGAGAATTAAATAATTATGGATATATTAGTGTATCATAGTCTTGTTATGAAAACTAACCTTGACCTATGGGTCAAAAATTATCTAATACATGATTATCAGATACTAGATTGTGTCATGCTATAAAATCCCCCATAATGTTTTATACTAAAAATATGATTACATCCACACAATGGATTGTGTATGTAGAGAAGATATTTATGGACGTGGGATGTAGTGAATGGGAAATGTTAACATTTTAGGGTATTTAATTAATGATGACGCTGATCAATCGTGGTTTTTAATCCATGATACTAGAAAGGAAGTTAAAATAGATCTCATGGAATAGAAATATTTTATGGATATGTTTTTTATAAATATTTCCCTCATGGGAAACAAATAGAATGGATTATAATGTTACCAAGAATAAATATATAAGAAGAACAAATTGTTGAAGAGTATAAAACTATGTTTACCTCTTTAGATATTTATTCTTTGGATTAAAAACACACTACAAAGAGTAATATTGTTTCTTTATTTAATGTATTTAATCCATATCTCTGAAGAGTACTTGTCTCTCTAAATGTTTCTTCATATGATGAAATATTTTTATATACCATAAAATAATAGAATGGATTATCTATATCTAGAATATTCTAGGAAAATAATTATAATAATAGGTTATATATAAAACATAGAAAATTGAATGAATCAATGAATATGTAAGGAAACCATCAATTTATATATTATAAAAACTATGGAATGAATCACCCACAAAAATGCATGAATGGAATAAGAGTTTTCTATATATACAATAGATAAGGTTATCAAGTTAAAATAAATAAATTGATATAAATAAAAATCTATTATTCATTTTTTTAACTATATTGAGAGGGTGAAACATTCCAAAAATAATAATAAGAATCAAGGGAATCCACTTCAAAATAGTCTAGGTATAAGTCCAATATTATGTGATCACTACAGCTGAGCTGAAAGTACATAATGACGTGGTGTAACGTACCTAAATAGTGTCTTCAAATTATGGGAATGATTTAATTGATTATATGTCCCTACAACTATTAATATCTACAGTGTTTTCCAATAAAATAAATCCTTTCCCACTTAATTTATTAAGTGAGTTTTCAGTTAAAACCCAAAGAAAGCCTCACTACAATGAAGATTTGATATGAATTCACTATTATTTCTCATAAATTTTTATTATCTACTAACTATATTAAAAAATCTATAGTTGGATATGATATAATTCTAAGCATGGAATGGAATTCAAAATATGATGAAAAAATTTATTTCATGACGAATTAAATTACTATTTGTGAGTAATATGTTGAATTACTTATGGTTAATGAAGACAATTAGTTATTAGATTCATATATAGATCACCCATAATAGCTATACTAAATTATACTTTTGTGATAAAAGAGAAAACCAAAACTAGTGGTGGAGAAGGCAGTCATCAAATTGAGGATGTTCATATTGTAATAGAATTAAATTATTCCATTCATAAGGAATGATATTCCCCTCTCCACATCTTAAATTTTATTATTCCATTGATTTAATGAATAATGAACGTCAAATTTTAATGGATCCTTTTTGAATGGAAACTATGGAATTAGCGGAGTTGTAGAAATAACTAGAGTAATTGGGTGATATGGGATCTATTCAACCTAATTATTCATAAATGGGATCTTATATTATCTTCATTAAGAATAACAGTAGATCCATGAAGATGTGAATTGATTATAGATAAATCAATTCTATTATGATATCTTATTCCCTACATTGTTGAATTATTTGATCAACATCAAGGATCCCAAAGCATTAAAAATATTTACCATAATTCCTAGTATCATCAATTACAATTAAATAATTAAATCATTATGAAGACAACATTTCAATTGAGTTATGGAAATTTCCAGTATAAGGTATTTCTATCGGTATTTACAAATGAAACCTTAAAATTTATAAATATAATGAACATATTATTCATGTAATTTATTTATTTTTCGGTTTTCATAATCATTAATGATATTTATTTTATTCTAAAATCAATAAGGACCATGGGAATAACTTATATATCATTTTTGAGAAACTTAGAAGGGAAGACTTATTTTGAAATTTTAGAAAGTGTTATTTGTGGATTCAAGAGGTTTTTCTTTTGTAACATATTGTCTCAAATTATGGAGTCAAAATTGACCTATAATGAAAAAATAAGTAGAAGAATGTAATATAAATATAAACATAACCTAGTATTGTTATTTCATTAGTGTGGTTGGTTACAATCATTGATTTGTGTATAATTTTTCCCTGATAGGCTAACCAGTTCTCCAAGATTACATGTAAATGGGTTTTGTTTGTTTTTAAAATGAGTGTAATTATTTATGATGACATAATTAATATATTGGTAAATGTATTGATTTTGACTATACCATCTATAAATTTTGGGTTTGTGATATATTGTGATGCATCAATTAATGGACAAAGTTGACACCTAATTCAAAATGATTATATTACTGCATATTAATCATGTCAACTGAAGAATTGTGAATATATCTATCCAACCACTTATATTGAAATGGAAGTTATAATTATATAAATTAATATATTAATAAATTATATATTTGGTGAATGATGATATATATTCATAGACCATAATAGACTAAAATGCCTCTTTTTATTGAATGTTCTGATCACGAGGAAAAAGTGATGACAAGGTCTACTGAAAGATAATTATTTATCCATACACTGACACCAAGGGAAATAACATATGGTAATTGATTCATTGAGTAGATAATATAATGGATTTACTATACATGAAATAATTGAGTATCTTCCAATGTTTATAGATCTTATATAGATGGATATGATAATTATTGTTTATGGAGAAACATTACTCATTTTTTGATGATTAAGAATCGATGTTTATTATAAAATATAAAAATTTATCATTTTAATGATGATAAATTTTAGAAGAAAACAAAAAATTTGAATGATTATAAATAGTAGACTAGATTTCTGAATATGGTGTTCAGAATTTTTGAATGAGATTATGTGATAAACCTGATTAAAAAATGGTTCACTAGATGATCCTCATTGGCCAAATTTATCTATATAACATTATATAATAATTTTTAGATAGATCTTAGGGAATATATTTGTTGGGATTTTGGGAGGGGAAAAGTTATATATATAGATGTTTGTTTTTTCAACAAGGGACATATGTGAGATATCATTTTTTAGGATTCATAATACCTCTTCAAATGACATTGGGGAAATGGTATGACATTATTGTGGAATTTTATAGGACTGCGAATGACCTCTATAAATAATGATTCAATATGGGTTACCATATATTTCTTATCCAAATATGCACATTTGATCAGTATAATATAAAATTTACTTCTTGAGAGCCTCACAAGGATATATATTAATGATGGGGTAATACTTCATGGAGAACCTCAAAAAAATTATATGATTGAGATCCCCATTTTACATAGATTTTATAGAAGGGTCTTAAAATGATTTGGATAATGATAATAATTTGAGTACATAATACCATCCTAAACCCAATAGGATGTCTAAAGTACTATTAAATCAATGGATGGGATATTGTTATCATTATCACATTCCTTTCAAGGTATTTTGGATCATTATTTGGATTTGGTAGATTTTTCCTATAACAATTGTTTTTATTCAAATTATAAAATGGAATCATATGAAGAATTATATCAAATGGATATTCATACTCAGACATTTTTGGATGAAGGTGTAAAAAAGAAAACATGTGGGACCAGTTATACATAAAGTCATTTTTAAAAATTTAAATTCTTTGTGGGAGATAATGTTTTAGTAAAATTACCTCCATGGATGTGTTTTATAATGTTATATAAAAAAGGGAAATATAGCCCTATGTACATCATTCCTTGTGAAATTATAGAAATAATTGGTGTTGTTTCTTATCATTTGAAAATGATGCCAAATCACTCAAATGAACATGATGTGTTTCATATATCTTTATTAGGGTTATACAAGCTAGAACCAATGCATGTAATCACATATGAATAAACATAATTGGAGCTGAACATATCATACATTGAATAACCCATCCATATTCTCGATAATCGAGATATTGTATAGAGGAATCCAATGACTCATATGGTAAAGGTACCTTAGGGAAATCACAAAATAGAAGAAAAAATATTTGAATGATTGGATGTTATGAAGGATAAACACCCTCATAATTTATTATGTTAATTTCCATGGAATTTCATGGAAAAAATATTTATATAAGGAAATATTGTAACACCCCAAGAACTTATATTAAATTTCATTTATAGACAATGAGGCATAAACCACTATGTTTAAAAAACCTAATACTTTATTATGAATAATATTATCCATATGTTAAATTAGTGTGAATTAATAGAACTAAATATATTTGAAAAGATATTTAGCTTAAACATGATCATTTATAACTATTTATTATAAGTAAAATAAAAACTATTTAAAAATATGTTTTTAGAAAATATGTTTTTTTTCTAAAAGACATATTTGTCATGCATTACGAACAAAATTTAAAATTGATTCTTATCTATATTAGAAAATTTATTTAAAATAATAAAATTAATTTCTTTAATATTATTATCAAAAATATCTTCAGGTTAATTTTTTATATTTTTTTGAAAAAAATCATTTTTTGATTAATAGTGAAAAATATTAAATTTTAATTGATAACCGCATTTATATTTAAATAATATATAATGTTAAATTATATTTGAATATGGATTTAAAATATAATGAGTAAAATTTTATATCATTTAATCAAATTTGGTTCATTTCAATAATATTCATATTTTATTTTGATATAAAAACATTGTAATTTTTTGAAGAATTTTTTTTAAAAACATACTTTCTCATCACATTTGTGAGATTAACATGTAATTATTTTTATCAAATTTTTTGAATGGAATTTGTACATTGTAATACATATTTTAATTAGAATTATTTATAATATATAATAATGTAATATTAAATTTTAACCCTAATTAATAGTAAAAAAATTTAAAATTATTTATTATGGATAAGGTAAAAATTTATTCACTAAGTTATTAAACTAGAAAAATAAAGTTCAAATTGACGTAAAACCATTTATAAATAAATAAATATGTATAATGGAAATAAATTGACTATAGAGTTTCTAATGCTCAATAAAAGTCAATTTTTTCCCACTTAAAATTTGGAAATTTTTTTACACCGTTACCACTATATAAATTACAAGTGTTCGAGTCACTTCACTAACAAAAGACCACCCCTATCCCATTGTTCTTCACCACATCACACCCAGTTGGATCATCAAGTAAAACCCAAATTTTTCTTAATATTTCTCCCCTTCATATTGAAAGAAATATTATTTTTAAATACAACCTAGGATATTTATTTGTGAAAACCTAAGAAGGTTAACCCAATAAGAAGTTATATTCTTCAAAAAGTAATTTTTATTTTATTTATTCCTAAAAATATATAAATTATTATTAAAACAAGTTGATATAATAACCATAGTAATTTAATTATTAATAAATATTTATATAACAAGGTAATGACCTACAAAAATCAAAAATTCTCTCTAATGTGTTACGAAATCATCATTTGTGTGTACAGAAGACTATAGCCTCCTAAACTGTTGTCTTTTATTTTTCCATTAATAGTTCTCCTGGTTAGGTTTGATGTGGGATATATAGTATATATATGTTATTTATAACATAATAATACATATAATTCATTATATATTATATTCCTTTTTAATAACCATTTCGAAGGAGATATGATAAAATCTCTCAAGTGTTCAATTTTCTACCGCATTACAATACGGCCTGATTCTCATTTAACTGTCGCATTACATGAAGTGAGGTAAGGATAAAATTAATATTCGTATGTGATTTAAATGAAATAATTTTGAAAATAATTACATATTTACCATTTAAAAATATAATATATCATTTTATATTCAACCTCTTAATGATTATAACATAGTTTGTGTATGAGTGGATACCACCTTCACGAAGTGATGTGACTCTCCATTCACCACCCCATGAAATATCATATATGAATATAATTATACATATAAATTAATAATATGATATTATAATCATTATGTAAATGAATAAATTTACTCAACTACTTTGCATAATTATAATTGAAATATGGAAACGTCAATCATGTGTACGTATGAATTACCATATTCATCATCATAAATCACTTCATTACCCAATTTATTTTATGATTGTTTATAGGAATATAATTTATGTAAAAATATTATAATTATGTTAGGAATATCATTTTAGAAATTATGATACAATATAATATTAAAAATAATAATAACTTTCCTCTTAAGGAATGGATGAGAAGACATGGAAATTAACACATGAAGCAATGAAAATAATGATATATTATAAATAAAAAACTGATAAGATATTATGAATGGATTTTATATGATATTATAATTATTAATATGGTTATTTTATAGATTATTTAAAATTATAAATACAAAATACATAAGGTTAAATAAAATTCAACCAAAAGGAAGAGTGACGTAACGGATTTCAACTCAGTTTACATCCCATTGATACTTATTTGTCATTATTAACCAATTCACAATTATTTGGTGTATATATTACCTCATTTACATGTAATGTCATGATTCATTCACAAATCAAGTTATTTTATGACTAAATTTGAATCATTTAATATAATTGTATTTTACATGATAATTACCATGTTGTAAAAGTTAATGTACAATATCACTTTTTTTGTGATTGATAATTGTATCAAGAAACCATCCCTTCATTGTGATCATTATTTTTGTGAAATTCAATTTATATTAAATATAAATAGTATAGTATTATTGATTTTATTTTTGGATAAATTTTTTACCATTTTTTAAAAAGATGTGTACTTTGAATGTTATTTGATTAACTAAGGAAATTTTGATAAATTAATATTTTTTTTAATCAAATAGATATTTGATTATTAGGAAAATTATTCCTAAATTGAATAAATAATTCTATATATGATGTACAAGAACCCAAACATATAATGTAATATAATAATTTCATTTATTTAAGAACATGCTTTATTAATCATTAAGGGTCTTTTTAGGTATATATTTTTATTGAAATAGGGCATAAAACATATATAACATCCCCCAATTATACAGAGTGGATACCAAAAAAACAATATGAGTTTCTTCCAAAATAAAAATGTTTTCAAATAAAAAAATATTTTTTTGATTTATTTTCATAAAATTTAACTTAATGACTTTATTTCTCTTACACATCTTTATAACCTATAAAAATTGTTAAACATAGGGGATGTGGACAAAAATCACAGTAATCGATATAATGAAAGTTATCATTAGTATAGTGATAACATAAAAACTAAATAAAAATCATTTCAAAAATAACTCAATATAATGCATATTAAAAACATGTAGTTTCCTCGGGAAGAATTAGCTATATCACCCCTACAATCACCCTTAAACATGGAAAAACCTTTTAGTCAACTTCCATCTTCATAGTACCTAATACATTATAGAGGTACAATGGGGCTCACCCATCATATCTTGAGCTATAATGGGATCAAGCCAACATATATTGATATATAACTGGATATCCCAAACATATCATGATTAATAATAGGCTCAACCAAACATAACTATTTCTATTGAACATATAAGGAATATAACACATGATTATTCAATTATACCACTATGTCATACACATTCAGATTCTTAAAATACCCTTTTTCGTAAAATAGATCCCATTATAAATATAATAAACATGCACACAATAATGAAATAATATTCTTCAAAAGTTACTATTTCAACATATAATTTCAAAAACATATTAATAATGTGTCATCAAATTAGATGAAACCACACATGCCACATATATAAAAAACAATCCTTATGAATTTCATTAAAAAGAAATTTAAAAGGAATGTCCTTTAAAAATATATTTGGAGTGAGGATTAATAAAATGTATTTTGTATGTGTATAAAATGTAAATAAACAATAAAAATATAATATAAAAAAATCATCACAAAAATATTATTATTTCTAAATAATGAATAAGGTAGACGGTTAACCCATATAATGGAAATTTGGTTAAGAATTCCCTTTCCTCGGTCTCTTCATATAAAAAACATGTTTAAAAATCCGGTAAAAGGTTAAATGAGTTATATTAATTATTTATAGAATCATAATAATTTTTAGGAAACCTTTTATTTTCATTTTATTACATCATTCCACAAAATTATTGTTAATATTGTTTTATTTACATTTTTTTGGGTCATTCTTTATATGGTCTCCATGGACAGTTCGTAATTGAATTTATTATCTAATTTAAAAGAGTATCCATAAGTTAATTTAAATGTTACTAATATGTTGTTATAATATTAAACATTACCATAAATAATTTTTTAACATATATGATGATGACTCATTACATTAAACATTAACAATGTTTATATCATTTTGGCAGTTCTTCGATAATAAAGATCTTATTTCAGCATATGCCATTAATATGATTCATATAAGATTATTATAAATAATAAGAGAGTTCATATCAAAAACATAAATATTTTCTGCCAATAAATTGGTTTAAAAAAAATATTTTAAGGAAGTAATGGAAATTGATGACACATCATCCATGATGTCGGTAAAATGACACATAAAAAACAATATTTTTTTAGAATAAGAGGGAGAGGAAAAACAGTATGATGATGAATTATTCCATAAAAATTATAAAAATAATTTATATATAATATAATTGAGAATTCATATCTCTTATATTAGAAGTTGTGAAAAGATAATATGAAAATAAAAATAATTGAAAAGCAAAAACATGATAATGAAATAGGATTTTTTACATCTTGATCCCTTCTAATTGAGATCCTACATAAGGCCTTTGGTTTCGGCCTTTTGGTGGTAATTTAAGGTCTTGGACGTTGGTATTATCCTTATAAATAATATTGGCCTGAACTTAGGAAATTATCAATTCTTGAGAGGTTTGATATGAAGAAGTGTGGGGGTGTCATTATATTAGAGGGGAGGATGGGTGTCCTTTATTTTAATCATTAGTTTAATATTTTTTCTCAAGAATATTAATTTCCTTGACTCATGTTACCGAAAACCTTAAATATATAATTTGAGTTAGAACCTTGGGTGATTACATGATCTAATACGCTAAGAAATGTGTATTTAACATATAATGAATATACATGTTTTTTTACCGTATTTCAGGATTCATAAAAAAATCAATTATTGTATAAAAATCCCAAAAATTCAACCAAAATATTTTCCAACATGTAAATTTAATAAATTAACTCGACATTATCAAAATAATTTTCTAAATATGTTTAATTTATTTTTAAAATAAAATCATAATTTATTCGAAAAATAAAATTTTAATCAATAACTCATTATATAACACCTTGAAAAATTGATCATGGTCTCATAAAATTATTCTGTAACCATAATAAAATAAAATAATCACTTATGATTTCTTTTTATGAAATTACTATTTCATTTTAAATATTAATTTAATCATATATTTTTATATAAATATTTATAACTTACAAAAAAAATTCAACACTTATTATACTATCATTCTATCACTTATAAGATGACTATATTTTAATTATAAATTCATTATGAGGTTAGATTTCATTTTCTATAATTTAATATTCTTAAGGGTCATATTAATATTCATAATTGTACATTACTATTCTTATGGGAATGTTAATATTCACTAAAAATTATGTTTCTTTTTATTAGGCAACAAATAACATACTGATCACAACTATGTATGTATGTTTTTATAAATTCATATCATTTAAGAAAAAAATTTATTTTAATGGTTAGATTATAAAAATATACTTAAATAAAGGTGTCATTACGTAGAGACTCATTTTTTCATGCATTATATTAAATATATATATAAATCCTTGCGGTGTTTAATTCTCCTAACATTCTGGAAATTCCATCCTTGAAATTTTTTTAATTCACTTTTTAAAAAGTGAGGTTATCATCCCATCATAGTATTTTTAAATTCCTGTGTTTCTTATTTAACCATGTGGTTTCTAAAAAAACAATTACATTGTGGATTACCTTATTATGCAATACTTTATCTCATCAATCATGAATTTGAATAGTTCTCTCTTAATAGGAATGGTTTTCTTTAAGATAAACTACTTCTAGGCTCAAAACATGATATTATTCTGGCACATTTATTCTTAACATCAAAAAATGAAGAAAAATTTATACCTGAGATAAACATTGTTGAAATGCTACTCGGTATGCGACTGGTCCAATTTCCTTATGTTATCTACATAACGTTTCTACCAACTCTAAGCTATCCTTAATCCTTGCAGAATCAACTTATATTTTTCGACCACTTCCTATTCTAATTATGGTCTTATAAAATTCATTTCCCCAACTTCATCATAAATTGCTGGAGTTCGACACTGATTTCAATTCAATTCCTCAGAAGGTACCATCTGTATACTAGAAGAAAAAAAAATATTATATGAAATCTCCATCAATGAAAAATATTGATTCCAAAATCCATGGTAGTACATTCAATATGTTCAAAGTATATCCACCAATTTCTGAATTTTTCTCTTAGTATGTCTATCAGATTGAGGATGAAACGTAGTGATGAAATTTAATTTTATAACCAATGTATTATGAATGCCTTTACAGAAGATAGAAGTGAACCTAGGATCAATTTAAATAAAATGTAAATAGAAACTCCATGTAACAATAAAATAACATTTCTGGGCAATAGGGAATGTTAGAAAAAATTCATAGTATATCGAATAGGAAGAAAATGTGCATATTTAGTCATACAATCAACAATTAATTAGATTGCATTGTAACCTTGATATTTCATCTGAAATCCCACAACTAATTCTATAGATATATTTTCCCATTTTGACTATGAAACTTGTAAAGGACGAAACACCCCCTTTAGTAGAATTCTCTATTATTTTACATATTGACATGTGAAACATTTCATGGTAAAATTATCAATATCACTTTTCCTTCCATCACATTAGTAATACTCTGGAGGATCTCTACACATATTTGTGTATCTAGGATGAATTGAAAATGGAGACATGTGGGCATCAAATAACAATTGTTTATTCAACTACGAATCACAAGAAACACATAGTATCATTCAAAAACACAGAACAAAATACTTATCTTGGTTATATTAAAAAAACTATACCATTTTAAACTAATCTACCTTTTTCAGTAACATGCCTTCTTAATTTCGTCTGACAGATATTCCCATACTAAAAACTGAAGCAAAACTGAGTAATTTCTTACACCAACAACATTGATGCCAAATTTTACCTAGTCATTCACAAAAGGGTCATGTTCTAAATGTATCATGGTGTTGAATCTTTAATTTTCCATCTAAAATAATCGAACACTCTATTTTCATTTCCATGATGATATTAGAGAATGAAATCATAATACTAGATTAGCTCTAGTAATCTACTCTATCTCATGCATAATTTCTTTTGTGTAATTATGTACTTAAAACTTTTATAGTTAGTATATATTTATCATTTTTTTCTATATGGATGATACCGCCATAATTTTATTTTAAAAACAGCAACAGTTAATTTCAATGCTTGTCTTGTGTAATTTAACAGACGAGGATTCAACATACATGAGTAATAAAAAATTACATAATCATTATACATTATATCATAACAAATTCCATATAATGAAACATTGCTATAAAAAAAATCACCACTTCTAGAAGGTAGGATGATATCTGAAGATTTCACTGATCATCTTTTCAGTTCTATAAAATAATCATAACTTTACTTTGTCCAAATGAAATTAAAATCTTTTTAGTTAACTTTTTTGGTGGGATTCATAAATGATAAATTATTTCAAAAAACATCTAGTAATATCTTACAAATAAAAAAATACAAATCTTGATTACATTTCTGGTTCTTGACAATTTTTTAACAACTTCTATTTTAGAAGTATCAAAATATATGCCAACATTAGAAACAATGTGACCAGTAAAATAATTTTTTTGCAACCAAAATTCATAGTATATGAATATTCCATATAGTTTATCTTCATTTAATGTTTTAAAAACAACACTTACATGTTTATCATGCTCATAATTTCATTTAGAATTACCTAAATGTCACCAATAATCAAAACCAAACACTTATCCATGAACTCGTAAAATATTCGATTCATATGATACATGAATGTAATAGGTAATTTGTTTAAACCAAATAGAATAACTACATTTTAAAAATTACCATAAACCGTATGGAATGATGTTTATAGGTTGTATTCGTCCTTTAATTTCAACTAATGGTACCCCAACCTCAGGTCAACCATCAAAAAATATTTTTCCCTCTAGAGATTATAAAAAATTCTTCGATATAAGGAAAATGTTAATTAATTTTAATAGTGAGGTTATTAAAAGAACCATAATGAATGAAAAGTCTCATTGAACTGTCTTTATTTTTAATAAACAAGATAAGAGAACCCCATGGTGATGTCTTGCTCTGAATGAATAATTTATGAAATAGTTCTTGTAACTGGTTTTTAATTCATGAAGTTTCATTTAAGTCTTTTGATAAGGGTTTCAGAAAACTTCTTAGAAATATTAACTTATTAATTATTAAACACAACCTCTCAATCAGATTAAACTATAAGAAAATAATCTTGGAAAACATCATTGTAAACATTTACTACAACAACATAATTAATCAGAATAGTTAATTTATCTTTAAAAAATATGAGCATGATAAATTTAATTTACTTATTTTATTAATTTCCATTATTCTTAATATGTTTTCAATTGTGTAATTTCATTATTAAACAAAAAATGTAACATGTTTTGAAAAACTACTTCTTTTTATCTACTATCAATTTTGGTACTATAAAAATAAATCCAATGCACACCCAGAATAACATCATACTCTAATAGAGAAAAAAAAGGTTTATAGGTATACTAATTGCATTGAAAATGATAGGTTGGTTCTTATAATTTATTTCTTTTCTACAATATTCCCTCCATGGGGTTATTTCATGACTTTTGGTTTTATTTTATGAGGGGGAATTTCCAATTTTGTTGAATGATTCTCAGAAATGAAGGAATGTGTTGACCCTAATAAAAAAAGACATTTGAAAAATCATTAAAGGAAATAAATTTATCGGATACCACCTCATTTTATGTCTCAAAATTTGATAAAGTTATTGAAAAGGATTTATGCACATCCTTTAACTTCCTATTTTTCTGAATTTCTACATAAGTGACTATCATTAGACATGAATTGGAAAAATGACTGAATTCCATATAGTTAAAGCATATCACCATAGCCATCTAATTAATTATTTGATTATTTTCGATACAGTCAGGGGAAATGTTACAAAAATTTACACCTTGAAAATATTTCCAACAATTTATAAGATATTCACTAGGATTGTTTTTGACACATTTTTCACGGAAATGTAAATTGATTTTATTGCATCAATTTTTCATTGATGAATTCTTCCCCAACACCTAAAAACTTGACAACTTCTTATTCATTTCATCATGAGGGACATATGATTTAGAATACCCCTTATCAAATTTTTCAGCACAAAGAAAAATTTTCTCAATGATTTAAAACTGTCATGAATCCATTTATCTTCATAAAAATGGTTTCAAACCAAAGTATAATCTCGTAATTTTACTAACAAAATAAAAAGTAACATTACCTATGTACATGTACAATATTGTAAAATTGGCATCATATGATAACAAATAATCATCATTTATCTGCTTCAGTTCCAACAGTTTTTTTTCCATTCTGAGTCGAATAGTTTTAGGAAAATATTTTTTCCGAAAATACTCTTATAATCATCCCATTCCAGGCTATAATGATCGTCTCTTTCACTAGTATTATAAACTAGAGACCACCATTTACCAGTTTCACCTTCCAAAGTGATAAATGAGTAGTATTACCTTTTGGTATTCCAAACATAATTGGACATCAAAAATATTTTTCTAGTCTATTGATCCATCCTTTGGCTATCACTGGATCTGTGGTTCCACAGGATGCTGGAAGATGTTGCCTCATAATATTCTCCACAAAATAGATGTTTATTCATGTTAATTCATCTTCCTCTATATCATTAATTCTACCAACATTTATTACATGATTAAACCTATCAATTTCTATCAAAAACTATTACATTTTGATTTCCTCCATTCCAGGTAGCAAATTCAAAAAAATATAAGCCTCTTGGTACCATCCTACTTAAGCTTCCATATTTATTTTATAAAAACCCATTATGAATAAAAATACATTAGTTGAAATGATATAGTAATATTTAAATTATATATCACTTTAGTTCAACCACAAATTAGAAATCATTCATGTTTTTATATTTACATCATCTTAACACACAATGCTATCTAAACCATCTTATGATTCAAACTATAAGGACTCATCCTTAAAACATTACATACTCTTGAATTTCCGTCAATATCATAAATTTTATCACATTTAATATCTTTTATATTTATATTTTTAGATTAATAGGACATAACTCACATATAAAATCCTGCACTTATATAGATTAGATGTCATTAAAATTGTTTCCAATCCATCCAAAATATAAAACTTGTTAAATAAAAAAACAATTTATTTTCCAAATCGTCATTACATTTTACATGACTTATTTATTAATATTACACATTCTTATAACCAATGAATGAAATTTAAAAACATGGGACCACAAAAAATAAGCTCAGCCACAGATATAATGAAAATAATTGTTATTCATGTGATAACATAAAAACCAAATAAAACCCATTTTATAAAAAAGTTGTTAGAATTGATATGGACATCATGTAGTTTCCTTGTAAAATATTTTCAATATCACTCTTAAAATCAAAATTAGACATGGAATAAATATCTAGTCATCTTCAATAAATGGAACACCCAATTCTTAATAGTGTTATAATGGGGCTCACCCATCATATCTTGAGCTATAATGGGATAAAACCAACATATATGGAGCTATAATGGTCTCAATCCAAGTTTTCCTTAAACTAAAATAGGATCAACCCAAATTAAAAATGTTATATGAACATATAATGAATATAAAACATTATAAATCCTTTTAAACCTTTGATAAAAACACATTTAGAATATCAAAATTTCATTTTCTAATAATACAGAGCCCTTTAAAAATAAAAAAGATCATACACAGAATAATAAAATAATATTCATAAAAAAGTAATACGTAAACATAGAGTGGAATAAAAATAGTAATCATGCATCATGAAATTATAATATTCAAATCATGTCATATATATAGTTTTTTTCATTTCATTAAAGTGACATTCAAAGTATTTTAAAAGTCATTTTCCTTACAAATAAAATTAGAGTGTGAATTAATAGAATAAAACAAATATGGGAATAAACTACAAATATATATTATAATACAAAATATAAACAATAATACATCACAAAAAAAATCTTATTACCCTATGAGGAATAAGGTAGATGGTTAACCGAACGAATGGAAATTAAGTTAATAATTACCTTACCTCATGTTCTTCATAATTTAAATGTGTTTACACCTCCTATATAATAGTTAGAAGATTGTTATTAATAATTTAATGTAGAATAAAATTTCTGATGGTGTTCTTATTCCACATACATCCGGCTCTCCGGATAGGGAACATGGTAGCACTATGGTTGCACAGGAGCCATTAGAGCATTCTGTTGAACCCATCACAGAAAATTTTGAAATCAAAATGGAAAATCAACAAGTATCAAGTAGATTTGGTCATATTGTGACCATCGATTATGGATCCTTACCTAATATATCATTGAATTATTCACAAGGGAAGCATTCAAATTCTCATGGAAGATAACCCCATTCAGCATCTTCCACAAGATTAAATTAGTCAGTAGAAGGGGAGATAATCACATTTAGAGGCATCCAAGGATGCCAGAAAGTGAGATATCATAGAAAAACAAAGTGATTATTGGAAATCTGAGAATTAGTTCACACCATTGAATGGTGTTATCTGGGATGACGGCCGAAGGACAAACAGTTACTTGAGAAGGATGTGGATATCTCAAAATAGGACACCAAGGAGGAGCTCTTGACTGTAAAAAAATGGCTATCTAACATATCATCAATTCAAAAAAAGGAAAAAGGAAAGGAAAATGAAAGAAAGGTAAAGGTCAAGTGATCGTTCTCTTGAATGGGGTCCGCCAAACATAGCAGAAAACCTTTAATCAGTGAGGATTTTTTATAAGAACTATCATGGTCTTGGGAAATCCATAATAGCTATGGCTCTTAGACATTTTGTTATAGCCTAAAAACCTATTCTTGTAGGAATTTTTGAACCCTAATTTTTTTTTATAATTTCATAAGATTCAAGTGGGGATAACTGTGATATAAATTTATATCATAGTAGTCTCACGACTCTAATATGGATCATTTCTAGTTTTTAAGGAATGATACTAGTCATATTATCTCATATATTGGGTTGTCTTAGAGAATGTAATCTCCTGTAGCATTTATAAATATTATAGTTCTATCAAATTTTTGTATGATTATAATTCTTATATTAAATGTTGGGAATTATGGAATGAGATTAAGTTAATCTCTGAAAATATTGATAAATAATGGGTCATTTTGGGTGTCATTAACACTATTTTGATTCGGATGGAAAAAACTATAGATAATTCCAATCGAATGAATCTTCATAATTTTCGTTCATCATTGATCAATGTAATTTTTTTGATGTCCCGATGGTATTTGATGATTTTACATTGATTAGATACACTTGTAAGGGGAAAAAACAAAGTAATCTTGACAGATGTTTTTATTAAAATGGATGATTAAAGTGCTTCTTTTAGAATTTCAAGGTTCACACTCCCCAAGAATCACTCTGATCACAACATGATCATTGTGGAAATTAACACACAATTGAGAAGTTCAGTTTCTATCCCTTTTTAGTTTAATAAAGGATGACTTGTAATAACTGGGTGTAGGGAAATCAGGTTGGATTCATGGAAAATTGAGTTGCATGGCAGCCCATTGCAATGTTTTGTTGGAAAATTAAAGCTTACCAAGGTCTTAGTCAAGTAATAGAGAAATAAATCAATCTCTATGATTGATCTTGACATTAAGGATTTTGAGGGGGCACATTCATGCTGTCACATCAGGAATCAGCATCTGAATAATCCATCCTTGGAAGAAATACAAGCTCACAATTGGATGGATGATCTTTTAACAATAAAATAAATGCAGAAAAAATCAGATAAATATTAAATTGTTATAGGAGGGTGATCGAAATAAAAAATTCATTCATAGGATACACAAATAGATGAGGGACCAAGCAAGAAACAAGGCAATTAATAGTAATGTTCATCTTCAAACTTCTGAAATGAGATTTCCCAAGCTGTTGTAGATTACATCTGGGTGTTATATTCTAATTATAAGAATGTTAACACATACAAAATTGTTGAAAACATCAATCTGTACTTTTAGGATCAATATAATCCATATCTACCACTCCTCCCCTCATGTATAAAATTATAGTATCCATATTATCTCATAATATGGATAGTTGTCCGGGTCCATATGGGATTACGAACAAATTTTTCTTATTTCATTGTCATGTCTTGTAGGATGATATTACTCAAAAAATTATGGAATTCTTCACTTTTTTCTATATTCCATATGGGATGAATTCATGCTTTATTTCACTAATACCCACGAAGGAAAATCCAGTTTATATTAAGGATTTCATGCAAGTTGACCTTAGGAACACTATTAAAAAATCATTAATATGATCATTATGAACAAGATGGGACTATTGGTTAGTGTCATGATTACACAAAATTAGTTTGGATTTGTTCTAGGAAGAGACATTCAAAACTACGACTTTTCAGCCTCAGAGAGTGTTATCATTATGAGGATGAAAGTGAGAGATGTGAAAATTACACTCAAAAATTATATCTCTAAGGAATTTGATACATTAATGTGGAGATTCATTTTGTATGTTCTCAATGGAATGGGTTCTTGAATGTGATTATCATGTTTTTTAGCATCATTCTCATCTCATCAAGGCCATCAATTCATATTAATAGAGTACCTAGAGGTTTCTTCTTTCTCACTAGAGTAGTGAGGAAAGGAGATCAAATATTTGGATTTTTATTTTATATTGTTGAAGAATATTGAAGCTTGTGCATCAATTAACATTCTTAGATTGGATTTTACAAGGAATTTGGGGTTTGAATTAATGGTTTTTCTCTTGCACAATAACTATACGCTGACGACATCCTTTTGTTTGGATGAGCTTCTAAGAAAACAATTTCCTCTATCAAGGTGTTATTTCCACATTATGAAATGGTTGGTGAACATGAAATTAGAAGAAAAAATAATATATTTTACTCGTTATTGGCTTGATGGTTGGGAAGAAAAATAGGATAATTCAAAGTCATGGAGTGAAAAAAGGGACTCTACTTTTCCAATATATTTGTGTTCCTATATTATGGGGAAACGTAAAAAATCATTATCAATAAGGTATTTAATTTGGAATTGATAATCAATGTGATAGATATAATGGATAGGTCATGCCTATGGATGGAAGGGTGTGTCCTATTTACTTAATGATGACATTGAATTCAAGAAAAATTTAGAAAATACAGAACCTATTTAGGGAGGTTGGTGATGCAATTCTATTGAATGTATGACATTCCCATAATGCCATTGAATTTAATAATCATCATATTCATTTATAGATAAGAATGGTTTCCATACATAGGGAAATTTATGGAGCATCTATGGTGAAAAATGGTGAGATGAATAATTGGTTTCATGATTTTTAGATCCTTAGATTGTTATATGTGTCTGGTCTCTCTTAGAGACCAAAACGAATCAAATTCATCCGATAGATACCACCAATAGGCTCATAGCTCAAATTAAATTTTGATGGGGCTTCTTCTGGCATGCGACGGCCTTCGGGAGGTGGTGGTGTCTTTTGCACATATCGTAGCTTTGGGAAGGGATGTTGTTTCTTTCATTACAATGATGTTGGGGTGTCCTATGAAGCTGAATAATGGGTTATGGTTTATGATGTCAAGTATGTGGTTTAGTTTAAATAGAACATGTTATCGACTGAATCAGATTCTAGAATATTGGTTAAAGCCTTGAAAATGGGCACAGGATGTGCCATGAAGAGTTCTACTTCATTTTATTGAATTAATAAATAAGGTTACTCAACAAAATCTGGTAATATCACTCGCATATAGAAACCAATTCCATATTGCATATTCTCATGAAAAGAATAAAATCATAGAGAAGACTTTGATGTTGTCCTTAATGGACCCATGCTACTACACTAAAATAGTGGAGGAGGAAATGTGTGATTTCATGTATTATCATTTCTTTAATAGTGCCTTGTATGCTTGACTTCTATGTCTCTTTTTAATAAATTTTTTTAGGGGTGACATTGAACCGATCTTGGACTTTTGTGAAATAATATTTTTTATATACATTGTTTCAGTTTCATTCTATACATTGGTTCCATGGTCTATTAGTAACATATTTAAATGTTAAATAGAAGAGAATCTCAAAAATTGAAATGATACGGGATCAATATGTTTTTAGAATATTAAATGTGATTATAATTATTTTTTTATCATATAATATGAAGAATAATTATATTAACCATTAATTATTTTTAGATCATTTGGGTAGTTATTTGATAACCACATAATTATTTCATCATATAAGATTAATATTATGGTTATATGAAAATTAATTATCATAAAAGAGGCCATATAATAAAATTTATAATCAGTTTCTAATAGTAAAACGAATTCACATCCATATTTGAAGGTAATAACAGAAATTAAAGACACGTTGACTAAAATGTCAGTAAATCGACACATCACAAATGATGTTTTTATTTTTAGAAAATTAGGACGAGGAGAATGAGTATGATGTTGAATTTTTACATATACATGATTAAAATATAGTATATAAAAGATAAGTAAACATAAATGTCTCTTGTATAAGATGAGGTGAAGGGAGTATAAGAAAATGAAAAAACTGAAAAGAAACATGAAAATGAAGGAGGATTTTTACCTCTTAATACCATCTCATTGAGACCCCCCTTAGGGACTTTGGTTATGGCCTTTTGGTGAGACCTGTAGGTCATGGACATGGGGAAGATCCATGGGATAAATATTGGGCCGAATTTAAAAAATTCACAATTCTTGGAAGGTGAGAGAGGGAGAGGGGGTGAGGGAGGTATTTATACTGGAGGAGAGAACGATATCCATTATTTTAATAATTTTTCTCAAGAAAATGGATAGTCTTGATTCATGTGACCGAAAATAGTAAATAGATAATGTTAGTTCGGTCCGAGGGTGAATACATTATCTGTGATGCTAGGAATATTGTATTTAACATATAATATATATAAACGATAAATTACCATATTTCACTATTCATTAAAAATAAAGTATTTCAGAAAAAATAACTATAATAATTTATCGATGTGTAGAATGATGAAATGATATCTATTTTATAAAACAATTTCTAAATATTTTTATTTTTAATTATAAATAAAATAAAAAATTATTCAAAAAATAACAAATTTAAAAGTATTACTCATCTTATAACTCCTTGAAACATTTTCCAATGTCTCAATAAATTATCATATAACCATTATATTATAAAATAATAATTTTATGATTACATTTTAAGAAAAGAAATTTTAAATTAAATCATTACATTAATCATTAAAATATATTTAACTATTTATGACTTACAAAAAATACCAACACTTATACTATGATCATATTGCCACTTATAAAATGCATAGGTTTTATTTATACATTCATGGTGAGGTAGCTATTCGATTAGAATATTTACTATTCATAAGGTTCATATTAATATTCATAAGGGTATATTACAGTTCATAATGATCAATTACTATTAAAAAAATTGTTTGTCCTATCAGAATCCAAATAACATATTGATCACAACCGTGTATGTCTATTATTTGAAATTAAAATAATAGAAGTGACAAATTATATTTAATGGCAATATTATAACTATCTCTTCTAAAAAATGGAATTATATTGAGACTAATTATTTCATGCATTACAATAAATTTATTTGTAAAACCTTGGGGTGTTACATGTGGAATTATTTGGACATATAGATATGGGTGGGCCTTATTATATGTATCCCATTAATTCATTGACAGTTCTCCTAATATGAACTCGTTCTCCAAATCATATGGTTTTTTACCTTGTATTTTTATATTTTCTTGAGGATTGATATTGATTAAAAATTTATGATATCCTTGAGACATGAAATCCAATTATTCAAAGTTCCCCTCATATAGAATATATTTATTATCATTATCCATGAGATGTTTTCTATGATATTATCTCTAGATTCACTTAATTATTATTTTTTAAATAAATATAATGGGTTTTTAATTATTTCACTTTCCATAATTATTATGACTTATAGAATAAGCATAATGATTTTATTTAAAGGGCATGTCTGTTCAGTTATTTTCATTTTCATATTGATAATTATTATTGATATGTGATAACTTCTTTAATACAAAAACCTCACTAGGAATTTCGTTTGACCTTTAGTTTTATTTATTTCTACAAGATATGAAGAATAAATGTAGGAATGAGTTTTAAATAATGAAGTTCATTTGTATTTTATACATTTTTTTTGTTTCCTCCAACCAATAATAATTTTCATTCATTTATTTATTTAATTCTACAAAATCTCTAAAATGATCTTTATCTCTAGATTTGACCCTTTGAATATTTTCCTATGTAATAAAGAAGACACCAATTATACATTACTATAGTCGAGGTAATTACAAATAAAATTGTTATTATAATAAATCATAAGTAAAATTATAGATCCTAAAAATATAATAATGTTTGTTCTATTTTTTTCATTTAAATATTTTATTCAAGCTAAGAAAATGTTTCTAGTGATTATAAAGTGACTCGAGGATGTCCTAGGGTTCTGGGAAATGAAAAAGTGATGAATAGAGTCCATACTAGGAAAGGTACACTATTAGAGAAATATAAATACTAATCATGAATTGTAACCATAAAACCAAAAGGTTGAGAATTTATGGTATAAAAACATGCAAGGGGGTTCTCGGAAACCGTTTATCCTTAGGAAGATACAAACACATTGATTCTAGATTGTTTTTTAAACTCTGTGGGATCTCTAGGAGAATGTGTGACACATTACTCCATTAGTATATATTGTGGCACAATGTGGGTTCATTGTTTGGAGAGCCATGGGGCCAGACTATGTGCCTCATTAAAATAGGGAATTTCCTTTTTCCCCCTCGTATATTAAGGATTCGGGAAAAAATTTCCCCAATTTCAAAATTCATCAGCCTAAGTGATGAACCATCCTCATCAAGATTAAAAAATGATAGTCTCAATTTTTATATTATGTATGAAGTATCACTAGGTGTTAATTGATGATCCGGGTGGGTCAAACACTCCACTTCCATTTTTTTGGAAAATTCCTTTTTTAATTGTTATAATCCTTTTGAAACCCCAATTTTTTTCAAAATATTCTATGTTTGGGTTTTGATGGTTGTTCGAGTATGAATAAAATTCCATGGTTATTAGTGATTCTATCTATAATAATGAGGTTTGTGGTCTACTTATTATATACCACAATATTGAATATTGAATATTTTATTTCATTTTTATCTTAATACCATTATTTAATGGAATTGGCTCTCTAATGAAGAAATTATAGATGGGGAATATATGCAATGATTTGAACCCCTCATGATTCTTATGGTATCCAAGAAGGATAAATATATTGGGACTATGGCCACTCATGGTGTGGTTCATTCCATTGAACATGAATAATTGATATGATAACTGATTTGTTGAAGTTTTTATATTATTCCACAAATTTTAATTGTTATTAAACCAAAAACATAACATGATGGAGGTGTTTACCTTAACATGAAGAGTAAAATGAGTTATGAAATGTAAATGAATGAATGTTCTAATTAGTTTAGGGGAATTATCCTTTTGGTTAAATCACATGGAAGGGGAGATAAAAGTCTATAATGTGTTGAAATGGTAAATGGGAATGATTTGGAATTTAGAACATGATGAATGTGATTAAATTTAATTGGAAGATCCTTTTAATTGTTTTTGATAAATTTTTAATGATGAAGACCCATTAATAAGTGAGGTAATGTTATATGAGATTATTGATTAAAGATAAACACCCATGGGTGAGCAATATTGATTCTCTATGTTCCCTCATGAATAGAAGATTTCAGAAAAATGACTGATGAACCTAAACCCATGTGTATGAAGATGGTGTTCCATATTGTGATTGGGAGGATCAGATATATCATTTTGAATATTTGTTAGAATTTCAGACTAATGTTCCTATTTTTCAAACCATGTACTTCCCAATACATGGTTTAAATGAATGACATTGGATGAAGAATGTTATGGCGAACATATTTTGGAAGAGGATGAACAAACGGACATCCTTTGGGATGGGCTCATGAAGCATGTTCCTAAAGCCTCGTAGCACTAATTCCGACGAGATTCTCCCCCTCTATGAAGCCACTATTAAGAAAAGAGGTGGGAGGCATTGTGAACAAGTTTTATTTTTGTGAAGTTTCCGAGGAGCAAGGAGGCGGGAGGATCTACGAAGCAGTTTGACATTTGTGGATCCGCTGTGGAGAAAAGAGGTGGGATACTCCATGAAAAAGTTTGACATTTTCAATGTCTCCATAAAGCAAGGATGTGGGATTCTTAAATGTTACCACAAAATGTCATCTGTCATCACACCCACCAATCTCTGCATTGTAGCACCACATGCTTATAAATATATTCTCCCCTTGATCTCAAAGGATGTATTCTCAAACCATTCTCCTTATTAGCATTCAAATCATGAATCAATTTCTATTCTACCATTATGAGCTCTTGAAGGGAAATTATCATCATGATGTGCCTCTCCCTTTTCTTGAATTAGGAATCTCTTCAAAGAGGGATGCCCTTTATAGAGCCCATAAGCCTCTCTGAAAGAAGTGGATCCCCAATGGGACTCGAGTCTTCACGAAGTACTTATGCTTCCCGAAATACCCTCCATACACATGTGACCCACATGCTATGGTAGGGTCACTGTGCTTCATGAATCCCATTGCTTCACAATTCTACACTTTACATGGTACCTTGTCATCACAAAGAACTGATCCACGAATTCCATTCCACTTTGTGAAGCACTATCCATATACACCTATTCCCTATGCCTTGGCTAGAACACTTCAATTAGAAAATAATTCCATTCTTGAATCCCCTCCATTACATGGATCACAAGATATTCATGAAGATTCTACTTATGAACCCCTTTGCTTCGCAACATCGTTTCTCATGCAAACCTCCATGTTTTCACAATGTTATATCAAAGTCACTTGGGCGGTGATTCACATTTTTTTGCATTGTCTTATGCTTCTTCACATAGTCATGCTAACAACTATTTCTTCTTCGCATAGCCATGCTAACTTGGACCCCTCAATGGATCACATTATAACACCCACTTCCCATGGAATTACTGATGTCTTCCATTCCATAAGGGAATGTAGTTATTGGTTATATATGTCTTTGGGGTGCAGATTGAACCCTCCTGGTCCAAGCTACATGGAGTTTATTTTCCAATCACCATCGTCTTCTTCACATGACGTTAAACTGTGACCATGACCCATGCCTCATACACGGGGTACCCTATCTAAGAAATTTTCGACTCCCCCTGGTCTCCATCGGTGTGAGGTCTTCCTCACATTGAATGAGATCCTATTTTCTGGAGTGACGTTGGTCAGTGGGAAAAGGGAAACCACCTTGGTGTAATCCCCTAACTTTTATTGTGGGAGGCCGCACCTCGGCTCCTCCTATCTTTTTCATGGGCAAAGGCTAGAGGGGGGATAGAGGGCATCAGATCCCTCCTCACATCCGTGCAAAATCTTTCTCCCTTTGGGCTTTGTCACCACCTAGCCTCCATCATGGAGTATGTCCCATTCTCCATCTCTCTGTGATTTGAACCACACGTAAGCCCTTGTTTCCAATTTGGGCCACTAACCAAATGTATGCTCCATTCCACTTCAACAAATTCATCTCTCACAATGTGATCTTCAGGTATTTACTGCCTCTTGTTCCATACACCACACATGACATATGTGGGCATAGAAAAAGAACTGATAATGGAATTATTTCTAGGTATCCTAGAGTGTAATCCCCAAAAGCCTTCTTGAACTATGCGGTCTTTGATCCTTGAAAAGGAAAGGTACGTAAGAAGACTCAAGGAGGTTAACGAGCAAAAACCAGTAGCCCTGACCACGTCATGTCAGTTCACCAATAAACCAATCCTGAACTACGTGGTCTTTGTTCCTTGCCAAGGCAAGGTACATTGGAAGCCTCTTAGTGGTTCAAGACCGACACCCATCTATTCAGACCCCCTTAATGAAGGTTCACATTCGTCCCACATGAAACAGAACTACTGATGACTTCCATTCCTCAAGGGAGGGTGTGTATCAGTTATGTATCTTATATGGGTGCCGAGTGAACCAACCTCTTCCAATCTACATGATGTTAAACAACCATGAACCCTCATCATTATCCCATTACGTTAAACTGTGACCCCACCCAGTGCATTATACACTGGGTGCCCCATCTCGAACATTCTCGATGCCCACTAGTCTCCATGGGAGTGAGATATTCCACACATGGAATGAGATCCTCTTTGTAGGAGTAGTGTCTATCTGTGGGGAAAGGGAAACCACCTTAGTTTAAGCTCCCAATACTTTCTTTTGAGATGCAGTATCCCTACTCCTAAATTTTTCTTAAAAAAATACATGGTTAGGGGGATGGGCACCAAAGCCCTTCTCTATTCCATGCCAAATCCCACTCCCTTTGGGATTTTTCGCCAACAGGACAACATCCTAGAGTAACTCCCAATCTCTATCTCTTTTTACTGTGAACCATGTGTAATCCCATGTTTCCTATTTGGACCACTAATAATTTTTATGCTCCATTCCACTTCCACGAATGCACCTTTTGCGATTTGATTGTCAGGTATTTTCCACCTCTTGTTTCTCACATAGAGCATGGCTCACGTTGGCATATATTACGCTCTGACAATGGTATTATTTCTGGGTATCTTAGAGTTTAAGCCCTAAACACTATCTCAATCTACATGGACTTTCATACTTTCTATGGAAATGTACATTGGATGCCTCCTTGAAGTTCATGACCAACAACCATTGGTCTCAACCACATCACATTAGTTCTCCAATACACCCATCTGGAACTATGGGGACTTTGATATTTACCAAATAAAGGAACATAGGAATCCTCCATTAGGTTCAATCCCCACGACTAGTTATTCAAACCACTTCATGATGGTTCACCTTCGTCTCGCATGATGATAAGATGCATGACCCTTTTCAACCCACATAAATATAAAAGATACCCACTCATACTACATGGGATTTTATCCCTGTCTCCTAGATAGGGAATGTAGGATACCTCAAGGAGGAAAAACCCCATTCAGCGGTAAGCTTTTGTGCCAAAATTCAATGATAAGGTATTGTTCCCATCCAGCGGTATGCCATTGTGCCCATCCAGCGATATGATGTTGTGCCCATGCCGTAGTAAGACGTTGTGCCCATCCAGTGGTAAGCCGTTGTAAAACCCATCCCACAATATGTTGTTGTAAACCCCATCTAACTGTATGTCACTGTTTCCCATCTCTAATAGTATGACATTGTGAACGTCATATAGTGGTAAGTCATTGTGATCCCCATTTAGCGGTAAGCCATTGTCAACTCAAACTCAGAGGTAAGTCGTTGTCATCCCTTCCATTGGGAACCACATCTCTGGTTCTTCGTAGTGGAATCATAGCAGTATCGAGCTACTAATAATGCGTAAGGCCTAGTATATCATCAGGCCGCAGTCCATTATGCACACACAGATCCTATACACTAACCTGAACTACATTGACTTTGATTCCATACCATGGGGGCATTTAAGGGCTCTATTCAAGGGTCAAGACCAACATCACCATTTCCCTCGAGTCAAATCTATATCATTATCCATCCAAGTCATTTAAATATCCATTATATATCTTTATTCTTACCTTGGCCACCACATCCCGGTGAGATCATCCAATTCACCTCATCACTTCTCCTAATAATAACCGAGTAACTAACCACATGTTAGCCCCAACATTATGGTACCCTCTAGGAGTTGTCCCCATCTGATCCACTCCATTTAGTGTTCTGATCAGTCTGATACATCACCACCAGACATTAAACTCATGGAATACCATGTGTTAAACATGGAAAGCAGAGGAAAAACCTCAGAGACATCCCTATAGCATATAATCCACCACATTCGATGTGGGATGCGTCGGGTATCCACACCATCGATAATCCCTATAATAAGGGGAAGAAACCCATATGTGCTAGTGTTCCAGCATCCAGACAATCTAGTGATGTCCATCATGACTATTCCCAAGGACGTCGGTTACATCCCTAGTATAACACCTTGGAATATCTCGATAGAATTAGTGTAATTAATCGACATTCATGAAGATATGACAATAGGAAGAGTTTCACGAACAACATCTTAATCTATAAGGGAGACCCAGACTGGGTGAGAATTTCTATGGAGGAATCCATGGAAGGAAGAACAAATATCCCATCATCCCATTTCGATTATGGATTTAATCTCCGAGAATAAGAGACAGATGATGCCAGCATTTGTAAAGAAGGAATTTTGGGAAGCATGTAGCGTATCCTCAAACTAAAGGATGCACGTGCCCCGACCAAAGCTTGTGATACAGAAATGGTGAACATGAAGTGATTTTCTTCTCCTCAACATGATGAATTGTTTGTTTTGTGGAACCTGTAGCCTAATGTTTCACTGGATGTAGTTATCTGGTACTGGGTCCCACCAAGTAAATAATGGTCCCAACATGAAACTCACTAGATTTCAGGGTAGTTAAAATGTTGGGAATCTTGATCTGTGATGTTTTCTATGTTGATCCTTATCACAAGACAAAGAATTCCGAATGATTCTTGGGAACTGGACATTGATTTTCTTTTTTCACCACTAATGGTAATTCTCCCTGGCTTCAAGGACAAAGATTCCGCAATTTAAAACAGATCACCTACCTTCCACTAATGTAGGGTAAGGGGTAGCTCTAACAGAACAATCCTTCACGGCTCCACCGCATTTGTGATAGATTCCACAACCACACCTATTGGGTTCCCATGACCCGTCTCCACTTCTATATTTGTACAAAAAAGGTGATAAATGACATCATTCAATGATACAAGGGGGAGGGGGTTACCTGACTCATGATATGGACCACAAGGATTTCGAGGTCTCTGCACCTCATCACCACCCCCAAGGGCCGCACGGGGAGCCACCGCTCTACAATCTGATGAAGAACAGTTTTAGTAGCCTTTCCACAGAACATCTCGATGACTCCCTCCCCTACACTAATGAGTTTGGGGATGTCTAGGCTAGCCCATCCAGGATCACATTTTAGGGGATTCCTACGAAGGGCTCCCACTAGGTCATTCCATCACTGCCACACAGTCCCATGGGATGAGGAGCATGTAATCTATTTTCATCGACCACCAGCACTGATCCTGTTAACTTGATGGAAGCGTCGGGCACATGCCGAGGAGGACACCCGCCATGGGTCATGAACATCAACCACTACTATGGATCAGGAAACAACTAACATATATCATCATTCCCCTGTGTATGTTGAGTTTGTAATATATATACATCGCCCGGATCGAGGCCCCAATCATTCCACGGGCAGGATAGGTCAACTTTGTTAGTCACTGCCAAAGGTAGTGTCCGCCACAGAATGACACATGACAATGACATCCAATAAGGAGGACCTCCTAGTTCATCCTCCAGGGAGAACATGGCTCCTCCCCACTTCCATGCTCTACGTAGATGTCTACACCATGAATCTTTCAATCCAAACGAGGATCCTCCCCATGACAGTGACACTTAGTATGGATGCCTCTCTCCCACTCATTACATCGTATTTGGAGTTGTTACTCCTAGAATAGGTCGCTCGTGTGGTGATGTTACATGTCCAATCAATCTCCAGTGTGGGGGCCCTCCCTATGTCTTTATAGCAGTAGGTGAAGTTCCACCTCACCTCAAAAATCAGATGAATGAAGGTCATCTTCGCTTCACCATCACCCAAAAAAGATGTCCTACATTGTGTTCGTCTTGACCAATATGAGGACCCTCCTCACACTGATATTTCCAATAGTTAAATCATGGAGGTCCTACCCATACTCTTATTAGCACTAGTGGAGGACCTACCTTCTCTAGAACATTCCACATAGATTCCATCCGCACATCAGTCTGTGGGAACGGAGGTCTCCTCCATGTTTCCTTTGATATCTGTCCAAAGGCTCCTCGCACCAAATCTCACTCATGAAAAAATCCTCCCCACCCTAGAACCAATACGTTTGAAGGTCTTCCTTTTTACAAAAATCTACCATTTCCCGAAGAACCTTACCATGGTATAATGTTGGGTCATCTCTTTCATAAAAAGTATACTGGGAAGAATAATACCGAGATTAAACTAGTCTACTTTTTAGTTTATGAGGCATAATACGAATCAGTGATGGAACCCTCGCCTAGATCCTCCGTGTCAAGGGTCAGGGAAGGAACAAGGTGCAACAGCCACATACTTCCAGAATGTGAGGTCCATCAAAGTCATGCCTCCCTCCAATGGTTCATCCAGGAGGACCAAACATTGTCATCTCGCAATGGATTATCCATGCAATAGCCAACATCATAACCATAAGAACTCTCTAACAAGAACAGACATCATGAAGAGTTATTCTAGAGAGAAATGGCATATGAGAAGCAGTGTGGTCCACCTCCCATAGCCACAACCACTACGCCAAAAACTGTGGTCGCCATCCCATCTCGTTATGTAGTGGCAATATCACCACACTCTTCAGAAGATAGCCTTCGATGTAGTGGTTTTCTAGCTCGCTCTACGTATTCTCCACTATCCCACCCACTATCCCATCACTCTACCTCAGTACCACTTCCAATTCTTTAGCCACCCCTTATTGATGAGTGGGGAAACTAGAATCCATACCTCGAGTCTAAGATGAGGATATTGTGGGCCATTCTTGTAGCGGAACATCTTCCTGGGATATTTTGGCCAGCTATGGCATCAAATTTCAGTGCACCAGAATCACTCACCAAAGAAGTGGCTGAGTTTTTACACCAAAACCTATAGGAAACACACTTACGACTTCATTAGTAGTGAGTGGATTACCCCAATATCCATGCACATTTCGAATACATTGGACATCAATATTGATTGGTTGATTTTGCTACAATCTGTGTGGCCTAGTGCACTGAGTCACTAGGCCTCAATTGGACCCTCAAATAATGATGAATCCATAACATTAATGTGATCCATAGGATAATCAAGGAGGATTCTACCCACATTCAAATTCATGGTTGGTGGTAGTACATATCCCTCCATTTCAGCGCAATGTAGCATTAGCTCGATTTTTCGGGCGACATAGAAGATATTCATCTAGGAATGGTGTTAGTTAACATGGATGACCTTATTGGGGGTAAGAACGAGAAAGATCCCATTGGATATGACCTATCCCAAAGGTATTTTTACACCTCTTAGATCCTTATGGAAGGATTACTCATCAATAGAGGAATCAACTAGGTTATCTCGTGCCTCCAAAGGAATTTATCCTTAGTTGAAATTCCAAAAAGGGCAAGGAACACCTCAGAGCTGTCAAATCCTCCAACCCATCTGGATTAGGTAATAAGGAATAAAATGATCTTAAAAAATATGTGTTGCATCAAAAACTCACAGAACACATGATATGGTCAACTACCTCCTTGCTGATTGCACTGTGGAGAGACAGCTAGACTACAGCGATCCTAGGTAGGGGTAGCAGGGGAATGTACAACTTCCCCTTGGAGAATATCCTCTAGGGGACCTTGACTATCTTACACATGAATGCATGGTTGAGGTTGGAACATACAGCAAGAGAATGAAATATGTGTCACCCAATACACCTGAGTGTTGAGACATTCTCTGAAATCCATCTCAGATTCCCCTAGCTCATCTGTAAGTCATCCCACCAGTCTCTCCACAAGTCGCTGGGCTTGCTTATCATGTTGAAGAACCTACCAACACACTGTTGTTCATGTATCCCTATCAAAATAAGAACCATATCCCATATGATCCAATGGCGGCACTCAATTCCCATCTCCAGGCATGGGAGACACGATAAATGGAAATCCTTCCTGATGGAATGTCTTATTTGACGTGGTTGGATGATTTTCCAGCACCCATGAGATTTAAAAATCCATCATTATTTCCCTTTAATACGACATGGGTCTGACCATAGCATCTAGAATACTTCATCTCAATGTGTGGACCATTGATGGGAACTCCATCATAGTAGGAGGCCGCCAAACTCTAATGTCTTGTGAAGATATTAGATGGGCATATATTTGTATGGTAAATTAAACTACCCATCAGATCTATAGCCAGCTGGGAAGACCTCTGTAGGAAATTTCTCTACCAGTTCAGTTCCACCACATGGAAGACGATCATTGAAGACATATTTCTGTGCAAGCAGAGGCCTGATGATCACGTCATTGAGTTTATTGCCCGGTGGAAAGGGATCACCTACTTTATTGACATGCTAATGACTTAGGAGAAACTGATGATGATGTTTTTAGGGATTTTCAAGACATAACTAGTCCCCTATATGAGTACCCATAACTACCCTGAGGAATTCTGAGACTTCTCTTATAAGTACATGTTCCTAGAAGATGCCTTGCAACAGGCCAGTCTGGCATGTCCATTACCTCTTGCAGTCCCTGCGAGAAGGCCACTAGGGTATAGCCCACTGTGGTGGATCACATAGAGGAACCTAGAAAACTATAGTTGTTACCAGTGGAGCTACCTCCATAGCCTCCCCAGGGGCCCTCCACCTCAAACATTTCCTCTCACCTAGAAGCGACCACATCATAATTGGCAGTTGTCCCATGCAATGTGTTGTCATCACCTAGGCATGATAACCAGGCTCCACCTCTTCGACATCAGCCTCTAATCTATCATTAGTGTATGGCTCCTAGGGCCCCTTATTTGATAAGAAGAACTAAACCTACTCTTTAAATGAGGCTCAAGTCCAAGTTATTTGTGATGTTCCTTGGAGCAGGGGATTGTATGCTTTTCTGAATACAGGAGTCCATAAGAAGAAAAACTCCCCAATAGCCCTAATTAGTGCCCCTACCACTAGATCATTGGGTACACTCTCAAATAGTTCAATGTTTTTAAATACTAGATTCAATATCAGGTGGATAACAACATATTTTGGTTAGGCCCACTATGACACAGGTGTCCTGTGTCTTCGTGAGTCTAAATAGTATCAGTGACTGTAAAGGCGAGTGGCATCTGGTTTCTAACCACGGAACCCAGAAGTAAGATGAATGGTTGATACATAAAAAAATCATCTATTCTCATGATGTTATTAATGCATGAGTGAATTGATAATGTATTTAGAAGATTAAAATACTAAATATGCATCTTCATCTCAATTGTCCCCTTATGAGAAGAGAAAACACTAGCGACGCATGGGGAAAAACATCCCCTTCCAATGTCGTCGTCATCCCATACTCTCAGGGACTTAATGCTAATGGAGATGGTGATTACTATTAGAATCTATCCATTAGTGGATGACACTTGGAGTGATTTTCACGATTACATCATGGTTATTACCATAGAGCTGGTAAACCCCTAAATAATTCAAGACAATTAGCAGCGCCAGAAGGATCCTCCCAACATCCCCAGTCATCATCAGCATTAGCGGGGCTGTGGAAATATGTATAATCATAGTGCCTCGGTTAGGAATTTCATTCAGTCTATTCATGTATCTGAAACCTGGTAGCAGGCCCAATGTAGAGCTCAACACACACAACCTTCTCATCTAGTGTCATCATGTCCGCCTTCATCGTCGTTCATTTTGTTGGATCTGGCAGAGCCACCTTGACTACGCTGTGAGCAGCCACGCTTTTCTACGGACCATTCTGAATCATCTAGACCACATCTGGTAGTCACTATAAAGGCTTCAACTAGTGAACATCAGAATATTCCCTACAATAGTCATCTGCTAGTCCTGACAGCACGGCCTGCCAGACCTCCTGTCACAGAGTGATCTTCTGTAAGTAGAAGTTCATGCCTAGAAAATATGTATGATGTCCTAAAAAATATTTCCAGTATTATAGAACATATATCCATCTTTTAGGTCCTTAAACTATTGTAATATATGCATGATTTCTTCTTTGAGGCTTTTTGAGGCCCCCTCCAGTTTGAGACAAAGGTAGTAGCTGCAGAAGACTTCCATGCTAAAGCAGTCCAGAATGCAGAATTCCATGAAATCAAATTGATCTCTAGGGAAGATGAAGTCTCCCCTATATTGAGTCACATTATCCCTATATACATTATCGGTCAATTTAATGGTGTGTTGGTTCTCCACTATATTTTCTACACAGGCTCTGGGATCAACCTAATCCATACTCAGATAGTATGAAAATTAGTGTAGTCCAAGGATGATATGAGTCCCTCTAATAAGAAAATATCGGGTTATGATAGTACAGAACAGACATAGGTCTACAGGATCTTCTTGAAGACCTCATTCAGTGGCCTAGTACCCACCACTGATTTCATGGTTGTTTCGCAGGACACTACATACAATGCATTGATGGGTAGGATGTTGCATCGCCTACATGAAATGGTTCCTTCATCGTATCATCAGTGCCTCAAGTACTGACTTAATGGTCGAGTGAGAGTACTTCGCAGTGATGTGTATCCCTTTGCCATTTGTGAAGCCTTCTATCTAGATACCGAATAGTACCAGAGCAAATACAAGTAGATTCAATTTAACGAGGCTGAGAATTCCACAGGTGCAACTGACCCGTGGACAGATATAGATGATTCATACATATTTATAGTCCACCAATTGGAGGCTACAACCCCAGAAATGGGACAATGATTTTTTGATTATGGAATTATGGGGAACACATTCCCAAGTCTATGATTTGTTGTAATATCACTTCATAATATTACAATAATCAGTCTCTTGTGATCCCAGAGCCTCATACTCCCATAAGGATTTGAGATATCATCCTTATTGCGAAAATGATAAATCACAATATCTTGTTTCAATGGGTTGTAATTAACTAGAAATGGCCGACATGCCACTATTTATTTGATATCATCAAGTGTGGCCCCTTGGGCCAAAGACTAGATGGTATCGGATCGACAACCTTTATCTCTATGTTTTCAGAAGCACAAGGATTCCCTAATGTAGTGTCCACTGCCGCTCAGGCTGGTACCAACCTCTGATTGTGATATGTTGACTTAGAGGAAACTATGACCTTTGAGGTACCCCCCTAAAAAAGTGATGAAGAGTATTTAGAGTATTCTCCCCCACCTTTGAAGAGGTAGTCTCTACCATGGTTGATGAATTAGTACAAGTGAACATCGGTAGCAAGGCGGATCCCAAACACCCATTGATCAGTTCCTCCATGCCCCTGAAAGGGAATCTACAGTTCATAGGCTTCCTTAAACAAAACCATGATGTATTCTCTTGGAGGTTTTAAAAGATTCTAAGAATATATCCTTAGGTAGTAATCCTTCACCTCTGTCTCCATATAAATCATCACGGGTTAAAAAAGCCTCCCAGAATGATTCACCCTTCTCACGGTGCCATGGATGAGGTAGAAGATGATTATCTCATCAACGCCAATATCATTAGAGTGGTCAGGTACACCAAATTGATAGCCAACATTGTGCTGGTTAGGATGAAGAACAAACAGATCAAAGTCACCATGGACTTATGTGATCTCAACCGTCAGTGTATGAAGGATAATGATCCACTTCCTCTGACAGAATTGTTGATCGATTCTACAGTTGGGTTCCATTCCTTCTCCTTCATGGATGGGTTCTCTGGGAATATCGATATCTGAATGGACCCCATAGATGAGGTGCCCACATCCTTCACGGAAATAGGAGGTACTTTCGATTACCATGTCATTCCATTCAGATTAAATAATGAAGGTGCCACCTATCAGCGGGCTATGTATCTCATAATTAAGTTGAACCTTGAAATTATGGTGGAATATTACCTGGATATTCAGGTGGTCAAATATCCCCAGCGTCCAGACCATATCATAGACCTTGAAAAAAATTTCAACTTCCCATGTTCCCACCACCTAATGATAAATCCATTGAAGTGAACCTTCTAGGTAACCATTGAATTTTTCTTTTCATCGTTGTAAGATATGTGGGAATCAAGATCGATCTAGAAAAGATCAAGTCCATGAGCTATATGTATCCACAAGTAATATATGAGATCATCTAGGTTTTGAAGGCTAGTTTTCCAACATACATTGATTCATCAAGAATTTTGAAGGAATGTGTAATCCCACATCATGGATCATGAAGAAAGGCATCATCTAAAAGTGGGAAGAATAATGTCAGAATTATTTTGAGGAAATCATGTTGTACCTGCTCTAGCCTCTAGTCTTAATACCACCCATCTCTGGAAAGTTGTGTGTCCTTTACATGACCACCCTAGAATGGTCTCTCAATTCCCTTATCAACCAGAAGAAAAATGAGCGGATAAATAACAATATATACTATCTCATCTGTATTCTACTTGATATATTGATTAGATACTCCACTATCAATAAGATCTTCCTTGCGCTAGTATTCTTAGTAAAAAATTTGAGACATTACTTAAAGCACCGTGTGGTATAGAAAGTGTTTTATGTGGATCTATTGAAGTACATTCTGAACTACCCAATGATAACATGACGTCTAGCTCAGTGGGAATTAATCCTCTAGTAGTTCAACATTAGGTTTTTTCCTCAGAATTCTATTAAGGGGAAAGCATTGGAAGACTTACTTGGTTCTCATCAAGATCTTGCGGACCAGTCCTTGGATTTCGATTTTCTTGATGAGGCAATCATCTTGGTAGACTAGACCATCTTGTGATAGAAAATGCACTTCGAATGTGCTTCACAGAGCCCCAACAGAAGAAGGATCAATGACCCCAAGCTCAACAGAGTATGCTTGGGTGTTGTTTTCATTACCACAATAGAATTCGTCTTTCTGTATTCATTTTTTTGTCAGATGGCTACACAGAAAATGAGGTAGAGTATATGGATGTCATTACTGGCCTCAAGCTGGCCCTAGAGATTTATTTTCCCCATTTTCATCTAATTGGGGAAACCAAACTAGTCACCAAGTAGATGAACAGTGACTATGTTGTTAGAATTCCAGAACACATACCAGTGTTTGATCACACCCTCAAAATAATGGCCTTTTTCCCATCACAAGTAGAAGTTAATCAGGTCCCTAGATCCCTGAACAGTCGATCTAATGCATTGTCCTTCCTTGATACATTACTTATAGAGCCCAAATAGGATGATCTGATTATTCATGTGGCACACCGGAGAGTCATTACCCCGGTAACTCTAGATGATGTTGACACCCTGCAGGTAAGCCACCTTACTGCTAGCACCACAACATTAGAAACTTGAGGTCCCCTGAGTGTGGTGATTTTGGTGAATCCTGACCAGAAATCCTCCTTCTTTGATTATCTCCAAAATGGTAATCTCCCAGCGGATCGAGTCTAGAGCGAGTGACTCCAGTGTTACGCGTCACAGATTACCCATTAGGTCAGTCTTGGTCAAGAAGAGATCCATTATATGCTGAGGTTTGATGGGATTCTCCACCGTTGCATCCAAGGAGTTGAGATTTCTCAATTTATACAAGAAGTTAGTTTATATTCCTATGACACTCATCATCATGTCCCAAAACAATCTGAAAAAATATAAAGAATGGGGTATTTTGGGTCGTCCATGATCCATGACTACAATGAGTTCTCCAAAATGTGACGTGTGTGCTAAATTCATGACAACATTATTCTTTGGCAACCAGATCCTCTCCACACTACAATGTACTCTTGGCCATATCAGGTACGAGGACACGATGTCATGAGACCATATCCACTAGCAACAGCTTGCATGTGCCAGTTCATCAGGACCACTACTGGTTTCTTATTTATGTGGGAAGGATCAGTTCCACTCAAAGTGGTCAAGGACTATTCCATAGTTTAATTTTTGAGCTCCAAAATCATACACGGATTTGAATTACCTCATGTCGTCCTCACAGATAATGACACGAAATTCCATGAATCTGATCATATGAAATAAAAATGGTTGGCCAAAACAAGAAGAGTTGACTGGAAAATCTCCCCAACATCCTTTGAGCATATCATATGATGACTCACAAATCCACCTAGGTGACCCCATGTTCCCTGGTCTAAGAAACCAAGGTTGTCCTTCCCATTGAGATTCAATTACCCTTATTGAGCACAAATATCTTTGATCAGAAAAATCCATATAAAGTAGCTGAAATCCATCTGTCTGGGTTAGAAGTTCACGATGAGAATAGGACTCGTGCACTGCACAATCTGTAAATTCATCAGAACAAGATAGAAAGATATTTCATAAAGAATGATTTCCTCTTCTTCATGCAAGGCTACTTGGTATTGTCCCTCAGGACAACAACGATACCTGGCAAGAAACCACCCATGTTTGTTCCAAAATAGGTAGGACCATAAAAAATTCACAAGGTTAACTCAAATGGCACAGAATCCCTGGTTACCATGAATGGACAGGGTATAAATCCTCTCACCATTTACATGTTCCTCAAGTAATACTTTTCCTGAGAAAGACGGGTGGTACATGGCCTTAAACTATTCTATCATACATGTAATTAAATTAAAATTGTCCCACATGACATTGAACTGTATGTCGGTCCTACATGACCTTAATCTATAAAATGTACCTCATGACATTAAATTGTATTTCGCCTTGTATGTAGTTAAACTATATTATCCCACATGAACATAAATTGTTTGGCATCCCACATGACATTAAACTGTGTGTCATCCTCCAGGATGTTAAACCTCAATAATAATGTATGGCATGATTCCCATCCTCATGGGATATGTAGGAATGCCTGGATGAATCATCATTAGTCCAGCTACCAGTTTACACTTTGAATATCCCCATGTGTATAGTTCTCTAGGAGGATCCCACATGGTGTCGTATAGTCTTTTTTCGGCCATCTCATTTTAGGATTATGATGATTACACCATGTTCCCTCCCATGTTATTCTCTCTTCTCACTTCCTCACCACATGATGCAAAACTACATGGACTTTAGATCTATGTATGGCTTGACTCCCATCCTCAGGGGTAAGTAAAAATTCTTGATAACTTTTCCGTGAACCCATCCTAACATTCACATTTTTCCCCTGACTAAGAATTTTCTTCTAGGATACATTGTGGTGATACAAACTCCAACTATCCTCATTCACATCTGGTTTATTAATTACATCACCATGTGTCTCCCTCTCTTCTGTTCCATCTATGGTCATAAACTAATACCACTCTGCATCATTGACATAATATCTTAAACTGCACAACATCTTCCAGAACAATGTATGGCTTGATTCCCATCCTCATGGGGTACATACGAAGACATGGTTACATTATGTTATACCCATCATATCTTTCAATTTGGGTCCCTCAAAAAAAACACTTCCACTGAGGATAAATGCTATATTTTGGACTTCTTATGTCCTCATTAACATTGGGTTTATGGATAACACATCAGGTCCACCCTTCTTGAGATCTTTCCATTCACTACTCATCATTTCGTAGGACGTTAAACTATAAGAGTCCACATGTCCTCAATACATGACACTAATCTACGGTTCTTCCCTGAACCATTTCTGGCTTCCGCATGTTAGTCATGGGATGCACCAAATCACTTCCAAAAAGGATTTTCCCAATCAGTGTTGTTAACCATCCACGATGTGATTAAGAACTATGATTGAATTGATTATCATTAGTAGGGGATATGTAGAGATTCATAGGAATTTCAACTTGGGACCTCCCTAGGGTTATTAACCCTTCTCACCCCATCGCCCCAATCTTGGTCCATGCAATATGGACATTAAACAATTTTCACCATCCTCACAAGGCTACATTTAGACTATGTGTTGATCGTCTTTATTTGTATGCCGTAAATCTACAGGTCATTAATGGTCCTTGAAAGAGATGTCATGTCTATAATAATATTTGATCCCTGATTAGATAGATATTCCCACCAAATGTGTTTCCTCCACTGTGGCATGATTTGAAGAGTGTTAGACTCCATTCAAACCACCCATCACTAACCATTCCACGCATTGTGTTCCCAATATTCGGAACTCCATCCTCTTTCACATCTAAAATAACCCCCTAAAAATATGGATGCTTAGCCTATGGACCACCTACTATCCTGGGCCAATGTTCTGGAAGATTAATGGGTAGAATTTTGAGTCATGCCCCATGTTTTGAACATGTTCAATGGTCGGCCTTCATTTTTTATCTCCATTTTTTGATAACACAATAAGAACAATATTTTTTAACGTGGCCAATAGTTATACTTTATTGTCAAGACACCAAAATAGTGTTCCAAATCATTGGTATCATGATTCACTATTTAAATTACCCTATATTCAGATTAACTCCAAATGTGCCTGGAATTACCCTGCTTGTGTACTAGAGCACATTGGGAAGACGTCATGTCGATTGTTCTGAGATCCTCATTCAAACTTTGGGGATCTCTCTTTCTTCCTAGAAATACTGATTGGTTGTTCAAACCCCGGATGCACGAAGCTTGTTTTACACACTTATATTCAGATGGAAGGATAGGTTGATCATCCCTTATTTCTCTCATCAAGACCATCCCACGTAAGCATAAGGACTGATCGCTGGATGTTATATGAATTTAATAGAAATGAAATTGACTAAAAAAGAATAATAGTACTAATTCGTGAATATATTATAAATAATCAAAAAAATAAGGCACATTAAAAAATTACATGCATCACATTACATGAGGATCGACCACTCCCATTGATGGGTCGACCTCATCATAAGAGAATTGTAGCCTTTCCACTCTCTGGATTGTGTCGTCCAGGGATCAATGTTTCCTATTAATTTCCTGTTCCTCCTCCTTATTAATAGGGTGTAGTTCATCAGCCGTGATCCGAGTCTGCTCGTTGATGGTTTGGATAATATTCATTTCATCGGAGGCTTTCCTCCTGCACTCTTTGGACAATTTCAGCTGGGCCTTCAGCCATGATATAATCTTCGATTGCATGTTGAATAAGGTAGAATGATCATCTTTTCGGATGTGTTGTTGCTGAATCTAATTTTCCACCTCATGGAGCCCTTCATGTTCACATTTTTTCTCTACTTCCAACCCTCATCAAGGCCGAAATCATATTCTCAAATATTCTCTTCCATGAGATCTCGGATGAGCTTGTGGGGACGCCGGGCATCCACTACCCCAGTTCACAATTTACACAGTCCCAAATTAAGTCTCTTCATGTGGTCTATCCATTGTACTTGAGGGGTGTCATTGATAAATCTCTAGATCAACTTCTAGGACCAGTTACAAAATATCTGGCTATCCTCTTCATTAGAGGCAATCTCGTCCTAGTCTATGGGGTTGGAAGGATCATACGCAGGGAACACCCTCATATACCCCTCAATAGGGTCCACATCTTCTATTTGATCAAGTATGGAAGGACCCATACTATCTGATCGATATTAATCATTGGATCCTTCATCCATAATTTTAGGCTCTCCTCTGATAATGGTCCAACCAATTATCAAGAGTGCCACAACCTTGTTAGTATGGGTGTCCACCTCCATAGCCACATACATTATTCTGGGAAAGGTGTAACTGGGAGTTCCAACAAAACATGCCATGGAAACCATCTCCATTTGAAGAACTGTTCATGCCAAGAAGTTCATGGATGTAAGTTAACCTAATTAATCGGTGGGAGACATGAATTCTGTAAAGGGGACTTATGATGATCAAATTTTCAGTGTCTTTTATGGGGTTTTTCCGTCAGGATCCAAAGTGACATGGATGCAGATCCCTCGGAAGCCACTTAGGGTTTTACCTTGAGAGTCTCTACAAAATTTTCATGTTATGGATATAAATCTACAACTTCACCCACCTCTAATGGGGTCCCTCTACCAGCACCTCCCCATCAGAGGACTCGTCCGATTATTTTGGAAAAGGGAATAACTCCCTAAGTTAAAAATCTAAAAACTACAGATGGGTCGTATGATCCAGAAACACGTTTACTCGATCTGTCATTAGATGAAGGGAACCTTGGGAGTGTGTGATGTCCACCAACTCGGCCAGGTATTTCTCATCCTCTACCTATGATATTATAAATCTAGCCCTGATAGGGTTGATTCCCATAAAATCGTTCCTGAGATGGTTCAGGTGATGCCACATCTCAGATAGGTTGAGGAATTTTTGGTTGACATCCAAGATGTCCCAAGCATCTAAGAAGGCGGAGTTCTCTAGCATGTCAATATGGCCTAGAAGCTTCCCTAGAACCAAGGTGGATGTCCTACCGAATTCTGTCGGTGGCATGTCATATGTTTAACTCTGCTTTTCCAGGACAGCCAGGTCCACTGCCACCCTTAGATCCGCTATTTCATCCAATTTTACTGGTGCGGGACTCGTTGCAACTACAACCCTGCCACTAAAAGATTTTTTTCCACCTTCTACCCCTATCTAGAGGTTGGAGAGGCACCCCGTCACTAGCCTGAATGGTTGGATACTTCATCTTCTCCCCAGGGCTGGCCACCTCCTAGCTTTTGGTGTTCACCATCACTAGTACGAGTACGGTCATGGGTGGAGGTATCTCGTTCAGAATCTCACCGTCTTCCCATGTAAACATGAGCCACATCTAATTCATCGCGCATGGGTGGTCCTCGTAGCACACCTCCAAATAGACATGTGGGGTCAGTCACTACTTACATCGAAATTTCATTACAAATCGTTGTGGGGTGTATGACACACATAGGGACTCGCAGTCCACACAGGCCACCATAAATCCACCCTAAAAGGACAGAAGGTATGACTGATGCTCCTCCAATCCCTGAATATCATCAGCGATCACACATGTTGGAAATGGGAACAGGTGGAAATTGAACTCGTCTACCTTCCAGACCCGATTCAATACCATCTTAATGGCCATCTTGGAAGGATAGATCCCCACAACATTCATAATGAATAAGCGGTAGTTCGATCCTAGGGGGAGATGAGGTTTATATATTCATAGACCCCCCAAAGTGTTCTTCTATCCTCCAATAAAGGAGGTGGAATGGCCAACATATTCTCTGTGGCATATACCCATTGATAATATTCCACCACATCTTTTACAACTTGGGGAGCATCAGGATACCTAGGTTGACCTATTGTCTTGTCGCCAGTAAGGACACCTTGATAAACATGCTTGGTTGCATTCCCATGTTCGTGTATCTCTCCGACAGAATCCAACTACAGATAACATACACAGTGAATTCATCCATCATGACTACCATTTTCTCCTCGGAACTAACACTGAATACCTACATCTTCCACTGGCTATCCTCCACCAGCCGCCAAAACGAGTGATCCTTGCATCGTTGAGCTCTCTTCGAGAAAGTCTGAGACCTCATAGGGAACTGCCTATTTTCCAAGATGTTCAAGAACTGATTAAACCACCATTTGAAATGGATGTACCTCACATACTACTTGTCCTCTCATGGAACTAGGTTCATCAACATCATAGACAGTGGTGGCATCTTCTATGGATCCTCCACGAACCCATAACAACGTGGAACACAACATATGTCACCTATAGTATTGAGACCCCCGAGATCTGATGTAAGTCCCGTAAATTGATACAGACCTCTCCATGGTGGAAATCAAAGGAATAGGTCCTCAAGGACTATATTATCATCAAATCTGGTATCATCTACTTTGGATGATTGGAATGGAATCATGAGGCCCAATCAGCCTCATATAGGACCACACATCTTAACTATGCTTTGAATTGCTCGTATAAGGAACCTTCCCAGTATGCCCTAGCCAAGTCGTCTATGAATTTACCACCCTGGGGCTGATCTCACTCTTCAATCAACCCCTTATCGTGGGTCCTCAAGGATGACATTAAAATAGTATGTTACAACAGGGGAGATGTCTCTGGCTTTAGTTCCTTCCCGTCAGAATAGATCAGATGATTTATAGACCATCAGAGTTGACAGGTGTGAAGTTCGGGAAAGCACAAACTTCAGAAACCCTAAACCACTAGACATTACATGATGTGATTTTGAACTAGTAAGTTGGTTCATCCCTACTCACTTCAAGTATGAAGTCATCTTCCCAAAGTAAAAAACCATATAGAGGCAGCCTCTTGCACATTGGATAGTCTTTATGGGTTTTGTACAACACTTCCACCAGCGAGTTATGGTCAGAATGGATTCACACAAAATCCACTATACGTGATCTTTCCATAAACTCCTCCCTCTAGGTAGTATCCTCAGGGACACCCCTAGAACCCTCTTGGTGATCATTTCAATTTCTTTGTTTTGGATGTTTATTGTTTTTGTTCGCGAAGCCCTTTGGAGGAGCTCGTTTGCGGAGATCCTTAATGAAGACCATTCACGTAGCTCGAAGCCATTAAAGAAATCACATAGCCCCTCCCCGACCTTCAGAATCATGCCATAGAGCTGACTATCAGGAAGTCAAATACTCATTGTGCACCGCGAATTAGTATGCCAGATTTGCGAAGAGTAGTCGTGAAGTACGCTGAGACTCACAAATCGATAGTTCTAAGTGCCAAAATGAAGAGGTGAGAAAGGAAAAAAGAGAGGGTATCCCTCATAATTTTAGGTTATGACCCAATGTGATTCGTTGGGAGTCCGACTACAGTGACAATGTCGATGCTCTCACCTCGCGCGCCACTCATCCGACTTGCAAGACTCATTCACGAGCTCACTTTACGATGAGCCAATGTGTTTTAGTGATTAACACTCAAACATTGACCCTATAATTCCCCTCAGATCCATGTCTATGGGGGGGGATTTGTTTGCGCCAAAATATATAAAGAGGAAGAAAAAAAGGATGGCCTTTGGGATGAGATCGCAAAGCTTGTTCATGGAGCCCTGTAATACTATTGTTGGTGTCAAGCTCCCCCTCTGCGAAGCAGTCACATAGTAGGGAGGCAGGAGGCACTGCAAACTAGTTTGAAGTTTGTGAAACCACTATGGAGCAAGGAGGCAAGGGGCTCTGTGAACCTGTTTGATGCTTTTCGAGCCGCCAGAGATCAAGGAGGTCAGAGGCATTGCGAACTAGTTTGATGCTTGTGCAGGTTTCGTGGAGGAAGGAGGTTAGAGGCTTCATTGTAACAAAACAAATTCCACATATCTTTTTTCCAATCAATATCTTCTTCATGATGAATCTTTCCTATAAATAATGTTCTCCCATCAAGACCAACTATGGATCCTCCATACATTAAAATTCATAGCTCTCAATTCGCAAGGAAATTTCTGCTCTGCGAACCCAGTGCTTTTCAAGGTAATTTAGCATCTCTAAGTTCCCCTCCCTTTGCTTGAATTCAACCCCTATATAATGAGGGATGACCCTCGTGGATCCCACAAGCCTCTGTGAAAGAAGGGAATCCGTATGGGGACTGGGGTCTTCGTGGAGCCCTTATGATTTTTGAAATACCCTCCATACACATGTGACCACACATTCTAATTTAGTGTCACTGTGCTTCGAAAAGCACATCGCTTCACAATGCTACGCTTCACAGGTCACCCTTCCTTCACGAAGCACTACTCTGTGATTTCATTTCCACTTCAGGAATCACCTTCCATATGCACCTATTCCCTAGCCTTGGAAAGAAAACGTCAATTCAAAAAGCATACACCTTCGCGAAGGCCCTCCACTGTAACGCCCCGACCCCAGTTACCCATAGTCGGTGCATTATTTTATTACATTGGTATTATTACATGGAATCAATTCCCGAATGACCGATCAGTTTAGCAGTCTTGGAATGTAGATTTCATACATTAATGTTACATTACACTTCATAACATACAAAAAAACATAAATAATACTTCATGAATGCCATTAGCTTAACCATGTATATCAATCACAATACACTTCTTGAAATCCTGGGAAAATATAATACATAGAAAGGGGTGATCTCATATGATCAATAAGGATAATAATACAGTGAAATCATTCATAGATAAGAAAAAACATTTAAGGCAATGTATAACTAAAACAAAATCCTTTTAAACATGATCATCAAGATAATATGGAAAATATTAGATGAAGTAAATCCATTTACTTATTCACATGGATATTCTACGAGTCGAACAATCACATGCAATATCACTATCCACTTTCATTATGATGGAATGCATAATTCCATACTATAATAACCACCTTATAAAGGCCTTGCACCAAGACTATAAATATGATTTTGTCAAGGCCTTATGCCAAGACACTAGTTTGTCCCATGAGACCTAGAGATGCATCGAGGAGCTATAGCGGGCTCCACCCATCATTTACTATGTCCAATGCATTCCTCATATGAAAAGGTCTAAACATAACATAAACATTCATATTAAAAATACCGTACGAAATGTCAATACTTTACCCATAAACCATGAATGGTATAGAAATAACACATCCAAAGTAAAACATATCACAAAAGCTTCAACACAATATGGAATATTTGTATCATGATAAATTAACATCAAAAAAAATTTAAAATCCATTAATGGATTTTGACATTTATGAAAATGATTTGTAAATCTCTTTGAGATAAATACCCATTTTTAAAGAAAAAATTTAAAAGTCACACAATTTGGAAAAGAAGTCATTTAAAGAAATTTATTAATCAAAATGTCCCATAACACATTAAAACTTTTGAATGTAATTAACATTTTTAAAACATTAATGTCCATATAAAAAATCCCTAAAAACAATTTTGAAGTCATGGACATATATGAGAATGATTTAGAAGAATAAATATTTAAAACATTTGAAATGTTATTTTAGTAAAAAGTCCCATCAAATAATACCTAAAAAATATTTCACAAAAAATGGACATTGATAATAAATATGTCCTAGTAGATACTTACATAAAAACAACCTCTGATAATAATGATATTCTAAAAATAACCCTTACCAATTTTGTAACTTACGAAACATACACCCCATGGAAGAGGTAGCATAAAATGAACAAGTAAATACACATAAATTGATGTTTATTACATAAATAATACAATAATGGGTAGTAAATACAACACACAAAAGGTAATAGTGGAAATATAGCATGAATCTCACGGATATAAGGAGTGAGATGAAAACCCCTTAACTTGCACTTTCATTAAGTCGAGGTTACGTTTATCCTCTTGTATGAAGACTATAGTATGTTATGAAATTATACCAGAACCATATTAATATTTATGATATCATAAATTATTCATTTATGACTTTATACTACCCATTTAATAATAATTTCCATGTTATATTAATATTTCGGGTAATAATCGCTTTCTTTATCGTACGTGTTTTAAGTTGTTAGTCTTGATTGTATCACTTTGATCATGATTTAAATACATTCCGAATATAAAACATGATTTATTTATCATATATATTTAGAATTCAAAAATTTATAGTAGACTTATATATGAAATGGAAAACACCGTTTATGGAGACGGTAGTCCGTACATACACATAAACACTGTTTTCGTTTTCATATAGTATTGAACGAAAGTATGTGAATAAAATATATCTAAGTAAATAAATACTTATATATATAAATATATATATCTCCAGTATAATTATTATGTCATATATTACATACTTTTAGTAATATATATATTTTTATAATCGTCGATGAATGGTGAGCTTGGAAATGAATCTCATCGCGTCGTGGATACAGTAATCTGTACGTACGCACGAGCGAAAATAGCATTGTTTTGATATTAATATAATATATAATTGGATTTTATATAATATATACAGAATCCTTATCATGTTATATTTATTATTTACATCAAATAAACAAAATTATTATACCCATCTAAATAATAATGTATTAAATAACAGTTACACCACGACGTGGAGACAGTAAGTTGAACATACGCATGTATGGTGACATGTCATTCAAAGGGTGGATATAATAATGAATTTGGTTGTACCATAATTATAATAAAATCAAAATATATATAATATAATTAAGTTATTGTTTTATAATGGAAACAACAATGAAAAAGGAAGTGGAGGAAGAAATGAACTTGAAAGAGGGCGGTGAAATCATTACCTCTTCTTCGGGTTCTTCATTATGATTTGATCAAAAGGGCTCTTTAGGTTGGATTTATGATCAAAATAAGCCCTCTATATTGAAGGTAGGACAGTTGAGAGGGTATTTGGGTGGGGGTTGGCCGACCCAAATGGCATAGAAGGTGTGAATTAGAGAGAAGGTAGAGTGCCCTTTTATAAGAGGGGTGAGAGGCACCTTAGGAAAAACATAAAATATTATTTTATAATAAATTCATATTCTGTTTCTAATTGCTCCAAAGTTGATTATTTAAAGTCTATGGTGGAGATAGGTCTAAACAAACTCATCCAATAGGTTTTATACAAGTTTAGTTTACCATTTTAACCTAATCATTTTGATATAACTCTATGTTAAATAATTTAAATTTTAGTGTGTCTTCTTGCATTCTTACACTATATGGTTAATAAACATACTATATAATTCCAATAGAACCCCAATTGGTTCAATAATGTCATATATATTCTTATAAAAGTCTTTTGGATGACCCTTAGATTTTTATGACCTTTATATCAATTAATAATATAATATTAGTTTTACAAAACATTTTATGTCAATTTTGACACTATTTGGTATTTGGTTTTTTGTTAAAATAATAAAAACATTATTATATATAAAAAAATACATTGAATGAAACCTAAAATGACATATTCACCTTGAAAATTCTTGTATGTTAATGAAATTTGAAATTATATTTATTTTAATATTTATAATACCATTTATTTTATTCTTTCATGAATAAGGTAATTACTGCATCATCATTGTTTCATAAATAAATTTATTTATATAAAGTCTAAAAATTATAAATAAAATACCATGATGTAGGAAAGAATTTTAAATTTCTAATGAATATTTATAATCGAATTTATCTTATGTAAATCCTTATATTAAAAATGTTTTAACTATTAAACTTTGATTTTAACACTTTTAACTCTTCTTTTAATTAATTAAAAATAATTGTCCTAATCTAATCTATGTTGACCTAAATGATAATATTTTATTTCTAAGGTTGTTTTGGTCGAGATAAACTTGTCAAATAGAATTAGGACATGTGTGAGGGTAATATTAATATCATTTTTACCCTTAATTACCCTATTACCTTTTAACTATGGTAAATAAAAGTAAAAAGTAACTATTCACCAAATACTATTTTTATCTCATTGAAATACATTTTACTCCTTGATATTAACCGTGTGTCTCGGATTTTCAAAATTCAGCTCACAGAAGCTGTAAATTATGTTTTATGTGAATTCGAAAAAGCTCCTAGGAGGTTTGTAAAAGACAGTAAAAGGTTTGATAAAAATTTTTATATATTTAAAATTATTATAAACTGACTCCAATGAATTAAATTTATTTTATATAAGTATTATGTATCTATTTAACCTAATTTAAATTTAAATAAAATAAATTACTATTTAAATAAGAAACTGGTTTTAAATAATAACTTAGTGTTTGTCACTATTCATAAAAAACTGAAACATTTCAGAAAAATATCAAAAATTCACCCTATGATAATTTTGATATTAAGAATCCAAAAATGATGTCTATTATACAAAATTAAAATCATAGAATTTTTATTTATTAATTTAAAAATATTTCCCGTTGTCAAAACAGAAACCGTGTTTTTAAGAAACAATAACTCTAAAAAGATTGACACTTGTTTAAGTTAGGTTTAATTGTGAAATTATGAACAATGACCAACATTGGATTAAATGGTAAAAATATATTCTATATATAACATAAAAACACTCAAATTCAAAATTTATCACTATTAAATATTTCCATTAAAATAGTTGTTTGTAATTAAAATTTTGTAATTTTCACTATTCATCAATATATGAAAGTTATCTGAAAAACACCAAAAAAATTTTGAAACTAAATTCTTATGTTCCAATTCTAAAAAATTTGTTTATGTTGTCAAATTGAATATATAAATGATTCAAATATTGAATTCAAAAAGGCTTTTCCATTAAAAAGAGGTTAAATTGCATTTTTTTAAAATACTTATTTTATCTAAAAAAAATGTATTTGTTCTTACATTATGTCTATGAAAATCATTATATGGATTCTAAAATTTAAGGATTATATATATAGTTCAATATTCAGTTGATACTATTCCTAATCACTTTTGAACAGCTAGTTTGGTATGTTATGGTGCGCTAGAACTCAGTGTTGCGTGTAGTGCATGTTATTGAATTACTTTGAAGAAAAAACATACTATGAAATATTGGGGTGTTACATTTTTCCCTCCTCAATAAATGGCATCCTCGCAATTTTAATTTATTTTTTGAATATAAAAGGTTGAAAATAGAAAATACATTTGGGAAAAACCACATTGGAAATTATGTTAATAAAATTTAGTCTTAATAAGATGAAAAATGAAATGAAATGGTCACCACCAAATTATGATCTCAATTAGGAGAACATTGTTGGCAATTAGACACATATAATAGGTGGAAAACGTAAATATTTATAGGGAGTGATTGAGGTCATCATCACAAACAATTGTAAAATTGTGGGCCTCAAAGCCACCAATCTATGATGATTTAAAATACCATCGGTTCAACAAAACGTAAGGTATTAGAAAAAAAAAATTTGGTTTTAAGATTCCTTACCTAAAGTTTAATAATTTTTTTCTTAGTAGAATAAATGAATAATATATATATATATATACATTACAAGTAGAGTTCCATCCTATAACTAATTTCTACCAAAAACACATCTTTCACTCTAAAATATAATTTCACTGAAAAAATATTATTCATCCTATTCATATAGGGTTCCAAAAATGATTTTATATTTCATCTACCAGACCCTTTAAAAAAACTACATTATTCAATACAGGACATCACGTGGGTCAGTGGTAGGTGATAAAACCTTGTCGCCCTTCGGTTGCGGGTTCATGTCTCACCGCCTAGCTGGATGTGATAGGTTGCAGCCCGACCTCAGGGTTGTCCTTTTTATGGAAATCCAAAAATAATCTCAAACTAGAATAATAAAAAAATACTTCATTCCAAACTCACATTCCATAATTTATACAGAAGTTAAACACAATAAAGATTCTTTTTTCCGCATAATAACATGTGAACAACTTTATCATGTATTATTTTAAAACATGACATCATCCTGAATTACCATAAAAACTTATTGATTACATTCCTGATCCCTTATTCCTTATAGAATATTGGATATACTCCTTCAATAAAAAAATGTTATAAACTCCAAGAATGATTTAATAATCAAATCATTAATCAGTTTCAAGGTTACGAAGAATATCCAATATAATTTATACAAATCAATCATGTATTTTTTTAAAATCACTACCTCGGTATCAGAACCATATTATGGTTTATCTTTCTCTCAACCACATATTTTATAAAAAGTTTTACTCCTTGAAGAGTCACTTTTCTTAGTACCATAAAATCCCAAATCATCAATGAAATAGTATTGTAGTATAATCCTTATTTATTTACAATACTTCATTGATACAACACTTCAATGAAATAATTATAAAATAACAACATAAGAACACTAGTCATTCCTCTTCATCTGTGGTAGTATCATAACATGATTATTATCCAATAGCATCATTTGTGGCATAGTCTGATTAATGGGACATTGGTTCTTGTAGTGTCCTAACTCCTTGCAGATGAAGAATTGTACATTTGAAACCCTTTTCTTACCATTGCAGTCATGTACATGGTGTCCTTTTTTTCACACTTATAACATACTCCCATTCCCTTTATGATTTTCCCAAGATATTCATTCCACAGTTATCAGATATGGGAAAATCCTTCCTTACCTTCTTCCCTTTATCTGTCCTTCTCTCTACCATAATTTCCTTCCTTGGATTTCCTTTAAATCCATTGGACTCCAAGAATTCTTTACTTATCTTATCAACACATGATACAATTTCTTCATATGATGATAAAATGTGGGAGAGTATTTCCCTTCTAAATTATGTCATAAGACCATGAACGATATTATATTTCTTACTCTTTGGATCATTCGTATTGATAAAGTTATTATTCCTTCTACTGGGCACCATTTCTAAACAATGGAATACACTAGATTAGTTAATGAATAGAAATACCTAATCCCAAACTTTTAAAAAACATAACATAAATTAATAAATTTATGGATATAATCCATAATCATAAAAATGTCTTGTTTGAGAACGTATATACTCATAAACACTTCATAATGGTTTGTAAAGAAAATTATAATTATCTTATCCATATCCCCCGGGAATGTCATAAGCAGGAGTACAGGAAGGCCTATTGCCGTGCACGAGTTCTTATTCGAGTCTAGCTTAAAGCGATGTTTTTGGGTTTTACCCCTAGGTAAATCTGTGCAAGAGCCACCACTACCTGCTTGTATCCAGACAGAGATATATTGCTCAGAAAAATCACAAAATCCCTAGAATATCAAAATTTTATAAAGATCTTCTATACTAATCCTCAACAATTATGTTAGGGCTAGGTGCTCTAATCAAAGATTATCTTAATCTATATTCTAAGGTTATTTCTAAACTTCCTCTGATTTCAACTGTAAGGCCATGATCCCAGTTACCCAGAGTCAGTGAATTATTTTAATACATTGGCATTATTACAAGGAATCATGTCCCGAAGGACCGACAGGTTTAGCAGTCTTGGAAAATAGATTACATATATGAATGTTACATTATATCTCAAAACATTCAAAACAACATAAATAATCCTTCAAGAACTCCATTATTCCCCTAGCTCAACCCTGCATATCAATCACAATACACTTCTTGGAATCCTGGGAAAAAATAAAACATAGAAAGGGGTGAGCTCAGATTCTCCTTAAGGATAACAATATCGCAGAAACATTCATAAATAATAATAAACATTTAAGGGAATGAATAACTAAAACAAAAGCCTTTTAAACTTGATCTTAAAGAAAATATGGAAAAAATAATATGAAGTAATTCCATTTACTTATTCACATGGATATTCTACTAGTTGAACAATCATATGCAATATCACTAAACACTTTCATAATTATAGAATGCATAATTCCAGACTATCATAACCACATAGTCATGGCTTTGCGCCAAGACTATAAATAATATTTTGTCAAGGCCTCATTCCAATACACTATTTTGTCTCATGAGACCTAACGATGAATCTTGGAGCTATAGCGGGCTCCCTCCGTCACTTACAAAGAAAAATAAATTCCTCTTATTAAAAGGTCTAAACACAACATAAACACTCATATTAAAACTAAAATATGATATGTCAATACATTACCCATAAACTATAAATGATATTAAAATAACACTTCCACAATAAAACATATAAAGAACCTTCAACAAAATATGGAAGATTTGTATCATGATACATCAACACCAAAACAAGATTCAAATCCATTAAAGGATTTTGACATTGAGGAAAATTATTTGTAAAAATCATTGAGAGAAATACCCCTTTTTCCTGAAAAAATTTAAAAGTCACAGAATTTGGAAAAAAAGTAATTTAAGGAAATTTTTTAATCATATTTTCCCATACCACATTGATACTTTTGCAACGAATTAACATTTTAAAAACATTATTTTCCATATAAATAAATCCTTAAAAAGCATTTTGAAGACATTGACATTAATGAGAAAGATTTAGAAGAATAAATATTTAAACAATTTGAAATTATGTTTTAGTAAAAAGTACTTTAAAATAATCCTATTGAAGAGACTTTCATAAAACACGAACATGGATAATAAATATATCCTAGTATATATTTATGAATTAACAACCTCGGATAATAAAGATATTGTGAGATTAAACCTTGCCAATTTGGTAAATTATGAAACATACACCCCATGAGAGGGGTACCATACTATGAATATGCAGATAAACAAAAATTAAAGTTTATTACATAAATAATACAATTATGGGGAGTAAATATTCCACACAATGGGTAATACTGGCAATATGGAATGAATCTCACGAGAATAAGGAGTGAGATGAAAACCCCTTACCTTGGACTTTCCTTTAGTGGAGGGTATGTTTAGCCTCATGTATGATGACTATATTATATTGTTAAACTATAACATTACAATTTTAATATTTATGATACCATGCATTACTCTTTTATGACATTTTACTACCCATTTAATAATAATTTCCATATTATATTAATATTTCAGATAATAATTATTTTCTTTATCGTACGTGTTTTAACTTGTTTCTCTTGATTGTATCACATATATCATGATATAAATACATCTAGAATATAAAACATGTTTTATTTATCATATATATTTAGAATATAAAAATTCATAATAGACATATATATGAAATGGAAAACATCGTTTATGAAGACGACAGTCCTTACGTACGCATAAACGTTGTTTCCGTTTTCATATAGTATTGAACGGAAGTAAGTGAATAAGATATATGTAAGTACATTTATAAATATATATATATAAATATATATATCTACAGTAGAATTATTATTTCATATATTACATACTTATTATTAATATATATATATTTATAATTGTCGATTAATGTTGAACTTGGAAATGAATCTCATCGCGTCGTGGAGACGGTAATCTGTACGTACGCATGAGCGAAAATATCATTTTTTTTATATTAATATAATATATAATTGGATTTTATATAATATATAAATAATCCATATCAGGTTATATTTATTATTTAAATCAAATATACATCATTATTATACCCATCCAAATAAAAATACATTGAATAATAATTACACCACGACATGGAGACGGTAAGCCGTACGTACGCATCTATGGTGACATGTCATTCAAAGGGTTGGTAGAATAATAAATTTGGTGGTACCATAATTATAAAAAAAATCACATTATATAGAATATACTATATTTATTATTTTTGAATGCAAACAACAAAGAAAAAGGAAGTCGAAGAAGAAACGAACTTGAAAGAGGGTGGTGAAATCATTACCTCTTCTTCAGGTTCTTCCTTTTCATTTGATCAAACGGTATCATTAGGTTGGAATTCTGATTAAAATAAATCATCTAGGTTGTAGGGAGGATATTATAGAGGGTATTTGGACAGGTTTTGGCTGAGAAGGTGTGAATTAGAGAGAAGGGGGGGTGCCCTTTTATAAGAGGGGTGAGAAGCACCTTAGGAAAAACATAAAATATTATTTTATAATAAATTCATATTCGGTTTCTATTGGCTCCAAAGTTGATTATTTTAAGTATAAGGTGGGTATAGGTTGAAAAAAACTCTACCAATAGGTTTTAGACAAGTTTAGGTTACCATATTAACCTTATCATTTAGATTTAAATCTATGTTAAATAATTTAACTTTTACCGTGTCTTCTTGAATTGTTAAACTATATAGTTAATAAACATACTATATACTTCCAATCGAACCACAATTGGTTAATTAATGTCATATATATTATTATAAAGTCTTTTGGCTAAACATTATATTTTTAGGACCATTATATCAATGAATAATATAATATTTGTATTAAAAACCATTTTATGTCAATTTTGACACTATTTGGTATTTGTTTTTTGTTAAAATAATTACAACATGATTACAAAAAAATACATTTAATCAATCCTAACATGTAATATTAATATATAAAATTATTTTATGTCCTAAAAACTTTGAAATTATATTTATTTTAATATTTATAATACAAATTATTTGATTCTTTCACGAATAAGGTAATTATTGCATCATCATTGTGTCATAAATAAATTTTTTTATATAATATCTAAAAATTATATATAAAATACCATGTAGTAGGAAATATTATTATATTTTTAATGAATTTATATAATCAAATTTATCTAATATGAAACCTTATATTAAAAATGTTATTGTTATTAAACATTGATTTTTTACACTTTTAACTCTTCTTTGAATGAAAAAATAATAAATGTCCTAATCTAATACAAGTGGACCTAAATGATAATATTTTATTCCTAAGGTTATTTTTGGTTGTGATAAACTTTTCCAATAGAATTATGACATATGTGAGGGTAATATTAATATAATTTTTACCATTGATTACCCTATTTACTTTTAACCGTGGTAAAAAAAGTAAAATGATACTATTCAACGAAAATTATATTCATCTCATTGAACCAAATTATAAACCTTTATATTAACTTTTTCCTTGTGATTTTCTAAATTCATATCAAAGAAGCGGTAAAATTATGTTTTATATGAATTCGCAACATCGCCTATGAGGTGGGTAAAAGACGGTAAAAAGTTCGATAAAAATTTTTAAATATCTAAAATTATTATAAGCTGACTTCAATGAATTAAATCGAGTTTATATATGAATTATGTATCTATTTTTACCTAAAATAAATTTAAACAAAATAAATTATTATTTAAATAAAAATCTTGTTTTAAATAATAACTCATTGTTTTTCACTATTCATCAACCATTGAATGTTTTCAGAAAAATACAAAAAGTTCACCCTAGGATAATTTTGATATTACGAATCGAAAAATGAAGTCTAATTTAACAAATTCAACACATATAGGTTTCATTTATTAATTTTAAATTAATTCTGGTTGTCAAAACAAAAAAGCGTGTTTTAAAAAAACAATAACTATCAAAAGATTTACACATGTTTATATCTGGTTTAAATGAGAAATTATGTCCAATGACCAACATTGGATTAAATGGTATAAATATATTTTAAATATAATTTAAAACCACTCATATTGAATATTTATCCCTATTAATTAATTCAATTAAAAATGTTGTTTTTTTTAAAATTTAGTAATTTACACTATTCATCAAAATTTGAAAGTTATCAGAAAAACACCAGAAATTTATTGAAACAAAATTCTTATCTCCCAATTCTAAAAAATAATTTTATTTTGTCAAACTTAATATATAATAGTTTCTAATATTGGAATTAAAAAGGCTTCTCAATTAAATGGTGGTAAAATAGCATTTTTTTTAAAATAATTATTTTATCTAAAAAAATTGTATTTGTTATTACATTATGTCGAAGAAACTCATTATATGGATTCTAAAATTATAATGATTATATATATAGTTCAATATTCAGTTAATACTATTCATAACCACTTTTTCACAACTAGTTTGGTAAGTCATGGTGTGCTAGAACTCGGTGTTGCGTGTAATGCAAGTTATTGAATTACATTGAAGAAATAATGTACTATGAATTCATGGGGTGTTACATCCACTACATAGAGCACTAGAAATTCATGAGGCTTCTACCTATGAATGACTTTGATTTGAAACTAATTTTCTCGTGCGACCCTCCAGGCTTGCACTGTAACATCCCATTTCTGGAAGCCACCTGGAGGTGCCACATACCCGGTTTGTCACATGGCCTCAAGCGCATTTCCCCAAACGCCAGATGCTACCTACAAGAAATGAGGGCCCTGGGTGTGATAGTGTGGAAACTATGCCCTCATTGGCAGAGTACACAGCAGAATTAAACAAAACATGCAATAGTGGAAGCATAAAATATCCAACAACAATGCACAAGTAAACACTGGAACACTAAAACAATAAAAAACTGGAGCACAAATGTATATATGAAATGATGCATGATACATATCTAGGAAATTATCCAAACATGTTACATTTCTAGAAATACAAAAAGTACCAGAACAAGTACAAATGAATATATAAACAGCTCCTCAACATCGCAAGCCTAAGCTTGGTCCCATTCTCTCATGATCCAAAGTAGTCATGTGCTAGAAGTAGAAGGGTGCTTTCCCTTGTCTATACCTGCAACAACATAGTATTTTTGGGCCCAAAATCATGACCTAAAAAGGGTGGGAGACTACATCCCAGTATTCAACCACCCGAAGATTTGTGCCTAACCGTCAGTGAGCATATGGCAGGTAATAGTACAGTAAGCAGTAAACAGTAATAGTAACAGTAGCCAGCAATCATCAAGTAGTAATAGGATGATAAAAAAAAGAAATCAATCCATAGAACAAAAAGCATCATTACAGAAAACAACTAACCACAATAGGATCCCCTCTGGGATGTACTCATAGCCATCCCTTCTAGTCCTATCCCAGAAGTACCAATAACCCTATGGGCAGTTCACTCAGCCAATCCCCTATGGTTTGGTCATACACGATTATAAGACTCTCTAGGGAAGCTTTCTCAGTCAATTCACATTATAATATAGGGTAGTCATGGACTCTCTGAGGAAGATCACGCGTTCCAACCCTCTTATATCCCCAAGGTCTAAAAAATAACTGATGTAGCTCAAACATCAAATTCCTCCTATAGTCTCAGATCTATCACATACTCTATGAGGAAGCTCTCTAGGTCAATTCCTCCTCTAGCCTGGAATGGTTTAAGGAAATTCAAACAAGTAAAGACCCTCTGAAGAAGATCACTCAGTCTACTCTACTGTAGTATATAATATCCAAGACTCTATGTGATGCTCAATCGGTCTATCCCCTATAGTCTATTATAACCAGGACTCTCTGAAGAAGCTCATTATGTCTACCCTCCTATTGTCTATATTATCCAGGACTCTCTAGGAAGCTCACTTGGTCTATCCCTTATAGTCTATCGTACCAGGTTCTCACAGTCTAATGCCAGTTAGTGCATAATAATTCTAAAAGTCCAGATTACACCAATAGAGCTACTTGGCTAACCATTCTACAGAACCAAAAAGCATATCAGGAATATCATTTCATCCTACAGTCACAATGCATGGAAAATAGATATAATGACAAAAGGCTAACAAAACCCAATGGTCATAATAAGAAAAAGGCATCGAAAAAATTCAATCACACTAATTATCCTCATAGAATATCAAATCACCTCTACACAAGCATATAAAAAATGAAAGAGAACAATAGGGGAAAAACAGTAAACACCCAATACCCCGTTCATGGGTATTTGTAGAAATTTGCTCATAAAACTCAAATACTTTGAATGGTAAGGCACAAATCACCTAACTTGATTCTAGGAGAACACTATAATTTGGCCATGAGTCTTGATTCTCTATAGAATGCTGTAGATCTATGGAAATGCACAAAAAATTTGACCTATGATATCATGAGAAAGGGAGAAAATCATTGAATTAAATGCAAGAACAAGGAAGCGCTCACCACTGCAGTTCCACCGCAATCGACAACAGTCGATTCAGAAAACAGTTGGAGGCTTGGTGGCTCAGAGGATGTTTGCGTCCGTATGGATGCTCCAGGTCGAATAACCTGGAGAAGAAGGTGTTTTCGTAGATTAGGCGTGACCCCAGTCCAACTAATGAAAAAAGTAAACGATGTGTACTTCTGGGATACACTTTGTGTACTTTTCCTTTCTGTACTATGCTTTAAGGAGCCCCCGTATCATCCCTACACAACCTGTGGGTGGAACGGACATGGTCAACACCCGACATTGCGCGTCACCGAAATACTCGGCATGTACTTATAAAGTACATGGCGAGTGCATTGAATATTTTCATATTTTCCTCTTTTTCTCAAAAATGACCTGAAACGGAAAAACACACCTGAAAATAAAATCTCGGTTCTTATGAACTACCCCACTTATAGAAATTTGTCCCCGAATATCCCTAGCGAGGCGTACAAGAAGAATCCTCGAACATCTCTGGCCACTGCAATTGTATATCGGCGACCCTCTCCCAGGTCTTGTCTTGTACCCGCCCCTGCTGCCATAGCACCCGTATAAGAGGAAGAGACCGGCCACAGAGAACCTTCGTGCAGCGATCGACAATCCGAATAGGATGCTCCTCAAATGATGCATCCACATCAAGATCAACCTCCTCAGGTTCAAATACTTGAGACAGGTCTGAAAAGTAATGTCGTAGCTGTGAGACATGGAAGACGTCGTTCATAGGCCGATACCTCTGAGGTAACTTCAAACGATAGGTAACTGGACCGACTCTCTCCAACACCTCAAATGGCCCGACGTACTATGGTGAAATCTTACACTATCTCTGAATCCTATTGTGTCTCAACCATGGTGCGACACACAGGAAAACCTAATTCTCGACCTCAAACTCTAGATGTCATCTCCGCTGATCAACATAAGATTTCTGTCAAGATTGTGTTGTAGCCATTCTCTTCTGAAGCAACTCAATCTGCTCTGAGGTCTCCTGAACCAGACGAGGTCCCAGCATGGCTCCCTCTACTGCCTCCAGCCAGCACAAAGTTGATCGGCATGGCCTAACGTACACAGCCTCGTAAGGTTCCATATGAATAATTCCTTGAAAACTATTGTTATATTTAAACTCCACAAGAGGAATATGATTCTCCCATGACCCGAAAAAGGCTAGAATGAAATCTCAGATCATATCCTCAAGCACTTGGATCATACGCTAAGACTGGCCATATTTTTGGAGATGGTTTGCTGTACTCAAAAGTACTTGTGTACCCAAATCCTTCTGAAGCCGCTGCCAAAACCGCGAAGTGAAACACGAATACCTATCTGAAACAATGGAGTGTGAAACTCCATGAAGACGTATAATATCTCGGATCTACAACCGTCCCATCTTGTCAACACTGAAGGTCTCCCTGGTCAGCAGGAAATGAGAAACCTTCGTAAGCCTATCGATGACAACCCAAACAACATCACTCCCTCGAGGAGACCTCGGTAACCTAGTAATGAAGTCCATCACAACATCGTTCCACTTCCACTAGTGAAATGGGTAACTGATGTAAAAGACTTGCTAGTCGCTGATGCTTCGGTTTCACCTGCTGACATGTATAACATCTCATGACGAACCCAGTAACTTATCTCTTTATACCTGGACACCAGTACTGGAGGTGTAGATCATCATACATATGGGTGACGCTAGGATGAACTGCCCAAATTGAGGAAAGGAAATCCCGCATCTGCTCCTCCTGTATATCCACTAGCACCCATACACATCCCTATAAATGCAGTATACGATAAGTTCCCACTATCAATCTAGGATGATGGTCCTCTCTTGACACACTCTCCCGTACGACTAGCCCTTATGCATCTGATAGCCGCTTCATCCATTCCCGATCAATAAGGGTAGAGGTAACAACTGCAAAAGATAGAAAATTCTACTCATGTTTGTCGTGCACCTCAAAATACATCTCAGATAACAGATCCATTAGCTACCACTCACTGCAAGCCTCCTGTACTTCCTGAATCTATGTTCTCCTACTCAACGCATCCTCCACGGCATTTCCTTTTCATGGCATATAAGCAAGCTCAAAGTCGAAAGAATGAAGATACTGGACCCACCTGTGCTGTCTCTGATTCAGGTCCCGATGAGTGAAGAAATATTTGACACTATAGTGTTCGGTGAAAACCACAATGTGATCTCCTAGAAGATAGTGTCTCCAATAGTGTAAGGTATGAACAACAAATTCCAACTCCAGATCATGCATTGGGTAGTTCCTCTCGTGTGGCCTCAACTGCTGAGACCCATAAGAAACGACCCCATCTCCCTACATAAGCACAACTCCTAGCCCGATACCCGAAGCATCATATGACACAATATAGCTCTTTCCAGACTCTGGAATGACTAGTATCATTTCTGACTTCAACCTCTATTTCAGCTCCTAAAAGAATATCTCATAAGAATCTGAACATAAGAACTTCACACCTTTATTGGTCAGGCCTGTCAGCGTTAACGCAAGGCATGAAAAGTATTGTATGAAATGAATGTCGTATCCAGCGAACCCTAGGAAACTCCACACATCAATAACATTCTTTGGATGCTCCCAGGAAACTACAAATCTCACTTTCTCTAGGTCTACTGATACTCCTGTCTCTGAGATAAAGTGTAATGGCCCGAAATTTTGAATAAATCTTGTTTCCTAATTTTATGTGTTATTTTATTTTATTTTATACTCAAAAAAATGATTCATTTGATAACATGAGTATAATTAAAATGAGACCGTTGGTTTTTGACTGTTATATGACCATTGGTCCATATGACCGCTGGAAACTAACCGTTTTTATTATTGTCTCTAAATTCAAGTAATCTTGGTTAATTAATATAGAAAGAAGATTCGATGGCCTCACCCAGTAGTCTTGGACCGATCGAAGCCCATCTAACAGAATTTGGGAAGGAAGTAGCACCATTGGGCTTCGCTCTGAACCAAACCCAAGCTGAACTTCATCGTGTGAAGCTAGAACGGGATCGCCTTCGCGAGAAGTTCAAACTGATAGAAATTACTACTCGTGCGATGTTGGCCGAGCCTCCCTCAGATACTCTCACCTTAGCACACTTTACACTTAGGTCCTATGCTGGTGTGATAAGGGGCTATGTAATGAGACCGTAACTGCCTTGTGTAATCCTTTATTTTAAATAAAAATTGGGATTTCTTCTTATGAATTTTCAAATGACCAGATAAATATAGTATGCATATTTTTGATGAATTTTAGAAAAAATATATTTTAAAAATGTTTTGGTAAACCTTAAATAATTAAAAATGTGTAATGATTTGAAAAAAATGGTCTTCTACAATTATCTTAAGTACAGAATTTAGAGTCTAATAAGATCAACATGATTCTTGATTAATAGTTAATTATAAATAGTGATTTTATGATTAGGATTAGTAATGTGTCCAAATGGATTAGTAATCTCACTTAAATAAAGTATTAGTATAATCTAGGCACCTTGATTATGTAATGTGATTAAATAAAATTGTTAAATAATGGTTTCATAAATTATTATTCAAGTATTAGTTTTTTCGGGTGAATAGTGTTTTTTAATTAAAAATTAAATTAAAAATATTTAGAAAATTATTTTTATAAAATGGATTTCATTTTTAAACTCATAGGATCGATATTATGTAAAGGTAATTTTGGGGTTTTTTTATGGAAAAAATGAATTTTCAGTGAATAGTGTATTTATTTCAAAATAAAATGAAAAATATTTAGAAAAATATTTTTATAAAATGGAGTTCAATTTTTAAATCAGAGCATTGATATTTTGTTAGTGTGAAATTTTGGGATTTTTCTGAGAAAGTTGAATTTTCAGTGAATAGTAAAAATACAGTTTTAGGGTTTTGGTATGTTTAATGACTTCATAACTATGTCATGGTGATTTTATGAGATATTTTAAGGGATGGTCGACCAAGGGTGATGAATTATTGTTTTGGGGGCCCCATTTGGCCTAACTCCATTGTAAATTCCAAGGGAGAGCACATGGTTTTGAGAAAAGCACATGTGAGGTGTCCCTTGGCCATTAATGCCTTGTCCCCTCACTTTCCCTATAAATACCAAGCCTTCCTCTCATCCATTCGACTCCCCACACTTCCCCAATGATGTTCCGGTATCCTTACCTCCCATGGAGTCCTCTCAAGGTGCCCCCAAGCCCTCAAGGTCCAAACCTTTGAGTTTTAAGAGTTACGTTTTAAGGTAAGGGTTCTGATCTCTCTCTTTCTTTTTAAGAAATCTCTTTTATGTAATTTCTTTTATTCTCCATGTTCTTAAGTTAAAGGGTGTTCTTTTATACTCCTATTACTTCCCTTTTCATGTTCACATAATGAGAGATCCCCTTTTACTCTCATTATTTCGTTTTATGATGTTTTAAGTGGCGCCGTTAGGCTGCCGAAATTTTTGTAACAGATTCATTCTCCCTTCTCATTTTTCAAGATCTATTTTCATGTAAAGTATTTCAAGTTCCTTTTTATTATTTTGGGGTATGGTCTCTAAATTTATCATACTGATATTTTATGATCATATTATGAGAGACCCCATTTTATCTCTTCAATTAAGTATTTTGAAGTTTTAAGTGGCGCTGTTAGGCTGCCGAATTTTTAAGTGGTTTTTCACCATTCTCATTTTGAAGTTCTACATTCGTGTCAGTTATTTCAAGTTCCTTTTTATTATTTTGGGGTATTATCTCTAAATTTATCATACTGATTTTTTATGATCATATGATGAGAGACCCCATTTGGTCTATTCAATTAAGTATTTTGATGTTTTAAGTGGCGCCGTTAGGCTGCCGAATTTTTACGGGATTCTTTCACCCTTCTCCTTTTCAAAGTTCTACTTCCATTTCAAGTCGTTCAAGTTACTTTTTATTATGTTGGGTTATGATCTCTATATCTATCATACTGATCTTCTATGTTCATATGATTAGTGACCCTATTTTAAATCATCAATTCATTTTTGGTTGAAGTTTATGTAACGCTGTTAGGCTGCTGAATTTTCATAAGAGAAATCTTATTTTTTTCTTCCTTTCAGGTTCTTCATTTCATATGGTATATTTTCAAATTTCATTACCATGTTCTTAAATCCTATATATTCTGTCCCTCTACTGTTTTATGGGTCATTTATGAATGTTTGACCCATGTCCCCTCTCTTTTCAACGTTTTTTAAATCCTTGTAACGTAGCCGTTGTGCTGCAGAATATTTGTCTCAAAATGCCTCTCTCTTTTTTTCAAAACTACTTCATGTTATTAAGTGAATACTCAATGTTCTTATTTCTACAGAGTTATTCACATATATACATAAATGTTCTATTTTAAATTCTGGGATTTACATACATAAGACCCGCTTTCCCTTCCGTGGGTTTAAAGTGACGTAAAGATCTTGTCTTTAAAGAAGTTTTTAAAACGTTATGATTAAGAAATGAAACCCATTTATTTTATGCTATATGGGATATTTATGAAATTTTTGATGATGATGTATGTGGATCACATGATAATAAAGACAAATTAAGGGTGCACCCTGATAGCGCTACAATGCATTGGGTAAAGATTTAATCTCTAGAGATGACCATTTTAACGACGCCTTGGTAAATAATCTTGGAAATTTTTAACGACACCTTGGGGATGGACCTTGGTGAAACGAAACGATTGTCAATATTAAATATCGTAGCCACATCTTCCATTTATGAAAAATTTTATTTTTTTTATGATGTATCTCATGAATTATTTCTCATTCCTTAAAGTTCTTTTCATGTCCTTATTGATGTATCTCAAGTTCAAATGTAAAATGTTTCGCTTGTTTCCCTTACTGGGCTTTCTGCTCACCCTTTCTTTTGATGTATGTCCCCAGGTAATGAGATTCAGTAATGAACCTAGGATGAACTTAAGGAGAATCCTTTCAAGTGTTTAAGAAGAGTGTTTTTTGTTCTTTTAATGTATTATGTTCTTTTTTTCCAAGACACTAAACCTTAATGATCCTAAATTCCGTTTAATGAAAAGAAAGTTATGTTATAAAAAGATGGTATGCTATAGTCTGTATCAAAGGATGGTTTAGTTATTTGTGGGAATTAGGATATGAAAACTCTAGGAATAATCTTATAGAAAAGTTTAAATATAGTAAATTTTCCTGGTATTTTGGTGAGTATTTAGTTAGGGGTTTCCAAGTAAATACATCCATGTCTGGATACGAGCAGGTAAAGGTGGCTCTGGCACAGATGTAGATAGGGGTAAAACCTGAAAACACCGCTTTGAGCTAGACTCTAATGGTAACTGGTACACGACAACGGGCCTTGCTTCACTTTTGTTTACGACACTCCCGGGGTATATGCTTTGGTTAATTCATAAGCTTAGTATGAACCATTGTTAAAGGAACAAAGATAAAATAAAAAAAGGTTCAAATAAGAATATATGATCATGGATAACCTATATGGGAACCTAGGGGATCACAAGTTAGGTTATACTTTTCATCTATAAGTTATCCTTCTATGATTTAAGTTTCTTTTCATGATTATTGGATAAGTATTTAAGCCCCTAATTATAACTTCTTTTTTTAGTTAATGATGGTAAATGGAAGAACATGTCCCAACAACCAATGTGATAGGAAATGCTATGATTGTCGTATTAATACGACAGAGATGATTAGGGGATTAAAAGATGATTATTATATTGGAAGATGTTCACTATTTAGAGGACTCTATATGGTCGAGGTAAACAGATTAATAAGGTATTTTCATTGAGGAGTAAGGTTGACTTATATTTTGAAGAATCAATGAATTTAAGGCGGACTTATCGTAATTTAGGTTACTTATGGAAATGATTAACATATATTGGGTAAAATATGTTTAGGTTAGCTACTTTTGTTATAATATGTTAGGTGTGTTCGATGTTTTTTGGAGATGAACAATGAAGTTTATTTTTGGAAGAATAAGTTATCAAATCCCTCTTGTATTTGGGTTTCAATCTTAGTTTGGTTTATTTTGAGGAATTTTAAGGACCGTTATTTATGGGATGGTCTATGATGAACTTTGGGTAGTACCATTGAACTTTGAAGATTTAAAAGTAGTTTCCATTCCTATGGGATTCTTTTTGAAAAGTTGTTTTACCTTAACCTTTCTATTTTTGGGATAATGTTTGAAGATAGAAGAAATAGATAGATGATCTTTTGTGGATTATGTGATTCTCTAGAAGATGATTCTTGTGTTTTAATGAGACCATGTAGTTTTGAATTCTCATCATTTGGATAAAAGATTAGTTTTGGTAGAAACATATTAAAGGATGAAACTCTACATGAAGGTAGGTATATTTTCTTATGTTTTTGTTCTATGTATTAAATGAATTCTTCAAAGTTATGAAAAGGAACATAAAACAAAAAAGTTGTTGGTTTACGTTTCCTACTAGGTAATCAATAACCGCTTACACACATCATAATTTTGGGATTTTATAGTGGTTAACTTCTTCCTAATCATGTTTTCTATCACTCTCCTTTAGAACGTGACCCTTTGTTTTCTCCTCCATGTCCATGTTTCCTACATGGAATCCTAGTATGAGTAAACTCTGGTGGCCTTTGTACTTACACTTCTTTCTTTTAAAGTAATGGTGTTACTGACTTTTTTCCGATGTGGGACATTCAACGAAATTTCAAAACCCAATTTTAAAAATTGCGAGGAGGCAATTTCTTAAGGGGGGAAGATTGTAATGTCCCGAAATTTTGAATAAATCTTGTTTCCTAATATTATGTGTTATTTTATTTTATTTTATACTCAACAAAAATGTTTCATTTGATAACATGAGTATAATTAAAATGAGACCGTTGGTTTTTGACTGTTATATGACCATTGGTCCATATGACCGCTGGAAACTAAAAGTTTTGATTATTTTCTCTAAATACAAGTAATCTTGGTTAATTAATATAGAAAGAAGATTCGATGGCCTCACCCAGTAGTCTTGGACCGATCGGTGCCCATCTAACAGAACTTGGGAAGGAGGTAGCACCACTGGGCTTTGCTCTGAACCAAACCCAAGCTGAACTTCATCGTGTGAAGCTAGAACGGGATCGCCATTGCGAGAAGTTCAAACTGATAGAAATTACTACTCATGCGATGTTGGTCGAGCCTCCCTCGGATTCTCTCACCTTAGCACACCTTACACTTAGGTCCTATGCTGGTGTGATAAGGGGCTATGTAAAGAGACCGTAACTGCCTTGTGTAGTCCTTTGTTTTAAATAAAAATTGGGATTTCTTCTTATGAATTTTCAAATGGCCGGATAAATATAGTATGCATATTTTTGATGAATTTTAGAAAAGGTATATTTTAAAAATGTTTTTGTAAACCTTAAATAATTAAAAATGTGTAATGATTTGAAAAAAATGGTCTTCTACAATTTTGTTCAGTACGAAATTTAGAGTCTAATAAGATCAACTTGATTTTACATGAATAGTAAATTATGAATAGTGATTTTATGATTAGGATTAGTATTGTGTCCAAATGGATTAGTAATCTTACTTAAATAAAGTATTAGTATAATCTAGTCAGCTTGATTAAGTAATGTGATTCAATAAAATTGTTAAATAATGGTTTCATAAATTATTATTCAAGTATTAGCTTCTTCTGGTGAATAGTGTTTTTTAATTAAAAATTAAATTAAAAATATTTAGAAAATTATTTTTATAAAAACGATTTCATTTTTGAACTCAGTGCATCGATATTATGTTAAGGTAATTTTCGGGGTTTTTTCAGGAAAAAATGAATTTTCAGTGAATAGTGTATTTATTGAAAAATAAAATTAAAAATATTTAGAAAATGATTTTTATAAAATGGAGTTCATTTTAGAAATCAGAGCATTAATATTTGGTTAGTGTGAAATTTTGGGATTTTTCTGAAAAAGTTGAATTTTCAGTGAATAGTAAAAATACAGTTTTAGGGTTTTGGTATGTTTAATGACATCATAACTATTTCATGGTGATGTCATGAGATATTTTAAGGGATGGTCGACCAAGGGTGATGAATTATTGTTTTGGGGGCCCCATGTGGCCTAACCCCATGGTAAATTCCAAGGGAGAGCACATGGTTTTGAGAAAAGCACATGTGAGGTGTCCCTTGGCCATTAATGCCTTGTCCCCTCACTTTCCCTATAAATATCAAGCCCTACTCTCATCCATTAGACTCCCGAAACTTCCCCAATGAAGTTCTGGTATCCTTACCTCCCAAGTAGCCCTCCGAAGGTGCCCCCATGCCCTCAAGGTCCAAACCGTTGAGTTTTAAGAGTTACGTTTTAAGGTAAGGGATCTGATCTCTCTCTTTCTTTTCAAGAAATCTCTTTTATGTAATTTCTTTTTTTCTCCATGTTCTTATGTTAAAGGGTGTTATTTTATAATCCTCTTACTTCCCTTTTCATGTTCACATAATGAGATATCCCCTCTCACTCTCATTATTTCGTTTTATGATGTTTTAAGTGGCGCCGTTAGGCTGCCGAAATTTTTGGAACAAATTCATTCTCCCTTCTCATTTTTAAAGATCTATTTTCATGTAAGGTATTTCATGTTCCTTGTTATTATTTTGGGGTGTGATATATAAATTTATCATACTGATCTTTTATCATCATATGATGAGAGACCCCATTTGATCTCTTCAATTCATTATTTTGAAGTTTTAAGTGGCGCCGTTAGGCTGCCGAATTTTTAAGTGGTTCTTCACCCTTCTCGTTTTGAAGTTCTACTTTCATGTTAGTTATTTCAAGTTCCTTTTTATTATTTTGGGGTATTATCTATCAATTTATCATACTGATCTTCTATTATCATTTGATGAGAGACCCCATTTGATCTCTTCAATTCAGTATTTAGATGTTTTAAGTGGCGCTGTTAGGCTGCCGATTTTTTAAGGGATTCTTTCACCCTTCGCCTTTTCAAAGTTCTAATTCCATGTCAAGTCGTGAAATTTACTTTTTATTATGTTGGGTTATGATCTATATATCTATCATTATGATATTTTATGTTCATATGATGAGAGACCCTATTTGACATCATCAATTCATTTTTGGTTGAAGTTTATGTAAGGCTGTTAGGCTGCTGAATTTTCATAAGAGAAATCTTATTTTTGTCTTCCTTTCATGTTCTTCATTTCATATGGTATATTTTCAAATTTCATTACCATCTTCTTAAATACCATATATTCTGTCCCTCTACTGTTTTATGGGTCATTTATGAATGTTTGACCCATGTCCCCTCTCTTTTCAACATTTTTTAAAACCTTGTAACGTAGCCGTTGTGCTGCAGAATTTTTGTCTCAAAATGCCTCTCTCTTTTTTTCAAAACTACTTCATGTTATTAAGTGAATACTCAAAGTTATTATTTATACAGGGTTATTCACATATATACAAAAATGTTCTATTTTATATTTTGGGATTTACATACATAATACCTGCTTTCCCTTCCGTGGGTTTAAAGTGACGTAAAGATCATGTCTTTAAAGCAGTTTTTAAAACGTTATGATTATGAAATGAAACCCATTTATTTTATGCTATATGGGTTATTTATGAAATTTTTGATGATGATATATGTGGATCACATGATAATAAAGACAAATTAAGGGTGCACCCTGATAGCGCTCCAATTCATTGGGTAAAGACTTAATCTCTAGAGATGATCATTTTAACGAAACCTTGGTGAATAACCATGGTAATTTTTAACAACACCTTCGGGATGGACCTTGGTGAAACGAAACGATTTTCAATATTAAATTTCGTAGCCACATATTCAAGTTATGAAAAATGTTATTTTTATTATGATTTATCTCATGAATTCTTTCTCATGCCTTAAAGTTCTTTTCATTTCCTTATTGAAGTATCTCAAGTTCACATGTAAAATGTTTCTCTTGTTTCCCTTACTGGGCTTTCTGCTCACCCTTTCTTTTGATGTATGTCCCCAGGTTATGAGATGCATTAATGAACCTAGGATGAACTTAAGGAGTAGCCTTTCAAGTGTTTAAGAAGAGTGTTTTTTGATCTTTTCATGTATTATGTTCCTTGTTTCCAAGACACTAAACCTTAAAGATCCTCAGTTCCGTGTAATGAAATGAAAGTTATGTTATAAAAAAACGGGATGCTATAGTCGGTATCAAAGGATGGTTTAGTTATTTTTGGAAATTAGGATATGAAAACACTAGGAAGAAACTTATAGACAAGTTTAAATATAGTAAATCTTCCTGGTATTTTGGGGAGTATTGAGTAAGGGGTTTCCAAGAAAATACATCCATGTCTGGATACGAGCAGGTTGAGGTGGCTCTGGCACAGATGTACATAGGGGTAAAAACCAAAAACACCCCTTTGAGCTAGAATCTAACGGGAACTGGTACACGACAACAGGCCTTGCTGCACTCTTGGTTACGACACTCCCGGGGGATATGCTTTGGTAAATTCATACGCTTAGTATGAACCATTGTTAAAGGATCAAAGATAAAATAAAAGAAAGGTTCACATAAGAATATATGATCATGGATAACCTATATGGAAACCTAGGGAATCACAAGTTAGGGTATACTTTTCTTCTATAAGTTATCCTTATATGCTTTAAGTTTCTTTTCATGATTATTGGATAAGTATTTAAGCCCCTAATTATAGCTTCATTTTTTAGTTAATGACGGGAAATGGAAAAACATGTCCCAACAACCAATGTGACAGGAAATGCTAAGATTGCCGTATTAATACGACATAGATGATTAGGGGATTAAAAGATGATTATTATTTTGGAAGACATTCACTATTGTGAGGACCCTATATGATCGAGTTAAATAGATTACTTAGGTATTTTCATTGAGGAGTAAGGTTGACTTATATTTTGACGAATCAATGAATTTAAGGTGGACTTATAGTAAGTTAGGTTTCTTATGGAAATGATTAACCTATCTTGGGTAAAATATGTTTAGGTTAGCTACTTTTGTTATAAGATGTTAGGTGTGGTTGATGTTGTTTGGAGATGAACAATGAAGTTTATTTTGGAAGACTATGTTATCAAATCTATCTTGTATTTGGGTTTCAATCTTAGTTTGGTTTATTTTGAGGAATTTTAAGGACCATTATTTATGGGATGGTCTATGATGATCTTTGGGTAGTACCATTGAACTTTTAAGATTTAAAAGTAGTTTCCATTCCTATGGGATTCTTTTTGAAGAGTTTTTTTACCTTACCCTTTCTATTTTTGGGATAATGTTTGAAGATAGAAGAAATAGATAGTTGATCTTTTGTGGATTACGTGATTCTCTAAAAGATGATTCTTGTGTTTTAATGAGACCAAGTAGTTTTGAATCCTCATCATTTGGAGAAAAGATTAGTTTTTGTAGAAACTTATTAAAGGATGAAACTCTACATGAAGGTAGGTATATTTTCTTATGTTTTAGTTCTATGTATTAAAAGAATTCCTCAAAGTTATGAAAAGGAACGTAAAACAAAAATGTTGTTGGTTTACGTTTCCTACTGGGTAATCAATAACACCTTGCACACATCATAATTTTTGGATTTTTTGGTGGTTAACTTCCTCCTAATCAAGTTTTCTATCACTCCCCTTTAGAATGTGACCCTTTGTTTTCTCCTCCATGTCCATGTTACCTACATGGAATCCTAGTATGAGTAAACTCGGGTGGCCTTTGTACTTCCTCTTCTTTCTTTTAAAGTAATGGTGTTACTGACTCTTTTTTCGATGTGGGACTTTCAACAAAATTTCAAAACCCAATTTTAAAAATTTCGAGGACACAATTTCTTAATGGGGGAAGATTGTAATCGCCCGAAATTTTGAATAAATATTGTTTCCTAATTTTATGTGTTATTTTATTTTATTTTATACTCAACAAAAATGTTTCATTTGATAACATGAGTATAATTAAAATGAGACCGTTGGTTTTTGACTGTTATATGACCATTGGTCCATATGACCACTGGAAACTAAACAATTTGATTATTGTCTCTAAATACAAGTAATCTTGGTTAATTAATATAGAAAGAAGATTCCATGGCATCACCCAGTAGTCTTGGACCGATCGATTCCCATCTAAAAGAACTTGGGAAGGAGGTAGCACCACTGGGCTTTGCTCTAGACCAAACCCACGCTGAACTTCATCGTGTGAAGTTAGAACGGGATCGCCTTCGCGAGAAGTTCAAACTGATAGAAATTACTAGTCGTGCGATGTTGGCCGAGCCTCCCTCAGATTCTCTCACCTTAGCACACCTTACACTTAGGTCCTATGCTGGTGTGATAAGGGGCTATGTAAGGAGATTGTAACTTCCTTGTGTAATCATTTGTTTTAAATAAAAATTGGGATTTCTTCTTATGAATTTTCAAATGACCGGATAAATATAGTATGCATATTTTTGATGAATTTTAGAAAATGTATATTTTAAAAATGTTTTTGTAAACCATAAATAATTAAAAATGTGTAATTATTTGAAAAAAATGGTCTTCTAAAATTATGATCAGTACGAAATTTAGAGTCTAATATGATCAACTTGATTTTTGATGAATAGTAAATTATGAATAGTGATTTTATGATTAGGATTTGTAATGTGTCCAAATGGATTAGTAATCACACTTAAATAAAATATTAGTACAATCTAGGCACCTTGATTAAGTAATGTGATTCAATAAAATGGTTAAATAATGGTTTCATAAATTATTATTCAAGTATTAGTTTTTTTGGGTGAATAGTGTTTTTTAATTAAAAAATAAATTAAAAATATTTAGAAAAATATTTTTATAAAATGGATTTCATTTTGGAACTCAGAGCATCGATATTATGTTAAGGTAATTTTTGGGGTTTTTTCTGGAAAAAATGAATTATCAGTGAATAGTGTATTTATTTAAAAATAAAATTAAAAATATTTAGAAAATTATTTTTATAAAATGGAGTTCATTTTTGAAATCAGAGCATTGCTATTTGGTTAGTGTGAAATTTTGGGATTTTTCTGAGACAGTTGAATTTTCAGTGAATAGTAAAAATACAGTTTTAGGGTTTTGGTATGTTTAATGACATCATAACTATGTCATAGTGATTTCATGAGATATTTTAAGGTATGTTCTATTAAGGGTATTGAATTATTGTTTTGGGGGACCCATGTGGCCTAACTCCCTGGTAAATTCCAAGGGAGAGGACACAGTTTTGAGAAAAGCACATGTGAGGTGTCCCTTGGCCATTAATGCCTTGTCCCGTGACTTTCCCTTTAAATACCAAGCCCTCCTCTCATCAATTCGACTCCCCACTCTTCCCCAACTAAGTTACAGTCTCCTTACCTCCCAAGGAGTCCTCCCAAGGTTCCCCCAATCTCTCAAGATCCAAACCATTGAGTTTTAAGAGTTGCATTTTAAGGTAAGGGATCTGATCTCTCTCTTTCTTTTCAAGAAATCTCTTTTATGTAATTTCTTTTATGCTCCATGTTCTTATGTTATAGGGTGTTATTTTATACTCCTCTTACTCCCCTTTTCATGTTCACATAATGAGAGATCCCCTCTTACTCTCATTATTTCGTTTTATGATGTTTTAAGTGGCGCCGTTAGGCTGCCGAAATTTTTGTAACGGATTCTTTCTCCCTTCTCATTTTTTAAGATATATTTTCATGAAAAGTATTTCGAGTTCCTTTTTATTATTTTGGGTTATGATATATAAATTTATCATACTGATCTTTTAGGATCATATGATGAGAGACCCCATTTGATCTCTTCAATTCAGTATTTTGAAGTTTTAAGTGGCGTCGTTAGGCTGCCGAATTTTTAAGTGGTTCTTCACCCTTCTCATTTTGAAGTTATATATTCATGTCAGTTATTTCAATTTACTTTTTATTATTTTTGGGTATTATCTCTAAATTTATCATACTGATCTTTTTTGATCATATTATGAGAGACCCCATTTGATCGCTTCAATTCAGTATTTTGATGTTTTAAGTGGCGCCGTTAGGCTGCCGAATTTTTAAGGGATTCTTTCACCCTTCTCCTTTTCAATGTTCTAATTCCATTTCAAGTCGTGCAAGTTCCTTTTTATTATGTTGGGGTATGATCTCTATATCTATAATACATATCTTTTATGTTCATATGATGAGATACCCTATTTGACATCATCAATTCATTTTTGGTTGAAGTTTATGTAACGCTGTTAGGCTGCTGAATTTTCATAAGAGAAATCTTATTTTTGTCTTCCTTTCATATTCTTCATTTCATATGGTATATTTAAAAATTTAATTACCATGTTCTTAAATCCATTATATTCTGTCCCTCTACTGTTTTATGGGTCATTTATGAATGTTTGACCCATGTCCCCTCTCTTTTCAACGTTTTCTAAAACCTTGTAACGTAGCCGTTGTGCTGTAGAATTTTTGTCTCAAAACGCCTCTCTCATTTTTTCAAAAATACTTCATATTATTAAGTGAATACTCAATGTTCTTATTTCTACAGGGTTATTCACATATATACAAAAATGTTCTATTTTAAATTCTGGGATTTACATATATAAGACCCACTTTCCCTTCTGTGGGTTTAAAGTGACGTAAAGATCGTGTCTTTAAAAAAGTTTTTAAAACGTTATAATTAGGAAATGAAACCCATTTATTTTATGCTATATGGGTTATTTATGAAATGTTTGATGATGATATATGTGTCTCACATGATAATAAATCCAAATTAAGTGTGTGCCCTGATAGCGCTCCAATGCATTGGGTAAAGACTTAATCTCTAGAGATGACCATTTTAACGACGCCATGGTGAATAACCTTGGTAATTTTTAACGACACCTTGGGGATGGAGCTTGGTGAAACGAAACGATTTTCAATATTCAATGTCGTAGCCACATCTTCAAGTTAAGAAAAATGATATTTTTATTATGATGTATCTCATGAATTCTTTCTCATTCCTTAAAGTTCTTTTCATGTCCTTATTGAAGTATCTCAAGTTTACATGTAAAATGTTTCTCTTGTTTCCCTTACTGGGCTTTCTGCTCACCCTTTCTTTTAATGTATGTCCCCAGGTTATGAAATGCAGTAATGAACCTATGATTAACATAAGTATAAGCCTTTCAAGAGTTTAAGAAGAGTGTTTTTTATTCTTTTCATGTATTATGTTTCTTGTTTCCAAGACACCAAACCTTAAATATCCTCAGTTTCGTGTAATGAGATGAAAGTTATGTTATAAAAAGACGGGATGCTATATAATGTGACCAAGAAGTGATTATGATCCATCCAAAAGTGGCATTTAAATAGCTTAGCATATAACTAATGCTCTACCAGTGTACTCAAAACAATCTCAAGATGGGTAGAATGGCAGTGTCGAGTGTGATAGTACACCAAGATATCATCCACGTAGACCACCATAAAATAGTCCATGTATGGATGGAACACTCGGTTCATCAGTGCTATAAATTCTACTGGTGCATTCTTGATTCCGAATGGCATGACCATATACTCGTATAGACCATACCAACTCCTAATGGTTGTAAGATGTATATTTGATTGTCTAACTCACAACTGATGATAGTTGGATCTCAAGTCAATCTTCAACAACACTCGGGCTCCACCAAGCTGATCAAAGCGGTCATTGATCCTCGGAAAGGGATATCCGTTCTTGACCATCAACTGCTTCAACCCTCGATAATCCACACAAAGTGAAAGGGTATCGTCTACCTTCTTCACAAAAAGGACATTCGAACCCCAAAGAGAAGTACTGGGTCGGATGTAACCCATTGAATGAAACTCCTCTAGCTTCTTCTTGAGCTCCTGCAACTCAGGTGTAGACATCCTATAAAAAGGAATGGACACTGGTGCCGCTCCTCCCACGAGCTCAATAGAAAATTCTACATCACACTTCAGAGGAAAACCAGAAAACTCCTCTATAAAGACATCCCTGAAACGATCCACCACTGGAGGAAAGTCTAACTGTGAAGTACCCTTGTCATCAAGATAAAGACTGGCAATCTGGGATGTAACTCCTACTAGCCAATGATGTTCTAGTCTAGATCTACCTTCCTGGACATCCCACTCACCTCGATGGAGAAATGATCTACCCTCTTGTGATAAAAAACTCACCTTGCGGCGATAAAAATGGACAAGTACCTTGAAGGGAACTAACCAGTCCATGCAGAGAATGAAATCATAGCATGTAATCTCTAGGACATAGAGGTCCCATAAGAAGTGTCACCCTGCAACCTCAAGAGGCAAATCTCTGCATTGACGTATGTGAGACGTCCTTGTTCGCAACGGTGTGTCAAAATTCAACATGTCGGGAGACGAAAATATACAGAGCCCAATGCTCTCCACAACAGCAATTGAGATAAAAATATGTGATGCCCCAATGTCCAAAAGGGCTGAAGATAAAACTGAGGGTAATAATATCATACGTCGAACTGTATAAGGTCTAGAATCCTACTCCTGAAGGGTCTGCTCCACAAAAAAATTTTGGCATGTCCCACGGCCCTGCGCCCCGGGCTGACCACTCTGAGCATATCCACTCTGCTGTCATCGAAAACCTGGTTACTGACCACCACGGTCACGACCTCCACCTTGGCCCAAATGGCTGGAAGAACTCCAATTCCTAGACTGGTGAGAAACTGGTGGTACATCTCTTGTATGATGGGTAATTAAAGAACCCCTACCACCACCTGTATGTGAAAAGATCTGAGAAAAATGATGAACATTGCACATCTTGCCGCAAGATAAGCACTCCATCATGTCTCTAAAGCACTGAGGCCTAGTATTCCTGCTCCTCCTATATTGGTAGAATACTACCTGGTAGTTTAAAGATACATTACACCTATTATGATCTCCTCTAACAGACTCCCTACGGCACTTCCTGCTATCGGTAGGAGGAATGCTAGCTCAGGGTGTCGAACCGCCCTAGCTCACTGCTCATGATTTTCTTAGATTGCACTAGTGATCAGAGCCTGGTTGACGATCAAGGATATATAAGTCAACCTAAATATAATCACTGGGGAACAAATCTCCTACCTGAGTCCATCCTCAAAATTCCTAGCAAGGAAGAAATCATAACCTACTAGAATCCTCGTGAAGCGCTGTAGCTCAGTAAAGCGATATGAGTACTCCATAACAGAAATATTACCCTTCTCCAGATTCATAAACTCCTGGGCTCGATTTTACCTCAAGGTCTCCAGGTAGAAGTAATCATAGATGATGCACTGAAACTCATCCCATGTCATACTCTGCCAGTTCACTGACTGTAAGATCACCTCCCACCACCTCTTGGTAGTGTCTCGGAGCTTATAAGTTGAAATATTTACACTTTTCCATAGTGTTTTCTTTGGATGCTCAAAGATCGTCAGAGTGGCCTCTAACCACAAATCGGCATCCTGGGGTTGTCCATCCCTTGAGAAATTAAGAGGAGGATGCTAATGGAAAACCCATGTCAACTTGGCCATCGACGGGGTAGGAGTCAGAGCTCCCTGAAGGGTCTGCATCATACTTAGGAATTCCTCCTTGAACCGTGAATCGGCTCCTACAATGAGTGTAACTACTGGTTCCAAGGATGACACAGGAGGAGGATCTGTAGGAGGTCCCTGATCGGCCATATCATGTGTCTGATCACTATCTGGAAGCTGACGTACAACCAGATTATGTCTAGTTTACAAAACACTAAAAGGCCAAAATCACACCTTAGATCAGGATTATCAAGGACAGAGACACAAGAGTACAAAACAGGAACTGAAGAAAGAAACATCCAAGTTTACTAAACACGACTACACGGAGGTTATAAAAACTACACGATGTGTTCGTTAAGGCCATTCACATGGGCTTCTAATTTTTCCACCCTTGGTCTTGTAACACCCCAGACTACATGGTGTGTTTTCCCCACACACGGCATGTACTTCATATCCATTCACCTTCTCGATTCTCTTTATATGTATAACTAACACAGTACTCTTAACCCTAGACTACACGATGTATTTACTATGGAAACGGTGTGTACTATACAAGGATTTAAGAACCCGTTTTGTTAGTTACATGGATAGCTACACAGTTGACCCTTACATGGTGTGTTCTGAACAAACATGGCATGTATAGGATAGATAACACCATCCCTTGTTGTTCGTGACACATATGGGTACCTAGAACAAGACTACATGTCATGTTGATACCCAACACGACATGTACTACATGAGCTTCCATGACCCATGTTATGAGTGACACGACCGGGTGCACGGATCACTACTACACGGCGTGTTTCTGAAAACTTTTTCACCACTCCATGTTTCTACTCACACTGTCAGTGACACGGTTTAAAACTACACAGCGTGTAGTCATGTACACGCTGTGTATTCAGGGTTTTTCCGGGAAGTAGCTCAGAAACTGAATCGAAGCCTAGAAAACACTGAAAAACAAACATGAATGTGACAAATTTTGATCTATAAGGGACAATACTCCCTTTGAACCAAAACTTGGCATCTCCTACATATCATATACAAGGGAAACAAGTCCATGATCCACCGATTTCCGATTCATGAGGGCCCATAAAACCTCAATAATTAAAACTTGGCTGTCATTTAACCAAGGAAAAATACAAAATTTCCTATATCAAACAGCATGGATTCTATCAAAGAATCTATCACAAAAACATGCATAATTTACAAAACATCTACCACAAGAACATGAAATCGCTAATGCACCCCAGATGGAATGGAAAGAATTCATGGAATGTGATTCCTAAAAAGTGTCTATATGATGCATGAGATGGCATACCCTCATCTCAATGGGTTGTGACAAAAATAGAACAGCACTAGCACAACAATAACAATACAAGGAATGTGAATTACTCTAGGTGAAATCATATCAACTGTAAAATGTCAAACTAGAAAACTGCAATAACGAGGTAGATTGGCTTTTCCCTATTCATTAGTTAGCTTCTCATGGTCAAAGGTTATTAACAAGTATTGAATCTATCCTATCCTTGAATAAAGGCTCCAAACAGTAAATCAAGAGAAAATAATCCCTTTGATACCACTTTGTAACGTCTCGGTTCCGGAAGCCACCCTGAGTTGCCCTGTACCCGGTTGGTCACATGGCCTCAAGAGAATTTCCCCAAATACCAGAGGTTGCTGACTAGCAGTGAGGGCCTAAGGTGTGATAGTGGGAAAACTATGCCCCCATTGGAAGATTACACAATAGAAGTAAACAAAACATGAAATAGCGAAAGCATTAAATATCCAACAATAATGCACAAGTAAAAATTGGGAGACTAAAAACAATAAATCACTAGAGAACATATGTACATATGAAATGATTCATTATAAAGATCTAGAAAAATACCCAAACATGTCACAATTCTGGAAATACACATAGTACCAAAAAAAGTACAAAATAAAATATAAAGAGCTCCTCATCATTGCAAGCCTAAGAATGGTCCCATACTCTCATACACCAAAGTAATAAAGTGCCAGTAGTCGAAGGGAACTTTCCCATTTATAAACCTACAACAACATAGTCTTTTTAGGCCCAATAGAATGACCCCGATAGGGTGTGAGACTAAATCCCAGTAGGAATCCACCCGATGATCTCTGCCTAATAGTCAGTGAGCATATGGCAGGTAATAGTACAATAAGAAGTAAATAGTAATAGTAACAACATGCAGTAATCAACATGCAGTAACAAGATGATATACAACAGCAATAAATCCATAGAACAACTTGAAGTAGTGAATAAAATAGCTAACCACAACAGGAACACCTCTGTTAAGTACTCCCATCCAACCCCTCTGGTCCTATCCAAGATGTACCGATAACCCTCTAGGCAGTGCACTTATCCTAACCCCTCTGGTTTGGTCATACAATATTAGAAGACCCTCTGGGGAATCTCGATCAGTCAATTCCCCTTATAGTCTATGGTAGTCAGGGACTATGTGAGTATGATCACGTGGTCTAACCCTCTAATATCCCCAAGGTCTAGAAACACTATGAGGAAGCTCACTCGGTCAATTTCTCCTATAGTCTCAAGTATATCACAGACTCTCTGAGGAAGCATGCAAGGTCAATTCCTCCTCTAGCCTGGAATGGTATAAATAAATTAAAACAAGTAAAGACTATCTGACGAAGCTCACTCGGTCTACCCTCATGTATTCTAGAATATCTAAGATTCTCTGGGAATCTCGGTCGGTCTATCCCCTGTAGTATATAATAACCAAGACTCTCCGAGGAAGCTCCCTCGGTCTACCCTCCTATAGTCAATAATTTCCAAGACTCTCTGGGAAGCTCACTATGTCTATCCCTTATAGTCTATAGTACCAGATTATCATAGTCTCATGCCAGTCAGTGCATAATAATGATATAAGGACAAAGTAATCCAATAGAGCTACATGGGTAACCATTCTATAGATCCACAATCATGTTAAGAATATCATTCCATCCTACGGTCACAAGGCATGAAAAATAGGTATGATAGCCAAAGGCTAACAAAACCCAAAGGTCCTAACAAGAAAAAGCCATGGAAAACATCCAAGAACATCAATTATCCTTATACAAGATCAAATTACCTCTACAGAAGCACTCAAGAAAGGCAGTAAAATGATAGGGGAAAAATGGTAAACACGCAATACCCCATTCATGGGTATTGGTGTAAATTCGAACATAAAACTCAAAGACTTCGACAGGTAAAGAAGAAACCACCTACCTTGATGCTATGAGATTAATAAAATTTGATCATGAGGCTTGATTCTCCATATAATGGTATAGATCTACGAAAACACACAAAACGTTCAACCCAAGATATCTTGAGAAAGAGGGAAAATCATGGAATGAAACTCAAGATGAAGGATTTGATCACCGTTATGGATCCAACACAATCGACAGCAGTCGATTCGAAAAATATATGGAGGCTTGGGGGTTCGATGTATGTTCATGGTCGTACGGACACTCACAGTCGAAGAACCTGGAGAAGAAGGTGTTTCCGTGGATTTGGCGTGACCCTGATCCGTATAATGAAAAAAAAGAAATTACCCGGTGTTTAATTCTGGGGTACATGGCGTGTACTTGGCCTTTTCATACTCCACATTAAACTGCCTCCACATTGCACCTACACACCTTGTGTGTGGCCAGGACATGACCATCACCCAGCCTTGCGCGGCACCGAAGTACACGACATGTACTTTGTAAATTTCCATATTTTCGTCTTTTTCTAAAAAATGACCAGAAAAGGAAAAACATAACTGAAACGAAGATCCGGGTTCTTACATGTATGATGTGATTTCAAAGTCCCTAGTTTGGTGTTTCCTATTGCGTTTCATAGCCTTATGCTTCTTCACATAGTCATACAAATGGTTATTTACTCTTTAATAAGAAAATTTACATATACCCTAAAATGGATAAGTCCATAACACACCATCACCACAGAAATGCTGAAGCATTACCTTCCTCAAGGGCGAGAAGGTATCAGTTATGTAATTCATGGGTGTGTGGAGTGAACCTTCCATTTCCGAGATAAAAGTCATTAAACTACCAAGCACCATCATCCTTAGTACATGATGTTAAACTATGACCCTCCTAATTTATCATATGTGGGGTGCCCCATCTTGGACATTCTGTAACCCCACTAGTTTCCACGGGAGTGATATCTTCCTCACATAGAATAAGATCTTCCTTGCAGGAGCAGCATGTATCCGTGGGGAAAGGGAAACCACCACTTTGTTAACCCTCAGCCTTTATTATGGGAGTAAACATCCCAACCCCTCCTTTCTTCTTACTATACAATGACAAATGATAGGGGATGGTTACTGTAGCCCTCCTCTCTTATGTTCCAAATCACTCTCCCATTTGGCATTTTTTCCACTCGGCCTTCATCCTAGAGTATGTCGCAATCTCCATCTCCTTGTTTTACAAACCACACATAAGCCCTTGTTTCCTATTTTGGATGCTGACCATGTTTAAGCCCCATTCTAATTTTATAGACGCACCATTCACGATGTGATCGTCAGGTCTTTTTTATCTCTTGATTCTCACACCGAGGAAGACTCACGTGGGATTAGAACAAGAACCAACCATGGAATTTTCTTGGTAGCCTAGAGTGTAATCCCCAAACTCCATGCTGAATTATGAGGAATTTGATCATTTCCATGAAAATATATATAGAAAGCCTCCATGAGATTTAAGACCAACAACCATTAGTCCTGACCAATTCACTTAATTTTCCCAATACAACCATCCCGAACTACCTAGACATCGATCCTTTCTATGGCAAGGTATGTAGGAATCCTCCCCAAGGATCAAGCACAACACACAGTTATTATGAAACCCTTCAGGACGGTTCACCTTCATCAAGCATGACAGGACATTGCTGATCCCTCTACTTCTTCAAGGGTGGACATATATAAGTTATGAATTTCCTAGTGGTGCATAGTGAATCCTCCTCACCCGAGCTGCCGGACATTAAACTACCAATCACCAACGTCCTTAGCACATGATGTTAAACTATGACCCCAATCAATGCATCATAAGTAGGTTTCCACATCTCAGACATTCTATATGCCCACTGTTATTCTCTGGAGTGAGATCTTCCTCACATGGAATGAGATATTTTTTATTGGAGTGGAGTCTTTCCATGGTGTAAGGTAATCCACCATACTGTAAGCCCCTAGACTTTCTTGCGGGAGGTAGTATCCCTAATCCTCATATCTTCTTTATGGCCAAAGAATAGAATGGGTTATGGGAAACAAATCCTCCCCTCTTCCATTCAAAATATCTTCCTCTTTGGGCCTTGTCACCACTGGGCCTCCATCCTAGAGAATGTCCCAATCTCTATCTCCCTGAGCTGCAAACCACATGTAATCCCATGTTTCCACTATGGGCCAGTAACCACCTGTAAGCCCCATTCCACTTCCATAGGAGAAACATTCACGACCTGATCATCATGTATTTGATGTATCATGTTTCTCACACTGAGCATGACTGACATGGGCAGAGAAAAAGCATCATCCATGGAATTTATTCTAGGAAGCCTAGAGTTTAAGCCCCAAATGCTATCTCGAACTATGTGGACTTTCATATATCCTAAAGAAAGATACGTAGGAAGTCTCCCTGAGGTTCAAGACCAAAAACCATTAGTATTTACCACTTCACTTCAATTCAAAAATACACCCATCCCAAAATATATTGATTTTGAACCTTGCAATGGAAAGGTACTTTGGAAGCCTCATTGAGGTTCAAACACAACACCCAGTTATTCTGACCCCATTCATGGCGGTTTGCCTTCATCCCACACGACATTAAACTAAATTCCCATTTTCATCCCAAAAGATGTTAAATGATATCCACTCAATCTATGTGGGATTTGACCCTTGTCTTCTAGACATGGTACGTTGGAAGCCTCCATGAGGTTTAACATCATCCCGCGGTAAGCCATTGTACCACATCCAAAAATAAGATGGTGGATCCATATAGAGGCATGTCATTGTGGCCATCCAGTGGTAAGACATTGTTCCCATCTAGCGATAATACCTTGTTCCAATACAGAGGCAATCCATTGAAAACCTCATCAAATGGAAAGTCTTTATAAAACCCATCTAGCGTTAAGCCTTTGTGAACCCCTACCCAATGATAAGACAATGTAAACCTCACACATAGGTCAGCCATTGTGATCCCAATTTAGTGGTTATCTGTTTCTAAACAAAACTCAGAGGTAAGATATTTTCATCCCTTCCATTGGGACCCATATTTTTGGCTTATCCTAGGGGCTTCAGACCACCCTTGGGCTTCTAACCATGCATAATCACTATTATATCAACGGGTTGATGTCCTATATGAACACCCCGAACTTATACACCATCCAAAACTACATGGAATTTTATTACCGAACACAAGGATATGTAGGTCTTTTCAATGATCAAGAAGAACATCACTATCTACCTTAAGTTGACTCCATCTAATTCTCCATCCACTTAATTTAACAATACATTTTCCATTTTTATTCATACCTGGGCTGCCGCATCCAGGTAAGATCATTCCATTCACCTCTTCACTGCTCTTAATAGTAACCGGGTAACTAACCACATGTTATCCACAACATTATTGTTCTTTATAGGGGGTGCGCCCATATGATCCACTCCCATCAGTGTTCTAATCAGTATGATCCATCCTCTCCAGACGTTCAACTCGAGGAATACCATGTGCTAATAATGGGATACTGCGAAAAACCTCAAAGACATTCCTATGGAATATAATCCTTTGCATTCAAAGTAATATGCCACATGATCCATGATCTTTAGAATCCATATAATAAGGGGAAGAAAACCTGATGTGCTACTGTTACAGCATCTAGAGATGCCAGTGATGTCCAACATGACTACTCCCCTGACTGATAGTTTCCGCCCCATCCAGATGTCTAGAAATATCTTTACATACTTAGTGTAATTAACATGCATCCATGAAGATATGTCCCTAGGAAGAGTTTCAAAAACAACGTCTTAATCTATAAGGGAGACCCATAATAGGTGATGATTTTAGGGGAGGAATCCATGGAAGGACGAACTGACATCTTATCATCCTGTTTCGATCAAGGTTAAAATGTCCCTAAATAAGCAACGGATGCCTCCCGCCTTTGGAAATCATGAATGTGGGGTAAAAATCAATTTTTCCTCAAACATACATGGGTGCATTCCCTGAAGAAATATTTGGAAATAGAATGTTAAATGAAAAATGGGTAAATCATGGATCTAAGAATACTAGTGACCATTTTAAATAATGTTGTATAATGTAAGATGGTTTATTTTTTTCATTATTACATAAACATATTCTAACATGTCATTACATTGGAAAAAATTTAGACACCATTTTTGGTGGCCTACAATGCTGTACTCACACCATTGGCATGCTACAATTAGTACTTGAGAAGACATCATGGTTGCAGATCAAGAGAATGGAGAAGTCCTTATTCTTGATGGTCGATTTGGGGTTTATATTTGAATATTGATAAAGTAAAAATCATTAATAGAATGAATTATTATTCAGATTCATTATTGTACCATTATTTTTGGGTTCGTTACATTAATCACCATATGATGTTACATGGAATTTTAACTATTTTTATTGGGATACTATATTTTTTTGAATTTTTTTTAAATGCAATATTATATTTAAATTATATCTAATAGTGCTTATTTATATATTATGGATTACTCAAAAAAAGATGTTATATTATCAAAAACATTTTTTATCAAACTGTCATTGCAATTCACTAGCCACTGCCATACTGGGAGGTTCACATGTTGTCTTCTCGGGAACTAAATAGGAAACTATGTTAGTGGCACTTTGGTCGTGGTGTTAAAAAACTTGTTTTAGATCCATTATCCATTTATGTTATTTTTCAAAGTTATATATGAAACTAGTAGATGATGTCCCACAATAATGATATTGTTCATGTGAGAAGCTATCCTATTTAATGGAAAAACATAAGTACCTAGGGTTTGATTGTAATTTATAATGATTTCTATCACAATTGCATGTTGTTTCTCCTAGGTGATGCGTTTTACATATAAGCTATTTTTTTTACGATATTTTATTTCGGGTGTGACCTGGATTGATGTTTTTTTATGAATTCAGCATTTAACCACTTAGGGATATATATAAAATGTGTCATGTTAGAAACACATAGTAAAAAATGTAATGGTTGGGTATGGGTATTCAATATGTATCATGATTCTCTTATAATTTCAAATAATATATTCCAAATAAAAATGTTAGAATTATATATTAAATTTAAATATTTTTGTGGTATATTTAAAATGGTATCTAATGTAAAGTGATTTTCTGTGCATTTTTTACCTTATGATAATAATGTCCTTAGGTTGGGTATAGTTGAGAGTAGTGATGAGTTTGTTGTTATATCTATTAGGATAACATATACGGGGTGATATGGCTTTACTAAAGGTAATATCTCTTTGGCGTAATTGTGAAAAATAATATGTTATGTGTTTCAAGATGTGCATTTTGAATAGTGGAGAGAATCTGCCATGATTAACTTTATTGGTCAGGAGAAATATGGACATGGAAAACAATTATCCTCACGTTGTCTAAAAAGAACCACTATTTCTTGTGGTTAATATTGGGAAGAAAAATTAAATAATAATATCATTTAAATTATGTAGGTTATAGATTGAGACACAAGGTGTAATGCATAGAATATTTTGGACCTGACAAGAGCATTATATCTATAGAAACCTCCAATATTTGAAAGAGAGGGTCAACATTAAGAAGAAGAGTTTTGGATAGAATCCTTCCATACAATTATAAATCACATAGTGTCCCCACATTAAAATATAGTTAATATAAAAACATATATTTTTTAAGGATTAGTGATTCATTGGTGGGGCATACAAGCTTATGATGAGAAGATGGAGGGAATGGCAAGGAATTAATTCCATGAGGATTTCAAGGAACACTTTAGCATAGTGCCTGTGAATAAGAGGAAGGGTGAAGAGATTATGTGTTTGACTTATGGAAATTTGATGGTGATGGATTATGTTTTACAATGCACATATTATAAGTCATTCACTTGAATGCTTCAGGATATTGGGTGGAAACATGTAGAAGATTTCAAGATGGTCTTAGAAGTGAGATCATGTTCGAAGTAAATATTTATCGCCAAAAAAGGTTTTCCGAGGTTATGGATCATAGTCTAATTTCAGAGAGGAACCTAAATAAAACATTAATGGAAGATTGAAAATTTCATTTGGGAGACAACGTGGACCATATTTGGATAGTATAAAGTTCCCTTATAACAAGTTTTCATACTAAAGTGAGAGAAAAACATTATATTGAATAGGAATTTTATCCCATGAAGGTAGCTCAAACAACTTCTATCTGTTTGGAAGGTCGTGCCACATAGGAGGTTAGTGTCCTTGAAAACTTTTGGTTTGTGGATCATGTAGAAGGATTGATCATATATAGAGGATCTATATAAACCCACATTAGATGGGTAGTGGAGGATGATCTAAGATAGTACAGAGCGCCAACAGTGGGTCAACTCCTCTCTATCAGTCAGGTATTTATAATTTCATATGTTATTCCAGTCAGGTTGGGGAAATAGTAATTTTTTTCATTATAGTCTATATCAGTAACATACTGCAACCCCATGAACAAAAAATATAGTCCTGGATAGAGGGGTATGTTCACATCATGCAGTTTAGTCTAAAATTGGTGGTGGCGAGGCTTATCCATTGACTACTCACGGTATGATTATAATATATTCTATGATTATTATAGAATTATTTCATTAATTAGTCTGTAATTATATTATAAAATATTTAGTTATTAATTTTTTGGGTTTAGAGGTGTAACATATTGATGAAGTTATTTCGGTTGACACACCGTTAGGAGTATGAGTAGAAAGTAACCAGAAATCTAAGGAGTGTGCCATCATGGTTGGTGTGTTCCACATTCTTTAAAAAGAATTTGTGCTCGAGATGTATGTTGTAGACATGATATTGGGAATGGATTGTTTGGTATTATATTGTTCCCATATCAATTTCCACCGTTGTATGGTAATAATCACCTAACATGATGGTGACACTTATCTTTGTCACGTGGAATGGGATATCCAGGAAGGCCATGCTGATTTAATTTTGTCACCATTTATTTGATCGATATCCCAAGATTAATTTACTTTTCTTGATGATGGGGAAGTAGAAAAGGTTTTATTTATTCTTATGATGGATTTCATTGAGGATATATTTCATATGGAATTATCAAGGATTGCACCCATGATATTTTTTGATTTCACAATTGTGTTATTATCTATCATGGAGGTAATCTCCATTACACCATATAGGATGAATGCATCTTATCACATTGACCTAAGTATATAGCTATAAGTGTTATTGGGTATATAATATATCCATACAAATATATCACCTAGGGTTTATATTGACTTGTTTTCGAAGAAATCCATTGGATCATTGCTCTTATGTGTCGATTATAGGAAATATAATAGAGAGTCAGAGAATAATTAGTATCCTATATTATGAATCGATGATATTTTTGAGGTAATGGGGGTTGATTTTGTTTTATAAAAGATAGATTTTGGTCATGGATAACATAATTTGATAGTGATACCATCTGATATACCTCAGACTACTTTTAGGGGTAGGTATAGTCAATATGAGATTATTGTGATCCTGTTTTTGTTGAAGAATGCTTCAATAGTGTTTATAGCCGAGTTGAATAAATTTCCCCACTTTTATTGGATCATTTATTAGTTTTTATATTGAAAAAAATCATTTTGTACTCTGAAACACATGAAAAAATTTCGTAACATATTTATATCATCTTAATTACACTAAGATAGAATTATCTTTATGAAAAGCTATCTTAATGTTGTTTCTAGCTCATTATGATATATTTGGTTGGTCACAACATCTCTAAAGATGGGTTTTTAATGTACATAGGGAAATTTAACATAGTTGTATCATGAGTGCATCCCAATTATTTTCAATATAAGATTCTTTTCTGGTTTCATAGGTTATTAGAAAAGGTTCCTCAAGGATTTTTCTCACTTGGAGGCAATAATTTTAGGAATGAATAAGAAGGGTTTCAAGATCGAATGTGGTGGAGCATGAGATAATTTTATACAACTGTTGATGATGTGTCTGAATACCATGCCAATTTTTTCCCACCCATGCTGGAAAAGGAGTATATTTTTTTTTATGATTCATCTAGTGATGGACATGAAGAACTATTAATATATGGAAATTGATTCTGGGTATATGTGTGCCGATAATTTTTTCAACATAAACTAAATTTTATTATACATGATCTTGAAATGAGTTAATTGGTTTATTCTATAGTGTGTTTGATGTATTAACTATCATGTGAAATGGTCATTTTGTATACTGACCAAATGATCCTAAAGTACATCATTTCTCAATAGGATTATAACATCCGGCATTGAATATTTATTGAGTGAATGAAATAATTCTATATTTAGTTTGCCTATATTCCATGAAAATGGAATTGATTTTCAGAATCTTTATGCTGAATGAAATAGACCGAGGAAGTCAAAGATTATAGATTGTAGAGGAAGATGATTTATTGGTTGATTGATATACATATAGAGGTTCAAGAGGTCCAGATATAGATATACATATTATCCTTTTTCAGTTGAGTCTACACATTGGATTCAAATTATGGGGAGGAAATATGGGGATATATAGAGTTTTGAATTATGTGGAACCATTAATTGTTGAGACTATCTTTCTAAATAGAGAATTGTTGATAATAAGATCATTTATATTCGTGTCCATGTTACTATTCCTACATGTATACAAGAGGATAATATTTCTTAGTTAAACTTTTAATAGTTGTTTGTGATCCCTTCATTTACCAAAACATATCATGATATTTAAATATTGTATTGGTTTCAAAAATAATGAATTAGGTTTCTAGTTTCATAACACATTGCTTCACCAATCAATAGGTGAATGCTGAACATCAATGATAGTGTGGTATTTGGAAATCATGGGCCATTCTGAAATGGAAGTTGTATTATGTAACTCTTGAATTGATGGTAGTTATTTCATGAAAACCACAGAATAATGACCTGATATGGGTAATTATTGATAGGTTAAAAATGTGGAAAATTCCTTAAAGATTTGAGAGACTTTTTTCATAACATAGTTGGGGGACTTATACGTCCCGAAGGAAGTGTGATTTCTTGGGGTTCAATGAATTATGAAGTTTGATCAAGATAATTGTATTACAAAATTATTCAAGAAAGTATTTAAAAAAGGACATGATACATTGGTTTTACTATGTATGGTTGTCTACTAGCATAAATATGGGCTATCAGAGCATATTATCCAGGTTCTAGAAGAAATATTGATGGAATGTGTGATTGTTTTTGGATGAACATGGGAAAATATTGTACCAATTTTTAACCTATCAAAGCATGTTTAATTAGGTTAGAAACATTTGGATATAACTAAGAGTTGGAAAAATTCATATGATGATTGATTAAATAAACCCCATGTGTTTACATTAAGTATTGGGTGTTCTATTGGGTGTCACCAAGATTGGGGAACTGGGGGACTCAGACACAAGGTTTCCTAGATCCAAGGTATGTTTGACCATTTGATTTTGTAGAGAGGATTGGATTGATGGAATAACTATTATCTCTATCATGATGTTAGTGTGGAATGCATGATGTATTTCATTTTTCTTAGAAGAATCGGTACTAAAAAAACATATCATGTGATTTTTTGTTGATGAGGAATATCTTTAATGTGATGATTCATTTGAGGAAAATTTATTATCTATTATCCATAACAGTGGGATAATATTGTGGGTAACATTGTACCACTAGTATGAGTGTCGTTAAAGAATGGTAATATTCATGTGGATTTTGGTGAAATATTTTTACCATATTTATGTAAATTTAAAAGGGGTTTTAAAAAATATTTTTCTTAATCTCTCATAATCCTAATGTTTTAATATCATTTATGTATTAACCACATAAATATTATCATGTAATATTTAATCAATGATATGTGGATTCCTATTTAAATCATGATAAGTATTACTTGTGTTGGAGTACCAAAAACAAATTCTCATATCATTAGTTTAATTAAATTTTATATATTTTATATTTTACCATATAAAGAATAATTCAAAGTATTTTTTGGTTTGTAACATTGTTTTTGTTTCCTCCAATTCCTCGATTTATATAAGGCTTTCACTAAAACTTGGATTCATAAAATGAAATTGAATTTCTATCAGATTGTAGTAACAGATTCAATGAAAAAAATTTAGATTCAAATAATTCACAGAATATAGAAAAACAAATTCATAAAGTGTTGTATTCATTCATTCATGTACATAATTTTGTTATTTATTTTTAGGTATTGATAATTTTTATATAATACCATTTTAAATAAATGGTGTTTTAAATTTTTATTTCTCAAAGTCACTTACATTATCACTATATATAGTTACAATAAGTAAATTTTTCCAATGTTAAATTAATAAAATTTTTAAAATATATTTATTCTGATTAAAGAGATTGAAAATGAAAAGATTTATTTATTATATAATCATCAACTCATCAAGATTTTTACCAATTCATGTAACCCAATTTTGATCATATATAATTAGAAAATCTATGAATTTATTTATTCAGTTACATAATAATGAAAATTTAGGTATAGAGCATTAGAGATTTTGGAAAATCATTATATATGGATGCCTATATATTTCTCAAATAATAGATTTTATTTCCTCTATACTCAAATTGTATTATTCCATAACAATCCTTTAATATTTCACATAAATGTTTCCTCACATGATACCCCCTAGACATATCTTATGTTTTACTCTACTTCATTACATGGTTAAATTATATCATATGAAATTGTAATCTAAAAGCCTTAGTCATAAAAATCATATAACAGAAGAAATCAAGGATACATTAGGAAAACAAATATGGTAGAGTAGATAAAAGAAAATATTCTATTTATCAAAAAATATTATTTAACAATCCTCCTTAGAATTAAAAAAATTATTATTTAACATGTATCATAATATAACTAAAAATTATATCAATTTTCAATATTTTTCTTAGTAAATAAATGAAATTTAAATCATTTTTAAAATCCCTAATCTGATTTATTCTATATAATGTATTTTAATATGATGAACTAAAAGTGAAATGACTAAAAAATTATAGAAATGATATGGAATATATCTATTATATATAAGATGAAAAATTCATCATAAATAAATTTTCTTTTCTAATGGAAATTAATTTGTGAAAAATATTGACAAATGAATGTGAATCTTTAAAAATCAATAAAACATTTTTAACATTCTAATAAGAATATTTTTATAAACTACATTGTTTTTTATTCAAAAGAAATAAAATGAAATATTAAAATAAAAATTTGTAAAATAACTTAAAAAATGGAATTATGGAAATAAAAAAACTCTTAGGTAATGAAATATATAGTGGATATCAAAAAATATAATTAAAAAAATGAAGCGCTGTATACAATGATTTGGAGAAAATAATATCCCATTATTTTGTGTGACATTTTAAAAGTGAAAAAAACCAAAAAAAAAATTATATTTTTTATTTTTTGAAAACCCATGAAATTCAGTATTCTGTGTTTTATAATTACCAATAGTAATGATGGTATTAAATTTTGACCATGTTAAAATGTAAATAACAACATTCTTTTCAAATTTTTTCTATAGAAAGATAAAATGAATTGTAGAAAAACATTGTCTGATGCCATTAAATATTTTGGATGGAAATTTGAAGATAAATTTGTTTTATCTTAAGAAATAAGTTATCTATAAAAAATTCAATTTGATGAAAAATAAATAATATTAATATAGAAGTTAAATATTCCCCATAAAAAATAGAAAAATGGCCTTCTTTTGTTATAAACATTATTTTGGTGGATTAATGTACTAATGAGAGGGGAATGGAAATAATATTTAAAATAATATATTTTATGAAGATATAATGAAAGAAAGGTTTTTTAGGAATGAAATATTGAATAATTCACCAAATGGAAATTTGATCATAAATATTAATGAATAAAAAATTGATTATAAAATAAATACATATGAAACTTTTATTGCAAGAGTACAATCATCATGAAAGATAAAAATTGAAATGGAATATTAATTATGATTTCTAAATGGGTTATCAAGGTATAATATTTAAAATATGTAGAATATGAACCATATTATTTATTCATGATCATAATTTAAATCATGTTTCAAAGAGAGATGTTTGAAACTAGAAATCTATTCCTTGGATTTTAATGTTTTCATACATGTTCAAAAATAAATTATAAAAAATTTATATTAATTATTAATAAATAATATATATATATATATATATTCCTGGATATCATGTATAAAAATACTATTGTTACCCATTTATTAATTATTTTTTGTTAACATCAATTATTTATGTGTCAACTATTCATTTTCTCTAACAGGTTCTGAATTGGTGGGTCTAGTAAATGAACCATGTTTATGGTTTTTTAAAAAAATAATTAATTTAAAATATATCAAATTTTTTAATTAATTAGACCTTTATAAATATCAATTAATGTTGTTAATATATAATTTATTACATTAAAATAGAGAGGTGGTATTCCACACATATTAGGAAGCAATGTTTAATTTTTCAGTGGATAGAAATAATATGTTGTAAATAATTATTTTTCATTACAAAATTATTATTTAGTATATAATATATATATATATATTTAATAAATATATCATCATAACCATCCATTTATAGTCTTGAATAATAATTTAACACATCGCTTCATAGATGTAGCAGCCCGTAAGTGTGCATGAGTGACATTATAATTTTTCATAGGATGAGAAGATGATAGAAAATCGTTATCACATTGAAATAATTACATTTATTCTATAAAATATACTAATATAATTTGACTAGTATGGCTAAAATATTTTTGAAGGTGGTATAATCATAAATAATCATTAATGAATTATGTTATGTCTTATACCCCCTCTCTAAATGTCCTCCTTTGGATTACACTACAAGCCTTATAGGATTGATATTTTGGGGATAATATAATTTTACAAATTATTTTTTAGATATTAAAAAATATATTGAAATCAAGTTTTTTAGATATGTAAGGATAGGTTGTCCCCTATTATAAAATTAGAGTGGGATTTCTTTGTAAAATTAGGAACATTAAAACATAATAAATTTCATTCTAAAGGAAAGCCGTTAAAATTAAGTAAATTTTTTAATCATAAAACAATATAATTTCTAAATACACTAATGAAATAAATTATATATTATTTAAATTATAGAAGTGGTAAAAAATAAATTTAGCATGTTTTAAAAAAAATCAATTAAAACCCATTTTTATAGAAATTTGTTTTAAAGCATAAAAATGATTTAAACCAAAATTAAGAGGCATGTTAATTCCCATATAAAATAATTGGATTTTCATAAATAAACATTGTCATAATTTAATTAAAAAACCAAATAAATAACTAATGAAAATTGGTGAATAAATTATTAAATTATTAGAACAAAATAATATTTATTTGAATAAATAATGTATATAGTTTTTCAAAATGTGAATCATCGATTTTAATTTCAAAATTAAACTTCTAAATGAATTATTTTTACTACAAAATATTTATTTTTTATATAAATATATTTCCATAAAATTAATATTCAATCTTACATCATGAATATTTAATAACAGGTACAATATTTGTAAAGTTAGTAATTTTAAAAATTATCACATATCACGTGCTTTTCTGAAAAATTATAAAAGATACCCATATTATAACATTAAAATAATTTTTTAAGAAAGATTTTTTTAATCATACTATATTTTTAAAGAAAAATAAATTATTAATTTAGAAATAAAATTCCAAATATTAAATAAATATTTTATGGAGAAATGAATGTTTTACATATAATGTGTTCTTAACCATATTTCTATTCATTTACCAGTTCGTGTTATTTTTTGGAATAATTTAATATGGTATTGATAATGATTTCTATTTTAGGTAATATATACTAATATTTCATGGTTATACACCAAGACCTTTTGTGTTCAAATAGATTAACTGTTCTGTATAACCATTTTTGAATTTTTAACACCAAAAAATTATCTACCCACATAGTTTAAAATTATGATCATTATATATTGCGTTTTATGTCATTTAATAATGAAATTTTTATTCTAATGGGTTCATCTAAAACACCAATGATATATTATATGTATTATTTCTCTATATAATATTGTTTCTAGATTAAATGAATATTTTTCCTTATAAACAAAATGGCTACATTCTATTAGACTAGATTCATGAATGATGACTAGGGGTGAAATATTTTTAACATATTTATTTAAATAATAAGGGTGTTTAAAAATAAGTTTTTTAATATCTCATAATCCTAATGTTTTAATACCATTTATGTATTAGCCACGTAAATATTATCATGTAATATTTCTTCAATGATATGTGCATTCTGGTTTAAAACATGATAAGAATTACTTGTGGTGGAGTACCAAAAACAAATTTCCATATCATTTGTTTAAATAAATTTTATAAAATTATATATTTTATCTTATAATGAATAATTTGAAGTAAATGTTTTTTTGTAACAATGTTTTTGTTTCCTCCAATTCCTAGATTTATATGCGGTTTTCACTAAAACATGGATTCATAAAATAAAATTGAATGTGTAACAGATTGTGCTAACAACCATAATAATATTTTTATTATTTAAAAAAAACACTTTTTGGGAGGGTGTAAACCTTACAAAAAAAGTCCATGAACAACTAGGAAAACACAACATCAAACAAAAAATTAGATAAACTAGCCATTGAAATCAATTTTAAGCTTATTAAATGTATAGCACTGTAAAAGCTTTCATAAAAGTCATGTTACCTCTTTGCCCGGATGTTCTGTAATGAGATCCTCAGTCATGTACATAAAGTGTTGCATTCCTTAATTCATGTACATAATTTTGTTATTTAGTTTTTGGAATTGGGAATTTTAATTTAATACCTTTTTCAATCATAGGTGTTTTAAAATAATATTTCTAAAAATCCCCACCAATATCACTGTAGATAGTTACAATCGGTAAATTTTACTGATGTTAAATTAAAAAAATTAAAAAACTATTTATTCTGATTATAGATAATGAAAATAAATCCATTTATTTCTTATGTAATAATAATAAATTCTATACAAATTTTTTCAATATTTAATACTACATGTTTTTGTAGGTTTAAAAAGCTCCACGAATAATAAATATAAATGTTTGAATGATGAGACATCATGTATAATATTACAGTAAGAATAAAATTACATAAATTACAGTAAAGGGGTATAGGTATGGGTAGAATTAAACTTATTTTTTATTAGAACCATCAATATTCCTCTTTTAGAATGTTTCAATAAGGATGTAACACTTAAATTGACATATTCTCTAATGAAAAATCCAAGACCTATACTTAGTCACAATGAGATACAAAATGTTTAAGAAATTAATTTCTTATATGTAAACAAAATAAAATAATATCTCAAATATCAATAGATAATATGGGAACTACCTTTGAAATTATAAAAGAATATCTTTCAATCAACCTTATATTAGAATAATCCTCAGATAAAAAATAGAATTAAAATTAAAAGAATGAGTCTAAATTATAAACCATAAAAAATCGTCATTGATGTCTTACAAGGAAATGATAAGTTAATGATGTTAAAAATATCTCACAGATTAATGTATCAAGAAGTTACATGACCACCATTCATTTTTTTGAATGTTTTATATGTTGGGTCTATTTCAAGACAAGTGCATTGATAAAACATTATCCATATATCAAATATCCCTATTGATGGTACTCAAACATTTAACTAGAAATTAATAAGGGTAATAATATTGTACCCAGACATTCTTGGGTAAAATAATGTTAGTCAATTAAACATTCAAATCATGTATCTATCAAACCCTACAATGTTAATCAGAGTATAGTTCTTTAGAAATATTATCTTAACATTTTCATGATTTTTGATCCATTTCCATCGATAATAAAATTATCTGGTGATCTAGACTCTAATACATATTATAGGATGGTACACTCTTTAGAATGAAATGGATATCCATGAAATTACACTTCCCTAAATAAAATCCAGCGACAAAATATTTAGAATAATTTCCAAACCCTCCCAAGTAGAAATAAAATTAAAATGAACAATAATTAAACAAAAAACATCATATTTTTATTTAAAAATTTTATTATTATTGTTATATATTAATGAAGAAATTTATTTTCCAATTATCTATGAAAAAAGTGTTGATTTTATATTTTATACTTTTGTAATATATACCTCAGTATGATCAATAATTTATTATATATTTTATATTTTAAATAAGGATTACACATGTTCAAGAAAACTCATAAAATTATTGATTAACTTATTCATAATCCAAAAAAATGTGTTAGAAGTCAATAATGATAAATTCATAAGAGAATCATAATATACATTATCCATTAAAGAACATTCATTTAATCTCAATTTTGTGTATTAAAAAAATTACCATTTAGATATAATTATATTCTAAACTATATCATCCTCAATTTTAAGGTATTCATATACATTATTAGTGCCACATATGAAGGGTGTTATTAAATTATTTTATGTAAGTTTAGAGTGTTCTGATAATGAAATAAAATAATGTCCACAAATTAGATATTAGAGCTAGATAATGTTGTCAAGGGATATTTTGGTCAAGAATGAAATCTAGGTAGAATGAATTATTTTTCAGCAAAAATAAGATATATTTTCATGAAATTGGTGAATAATTTTAGATAATAAGAGGTATTTAAGATTCAATCTAAGTCAAAAAAAAACCATTGGGGATCATCCAATGTTAAACATCTTGATATGAATTCATAATTCACATGGTGAATGTAGTTGGACCGAATATTTTTTAATATTTTGGGAACTCATTTATTTTCTCATTTTCCTCCATCCATCCATACCAAACCGATAAATTATTTATTCATTTTTTAGTCACCCAAAATTTTGAAGAATCCATTTCCATTAGATATTCAAGTGAATATGTTGGAAGGTGGATTCTACTTGACATTTGAGCTAGTCGATTGTGGGTTTATGTTATTCTTAGGTTCCACAGTGGTGTAATTGGATTCAAAAAATTTCTATTATAATATAAAGGGATTTACACCTAAGTAATGTCTCTCCTATTCTTTTAATTATTTATACATGTTCCTGGAATTATTTTTTTACACATTTGAATTAGTTATGATATATTTCTATGAAGATTGATGAAATGTGGTGTGTGTGTCTAGCCATATGACCTGATTTTTCTTTTTTACTTCCATGTGTATTTCCAATTTCTATGAAAATTTCATGGTATGAAATAATGTTTTACCTATAGTAAGGAATTTTTACACTGAATTTTTGTCCCTTTATTCTACATTTAAGCATAAAATTTGTGCAATATTTATTATTTCCCTATATTAAATGTGATATATGTTTTTCACCATGTACATGGGGTATCCTTAAGAAAATGATGATTGAAACATTTTTTAGGGATATCCCATTGATGATAAAATTTTCATTTATGAATAGTTAACTATACTTCCATTATAAAGCTAAATTTGGTAGTTTCTGTCTCCCAGGACCTGACAGATTTGTTATTCTTTTTTGATATACCTTTTATTTCTACGATCAATTTAAATTCCATGAAATTGGAATATATATATTATATAATTTTTTTAATAACAATTGGTGGTATCATATAGGGTTTCCAACTGACACAATACTCATGTATCTCAGAATTCTAGAATAATTATTCACTATATATTGATGGGTGCTAAAGACCCTGATGTGTGTTTTAGATCAGGGATTAGGGAATGATATTTGATTTTTTATGAATTTACACCATTTTTAGATGTATATTAATTTTTATTAGTACTGACCTTATTATATTATTATTCCACCATATCAGGGTATCATTTTCCTTCTTTTTGATGGATGATTCACATGCCATAATGTTATATCATGAGTTGGTACATAATTTGTATAATGGAACTATGATGATTTAGGATTAAATATTTGAATTAAAATTTTAATATTATCATTTCCATTATATACTATTTTGATCAAATATAGATGGTATATCTTCATGATGAAATCCTTCTTGTCCCTTACCGCCAGTCGATAACCTCTTGTGTACATGGAGGTGCATATGATTTTGTTTAATATTTCATCCAAAACATGAAGATTCTATATAATAGGTTACCCAATTCATTTAAATGTAAAAGTTCACATAAATATTTCATATATTTCCCCTGTTTTGGGATAGGTTATATAGGATATAAGACAGATGACACTCGGGTAGTGGAACTTGTTGAAAAAGTGTAGTTTTCAACAATAATTTATTTTATTATTTTTATGGGGAGATTGTTTAGAAAGATAATACATCCTTTTATGATGATTTTGATTCAAATAAATACCCTTGTCTATTATTTGAATGATTTTTGTTTGTCTATATTTTTGGAAAATAATATTCTGTTTTATATTTTTTGAGTTATATTAAAAAGTTTAAATCACATAGAATATTTGACACTATATTCCAAAATCATTTTACTATTTCGGGAAACACAGATCATACCCTATGCTGAATAGTGTTAGTGTAAGTACATAATCCATTTTTGACATTATGGGAGTTCAAAATAAGTATGGTTATGAAACCATACATTATCGACAATGTATGAAAGTTGAACCATACATTTGGAAGGAAACATACTTTTGTAATATAAATAATGTATAAAAGAAGAACCATAAGTAAGTATGGAATGTTACTGAAAATTATGTTTCATCAACATTTATTTTTTAATGAACCTTATGTTCTATAAAAAATTATGGATCATGTATCTTAAATTTTTTAAAAGAGGGATGTATGGGTCATATACCATACGTTTTCATGCAAAAAAAAAGAATGGATGATCAACAATACATTTGAGGTCAACCTTATGTTTGAGAACAACCATACGTTTGAGATGAGCATTACATTTGAGATCAACCTTGTGTGGTAAAAATAATGTTTTAAGAAAAGATTGCAATGCCGTTCAACCATATGATTGGCGTTTGGATTTTAAATTTCGACCATTTCGATTAAAAATCTTTAGAAAGATTATCAGGCTGATGTCAAGCACGATTCAAAGCCTGATAATAAATAATATCTTTGAATGATCCAAAGCCATTTATTTTTTAGTCAACGAATTGATTTAAGAGGAGCATATCGGGCCTATTATTAAGGGAAATTACAACGACTCTATTATTCAAACATTTGAATATCGCGATTCTTAAGGAAAAATTTGTGTATCTAAATTTGAATATAAAACTATCTTCTTTATTATTTATATATCTATGTTATTTTGAATTAAAAAATGAGTTAGATGGATAATTGTAAAAAAGTATAGATGAAAATGCTCTTAATTTTCACAACATTAGTTTTTACAGAGGTATTCAAGATATACATATCTATTGTTAGAATGATTGATAATACTATATTTATTATGAAAAAGATATATGTTGATGAATCACCATTTATAAATTGAAGATATATTGTGAATCCATTGTTACTAGAGTTTCTGAATTTATTTCTATATCTATTTCAATCGGATCGACTCAGAACTACTCTTACATGAAGAAAATATTTTCTGAAGATGATGATCCATCTAATATCAGTTGTGTACTAAAAACACTGTGAAGAACATTTAGAAAGTAATCATAAACAAATAAAAATTTAATATTGATTAGCATTATTCGCGTACTAAGCTATTTATTCTGTTCAATGTATCAACCAGAAGTCTCGGTTTTAGCCTTAACATATAAAGGTGCCAACTACCTATGCTCAGTTGTGGACGATATATTAATATAAGTACCTGATAGTTAAAATCACCAAGATCATGGAATATAGCATTGGTGGAGTGAACTATGGGCCTTCTGTTCCCCAACACACTATAAATCATTGCATCCTTATAACTATTTATTTCTACTATATAAATAAACTGATAATGTTAGAGGACAGATTTGTGAATCATCACGATTCTCAAGGAATATGTAATATCAATAATTCCACACCACTTGTGTGTAATTGGTATAACCCGATCCATCAATTGGTATAATAGGGTGGAGATTTTCTCAAAGCTATAAGAATATGAAAGCTTTATATGATTATAGTGAGAGATCTCAATGGATGATACACGTGAGTGAATGTCAATAATTCTAACTCCATACTTAAATGATGAAAACTATGGATGTTGGAAGTCAATGTTGATCATCAATCTAAAAAATATTAGGTTCAATGACTGCTAAAATATTCTTAATCCTTACTAAATTCCTAAGAAAACTGAAACATGGAATGTAGCTACAGAAGTAGAGTATGACATAAATTATAAATCATTGAATTTTATCTTATGTGGTTTAGGACCAGATGAATTCAACAGATTATCTTAGTGCCTTGCTTCTTATGGAATGTTGCAGACAATTGTAGTTTCTTATAAAGGAACTGAAAATGCCAGAAAAATGAGGTATGCCACAAATAAATTAAAATTCGACATATTAGGAATGATTGAAGGAGAAATCATTACCCATGTGAATGGAAGGCTTTCTCGAATTTTTAACAATAACACTTCCAATGGTGAGCCTATCAAACAAGAAGATCATGACCTGAATGTACTGAGAGTACTTTCAACCCGATGTTATGCTTAGTTAGTGGCCATTAGGAAATCATCACAAGTCAAATATCTAAATATGAGTGAATTAATTGGAACCATGATGATGTATGAAGTTGAGATGGAAGAAAATAAAAATGAGCTTAATGTATTGATCAATAGAGAAAATATTACATTAAAGAAACATCACAAAAGGAGAGCATAAATATAAATAATTAAATCAAAGTAAAATCCAAATATTCTACTTTACTCAATTCTGATATAGAACTAGATGAGATAGCCAGAATTTTTAGCAATTTCTACATTAGAGAATAAGGGATTAAGAAAATACTTCAAGAAATATGAAAAATAAACAATGGAAGTTAGATGCTATGAATACAAAAATATGGGTCAAATAAGACCAGACAGTTCTCAAATAAAAGAAGAAAAGAATTTTTTTTCATTAAAAAAATTTGAGCTGAAAAGAAATACACATGAACGATACTTGGAGTGTTTCTGAAGACTACATCAGTTCATCAATGTATGACTCAGAAAAGGAAGAATTGAATCTAAAAGAAAATACGTTCTTTATGGCTGAAACTGATGAGGTACAATCCTATTACTCAATAGATTCATATTTTAGTTCTAGTTGTTTAAATGATAAATATGCATCCTACAGTAATATTCTAGAAAAGAAATATGATTCCTTATTTTACAAAAATAAATCTCTTAAAATTATTCACACAGATGTTTTTTGGGAAAGAGATATTGGCTAAAACAACCTCAAGATTTATTTGAAAAATGTAGCTCATCAATGAAAAACTATTCAGATAATGAAAATAAAATAATAACACTACAAAAGATGTAGGGGCATATAAAAATACATGTCTTGTTTTTACAAAAGGAAAAATTCACTAAATGAAATTCATAGAAATAATGTGATTAAAAAAGTAAGATATTTAATAGGCATTAATGGTGATAAACATAAAATGTATAAGAAATATTTTATTCCATGTAAAAAGGTATAATTTTCATCTTTTGTGGAACAAAAGTTCAAATATATAAAAACATTTATTTCTAGAAAATTAAAATAAGTGGAATTAATAATGCCTTTGTTGTGAATATTCTATATGATTATATTGATTATTGAAAAACAAATCAGTTCTAGATACACAGATATTTGATACCTAACACTAGTGGATCCCATAACATATGGGTACCAAAACAAACTTTTGTTTGTATACCATTTCATGAAGTAGGTCACAGAAGTATAACAGAAATATGGTTTATGAATAGAGGTTGTTCGAGGAATATGAGTGAAAACATATCAAACATTAGAACACTAAATCAAAAGTATGGTGGATTTTTCACATTTTTTGACTATTAAAAAGGAAAAATTATTTGCATTGGAAGCATTATAGATCTAGAAGATGTCTGAATCAATAATGTACTCTATGTACAAGGATTGAATCACAAACTGATAAGTATCTATAAAATCTATGATGATGTTTATTTTGTTGATTTTTCTAGAAACTATTGTTCTATTTTTAATGACATATTATTTAAATTTGGAGCACCCTGAACTGAGAATGTTTATACATAAGACGTAAATTTATTGTGTAAACAAAAAGTGAACTACTTAACTGATAAGATAAATGAATCTTTGAACAGTCGTAGAAGACATAAACATTTCAAAATATATAATTTACATATGTTATCGAAGAAAAGACTATTTTGTGATATTCCTAGTCTCAAATTTGAATGTTATAGATTATGTGATCCATGCTATCATGGGAACCAGAAAAAATCATGCTTCAAATCTATTAATAAAATTGCTACATCTAAACCACTAGAACTTTTCCATGTGGATTTGTTTGTACCTTCAAGAATAGTATGTTTAGCTGTTAAATTATATGTATATTTATTAGTTAATGACTATTCTATATTTACATGGGTTTTCTTTCAAAAATAGAAAAATGAAGATTTTACAATATTTGAATGTTTTTTTAAAGCTGTTCAAAATGAAAATGTTTTTAAAATAAGTTTATTAAGAAGTGATCATGGTGGAGAAATTAAGAATATGGAATTTATTACCTTTTTCTCAAATATGGGTATTAAGCAAACCTTCTCTGCACCATGAACACCTCAACAAAATGATATTATTTAAAGAAGAAATAGAACTATTCAGGAAATTGCTAGTGTTATGCTAAATGAATAAAGTCTTCCTTACTATATATTTGTATATAATATAAGGAAAACCTATTATATAATGAATAGAGTTTTACTTAGACCTTTTTTCAAAAAGACACACAATAAACTCTGGATACATGAAAACTGAATGCAATGTACATTAAAGTTTATGGATGAAAGGTTTATATCATGAAAACTAAGGAAACCCTTGGTAAATTTTATCCAAAATCTGAGGAATGAATTTTTTTAGGATATTTTGAAACTTAAAAAGCTTATAAAATTTTTAATAAAATTTCTATGATTATTGAAGAATCAGTTCATATGAAATTTGATGAATTTAATCTCTTTGAGAATATGAAAGACCAAATTGATGAATCTGACTCTAATGATAACATGGGACTTGAGAACATGAAATATGATTTCAAAAAATATATGAATAAAATTTAGTTCAGTTCAGAAGAACATTTCACTGAGTAACCTAAATTAATTTTTCCAAGAAAGTCTAGATCCCTTAATAATTACCCATCAGAAACTGTACTAGGAGACTTAGACATAGGAAAAAATGGAAGGAACATAGGAAATATTGTGGAGTTTTCTATCTTTCTATCCCAATTAGAACCTAATTCAATATAATAATCATTAGTTGATTAATTTTGTATGATAGATATGCATCAAGAACTAATCAAGTTTAACAGAAATAATATTTGGAATTTTGTATAAAGACCACGAAACTATCCAGTTATAGGAACTAAGTGGGTCATTAGAAATAAACAAGATGTTCAATGAATAATACGGACACAATAAAACAAGACTAGTATATAAATGATATAATTAAGAAAAATTTATAGATTATGATGAGATATTTGCACCTGTAGCTATATTAGAGTCTATTAGGATCCTTGAATCCTATGCATCTCATATGAACAATTAATTATTTCAGATGGATGTTAAATCTGCCTTTTTAAATTGTTATTTAATGGTGGAAGTTTTTGTTGAGCAACCTTCTCGTTTTGAAAATTCTAAAAATACATATTATGTTTTAAACTTACTAATGCTCTTTATGGCTCTAAACAAGCATCTAGATTTTGGTATGAATGATTAAGTTATTTTTTATTGAAAAATGATTTTACTTTTGGAATGAAGAATCCAACATAGTTTAATAAATATGTAAACTCTATTATTTTATTGGTTAAATTTTATATTAATGATGTAATTTTTGGATAAAAAAAATTGCCATGAGTTTTCAAATTGGAGGCAAAAATAATTTGAAATGAGTACAATGAAAAATTAAATTTCTTTCTAGGACTTAAAATTTATCAAAATTATTTTTCATATTTTTTAATCAAAGAAAATACATTTCTGATTTACTAAATAAATTTGGACTTGAAAACAACAAGATATATACCACTCTTATGTGAACTGATATAAATCATGATTTGGATGAAATTGTAAAATTAGTTGACAACAATTTATATTGGGATATGATTGGATTTGTTTTATATCTTACTGTTGTAGGCTAGGTATAATTTATTTACTATGTCGTTGAGCTAGATTTCAGTAAAATCCCAATGAATCTCATCTACATTCCATTAAAAAAAATAGATATTTAAAATGGACTATTTTTCATTCTACTTTATATCCATGTACTTCTTATTTTAATTTAATCTCATATTTAGATGCTGACTTTTGAATCTATAGATTATATAGAAAAATCACCTCAGGGACATATCAATTTTTATGAAAATCAATAGTTTAATGATATTGTAAGAAACATCACTTTGTTTTTTTTTTGTCAATAGCTAATGCAGAAAATGTCTCTGTAGGCCATTGTTGTGCACAAGTGTTGTGGATAAAAAATAAACTTATTAAAAATAGAATAAATTTTATCAATAATCATATTTAATATGATTATACTAGCACTAAAAAATTTTCATAAAATCCTATTAATTATTCTTGGACTAAGAATATCGATGCCATACATCATTTTCTAAGAGGTAATGTTCTTAAAAATGAAATATTCCTAGAATTTGTAAGTATTGAAATTCAATTATATTACATTTTTACTAAACAACTTCCCACTGCAAGGTATGATTTTATTAAAGGGAATATCGTTGTATTTAATTTTAAATGAAATATTATTTCATGATTATGTTAATTAATATTTTATTTAGTTTTAATATTCACTAACTCAAAGAATATTATTATTAGTTTCAGAATATTTTAAAAAAATTATCTCAATGTCTTTAATTATTTGTGGTGTAAATTTTATTTTATTTTTAATAATGTAAGGATGATTATGTACATGAATGATAAGATAATAAAGTATATCAGAATCATTTCAAATTTAAACCCGTTCATTTGTCTCAAAAGTCATTGAAAATGAATATTCCTTACTGCTCTTGTCTACCCAAACTTGATCCTACGAAACCATGCCTCTTTCATCCTTCAGAATTCTGTGACAAAGATTTCCAAGGAAAATAGAAATGAGGAAAGAGTAGATAGTAATTCTACGCATCACCATTTGGGAGGATAGAAGATATTCCAAGTAAAATTAATTTTTTGGAATGGTTGTAATATTCCAATCTAACATTGAAGCAAGCTTTTAGTTTTTAGTATCTCAAAAAAATGTTCAGTGATGAAAACACAGAATTTATCTACAAGGTAGAGTTGAGAAATTTCTTTAAACTTGTTCATTTCAGTCTTGGATATAGAGAGGACACTATATTTTCAATGATTAAAGATCATAATTTTCTACTTCATCAATTGAAATAGATATAATCAAAAACTACCCTCATTAATGATAATATCATTTAGACTTAATGAATATTGGAAATAATTAACATATGTCAAAAATCATTATTTGATTTATATTTGGTTATACAAGTATCAGAAATATGTTAGTCAATGAAACATATCCCGATAAGAGAATTCTTGTGACATTTGTTCAAACATGAATTTCCCCAAAAAAATATGAAATGTAGACGATTTTAAATCTGGCTATGTATTTGATGTTTCATTATCTTAGTGAAATCATGTTGAATTTTCTTTGTTACATGATAGGGTATTTTATCTACTACTGTCAACCAGAAGCTAAAATGAACGTTTATCCCAAAGAATAGTTCATTTCAAAATAATTATTTATGTAGGATATGGTAAGATTAGTAGATTCTAGTGTGCGACGCCTTCACATAAATATTTTTAATGTCGACACTCTAAGGAAGATTGGATTCTTGTCATGTACTATGAATAATTCCAGTTGGAGATGAGGAAGTCCAAAAATCAACTCAGGGGGAGAAGCCTGGAAAGTCTAAAGAAGGCATGGGTGAATCAAGAGTATGTGAAACTTAAAAAACATCAACAAGACTGAGATTTTAAGTAGTAGATGTACCTATAGGTGAGGGAAGTCAAGAGGGACTTTATAGGAAAATGCACAGAGTGGATCAATGGGGCGAGGATCCTGTTCAAACGAGTATTATTCCAACTAAAGATTTTTTAGCAATAAATTTGTAAGATAATCTAATTCATAGATTGAGGTGGTACCTCAACTCGACGATGATATAGAAACTCATACAGATGCCGAGCATGGAAAATATGAAGTGGCTTGAACTGAATCTGTTGAATAATTGTCTTCACAAAAAACATGAGTTATTTAAGAAGAAACTTTTCCAAAAAGAACATTTTTAGTGGAAATAAATGAAGATGCTCATGAGAAGGAACAAACTGATGAAAAAATGAACGTAAGAGTGAGTCAATCTAAAAATCACAATGAATTTTACATAATTTTTTTGTGGATGAGTTTTTAAATGACTCTAAAGAAAAAATCCTTTGGGAAACCTGAGAAAAAGGCCACAGATAAGAGATATGATTCCTAATCATTGCCTTTAATTTTGATAAATCCCATTCAGAATTATGAAAATGGTGCCTTTAATTATGATAATAATCATGTGGTGTAGTAAATCAAAAAATTTATTAGAATTCTAGTATAAAATGGTTCTGTGAAAAGAGCATTAGAGAAAGAGTGACAAAAGTTTCAGAAAAAGAAATAATGTTTAGTTTCAAAAAGAGAAGTAGATGATTATTAGGAGTTGTTAGACAATGTTGGGAAATTAAAATATTAATTTGTATTGATTAAATATTTGGAATATTTTAAAATTTTCTAGGACAAACAATTCAAAACATTTAGGAGAAACCAAGAAAGTATATCATGTACTTCGCCTGATCTGATCAAGGGATTTTAGGCCATTACAACTGTAATGAGAAATATGAATGACAGATTGTAGGATCTTCACTGTAACTGTGATCAATTATCTATTTTTCTAGACAATTGAAAAAATCATGTTGACCAACTTATATCATGTGAACAAAGAGTAAGAGAGTTACTAAACAGGTTCATAGAAAAGATTAATATGTTTATTGAGAATTAAAGAAGATTGCATGTGTTTTTATTAGTCAGTCTAATTAAAGATATCCAGTTGAATCAAGAATGAGGGGATCTCATATTCTGGTTATGATATGGACAGATGTAAAGGTTGAGACTACAGATGATGGGGATCAAGGAAATTATTCAGAGGCAGTAAAACCTATTTCACAATCATTTTTAGTCCAACCTTGATTCATATATTTATTTCTATAATTCTACATATCATTTCTAAATAAAATATATTTTCATCCCATCATAATATTTTTTGATATGTTTACTATACTGTCTCTATTAAAATGTCCGTAATCTAGATTCAAATATTGATAAAAATTCTATCATTACATTTACATATGTTCAATTATACATTAAAATGTGTTATATTTCTTATTCTATGATTATTTTTGATATCACAAAAGTGGAAGAAATATGGATAAACACCACAATTTTATATTTTTCATTAAATCTTTTACTGAGGGGAGAGAAGTTAATTTTTTTATTTTTATATAGAAATTTGGATAAATATATATTTTATCTTCATAATGGGAGAGAAATTTTCAAAATAATTTTTGTATTATATAAAAATTAAGATAAGACAATATTTTATTTCTTGTTGAAATTTTTTTTTTAAATATAAATATTGTTTCTATCCTTGAAAAATTATAAATTATATGCAATTAATTTTGTAAGATAATTTCATGGGTTATGTGATCATCAAAAATGGGTATATTGTTGAAAATGTGTTTTTTCAATAATATTCTATTTTTCTATTATGATGCGGAGATTGTTGAGAATAATAATATCTATTTTTATGATTATTTTGAGGATCAAAAATTCCATTATTTATTATTCAAATTATTTTACCTTGATTATATTTCAGGGAATTAATATATCATTATATATTTTTTGAGTGATATTAACATGTTTAAACATCGTGAAGTATTTGAAAAAGTATTCAGAAATAAATTTAGTGCGTTATAGAAACACAGTTCATACCCTACGTTGAAGAGCATAAGTGTTAGGATTGAATCCATTGTTTACTATATGGGAGTTCCAAAAAAGTGAGGTTAAGCAACCATACGTTTTCAACAAAGTCTGGAAGTGGAACCCGATGTAAGGAAGGAACCGTATTTTGTAATATCAGAAAAGTATTGAAGAAGAACCCTACGTAAGTATGGAATGTTACTAAAAAGTATAGTTTATAAACCTTATTTTATAATGAACCACACCTTGAATCATAAATTATGGATCAAGTATCATACGTTTTGATAATGTGGAAAGTATGGGTTATATACCAAATGTTTGAAAGTAGAAGATAAATTTAGGGATGATCAACCTTACATTTGTGATCAACCATAATTTTGAAATCAACCTTACATTTGAGATTAACCTTATGTTGTCAACCTTAATTTCTGAGAAAAGAATTCTATGCAGTTCAACCCAACTTTTGGCTTCAAGAATTTAAATTTCTACTCTGTCAAGTAATGATATTTATGAGGATTTTCAGGCAGATCTAATGCCATATTCGAAGCTCAATATTAAAGTGTATCTTTGACAGATTCAATTTCATTTATTTATTATTCAAATGATCTACTTAAGAAGAGGATTTCGTGCCGATTATTTAGGGAAGTTATGATGGCTCTGTTGTTCGGATGTTTATATATCACGATTCCTATGTTGACATTTGTGGATCTAAACTTTAAAGGATAATGATATTATTTATTCATTGTATATCTATGTTACATTGAATTACAAAATGAGTGAGAAAGGTCATTGAAGAAAAGATTAGAAGAACATGTTATCTAGTTTATCGACATCAGTTTTTAATGATGTATTTGAGATATATAGATCTAGTGTTACAAATTACGATAAAACTCTTTTTTCTAAATAATTAGAAATATGTTGAACATTCATTGTTTCTACATTTATGATCTATTGTGAATCCATTGTTGTTAGAGTTTGGTGAATTTATTTCTATATCTCTTATAACCCAATCAACTAAGAACTTCACTTATATAAAGAACATCTTTTATGAAGACCAATATCCATCTACAGTTAGTAGCATACTACTACCACTCAGAAGAACATCTGGAATGTATTTTTAATCAACCAAACTTTTCATATTGAGTTTGAATCATCTCATACTAATCTGTATATTTTTTTGGTGTATGAATTCGATGGATCTGTTTTAGAATAAACATGTAAAGGAGTTAACTTCCAGCACTCAGTTGTAGACAGAATGTTGAAATGAGGACCGAATAGTGAATATCACCAAGATCGTGGAGTAGAGCATTTGTGGAGTAGACTACGAGCCTTCTGTTCCCTGATCCACAATAAATCATTGCATCCTGATAACTATTTATTTCCACTGTATAAACATTTGGATAATGTCAAAGGCCATATTAAGAAATCATCACGATTCTTGTGGAATTTGTAAAAGGCACGAGTCACCTCCCTCCTAGGCGTATTTGGTATAACATGATTCAACAAAACTATGTAAGGGAATGTTCAATAATGTTAAGTATATCTCCACGCATCATTCAATTTGGGAATTGATGAACTATATATTTGAATTTTCATTTGATTTAATTCACCTTGGGGGATTCAAGTGGAGATTATATATTGATTTGTTGGATATGGTGTGTGTTCATGTATCATTTCTAGGATTACATGATCATATGTCGTAATCAAGGGAATTATATAGAGAAAAATTCTAATGTATTTTTAAATTTATGATATTTATTTTGGTTGATGATTTATAGAATTAATTATATGAACCATTAAATTTTATAATAAAGTGTAAATATATGGTTTTGAATAATGTGTATCTACTAGAAGATTATCTTGGACAATGGGTTATGATTAGGTGTCATTCATTGTTTCTTTGGGGGTCCTCCCTTAGGTTAAAACTTGTAATAAAACCCATTAGGTGTTCATGAGATCTATAATTTTTTTTCTTGGTTTATATTTTGGAATTCTATATGTTTTTATTTGGTATTACAAGATATTAAACCTTTTATAAATATTTCACTTCCAATTTGGTATTCTATAAAACCACTTAATTTGAAGGAGGATTAAACTGAACATCATCCTAGGGTTTCTCCAAAAGATCATGCTATATAATCGATCTCACTAGGACTCTTCTAGATAATACATATTCGTAATGGAGAAGCCCTCTATGATGGGACAATGATGATTGGTTATAGTTGAGACATTCACATTCAATATCACACATCTTTGTAGGTAATTGGATGATACCAATAAGGATAGGACTATATATTATTTATCAATATGTACATTGGCCAATGAGAGACTCTATATGATTAATATAAAGAGATTCTGAAACTTATATTTCATGGAACTACTCGACTGTGTTGAGTAGTTATGCTTTATACTGGTAGATGTGAATGGATGATATGGGTGACTAACATTGAATTCATTTTTGAGTATTTCATCATAGATTTGTTGATGCTATACCGTGTTAAAAATATCTTCATTCCTCATCAGGGGATGAAGTCTTTGTCTTATTAATCGACATATTTCAACAAGTTAAATTAATTTTCTTCTTTTATAGAATGAAATGAGACATTGAAATCCAGAATTTGTTTTATCAAACATTTCCCAAAAATGAAATACTAGCATGTGATCATTAATCTAATGACATAATTAAAAGTGGGTCTCTAGTAATTTATTATAGGGATGAGAATTGAGAATTACCGAGTTTGCGGTCATCATATAGCTTCTAGTGAATCTATTAGTATCTTATCCATAATAATATAATTTTTATATTATTTAAAAATAGAATTATATAAGAAAATGGATGATAGTGGATATATTGATAATCAAATATGAGAGGATGTTATTCATCTTTCATTATAACAGATGATTTTTTTATGTGCTATAACTTTTGGTTGAATTGACAGTATCTCATGAACTATCCCGTTTTATTCCATGATTTGCAATGATATGAAAATAAGATTCAACTAATGTGGGTCTTTGACAAATAATATTGGATGTGTTTCGAATTTTCATGGCATGATACTAGTGGACGACTTTATAAGCAGGTGTATAACCTATAACGATTTAAGAATTAGGTTACTTAGGAGCTACTGGTGTGTCAGGTAGTGTTTTTAGTAGGCTTAATGTGGTTGATTATTCTTTAGATGATGTTGGAGAGAGAACTCAAATATTTCAAGATATGGTTCATAACTATTATATAATCTCTATTAAATTTTAATACAGTTTTATCCCATTAGTATAAATTTTCAATTTGTTTCATATGTTTGACTTATTATTTTTGTTGTTTTCCTTGTTTTTATTTATCGATACTATAATGGGAATGAGAGGGGATCTTATTTATATCTATCTGGATTGTATAATGGTGAATATCATCTTTGAAAATATTATAAGATTTAGAATTATAGAGAAATATGTTTTCACATTAATAAATTCAATTTATTTGATAATAATTTAATATAGAGACACCCATTTTAATTAGGAAGGAGTAAAATTTTGATCTATTAAAATGGGAGTGGTTTTTATTGACCACAGATTGAGATGTCTAAGTAGGTAGTGTGGGTCAAAATTGTCATCATATAAAATCTACATCAACATTGGTTTTTTGAATGATCATTAATGTTGATAAATGTAACACTCGATTCTTTTAGAAGGCTATTGTCAATAGCATATTCAATATGAAATTGTGATTTTAAGAGATATAGAAAAATTATTATTTATATATAACCATTATAACTTGTCCATTGAATTATAGATTATGAATAAGAATTTAAAAATTATTAAAAACATATAAATGACATAATTAATACAAATTTATTGATTAATTACTAAACAATTATAATTTTAGTATCAAATCAATTTATTTTAAAAAAAATATTCTCCATTAAAAAATGAAACTGTTTATTTTTTTGAAAATATAAAATTATTAATTATTATAATTTTAGAAAATTTATCTTATAAATATTTAATTATTTTTTTAAATCAATAAAAAAATTATGTCATGGTGATTTAATTTTTTTAGAATATATATTTTCCATGGAATTGTGAAATATACTAGTTCTTATAGATATATAATTTACATTTCAAGCATGTAAAATGACATATTTATTATTAAAATATTCTTGATAAAATGTTAGTCTTCTTATATTATAAATAACGTAATTTTGTTCATTGTAAGAAATATTATGGTTATATTTGTTATAAAAAATATTATTTTGAAATGAAATTTTTTGAAAAAATATTTTTCGTATTATTTTAATATATTATATTAAATTAATTAATAGAATTTATAATCCTTAAAACTATAAAATCTGGATATAATATTTGTATATAGGAGGTCTAAAATTGGTAAATATGATCCTTTTTTTTCTAATCATTATGAATATTATCCAAAGTAAAATATTACCACACTGTTCAGAATAATTGAGGTAGTTTTGGTTAAAATAGTATTATAAGGACTAAATAATGATGATAAATATTTAATTGATATTATTTTGGGAGTATATATTATATAAATAACCAAATGTCTAATAAATTTCATTGTCTTTTGATTTGGTCATGATTTTGATGTCTATAATATTTATATTAAAGATAATGTGAAAATTTTATTTTACATTCATTTAATATATATATTTCTTTATGATACGGATAAATACTTATTATGATAAATTATAAATATTAATTTTGAAAATGATTTATTTATATTTATCATGGTAATTAATTTCTATTTTTTTTCAATGAAATAATTATGTTATATTCTTATTCAGTACTAAAACATAAAATCATTAATTTAAAGAATAATTAAATATATTATTTAATAAAATAGAATTAATTTAATTTGAATAAATTATTTTGTTTCCCAAAGTATTTTAGATACATATAACTTTTTTTAAAATTTTGAAAGGATTATATTCTAATTCCATATCTTGGTGGATTTATTTAAATTTTTTTAAAAAAAGATAGTTATAAATGTCATTAAGGATACCTTATAATAATTAATATTTTATTAAATAATATAATATTCACAAAGTTATTAAATTAATCCAAATTAGTAGCATATTTTTTTAAACAATAAAATCTATCATTTAATTGTTGTTTCTTTATATTATAGTGACATTATAATCATATAAATTATTGAAATCATTAATATTACAGTAATTTTCAAAAGGGTTACTAAGAGTTGAAAGTCAATGGAAAGTGTACAAACATATGAAAATGTTGTACACATTATATTTTTAAGGTGGTTTTGACTTATACCAATCTATTTTCCAAATAATATCAATTATGAAACATTTCTCAATGAAAAATAATTTATATTAATTTAATATTTTATGAAAATCCATGATATCTCTACTATTATATTTTAAAAAGATACATATTCTTTATATAAATTACCCGAAGATGAATCATATTACTTGGCTAACCCCTACCGATGCTTATTCAAATTTTTTATACAACATATTGAATATTTTTACCTTCCATATTTTATAAACTAATCACCATAACAAAATATATAATGGATGTTTACTAATGAATAAATAATCATCATTACCAACTATTTCATGTCTATATTTTCATATACACTGTGTTAATGTTTTGAATCTATGAAGAAATAAAAAATCGTTTATAAAAAATTTAATTTAATTTTACTAGAATAATGGGATAAATATATTTCAAATATTTCCCATCATATAGAAAGATAAAACATCACTTATATGTGAAAATTGGTTATGGGAATCATTACTTTTTGTAGCAAGTATACTGAAACTGTCTAGTGAACATGTTTAGTTCAGAAAAAAGTTGATAGTTATGACTAGAAGAATTCAACAATACTATAAGAATAGGAGGAGATGAATGTTGTAAATTTATGTGGTTGGAGAACTTTTATTGTACGTGTCCCCTCAGATTGGAGGCATTTGAGGATTCCAGGGATGTTTCAACCTTAGTACAGTACACTATCTGAGATCATTGAATAAATCAACATTTTGTCCTATTATTTTAATATTAATATATGATATCATTTTATACATAAATTTTTTGAAATGTCTCAAAAATGTTTCTATGAGATTGACCCTGAAAGTATTTTTGACTATAAGGATTTTATGCTAGAACCAGATTCCTAATTTGTGATGTGATACATTTATATTTTTAGATTAATAATGAAGGTGATGTGAGGGAAATCCACACTTCTTGTTTCTATATAGTGGTAGTATGTGTTCATTAATGAAAATAGATAATATATCGAGACAAAGATTTGGGCCCAACGACCCTAGCTATTCAAACAGGATATCAGAGACACATCTCTATGTTGAAAAGTCTTATAGGGGAGTTTTACAATATCATCAATTATATGGTATGAATAATTTTGACAATAAAAAATAATTTTTCAATTAAATGTTGTGTGTCATTTTATGAGTATTTGGATAAGAATATAACATATAGGATAGTATTTTTGTATTATAGGTATTTTATATTATAAATGAATATTAATTGATTTAATGGATTCTAGGTATAATCCTTGAAACTACATTCAAAATGTGCAATATGTTCATAATTTTAGAAGAAAATTCACGGCATGAATGTGTATCTGGTTTTTTAGATGAGGTGACATTATTTTTTGTGAACCAGAAAATATGAAATATCGATGATGTGAATTTATAATTCACTCCATTAAAATAGTCCATCCATACAAATTTTTTTCCATGGGTTCACATTTAATTTATCATTGACCCCCACAATTCCTATATAATCTCTGGGAATTGTACAGATATATTTTGGTTTATTCATTATCTTTTTAGATTGTTTTCCATTAGATATTCATGTTCTAGACCTAATTAGGTGGTTTTATATTCTCATTTGAAGTAAACTAATGTTAGTCCAAGATCATGCCAACTTTAAATGTTGTTTAAATTGTTTCAGATAGTGACCCTTTTCATCAAATCATTATTTCAACTAAGGTAAATTGTCTTTATTATTAGGTCACGTTTAGAATATTTCATGGAATTATTGTTATAAATATATTCATATCATATTAAACATATATATTATTTTTTATTAAATGTGGTGTGTATAACATTGTAATCTATGGAATATTCTTTGTCATGGATAGATTTTAGATATATATACGACAAAATTCATTTGAAATGATGTTTTATTTTTCATTATGCATCTATAATATGTTTGTGATTTTTTTATCTTCTTTATATTAACATGATTGTTGGTTTATATGGTTTATCTAGTTTATATGGATGTATCAATTTTTATAGAATGTATAATGGTTATACCTTCATAGAGAATGTTTCTCATTAATTTTCAGGCTATCCCAAAAAGGGTACTATGTCAAACATGTATTATTCATATTCCATTCAGCATAGAGGGGATGAAGGAAGCGTCTCACTTTTAGAACCCATTGATTATGTTATGAATATGTGATATATATATATATTTTATCTACACATTGATTGTTTTTGTGTGGAATAAACCAATAAATTTGATTCACCTTTTAATGGAAAATGATTGTATCATAATGAGATTCATACTCACACCCCACTCATGAATCAAGATTCTTGTTTATATTATATATATGGGGGTACAATGAAGTGAAGTGGGCATATGATATGAAATTGTTTGTGGATAATATAAATAATTGGTGAATAGAATTATGGACTCATGATTCGATTTCAAATATTGGGTTTTCTTAGATAACTTATTCCATTTTTTCCACTTTATATGGGGATATTTTTCTTGATTTTGGGTTGAGTGACTGAAAAGCTATATTGTTATTTCTTGGGTTGGTTCATTATGTGTATTCTCTAAGCCTAATGATTTATTTTTTATTCATTAAATATAAATATTATTATTATCTATTTTATTATATTCATTTATTGTCTGATACGAAGGAAATTATCTCTACCCATTGTCCATTATAATCATTTTTATCTTTATTTCAATATATTTTGTATGGGGAGCCCGAAATTAGTTCATGTGGAATTATAACCTAAACTCGGTACTTTGGGAAAGATTTTTATAAAATGGAATCAGTGAATCATATTGAAAAACATTATTCCATTATTTTAGATTATTATGGATGTGGAAGATAAGAAATAAGAAAATTGGGATATATTCAAGGGAACTATGCAAGTGGTTTTTCAATGTTGTGTTGTAGACCCATGAATATACATGAATATGTCATTCACTGCTCTACCTATTTTATAATATTTAATTCACATTATATATGTATATTGATTTTTCTATTTTGTTTTCTCTTTGCACATCATATCTTGGATCATCAGATTAAATGTGATTTGGTTATTGTATGCATTATAGGGAGCCCAAAAACATAAATTAACTATCTATATTTATGATGAAATTGTGCTGCATATTTTTTTATGGATTATGTAATTTGGGATTCATTATTCTATTTTTTCAGTGTATATATTTATGACTATCACTAACATGGAGGTAAAAAAAGTTTCAAAAGGACTAGGTGTAGTTATTATGGGTTATTCCTTTTTTATTATAGGAATATTATTAGGTTGACCCTCGGTGTAATAGACTTGTGTATGACTAAGATATTATATATTTATTTTTCATTTCTATTTGGAAAATATCTACTTTTTTATGTAATTCATAAAAATATACTATATTAACATTTATTCATCCAGTTAAGAAGTTGTTTCACTCCCTTATTTTCAGGATGATACAGTTGATCCTCCTCTAGTTTTTCTCAATATTATCAATCTATAAAACTCGTCAAACCGGAAGTCTTATAGGAAGTACTACATTAAGTTGGGAAATACCACAAGGGAATGATAATGATGGTCAACTATGTTCATGACATCCAACTCGAGCATCTCCATGAGTTCTAAGGTACAGTGGGCCCCTAAGGATATTGATGAGTTGGTATGAATCATCATGAAGATCATTGACTTGGTAAAGACCTCGAAATATAAAATAGTATCAGATAGAAAATTTATTATTTAGTATGATACTAAATTTTGGGGGTATGCTTAACATCAATAATGTTAATTTTGGGGGAAATAGGAGTGAAAATTATGGTAAATTTCTTCTGGAATTTCATCCATTGTTCATTGAATATTGATCATGATAAAAAATAATAGAGTTCCATTATGGTAAAATGTTAGTATTTAGATACTAATTGAGATTAAATAATTATATTTTATTCGGTAAACTACTTGAAGAGAATTAGGCCCAAAATCACAATAGTTTGAGATATTTATTCTACTTGATCCCAAATTATAGTTTAGAAGCATTAATCATAAAACATACACTAAAGTTATTCATACATCATAGAAGATAGAGAAGGGAATCAGAGATAAAAAGCTACATTTTTTATTTGTAATCCATATTGATCAATAATTATAATTTTATGTGAAATACAAGTTTCATATTTTAGGAATAAGTAATTTTCTTTTGAGGATCCATTCCAAATAAATACAAAATTGTAAAAATAGAGACAAAGTTCCTCAATTCCCTAGTTGAATATAGTATAGGTTCTACAACAATGAGTTGAAATGAAACTGTCTCATAAAAAGTCTAATTTTCATCATGTCTTTGAACATGAGTTTTTAGAAAATTCATGGTTTCATTTATTATTTTCCTTGATGTGAACACTAAGTTTAGGTCATGATGTGGGAGGATGACATCTATAGTAGGTGAAAACTCCACAATTATCGATGACCACAAAGACTCATGGGCCTATGGGAAATCATGTTTTAGATTTTGTGAAATTTTATATGGAAGATTAGACAGTGTATTATAGAAGATAGGGATGTCCAATAGTTATAGGTACAGTCTCAATTTATTCTTCACTATATATAGATCTATTTGATACATTTTTTTTTATTCTTTTGTACTTTAAAAAGTGGTTTCTAGGTTATAAATACTGGTATTGTTCTCATCTTAGTTTTTATCTATTAATATAGTCTTATGATATAATGTGCATCATATTCAAATCATTTTAGAATAGATGATGGTGATTGTAATCATGGAGCATGTGTGGTGTTTTTAAATTTTGGAGATATGAGGTTTTGATATAATCATTTTGATGAACTAGATGACCATCTATCTTGAACACACCAAATATTTCCATAGATTTCTGATTTTTTTCATGTCATCAAAGGTAGAAGATTATATTGACTAGTGAATACGATTGTGATGAAGGATGTTTTGGACTATCCTCTATAATGAGTAGAAAAATCAACATAGTTGGAGGGCATGATACTTGTAGTAGAACAAGTAATGCCTCCCTCCAAATTTCATCTTTTGATGGGATAGTTTTGAGATGTATTTCTAGAGTACGTCTAAGGATTACCTTTCAATAGATAAATTGATTCTTAAAAAATAATGTTTTTATCCGATTCATATATTGATTGTACCATGTATCATTAGAGTAGAATAATTAAAATATCTCAATATAAAACATTTCGATCATGATGAAAAATTCATCATTATACCCATAACATGCCACTAGGATGCCGATGTTTTGTTATTTATGAAGGAATATGGTATTCTTCTTCACCATGTGGAAAACCATATGTTAATGTTAATAAATAAGAAAAACAAGAACTAGTTGTAATGTTTTTATGAACTGTTTGTTTTACTATAGGGTTCCCAGAGTTTTTCAATCATTAATCTACATTTTTTCAACAATCAAACATAAGACATAGATGATTACATACGGAAGCCAATGTTTAGGAGTAGATATGGTCATATGGGTATCTATTATTCATTTTTAATGAAAAATTCCCTAGATGTGTTCATGGATATCATGAACATTATCATTCACCCATTCATGGATTCTTTCATCATTGTGATCGTTGATAAAATCATGATATTTTCCAAGACATTTTAATTCCACCAATAACCACTTCATATTATAATAAGAACACTTTCATCAAATCATATATATTTTATGATTTTAATGTGTCACTTTTGGATCAAGGTGGATAATTTTTTGTATATGGTTTGAAAATATGAAATATTTATTGATAATAATATAGTAGACATATTGAAGTCATTGGTATGGCCTCATAACATTTTTTGGATTCTATGGTTCCTTGGTTTGGATGGGTGATACCTGAGATTCATTGAAAACTATTATTTCCTGGTAGTTTTAATGATAGTTTTATCATTAAGTGAGTCATGTTTAATGGTTGATCTAGTTTAATGAAGAATTATTAGAGTAGAATAGGTTCTTTACATCATTTCTGATTTTGATTCTATGTAATCCATGATATGGATATATAATGTTATTTTATGTGTCTATGTTTTTCATGGGAACTATTTTTAAAAAATGTGTAAAATCATTTTCATTCAGATCTTGAATATTTTGACCCCATGATTAGAAGTACTATACCAATGACATGATATTGACAAATTATGTTCATGTTTTGTATTATTTTAGACACTAACACTTTTGTGAGAGATTTCTAATATACATAGACCATAAGTGTCTAAAACATTATTTTCTTATGAGATCTGAATATTCATCATAGGACCTAGGTAGAGTACTTTAAGACATTTGACCTTGAAATGGTGCATAATCTATAAAATTTATTACAGTAACTTATTAGTTTATTTATAAGATGCATAATGTTAACGAGTTGATAATATATGAAAGATCTAAGAAAATAGATTTGATGGTAGACTAGAATGTGTATTAAAATATGGATTAATGGGAAGTAGATTTTGTAACCTTAGTGTTCACATCCTCATTGATAGAATCTGTTATGGATAGATAGGGATCTAATCCAAATTATATTGGGTTGAAAAAAAGAACGAAAGTAGACAATTCCATTCCATGATAGACATAAAATGGATGTAATGTGATCTTTGTTAATTAAAATGTGATGGATCCTTCATCTAAGATGGAAGAGTTGATGAATGAATCTCTTGATTATTTATGGTTAGTGCACCCATGATGAATAAAATTGTATCATCATGTTAGATGAAAATTATTTTTTTCAGACATGAAAAGGGAAATTTCAGGATATATATCTCATTTTCTATGTTGTGATATGATACAGGCTGAGCACTAGATATTTAGTGGGAATCTCCAATAATTTACAATTCTTATTTGGATGTGGGTTGATGTGATGATATAATTAATTACAAAGTTACCCCAAACCCAGATTGTTTTGGAAATGTGTTGGTGGTAGTGGACCAGTTAGCCAAGGATAATCACTTCATGCTATTATAATAAACTAAGTTATTTTACAATTAAGGAAATAAATATTTTGGGGGAGATTATTTGGCTTCATAGAGTATGGTATTTTACCAGGATGACTATTTCACATCATAATTTTTTAATTGATTTTATAAAAGATGGGGACTGAGCTGAAGATGATCACAACATATCATCCTCAAACTGATGAAACAATTGCGGTAATTATATTGAAATTGAAGGAGATTATATAGGAAGGTGTTATCGATTTTGGTATATGGTTATTATCACTTGGTTATGATAACTTTTTTCAAAAATAAATGCTTCTACACATTGATTCCTTTGGAATCATTTGAATTTCTCTATTGATGTATATCTCATTACCTATTGTTCATGAATGTGTCTTGTTAATATTCCATTTTTATACATTTTATGTTATAGGATACCTCATATCAAATATAGAAAATTTGGAAGAAGTTGGATTTTTATTAGAGTATTCAATTATCCTTTGCTGAATAAAAGATAAGACACTTAGAGTTCTCTATAGAGTTTAAATATTTAATGCAAGTTCAACCTCAATTAAGAGGAATTCAGGGATGAAAGGGAAGCAGGTACCATGTTTAATTTGGAATTTTAAATTATTGAAATTATTTGGATGGTGGGTTATCATCTAAAACATCATCCAAATTATCAAGTAATACATAATGTGTTCAAATTTTATCACATATGTAGGTATGTACACGACCTCGCACACTGGATTTATTAACGTGGTATTAAGGTAAAACCAAGTGTATATTTTGTAGAGATGACCATTAATTTTTTTAATGAAGGGATAATATTTTTATCTTGATGTACATACATCTTTTTAGGTTTATAAGTTAGAACAATAGGATTAAAAAAGATACATGGTATTAGGAGACTAAAAAATAGGAACATCTATCATAGCTATTCGAATTAGACTCTCAAGAATTATTTTTGGACTAGATGTATTTATAGGGGAATATTTTTAACATATGTAATTTTAATGTACTATTGTATATTAATTTAAACATAATAATGGTGTAATTAAATAATATGTTCTATTATTGGAGGGTTTAGAGTAACAATCATGTAATTTCTGGGTCCGACTGAGTATCAATCCAGTATTCAAAATGGTCTCCACATGGACTCATGTGAACCTCCCAGTATGTCAGAGGCTATTAAAATTTCAATAAGCAGCCAATTTTTTTATGGTGGGGAGACTATAAAATAATGATCATATTGGAATAAATATATTAGAGATATAATTAATCAGACAATAGAAGTATTATAAATAAAATATAGAGTATATGAGAAAAAATATAATAACTGATAAAACAAAAAATCCCAAATATCAATCAATGTATTCATGTAAAGATAATACTATAATACAAGTAAAAAGCACATCATATAATAAAATAAAATAAATAAAACTACATAAATAATAAATAACCCTTAGAGATATTTCCTTGACTATTCTTAGTACCATGATAGTATTATGATCTTATCTCCCAACTACAATCCACAACTATAGAAATAATCATTATACCTACAAATATGAGATCATCTAAAGTACCCCTGTGAAATGGAGGCCCAGTTATGGTGGGATATATAAGCATTAGGACACTATTAATAGTATATAAATAAAAATCATCTTTTTCAATGTAAAATACATTAGTGTGTAGTAATGAATGTTAATGAAATATATAACAAAAATTTACCAGTTAACATAAGGTAATATATGACAACTTTCTAACCATACATGCTATAGACAAAGTAGGACTTCCTTTGAATATAAGTGATCCTATAAAAATATGATATGGGTCATTAAAAAAATTTAGAAAAGGATTGATCCTAAAAATGATATTTTTTCAGATATATGCATCCAGGGATAATGTTATGGATTCTTTATCTTTTACATTTATGTCATCAAATTTTTTTAAAGATTTATCTAATACCTATTTGAGGTGATCCATAAATGGAATCCCATTTACCACTATAGTTTAATATTAAAATATACATCACTATTAGAGTCCTTCTAAGGTGATCTATTATTGTAATTCCATGATTTACTCTTGATATGGTGTGGAATATACTTTCTAAAACCATACCTTATATCGTACATAAAGTAGAATGTATTAATAAAGTCTATTTATTACCATAAAAAACCAATATCTTCCAATATTCCTCCCATTGATATTCATTATAATTCTTACAGAGCTCAAAAAATGGTCGGTGATCTATTCCAAGGTATACCATGTATCACTCCATACATGGAAGAAATAGAGTCTAGATAATAGACATGAACCCATGCCTAGATGAGATGAGGAGAGGATCATGTAGGAAGGTGTTGCATGTGGTCAGGTGGAAGAGATATTATGAGGGTGAAATAAATGGTAGGATGGTAATTTCATTAATTTACAACTACTCTAAAGAGGCACACAATTTGGCGATAGAGTTGGCCAAAAATTGCACCTATTATAACATCCCAGGTAAATAAATAATATTACATTCTATGGTTTATCAATATATTTGAATAAAATTTTAATATTACTTTAAATGGAATTCTATGCTTGATGGCGTACCCAATACACAACAACGAGTTTTTTGAAATTTTACATTGCACACTAATAATATAATAATATTATAATAGTTAAAGCCTAGTCATTTTAATGGAGGTAATTAACAAAAATAACTAAAAATTGATTTCATATTTTTGTTAAATATTTTTACTTTTATCCAATAAATGTTAGAGGCTTAAAATTCAAATGAATCTAATTTTAAGAATAAATACTCTAATTTTTTTAAAAGATTGTTTTACCCCCTTTTGATTGCGGAATTTTTTTAAATATAAATTTTGACAAAATTATAAGATCTATTTCTCAAAATAAACTCATTCTTTATGATTTGGATATTGAAATTTACTTTGGTTAAATTTTTGGTATGTTTCTAACAATGTTCATTTTTTAATGAATTGTGATAAATATTGCATTTTACATCCAAACTAATTTTTCATCTAATTTAAAAATATCGATAGATTATCTTTTTAATTGGTTTTAAATATTAATTAGAATATATTTTTTCTATTTAATCCAATGGTGGTCATTAGAATTAATTTCACTTTGAAAACGACATAAACCAGTGCAAAACTTTTCATAGATATTGCTTCCAAAAAACCCGCTATATGTTTTGACAGTGGGAATTGACAATATGATTTATTAATGAAACTTCTATGTTTTGAATTTGGTAAAATGGAAATAATTTCTGAATTTTAAATATCAAATATATCTTAGGGTTAATTTTTGGTATTTTCTGATAATGTTTTTTTTAATGAGTAGTGAAAAATACAGTTTTTAATTCCAAACTGCCTTTTCATCCAATTTATTAATATATTTATATTGTCATTTTAATTTTTTTAAAGTATAATTGAATTATGTTTTTATCAATTAATACAATGATTTTCATTGGAAGTAATTTCACTTTTCAATTGGATGTAAAAACAAGTCAATCTTTTGATAAATTTTACTTCTTAAAAACCCGTCTTTTGTTTTGACAATGGGAATTACATTGAAATTAATTCCTACAATTTATGTGTTTTTTATTTGATAAAATGGATTCCATATTTGGAATCAGAAGGTCCAAATTATGTAATTAAGACTCTTCTGTTTTTAGATATTATGAATAGTAAGGACGATAATTATCTTTAATTATCGTCTTTAATTAGTAATCCGGTAATTAAGGGTAAGAAAATAATATCATAAAAATATAAAATGACCCCAAAATGTGTCATAATGGTATTTTTGGTGTCATGGACGACCATGGTATTCCTTATGCCAACCTTGGGACCCCATGGAATCACTTTTGTGTGATAGTGACCTTTTATCATATTTATTTTAAAGAAAGGAAAATGTAACCAAAGTATGTAACACCTAAGTAAAATAGTTTTACATTTGTCTACATAAAATATCTCTTAGACTATAAAGTGTAATTGTAAATATAAAAAGATTTCCTACATAATAGTAATTTTTTTATAATTTTTTGAAAGTAAATAAATTAAATTATTTATGACACCATGATGATGTAGCAATTACCTCATTAATGAACGATTTAAATAAAATGAAAAGATAATGTAAAATATAAGAATTAAAATTGGAAAAAACCTATTAGATGAGTATATTTCGAACCCTTATCACATTATCCTTGAAATATATCAATGTGGGACCTTTAAAATCCGAAACTCTTTTTAAGATAAAGTAACATTTCTTGACTTTCCATGAGTGCCCCTCCTCACCTCTTATAAAAGGCTCCCACCTATACCTCCATACCCACACCTCTGAAGCCTTTGGCTCAGCCAAAACCGGCCCATTTCATCTATCCACATCCCTCTCTTTATTATTGAAGCGTCACCATAGGTAGAAAACTATTAATGTTATCCTTTTGGTTCAAACCAAAGAGAGTAACCCGATTTAAATGTATTGTCTTCTCGCGTGTTCTTTTGTTTTATTTTGCATCTCTAACCCCCTAAACTCTTTTTATTAATTCCATTTGTAACAAGACCCATATCTTAAATATACTAGGATGTTATTATATGAATTATTATAGTTACAATTACACACACATCCATCTAATATTTAAAGAACATATTGTTTCTATGGATGGAGAATTACTGCCTCACAAAACGATGATTGTTCAATATTATTTTAACACCATTAAAGGTGTCCATTATGATGTAACTATATTTTATATATGATATATATGGTATTTAAGTTTTATATATGCTTCTTTATTTTATATTTATAACATACCTTTATTATTTTCCTGTTGTCCAAATGTGATAATTTCATATGAGGAAGTGTGGACTACCGCCCACTCAAGTGATGTGAATCATTCATGCAATACATAGAATGTATAAAGAATGAAATTAATGAACTTTGGTGACCTATATAACATTTATATTATACTGGGATTATAATATATATATATATATATATATATCTCAATTATTTTTAATTCCATTAATATGACAAAGAAATGATAGCAGCGTTCATGCGTACGTACGGCCTACCATCTCCATGAACGGTGCATTTCATTTCTTTTTATCTCCAAATGATATGGAATAGTATAAAATGAATATTTACTGGATATATATGATATTTAAATCATTAATACTATTCTTGATATGATGTACTTATAACTACATGGACGATTCTTTTCAAACATGTTCATTTTTGACTCATTTACCAAACATCGACAAAAACATTTTATATGAACTCACATAATTAAAAAATTATTATAACATTATAATATATGATATGAATTGAATAATAAACATTAAATGAGGTCCTTTTGAAATAATAAATTGACAAAAGTTTATTATTCAGGAATATAAAGAAACGAACAAGACAAGTCAGACTTGAGGTAAGGGATCCTACCTCTCTCTTTCTTTTTAAGTACTATTCATTTATGTAACTTACATTAAAATCCTATTTATTATGTTGAGGGATGATATTTTATATTCCTATTTCTGTAAATTTTATGTTAATATTATGAGAGACCCTATTTTATCTCATAAATACATTTTTGGATGTTTTATGTGGCGTAGTTATGCTGCCGAATTTTCATAAGGGGATTTTAATCTCACTTTTTATTCCCGTGAGATTCATGCTACATTGGCCAATATTTCATTTTGTGTGGTGTATTTACTTCCTATTATATTAATATTTGTATAATATACTCTCATTTATGGGTAGTTAAATTTTCATTGTATGACCCTTCTTTCATGGGGTGTACGTTTCGAATGTTGCCCAAATCTGTAAGGGAACATTTCACACTCCTCTTTGAAAAGACTTATTTTGTTATGTCTTTTAATTGATATATTTTTATGTTGGGATATGTTCATATATATCCTTATTGATGTAAATTCTATGTCGAAGTTATGAGATACCATTTTATCTCTCATCAACTAATGTTATGAATTTTAAAGTGACGATGTTAGGCTATCGAATTTTTATGAAGGGAACTTCTTAACCCAATTTCAATTTCATTTGGTTCAACTTATAGTTATTGAATATGACATCCCTTGAATATTTCTGAATTACATATGATTGTTTTACACTTAATATCCACTTATATTGGGCTTATTTATATTTTTCACACGTAATTATGAGATTGATTTATCCTTAATTTAATGATACCTTCTTTATAAGGGATTTCATCTCATTTTACATTTATATTGATACTTCATTGTTTTTATGCACCAATTCACTCTTATAAGGTGTATAAACTATCTTTTGGCATATTATATCATGAATCCCTTTATTCTCATGATATTATAGAGTTCTGATTAAATTTTATTCCTCAATTATTTGTATTCAAGTGTCTCTCATTTTGTTAAAAACTCTTTAACTAAAATATCATTTTAAATGTCATAATGATTTATTATTATAAATATTTTTCATTAATATCCCTGTTTTCAAAATGGTTTAGGGATTTATTTTTTTGGATATTAATGGATTAAAATGTTAAAAGCTTCAAAGTGGTATGGGACACATTGATTAAAAAAATTCTTTATTAAATGTTTTAAATGGTTTTGGAAAATGGTTTTTTGAATGGATTTATTATTTCAATATCTTAAAATTTTATATTGTTATTGAAATGTGGTAATTTTATCTTTCATTTATTCTTATGTTATGTGCTATGATTATGTTATGGTTCTAGGGAATTGTTTATGAAGACTGGTGATTCCGTGATAAAGTAAGGGAAGGTGAGCCAGATATAGCAATCCAATGTATTGGGTGAAGAGAAGGAGTTAAACATTAAGGTTTCTCCGAAGAGATTTAAGGAATATACTGTGATGGGTATTCCAAACGTAACCATGATGGTTACTCCCTACATAAGAATGTTATGAATGCCTCATGTTACCTTTATGCCTTATGATTTCTATTGAGTTATGCATAAATCGTATGATTTCATGAGGTATGTTAAATTTCTTATGTTTTATGACTAAAGTATGATTTCACTGATTCTTATGAATACATGGACTAATGTTTTCTTTCTATATTGTTAAAACCATTACTGAGCTTTTTATGCTCATCCCAAGTTTTTGAAATGTTTTCACAGGACATAAAGTTGAATAGGATCAAGGATGGGATCATGGAAATGTCATGAAATCTAAAACAAGGAACTAGACATTACTCTTTTGTTCATGAGTTTTAATTTTATGGAAAAAATGGAAACTGATTAGATTTGTCTACTTTGTAATCTTTGAGATGTAATAGCTATGTCCTAATTCTCTATCACTCTAAACCTGAAAAGATCCTCATTGTAAATCATTCAATTTAATTAAAGATTAAGTATGGTCTAAGGCTGATTCCTTATAGTTGGTATCAAGGGTCAGTTTAGATAACTTTAGAGGTTAGAGTGTTGTTTAAGAAAAAGTGACAAGTTGTGTATAACAACAATGGTTAGTATATTAGATTGAGTCATTGTTTTTTTTAATGTAAGAACGAGTTAGAGATAACTTGGATAGTTATATCTTGGTGTTTATCTTCCTCTTTATTATATGATGATTTTAATGATATACTCATACTGGACTTTTTGGTTTTAGTAAATGGCTGGATCTAGCAGGAACCAAAGTAACAGTGGATTTGAAGAAATTTGTGATGGTTTAATGACAGAACAACTGAATGATATGGGAGCATCAAGGAGATCTCTTGTGGTTATCCTCAACCATCTATTTAGAGTCTTGAATGACCACCTAAACCTTAGTTATTTTTATAAGGCATCGTATATGTGAAAAACAAATCCGTACGGAAGTTCAAGTAATAATCATAAAGGTAATAATGTTCAAAAACCTATGTGTCAAATATGTGGAAAGAAACACATAAGAAAATGTTTCCAAGGGACAGAAAGATGCTATAGATGTGGAAATGAAGGTCAAAAAGAAAAAACCTTCCATGGAAAAAGGAAGCATCTAGTTGACTCTAGGAAAGGGAAAAAAGTTATTTCTGAAGGATCAATTGAATGTTTTAAATGTGGTGTGCATGGTAATTATAAAAACACATGTCTTATGAAGATGTTTTGGGAATGGGGTCACCAAGATCGTACAAATATTCATTTACCAATACCTAATGCCATTCCGATTGTGGATGAAGACACTGACAATGACCAATGAAAGGTATGGATTATTTCTTAACATATGTTTTCCTATTATTGGAATCTTAGGATATGATTCAAGAATTATTTTTAGGAAACAAGTATTTCATAATAAGTTGAAAAGGAATGGTTAATGGATCATTAATAATGCTGAATGAGCAAGAAGTCAACATATAAGGGATTTAAGAGGATTTAAGAGTTATGGTAGATTTTAGGACGGTAAAATTCTTAGATGAATTATGTCTCTTTTGATGATGGGGTTACTTTAGAAGACTTTATATAGTATATGTGACCTTGATGTTTGATATATAAAAATTTTATTCATGGAATAATTATCCTTTCTTTTGTGGATATAGTTATAAAGAACCATTTGGGTTTATATGATCCTTGAATTTGACACAATTACTGGTTAATACATTTTGGGTTGCAAGATGGAAGTTATTAGATAACATTTGTGGTTAAAATATGTTTTGGTTTTTTTGAAGATTATATATCTTTTTTTGGGATGTTTTAAGAATTATATAGTTTTGGAAAAATGACAACACACAAACCATGTGACAACCCGTCGCATCGGACGAAGCTGTGGGAATCGAACCCACAAACAATGTGCAACTTGTATTTATCGCCTACCAATGGACTATGTGAAGTCCTTGGTTAGTTTGAATGATTCTTTTTATTTAGATGATGTTATTAATTAAGAGTATGTTGATTTCTGGTTATCAAGGGAAATGATTATCTTATCATGGAGGATATGTGATTAGGTTAATTACTTTTCAGTATGAGACTATAAGAGTAACTGATGTTATTTTGGAGAAAAATGTTATGATTTATCTTAGGAAACTATGTGATTAAATCCATCAGAGATTTCGGATTCAATCTTAGATTGGATTACATTGAAGAATTTTATGTATAGATGTTTATTTAATGGTCATTGTTGAAATTTGGCTTTTTTTGACAAACTTTGGAGATTAGGAGTAGTTTTTCTTTTTGTAAACAAATGTCCTTCTTGGGTATTATCTGATCTAGTACTAAACTTTTTGGTTTTGTTTTGGTTGAGATCTAAAGACATGGGAAATATATAGTTCTCTTTTGTGGATTAGGTGATTCTCAAGATGTTTATTATAGTACTCTTAATGTGAACAAATCTTCATAAATACTCGTCTTTTGGAGAAAATATGAGTTTGATGAAGGAATCTAGTAAAAGTTGAAAGTCTATGTGACAAGTAAGTATGTTTCATTATGATTTAGTTAAGCTCAAAAATAAATTCCTCAATGAAAAGTTACTTAAAACAAAAATGTTTTCTGTTAAATTTTCCTACTGGGGAATCGAATGCCGTTTAACCCATCACATGTTTGTGATTTTCTTGTGGTTAACTTTTTCCTAGACATGTTTACTATCACCCTCCTTTAGAACATGACCCTTTTTTTCTCCTCCATATCCATAATTTTCTACTAGGAATCCTATTATGGTTTAACTCAGGTGTCCTTTGTACTTCTCTCCCTTTCTTTTAAAGTGATAGTTTTACTGACTCTTGTTCCCATTTGGTACTTTCAACGAAGTTTCCAAGACCAATTTTGAAATTGAGAGGACGGAATTTCCAAAATGGGGGAAGGAAGTAACATCCCAGGTAAATAAATAATATTACATTCTATGTTTTATCAATATTTGGGAATAAAATGTTAATATAACTTTAAAGGTAATTCTATGCTCGATGGCGTACCAAATATGCAACAATGAGTTTCTTTGAAATCTTACGTGGCACACTAATAATATAATAATATTATAATAGTTAACACCTATCAGTTGTAATAGAGGGAATGAACAAAAATAACTACAAAATGATTACCTATGTTTTGTAAATATTTTTACTTTTATCCAATAAATTTTAGAGGCCTAAAATCCAAATTAATCCAATTTTAAGAATAAATACTCTAATATTTTTAAAAGAATGTTTTACCGCTTTTTGATGGAGAACCTTTTTTAAATCTTACTTTTGAAAATTCTATAAGATATATTTGTCAAAATAAACTTATTCTTTATGATTGGGATATTAAAATATACTTTGGTTAAATTTTTTGTATGTTTCTGACAATGTTCATATTTTAATGAATAGTGAAAAATATTGCATTTTACATCAAAACCACTTTTTCATATAATTTAAATATATGGATATATTATCTTTTTAATTGGTTTTAAATTTTAATTAGAATATAGTTTTTCAATTTAATTCAATGGTGGTAATTATAATTAATTTCTCTTTGAAAATGTACATAAACAAGTGCCAAACTTTTCACAGATATTGCTTCCAAAAAACCCGCTATATATTTTGTCAGTGGGAATTTACTATATGATTTATTAATGAAACTTATATGTTTTTAATTTGTTAAAATGGATATAATTTCTTAATTTGTAATATTTAATATAGCGTGGTGTTAATTTTTGGTATTTGTTTATAATGTGTTTTAATGAATAGTGAAAAATTCAGTTGTAAATTCTAAACAACCTTTTCATCCAATTTATTAATATATTTATAATGTAATTTTAATTTTTTTTAAATTATAATTGAATTATGTTTTTATAAATTAATACAATTTTTTTCATTAGAAGTAATTTCACTTTTCAATTGGATGTAAAAACAAGTCAATCTATTGATAAATTTTACTTCTTAAAAGCCCGTCATTTGTTTTGACAACGAGATTTACTTTTAAATTAATTACTACAATTTATGTGTTTTCAATTTGATTAAATGTATTCCATATTTGGAATCAGAAGGTCCAAATTTTTTAATTAATACTCTTTTGTTTTTGGACATTATGAACAGTAACAACATCAATTATCATTAATTATCGTGTTTAATTAGTAACCGGGTAATTAACGGTAAGAGAATAATATCATAAAAATATAAAATTACCCAAAATGTGTCTTAATGCTATAGGTGGTTTCATGTCCGACCATGGGATGCCTTTTTCCAACCTTTGGACCCCATTGAATCACTTTAGTGTAATAGTGACCTTTTATCATATTTTTTTACAGAAAGTAAAATGTAACCAAACTATGTAACACCTAAGTAAAATAATTTTAATTTTGTCTACATAAAAGATATATTTGACAATAAATATTCATTGGAATGGTAAAACGATTTCATACATTATAGTAATTTTTTATATTTTTCAGACATTAAATAAAATAAAGTATTTATGACACCATGATGATGCATTAATTACCTCATTAATGAATGATTTAAATAAAATGAAAAGATAATTTAAAATATAAGAGATACACTTGTAAAAAACCTATTGTATGATTATATTTCGAACCACTATCACCTTATACTCGAAATATATCAATTTTGGACCTTCAAAATCCAAAACCCTTTTTAAAATAAAGTATCATTTCTTCACTTTCCATGAGTGCCCCTCCTCTCCTCTTATAAAATGCCCCCACATCTACCTACATACCCACACCTCTTAAGCCTTTATCTCAGCCAAACCCAACCCATTTCATCTCTCCACATCCCTCTATTTATTATTGAATCCTCACCTTATGCAGGAAGCTCTTCCAGGAACCCTTTTGGTTCAAACCAAAGGGAGTTACCCGATTTAAAGGTAATGTCTTCTCGTATGTTCTTTTTTTTATTTTGCTTCTCCAACCCCCTAAACACTTTTTATAATATTATTTTGTAACAAAACAAGTATATTCAATATACTAGGATGTTTTTATAAGATGTATTCTAACTACACTTACACACACATCTATCTAATGGTTAAAAGACATACTGTTTCTATAGCTGTCGAATTACTGCCTCACGAAATGATGATTGTTCAATATTCTTTTAAAACCCTTAAAGGTGTCCATTATGATGTCAATATATTTTATATATGATATATATGGTATTTATGTCTAATAAATTCTTCTGTATTTTATATTTAAAATAGACCTTTATTCTTTTCATGTTGTGAAAATGCGATAATTTCATATGAGGAAATGTGGACTACTGCCACCTCAAGTGATGTGACTAGTTCATGCAATACATGGATTGTATAAAGAATGAAATTAATGAACATATGTGACCTATATAACATATATATTATAATTTAATTATAATATATATATATATCTCTCTCAATTATTTTTAATTCCATTAATATGACAAAGAAATGAAAGTATCGTTCATGCGTACGTACAGCCTACCGTCTCCATGAACGGTGCATTTCATTTATTTTTATCTAGAAATGTTATGGAATAGTATAAAATGAATTTTTACTGGATATATATGATATTTAAATCATTAATACTATTATGGAGATGATTTACTTATAACTATATGGATGATTCTTTTCAAACAAGTTCATTTTTGACTCATGTACCAATCATCGACAAAAACATTTGATATGAATTCACATAATTAACTAATTATTAAAACATTATAATATGTGATATTAATTTAATAATAAACATTAAAGGGTTTACTTAAGAAATTATAAATTGAAAAAAGTTTATTATTCAGGAATATAAATAATCAAAAAGACAAGCCGTACTTGAGGTAAGGGATCCTACCTCTCTCTTTCTATTTAAGTACTCCTTTTTATGTAACATACTTTAAGCTCCTCATTATTATGTTGGGGGATGTTATATTATATTCCTATTTTGGTAAATTATATGGTAATATGATGAAAGACCCTATTTTATCTCATCAATCCATTTTTGGATGTTTTATGTGGCGTCGTTAGGCTCCCGAATTTTCATAAGAGGTTTTTCATCTCACATTTTCTTCCCCTGAGATTCATGCTACAGTGGCCACTATTTCCTTTTTTACAGTGAATGTACTTCCTATTATTTTACTATTTTTATAATATAATATCATTTAAGGGTAGTTACATGTTCATTTTCTGACCCTTCTTTCATGTGGTGTACGTTTTGAATGTTTCCCAAATCGGTAAGGGAACCTTTCACACTCCTCTTTTAAAAAGACTTATTTTATTATGTCTTTTAATTAAAATATATTTATGTTGGGATATGTTATTATATATCATTATTGATGTAAATTTTATGTCCAATTGATGAGATACCATTTTCTCTCTCATCATCTAATGTTATATATTTTAAAGTGACGTCGTCAGGCTGTCGAATTTTTACAAGGGAACTTCTTAACCCAATTTTGATTTCTTTGGGTTCAACTTGAATTTATTGAATATTTCATCTTATGAATATGTTGGAATAACATATTATTTTCTTACACATAATATCAACTTATATTGGCTGAATTTATATTTTTCAATCATAATTATGAGATTGATTTATCCATAATTTAAGGATACCTTCTTTATAAGGGATTTCATCTCATTTTACATTTCTATTGAGACTTCATTGTTGTTATGCACCAATTCACTCTTATATGGTGTATATACTGTTCTTTGGAATATAATATCATGAATACATTTTTTCTCATGATATTATAGAGTTTTGATTAAATGTTATTTCTCAATTATTTTTATTCAAGTGTCTCTCATTTTGTTAAAAAATCATTAACAAAAAAATCATTTTAAATGTTTTAATGATTTATTCTTATAAATAGTTATCATTAATATCCATGTTTTCAAAATGGTTTATGGATTTATTTATATTGATGTTAACGGTTTAAAATGTTAAAATCTCCAAAGTGGTATGGTACACATTGATTCAAATATCTCATTATTAAATTTTTTAAATGGTTTTGGAAAATGGGTTTTAGAATGGATTTATTATTTCAATATCATAAAATGATATATTGTTATTGAAATAGGGGAATGTTATCTATCATTTATGATTATGTTATGCGCTATGATTATGTTATGGTTCTTGGGAATTGTTTACGAAGACAGGTGGTTCCGTGATAAACTAAGGGCGGGTGAGCCCGATATAGCTCTCCCTTGCATTGGATAACGCAAAGGAGTCAAACATTAAGGTTTCACTGAAGAGATTTCGGGAATATACTATGATGGGTATTTCATACATACACATGAGTGTTACTCCCTACATAAGAATGTTATGAATGACTCATGTTACCATTATTCCTTATAATTTCTATTGAGTTATTCCTAAATCTTATGGTTTCATGAGGTATGTTAAACTGCTTATGTTTTATGGGTAAATTATGATTTCATTGATTCTTGTGAATACATGGACAGATGTTTTTATCCATACTGTTATAACAATTACTGAGCTTTTTATGCTCATCCCAAGTATTGAAAATGTTTTCCCATGACATATTGTTGAATAGGGTCAAGGATGGGATCAAAGAAATGTCAGGCTGTCTAAAACAAAGAAGTAGACATGACTCTTTTGTTCAAGAGTTTTTATTTTGTGGAAAAATAGAAACTAAGTAGATTTTTCTACTTTGTAATCTTTGAGATGTAATTGTTATGTCCTAATTCTCTAAAACACTAAACTTGAAAAGATCCTCAATGTGAATTATTCATTTTTATTCAAGATTATGTAATTTTTATGTCCGGGTCCTCATACATATCCTGCTTGAGCAACTACATAATGAGGTTTATTTTATTATTCAAGGAAACTCTTTGGGATATTTTTTGAAAACAATGATTTTTACCTCTGTACATGATCTTAAACTGGCATAATTTCTACTCATCGTGGTGCATAGGGTTATAAAAATCTATCAAGAAAACTTATAACCTATATGAAGGCCACATAGTTTCTTAATTTGGGTAGCACAGTTTCAAAAAAACCAAGTGCCTTGACCAGTTCCACCATGTTTTCATGTTTTGGATAAAAATTACCCAAAAACATGAAAGGACAACCAATTCCCCCCTCAATCCTTTATCAAGCTCCAAAAAAACATCTATGTTATCCAAATCTCATAATATATTTTCTAATCTAGTTTTAACAAATTTATCATCTATCAAATGATGAAATACAAAGTCCCTTGTATTTTCATCTTTTCCGAAATCAAGGGATTTTAAAATTACCCAATCATAGAAATTCTAATTCCCGATAACTCATGGGGAACTAAGATAAAAATATCTACAATGGTCATGAATTTTCATTAATATAGGTGTGTTTAATTACCAAAGTCTAGTTCACTATCTGTGAAATGTCAAAAATACAACCCATGATAGTTAAAAATCAATCCAATAACCGTTTTCTGAATGGAAATATCATGAAAATTATTACCTGAGCCCGTAAAACTAGAGACATTTTTAAATAATCATATAATTAAGTAACCTACCAAGGGAGATCAACACCATAGGTTCTAGACTTGAAATTTAAATTTCTATGTGATGGTATATCCACCATAATAATTTTCTATATAAGCATGCATGTTGCATTATAACAACACTCGAGACGTGATTGTTAAATTGATTCAATTGTCAATCAAAAATTTACCACATTTATCTAGTATGTTATTTATTTTAAGAAAACAAGATTAATCACACTAAAATAATTTCATATTAATGGGTTTCTATCATAATATTCCTCACCAAATTCATATAATAGAACTATTTTAAAACAATTTGATCCACTCCTGGCCGATTATTCTCAAAATGGTCAGCATAGATGGAATATATAACCAAACAAAAAATATGAATAATTAACAAATAGAACCACATAATTACTTATAAAATATCCAATGAATATTTTTTTTATACATTTGATGATGTTTAAATTCCAGATGATCACAGTAGGTGACTTTCATGGAAAAGACCATATCATATAGTTGATCCAGCCCACATGGATAGTCACCCATAAATCATCACATATGATCCCAATTGAAGATTGAGGAATCCTCAAAATCATACTCTTGAAACTAGGAAACATTTTCAAGGTGGTCCATAATCTAGTGTTTGTAAGATAGATGTTGGAAAAAAGAATAAACGTCCACAGATCAATGAAATTGACATATCCCAATGACAATCAAATCGATGAATAAACTATTGTCCATGAGATCCTCCATGCAATTGGTATTCAGGAACCCATGTATCACTCATGACTAACCCTGCCTGGATAACAAACATTCTTATTTCATGAAATTATAAATGGGTCTATTTACTAAGTCCAAAAGTATACAAATTTTTCTCTATGTATAACCGATACACTTTCAGGGTACCCAAAAAATGATAAGATAGGGAACCAAATTTCCATTATTCTGAGAAAGGACTATGAGAATTGAAAATATTATAAAATTTAAATGATACAATTTTTACACCCCATGAATGAATTGGTGTGTAAAATTTCAAACCAACAACATAGATATTAAAGGGTAGAATAGTCACACAATCTATAGTCGACCCATTATTGTTGAATCTCAACTTCACATATCAATGCATCATCATTAACTAACTATGATGAATTTTCTAATCATGGTATCCCATAATAATCATTCTCAACCAAAAGATTATGTCCATGCACCAAGGTGTTTTGCAAAAATATTTCTCACACAAACAACCATCTCATTACCATTCCACAGTACAAGAACCAAAAAATTTGAGAGCTATTAATCTAAAGGGAATTCAAAAGGGGTACTGACCATTTCCAAATGGCCATACTTGTTTCTATTCCTTCTACATGGATGGACATGTATTAGCTAGATTTAAAAAGATCTATTGACCATAATTGTGTCCTAAATATTAGATTTATTGATCAGGGGATCACATACCATGAGTCACAGTCCATCAACCAATAAAAGTTGGTCCTATAAGTGAAAAACATGATTAAATATGTGTTAATAAGAAAATGAAGAAATCATACTCCTTAAATGTGAACATAATTTAGATTCCCTTTATACTCAAACATGACATTCCTATGGAGTTTTCTCCACACACTCGATAGAATTTGGCATAAATTACAAAATAACTGACCAATGTGTTTAGACATTAGTCCTTTCTTAATTACACCATGATTGTTGGGAAAATTAATAAATACTTAAATTCTTATGTCCCCCTTTCTCTGAGATGACCGGTGATAATGGTGTAACAAATAAAGGATTGTAATACTACCAACCAACACATATGGTTTGTCACACCTCCTTAATAGCTCAATGGGTAATGCATAGTAAAACTCTTACTACCTGATAAGCCTTGAAAAATGTCAATCCTTTATATTATTCAAGGTCTTAGCAGCCCTATGCATCCGAGCATCCACTACAAATGTTCCAGTTGTTAAAAAAATTAATAGATATATATTACCATAAAAAAGTCATTTGTAATGGGAGTCAATCATTGATGTACCATAGAATATATAACATCATTTTTTTTGTTATTTTTGATAGTCCATCAAAAATAAATACTAGTTATGATTGATAAAATATCATTAAAAAATACAATACACAAATTTTTTCTTTTGCAAGTGCAATTATCCATCACAATTGATTATTTGACATGGTCTATCCTAATTGATGATTTGTGACAGAACATATATACATAAAAATAAAAATCCACAAAAAACAGAAATTTAAAATAATTTATTAGAAATAAAATAAATAAAGTATATAAAAATAATTAAATAATAATTTTAATAATTTAAAAAATAATTATTTTTAAAAATATTCATAATAAATTAAAAATTAAAAAGAAACAATATTAATTAAATAATATGAAAATTAATATAATATATAAATTTAAAAATAATTCAATAATTACATATTTTGATAAAAATAAAAATTAATTAATATAATTACAAAAATTAATACAAATTAAAATTAATTTTAAAATTTAATAATAAATTAATTTAATAATATATTTAAAAACATATAAAATAAATAAAAACTATTAAAATTGATAATAAATGATAATAATTACCAAAGAAACCAAAATTAAAATAAACTAAAAAATTAAAAATAAATAAAATATCAAATATATTTCAATATATTTAAAATAATTATAAATAATTGGAATAATTAGAAGATTAAAATGTTAAAAATATTTTAAAATATTTGAAATAAAACTCTATATATCTAAACTGATTAAAAATTTTCAATGAAATTAAAAATGTTAGAAATGTTTTACATCATTTGAAACATAATTTTTTTGTCATCCAAAATTTTTAAACTATCATTCAACTTCATATGTCATCATCTACCAGAAGGTGAAGGAGGATCAGTCAAAGGATTTTGTGGAAGATGTTCTACACTAATGCGACAAACAAGTCGCTGTATATAATGTATTATATGATCATGTCTCAAAAAATAATGGTCATAATCTTCCTTCACATTTTTATGAACATTCTATATAATTATACCTATATCTCTTAGCCTCTACTCATAATAATTAGTGGATGAAGGCATTGATGAGGGATTTCCTCGAGATCCCATTACACTAAAAAATGACATCGTAGAATAAATATAACAACATTTATGAGTCAGTCAAGAACGAATACAAATCAACCAAACTTTCTTGACACAATGGATAGCATCATGTATCTAGGACCCCTTATTGAAAACCAAATCACCCTTGTGATATTGTTCTCAGTTATAATTTCTATCCACTGAATGAGAAGTCACAACAGGATATTTTTCCGTTAATTAATATGAAAATTTTAAATAAAAATAAAATTAATATGCATGAAATTTTTTATGAAATTACAAACCATAATATGGAATTATTGGTTTCCTATAAATTCTCCTATATAGGGATCATTATAATTATTATTATAAACATCAAATTCATTAATATTTTTTTAGTAGTAGCCTATATAATTTAATAAATATGTTATATATAATGTATATATACATTAATAAATAATACAACATGCCATGTGCTATCGATGTATTCCAAATGTAATAATCTTGTCCTTATGTGTGAAATATATCTACACCCACCTATAACATCTAGGTTGATAACCTCCTTATAAAATTCAATCATTTATATTAGGATAAAAATCCATTTTTTACATCATTTGGGATACAATGAAGTCGATGGGAGACATAATACTAAAAAAAGAAGCACACTCTTTATCTATATTCACTTTATGATGTTGTGTAGAAACTGAAAAAATCTCACCCATATACAAATATGTCACGCCTCTCTGATAGTACCACTCAAGCTATTGGTAATTAGAGAAAATAAATCATGCACATTAATTAAAATTAATATGTTCATAATTAATTAATTTCTAAAAAGTATATATTACTTAATAATGTATAATTGAGTGTTCAATCATCTTATGAGACATGTTGGCGGGAACTACGTCCCATGCCTCCCATGTAATTGGAAAATAATGTCATAGAATCACATCTGCCTTCTCTGAATATAAATGTAAAAAATTGTATATATAAATACTTATAATCATATAATTATTAACAAAATTTTTACAAAATGATAATATAATATAAAAATAATAATCAATTAAAAATTCCTCCGTAAACAAAGACAAAAATAAATTTATGGTCATATCTCTAGAACTAGATTTGGTAAGATATATAGTTTGGGCAGTTTCTTGAATATTTTTAATATGTATCACTTCCACAGAACCACTTCAAATTTCAATAATCTAATTTTAAATTGTTTCATTTCTATCACCCTCTTGTAGTCAATAGTACCTCATGAAACAAAACAATTTTTTTATCATAAAAATGATGTGCTTGATGTGGAAACATAAATGGTTCATTTGATGCAAAGAGAATTTTTTATTTAATGTATATGACTCAATGTCGCGGATGAACTAATAACCCTCGATCTATATCAGTCCAAATAAATTTATGCATTTTTACATAATTTGGACCCAAATAAAATAATTTAGTTATTTTTTCCATCATAGAATAAAATTCTACCTCACATTAAATATGATGATATCATTATAAATAGACACCATTATTCATTGATTTATTCAAATCATCATACCTGAATGTATGGAATTAAAATAAATTAACCACATACCTATTATATGATTTTACTGATTTTGATAGTGGTTTTTTTGGGAAGACATAATTAAATATCAATTTTAGTTTTCATTTGGTATTTCATATGATGAATACAATTATTAATAATGGATATCATAAAAAAATGACTTATTTTATGTCAAATGAAACTTAAATAACCATTCATAGAGACCAATATGCAATTTTTATGATGTTGTTCTTCAATAGAAGAATATGTAATTGGTATAATATTTTTATATTATATCCATCATATAGTCTATGAAAATGTAATTTTAAATAAATTATTACTTTATAAAAAACTAACAAAATGATAATAAAGTAGTACTTACTACACAAATCATGTCCTTTCATCACAATTTAGAAGAACATATGCATGAGTTCTAGGGATTTCTGCATCTGAAATCCATTATTCATGATAACCACCAAAACCAAAATTGGGTTGTTTGAAAATGGGAAACTGATAGTATGCGACGTCCCAAAATGATGGATTATTTATACCCATCTAGTTTTTCATTGAAGGTTTCTTTAGTAAATAAGGGTTATTTATGACTTTAAGATTCCTTCATATTTTGAAATTCACAAACACTCTATCTTAATGAAAATTTTATTTCCCCTAAGATTTATCTTAATAAATAAAAAAATTTCCCCAAGGAATATTTATCCTTACCATGCTTTCATTTTTTATTTCATAATTTCTTTAAATCTAACTGATGTTATTAAGTGTAAAATTCGGATTCATATCTAAAACCTCTAAATCCTATAAATACTCAGATATAGAGTATATAGTTTTCTGCATCGGAATTTAGGTTCTGAATTCTTATGAATTCAAACTCCGATTTCATATTCAGAATTCAAATTCTTATGTATTCTGACTTCGATATCTTATGAATTCATACTCCAAATTCTTATGAATTTATATCCTAACACTTATGAATTTAGACTCCAAATTCTCTAAATTAAGACTTTGAAATATTCAGAATTTATATTCTAAATTTCCTTGAAATTTGGACTCCATAATTCTATACAAATCTGTATCTGAATTCTTCTCAATACACAATACGAATATTCATGTATTATAGACCCTAAATAGTTTTTAAGTTTGTATCTGATATTTTATTTTTCCTTGGACTTCGAAAAATGAATTTGGTTAGGCAACCATATTTTTCTTACCCTAGTTATAGTTATGAAACAATTTCGTTCAATTAGTTTCTATGTAACCATAGTTTGAGTGACACGTGTATAGGTCCCTCCGAAATTCAAGGAAAAATTGGACTATTGGAGGAGGTAGTCGACCATTAGAGATGTACCAATAAATATGATCTCATTTTAAAGTTCTCACAAACAAGATGAATCTTTTGATCAATCTATATATTACGTGTTGATGATGTGATTTATAGAGAGATTGACATTAATGCTTTGTGCATACTGAAAATCTTGTTAAAAATTGCTTCGTGTGACTCAAAATGATGGTGAGTACATTTTAGGGTTTCTGGGGATTGTAAGACAGAGGTACAGACTACCTTGATGTTCAAGGTCTTGTGGGTATATCTAGACCGACTCTAATATTCATATTTAAGGCTTACCCTAGTGTGGGCAAGATATAAATTTTTGAAAGTATAAATCAAGGGACCTTTTTCAAATGTTGTTGGATATGCTTCTCTTTGGGTAAAAATATTTCTTACTTTTTATTTTTATTGTTTATAGTTTGTTTTCCACTTCATTTTGATTGGTAAGGAATACATAACTTTCTTGTACATTCTTATACTTGTACTCTGATTAGTATTATTTTATATGCTTTAAGGTAGAATCTTTATCATTGTAAACTTTTATTATGTTTCATTTCCATTACCATATTTCTGGAATCAAGCATGTTTGTAGAAGTAAGAGGTATAATTAATTTACCATTTTTATATTTTTTAAACATTACCATTATTAAAAGATCCTATGATATTTTTTAAAGTATAAAATTCAACCCCCTCTTGTATATTGAGCATCTGCATAATCATTTCGATCCTATAATGTGTATCAGAGAGTATCTCTGAATACATATTTTCAAATATAATATTACGTTCTCATGTTTTCATTGTTCTATATTTTCTGGGTTTAGGATATTTTTATCCTTGTTTACAAAATTTTATTACTAATATGTTTTGGGAAATATTTTTTCTTTCGGATGGCAGGAATGAATTTTGACTCAATTGATAATCTTAATCATACTAGACCTCTTATTTTTGATTGGAATGATTATGAATATTGTATATATAATATGATGACTTCTTTTATTAATAATGGAGTGAAAAACTTTGTTATTCTTACTAGATATTACAAGATTCATGATAAAGAATTAAGAACATTTACAAATCAAGAAAAGTGAGAATATCAACTAAACTATAAGGTACACAATAATTTATTATGTTTCATGATGGGTAATATATATATAGCAATATTTATTCTTTTGAAGTAGAAAATTCTATTTGGAATAATCTTGAAGTAACTCATTTTAGAACATCAAAAGCGACTTAAACTATAATTGAAATGAATATAGCTGAATACCATGGTTTTTTCCCTTATGGAGAACCTATATGTAAGGTAAAAGAATGGTTTTTGACTATTTTCAATAGCTTAAAATCCATGGATGAAAAGGGTTTGGATAATGAGGCACTTTGGACAATATTATAGACATCATGACTAATGAGTCGGAATCCAAGAGGACATCTATAAATTAGAATATGAATGTCTCATAGATTACACTTGATGAGATTTTTGAAACTCTTCTTCTACATGAGATTAGAATTAATACAGATGATGGAAATGTTAATAAAAAGAATGGTAATGGATGTTTTCCTTTTAAAACTACTTCAAAACATATGAAATCCAAGATTCTTGAGAGGGTTACAGGATCTAAATCAAAGAATTTCACTATTTTATCTGAATCAAGTGGAAGTGAATCTTCAAAAAATGAATTAGCCAATATTTATCGAAGGATTTACAATATTTTTGGATAGAATAACATTAAATCTAGATAAAATAAGAAATAAATAAATTACAAGAAACACTTTGAAGTCACTTATTATGAATGAAAAAGAGCTGGACATATAAGGCCAGATTGTCCAATTCTTAAGAGAGAAGATATAAATGAAAATCATTCTAAATGGAATAGAAAGAAGTAATACAAAGATAAATCTAATAACGTTTTTAAAGATAATGAAATCTATATTTCTAGTGTTGGAGACTCTCTTGATTAATCCTCGTGTTAGGAATCTTCAGGACAGAAGAATCTTGGTTTACTTGCAAAGCAACCTATCGAAAATCGTTCATTAAAGGCTAAGGTACACAATGTTGAATCCATAACAAATTTATCCTTGAATTCTAATTATAGTGATATTAAATATTATGATTCCTCGGATGAATAATCTAATTCTCATGAAGATAATACATCACCTACTTATGAAGCGGGTTTTAGGATTGCTAAGCTCCTTGACAATGAAAATTATAATGTCAATAAAAATCTAGATAAGGAAAATTCTAGGATTTCTATTCTTACTAATTAAGTATCAAATCATTCTAAAGATATTGATAAGAAACATTATTATTTTTAAATTATTTCATAAACCATTAAGGAAGTTAATTCTAAGAATGATAAACCTTATAAGGATCTAGAAAAATTAATTTCTAAGAAAAATGTTTTCAAGCCTAATGCTTGTGCTAATACTTTTGTTTTTTGAGGATAAAAGCTTTGTTATTAAGCTAATGTCATAAAAATTTTCCTTGACGAAGTGTTTGACAATCAATACCTTTGGTATGAAAAATTATGATAAGATGTATTCCAATATTTGACCTCTATGGATTAATTTTTGTTTTGATTATACAAGTTCAAAACCAATTTTCATTAACAATTATTTTGTTCTTCAATGATGTCCTTTTTCACTAATTGTCATTGTGGTGGGCATTAGGAAAGAATTATTCCTTAAACATAACACAGTCTTTAGGTTTTCATAATGCTTATTTTTTAAAAAAAATATGGATTCTTAAAATTTTACTTTATGACATTTCTGGATCCAATAATTTTTGGGTTCCTAAAGTATAACACTATTATATTATATAAAATAAAGATAGTTCCAACTGAAATACATGGTACATGGATAGTGGATGTTCTCGGCATATGATTTATAACAAAAACGTCTTTGAAAATATTATCAAGACGAAAGTGGAAAAGTAAATTTTGGAGATAATTCTAAGGGATAAATTATTGGTATTGGTAACATTGTTCTTCTTGAAAATACATTGATTTCAAATATTTTTTTTGTTAAAGTTATTAAGCACAACCTAATTATCATATGTCTATTATGTGATGAAGGATACCTTGTGAATTTTGGGATTGAAAAATGTTTTGTACACAATTCCAAGGAAGGGTTTATTCATTCTGCCAACAAGCAAGAGAATGTTTAGATAATAAACTTAGAAGACCATAACAGTCAAGATATACCTTGTCTTAGTGAAATGTAAGATAATTATTGGTTGTCACATAGAAGATTAGGAAACAATAACATTAGGAACCTATGAAGAAACTCTATGAAAATACTAGTTAAGGATCTACCAAAACACATATTTGATTCTTCAAAATTTTGTTATCCTTGTCAATATGGAAAGAAACATAAAACAAGTTTTAAATTAGTTGGTAAAGTCTCAACCACTAATGCTTTAAAGATGGTGCATATGGATCTTTTTGGTCCAACTCAGACTGGAAGCATTGGAGGAAAATATTATGTATTTCTCTTAGTTGATGATTACACTAGATTTTCATGGTTCAATTTTATAGTAATGAAATATGAATCATTTTCTTATTTCAAAAGATTGAGAGCCCAATTTAAAAATGATAACAACCTTCATTTGATAACCATCCTTAGTGATATTGGAAGAGAATTTCAAAATTCTTATTTTGAAACATTTTGTAGTAGAAAAGTAATTTCTCATAACTTCTCAACACCTAGAATACCTCAACAAAATGGTTTTATTGAAAGAAGAAATAGAATTATTAAAGAGATAACAAGAACAATGTTTAGTGAATATTCTATAGCCAATAATTTTTGGGTGAAAGATGTAAGTACTGCTTGTTATACAATAAATCGATTTTTTATTTGTATTTTTCTTAATAAAACTCTATGAGTTATGGAATGGTAGAAAATCAAGACATTCCTACTTCATCTTTTTTGGTTGCAAGGAATTCATTCTGAATACTAAAGATAATCTATAGAAATTCACACCAAAATCTGATGAATGAATTTTCTTAGGATACTCTACAACTTTTAAGGCTTATATAGTTATCAATAAAAATACTTGTACTATTGAAGAAATAGTACATGTCATATTTGATGAAATATAACCTTTTGTTTTTAAACAACCTCAACCAACATCATTCGATGTGTTTTCTAAAACTGATTATCAAACCTTGATAGAAGATCATTCTGATAAGGAAAATGTTCACGAAAATGTTTGTGAAGAATTTACCCAGATGATTTCTTACCCTATGTTGACGAACATGTTTTAAAAAACAAAAATCAGTTGTTTTTTAAAAATTATCCCAGTTATAGTATAATTTTTAATGAAAATTAACTTGTATGTACAAGAAGTTCCTTAATAAATGTATTAGATCATCTAGCATTCCATTATCAATTATAACTAAAAAGCACTGATGATGATTTAGTTGATGATTAATGGATAAAATCTAGGAAGGATGAGATAAATTAATTTGAAAGGAATAATGTCTGGACCATGTTTGAAAGACCTAAGGAAACTTCTGTTATTAGAGTATAATGGGTCCTCAAAAATAAATTTGATGAAAATGGAATCATAGTAAGATATAAATGTAGAATTGTTGCTAATTTATATAATCAGAAAGATGTAATATACTAGGAAGAAACATATGCTCTAGTATCTAGATATGAATCTATTCGTTTTTTACTTGCCTTTGCAGCATTTGTCAATTTGAATAAATTTCAAATGGATGTTAAACGTTATTTCCTTACTTTTTTTGTATAAGAGAAAGTATTTGTTGAACACCCTCCTAGTTTTGAAGATACAAATCATCTTGAACATGTTTTAAAAAATACTAAATAATTGTATGGACCCAAACAATCCCCTAGAGCATGGTATGAGAGGTTAACATGATTTTTTCTTCAAAATGATAATGTTAAGGGAAATGCTGATCCTACCCTTTTTATAATGAAATATTAGAAAAAAAATATTGTTGTTCAAATTTATGTATATGACATTATATTTGGTTCAGCTCATCAATATTTAACTGATACCTTTACGGATCTAATGAAATCTGAGTTTGAAATGGAAATTATTAGTGAGATAAAAAATATCCCAGTTTTTCAAATTTATCAAAAACCATAAAACATCTATATATCCCAATATTGGTATATTAATGATATTTTTTAAAAAATATGGATATAAAAACACTAAGAGTAAAAGTGCTCCCATTGGTACCACAAATTCACTTGATCTTTATGTTGCTAGGAAATCAGTAGATCAAACATCTTTTAGTGGTATGATATGAAGTCTTCTTTACATGAATTCTAGTCCAATAGACTTAAGGTTTTCGGTATGATTATGTTGAATATATCAATACAATTCTACGGAATCTCATTTAAAGGCAGTGGAAATAATTTTTTGCTACCTAAAGGGAACTATGGATGTAGGACCCATTAATACTTCTGTTAATGATTCTGTTTTAATTTTTTTTCAGATGTTATCTTTGGTGGATGAGAATGGATTGAAAAAGAACATCTAGAACTTGTCATTTTATAGGAGATTAATTTGTTTCATGGTCATGCAAAAAAGCAACACTCTGTAGCACTTTACCCAACTAAAGATAAATTTATAGTAGTTGGAAGTTATGGTTCTCAAGTGTTGTGGATGCAACAGACAATCACATACTAGTGTATGAGATTTACCAAGACACAAATTTTTGTGCTAATCCTGGTTCCCATTATCTAAGTAAAAACCCTGCACATCACACTTTTTTAAAACTCATAGATAGTAGGCATCAATTTTTTAGGGACCACACACTAAAAATAGATATCATTCTTCAATTTATAGGAATGCAAGATCAACATGCTGATATTTCTAAAAAATCATTACCATCCAATAGATTTGAATACATTAAATAGATATTAGGAATGATAAATATAAGGTAATCTTCCATATTAACTTTTTTTAAAACCTATTTCCCTATAGTAGAAAACTCTTTTTCGAATGGGTAATACATCTTCTTATTTTATGTAATAATAATATTTCATAATGAATTTTTTTTATTTTTTTTTTAAATGAAAATTTTTATAATGAAATTATTTGTAATGAAATTTTTTTGTAATATAAATTTTTATTTGGTTTAAAATTTATCGTAATGAAAATTTACATAGTTAAAATTTTTCTTAATAAAAATTTTCATAGTTTGATTTTTCGTAATGAAAATGTTCATAGTTAAATTTTTCAGAGTGAATTTTTTTTCTTCCTTCTTATTTGAAATTTTTATATAGTAAAACATTATTCATAATGAAATTTTTTTTGATCTAAAGTTTTTCAAGAAGTATTTTTTTCATTAAAAACAATATTCCTAGAAATTCTAATGTTATGTTTTCTTTCTCAAATTTTTGTAATCGTCTTTTACCTGTTGGTATATTCATTTTATTTTAAATATTTTGAATTCATTTTTCCTTTAATACGAATGTTTTTTCTTAAAAACAACAAAATATCAGATTCAATCAATATCATACTTCAACTATAAACTCAACCATCAAATCTTCTCAAGAGTATTTCAACAGTTGGATTAATCAAGGGAGTTAATCAATTTCTACAATTTTCTTTATAAAAGAACCCACCCGATTGTTGTCCCTCATCAATCTCCGTGATCTTGTGTGTTGATGCTCTGCCCTTCCTACAAAAGAGAATTCTAATCTTCATCCAAGATTCATCACTTTTGAGTGACAACCGAAGTATCTTCTCAGAATGAAATGTCAATAGTCAAGGAAATATATGAATTTAGGATATATAGAGGAATATTGGTTCATCAAAATTTCTTTGATATGTATGAATCTATTAAATCTATGAATATCAAGATGAATGGGTGTGAAATTGTTTTCATATCGAAACTGAAAGCACAAGATATGGTGTATTCGGACTTGTTGGTCGATTTCTATGAGTCAATAAGCATTAGTAAGGAAGAAACCAAAGACATGTTTTATTTTAAGTGCTACAAAAGGAAATATTTTATTTCATACCGCAAGGCTTCCAGTTTGATTGAAAATTATTATGTAGAAGAAGCTGAGGTCTGTACTCAAACATTTCTTGATGTATTTGGATACTTTGATAAGAAAAAAACATTATCCTTCCTTGGTATTTCTGAGGTGAACACTCCAAAGATAGTTCATCTATCAATAAACCTTAAGAATCTTGAGTTGTGGGATCAAGGGATTTTCATTCCAAGAAAAAGTGACAAGGATTCATTGATGAAATGTGATATGAATATTTTGGTTTTCTTGGTAAATCGTAGGATGATAAACATTGTTAAGTACATTCTTATTATGATTCAGACTATCAAGAATGGGAAACTGTAATCTAAAATTATGATGTATCCATTCATTCTTCCAAAGATGATTGTTTGGTGTTTAGAACCCTTCAAAATTCCTTGATGTTTTGATTTGTGGAATTGTAAAGTCATGTTGTTGAGTGATGACACTTTTAGAAGGATAAAAATTGGTTTTTCCAAAGAGTCAAATGAATTCAAGAATTTTCATAAAGAGGAAGTTGAAAATCTTTCAAAGAAACATGAGGTGGCTAAAACAACTAAAAATGGAGGAATAAAGAGGAAGGTGAAGGATGTGGAAGAGAAGGAAAAACTCTAGTGGAAAAGGAAATTCAGTCAGCATCCCCGAAGACAATGAAAAAAAAGATTATCCTAAAGAGAAAGTAGAAAAGTGGAAAGATGACAATAAAAATCAGGAATAAGGGAAGCCTATGTTTTGATCGGGCCCTACTGAGGGAAAATATTTGAATGAAAATATAGCTAATGAACATGAGAGGAAACATAAAGAGAAGAAGCAGAATAAAAATATGTCTGAGGCCGAGGTTATATAATAACATCCTAAAGATGCTGAAAAAAATCTTGGACCAAATTCTGGTTAGATAATTTTTTCTGATTGAATCATTACCAGAGAATTCTAGATAGAAATTTGTGACTCTCGAAAAAGTTCAAGAAAAGGAAGTGGATGAAGAAGAAGAATAAGGAACTGGTGATAATGATGATTTGATATACCAAGATGAGGATTTTCATTTTAAGTAAATCCCTTTTGAAATATCATCAATCTAAACATCTGAAGCCGAGTCTTCATACAATGTTACACTAGGTTTAGATGAGAAGGAAGGCTAAGAATTTAACAAGTTGTCTGTAGAGAATAGTAGTAATCCTGATTTTATACATCCACAGTATGCTGAGACAGGAGCTGAGAAGGAAAAAAAATTTGAAGACAGAATGGTTCAGCTATCTGATAGTGAACCTGAATATCATGATCAAGATGAATTCATTGCAAATGTTGATCAGGGAAAACATGTGGTTGTTGATACACCTATAAGAGCAATGGTAATGATGAATGAATATGGCGATTCATCGAAAAGGAATGCAATTGAGATAGAGAATGAATCCTCACCAACTAAAGTCTCAGATTCAGAATCATCCTCTATTGGACATGATTTTGTTGTTTTGTCCTTGAGAAAGCTTGCAGTAACTATTCCATTAATCCCAAGTATATACTCAAGGTTTAAAATGCTATAGCATACCTTAAATCAGAAATTAGATTTAGTATCCATGGTGATGGATAATTGGATAAAAAATGAGGTTTACTTCAAAACATTTTTCATAAATTATGATGCCCATATAAGCTGTTGCAAGAATATCACTAGTTAGTCAACGAAAATTGTGGAAGACATGAGAATTCTGGATGAATTTCAAGATAATATAAAAGATTCCTTCGAAACAAAAGATGGTAAGTTCAAAGATCTCATAATTTCATTTTAATAAAATCTATCTCTTTAAGAAACTACTTTGAATCAAGAAGTGAAATATCTGAATGGGATGCTGTATTTAGTTTCTCAATGTTGGAAGAAGGAAAGAGATATTAGAGTCGAACTTGGGAAATATTTTTTAATTAAGAAGAAGTGTTGAAATATCAGGTAGAGAATCCTAATGCCCAGGAAGTGAAAATTAATTCCTTAGATAAGAATGATGAAGATTAAGATCAGTTAGTCAATTGTGCAGAATAGGATCACATGGTGCTCACGGTTTTGGAAACCATAGTGAAGAATTTTATGCTGAAGGAGAAAGATGGATAATACAACTAAATTATGGTACTTTTTGGTATTTCTTCCTTGTATAAATTTTTCCAATCATAATGATTTTTTTGGTGCTTGTCTTTTTGATGTTTAATAATAATTTTTCAGGTACCATAATATGTTTTCCATTCCATTTAATCCTTTTTAAAAATGACAAATAGGGACAAACGAATTTTAAAAAGAATACTATGTAATAAAAATAATTTATTATGTTAGTTGGAGGTCATCAAAGGGGGAGCACTTATCAATGAAAAATTTAATATGAAAGATAATGTAAAATATCATTCAGGAAATTCAGAATAAGTTATTTAGTCATTCTAAATGGTAAGGGGGAGCTATGCATATTCACAACCATCCATAAGTAAATTGAGAGATGTTTTTTTCACGATATTAAAAATGATAAGTGATTATATTGTTTTTTGTATTTATGGTTGATATTTTCAAAAGGGGAAGATGTTTGAGTTAATAAGGATTCCTTATAAGTTTTCCATTACATCATATTTTGAAAATCACAAACACTCTATCTTAAGGAAAATTTCCTTTTCCCTAAGATTTATCTTAATAAGGAATGTTTTCCATCCCCAAGAAAAAAATTTCTTTACCATGTTTTCATTGTTCATGTCACAATTTATTTAAATCATACTCATTTTATTTCTAACTGTAATATTCAGTTTCATATCTAAAACCTCATAATCCCTTAAAAACTCATAGATAGAGCATTCTGTTTTCAGGATCCGAATTTAGGTTTTAAATTCTTATGAATCCAAACTCTGAATTCTTATTCAGACTACGAATTATTAAAAATTCAGACTCTAAATTATTATGATTTTAGACTCTGAATTCTTATGAATTCAGACTCTGAATTCTCTACATTCATACTACAAATTCTCTAAATTCAGACTCCAAATTCATCAGAATTTAGACTTCAAATTTCCTTGAAATCCAGACATCGTAATTCTATAAAATTATAGATACGAATTCTTTTGAAGACAGAATATGAATATTCATGTATTATAGACACCAAATAGATTTTTGTTCAGACTCCAAACTTTTATTTTTTTTCTAAGACTATGAAAAATTAATTTTTCTATGAAACCATATTTTTCATACCCATTTTATTATTACGAAACAATGTAGTACAATCAGTCTCTAACTAACCATTGTTTGACTGACACGTGTGTAGGTCCCTATGAAATTCAGAGAAAAATATGACCGTTGGTGGAGGGATCCGACCATTAGAGATGTACCTATAAATAGGAGCTAATTTGAAAGAGCTCACAACAATGATGAATCAGTTGATAAATCTAGAGATTACAAGTTGCTAAAGTGATTAATAGAGAGAGAGACTTCAATACTTAGTGAATACTGAATATCTTGTGTAGAATTTCTTCATGTGACTACCAATGTTGATGTGTATATTAGATTGATTTCAGGGATAGAAGACATAGGTGCTGACTACAATGAAGTTTGAGGGCTTACATGGATTTCAAGACAGACTCTGATATTGGTACTGAGTGCTTACCCATGTGTGGGTAAGACATACTTTTGTGAATTTATAAATAAAGGTACCTTTATCCAAGGTTATTAGATACCCTACTCTCTGGGTTAAATGATTTCTCACTTATTACTTGTATTGTTTCATGTTTGTTTTATACATATTTTGATTGATAAGTAATGTATAACTATCTTATTATTTCTTATACTTGAACTCTGATTAGTAAGATTTTATACTATTTAAAGTAGGCTCTTTATCATTGTAATCTTTTCTTATCTTTTATTTTTGAACCATTTTTTCGGAATCTAGCAACTTTCTATAACTAAGAGGTCTTGTGAATCTACCTTGTTTAACATTTTTAAACGTTACCATCAATAAAAGTTCCAAAGATATTTTGTAATGTATAAAATTCACCCCCATCTTGTATATTGAGCATCTACATCATCATTTCGATCCAACAAGGATACCATGATTTAAAATATTTAGAGTATAAATTTAAATTTACTCCTCTAAGTACAATTCTACAGTTGACCCTATGACAAATACATTGTTACATAATGTTTTTGGTGATTTTTTGATACATATCTCAAATAGGTACATCCATCATAATTTTATTGGTTCTTCAAAATAATTCTTATACGAAAAATGTAATGTTAAATGTTCGACTGATTCAAATAATCCAGACATTAATATTTTTTCCAATTTACAGAAAACCAATACAAAACCCTTTTGCAACATACTCAATACATCATAATATGATGTTTCCAAAAAATATCATGTAAGAAAAATGATATTTAGGTTATCACATCCCATATTAATGAATTAAACTTCCCTTTAAGAGAAAATGGTAGTAATCATTCCAATATAACATTATAAACATGTCTTTTTAGACCTATTATATTTCTATTTCAACCAATGTGATCCAAATTTTAAATATAACAAAATGGTAACATCAAATATCAAATCCACTAAAAATAATAATGAAAATTATTTATAAAGTGCATAATTTCGACTGGATTCTATAAATTGTGTGATATTTCATATTCAAATAATTCATGTAAAGGACATCGATAAATATTGGGAAGATCTAACCATGTATTTAAATTACTTTTGTCTTCTCTTTGGTGTCCAAAATAGTATAATATATTTTATAGAAAAATATTATCAATATGAATCGCATATAACATGTGATGAAACAAAAAATTTGATTAATATGGAAGGTCCAAAAAAACTCCACTTTATCCAACTATTAGCATTTCCATAACAATTTATTTTTAGTTTCATTATAGTTTGTCCAACATTAATAGGAGGTAAAGAAAAGATGATAGATTTTATTGAATGCCTAAAATAAGTCATAAGGATTCATCTATTTCAATTCTAACTTTTGTAAAATTATTTCAGTTGCTTTAAAAATGGTTATATAATGGAAGAAATCTATGATTCTGTCAATATAACCAATATTTCCCCTATTAACAGAAATAAATTCTTTGTTCTCATCCATGGAGTATGGACATAATTTTAAACAATATTTTCTCTATTTATAAAACATATCGTATTCTTCAAGGCCACTTATTATCGATATTAGTGAGACAATTTATTTAAATTTATTATATGAAACTATATCAAATATAGTCACACTTTTGTTCCATAAAATAGTCATATCATCAATTAGAACCATCAAATAATATTTTCACACCCCAACCATAGATACAGTTTTATTTAATTCATTTCGCAATGTTTCACCTTTTGGATGAGGTTTGTGTTGAGTGTCAAACAATTGTTTTAATGTTTTGGTGGTTTTTTATTCTATCCCAATTTTTTGTTATTATAAATGATTTTGGGAAAACGTTTCATGTTGGAGAGTTTGTGACACCCACAATGTCATTATATTGTAATTAAACCATTCAAGAATATTTTTGTGGGATTCCCATGTGTTTGGGGGTTTCATGAATGTGATTTGTCCAATTTTTTAGGTCACATGATTAGAGAATGGTTCTCCCAAACTATGCATATTAATCCTACAATATTGTAGAAGTTTTCTGGTGGTAGTGGCATTTTTTGTGCACGATTAGTAATACTATGATTAAAAACATTATATCACGATATGGACATAATATCAATTGAGCTCGAGATATATTTTAGGTGACTACAACTCCTTAACGAAGCCACACTTATTGGTTATTGAAAAGAGGTTCACCCCCTTTTTTCTCCTAAAGTTTTGACAACTTATTAGGATATTTCTCACTAAAGGTCAGTGGTTCTTCATCAAATCTTCCACATTCCTTTTTTTCTCTTCTCCTCTTCCACATCCCTCATTTCAATACTCTCTCTTGGCTTGGTTCTGGTTTTGAAAACCCTAAATATCTAGGTTCAAGATGATGGTGATTTTTCATTTTTATTTTGGGAATGAGAATAATCTATTGGGACTTATTCTCCATCATTTTTAATTTCTATCTCTTTTTCACTTGGTTTGATGTAGGTGAGTCAAATGTTTTCTTTTTGGAATGATCCATTAGAACTTTCATGTTTTAATTTTCAAATTAAATATTATTCACACCTTTATTATACCAATGGCTGGATGTAAATAATGTTTTTGTGTTTATTTATTTTTTAAAAAATAACATTCCATATTGATTTGTGTGATGTTTATATGTTTAAAGAACATGTCATGTTTATATTAATTTACTTTATTTTTATAAAAAGAAATTAAGGATTTATATGAAATTTTTAACATTCATTATGTGACAATGGTAGTTAATTTTTTGTGAACATTGTTTTGTATGTATGGGTTGGTGATGTTGTTTCATAAATAAAGTGTCAAAATTTCATCAAAAGGAGTTTTATGGGTTTGAGGGGAATTTTTATGTTCTTTAAATATCCTTAGTAGTTAGATTGGGTTTAAATGTAAGTGGTGACTTTTAAATAATTTTTTTTAAGTTCCTTATTGGATTTGGGTGTTCCATTATGTGTTGTCACATCCATGGGTTCACTTGGTGAACACATGAATGTTTTCTCAAATGCAGATAGAAATCAATAAAAAATGTTCTCATTAACACTTATTTTCTTATATTGATTTAAGCCATCAAATGATGTTTATTACTTGTGTGATTCCTAAATAAGTTTATAAATGAAATTTTATTAAGTCATTCTTCAATTGGTTTTGAATTCACGGTTGTTAATTTTTTCTTTATGGCTTCGTCGTTTGGATTTCGAATGGGGGTTTGCAGTGTTATTGTATCTTAAGAGCCTTTATAGAATTGTAATAGTGGATGTGGTGTTTTTAGGATATTTTTTTAATGTTTCTCGACATGTTGAGTTAATGGCATGTTTTTCACTTCCTATTAAAACATGGATTTGTGAAAATATCTATAAATAAACATGTTTTTGCACTATGTGTTCTTGGTTGGAATCAAAAAACAATTTTCAAAATGTTTTGATTGTTTAATTGTATAGGATCAATGTTGAAACCATGTTTTGTGAGATATAGATGTATATATATAGTAAAAATTTATAACAGTGATTTACCATAAATAAATATCATATATTGGTGATTGTGTTTGGGGTATGAATGTGTGGTGCTGGTATGTAAGATGTGTCACATGTGCATTGGCCACTTACATACACAACGTTTCCACAACCATGGATTATATGGAATCATTTACATGACTGATTGTTGGTACCATACCAACACCAATTAGATGAGTTCATACCCATAAGTACATAATGAATCTATATGGGGAGTTCTTCTGTTTTTGTCATTTGGGATGTTCGATGGTTATAAATTTTGGGGATTCACTAGATGCCGACAGGAGGTTTTAAACCGAGTATGTATAGGGGTTGTTTATGGATTATTAGAATTTCCCATTGTTATTATTAATATTTTTTGTTTACTATCTATTATACCGGTTTATATCTTACTTGTATTTTTCAACTTCTTCTTTTAGCACAAATTTTGTGTTACTTGATTTGGTTTTCAATAATGAAATGGAATTTTGTTTTGGAAATGGATTGTGGTGTGCATGGGATTTTTGAAATGGGGAAATTGTTTAGTTGTATAAAATATGAAAACCATTTTTTATACTTGAAATTTAAAAATGGTTCTTATGGACAGTTTTAGGAAATAGAACATTTGGATTCCTTGCTTTTATTTTTTCATTCCTATTGAATATATTGGTGCTCAAGCCTGTCATATCTTTTCACCTGTAGGATCCTTTTTTCTATGGCTTTCCTAGTTCATCTACTCATTGTTAATGTAGGTTATGTATTGTGGTTTGTGGAGTCCAAGGCATCACATTGAGACCCTGTGGATTATGTATAGTTTTCTAACATCAGTTTTTAGTCAGTTCATTGTATATTGTATCTGAATTTTTCCTTTAATTTGATTTTCTATTGTTAATTTTTACTCATCCTCTATTTGTTCTATTTATTTACCTTTTCCAGGTTATTACTTTGGGTTGAAATTGCTCTATTTAGTGTTGTATCTATTTCTCAACAATATTTTTCATCCAGAGGTGATCAAGAATGACCTTTAGGCCATATATCATACTATGTAGGTTGTCGGTTTGGATGGCCTTCCAGGTTGGATTATTAAAAAATGGTATCAAAAGTTGTTCTTGATATTTTTGGTGTCTAGTATATGATTATTAAGACTTTTAGGACTCAGGAGTTAGGATACGGGTAGATTCATGATCACCACAGCTCGTAATGAGACTTGAGTCAATTTCAATATTCTAGGTTTTGAGTTTTTGTCCTTGTTTTGGATTGAGGGATAACAAAACAGGTGATCGTGTGTCATGTTGTGACCTTAAATATAGTAGTAACCCATGTGGAGTTTGAGTTCTCGGTTCAAGGTACTCTTAGTGTTATGTATTCCTTGGGGCATGACTCACTACCATGTCACTCGATTAGGTGTGAGCACTAGTTCCTCATTTTAGGATAGTTTGGTGTATGTTGTTTCCTATCATGGTTTTGGTGGTGTAAGCAGTTTTAAAAATGAAGATGGTTTTAGGATTAAAAGTTATTTCTTTTAAAGACTTTAAAATGGGAAAGTGAATTTTAATTCTAAATATGGTTTGGGTTTGGGTATTGGATATTGTTTGAGTTTTGATATGAAAAATAGGTTATTGGACATTTGTAAATTTTAGTGTTGTTTATATGGGTATGGGTAAGTGTTGGATGTTTGTGGGGAATTTTCCCTTATATTTTGTGGATGGAAAGGGATAAATGCACTTGTGATGATTCATAGGATTTCTTGAGTGGGGGGGGGGGGTTGAAATTATAAGGTTTTTGAAAATTTTTTCCATGGGAAAGTGGATCATTGACATGTGAAATGTGGATTATGTTTTTGAAAAAAATTCCTTGGTATTAGGTTGTTTTATGATTTAAATGAAAAATTGTGATTTTGAGAAAGAGTATTTTGGATGTGTTTAATTTTTTTTTGATTTTGGGCCTGTTATCTCATCCCAGGGTGCTTCTTTTTATTTTGTTTTATCTTGATGCTGGTTTGGTTTTTTCCATTGTTTTGATTAGTGTATTCCACCTATAAATGTCCCCAATAGTTGTTAATGAGTCATGCCCAATTCTAGTTTCAATCATGTGTTGTTTGCCTATAGTGGTAATCGAGGACTGTGAAAATATGTGTTTTTTGGAAGTAGTTTGTGTCTTTGTATTGTTGGGAACTTCTAGGTTTGTTAAGGTTTGTTCCATTTTAGTTTTTTTGAGTGTTGAATTTTTCGGACCTATGGCGTTTGAATGTATCGTTGTCGTTGGAGTTTAGGGTGTAGCATGTGGTGGTCAGCTTTGGGGATGGTTTCCCATCCAGAATATCAGGTTTCCCAAAGGAAAATGTTTTTGAATAATCTCATTCATTGGTTCAGGCTCCTCGTTCATCAAACCATTGTTGTGGGTGCAAACAATGTTGACGTTTTAGGCATTATTTTTCATTGTGTCACACCCCTATAAAGTATTTTCATCATGTGGAATGTTCGTGTCACTGAGAGAAGTATCATAGAAGGTGTCATTAACAGATGGAGTTCTGAAAAGGGGATTGTAATTTTTAACTGTGAGGCATAATATGATTTATCCATCATGTCCCCAACCATAGGTCTAGTGGTGAGGTTTTCACATAGTTAGGATTTGTGGATGGAGTGAGGGACCTTGGCGTAGTTGTTGTTCTCAGTGTTGTGAAGGAAATTTCTAAAGTGGCCTATCCTTTGTATCCCAGTTGGGATAGGTTGATCTTCCAATGGGATGATTTAATGGTCTTGTTTTATTATGATGTAAATAGTTCAGTTCATTGAGCATTGATTTTTCAATAAATTGTTTGTTTAAAAAAATGTTTTTTTGGGTTTTCTATAAGGTTGGTTTCAGCATTGGAATGGAATATTTGGTGATAAGAGAATTTAGAATTTATGGATATTGTTGATGGTGTTTCTGATGTGGATTCAAGTAATTTTTTTGGGTCATTACCATCTTTTTGTGAGTTTTAGATAGGGAAGATAAATTATTAGTTCTTGCGGTGTTATGTTCTCCCTCAAGTTTGGGGTTATTGGTTCTTCAATTATGTATTCTCATTTCAGAGTCCCAGTATACCTGGTTTCCAATTGATTTTTTCTCTAGCTGATTCCTCGTGGTGGTGTTCTTATACTCTAGTTAATAGTATTTTCCCCATGATAATATATTTCTAGTTCCCAGTTGTGCTAAGGAAAATTTAGTTTTATGTGAACCAGTTGGGTTTAATTGGATCTGGGTTCCCCACCTAGGGTGGTGCATTGGGTTTTTGATGTTTTTATATTCGAGGACTTTTTGTGTTGGGGGGAACCATCTAATTTCCTCCCCTTGTTCAATGTTTTGTGTTCCCTTAGATTGGTCGGGTGTGACTTGTGGAGAGTAATTTTCATCCAGTGATTCATGGTTTTCACTTGGTTAGTTTGGGAATAGACTTGATTATTGGTTAGTAATCTTCTTGATGACATAATGGAGGTATAGAGTGCTTTTTGTGGGGATAATGGTAACACCCCGACCATGGACACACCATTATTTTATTAATTTCTCTATGATGGACCATTTGGTTGACGCTTGGGTTGAGTTTCCAACAAAAATATTCATGTTTTTGTGGTTTTGGTTTTATTTTAGCTTTATTATTGGTTATTGTTAGGGATATTGGGGGAATGTTTCATGGGGGAGAGTTTTTGACACCAATGATATCATAATATTTTGTTTAAATCTTCCAATGATCATTGGGAGGGATTCTCTAGTGTATAGGGATGTCAATTAAGAGTATTTGGATGATTTTTTAGGTCATGGGGTTTGATTGCATTTTTCCCAACTGTGAAACTTAAACCTTCAATGTTATATAAGTTTTATAGTGGAATTCGAATAGTTTTCACATAGTACAAGAAACTACGCAGAAAAACCGCGCAGCCCATTACGGGCATAAAAACATTTGACCCAGAGATATGTTTTAGGTGATTCTCTAAAAACAGATAGTGATAAAGGATTAAATGACTAAATGATAACATCCATGTCAACAAGGTGCATCTTCTTTTTCAAGAGAATTTGAGATTAGAAATCCACTATTGAGCGTGCTTTTCCTAGTGTAGTGAATAAGATGGGTGACCATATGAGAAGTTTCTCAGGTTGTGTGTGATTGAGGACACAATGCACAGGAAAGGACATGTGTTGTCATATGGAGATTTTCATTAGTCTGATGACCCATTCGGGTATATGGGAGGGGCCCAGGGTGGGGACCACAAGTATGTGGGGGCATCTAGTGGTACCTGGTGTCCTAGGAACCAATGACCAATCTATGGAGGGTTGTCTGTGCAGTCACCGGGTCCCGGTTGTCACATTTGGTATTAGAGTGAGGTTCCTAGCCTTATGTTCAGTGCACTACCTATATTGATATGTAGGGCCAACAATGAGGACCATTTACCCTGAAGGGCGTTAATATAACACCGATAACGATAAATAGTAAAAGTACTAAATGATAAGACTAATGTTAACAAGGTGCACCATCCTTTTCGAGAGCCTACCCGATTAGAAGTCCACAATAAACTGTGCTTGGCCATGGGTAGTCATCATTATTGGTGACCTTTTTGGATGTTTTTCAAGGTGTGTGTGAGTGAGGAAAAATTACATCAGAAAGGATATGTATTGGACTATGGGGGATTTCATTAGTCAGATGACCCGTTCGGATATGTGGGTGGGCCCTATGGTTGGGACCATGTGTCTCTTGGGTAACTGTTGGTTCTTAGTGGTACAGGACCAAACGACCATGTTAACGTATATTGAATATTCAATAATCGGGACCCAATTTTCATTGATTCCACCTCCCAAATGAATCCTCACCTGTTGGGTATTGAATATTGGTTCCCCCTCTTCATTCACCAATATTTTTGACCACTTATTGGGAATTTTTTCAATAAGGGCTAGTGGATCTTCATCATATTTTCCATATTCATCTTTTTCTCTTCACCCACTATCATTTCTATGATCTCTCTTAGCTTGGTAATTATCTGGAACAACCCTAAATGTATAGGGTTTGGGTGGGGTGATGTTTATTTTGATTTAGGGCATAATGATTATCCATGGGATCCTATTCTCCCTATCCATTATGTTTTATCTATTTTGCACTTGGTTTGAGGTAGGTGAGTCCATCTTTTCCTTTTTAGAATAATCAATTTTCACATTCATGTTTTTAGTTTCTTCTTAAATGTAATACATAACTTCATTATCCCCATGGTTAGATGTAAATGATGTTGTTGTGTTAATTTTTTTCGTTATGAAATGACCTGCATGGTGATTTGTGTAAAATACATATGTTTAAAGCACCTAGGGGGTATATTTATAATTATATTCTTCTTATAAAGTGAAAATGGAAATTTATAGAAAAAATTAACTTCACATATGTGTTGATTACTATTTCTTGTTTGTGAACATGGTTTCGTGTGTATGGGTTGGTGATGTTGTGGCATGCATAAAGTGTAAAAATGTATTTGAAAGGGGTTTTATGGATTTATGGGGGACGATATGCTGATTTTAATAAAATAAGTGGCTATATTGGGTTTCAATATATGTTGTGAATTTGAAATAATGGTTTTCAAGTTCCTTTTTTGATTTTGGTGTGCCATTGGATGATTCCACATCCATTGGTGCACTATGTACCCACATGGATGTGCTGTAAAATGAAGTCCACACTCAATAAATGATGTTCTCTTTAAATATCTATCTCATAAAATTTTTAGGCTTCCAATAATGTTGATTTACATATGTGATTACTAAAGAGGGTTCTAAATGATATTTTATAAAGTATTGATTTATGTTTTTTGGAATGCATGGTTTTTAATGTGTCCTTTATGGATTTTCAGTTTGGAATTTAAACTTTTTTCGTTGTGTGTTTGGATCATAAGGGTATGCTTGGAATTGTAAAATATAAAGTGTTGTTTGTTTAATATTTTTGTAATGTTTTTAGAACCATTGAGTAAAAAACATATTTGGAACATCCTACTCAACATCGATTTTTTTCAAAAAAAATATTTTATGGACCGTGGTTTGGTAATGTGTGTGTCAGGTAAGAAACCCGAAATGTTTTATTAAATATTTTGAATGCTTAATGGTATGAAGGCCTTGTTGGAACATTTTTTGTGATATTTATATGTAGATATAAACATGGGGTACCTTTATAGGCGGGATTTAAATTCAAATGTCACATTATATTAGTGTCCACGTTTGGGGTAGGCATGTATTGTGATGGTAGGTAAAATGAGTCACACATGTGGTGGCCTCCTACTTACACAACTTTAATAAACCATGTGTTCCTGGGATTCCATTATATGGTTTCTTACCAGCCCAAATTAGACCAGTTGGGACCCACTAGTAGATATAGTGGCTAGTTGTGGAATGTTGAAGGTTTTTTCATGAGGATGATTAGTTGATATAAACTATAGGGATTTAATATAAGTTTATAGGTGGATCCAAACTAGGTATGCCTAGGGATTGTTTAGGGATGTTTAGGATAAACCATGGTTATTATTAATATTTTTTGTTTTACCTTCCACTAGAGTACATTATATCCATAATTTATTTTTCATTGAAAACTTTTACCGCATCCATTTAATTACTTGATTTGGTCTTTTATTATAAAATGGATTTTTTTGGAAATGTTTTGTGCTGTGTGTGGGTTTTGGGAAATGAGGAAACATTTTTCTTTTTTAAAATTAGAAAACCCTATTTTTGAAGTTGTAATTTCATACTCGTGATTGTGGATTGTTTTGGGAAAGGGATCATTTTGATTTCTTACTTATGTTTTGGCATTATTTTTGGGCATCTCAGTGCTCAAGCCTATCATATCATTCATGCAGCATGTACCATTATCTCAATTTTTCCATGTTCAGAAACACATTGTTAGAGAATTTTTGGTCTTATGGTTGGTGGTGACCAAGGAGTCACATGGAAATAATGTGGTACTAGTTTAGTTCTTTTGTTTTAATTTTAAGTCATTTCATTCTATATTGTATTTGAATATTTCATTTATTTTTTTGAGACAATGTTCTTGGTTTTGTTGGTACTATATTTGATTAACATATTTATCTAGTCTAGGTTATTTATTTTGGGGTTAAATAATTCCCTTTTGTGTTGCATCTATATCCCAACACTAGTTTTCATCATGGGGGGATCAATAATTCCTCTCAAGACATGTTTTAGACTGGATCGGTTGACTGGTTCACGGTCGACTTGGGCTGGTTCATGACAAAACATGAATATTCTCATTGGGATTTCATAGAACATATATTGAAAACTATATATACGGTTATTTCATTAACATCCACGGTTGTTTACTATATAGAGTAATGAAAATAGACCATGAATAATATTAAATTTCGTAAGTGTCAAATGGAAAATAACAATCAGTATAAATACCCAACCATATGATAATACATTCTGAAGAAAAAGGAAGTTTCATATGATCAAAGTTTTTCCATTAACCTCTTTTATACAGATAATGAAAAATAATAGTTAATGAAATGTTTTATTTATTCTATTTCGTCAATGTAGTTGTGTTGAGAGACATAAATAAACATTGAAAAGAAGGTGTAATTGGAAAATATCCCCACTATTTCATAAGAAATTGTAACGATCCTTATTGTTCCTCTTTATATCTTTAATCACAAAAAAATCGAAGTATCATAAAAAATGTGTATTATATTAGAAATCTAAGACCACCATTTGATTGGGGATACTAGGTTTACCCAAGGCGTGAGATAATTTTTTTTAGTGTCTGGTGTTTGGTAACATCACACACAAGGGTATCATTTTTAATCTATTAATAATTTTATATAAATATAGATATTATAATATTTGTAAAAATTATTAATAATATTTATCTTAATTAATATAACATGTACATAAAATATTTGCAGGTTCAAATGTTTATTTTTTATAGTTTTTTAAATTTTTTGATAAAAATTTTATATATATTAGATATATTATTTATATTTTTTGTAGTTTATCTGTATTTTTTTATTAATTTTAATAATTAATTATTTAAATATTTTTTTAATTAAAAGTTCTACTATATTAAATTTACTGGTAATTCTTATTTTTCTTCTAAATGTTTTATAAAAATTCAGAATTTCCACCAAAATTTAATATAAATAATGATAATTTGTCACCAATACTAACATTTTCAATTTATGAACAAATTTTTTCTAATTAATAATTAATTAAATTAAATTATGTAAATATTATAATTAATGATTTTTATTATTTTAACATTTTAAATAATTACTATATATATGCCAATATTTTTTTAATTTATATAAATTCATCTAATCTAGATTTTATTGTTTTAAACAAATATACATATGTCAAATCTATATAAAAATATATGTGTATATATATATATATTATAAGTTGTTCTAAATATAATAAATTAGTTTTTATTTTTTTGAATATCTACAATTAATAATTTATATAAATAATTTATAAATAATTTTGAGTTGATAATTTTGAATATATTTTTTTCTGTATTTATATTTATTTTGAAATAGTATTTGTTGAGTTAATAATTTTTACCCTAGATGCATATAAAAAGTTGATAAAATATGTTTTTTATACATTTAAATGAATGTATAATTATTATTATTTTAATAAATACAAATATTATACAAATTATAATATGTTTATAGTAGTTCTTTTATTTTTTATATTTTTTTCATGAAATTTTTTTTGTTGTTATATAATTATAAAAATATTTAAATTTTGTTTGTATTAATGACTAAGTAGTTTTTTAATTTTATAAATTATTTAATGATTTTTATTTATTATTTAAAATAATACAACATTTTCAATAATTAATATCATTTTTAGAGTGTGTAATGTATTTCTATTTTAATAGAATTTTAAAAAATCAAATTATATTAAAGTATTTATGAAATAATTATACACACTCGGAAATAATATTGTGTTCGTCACATGAAATAACTTCATCACCATTAAATGGATCATTGATTTCACCATATTGAAATATAATATTTCAATGTAAAATAACCTTATCTTATATAATTATAATTTCTAATAATATCCCATATATATAATTATAAAAAATAAATTCCAATTCAACAATCATATTTGTTGGGAATTTTACAACTCTGAATAGAGTAAATTAATATATAATGAATGGAAACCATGATTTTATGATTAATGAATTATTGAAAAATAAGTTTTTAATTGTCAACGAGTTCATAATACTAAAAGAAATTTACATAAGCTCAAAATTAAAATAACAATTACAAAGTTAGATATATTGAATGAAATCATCCTTTAGATTTATATAATAGTATCTTGATAAGATATAAATTATATTAATGTAACAATGTCATTCAATTAGGTTAACTGATTTATTAGTCTACAATAGTGAATGGTTTTTCCACATTTTTATATGGTTCATCAATTGATAATCAATTCACTACATACACACACACATATATATAAATATATATTATCCATCAAATAAAATAAAATAAAATCATGTGAAAAAATTGGCAATGAAATAGGAAATATGATATTTACATTAACCATAAATATAATAAAATTTAATTATCTATGTAAATTTAATACCCAATTTTTTCAAGAGACAAATATTTATAAAATTGAATCAGATAAAAAAATTAAGGATGATAGAAAAAGCATCGTACATATCATATCATAGTAGGGGAACATGAGATGGCAGTGCATCATGGTTGTGCATGAGATGGAGCAACAGAGTGACACCACATGTCAGAAATAAATAAAAATCCTTTTGAAATGTTTTTATGGATTTGAGGGCTCTACCAACCAGAAGTTAAAAACTTATCAAATTATATTGCATAAATCATATTAATAATGTTGAATTGAGACCTAAAAGAATGGGCATACGAGTAATAATCACATTACCATTTAAATTATGTTTCTCATGTAAACATCTAAACTACCAATAAAATACAATTACATTATGAACACTTCTTATAGTTTCACTATATAAAATTAAACCAATTTTCATTTAATTATTTAGAATTCAAAGGTGCATCTATTAAGGATTGGAACGAACCAATAATTACTTAATATTTAATGGTTCTTTATTTAACTAATATCCATATTGAAACAATAGCATGTTATTAAACCAATTTTAAGAAATTCATATTAATTTGAAATCCCAACAAAATTAGTACATTTATTACTTAAACATCATTTAAAATGACTACCAAATTATAAAGTTCTATATAAAAATTTCCCTTGGTTAATTAAAATGTAAATTATATTGTATAATGAACCAAACCATTTATGTTTTAACAAGAAATTTAATTAACTAATTCCTTAAAAAAATAACGAGAAAACTGCCTGGATTTGGTATTATATTATTTAATTATTGGACTGATCATGGAAGATTATAATGTAGATCTATATGTGAACATAAATAAACAGTTTTAGACACACTAAATAACTATTCCTATATTACATAAACATACCCCCATGGGTTATGTTCTAATACCAAAAAAATAATGCAATGTTGACCTATGAGGTTGTCAATGTATTTAACCATGGTACATAATCCACATTAGTCGATTTAAATATTATCATTTCACGAAACCATTTAGTTAGATATATGATATCAAAATTATCGCAACATACTTATAAATGAACTACATTGCATTTAGGGGTTTAGACATATGTGTCATTATGGATATGTGATTGAGTTAGAATCATTTATAAAGACAAATAATTAATTTACAATAAAATTTTTATATATAATTTATCTATACAATAAAATCATAGTATATCATAATTTTAAATAAACATTTGATTATATGGGTTTCCATTTCCCAATTTACAAAGTTCATATAAAATTTATAGATTGCATATATGATCCCATTTAATCGCAACAAAAAAAATACCATCCCTTGTAACAAATGATACATTTCTCAAACATGTCATGATTGAATAAATAAGGTTTTACAGAAAATTTGTGCGACAGAACACAATATAGGTTAATTTTATAACATTAATAAAAATTTCTATGCAATAACTGAAACTACTAATGCTAAACATATAAATTGCATATATGTAAACAAATAAATATGAACAAACACAATGAATATAAAAGAAATACATGATAAATAAATCACAGAAGCTTTCTATTTAGAAAAAAATTCTAAATAAACTACATATGATGTTACAAAAACGTTTTTTGTAATAATTGTCCTAATCTGGTATAAAATTATGCATGTTACTGAAATTCCTAACATGGTATAAAAAAATAATTCTTGTAAACATACAAGTCACTTAAAAAAATAACAACAATCAATCAATGCAATCTATACAAAATGGAATGTGTGTGGAATGTGAATCCCAATGTTCCTAGAATGATGCATTCAATGCTACCTCATTTACGAACTAGGAAAAGGGTAAACCATGTAACTATCATTATTTAGTATGGATATAAATTTATAAAAATTATTCAAGGTGAAATAAAAATAAACTCTAATAACATATATCATGAACACCAATCCCAATCATAGCCACATTCAATTTTCTCCATTTGTGGTCTGATAAAAATCATACATTGATATTTGTCATAATCCATCAAATTCCTAGACTCTCATCTACTAGAAATAATATTAATAATAATTAAAAGAAGGATTTAATTCAACTTTGAAACCTACCAACCCAACCAGATGTCAAACTAGTTGCCAATCCAGTCACAACATAACCTCTAGCATACCTCCTTTTTTTACAATGGGTGCTAACTATATGAGAGGGTTTAATAGTGGTATGTTAGGGAGGCTACAACCTCATGATTATATTGGAACAATCATATAATAAATATAAATCATTATAAAAGGGAAGAAAAATAAATAAATTATAGAGAAGTTGAATATAAAAATTATAACCGATAAAATAGGCAATGTCGAATACAAATTTATGAATTCATGTCATGATAATGTTAAAAAAACAAAAAGAAACGTGAAATTGAAAATAAAACATAACAAATAAACCAAGAGAATGAAAAAAAATAATTGATAATGATATTAATGATAATCTAAGTTAGTTTATGAGTCCAATGGTAATTTCTCCCTTGTGTAATACTATTAATAAGAAATAATCCCTCAACCTGAGAACGTGATATCTTTTAATGATCCCTAGTGATGTAATGTCTTGAAAATTGTGTGAGATATATTCTATAGTCCATTAAAAATATTTTCATACTAATATTTTATCATAAGAATATAAAATAAATTAGTGTGAAATAATGACATGTAATGAAATAAATATAAAAAATAAACAAATTCTCTAAGGTATCGTTACAACACCTGGATGACCATACACTCTTCAGACTAAGAGGGAATTCCTATGACCCTAAGTTAACCTATAAAAATAAGACATTGTTCATCATGATAAAATGAAAAATTGTATAGAGCAAGTGAAAGTGAATAATCCTTAATGATTATTCTGTATAAGACATCTAGGAATAATTAGTCCCTAACATTAATTTCATCATTTAAATTAATTAAGAGGAAGTATGATCCCATCTAAGTAAATCCCTGATTTGAATCCCAACCATAACTCTAGTTGAACATTAAATACTCATCACATTCACTGTTCTTCCAAGGTGATTTATAAATGGAATAATAAGTATTACACTTGGTATGGTGTGAAACAAACCCTCCAGGACTATCCCTCGTATTGTACATGGGGTAGACAGTATCACTGGAGCCCTGGTATTATAATATATCCATTGATCCCATCAATAGTGTCTCCCCTAAGGAACTTTTATTTCTAATATTGAGTTAGGAAAATGAATGGTGAGCCCTTCCATGGAAACCCAAGTATCACTCCTAGTGTGTAACTAAATAATGTAACCTATAAGCTTGTCCATGGTGTTTTGTGGAATGGATTCCCAGGTATTTACATGGAATGAGACAATTTATTTAATTAATTATGTTCAATTTTTAAATAATACATGTTCAAAGAAAAACATTTACTATTAAATTATATATAATGAGATGACCATTCCATATTAATGCCTTATCATTAACTGATAATAAGAGAGATGACCTATGTAAATAAGTATGCCACATCAAAGGACTGGAATACATCCAGTGTGGGAATTTCAAATTTATTAGAACAAAATAATGAATATTAAATTCCATTTATTAATAAAACCCATACATAATATTTCTAACAGATTTTTATAAAAAAAAATTCATCCCAAGAGGTGGTTCTTTGGTTTCTATGGGTAACATTTTAGATGGATACTCCCTTACATATTTCAACTAATAAAATTATAACATTTTATTAAAAATCATGTCTCAATGAAATGTTTTTCATTTTAAAGTCAAATAATTTAACAAAATAGTATGATATAAACTCAGAGGAATTTCACTACATCAGTTTCATGAACATAAAAAATTTAAAAATCAAAACACAATGGTTACTATAATTATGGTGGGGATTAATAAATGAAATACATATTTTAAGAGGGGTCACATGGAAATATCAGTGTGTGTAACATAATCTCTATTTAAAAACACTAATACATTAGAGAAAATATATAGATCACCTACCATTTACCATTGATGATTTACTCCTAAAATATCAATGACTGATTCAGTTTGGATTAAGGGAAATCAAAGAAATAGGTCAATTCTCTAAAAATAGGGAGATTAGACAACATAAAATTGGAAAATGAACATATAATTTAAATGAAAAAAGATAATATGGAAAATTAATTTTCTTACCATTATCTATAAAATCGATCCAATGGAAGAAGAAATTTTGTTTAGTTGAAGGAGAGGCATCTATTCTAAGATTATAGATGGAAGTGAGTAGATGGGAGGGTACAAAATGCTGGTATGAGGAAAATAATGGAAGAAGTATATTAAAATGGTTGTAGGGATATTAATGAAATTTTTATCCCCTATAAAAAGGAGCATTGTTAGGGAACATAGTTTTACAAACTGAATTCAAATCATGCTCAAGCTACATCTTGTATAAGTAGATCACACAATTCATGTACACGGTTTATAAAATGTGCACAAACCATGAATTTACAAACTACCCATGATATGAAACTAGAAACATGGACATGTGGTCTGAGTAGATGGTTAAAAAAACTACATTTCACCCACAAACTTTTTTAGGAGGCCTTATGGTTTTTTCTTATGGGATGCACATTTTCTGAAAAATATTTCATTGAGACCAGTTCATCCTAGTTTTGGTTTTCTGTAGCATGATGCTCCTGAAACATGATAAAACACCGCATGCATCCATCACACCATTAAAAACGCATGAAGAAAAAACCTTTATTTGTTCTAAATCTTAAATTTTGATTCCAATGACTGTATTAAATAATGGACCATCCAATAAATGATTAAAATCAAATTCCTTAATATTTCATCCATTCCAAAAATGTAAAATTCTATAAAATGACTCAATGTCTAGTATTGTATTGAAGAATATAGTTAATTAAATGAAATAATATTCACCATTTTGTTGGGTTTTTGGTCAAATATATGAATTTAAATTATGGGTATAATGTCTTCTCACTATGTGAAAGGAAACATCATTACAAGAATCGTATTTTTGGATTTTAAGGAATTCCAAAGAGATTTTAAAAGTATCATGATATGTAAAAATTAAAAACAAGAATCCCTAATTCATGAAAAGAAATTATTTTTTCTCACTATATTTAATTTCCTATGTTTTCGTTTATTTTCAATTTTACATCACTCTTCCATCCCTAAACACTATTTCTTCTCTAAGAATTCTTGGGTTATCTAAGATCCGCTAAAATCAATTTCCTTTGGAAAATTATGTACTGGATCTAGAGACATGGATTATAATTCTTTTTTGACCCAGGATATTGTAAAAAAAATATCGTTTCATGTTTTAGTATGGTAAAATTAGACTCAATAATTGACCATTGTCGTCAAAATGAGGTTTTCCATCTCATAGTCAGTAATTATCAATAATCCATATTTATATTGGTTCTTTAGAATGATTTTAGAAAATGTGTGTGTTTCCCATGAGACTAATTAATGAAGTTTGACCGTATGTGGTGTGTGTTATGTCATGTAGTCTATTCTTGATGTTTTATAATTTTTGGATTTAATATAGTTACAAAATATCATTGTATGACATGATATTTGATGTGTCATGAAAAAAGTATACATTGTCTGAACTATTACTCTTTTGTATTCCATTGAGTTTATAGGATGATCCATATAGACTATTCCACTAGGGGGCATCAGTTTTTAGTTGAAATATAAAAGGGTTATACCTTCAAGAGGTGTATGTAAAAATGGTTTTTTGATTTCACATCGATGGGGGATGTATCAATCATGGTTGGATGATTTTCCTTCTGATGTGAACGTAATGTTGGAAATGTTTTTATTTAAGGACCCAACATTTATTTAATACTTATGTGATTATATTATTTCTTATATATGAATATTTTATTTTCTAATGAATTAAGCTATAAAACTTATTCTTTTTTGGTATGTATTATTTGTAATACCCTACTAGTTTTCACACTCTCAACCTACTAGGGAATCTCATTGTGCATGTTATGTTTATGAAAAGGGATTCATTGAGAGGAAATGTGCATATGGTGCGATGTTGAGTTTTAATATTCATTGGATATGGGTTGTGTATAATATAACTCATGATTTGGTTTTTTTTGGAATTTTTTTTGGATTCTTTATTTTATTTACTTATTGACCTCATGTAGGGATATTTCTCAACATTGTGGTTTTTATGACAAACATTATATATTAATAATGAATAGATTGTTATTTTATTGGTACACATCTACTCAAATGATATATGATTTATTTTTTGATTTAAAACATATTGTTAAAGATTTAGTTTTAAACATTTATTATCTGATACCATGTATATAGTCTCCCCAAAATGATGGTCTTGGCTCTCACCAATAGTAGAAAAGTCTTTCATAATGAGAAATAAACTTCATGTCTTGTGTATTTTTGACATGAACCCATTTATTTGTGTCAATGTGATATAAGAACAACTTATATTTTAATTTATATCTTCTATTTCCCATGAATTGTCTTTAAAATCATTATTATCATTCATTTACATCCATCTGGATGATTTTTTGGACCCACTATCTGTATTTTTATCATTGGATAAGAATCATTGATGTGTCTTGTTATATTATATTTATATTATATAACATTAAATTAAATCATAGTAATTTTGATAAATATTAAAAATATACTTCATTCAGATAATCATATTTCTATTCATCACAAGATTCCAAAATCAATTTCACTTTGTTATGGATATCAACAATTATTGTGATGATTATATGTTCTATTTGTATAAGTAGACATTAAAGTAGTAGATCTAAAAATTTAAATTCACGAAGTCTTAGTAGTCATAGAAAACCCACAAATAGTTTGTTTCTCATTTCTACATATCGATGTACTATATTAATGTACTTCATTATAGTTTCAATAATATTATCCATGATAATATTCATAATATGTATTTTACAATTTATAATTTTTCTCTCAGATTCTTATATATTTATTAATACATAGATTATTTTATAAAAATTGTTTTCAATAGTGATTTATTTTTTTACAATTAATTTTAACGAATATTCAAATGTAAGAAAGAATTCATGTATCCATGAAACTAATTAAACAAGTATAAGATCAATATTTTGATATAAATATAAAATTATATCTATTATAATCTATTTTTTTAATAATCTAAAATTTGAAATAATAAAATGTCTCTCAAATCAATTGAATGTTTCACCAAAATAAATGTAACAATAATTTTTTCATAAAATAGAAAATTTTTATGTATTATAAACAGTGTAATTTTTGTTATAATCAAACATCACCCTATGAGTAAGATAATGAAATTAATTCTACAAAATTTTATAAGTTCTTGTGTTGATTTTAGAATGAAAAAATTGTTATTGGTTATAATTTTATAAATCTGATCTCCTTAGTTTTTATAATCTACTAATTTATAAATATGTGGACAATTTATATTCAAATTTTATATTGTTATTAATAGTAAACCTAATAGTGTATAAATTTTTTATAGACCAATTTCTACTTGGATAATATATAAAATAATGAAAATAAAAATGAAAAAGACAAATAAAGAAAAAAAATACATATAAATTCTCTGGTATGAAATGATTTCCTTTTATTGATACATAATTATTGGGTGAATAAAATTTCAAATGAAAGATATAATTTTATTTTATATTTATACAACTTTTTTGAATGTTATAGTGGTTTAAATAATCAGATTATAATATTTATAATAGTAAATAAATTCACTAGAAATAAAACACCTAAAATTTTCAAACATTACCATGGTAAACCATATCTGAATGAACAATGAAATAGAAATTATAAAATGGAGCCTCTCATAATAATTCTTCAAATATTTCCAAATATAGTTAGATGATATCACCATTTAGTTTTCAGGAAACTCTTCTCTTATAATACAATGAGGCATGATGAAAAATAACATGATCAATGGTATACAAGAATTGTGCCAAGAAGAACATCAATCACACCAATTTGAGAATATAATTTTCTCAACCATTAACATATTTATGAAATCATAAAAAATGGAATCTCTCACTCATTTATAATATAAAATCAGATTAATTTATTGAATTCCCTTACATGAAAATCAACGAAATTTAATGTTTCGATCATACAAAAATTATTAATCCAAAAATTACATCAGTCTTAGAAATTCAGAATAAAAAAATTAAAAATGATTTCATAATGGGTATCCTTTAATCTTGATCACTATATATGATTAAGAGATATATGAATGTGAGGTCTCCGAAAAGTACTACAATTGAAATATTTTTTACTGTAAATTCTACAACATATTATATTCATAAAAACCATTTCATGATTAAAATTTTCTTGAGTAACAAATGCCTTCATGTTATAAAGGTATGATTATAATATCATAAAAATTTAATCATAGTCATTTGATAAAATGAATCTCCTTAGATTAACAATATTATAGAAAATTCATGGAAATTTTTTTCTCACCATAACATATAAATTTAAAATTATGTTTATAAATAAATTGATAAAAAAAATTAAGCATGTAAATATTTGTAGAATTTGAAAATGTTTCAAAACATAGAAATAAAAAAATTAAAAGAATTTATTTCAATAAAATGGTAAAAAAAAATTCTAGCCTTAAAATATATAGGTGAAAAATTAGATATTGATTGTATAATATATTCTTTATCGAATATTTTCATATTATTATTATGTAAATAAAAATTCTATTAAAATTATTTGATAAATATAAAATTAATGTTATTGTGATTTAAAATTCAATAATAATCTTCATTTATAAAAATTATATTTTTACCATCCCCATATGCCATATATTTTGAAAAAATCATTTAATAATACCATAATAATTATTAACATTCTCCAAATATTATACATAATTACACATAAAATTAAAAAAATTCAACTTTATTAAAAGATGTCTATGTAAGATATTAATCTAATAAAATAACAATTTTCGTGTTCTTTATACAATTTAAAGATGTTTGAATATTCCCATGACATGTTTTTGACTATATAATCCTTGAAAGGATAGTATTTCATTAATGATTTTGTTTCATTATTCACCATTATATAATTACCTTTTATAAATATTTTCATATTCTTTTTTATTCATGTTATCCATTAAACCATTTTAGATATATGCATTTTATGTTAATATTCCATTTTATAATAAAATATCTTTTTATTTTGAATTTATTATATAAATATATTTAAAAAATTATTTGAAATACATTGAGAGGAAGGATAAGTTATATATTTGAAAATGTAATTCGATTCTAGTTGGGCTGGGTGTGTGGTTGACTTGAAACCTTTAACATAATAAAAATCACATACATTATACAATTTCCATAGAGGAATAATTTTTTCTACTTTTGAATCTACATATAATATATTGAAATATTTCATTAATACTGAAATAAATTTTCCATATAACTTTTTGTAACAATAAATAGTTTTTGAGATTCTATTATTATAGACCAAAAATTGTGAATCATATATCATTTTGTACGAAAAAATGAAGGTTATTCATAGAGATAATAATTTTAACTTATGATTTTCAATTTACTAAATTGAAAATCACATGAAAGATTAATTGTATAACCATTATTAACTGCATGTTTTTTGTTTTTTACATTTTCTCTCTTTTATTTAATACATTAATTACTGTATAATTTTTCGATTCATGTTAGAACTAACTTATATATCCCATGATGGAAATTATATAGAAAATATTTCATTATTATAGATTCTAAGTATAGGGTCTATGTAACTCCCAGACCCTATTTACCCAGACTCTATGCATTATTACATAACATTGGCATGATCACAAGAGATCATGTCCTGAATGACTAATTATTTTAGTAGCCATTGAAGTACTAAGTACATACATATGATTTAAATTACATTATGAAATGAAAAAAACAACATTATGTCTCCCTTGGACATACTCATATACCTTTTCCTATCTATACAAGACTATCAAAATATACTTCTTCATATCTTGGGAAAAAATCATAAGAAAGAGGTGAGGTTATATGCTCTATAAGGATAGAAACATTGTAGAAACTATCAAAAATAATCTTAAACATTTAATGTAATGCATAACACTAAAACACAAGTTTTTTACTTAAACATCAGTATAATATGGAAAAGATAAATCAAATAATTTCATTTACTTCTTCCAAAGGATATTATACTAGTCGAATAATCCCATGTAATATCAATAGAAAATTTCATAATGATAGAAGGCATAATGCTAGACATCATAACCACATATTCAAGGCCATGTGACAAGACTAAAAATAAAATTATTTTCAATGCCTTGTTCCATGAAACTAGTTAATATCATGAGACCCACCGATGAATCGATGATCTATATCTGGCCTTGCCTGTCACTTACTATATCTAATGCATTTCTCATATGAAAAGGTTGAAGAATAACATTTCTATTTGTATTAAAACTATCATACGAAATGTTAATACTTTTACCAGAACCCATGAATGGTATTAAAATAACACATCCACCAAAAAACATATCACAAAACGTTCAATACAATATGAAAGATTGTTTCATAATAAATCATCATCAAACAAGTTTAAAATCCAAAAAAATTGTTGACATAGATTAAATCAATTCAAAATCTATTTGAGTGAAATATATCTTTATTATTTGAAATAATTTAAAAGTAAAAAAAAATTAGATTTAAAATAATCTTATAAGATTGTAAGGGAGGCTTCTGAGGAGTTATAATGATATTAAATAGCCACACAGCTGTATAAGATAGAAATTATTCTTTCCGTAATTTGTTGAATAGGTCATAATGTACCTTTTTTAGAAAATGAATGAATGGATCCTTTTAAAACATTATATAAAAAATAACAAAAGGGTATAAATGAATTTAACACACAATCATGGATATAGTAAAAAAATTGAAATACATTTTTAAGAGACATGGATGTAGATGATAAATAAGTCCAAGTAGATACTTACGAATAAACAACCTCCGATAATAAATATGTTTTAAAATTAACCCTTACCCTGCACATCTCCTTAGTCGTGGGAATGCTAAAATCATATATAATGGTTATATAATTGTTATTAAATTATACAAGAACCACATATATAAATATTATATCATATATGATCTTTTTATATTACATTGTTATTAATACTTTAGTAGTATCATTTTTTTGGGTGGTAACTAATTCATTTTCATTCATATGTTATATTACGTATGTCATGTTTATAATATGTAGAAAGTGATTGATTCGTATCCAGAATTATACTATGTTCTGAAATATTATTCTTTATTATCAAATGAAAATTATTATTAAATTGTTATGATGGGGAACAAAATCTAATCGTGTCGTGGAGACCGTAATCCGTACGTATGAATAAGAGAAAATATCATTCTTTTGACGGTGTAATAGTGTGTAATTGAATGATATATTATATATAAATAATCATTAACATGTTATATTTATTATTTACATAAATTTTACTCATTATTATGCCCACCAAAATAATGATGTGTAGAATAACATACTACACAATAGCGTGCAGACGTTAAGCCGTACGTATGCATGTATGGTGAATTTCTCATTAATAGGATGGATAGATTAATGAATATGGATGTACAATATTTATAACAACATAAAAATTTATAGAATGTACTAAAGTTAATATTTTAGAGTGGAAACAACAAAGAAATAAGAATTAAAAGACGAAAAGTAATTTGAAAGTTGTGATGAAATAATTTACTCGTCTTCGGGTGTATCTTTTTTATTTGAACAAAGGGATCCATAGGTTTCATTGAGACCAATTTAAGGCCTCTATGTTTAATTGAGGGTAGTTTAGAAGATACATGAGTTTGTTTTGTCTCAGTCAAATGGATTTCGAGGTGTGAATTTGAGAGAAGGGGAAGTACCATTTTAAAATGGAGGTGACAGAAACTTTACGAAGAGCGTGAAAATTTTATTTAATATAAAATAATTTATTCATTTTAATAGGTCCATATTGATTTATTATAGTGTAAATGGTGGGTATTGGTCTAGAATTATTTCATCCAATAGGTTTTAGACATGTTTAGGTCACCATATTAACCTTATCTTTTATATTTAACTCTTATTTACATAGTTAATCTTTTACAATATCTTCTTGTATTTTTATATTACATGGTTAATATAGTTAATATAAAATTCCAAGAAAATATCATGTGGATTATTACATTAATATATAACATTATATATGTCCTTTTTCTGAATCATATATTTTTTAGGAATACTATATAATTTAATAAATTAGTATTTTTTTTATAAACCGATTTATGTCAATTGTGACACAATTTAATATCTACCATTTTTAAAAGTATAAAAAATTATTACATTAAAAAAAATAAATTTATTCAAAAATGAAATGTCATATTCAACTAGGAAATTAGTGTGTGTAATCAAATGTTTCATTTTACATTTTATTTATGATTTATAACATTAATTAATTTAATATTTCATTAAATAGTTAATTATAACAAAATTATTGTACCATAAATAAATTTTATTATTTAATGTCTAAAAATTATAAATAAAATACAACCATGTCAGAAATATTTTTATCTTTCTAATGAATATTTTTAATCAAAAATATATTATGTGTAATATTATATTAAAATTTATTAGTTATTGAACATTGAATTTAACTCTTTAAACTATTCTTTAAATAAAATCTAATAATTGTTCTAATATAATCAATGTGGACCCAAAAGGATAATATTATTTTTTTATGGAAGATTTTGCTCAAATTAAACTTATCCAATAGAATTCAAACAATTGTAGGGGTAATTTAATATTTAGAGTGGCATAAACCTCTCCAATCCATTCCTTTGTGAAAATGTTGTGCTAGAGGTGTTCTGAGAGGTCAAAGTGACATAGGGGTGTGTTTGAATGGAATTTCAATAAAATCTAAAGGGTTATGGCCTTTGCACGAGAGGTGAAATGATTTCCTAAACCGTGCGGCTGAACCGTGAAAGGCTGGTCTTGGAGGCAAAGGCTAACACACGGTTAGCGCCCGATTTGTCTAACCGTGCAGAATAATTGTGCGAGGAGTGATTGTCGAGGTAGAATCTAACGCACAGATAGTAGAGAGTTTTTTATGTTGTGTGGACTAACCATGTGAGCACTTAATGTTAGATGCTAAAATTTTGGATCTAACTCATTTTTCATTTAATCCCCTCGTTTAAGCCCCTAATCGGCCATAACTCGGGATAACCTTTCCTTGGAGGTAGATGAACCTCTCCCAAACGTTTTGGAGGAAATCCAGAGGCTTCTCTTCATGAATTGAAGTCGGTTTCTCGAGGTATGTGATACTTTTTTTTGGATTCTTAAATATACGTAGATCTACTCCTCCTCGTCTATCCAGATCTTAGATCTATGCCCATTATGGGTAGATCTAAATGTTAGGATGCCTTTTATGATGATCTTTTGTCTTGGTTATGTTATGAGAGGAGATCTAAGGAGGGTTCATAGACAATCAAGCCAGTTTTTTGGGAGCTCATCGACCGTTGTGGTTTCCCTCGAAAACCATTGAGGTAGGGGATTTGTGGCTTCTCTAATTGTTTCTGTGTAATCATAGAGTTAGCATGATTTAGTCCTTTGGATCATAAAAGAATTGAACTAATTAAATACTTGAACCGGATTAATTGAATTGGTGATTGCATTTTGTTGCTTTTTACCGTGATAACGGTTCACCTCTTGATTTTCTAGATAGTGTGATATATATTCCTTTCTTGTTAGAGTGTTTCCCTTGATGAAATTGATAAAGAACTTAAATTCGGAATTAATTGATCATTAATTGGATAAAGATAAAGGGGCATGTAAATGAATCCAGTTTTTGATGTTGTGGATGTTGTTCCAAATTGATGTTAATGAAATTGATTCTGATGTACGTGATTAACTTAGTTGGTTGGTAACCTGAAATCTGTTGGTGCTTGTTGTTTGAAGGCTAGATTCCTTGTTAAAGGGCCAAGAGCCCAATTTGATGTGATATGTTTTTCCTGCTGTTTGTTCTGTGTTGTGACACTAGAGGGGTGTTGAGATATCTTGTGATGTGCTATGACCCTGGAGGGGTGTTGTGATATCTTCTATTGTGATGTGACCCTGGAGGGTTGTTGTGATATGTGGTGGCAGGGGGGCCTTATTTTTGTTGTAGAGGATGACGCCTAGAGTGGCAAGATGCATCGGTATATGCACGTGGGTGTTAGGGAGGACACAAAGAATTATGGAATGGGATGGATGTGGTTGTTGGATTCTTGGTGATTTGTTTGGTTGTTTACCTGTTTTACATTTCCCCACTACTCAAGGTTACTGGTTTTGCGTACCCTTCTTCCGAAAGTGGCGAAGACACGCGGGGTATACCATGTGCTTCCCGTGTTTTGCCTCTCAAGGGAGAATTGGTCTATGCTTTTTCTATATGTAGAAATGATTCGATGGGTAGTACGTCTACTCACCGTGTTGATCCCCCTTGTGTTTTGTAGAATATGTTTCTTTTCTAGAATTCCTAGGAATATGGGAAAGTAATTTTTTAATGAATTTTTGAATAAATGATGTTAACCCTTGGGGTTGGAGTGTGATGAAACATAATGATGAGGTCGAGAAATATTAAGGGACAATGGTTTTTGGATTTGATGTTAATGGAACTAAATGTCAAATTGTTCTTGGTTAATTAATTTTCGAAGAATTTATTAACGTAATGTGAAATTTATAAAAAGGGGATGAAGTAATCTAATAATTCCCTTTAAATGGTTCTGGGATTATAGGATACCTAGTCTTAGATGTGGAATCCTAGAGACCGAGAGACCGTAGCCGTAGTCATGTCTATGACTAGGTTATTCACATAGTGTGGTTGCGAGTTATAATATATATTATGTACATTGTGTGTTCTATACACTACTCTACCATGTCGGTAAAGGCAACTGACACCTTGGGGATTCCGAGCCCTGGGGGGTGTTTTCCCCAACATTCTGGTGGGAGGTTGAATGGCTGACTACCCACTTTATCCCCTCTCTCTTCTCTTGGTAGATACTACTGCCATTGGCACAATGATTATTTTCCCCCATATATGTGGGTAGATGGCTATAAGGGCTTGTGGTTATTTCACACACATATATTCTGGATATAGTATCTTATTGACTACTATAGGTGTAATGTGTATAGGCTGTGATGGCGTGAGGATCCTTACTCGGTGTATGGGCTGTAATTGCTTGAGGAATATCACCGGACGTATGATACACATTATGATAGTTGTGGTGGCTCCTGGAAACTACCTGGTTACTTTTGGTTCTGAGGAAGGTGTGGTGCTTAGAAACGGTGTCTGCGGGAAAGCCTTTTTGATTCACATGGTGCAGATTTTGGAGCTTAGCCATCGTTTATATGGGAAAGCCTTCGGAGATACAAGCACATGACATATGTCATTGGGGAAAAGCGGAAAACTAGTGGGTATGTAGTAGAAGGGTACCCTTGATATTATTTATTATATGATATATTCATGTATTCATTACATGGTGAGAGTATCCATGGTGAGGTTTGTAATATAGTATACCTTTTAGGTGATGAGTTAGTTTCATTGTTGTTCACTGTGCTTTAGCATGATTTCATTACTTTTGCACGAGAGGCATCAAAGAGGTTCCTACTGAGTATTCTGTTATACTCAGCCTACGTATATATAAACTATTTTTCAGGTCACATGGAGTAGGTTGAAGGTCATGTTTGTTACTACTAGCTTGTGTTTGCAGAAGCTGTTCGGGCTTGTGGTCACTGCTATTTTTACTTTCTTTTGGGTACTTGTAGTTTTCCCTTTTCAGTTGTAGTACTTTTTCATGACATTACTTATGCTCTTGGGTTTTATTTTATTCTTTAGTATTGAGTTGGAGTTGGTTGGTGTCTATCTTATCTCTCTTTCTTCCGTATGTGTTCTCTTAGAGGCTAATTCCTCCCATTTGTGTGTTTATTATACCCTAGGTGCTAGTCTCTAACCCGAGCCCTACTAGAGGCGGGACTCGGGGGTCATTATCTCCCTTTTCATATTGTTTCCCCAGGAGGGGTATAATTTGTGGGGAGGGGGTCGCAAAAGAGTGGTATTAGAGGGAGATTGAGGTATAGGATGGAGTTTGGAGTTAGGAATAGGTCAGGTTTCATGGGTTGGTAGGGCAACAATGTCATTCATGTTTACAAAGGTAGGTAAACACTAGAGACCAGCTGAGACATAGGCGTTTAGGGCCCACTATCATCTGTTGTAGGGACCTTTATGTATAAAATGGCTACTAAACATGGTGATATTGGTTGCAGGGTAGAGACCTAGTAAAGGAACATGCATCATTCTTCTATGTGTCTGTGTACGAATGCGTAGACCTTTGGATAGGTTAACCTAACACAAATGAAAGAAAACAATTAATTAATTAATGTTCAGTCTTCCATATTCTAGGCTTAGGAGCTCTAATTGTTTATTATGTTGTAGGTATGGATCTAGGTCGAAGTCCTCATCAGGTTTGCGTAGAAGACGTTCAGCAGGCTGTTCCAGCGGGTCGCCGTAGGGTAGAGGTTGACGACGAAGACACTTGGAGGAAGACACTATGAGAGTTTCAGCTCTGGTGTCTGAAGAAGTATGAGGGATCCATTTCATATACAGTCACGGAAGACTGGTTGGAGGAGGTTGAGATAGGTTTCAGTTCCATCCATACTCGGAAGGAGCACTGGGGTCCTTAGTTGAGATGATACTGAGTGTAGGAGCAAGGCAATGGTGGTTTTTGTTCATCAGGGATCGTGTGAGTCAGCGATCTCATGGGAGGAGTTCAGAGAAAAGTTTAGAGCTGAGTTCCTTTCTTCGACTTCGAAGTTGTCTAGTCACCAGGAGCATCTTACACTTCGATAGGGGAGCTCTACTTTTTGAGAGTTTGGAATCCATTTCAAGAACCTTTAATGATATGATTCAGACCTATTACCGGATGAGGAGGCCAGGGCGAGGAATTTCGAGGAGGCTTTTCATCCATAGATCCAATGCCAAGTAAACCCATTTATATTAAACAAATATATTGAGGTGTTGGAGAGGGAAGATGATGTTGAGAGGACATTGTCCAGTACCTGATCATTACGAGAAGGGGATCTGCATGATTCCTCACGAAGAAAGGTTGTGGTCTGGGGTTCTCGGTTTTCAGGGCAGAAGAGTTTCCGTTCATCCAAGGGTAGGTCCCAGCCCTTCACATCTCGTTTCTCTAGAGGTGGAAACTATTAGGCCAATGCCAATGGATCATGTGATTGTTTTTCTTGTGGTGGTTGTGGTCATCAGTAGCGGGAGTGCCCAACCTTTCAGAGTGGTCATCCTGCACCGGGCGCTCTGCTCCAAGTTCATCCATTGAGGCAATTCCAGCTGAGGTAGCAGCAGTAGGTTGCAACATATTTTGATCAGTTGAGGGGAGATTGGGCGGAAAGAGGACAGCCCCATCACGCTCCCTGTCCACAGAGAGAAGAGCGCAGCCTTGGTGGTGTTCTTCATCAGGGTCAGAGAGGTCGGGGAGGAGGCCGTGGTCATTTTCATGCTCTAGCATTACCAGCTCCAGACGAGCCAGACGTCGTTCGAGGTACCCTTTGATTGTTTTAAACCTTAGTGTATGTCTTGTTTGATTCAGGATCAACGCACTCCTTCGTATCACCTACCCTTTTCCATGCCTTGGGACTTGAGGTAGAGAGTCTTCTAGTGCCCTCGGAATTTACTACGCCAGTTGGAGGTTGATCTGAGTTGTTTGAAGTATCTAGAGATTGTGAGATAGTGTTGGGGTAGCCCTGCTATTGGGGAGATTTCCTATTTGTACGAATACAACCTAATGATTTCATCCTAGGCATTGATTGGTTGTATTCAGTGCTGGCTATTGTGGATTTCTACCTGAAGGAGGTTCATAGCCAATTTCTCCCAAGTTGCAACTCCTCTGACAGCTTTGACAAGGAAAGATCAGGATTTCATATGGACAGATCAGTGTGAGGCAGCTTTCGAGTATCTAAAAGGGATGTTATTAAGTGCTCCAGTAATTTGTCTTCCAGCTGAGGGATTTCAGTTTGATGTTTTCTGTGATGCTTCACATATGGGGTTAGGCAGTGTCCTCATGCCACAGAGGTTAGTTGTTTCTTATGGGTCTCGACATTTGCGTCCCCATGAATGCAACTATGCCACCCATGATCTTGTGTTGGAAGCTGTGGTGTTTTCTATGATGTTTTGGATACATTACCTCATTGGTGAATGCTTTGTGGTTTTTACTGATCATATGAGTTTGAGGTATGTTTTATCCCAGCATGGATTGAACATGAGGCAGTGTTGGTGGATATATTTCCTACTGGAATACGACATTGAAATATAGTATACAACTGGAAAAGGGAATGTTGTAGCGGATGTGCTGAGCTGAAAGTCACATAGTGATGATGTGAATGAAACCGGTCATTCCTGGAGGGTAATGGATGATCTGTTGGCATTAAATCTTGATATGGGAGAATTCATATGTAGAGGTTGTCTTTTTCAGATGATGGTGCAGTCATCCCTGATTCAGAAGGTGGAAGAGTCCCAATTCTGGGATCTTGATGTTGAGGTCTGGAGAGACCTGTTTGTTTGTGGTGAGGCCCCCGATGGTTGGTCTGATGAAGAACAACACATATTATTATATCATGGAAGGATTTTTGTTCCCTTGGAGAAGTGCGATATGGTCCTCAGAGAGTTCCATGGTTCTCCATTGGCGGTGCATCCTGGTGTGAAATAGATTTACCGATCCTTGAGAACATATTTTTGGTGTCCTGGGCTAAAGCATGTGGTTGCTGAGTTTGTGTCATGTTGTTTATACCACCAGAAGGTGAAGGCTGGACACAGTGTTCCTGGTGGTATTCTATAGCCATTAGATATTCCTCAGTGGAAGTGGGAGGACAACTCAATGGACATTGTTACAGGTTTACCTTGAGCTTCGGGAGGAAATGATGCTATTTGGGTGGTAGTGGATTGTTTAACAAAATCGGACCACTTCATAGCAATCAAGGAGTCGATCTCAGTCGATGTTTTTTCAAATTAGTATCTGGAGGAGGTGGTGAGACTTCTCGGGGTCCCTAGGATGATCATTTCTGATCGAGATCCTCATTTTACCTCTAGGGTATGGAGTGGTCTACAACATGATTTCAGTATTAGCTATGCCTTTTCACAGATTTTCACCCTCAAATGGATGTTCAAATAGAGTGAACCACCAAAATCTTGAGGACATGTTAGACTCTTTTTTTCTTAAATTTTGAGGTTCATGGATTAGGAACTTACCCTTAGTGGAGTTCTCTTAAAATAATAGTTTTCACTCCACCATCGGTATGGAGCCGTTTGAAACCTTGTTTTGCCGGCCATTCCGTTCTCTGTTGTGCTGGACTGGGGTCAGAGAGTTAGCAATTCTTAGATTGGAACTAGTGAAGAATACAACAGAGATGGTTCAGGTGATTCGTGAGAGGATGAAGGCAGTGCAAGATAGTCAGAAATCCTATGCTGATCATAGAAGGAGACCCTTAGAGTTTAATGTTGGGGATTATGTGTTTTTGAAGGTGACTCCCTGTGCTGGGAAGCGAAGTCTTGGTCGTGGGAGTAAGATTTGTCCCTTCTTTTTTGGGACTTTTGAGGTGTTAGAAAGTGTTGGAGTTGTGGTGTATCAAGTATCACTTCTGCCATAGATGATTCAGATACATGATGTGTTCCATTTATTGCAGCAACGTCATTATCTTCAAGACTTATCTATCATAATCTATTGGGGAGAGATCGATGTTGATGATCATTCCACCTTTGAGGAGTGACCTGTGGAGATCGAGTACCATAAAGAGACGGTGTCGCACGGGTGATCCATCCCTTTTGTTCGTGTCGTGTGACGACACGGCGGCTTTGAAGAGAGTTCTTGGGAATGTGATTCACAGATACACGCTCAATACCCAGAGTTGTTTGATGTTTGACTCTTTTCTTGTATCATTGTAATTTATGTGTTTGTGGGACTTTCGTGTTTATGAGATTGTCTCCTTTGTTGCTTTGGTGGACTGATCTCTTTTGAGAGGTATCTCATTGGGTGGTTGTTCAGACGTTGTTCCATTTTCTCTTTAGGTGGTTTTGGAATCTTAAGGACGATAATTTTTTGAGAGGTATCTGATGTAATGTCCCAGACCTCTCTGGTCCATTCCTTTGTAAAAATTTGGTTCTAGAGTTGTTCCGAGAGGTCAAGGTGACTTGGGGGGTGGGTTTGGGTGGAATTTTATTGAAATCTAAAGGGTTACGTCCTTCGTATGGGAGGTGCACAGTTTTCCTAAACCGTGCGGCCAAACCGTGAAAGGCTAGTCTTGGAGGTAGTGGCTAACACGCGATTAGCAGACAGTTTGTCTGAACATGCGGACTAACCTTGCGAGGAGTGATTGTCGAGACAGAAGCTAACACACGGCTAGCGCATGGTTTGTTAAATCGTGCGGCCTAAACATGTGCGAACATAAAGTTATATCCTAAAAATTTGGATATAACTCGTTTTGCCTTTAATCAGCTCATTTAAGCCCCTAATCGGCCATAACTTGGGATTACCTTTCCTTGGAGGTATAAGAACCTCTCCCAAACATTTTGGAGGCCATACAGAGGCTTCTCTTCCTGAATCAAAGCAGGTTTTTCGGGGTATATGATCCTTGTGTTTGGTTTCGTAGATCTACATAGATCTTCTCCTCCTCTTCTATCGGGATCTCAGATCTATGCCCGTTATGGGTAGATCTATGTGTGTGGATGTCGTTTATGATGATATTTGGACTTAGTTGTGTTATGAGAGGAGATCTAGGGAGGATTCATGGAGAATCGATCCGGTTTCTTGGGTGCTCATCGACTGTTGTGGTTTCCCTCAAAAACAATTTAGGTAGGGGATTCGTTGCTTCTCTAATTGTTTTTGTGCAATCGTAGAGTTATCATGATTTAGTCCTTTGGATCACAATGTAACTGACCTAATTAAATACTTGAACTAGATTAAAATAATTGGTGATCACATGTTTTTGCTTTGTACCGTGATAACGGTTCGCCTCTTGATTTTCTAGATAGTGTGATATATATTCCTTTCATGTTATCATGTTTCTCTTGATGAAATTGATAAAGAACATAAAGCCGAAATTAATTGATAATTAATTGGCTAAAGATAAAGAGTCGTGTAAATAAATCTGGTTGTTGTTGTTCTTATGGATGTTGTTCCAAATTAATGTTAATCAAAATTATTTTGATGTATGTGATTAAATTAGTTGGTTGGTAAACCTGAGATCTGTTGGTGCTTTTTTATTGAAGGCTAGATGCCTTGTTAAAGGGACAAGATCCCAATTTGATGTGATGTTTTTTTTCTGTTGATTGTGGTGTGTTGTGACCCTGGAGGGGTGTTGTGATATCTTGTGCTGTGTTGTGACCCTGGAGGGGTGTTGTGATATCTTATATTGTGATGTGACCTTGGATGGGTGTTGTGATATGTGGAGGTAGGGAGGCCTTGTGGTTGTTGAAGCAGATGATGCCTAGATTAGCAAGATGCATTGGTTTATTCATGTGGGTGTCGGGTAGGACACTGGGGATGATGGAATGGGATGGATGTGGTTGTTGGATTCTTGATGCTTTGTTTGGTTGATTATCTATTTTACTTTTCCCCACTTCTCAAGGTATATTGTTTTTTTACCCTTCCTCCGAAAGGGGTGAGGAAACGCGGGGTACGACACGTGATTTCAGTGTTTAGCCTCTCGAGGGATAATGGTTCTATGCTCTTGCTATAGTCGGCAATGACTCGATGGGTAGTACGTCTACTCACCGTGTTGAGCCCCCTTGTGTTTAGTAGCATTGGTTGATTTTCTAGAATTCATGGGAATATGGAGAATTAATTCTTTAATGAATGTTTGAATAAATGATGTTAACCCATGGGGTTGGAGTTTGATTAAACTTAATGATGAGGTCGATAACATTGAAGGGATTGTGTTTTTTGGATGTGATGATAATGGAACTAAACATGGAATTGTTCTTGGATAATTAATGTTACAAAAATTAATTAACCTAGAGTGAAATTGATAAAAAGGGAATAAAGAAATATAATAAATCCCTTTAATTGGTTGTGTGCTAATATGATACCTAGTCTTAGAAGTGTAATCCAGGAGTCTGAGAGATGTTAGCTGCAGTCGTGTCAAAGACTATGTTATGCTCATAGTGTGGTTGTGAGTTATAATATATATTATGTAATTTTTGTGTTCTATATGCTACTCCACCTTGTCGGTAAGGGAAACTGACACCCCGAGGATTCTGAGCCATGGGGGGTGTTTTACCCAACATTATGATGGGAGGTTGAATGGCTAACTACCCCCTTTAGCCCTGCTCTCTTCTCTTGGTAGATACTAGTTCCACTGGCACATCGGTTAGTTTCCCCCATATATGTTTGTACAGGGATGTAATGGCTTGTGGTTATTTCACACACATACATTCTTTATATAGTATTTTATGGACTGGTATAGGTGTATCGTTTATAGGCTGTGATGGCTTCAGGATTCTTACTCTGTGTATGGGCTGTAATGGCTTGAGGTATAATACCCGAAGTATGATACACATTATGCGAGACACGGTGGCTCCTAGAAACTACCTAGTTACTTTTGGTTGTGAGGATGGTGTGGTTCATAGCCCAGGTGTCTGCGGGAAAGCCATTGTGATGCACGTTGTGCAGATTATGGAGCTTATCCCAAGTTTATACGTGCAAGCCTTTGGAGAGAGATGCACAGGACGTATGTTGTTGGGGAAAAGCGGTAAACCAGTGTGGAAGTATTAGCGGGGTAACCTTGATATTATTTATTATATGATATATTCATGTATTCTTTTCTTGGGGAGAGTATCCATGGTGAGGATGGGAACACAGTATACCTGTTAGGTGATGAGTTAGTTTCACTATTTTTCATTGTGCATTAGCATGATTTCCTTACTTTTGCACGAGAGGATTTAAGGAGGATCCTACTGAGTATACTGTTATACTCACCTTACACATATATATACTTTTTTTCAAGTCACTTGTAGTAGGTTGGAGGTCAGGCTGGTTTCTACTAGCTTGTGGTTGCAGGAGCTGTTCGGGCTTATGGTCATTGCTATTTTTACTTTCTTTTGGGTACTTGGATTTTTTTCTTATTGGTTTTAGTACATTTGTATGACATTAAATATGCATTTGGTTTTTCTTTTATACATTAGTTTTGAGTTGGAGTTGGTTGGTGTGTCTCTTATCTCTATCTTTATCATGTGTTCTCTTATAGGGTAATGTCTCCCATTTGTGTGTTTATTATACCCACAGTGCTAGTCGCCAAACCGGGTCCTACTAGAGGCAGGACTCAGGGGTCATTATCTCCCTTTTCACATTGTCGACCCAGGAGGGGTACACTTTGAGGGGAGGGGGTCATGAAAATATTATAATTATATTTTTTACCTTTAAATACGCTCTTTACTTTTAACAGTGGTAAATAAAATTTAAAAAAAATATTAATCACCAAAAATTATTTTCATCATATGGAGAAACATTTTACATACTGATGACAATGATATATATTGTACTTTTTAAATTAAATTCATAGAAGTGGTAAAATTATGTTTTATGAAAATTTCCAAATGATCATAGAAGGTTGATAAAAGATGTTAAAAAGTTCAAAAAATTATATATATATATATATATATATTCGTATTATAAAATAACTCCCATAAATTACATTATATTAATATAAGTATTATGTATATATTATGAAATTAAAATATATTTAAATTTAAAAATAAATATTAAAATAAAATATTTGTTTTTAAAAAATAACAAATTGTTTTTCACTATTCATCAAGAATTTAATATTTTAAAATAATTAGAAAACAATTCTCCCAAAGCTAATTTTGATATTCTGAATCCAAAAATAAAGTCCATTTTAAAAATTAAAAATTAAAAAATTTAAAGAAAAGTTTATTACTATTTATAACTACCTTTTTAAATGTTTAGTTTTATTTTTTATGGTGTAAAAGTACACAGAACTACGTATAACACATGGTATTTTATTTTTCATAGAGAATAATACTATGGAAGCTTGAGGTGTTACATTCTTCACACCATAAAATAATTTGGTCCTTGAAATTTATGGAATATTACTGCCTAAAAATAATCAGGTGGTACTTCCTCATACGTTCTTTATGTTCCTACTTTTCATATTCTATTTTATGGTTTCTCGAATTAACATTTATGAGAAAAGTCATTCGGTTTCTCAACACTTGTTTTATTTAATAAATAATCATGATAGGATCTTCAGAATATGACCATTAATGTTCCACCTCTATTTGTTCATTATTATGTACAACCATTGGGTCATGCATGTATTTTATCAATATTGATACATTTAACACATCATTAACATTGAAGAAACGTGGCTACATTATCAAATGGTAAGCTACAACCCTAATTCGTTGTAAAATTTATAATGGATCGATGTAATTGTGACTTATTTTACCCTACTTATTGAATTGTATAACACCCTTCCATGAAGATACCTTTAAGAAAACATGATCTCATACATCAATACAAAAATAATTCTTTCAGCTATTTACATAACTCCTTTTCATACATTAATCTACTTCGATGTGGATTTGGTCAGTCATCAGAAACTCTATTGTTTCCATAACATGTTCTGGGACCATGAGTTTTCTTTCACCAACATCATCCCAACAAGATGGTTTGTGACATATCTTTGAATATAATTCTTTATATGGTGACATATTACAAATTTAATGAATGATATTTTTAAAGGAAAATTTTACAAGATGTAAATACTAATCCCATATACCTTGAAAGTCATGTGGGAAAGATATCAACATGTCCTCTATGGTTTTAATAGTCCATTCTGATTGCCCATGAGTTTGAGGGAGGTATCTAGTGCACAACCTATATTCAGTATCTTGGGCATTCTGAATAATTTTCGAGAATCTTGTTGTAAAATGGGGGTCATGATCATAAATAATCGACAAGGGTACACCATTAAGTCTTACAATTATATTAATATATTCTCTTTATAAACATTAATGTGGTGAATAATCTCATATAGCAAGAATATGTGTGGACTTGGTATGATGATCAATAATGACCCATGTTGCATCATTCCATCTAATAGTCATTGGTATCCCCATAACAATGTCCATCGTAATATCAACCCATTTGTACTCTTGTATGGGAAATGGTTGCATGAATCCTATAGGATGTTGTCTTCTATCCTTCACCTATTGGAAAACGATACAAACTGACTCATAATCACCAATCTACCTCTTCATGTTGTCCCACCAAAAAAATTCTTTCAAATATCTATACATCATAGTTCTACCAAGGTGTATAGAAAAATTGGATCTATGAGCATCACCCAAAAATTCTCTTTTTCGATCAGGTATATTGGGAACCCCAATACTCTTCCCAAATTTTAAAAGTCCTTCATATATGTAGTCAACCAATTTACCATAATTCACAGCATTAATTTTCTTTTAAACCACCTCATCATTAGTCTAATTTTTTTTTCATTTTTAATAAATATGGTTTGGAAAACATTTGAATAAGTATTTATGTTTCACAATCCTCGATTATTTCCATATCCTTCATTACTAGATCAATGAACATAAGATCCCTTTGTAATCGCATCTTATTCAGAAATCCATGATTCATTCATCTCAAATAATTGTCCACTGTATTTTCGTTCTTTGGTGGTAGTGTATAGTGAAATCATATTCATTGAGTAGTTAATACCATCACCTTTTCCTCGTGTTGAGTTATTTTTGGGAGAAAATATACTTCAAACTCTTATAAACAGTATATATCTCAAAATTTTCCCCATAGATATTGTGTCTCTCTATCTTCAGGGAAACTATTATAGCTACTAACTAAATATCATTAGTGGTACAATATTTTCCATGATGTCTTAATTATCATTATTCATAGATACTAACTCAATCATATTTCATAATAACACAACCAAGTCCATTATTCGATGAATCACAACAAATAACAAACCCATCATTCCCCAAAGGCAGATTCAATATAGAAGCATTGACTAATATTATCATCAATTAATCAAAAAATATTCCCACAATTTTGTCCAAAAAAATTTATCCCCATTACGTGTGAGCATGGATAATGGGTTAACTAATCTGGAAAAATTAAATACGAAACACCAATAGTAACCTGATAAGCCCATTAAACTATGTACCTCATTTATACTCTTCAGTGCTGGAAATTATTGAATTTCCCTTGTCTTAGAAGGATCAATTGATATTTTATCAATAGAGACAATATGGAAAAGAAAATAAATCTCTTGAAGTCTGAATTCACACTTTCTAAACATACCATATAATTCACTTTGAAGATTTTTCAGAAAAATGTGGAAGTTATTTTCATGATCATAATATCTTTTAAATTTTTATAATTTATCATCAATAAATACCACTAGATTAATCAATATATTCTTTGAAATCTATATACATTAGGTTTATGAAAATAAACTGTAAATTAACTTGTCCAAAATGCATTACTGTAAACTCGTATTGCCCGTAACTGGTTCGAAATGCTGTATTTGGAATGTATTACTTCATCAAACATTAGTGATTATATCTAGATCTATGTTAAATCTTTGAATAATATTGACCTGCATGAATTTGATCAAATAAGTCATCAATTGGAGGTATGGGATACTTGTAAATTGTTGTTATAGAATTGATCACCCTGTAGTCAATGAATAACCAAATAGATCCATCATTATTTATAACCAAAAGAATAGGGGCTCCCCATAGAGAAACACTACAGGTAATAAATACTTTAGTAATAAATACAAATAGTTGTCTACTTAGTCCCACTAATCCACATTGGCTATTCTATAAGCCGTCTTTGATATGGGCGTTTAACATAGAATTATGTCAATGGAAAACCGAATTTCTCATTTTAGAGGATGTCCATGTAAATCCTCTGAAAACACATCAACATATTATTTCCTAATAGTTATATCCTCTATTGGAACATTCTTTTACTCACCCATATTTATTTCACTCCCATACACACTAATAATTAAATTTAGTAGAGGTTTTGGGGGTGGATCTAGATGAGAATTAGATAGTGATGTTTCTTCTCAAAAGATAAGGGATTTCTTACCATAATCAAAATTTTAACCTCTTTCTTCGTACAAGTAATGTTCACATAAGGGTCAAAAATACAATCCATAAAAAATATCATATAAAATTCAATCATGTGTATGTAAATAATATTTGATGATAAAGCACATCTACATGCTATAGTTGTAACTGATTGAAAAAACATTCTTAAAATAATAATTCCCTTTTGAATTTTTAATAAAAAATATGTTAATATTTAAAATTTGAAATATCTAATTTTCCTAGAAAACTGGTAATATATGAATGAATTTTATGATCTAGAATCAAATAAATCATTGGCAAATTTTGAGGAAACAATTAATGTACCTACCCCCACGTCATTTAAAGTTTCAATCTCATAAATTGTGATCACATAAGACTGGAATTTTTCCCTAGACTTTTTCAAAGGTAAGTTTCATTGATACGTAGGATATTAATTTTCATAATGACCCATCTGTTTATAATGGTAATATTGATCATTGAAAGCCTCTTTCATCTCCTTGAAATCAAAAGCTTTGTGTCCTTTTTCTAAATACATGTAACAAAATCCCTTCCCCTTATGGAATTAATGGATATTTTTCTTCTCACAATTAATTCGGGATGGAAATTTAAATTTCCCTTTATTACCCTAATATTTTTATATTGTTCATCATACCTCATCTTCTCATTCTTGACTTTAATGTCATAAGACTTAGGGAATACATTTTCTGTCAAGATAGTACATTAGACTATATATTCATACAATGAGAAGAATTATGAGACTAATTATTGATGGAAAAATGGGGTTACCCCATCAAATAATAAATCAATATTACTTCTTGGGTTACACATATAATCTACAACATGCCTTGCTAACCTTGTAAATTTAACCTCATACTTTGTGACATTCTCTTATACTTTTTCCCTTAGACTCTGAAATTGTCTCTCCATTTACACTTGATGTTCAAGAAGAATGTATTTTTATAAGAGAAGATATTTAAACACACTAAATTCTATATTAGATACTTCATAATCCTTCATATTGTTTTAAATTAATGTCCAATATTGATCTGAATCTCTTGTGAGCCGACAAACTGACATGAAATATTTTTCCCTTTTGCTACTCCACAAAGAATGAAATATTTTCTCTAAAAAGCATATACATTGCTCAGCTAAAAATAGATTTCTAGTCCCATTGAATGTTGGTAATTATTTCTTAAGGATGTGGTTTAATATTGATCTCCTGTGTTGTGGATCAGGGTGCTCTATAAACGTATTGATATTAATTATTACCTGAGTGAGTTTTCCTAGTATGGTTATAAGATGTTCAACACCAGTTTGACAACCATATTTTCTATATTTATTTTTGGTATGAGGGAAATACCTACATGGATTAAGTGTGTTCATATGGTTTTAATTCATTACTCTAGGCTCCATTTCTAAATATTGACATACAGTGGGTTAGTTTATGAATTATAATGCATAATTCCATACTTATTAAATACCTAACATAAATTGAATAGTTTATAAAGATAATCTATAATCAAAAAAAAATTCATTGGGGGACTTTTTAATAATAAATCTTTCATAATGTACTGTAATGAATATGTGAGTAATCTTAATAATATTTCCAACGAGTGTCAATCTAGGTGCGCAGAAAGGCCAGTTGTTGTGTACCGAGATACCTTAGGTTAAGACTGAAATTAATTTTGGGGTTTTCAATCCTAAGTACATGTATGATATATACATGTCCACTTGTACTATCCAGATAGGGATGTAGTTCTTGTAAAACCAACATAATATATACATTACCAAATTTTATGTATGTTATTCTATCCTAATCCCCAAAATCTATCTTAGGGTAATGTTTGGGAAAAAGAGTTTTTTTCTAAGTCATGTATCGAGAGATTGTACTAAATTTCTTATGAGACCAACTATAATGCCACACCCCTAGTTACCCAGAGTCGGTGCATTATTACATAACATTGACATGATCACAAGATATCATGTCCTGAAAGACCGATCTATTTACTATCCTTGAAACTACTAGATACATACTTAAGTTTTACATTATATTATGAAATGTAAAAAAACAAACTTGTGTCACCTTTTTAAACACTCATATACATTAGCCTATATCTGCAGGACTATCATAATATACTTTATCACATCCTCTGAAAATAAATAATAAGAAAGGGGTGATCTCATATTATCAATAAAGATAAAAACGTAGTGAAAGCTATCATAAAAGGAATCAATATTTAAGGAAATGTATAGTAATATAACGCAAGACTTTTAAACATAAAATTCATCCTAATATAGAAATGATAAATCACATAATTCCATTTACTTATTCACATGGATATTCTACTAGTCGAATAATCAAATGTAATATCAATAGCTAATTTCATAATGATAGATTGCATAATTCTAGACATTATGACAACATAAGCAAGACATCGCGCTAGGACTTCAAATAATAATATTTTCAAGGCCGTTTGATAAGACACTAGTTTGTTTCATAAGAACTACCAAAGCATCGAGGGGCTATAGTGGGCCCTGCCCATCACTAACTATGTCCAATGCATTTTTCATATGAAAAGGTTGAGACATAACACAAAAGTTCATATTAAAAAAAATATTAAATGTTAACACTTTAAAAAAAATGATGAATGGATTAAAAATAACACATCCACATTGAAGAGGCGTTTCACTCAAATTGTTTCAGGGGTAAACTTATTCAGTTTACTTCATAAGTTTTGTTACATAAGTCATGTTTGTTATGTATATGATTTATTTGATTCATATAAATAAAGATATTATTTTCTTAAATAATATTTTTTATCATCAAATGAAAATTATTCTTGAATGGTTATGATAGGGAACAAAATCTCATCGCATCATGGAGACGGTAAGCCGTACGTACGCACAAGAAAAAATATCATTCTATTGATAGTGATATCATATATAATAATGAATATAATTGATATAAATTATAAATATTGGATTTTAATTATAATCTATATATAATATAACATTTAATTACATATTATATCACTATTAATACAATTATATTTTTTGCTCGTGCGTACGTACGACTTATCGTCTTCATGATGCGATGAGATTTTGTTCCCCATTGTAACCGTCCAAGATTAATTTTCATTTGATGATTAAAAATATTATTTATGAACTTAATATCATTATGTATATGAATCAAATAAATCATATACATAACAAATATGAATTATGTAACAAAACCTATGAAGTAAACCGAATCAGTTTACCCCTGCATTATCATTTTGTCATTAATAAATGTGATTATTATTATGTCTAAAATTTATAAATAATATATCATGTTGTATGATATGTTTTTATATTTTTAATGAATATATAAAATCGAATTTATCTTATTTGTAACCCTATATTAAATTGTGTTAGTTTTAAAACTTTGAATTTAACACTTTAAACTATTCATTAAATATAATATAATAAATGATCCAATCTAATACAAGTGGATAAAAAAGGATAATTATTTTCTCGAAATTTTATAATGGTTTAAATAATATTATCCAATAAAAATAGGACATGTTTTGAGTAATTAAATATTATTATAATATTATTTTTACCTTTAATTACTCTATTTACTTTTATCTTTGGTAAATATAATTTAAAAGTAACTATTCAACAAAAATTATTTTCATCATACTGAGCCACATTTTATGTAAGGATGAAAAAAATGTATGTTGTATTTTTAAAATTCAATTAACATAATTGGTAAAATTATTTTTAATGCAAACTAGCAAATGTTCATAGAATGCAGGTAAATGACGTTAATAAGATCAATAATATTTTATATATCTAATATTATTATAAAATGACTTAAATAAGTTACCTTAAATTAATATAGGTATTATGTATCTATTTTTACTTTAAAATAAATTTAAATTAATAAAACAATTTAAATAAAAATTCTGGTTTTTAAACAATAACAGTGTTTTTCATTATTCATCAAAAAATGAATTTTTTCAGAAAAATATAAAAAATTCACCCTAAGATAATTTTGATATCCGGAATCATAAAATAATGACCATTTTGAAAAATAATATTTATAAATTTTATAAAAGTGGGTATTACTATTCATAATTATCTTTTTAAATGGTTAGTTTGATTTGTTGTGGGGTGCTAGAACTCGGAGCTGCATATATTGCTTGTTATTGTATTATTCAAAATATAGAATTCCAAGGATGCATAAGGTGTTACAGTATGATTATTATACCATCTCTATATCTAGTAGCTTCTTAATATGATCATTATGATACATTGAATGTTTGTTATAGAATTATCATTGAAGGACATTATAGAAAATATAAAATATTCTATATTTATCATTATTAAATTATATATATATTATTTCATTTGTATCATTATTTTTCTAACCGGTTTTATAATAATATAGACTTAAATATACAATGTTTTTTGAGATAATCATCTTCAAATTGGTTACATGAATTTTGACACCATTACATGTCAACATAGTTAGACCATATATTTTTTTTAAATTATTGGGAATGAAAATATATTATACAAGATATAAGGTCTATAAGAACCATGATATATATATAAATATAATATATTTGTATTTTATGTTTTTATAATTTAATATTTTTTAGTTTCAATGTAAATTTTTAAAAATTATTCTTGATATCTATTATATCTAATTAAATTTCTTATTTTTAATAATTGTTTTAATACATTCACAGTAATGATAAAATAATAATTTTAGGGATTATTTTAACCTAAAGCTCCATAATCAATATAATTTGTGTGTATACTATGGTAACATGAAATTTATTAATAACCAATGTTTATCTTTATCATAACCATATATTTTCAAAGACACCATGAATTTTTCTTAATGATCACACACATTGAGAAGAAAATAATGTTAAATAAAGATGAACACAGATAAGGATTTAACTCATTCAACCACATTAGGCAAAATACTTGCATCATATATCAAGGATTTTATTACATAATTAATAATATTCACTCTGATAAATATTGATTAAAATCTTAAAGATAAGATTCCTAATAATACAAGGTCCAAAACAACTTCAACTCATATACCCACAACATTCGTAGAGGGTTACAAAAATGATAACGGTTACATCCATGTAAAAATCACCAATAATAAAATAAATTATATAAAAACAAATATAAATTGGTAATAACCACCATTATTTATTATTCAATTATTTAACTTCATATTTATTCTTAAATACACTTCAATTAAAATACTAATTACAAATGGAATTAAATATAATCATAGTTCACTCCTTCACACTAGAAATTGAATAAATTCCAAAACTGTTTCACAATCCCTTCATTGTTCATTATAATTTATTTTAACACTTCTCTAGGTCCTCATATATTATATTGTAGGTTCATTATATCCTTGAAACATTAAAATTAAATTTTCAAATTCATTTTTTATTTTTCATTCAACATCCTCATATTAGGATCTATCAGTGCAATAATTTCTATGTGAGTCTAAACCACAACTACTAAAATAGGTACTTAATGGATATTTGAATAACTAAATTTTTTTTGGGAGTAACAAGTCCTTAATACTCTTCAGATTATATATATTTTCGTAATCACATCAACATATCATATAATAGATATTTTCATTTTGGTTTATTATTCAACATCTGGTTTCTTTATGTAATGATATATTGTTCCAAGGCACAATAATTATTAATGATTCTAAATAACCAAAGTATTAATTATAATTATCTTGTTTCTTTATATATTGATTAAAAATCATGGTGGGGTTATATTAATTATTGTGTTACATTTTTAGCACCTTGTGATCAACATTTATATATTATTAAAATCATTAATGATTATACCTTACACATCTTATAATGTGTAAGAATATTAAAATAATTATAACCAATTGGCATTTTATAATCCTTTTAAAAATGAGGATAAAATGTCATGTTGTTATATAGAATCTCAAATATTATAAATTTATGAAACCTTATAGTTAATAAATAAAAGAATACATTTATAACATTTCAAAATTCCTTTATCATTATTAATAGTGTTATTTTTATACTAATTCACTGACCACTTTGTTAACCATTTCATATCAATATTACCTTTATGTATTGGAATTTTTTTCATGAACTATAATCAAGGTTTTTTCCCTTCAATCACACCATGTCTTATTCACAAAACTAAAAAACCATTCATATTAAATCTTCACTCATCTTATAATTCCTCCAATACTATTTAAAAAATTCAATAAAAAATACATGACTTTAAATTGAAAGATAACTAAACCCATGTTGTTATATAATTATATCTCATTGTTGTTTTATTAATTACTCCATATTTCTTACATGTTTATTCATTCCATTAATGTTCGCCATTCACATTATTTCCCTCTTTGGAGACATTTTCCATCATTTATTATTAAATTCAAAGGGTATTCAATTTTCTAAAACAAGTAATGTGAAAAAAATGAAAATAACCAATAAATTCTTTTATAATCTATTATGAAAGAATTTTCAATTTAGAAAACATGAAAATATATTTATATCTATAATTAAATTCTTTTTCTTTCATTGAACAACCATCATTCTACTTCTAAATGCACTTGAATTATACCTTCCTTTTTATTATTACACAAAAATTATTTGATTCCCAAAAAAACTAAAAATACAAAAATATATAATTATATATAATAGAAAGATGGGTTATCAATAATATTTTTCAATGTAATAAATTGAATTAAAGTGTTTAAAAAATTATTTAACTAATATTCATCATGTTATTTGGTAAATATATCCCAAATTTGATGTTAGAATCAAATTTTATATAATTTCAAAAAAAATCTATATTATTTAATATTGAGTTATAATTGGTATATATATATAATTGTTTCTTCAATATGGTACCAAATTATTTTTTACCTAAAAAATACATTTTTGTAACTATAAATAAAAAATATTCATCAGTGTCAACATTTTATAATACTTTGTAACTGAAATATACTTTGAATCATCTATACATAGGGATACATTATATTTATTCTTACTTATGAATACAATGATCCTTATTTATATAAATAATTCTCAAAAAACAATTTTCTTTTGATTTAAGAAATATCAAAATTAGTTTTTATTTGAATAACCCCCCAATTCAATATCATTCGCAACCATTTAAAATTGGGGTTTCAATGTTATTTATATATACCTGATCATTATATTTACAATAAATAAATTTTCTTCATTTTGGAATCATTAAAAACTAGAATATATTAATATTACATATAATATATCAATTATAAATTTTGATAATTAGAATATAATCATGTTAATTATTTAAAAAAATGCATTCCACTCACTTTTTTTCCTCATAAGATCATAGTATAATTCTGACTTTAACTAGAGTAAAAACAGATTTTCATTTCTTATATTAAATAACAATAAGACATCTATAAAATATTTTTTATATGTGATAAATTTAATTCCAAAATTTTTATATAAATACATCAAGAAATAATATTAAAAATAAATAATAATTCATATGTCAATTTTTAAACACATCAAGAATGAAAAAAAGAAAAACAACAGTCCTCTTGTTTCTGTGAAATATTATACCATCAATATAGACTATCATAATAAACTACTTCTCTTAAAATTCCTACACAAAGGTGATGTGATAAGAACCACCCATCTAAAACACTACAATTATTGGATTTATGTCATGATGTGCATGTAAAGCACAAGGTAAATTCATTAGGCCAAAAATTACTTTTTTTTTTTAAAATCCAATGAATAAAATTTTTAATATGAAATCCTACAAGTTGTGTGATGTAGACTACTTGATTCATGATTTCATTTACAAATGTCTTATTTAAATCCATGTGGTAAAATCTTTGTACACCATTTCAATCCAATGTTTGATTTATTCCACTATTAACCTAGTAAATTATTCTACTTGATATCAACTCCTTCAATCATAATATACCCTTTGATACCAATTCTTCCTTGTTCTGATCTATTATTCAATGTCCATCAACTTTTTTTAAAATCCAAATTTTATAAAAAAACATATTATTATATTTGTCTATTTCAAAGCATTGATTTCTATTTTTCTATTATTGGATATAACTATTTACTCATGTATTTGAAACATGATCCATATATTGATTTTCCTCATAAAATGATAGTTATATTTCATATTAGTTCATAGTTTTCTCTAATATTATATAATTTATATTTAAATTGGATGTAATTTTTCTGTAATATTTTTTTTTTAATCTAAATCAATTTATTCTTATTGGAGACATATATTTAATCCATTCAGGAATATTCTCTTTATTTAATTCTACATATTAATTATCATTGATCTGAGTATTTTTCAAATTATCTAAAATATAAAATTTTCTCTTCATTTTTGTGGCTCACATATTTAGTAGAAAAAACACATTATTATAATTATCTGTATATTTATAAATATACACCTAAATAGATTTAATTATTTTTGTGGATCCGATTATTGAAACAATTATATATTTTAATCTAATTTGTAGAATTGGATAATTTTCATTCCACATTTACATCACTGTACAGTCCTAGTCATCCCCTATTATTTATAATGAAATATTTACTTTAGAATAATATATGGTTAATCAAGGATTGATTCCAACCATATAACATTTAATATAAAATATTTTATTATCTAGGAATAAAAGACACACTATTAGATGTGTGAAATAGATCATCTATAGATTCATTCAAATGATGTTGAGAAATTTCTCTTTTATCCATCAATGTCATGACCATTTTATTTATGAAAAAATTTAACCTCCCTAAAAATTTATTCATTATTGGATTCCTTAGTAATGAAGCTTTAATCCTTTTTCCGTGAATATTTTTATAATTTAAAACATTAGTAGAAGTGGATTAGGTTCCACTATCATAAATTAGGATCATTCTTATTCGTCATATTTCATTATCCACTCATCATTAGATTCCTTTGATATAGTCCCACATATCTCTCTTAGTCAACATAATCATAGAAAAATATATCCAAATATAATTATCATAATGTAATTGAAGTTTTTATCACCATATATTCAATCTGAAATGTTGGTCCACATACATTAATGTGGATCAAATTGAATAAATTTTATTCCTTATTCTTACATTTTTGGAATGTTTTTATCATCTCACATTCGATAAAATAATAATAAAAATCCATATTAAACATAAATTATACAATGTTACAAATGTCACTAAAAAATGAAATATTATTCAAATTCAAATAATTAAAATGAAAAAAGAAATAAATTCTATGAATGTTTCCCCATATAAAATCATAGGGGACACATATTATCATCACTATTTTCTAGATAAAAGTTACCATTAATTATCTTTCTATATATATGATAGTTTACATGACATACACTTATATTATAGGATTTTTGGTTAAATATATTTTACAATCTAAATACAAATAACTGAACTACACACAATATTTTTTTAATACATTTGATTATAGACATTTATTATTATTATTTAAATCAATTATTAAGAATAATGTTCATATTCCATTGATATTTGGAGATCCATAATTTCAAAAAATAGTTTTTTAACTACACATTTTTCATTATGGAGAAAAATAACCTTATACACCATTTTGGATGAATAAAATTTATCATGAATACAATTTAAACTATTATTTACAGATATCAAATCTATCTCAAAAAGAATTTATTTTATCTTCAATTCCATGTTTTTAAAGTTCAATGATACATCAGAACGTGTTGATACATATGTTTGTCACATCAAATATTATTAGTATATTATATCAAGTCACATTCTACCTCCTCTAATGGGTATAGTATATTTATCCAAGGAATTGTTTTGGATTAAATTTATTCAAATATTGTTTGACTTATAGAAGAAAAAATTCAACATTATTGAATGTAATCCGCATCATGGTATTTAAAATTAGGTGAATTTAAAAAATATCTATAGTATAATATTCTATTTAGATATGTCAGATATATTTCAATAATATTTTACTGATGATTAATTTCATCTCCCTTTATGTATTTTTTTATTTTTAATAATAATACCCTATATGGCCTAAATAGATACATACATTGCACTGTACTACGTACTCATTTTTCATATGATTAAAATTTCTGTTCACATTTTCTATAATTCCTTTTAATGCTCAAATATTATATAAAAAATGAAGTTTACCCTTAAAATTAGTTATTTTGATATAAATAGTACCTAAAATTTTTTTCTGTCTCACTCATGCCATTTAATTAATACTTTATTTGAATCATTTCAATCTAATGTTTCATTCATGAGTAGTTTATTTTAATTTCATTTTAATTATTCTTAATTAATGATATAATTTCCTCTTTGGGTGTTTCAGTATTAATATATTTTTGATTTATCGATATAGAAATATATTCAATTTTCAAAGAATGTTACTTAATTATTAACATGTTGTTCACTCTTTATTTATGTTTTACTTTATCAAATTAATATTCATCCAGTATATTCTATAGAAAATCAATTTATTTTTTAATAACATTAAATCAACAAAAGTATCCAAAAATATATTCTATATTCTTCCAAATCTCTATTTATTACTATTTAATCTTTACAAATAACCATGCAATTCTATATTAAGATCAAATAATACCTTTGGATGTTCATGTTCTTATTATATCTATTCTGATTTCTATTATTTTCAATTGATAATAACATATATCATTTTTATAATCTATATTTCAGGACCTTATCATGATTCTTCCTTACTATCATATTAATATATTACTATAAATAATATTATCTAACACATATCTCCACTTGAATTTTAAAAATTAATATTACCTCCATATAATAACATATATACCTTTTTGTGAAAATTATAATGCACTATCCTCTTCATTAAATATTTTAGTGAACAAAGATGTAATATTCGCAAACTATCCATTAAGAAAGTATTCTACAAGCTTATTAAACCTGAATTTATTTATTATATACTATTGTGAATTATATTTTATTTGATGATTGTTTACTTTAAATTTATTTCTTCACCCATAATTCAAATATTACAAGACTATATTTTAAATCATCATTAATTATTTCTATAATATTGAATCCATAATATGATTATTTATTTTGATTATAAAATTGTGATAATATTTATATGTTATTCTTCACTATGTTAAAAAAAATATTCTCTTGTTAAATTCCACTAGTTCCTCCAAACTCATAAATAAAAAGGAATAACAAACTATGATCAATTTTACATAAAACAATTTTCAAATAATGAAATTTATTTTAGAGAACCTCTTTGTTTTTCTATTTTGTTTTTTTCCCCTAATTAATTATTTTATTCATTCCCAAAATTATGTTGGATATTATAAAATAATATATCAACCAACCATATAATATTAAATTATATTTAGAAGGAATTCATAACCACTACATAATCATTTGAAAAATTCTTATCAACATAAATCGTTGTCATTTGGTAGAATCATATACGTGAATTAAATTAATAACTCTTCAGAAAAAATAAATAGTAACATATCATTATTGTTGTAAAATTTTATTTGTAAATAATTAATATTTTCATCCATCAAATATGTGAACTTTATTATTTTTTATATAAATCTATACGAATATGTTCTTCTTTAAGAGATTCAAAAAATATATATTATGTATTATATTGAGATTTTTCTAATATAATGTCCTTTTAAAGACCCTAATTTTTAGTAGGGGTGAATTATGTGACTTGAAATATATATTTTTGTAAATTTAACATGATCATATAATTTTTTTCAAAATAATCCTTTAATACATTATTATTATAAAAGAAAATAAATAATAATTAAGGGAAATTTAAATTAATATTCACATAGATTTTAATTGGTTCACCCAAATAATGAAAAATCAATGGATTACATATTAATAATAAAAATAATATTTAATCCATTGGTTTTTTATTATAATATTTAGAAAAAACCATCCCGATTTCTCATCCCATTTATCAGTTCATAAAATTACATTCTAAAAGGGATATATGAAATAGTATATTGACATGAATTCATAAAAAACTTATTATAAAATTATTGAGGTAAAAGGAAAAAAATTAGCATTATCCAAAAGATGCTAAAATTCACTTCAATATCATTTTCTATTTGAAATTATGTCACTTCAAATCATGATCATAAATTGAATTCAATCAAATCTATCTTCCCAATATATTATATTATTTTCAATATATATATATATATCTCCTTAATTTTTTTCTTCTAATATCATATTTATCTATTTATATATCTTATACTTTTTACAAAAACATCGAATAAATTCAATAATTTTTTAAATTAAAAGTATATATTAATTTTTCAATCCACATCCTACTTTTTCTATATTGATAAAATATATTGAATTATTTTTATGTGTTTCTACACCATAAATATTCAAATTTGTGATTTGTGGGTGGAACCCCCCCCCCATTATTTTTTAAAGTGAAAATTATTATTATTTATTAAATAATCCAGATTTCCATAACCATAACATGATATCATAAATTACAACAAAATAGATAAGTTACATATTCAATATTGATTTACATCATGGCCTATTAGTATGCTTTCATTATCTACCTTAAATTATATTTATGATTAGTTTGATCCTAAATTAATAAATCATTTATTAATTATTAAATCTTTTAATATTTGTGTATTTTTATTTTAATTATGATTTTACCATTGGGGTAAAGATGATATAATTTTAGATATTCCACATGTCTGTTGTTTTTAAAGAATAAAGCCTTTGAATGAAATGGGATTATCAAAATAGTTAGTACCATTAAAATTTTCAGAAGAAACATCATGACTTGGCTTAATTAACATGATTATAAATGGTTTTTAAAATATTACATTTGATATAAATCATATGTATCATATATACAATCATATATAAGAGTTATTAGAAATTTTAATCATCTTCATTCATGGTGATATTGGTGAATGAGATGGGTTGAGGATCACATATAATATATTTATCCTATAATTATTTAAATGTAGATGTTCGTAGGATATCATATAATGTATGTTAATTTATGGGAGTTATTGTCTGTATACATGTAAAAAACATTGTAGATAAGTCTGTAATGAAAAGTTTGAGCTTGGAAGTAGATCCAAAAATGTGAATATCCGATTTTAATTCAATTACTTTGAAAAGGATTGATCCCTTATAATCCTCAATTCATCTCCAAATTAAATTATTAAATATTTTGAATTTACATTTTCCATGAATAACTTTGGGAAAACAATTAAATCCACATAAACATTATACCAATCAATTAATATATGATTTTTTCAATATATAAATGTGATTAATAATTCCGATGACCTAATGGAAAATAAAACTTATTAAAATCACTATTCTAATAAAAAACAATTAAACACATTTTTGATTAATGATAATAGTTACATTAAAATTCTAATATAATAAAATCATTATAATAATATAGAATAAAGGTATTAAAAGAAGTATAAAATATCATTAAATTAAAAATATTGTTCCAAACAAATATAATGTGATGTTAATTAAAAGTGTAAATACGGATAAGGGTTAAGCCAAATATCACGTTGCCATAATTACATTGGTGTTTAGACCACTACATTTAACAAAAATATCATATTCATCAATCATAATATTAACAAAACACCTCTCAAAAAATATAAATGTAATTCTTTTGGGATGAATAATTTTTTCAACAAGAAATTACCTTTTTATATTTTATATTTTATTAATGTGGAGGAATTTTTTTTATTTTTATTTCCACCATAAATTTTCCTTTAGAATATTCATGTTCAATCATTATATTTATTTTAATCAGATCCTGTTGAAACATTAGTAATTTATAATAGTATGTTTATTAGAAATTAAATTCAATGAAACCTAAATTTTTTCACTCCTTAGCATTATATAAAAATCAGGACATATTTATATCCATATTCAATCAGAGACATGAGACCATGGTATGCAGTTGGATGAAGTCCAAAAAAATGACGTTTCATTTCCCAAAAATTAATAAAAAATAAGAAATATTTCATTTTACATGGTTTAAAATATCTCATATGGGGATAAATATCCCATGAGATAAAAAATGTTTTACTAGATAAGAATTTGGAAATTGGAATTTTACTATTAATGTTTCAACAATTTCATGTATACTCTCAAAAAATCATTCATGAGGGAAATTGCATTAAGAACCCTAGAAAAACATCATATGAGAAGGAAATATTTTTTATGATAGAATAAAATACCATATGAAATCCCTAATAGAGTAAAATTATTTGACTTGAAAATCAAAAATAAAAATTTAATATAAAAAAATCATATAAAAAATGTATTGAATGAAAAAAACCAGATATTATTTAAAACACATATAAATATTGAATAAATTTATTTTCAAAATTTTTTCCAAAAAAACATGAAAATTAAGAGTGAGGAAATTTAGCATAATAATAAATAATTATTGGTGATGTATTTATTCAATATTAAAACAAAATTGTTGAAAATAATAATTTTAGTAATTTTCACTAAAATAGAAGTAAGACGGCTAGAAATATATCTAAAAATGACCAGAAAAAATTAATTTCAAATGGAACACCTATGATAATAAATAATTAATACAAAATAAAGTAAAAATTAACATGAATTGAAAATTAATATTGGTTAAAACTCGTCATTTAGTTTCATCAATTAAATTGCATTGAATTCATAATTTTTTTCTTATGAAACTAAAACCTCACATTAATTTTTACACTAATATAATATATGGATTTCCAATAATATTTTTACCTTCCAAATGAGTTTAAGAGTAAACCTAGGTAATAACAACACAATAATCACTATCTAATTATAGAAAATTAATTTTTTATAATTATGATTTAATTTTTTGGTATTTTTTATGAGTTTTTGGATGGTAACATCTAAATGTGGAATCTTAAAGGGAATAATACAGAGGATTATATATTTTAAATGAAGTATATACATTATCATTTTTCATTTTGGTGTGGTTTATCCTATTTACATCATGAAAAATATCGTTAGATTCATCATAGGTAAAAAAGGATAGTTCATAATGTTTAGTAAATAATAAGTAATTTAATTGTCTTCCTTCTTCCCTTAATTTATGATAGCGAATCAAATTATTTTTTAAAGTATGATTTTTTGTAAATTATTGAGATTGTAAATGTTTGAGAAGAAACATACACCACAAAAATGAGGTGTAAAATTATATTATCTTTCTCTAATAAGCATAATTATTATTAAACCATTAATGTTTAAATTTGTAACAATTTTTTGGTAGTATAATCAACTTACAGATTTATCACATGTATTTTTGTAGAATATTATTGAAAATATCATGACATACATAACATTAGTATCAAAAATTATTTAGTTATAAAATAATTCAATTTTTGAGTTTTATTCCAAAAATATTGAAAAATATTGTTTTATCCCCAATTCATCTCCCAAAAAATTTAATCGAAATAAATCATGATAGTTTACATCTTATAGAAGCATGGATAAGGAATTTGGATTTTAATAGGGATAAATATTTATAAACTAATTGATTCGATGGGGATTACTATGATAGAATATTTAGGTATGACTAAATAAATTTTTTTATGCAATTTATTTTTTGAATCATAAAATAACTTCATTTATCATTTTGAACACATGTACATCAAACAATATGGTTTTTCTACGAGTAAATAAAATAATTGTTTAGAATAAATTGTTTGACTTACTGAATAATTAAATAAAAATGTATTGTATATTTTAAAACCATTAATTTCTCAATTGATATGTTAATTTATCATTTATATAGTGTTATTATTTATATTATAACAATTTAGTGTGACCTATTATTGAGATTATAATATTTTTTAATATGGAAGACAATGATTTTTTCATTTATTTAAATTTAGTTACATGGTTAATTTTGTTTTATCATTAACATGGATTATAAAATATTAAAGTGGTTGAGAATGATCATTTATTTATTTTATTTACTTTTAAAATTCAATGAAAAAAACAAAAAACTAAAACAAAAAAATAGATTTAGAAATAAAAAATTAACAAAAATAGCAAAAAAACCAAAAATTGACCAAACATAATCCGCCCATTTAAATTTTTTTTATTAAATTTCCCGATTTTTACATGATAATGATATAAATTTAATATTTTTTTTTTGGAAACGATAGGAAAAATGTATTGGGGAAGGTTGCATCATGGTGATCAATTCTACCGAGTTGTGTAACGATTGATCTCCAGTAATAGAACTTAACGAATATTTTCATTGAATGACTCTAAAGGGTTGAAATTCATAATCAAATATGTTTCCCTGTTTTTTCTTTAATATTTTTAAACTCCATTATAAAAATAATGTTCAAAATTTAAAGTCCTTACTATATGAATTAAAATTTTAAAAAAAAAATTATTTCATTTTGGTTCCATAAAACATCACTTTATCTCATAATTTTGTGTATTTACTGTGTCTCCTATGATAATGGAAAATATTTTAATATATCTTTTACATAATAAATACATTATAAAAATTGAATCTAATTTCTTCTACATCCTTCAGGGACAAAAATGATTCATTTATTGATAATATTTTTTCTTATTTTGTGATTTAGTCATCAAAATTATTTTTTATTCAGAAAGATACATAAATTATTATTAACGTGAAATAAATAATAAATCATAGTGATAATATTTTGTATTTTGAGGGAGACTCCATGAAAACGTTTTTCTTATAGTATAGACAGAATGATCAGAGACAATGGAAAAAACTAATTATTTTACTACCAATCACATAAATGGATATGGAATCCACTACACAGTTCCTTTCATTCAATATTAGTTTAAACTAAATTATTTTAATCAAGGTCATTTTTAAATTCTAAATTAAATAATCAAGGTTCTAAGGATTATATTTTTTGTTAAAATTAAACCAAACATAAAAATTAGTATAATTACAACGTAAGAATATTATGGTTTTAATTATCATAATGAAACAGACCTCATCAGATGGACCTTGCCTTTGCTCCTTTGGAACTACCTTTTATATAATAATAATGATATAGAGAAAATAATAACCCTTATTGTAATAGACAATTACACACCATCTCTTTAACTTTATTTCATAATAACTATCCACATTCAGCAGAATCCATGAACATAGAGGTTTCTTTCCAGCTCATCTCCCCTATGAAAGGTTACATTTTATCATAGAAGGAATAAATATCCTTAATAGGAGAATATTTAAAAGAAAGTATTTACCAACCTCTTGTAATGAGGAAACAAAAATAATCCACTATATACATAACAAGGAATGTAATTCATAAAAGAAAATTTGATTTTCCATTCCTCTTGAAGTTCCTAGTATCAAAAATAGTTCAACAAACTGCTTTGGAAAACAATTGGTTGTATATTAATTTCCAAGAGAAAATATAGTTAAAATATTTAATCTAACTCAATATGAATATGAAAAGATTTTATATAGTTTAATATTTATAGGATATTCCTATTTTATTTTTAAATTATGTTTCCTAGTTCGAAAATACATTATCATGACTCAAATTCATGTCTTGTCATTTTTCGGTGGATTATTTTCTATAGAGTGTGTTTGATTTATATATTTAATAGTTTATCCATTTAATTTGATTAATTATTATTGGGAGTTAAGACTCAATGAGTGGAAAAATATTTTCTCCTAAATTGGTTTTTATGTTCAATTAAAAAATGTTATTATATTATCTGTTATTTGGAACATGTAAAAAGTAGAATCTATAAAATATATTTTAAAAACAAATTTAAAAACCACTTTTTCCACATCATTTATTAAGTTAATATATTCATTTTACTTGGAAATAAAATCCAAAATATGAAATATGTGTTTTTTTCAATTATGTTATGAAATAGTCCTATAAACCCTAAATGTTATTATAAAAACATAACAACCAATGGTTTTATGTAATTTAAATTACAAATGAAATATTTCTTTGAAAATGATATCCAACACATTGTATAATAAATTAAATACATTATTTTAAAAGTAAGGGACAATTAAAACCAATATATAATAATTTTTTATGAATTATTTTAGAGCTGAAGTGATATTATATATATTTTATTCCCCTAATTTTTTATATTCAAATCTTGAAATGAAAATAACCATTTGAAAATTATTGTTTTGGCATCATGAATATTCATTAAAACATTTTATTAATGAATTTTCAGTGAAGATAATAGATTTTTAGAACACTTATTAACATATAAACAAATATCAAGTAAATTAAATAGCATAAAAACATTATATGTTATATATTAATTATCCTGGATTTGATATAATGTTCTAGAAGCATATTTATTATATTAATAATGCATATATATATATATATATATATATTGTTTTTCTAGTTATCCCCAATTAAAAGAAAAAAATCATCTATCTCAATTTCAAATGGTATGATTTAGTTAGGTGGTTTTTTTATGGTTGGAGTTATCATTTTATATTTTAACAAATTAATGAATTCCTTATACATCTAAAAAATGATAAAAAAATTTCTTTATTTTAAGTAACATGTATAATTAAAAAATAGTAATGCAAAAAACATTTATGAATCTCATATACCAAATAAAATAAATAATAAATTATATGACTTTTTTCAATATGTTTGGTAATGTAAGAGAAGAAATTATATCATCATTATACAAAAATTCATGTATTTTAGATTGAGGTTGTAAATTCTCCCATAATAATTAAAATTTTCACCAGAAAATAATATTCGTCATTATTTTGAACTAGATTTGTGTTAATGTAAATTTAAATTAAATAATAACAAAACCATTTATTACACATTAAATGTAATATAATTTTATAATGATTTACTCTATAAATATGGCCATAAAATAATATTGAAACTTGTATAAAACACTCATCATGAATCTTAAAAATTTTCCTGGTATATTATAAAAACTAAATCCAATTTATCTTATTAAATGAAATAATTGGTCTTATAAATTTAGTTTTATCATTATCATCATTTTCTTTTCATATTTTAAAATAAGTGGGTAGTCCATAAAGAAAATATAAATAGGTCAATATTCACATTCTCCTTATAATTTGATCAAGAAAAGTTACTATTAAATGAACATCTTTGGTGACTAAGTTGGGTTTTCAACAGTAAATACATATCCTCCACATAGATATATTTTTAATATGGAAATGTTTTTTCAAATTAATTTATTGATGTTGTAAATACAATTTTTAAAGGTACAACATGAATGTGGATTAATCATTTGACATCCGATATAGTTAATACTAATAAACTTGTGAAAAAATTAGTACCTTATTTAAAAATAAATTCATAAAAAATTAAGATAATACCACATTACAATGATAAAATGTTTGATGTTTTTTAATAACATATTTCAATGACTAATGTTTGAATGTGATATTATTATAAAATTTTAGAGGATCCATCTAAAATATTTATTATTATTTTATGGACAGATAAGATTTTCTATTCTTAATCTTTTGGTATCTAAATTTTGAAATTATGATATGAAATATTTTAACCTCATACATAAAGGTGTATTTGATAATTGTAGGCACATATTTCACTTATAATTATGGTTGAAATTATTATCTTGTAAAATAATGTAAATTTGACTTAGTAACATAATTGTTCCCCAGTTACCCAAAAAAATTATTATATTATAGATAATATCTGATGACACTAAACAAGACAATAGTGTATATATAGGGTTTCTATTTTATAAAACATTAAAATTTGAATTTCTTATCAATATATGAATTTTTTATAGCAAGGTCAACATTTGAAAATCTTTAGCAGTGTTTATACAAGTGTAATTTAATTTTTTTTATAACATTTACATTTATTTTTTGAATATTTTATTATGTAATGATGTTCAATAAATTCTAAAGTATTAGGTTCCTAAGAAGATCCTTCATTTGTGATTATATATCCGAAAATATAATACCCTATATAAAAATATTTTTTATCTTACATGAGGTTATTATTTATATCAATTTCAATATTATATTTTTCTCTAAAAATACATTTTCTAACAAGTGTTTTGTTTCACTTTTTGGGAATATTTTCATATGTTTTTTAGAACGTGGAGAGAAAAATTTGTAGTAGTTATGTAAGAAATATAACATTTGGAGGAACTAAAAGTCACCTTAATAAGTAAGAGGATTCTATTCTAATAACTATGTACATACCATTATTAATGTTTTCAATATTAAATATCATAATTATATGATGTGTGAAGGAAAACAAAATTTTTTCCCAGAAAATAATTTCATGTGATGTTTCTAAGGTGGTGAATATTTTTTATTTGTATATATTAATTTGATGTCATAGAGTCAAATATTGTACTTCTATATGAATGGTATTGGATCATGTTTAACAGATGATGTTCAACCAAACAATTTTTTTTGTAAAATCTCTGTTATCCCTCACCCATTAGGTATTTTCATCCAATAATTAGATGAATATCCATAATATTCCTAAAAAAATATTGATTTTCATTGATATCGGATAGAGAGATATGTTAGGTGAGCAATACTGGATTTAATATGGTGTTTAATGGGGATATTTATTTGCAGTGTTGTAGATTTTAAAATAGTGAGTTACAAATTTTCGTTTCAGGATGACTGTAATATGAATTTAGATATTTTTTTATTAGTCAAAAGAATTCCATTTGATGAAAATATGAGAATATTAGATTAAATATAAAATTTATAATTTCACCGATTGGTTTTAGGTATACATTCAAATGATATAAATGATTCAGTATATGTTATCTATCTAATTATATGGAGGAAACTAATATAGATCCCTAGAAAAAGAAATCTATGAGATTTCATTGGATGATGGTCCATCAAATATATACATGAATGATCCAACTAAAACACTTTTACAATAAAACTATATGGAGAATTTCATATTTATTCGATGAATTAATATGAATGAGAGGTAAGATGATAATTGTGTACATTGTATGAGATAATGATGTTTTTTATTAGAAAAAGATATATTGAAAAAGATGGATAATGTTTTCTTAATACATCATAATATTATGGAAACACATCATATATATATATATATGTACCATATGAGTCCATCAGACATAATATGGTGATGATTTACCATCTAATAAAGGATTATATTTTTATAAAACAAGATACAAAAATCCTAAATAGAGATCTAAATATATCAAAATATATTTATTATTGTCCTTAATAATTTTATGATACAAAGTTATATTTTTAAATGTATTTTACCTATCCTGTTTATAGATTATCATTGATTTTGTAAATTCGACTGAATTTCATGAATGATTGAGATTAAATTAAAATAATTTGATATGGGTAGTATAATTGAATTTTAAATTTTACTTGTAAAAGAAAATAAATTTTTGTTTCCACATTAACTTCATAATATGTACCTATATAAAGGTGTAACGTACGATACTTACACAGTTGATATGCTTGAATAAGTAGAAAAAGTAGTGTTTTTTTGAGATGTCGATTGAGATTCTATATTTTTGAAAAATGTACCTCAAACTGAGTATTAAGAGACAAATAATATTCATAGTGAGAGTTTCTAAATTATTATATTCTCCTTTGAGGAATGAAAATCAGAACGATATTATTTCATTGAAAGTTGAAGCACCGAACCAAGGTATTAGGTAAAAGTTCATTAGATAGATCACACAAGACTGAATTTTGTTGATTTTAGGAGTTTAAAATGAAAGAGTATCAAAAAAATTTTTTGATCATTTGATAGATAGTACTCTAGGGAGAGTTCTAATAGACAGAATTTTTATGGTATAATTTTGGTCAAATTTCCAAAGTGAGTTCCATAATATATTTTCCTTTCTAAGATATGATATAATATTTGAGACCAACCAAATCATAATAATATTGTAAATGATATATATGATTATAAACTTGTAACAATGATCCTAAATAAATGTGGTGAAGTTACATATTAAGAAAAATATCTTTTTTTTCTGGAAAAAAATTTGGGATCCAATAGATTGGGTACATAAATAGTTTCTGAAAAGGATTATGGATAATTGTATAACCATAAGTGAATAATGTGTATATAATAAATATTGTTAGGGAAAAAACCATCTATGTAAGAAGTGATAATTTATGGGTAGTAGAATAAGGACTGGTTGGAAGAGTTAATATATGGGTGTAGAATTAGTTTTAATATGTTATTTTTAATCAGAAAAAGATTCCAAATAAAATCTATGTTGTGGTATAACTAACATTCGAAGGATTAAGACACTTTACATTACATTAAAAGTATCACATTTTAATCACTATATATATTTTTCCATCTAAAATACAAGGTTGATAGATGTATATTTTTTATTTTATTGAAAGTTGAAAAAATTACCGAGGCGAAGTTCCAAATAAGAATTAATAAAATATGATTGGTCATTGATTCACCCCTAATGTACTCATTGATCATATATTGATCTATGAAGATCATATAATATTATATTAGGTTCCTAACTAAATATACACCTACGTACTAATGATTTTTAATAATAATATAGTTCTTAAAATTAAGGATATAGTATTAAATGATAGAACCTATCATAGTTAAATGAATAATATGGTACCCTATATTTAATCTCATAACCTTGATGTCTGATATGATTTAACAGTGGGATTACTCCCTCTAATGTGGTTTCTATAAAATCTAGAGATAAGGAAAATGTAGATGTTTATATAAGTGATAAAAATTTAATATTGATGCTTCTCCCAAAGAATGTTTATTCAGGGATTATGGGTTTAATAATGGATAATTTTGTTTCTATTGATGGAGAAGTACCTATGAAGGAACAATGACTATTAATGAAGCTATGGTAAAAATATAGATGTTATTATTTGAATATACTAAAATTGGAAATAAAGAAAGTAAAAATTAATATTTAATAATAGATAAATAAATTAACAAAATATCTAAGGTTTTACTGATAAACTAATATATTTTATAATTTTTATGTAATATATTTGAAAATTTCTAGATATGTTTAATTCCATGGTGTCAGCAATAGTAAATGAAGATGATTTACCTCTAGATGAACTTTAGAATATTGCATATAAAATGAGATAATTAAATATATGGAATCTATAAGGAATATTATAGAAGTAATAACCATGAAATTTTATTTAATATTTAATAACATATTTAATAATGTAGAATATGAATTAATTGATTATAATGATGGTTAAAATGGTGCTGAATTAAAGACATTAAATTTTCTTCATTATAAGAGAGAAAATTTTAAATTTGAAAAGAAATAGATAAAAAAAATATCATAATTATTGTAATTTTTACGAAATAGGTTATCTAATATGAACACATTATAGGAATAACGTTAATTAATTTGAGTTGGAAAATTATTATGTTAATAAGATTCCAAATTGTTTTTGGAAGATACATGAGAAATTGTTTTCAATAAAATACATCGAAAGTATGTAGAGTAGGAAAGAGAGGGATAATTCATTATATTATAATGAATTTTATTTTCCTATAAACCTAGTAGAATTTTCTATAATTTGATTTTCATCATTATATAATGATGATAGATAATAGATAATATAACATGAGTGGAAACTAAACAAAAATTTAGAAAATGACCATAATAAAAATGAACATAAGAATGAATGTTTGATGTCGAAGAATTATGATAAAGAAGTATATTTGATAATGGTGAGTGAATCAAAAATTAAGTAATAAAATATACTAATTTTAGTTATTAGAATATGAATGTGGAATATCTATAAATAAAATAGAATGCTATCAACGTAACATCATCTATTTTGAAAAATCAAAATAATGATAAAAATTCTACTATCAAAGAGGGTTAAAAAGATAAGTAGAAGATAAATTAATTAGATAATATCAATAATGTACCTAATGAAATACTGTTTGATAAATAATAAGTGTCATCTATGTAAATATTAAGGTTTCATAGCTGAATGTGTAAGTTATTAAAGATTAAATGAGACTCAATATAGAATTTCAGGTAAAGGGTCAATCATATAATGCTTCTGAAAATCAAAGTTGGAAAAATTACGCTGTTTCTATTTCCAAATAATCTTAACGTACACCTACTATTAGAAAAATTTCAGGAATAAAATATATTACTAAATCAAATTAGAATAGGGAAATTTTTGATAAATCAACATTCCATATTTTTTGGAATACTAAAAAATTATCCCCCTAAACAAATTATTAAACATTTATTGGGAATAAATTAAAAAAAATACTTCAGAGAAGTACTTCTATCATCCTTAATAAACCTCATTCGGTTTCCACTATTGGTGTTATGGAATATTTTGGCACAAACATTATTAATTCTGTTATAATATGTTATTACATAGAAATATGAAACAAATCAATGATGATATATAATGTGTAGTGAAGAATATTTCTTTCATTTTGTTAAAATGGGGATAAAAATTAAATTTAGAATGTTTAAATGATAAATATAAATTTATGGAATATGAAACACTTATGATTGATGAGCATGTAGTTATACTTATATGATATGAGACAGATTTGTATGAGAAGAAACTCATGAATGTTTAGAAAGGAATAAAAAAGTTCATATTTGATTAGGTAGATTAATTTGGAATGTATAAAATGATTATGAATCATAAAATTATGTTGATGAAAATTTGAAGGAAAATTCATATAAGTGGATAATAAAGAAAACAAAATGTCAAAAAATAGTTGTATGAAGATTTAAAAAATGTCAAATAAATGTGGTAAATTTTGAAAATTTACTAATACCATTATTGATATCATATAATCCCAAGTATAATGTAAAAATATTATATTCCAAAATAAATATAACGAATATGTTATGAATGTTGGAGAGAAGTTGATATGTTAATCAAATTATTATAAATATTAAGAAAAATTCATTATAAAAGATGTGGGGAATGATAATAAGAAAGAAAGTGCATACCACAAAAAATATTAGAAAACTAGAACACATATTTAATGTGAAAGAAATCATTGTCTAGTCACTATGGATTATGGACATTGAGTATCATATGTGTTCTATATTTATGTGATTATTTATCCTAACATTATGGTAATTGAAGGAGAATATGTATATAAGTTATCTGAGTAATATCAAAGATTAATAACATAAATAAAAATCTGTCAAAGGAATGTTACTATCACTATGATGTTAAATTGAGTGACAGTGTCTAGGGGGAGTAAATCTAAATATGAGGTAAAAGTGTCACACATTTCTTAAATGATAAAATATTTTTGTTTTTAAAAGTAATATGGTTGGAAAATGTATTTTTCTTCACATGAACTATTTCAATATATATTTTTTATATTAGTTTATGATTTATCATGACAATAGTACTCATATTTTCATTTATATAAATATTATTGATTTTGATGATGGAATGTATTACATTGACAACTTTTCATCAATCAAATGGATCAAATTGATTAGAAACTCGTGTTTTCTACTCCAAGATTTCCTATATAGACATTGAGGTTTTTCATTGAAGTCTCTTTGAAATGAATCTCATGAGATACAATTTTTTTCTCAAATAAAAATTATAATGATACTGTGAGTAAAGGAGATGTGTTATGATGAGATCATTGGTTCCCTTTTTATTTGATTTCCAATAAGGGTGGAATGTTATATAAGAGGATATAGAAATTGAAAACATTATTTCTAAAAATTAATTACTAAAAAATATCAGTTCAAACAGAATATTGAGTTACGTAGGGATATTTAAAACAAAAATTAAGTGGGTTATTGTTTTTTATGTGTTTTTAGTTTCATTTATTTTTTATATATCAATATTTATTTTTATAGATAATTTTAAAATATATTTCTAGTGGTGTGGAAGAAGAATTCCTTCTAGTTATTTAGAATGTTTCTTAACTAATAGAGACAATGCCATATAAATATTTGAGTTCATAACATGATGAAGAAACTCATTATCTGATATGGGAAGTACATTGTGTGATAATGAAAATAGAACGAAAATACCATAAAGATAGAATTTATAACATTTCCAAGGAGGTGAATATTTTTTAGAAAATATTACATTTATTTCTATAGAGTGTAAGAGTTTAATTATATATGAATTCCATTTGATCAATTCAATCATATAAAGATCCATAAATCCATTTTATGTAAAAAAAATTATTCTAACTCATAAAGAAGGAAAGTGATTTGTACCCTATGATGGATATGTGTTGGAAAAATAAATTAGGGATGAACAATTATTGTTATAGGATAAAGTGATATGATATCAATGTTATAAAAAATCTACAATGTGGATGTATGGGGATATTGATCTATATAACTATATTTCCAATAAATATTGAACTTAAAAGTTCAACTACATAATGCTCAAATGAAGAAGTTAGAGATGTTATGAAGGGTTTATTGCATGTTATCAAAAGTTACTATGTGAGGATGAGTATCAATTAACAAATATTATTTCTTTTTAAAATATTAAATTATAGTGTTGAATGATGAACTATTGAATGTGTAGCTTTAAAATCCTATCAAACAGAGGAAACCCTTCAATATACATTGAATGATAATTTAATTATGTTTCTTTGGAAGAAGTTATATCATATAGATACTCAAAATATTGAAAACATTGTTTATTATATTGAAGAAACACATTGAATTTAAATGCAATCAAATAGTTAAGTATGCAAGTCCTCTAGGGATAATAGTATATTCAATGTTTGAGTTGGAATTGAGGATTACTAGGTTGAGATATGTTGAGATCTATGTACAGTTGTGTCTTTATAGTGTGGATGTATTAGAATACATATCACGTAATGTTTTTTATTTTTAGTTCATTGGATGGAGAATGTAAAAGATGTAACCTTGACTAGTGGTGTTATTAAAAAAAATCATATATAAATTATTCGAATGGAGTTCTCTATATGTTAACATACACATTGTAAATTATATAATTATTTGATTTTGGTGATATTTTCTTCTAATTTTCTTTATAAATCTATATTATAAAATTTTGATGAACATTGAAAATTCCTAGTATGTTCTTGAATGATGGAGATGTATTCTAGTGACATGAAAATTCATGAGAATAATGAATTTTCAATTTGAGTTGAGTAGGAAAATAATTTTGTTTTCCCTCTATTACTTATTGTATAATCATTATATAAATTTGGTGTATGTATGATTTAGAATCTATTTATATATAAAAAAATTGGAAGGTCTATTGTTTTGGTGATCTTCAAAATTATTTCATATTATGTTAAACAAAGTGAACGTGGCTGAGCTTTATAGGTGGATTCACTTTAGAAATATGTTATAGGTGTATCATGTAGATAAAACAGGAATAAATCACATTCATTCAAGGAGTACAAGATGGAAGAGTACAATAAAAATTCATTGTTTATTAGAAGGATGGTATAATAGACAATGTTTTACAAGATGGAATTTTATTATGGTATATTTTTGGACAAATGTAAAAAGTTATTTTGATTATATCTAGGAATATAAAATATAAATTATAATTCTTGATTACAATAGAATAATTAGAGTGTTTTTTAAAATAATGAATTTTTTTTTTGGAAAAGGTGATCTAATATTCTTATATATAAAAACAATCTATAGAAGAATATAATTATAGTGAAGATTATAATTGAAAATGAGTATTCTCACAGCCATTGTATTGAACATGTTGAATAGAAGGTTTGTGGCTAGGGTTATATCCAATCATGATTAAAATAAATAAGAATATAATATTTATGTCTATATCTATCATTTATAGAAGATATTATTTTAACATGGTTGATAAAGGATTAGATAGAAGAGTGATTTCTTGGGGGTATAACCTGTTCCTTCATTTGCATTTGAAATCCTAAAAAGACTACTAAAAGAATCCTTGTTTGGAGTGTGTGAAATATTTCATGGTCTAGTTATTTGTATCAAAAATATTATATATTTTCAATGGATAACTCTTAATTTTGTTTACATTTGAAATGTATTATCGATATATATATATATAGTTTTGTTGACAAAAACTCTAAAAAGATACAAAGGTAGAGTTACTATGAATAATTTTTAAAATAAGAAAGATTATTTTTCAGCCACTAATCCTATATGTGATCCTACACAGATCTATGGAATTTAGAAAGTAGAATCACTGTTATAAATATAAGAATTTATAGAAACATAATTTCAAAATCATGGAACATTTACATAGAAAAACCATCACCAAAATTTACTTGAGTGGATTAATTTTATTTAATTGTGTCTTTCATGGAATAAAAAAAATTGAAATACAATATTTATCTTCAAAATTGTAGTGAATTTTTTAGACATTAATGATGTGTTTAAATGTTCTCATAAAAAGTATCCAATGAATGATAAGTGTATGTGTGCTAAATAATTTATCTTATATATCTATTAAATTAAACATAGTTGGGAATACATATTTTATTTCTTCATCTAGAACACATTAAAAAATAGTATGAGTCATGGTATACTAGTTATTCTCTTTAATTAATATTCTAGTAGTTTTTTGTACTCTACCCATAAAGACATATAAACCGATCATCAAATCACATTTATAAAATCTCCTCACTGAAGCATGATTTTATAGATCTAAAATTAAGTTTTCGTATAGGGAATGGTAAATGTTATAGGATCATTAGATTAGATAATGAAAAACTATTATATCATTAAGGAGACACTTCCTATATTCCCAATATCTCATCCACTTTATTTCTTCTCTTGAGATTATATCACATTAAAAAATATTTTCTTATATTAAAATTTTGTAACAAATTCTATCAATTGGATAATGATTGGAATTTTAAATGTTAATATAACTTCATTATAATATTCATTTTTTCTATATTTCTTCATCAATGAAATACTCCAACTAGAGGGTTTTTTAAGTTTTAATTAATATAATTCAACTTGAATATAGGTACCATAAATAAATTTTCAATCATTCTTAGTATTTTCATAAATACTTTCTTCTTGCGAAAATGATTTTTAATTCTTTTTTTTTAATTTTTCATAAAATTTATTATTATTTTTACCTGGTTTAATGATTAAATATCATTTAAAAATAAATTAATGGGGATTATAATACCCTTGAAAAAATGTGAATTTAAATTCAGCTATAATGTCTCATTTTATTGTTACTTGACTCGGTTTCCCTTACAAGTTCAGTCAAATTCACATTTCTTATTATGTTATCTTAGGTGTTTACATGATGTTTTGAAGGTAAATATATATTTATTATATTATTAATGATTCTAAAAATAGATTATAGTTGAACCATTTTATCCAACAAAGTATTTTTTATGAAATATTATTTTGGGAAATTTCTTTATTACATAATTTTTTTGAAAAATTATCAAAATTGGTTTCATATATTTGTGGAAAATGACCTTATTAGATATATATTATAGAGTTAAAAACAATTCAATTTATGTTTTTTGATTAAGAATTACTAGAATAATTGTGGGAAAAATTACTTTTTTGGGATATCTTAATCCCTTAGGATTTTAACTATTCTAAACATGGTTATAATTTTTTGGATTAAATATAACATTGATATTTTTTTGTGAAATATTATCTTAGTAAATATATAATTACATATCTAAATAGGATCATGCATTTTAGGGAACATGTTTCTCCCTCATTTTATAGTATGTAACCATTTATTTATGTATTTTATATTTTTGAAGTGTTTATGGGATGTTTGGGGGGGTTTATAATACTTTTTATATTTTTTTATAGCCTTTTATGGAGGTTAATTGTTGATCACAATCTTTAGAAACCATAATACTTCTACTTGAAGCTATATATTATGAAATAGAAGATACTGGGTAGGTGTAAGACAAGGTGAATAGTTTGATCCAATAATGAGGAAAAATAAGAGTTACTGTGTCATTTAGAATTTATAAAAATACTATTGGAATATTATTTTTTATGCATGTGAGCTCACCATGAGAATGGAATTTATAGATAATTATTGGGATATGGTTGGCACACACATTTCTTATATGTGGGACCTCACCATGCATAATTAAATTTTAAATCGTAAAAAAGGAATATCACTCTGTATTTCTAATAAACCATTTTTTCACTTATTTGGATAGTTTTATATCCATCCAAATTCTGGAGATTCTACCTTTCAATCTATTAGTAATTCATTTAAAAATAATGGTGCATAGAAGGCCGAATTTCATTGTAATTTTCATTTATTATTGATTTTCCTTAGATATATTCTTATTCCCACTCTTGGAATCATATATATTGTATTTTGTGGATAAATCTACATTTTTATGCTAATCATGATTTAATTTGGCTATTTTGTTATAAGGGAACATGATCTATGGTGGGTTTTTTAAAATTCAACTAGTTTTTTTAATGAATTTGTGGAATCATCATTTTCAAAAGTTTCTTAGGTATGTGGATTATATAGAAACAACCATTATTATATTTTGAATTATAAATTTTATATTATATGGATTTCTTATACATTATTTTGAAATTAATGTAGAAATATCTTTTGAATCCTTCTTTTCTGATTGTATTTTAAATTTATGAAATTGGATTCCAAAAACAAATTTTCCCTGTTTTTAAATTATTAGTAATAAAATATTGATTTTATTGTCTTATGGTAATAGTTTGTTGGATAGGTATTCAATAATGGAATATTTTTATTAATATGGTTTATTTTGAATGGTTTTTATAGAAATGTTTGATGTGTGTTAATGTGAATTTTGAATTGATGAGGGCACAATGATCCCCTAACAAAAGAATGAGATGTATAAGGTAATCATGTTACCCCATCAAAATGGTTCCCCATGTTATGTAATGTTGAAATGAGGACTCAATAATCACATGTATAGGGAGGTATATAGTTTCATTCATGGATGCATGTGTGGATATGTGGAATTAATTAGATTATTCCAAAATTGAATATGATAAATGTTTTTAGTGGATTGTTTAGTAACTTTCATTGAAAAACATTTTTGTTAGAAAAACGTATTTTTGTGAAAAAAAAATCAATGATATAAATGTTTAAATTGTTTAAAATTGTTTTATATAATTTTATTACATATATGTACTAACATGTTCCATCCAAGTGGCATGAGTAGGGATGTTATTTGGGAAAAATATACAGAGATTCATTACTCACCCCTACATAGGTACTTTTATGCATTTTTATATATCATTTATTAGGACATAGTTAAATGACATATATCAAATTTATTTAGTAGTTATTCATGATACATGGTCATGGTTTTTGGAGATGGAGTTTGAATCCTGTTTGGAGTTTCTACATTGGTGTCATTGGAGTCTTTAAGCTTTGTTGGTTTTATCTTCTACTTATTATTTGATGTTGTTCATGATTTTTAATGGTTACTTGGATATAGTGTGGTTTTAGTTTATATGATTTTAGTTGTATAATTTGTTATCATGCATCATATAGTTGTTTTTATGGAGTTCTTGATTGGGGTTTTCTTTATATTCTAATGTAAAATTGTCATCAAAATGTGTAGGAAGACCTTGAAATGAATGATAACATTTTAATTAAAATCAATAATCCCAATACAAGGAAATATTTCATGGCTATAATGTAATGAAACCCCAAATCATCATTTTTCACAAACTTCAAACCTTCAGTAGGAAAGGACCCCAAAGATGAGAAGGAATAAAGAGTACTGTTTGATGTTGTCGTAAATGCCATAAAGTCTGCCACCATGTTTCCCTCCCTCCAGGTATGAGAGATCTACATGTACTCCCCCATGACAGCATAACAATGTCTAACTATATATATAATTCTCCATGGAATATTGCCTCTATTTTGTAGTGCATTGAACAGCACCAAGGAATCAGTTTCCACCGAAGACACCACCAAATTCATGCACACACACATCTACGAACCCACTTCCATATGCCAAGCAACCTCCTGAAGAGCATTACCTCCCCCAAACTAAGCACCAAACGCTGTATATACAGAGTCGGTTTGGTCATGAACGATGCCCCCTCTTCGCATCTCCCCTATGTTAAGTGACCATCAACATTAAGTTTCAATCCCTGTATTGGTGGCCGCCATCTCTCCCATAGGCCACGACCAGGAAGGTCGGCCCAATGATATTCAGTGCTACCAGCAGTAATGGTGCTCATGGAGGGAGAATACATGTAGTCCAGGGATAGCCAAAGCAGATCCAGCATAGTGTTTTTCAATCTAAAGTGAATACTGACATGAAAGACTTATCATTTACTGTGGCGCTTGTTATTCCGGGCATGCCATATTGTCCTGTACCCAACAGTGATAATGATCACCCTTTCTTTCCTTTTAACACCTTGGTTCCATATCCCATAAACCAGGAATGAAGAAAGTATTGTGAGTTACCATTATATCCATTCCATCCAACAAAGGCCCCGAAGATCTACCAGACCACCCTTTTAAAATTCAATTTCATAAAAAATATATCCACTAATTCAGTGAACGGAGACCTGCAACACCATCATCGAGAATCCATTGAAATATCCATTCGTTGATAGTTAGAATCAGTTGGTAGAGCCTTGTGTCACACTGTCCACATAAAAAAGTTGAATTTTTAAGGGATCACATTGCACCACAGAATCTCTCCCCACCGTTCGACATTCACCACCTCCCTTGTCAAATTATCGAAGTCTTTGATGGAGAAATCACCAATTGAGGTACCTGTGAAAAATAACAGGTCGTCATCATCATTTAAAACTATAGAGTTAATTATATCCATTTGGTTGTCATCGAGGATGGCCTTGAGGAACCCCATATGGTGGGAAGTTTCTTTGAAGGTAATATCTGGAGTTGGACAGCCTGAGAACCACTGACTCCCTACCCCCCAATCCTACTGGCAGAAGTTTATGTTCCCCCTTCTAATAATCCATCGAGAATGTTGTTGCAGAGTCTCCAGATACAGTTGAACCAAGTTTCATATCTTTGAGGTGTGTCTTCGCTGTCAAGTCCCATTAAGGTCTTGGAGGTTCGACATTGTTCTAGCCAACCATTTACCTGAAGCCCAATGATGGCGTCCTTCCATATTCCCATACCATATAATGGACACCATTATTCTGTCTATGTTTAAAATAACTATTTTTGGAACCTTCAAGGTAGAAAAAACATGCATCGTTGTGGAGACTAACACACAATTAACCAGGGTGATATGGCCTCCAAAGGATAAAAACCAGTTTTTCTAGTTTTTAATACGCATAGAAAGTTTTCTAATGGGATTATCAAAATGCATCACCCTGAGGAAATATGGGTTGACTGGTTCTCCAAGGTAGTCCATGGGAAAATGTCCCTCATTCATATTTAACCTGGCTCTTATGTCCTGATCCCTCCTTAGAGAGGCAGTCCTTGTTGTTAAGAAGGGGCTCTTGTCTGAATTCACCACCTGTCTGCTCCGCATGAAATATTCCATAAGAACCCTCTTCATCCCCTTCACCGATCATCTACTACCATTAATAATCAATACAGTGTCATCAGAAAAAATCAAGTGTGAGATGCCTCTCATGGTATTCCTGTTATGATAGGGAAATATTTTCATTGTGTCAATTCCCATGTTGATGTAGCAGCTAAATGAATTTTGAGAAACAATGAAGATGGATGGAGACAAAGGATCACCTTGACTGAGACCCCTAAATTCTTTGAATAATCCATATTGTTTACACATGACGGAGGTAGAGATCCATGTTGATCTAAAGCAATGAAAGAGGAGACCAATTGTCCAGTAGGAGAATCCCATTCACATTAAATCATTTATGAAAATGCTCCATTCTATTCTATAATACGCCTTTATCATATCCAATTTGACCACAAGATATCCCCCAAAATACATTTTATTGATCCCACTTGCCATTTCTTAGGCCAAACCGATGCCACCCTAGATTGACCTACCTTTAATGAATCCATGCTGCTCAGGATTAATCCATGAATCCAAGTGGGTGGCCATTCTCCTATTGAGTTTGCTGGCCAGGATTTTGTATGGTGATTTAATCATGCTAATGGTATTTTATTGGTCAATGGACTGAGTATTACTCAAGTTAAGAATGAGAACCAATATGGTTTCACATGTAATATGAGTAAGAGACCCCCTGGAAGAAGTCCTAGATATAGCGAACAAGATCACCTTTAATGATGTCCCAAGTCGCCCTATAAAAGGACCCAAGAAAACCATCAAGACCAGGGGCATTGTCCGGGTTCAAAGACCAAACTGCATCATGCATGTCGACCTCAGTTGGAATTCTCCTCATGCCCTCATCAATGACCCCCGAAACAATAGTAGGAATACCCTCAAAAAACTCCTCCTACCCCCTAGGGTAGCCCCCTTCCATGTTTGTACTTGTACCAGCCAGTAGATTCTGAACCTCTGAATTTTCCAAAGCCCCAATTTCCCCATGATCAGAAGAAAAGGATATGTCCTCCCTCTGAATGTTTGGCCTCTGTATTCTCCGATGCTCCTCATGCCAATAATGGAAGTACCCCAAGTTCTGATCTCCCTCTATAAGCCATCTCACTCGATTAGTTTCTCTTTCCAGGTTTTCCTGTCTCATTATAATATCAGTTAAGGAATATTTCTTCACTCTGAGTTCAGTATGGGACGGTTCATCCCATGCTTGTTCTAGTCTAGCCTCTAGTCTGTCCACCTCCTCACTGCTTCTAGCAACATTGTGGTCATGATCAGGAATGGTTTTCCACAATTCTCGAAGGCTATTATTGACCCTCCTGATCTTATTATGAAAGGTAATCCAAGGATTCCCCCGATGTTGCATGTCCCAGATCCCAAGACCTATTCTGGAAACACCGGTTCCTGTACAAATGACTCTAAGAGTAGACATGGTCCTCCAACATTACACCTACATGAATTGAGATAGGTAAAGGTGAATGATCTGAGAGACTCCATGTCATATGAGTGAATTTGGAATCCATAAATATAGAAATGTCCCCTTCAATCATTAGACATCTATCAGGACAGAAATAAGATCTTCTCCCTTTATTGATTATAAAACCAGGTGAAAATACTGCCCTCATACCCTACATCTAGCAAGCCACTTCTAGCCACGAAGGATAAAAAATCCGGACTAGAATTCCTAGGAAACACTCCACCCCCATTCTTCTCCTATGAACTAGCCATGATGTTAAAATCCCAACAGACGACCCAGGGGGCGCTCTATGGGTCGAAACATTATAGATCACCCCATAACACCTCACTATCCTGTGGATTGCACTTGGCATATATGAAGGAGAAGAAGAACTCGTGAAGACCCACATATATCTTAGTATTCAGTGCCTATCCAGATGCACTAATGAGGTCCTCGCATTTGTGATCCTTCTAGAAGATCTAAATGTGAGAGTTGAGAGGTTCCCCATGTAAAAAACCACGAGCCTTAATATTTTGTGCATATTCAGAAATCATGCAGGGAGCAAGTTTTGGTTCTAAAAATGCCACCTGGGAGACCTGCTTGTTAACCAATTCATTGGAAAGAAAGTCATAATTGACCCCGAATCCAAGTCCATGACCATTACACACTAAGGATTTAAACATTAAAAAGGATGTGTTTAGCATGGGCCTTAGACTCCGAGCACTTTCCATTAGAAGAAATTGATGCACATAGGTTATCTTCCGCTCTGACTCATGATCTAGTAGTAACCCCTGGAACCGCCTGTGAGAACGGTGGAATAGAAAAAGCACCACCCCTTTCCGACACCCTTCCTATGACTTTTGGAGAGTCAAACAAACCAACCGTCTCGGTACTCTGTTCAGGAGACATATCCGGAGGCTTAGGGGGAGAGGCAGTGAATGGTACATACAGAGTTTCATCTGGGGGAGCCATAGGGCCTGCCAAGAGAGAGAACTGCACTGGACATGAACCCCATGATAATAACATCAGTCCTATCGATTTAGAAGACATAAAAACATCCAGCTCCATCCTTCCAGAAATGAAGGTAAAACGGGAAAATAGGGATTCTTTGGAAAGGGAACCCCCCTCCCTGCCTGGCTAGAAAAAGAAGCCACAACACCATGATAAAGGGGCCCCGAGCTCACTGATCCTTGCAAGTTCATAAGGCATATGAAGGAGGCTTCTAAGGGGACCTCGACCCCAAACTGTGATTAGTACCCTTCGAGTGAGCGTTACAACATACCTGTAGGTAATGACCAGAGATGTGTAAGAAAAAACAGAACCATGGGTAGACTGGATAAACAAGAGGTTGTTGATGATCTTATTTTCCCTCAATCCTGAGCACTAGATGATTTTGAAACAGCCGACTGAGATCCATCTTCATGCAATGTTGAGCCACCGAAGCTTCAGGTAGACGGATAGTGAGAAGATCTGAACATATGTATTGTCCCAATTAATACCCAATTACCTTGAGTAAAGCTTCATTCATAAAGGGTAGGGGAATACTGGGATGAAAAATCCACACAACAACACTAGATCTCTCATGGCCTTGGTGGTCATCCATTGACCAACGTGAAATGGAGAAATTGTAGTTCCCCACAGATCGGGGACTCCTACACCATGAAATAACGAAATCCACTACAGATGCCAAGAAAACACAAAAGGATTTGAGACCCAGAAGATAAATCAATCATAAAAATATAATTAAGATTATTTTTTTAAATATTTATTCAAAATTTAATCACTAATTTAGTGGTTGGGTATTCTATGAAAAATAATATTAAAATTTTCCAACTAATCATTTGTAGTTACTTCATTTGTTTTTGTATGATTTAAAATTTATTTTCTAATTATTATATTTGATAATTCTGGAATTAATTATTGAAGATATATTTTTTTAATTAATTCCAATATTTTGTTAATATCATATTTTGAATTATACTATAATTCATTAAAGACTACACCTAATAAAAAAAATTAGAAAATTAATTCTTTATTTTATTTCCATATATTCTTTGGGGTCTCATGTTAAAAAAATATCTAAATATGTATGATTTCTATTGCGAATATTAACATGGATGCCTATGGAATTATTGATTCTATTGAAAAAAACTAAATTTTATTTCAAGTAAAATTGCTAAATCATGGGTAATCTATAAGATTATATTAAATGTTATTATATGATGAATATGATTATTTAAAAGATCAATTTTCATCCAATGGAAATTCATGTTCCGTAATGTTTATTATTATATTTTTATTGGTAGTCTCACAACTATGTACATTAAAATATCTGTTAGTTTTATACATAGAGTGGAAAGAACTTCCAATATCTGATCTGATTGAAATAAAACAATATTATAATTTTTGTACATAATAGAGAAAAATTAAAATAAAATTGAGAACCTCCCCTAGAAAATTTTCCAAATGTTGAATTCTATATTCTACATGTGTCTTATCAAAAGAAAATCCTCTAAATAAAATAGTATAGTAATCCAACAAATTTTCTCTTTAGAAGGTTCTTATTCTTTTAAATATAAATATCACATTTGATTTCTCAATTTATTGGGAAATCCAAAATTATTTAAATATTAGATTTTTTGAATTAATTTTATAAGAGAATTGAATAGTGTCGAGAATTAAATGATCAAAATGATGATAAAAGAAATATATTTACAAAATACAAGAAACAATTATATTTTCAAGTAGTGGATAAGGAATGTGAGGATCCTTTTGAATTCCCCAATCTTCATGGTTCAAAATTAGTTTCTATTTTTTAGAAAATATAAAGTTTTTGTACAATAAAATTTGACTAAACATTTAATTAATACCTTATTATAATTGTTTTTTGTTAAGAGAAGTATTCACTATCTCAATGAATACAATGAAAATAACCTGAATATAACAGACTCATTTTAAGGATAATTTCATTTTTAACAATTTTAAATAACTATAATAATCAGTACTATTTCATTAATTGATCAACAATATAGAACCTTTAAATGGAATATTATTAATTAAATAAGAGGAATTATTTTATTCAAAAAATGGTCTATAAAAAATTTAGAAATACAATAAATAGTAAAAAACTGTTATGGGTTGATCCATGGTATCCAGATCCAAAAATTAGATGAAGATTAGGCATGAATGGATAACACCTCACCCATCATTATTTATTTATAGAAACACCACACACCTCTATAACCACCTAAGTATATTCCATTTTGGTCACTCTAATTTATCTGATGAAATATATTCTATATATAGAACTCTTATTTCATGAAGATGTAATTAAAATTATTTATATTTGATTTGGACTATTAATTTTCTTATATAAGCTTCATGTGTATTAGGCATACTCATTTCGATCAGCTCCAAGTTGTTATTTTTATATCTCTTTCATCCATAAAAATTATTAATAAAAATATGTGCACTATAATATATTATTTATCTTTGAAATAATCCTACTCGAATAACTATTATATCAAAATCCTTATTCAATGAAATATAGAAAATGTATGCGGTTATAAAAAATTTAGTGTTTTTAGTTTGTTTTTCATAATATTTTAAAATTTCAAAAAATAATTCGATATAAATGATGTAAAATATAATATAATTGGATAAGATTCATGTTAGATAAAAATTTACATATGATAATGAATTTTTTATAGGGGATTTGATCCTTTAATGTTCCAAAAATATCATATCCACACCCAAAACATTCTGTATGAGAAAGAACTGTCTTACCAGACCTATTTTCTGAGAGACAATATAGATAGAGTAACACCAAATATGAGAGATATATATATTTATGTTGAATGAAATACCATATAAATTTTATTACTTATACATAATAAATGATTTTAAACTCAAAAATATATTATTCCATGAATAATTATAATATTTTTTAATATTATTTGTTAATAAAATTAATCACAAAATAATTTAAGAAAATATAAAAATATGAAATGATCCATTTTTTTGAAAATTATAAAAATTTCCTTTACAACTAAATGTGATGCAATACAATTCCACAATTTGAAATTTGTATTGATTTATTCCATGAATGTCATAATAAAATTATTGATTGTAAAAACTATTGTAGTGATCTTTATGCCCATGTCATGTCTTCATAGATAATAATTTTTTTCAACTATTTCATTATGTGTATGTAAATATCATTATCAAAAAATATAATCCTAGTTGGATCCTTCTTCTCACATCATGAATTGTAACAATAACATCCAAAACCATCAATTTATATCTCTTGCAATCATATATAAATAGAGAATATCTTAACATACATCACCATATGTGAAATGTCTTCTAATTGAAAATATATTCAACTTCAATAACCATGTTTTCAATGGGTATGTAATTTTTTTATTGTTGATTTCATGTAATTTCTTAAATTAAAAGTCTAATCACTTAATTGAAAGTTAAATATTAGATAATTAAATCACTATAAGGAAATATTAAAATTCAATTATTCTATTGATTTTTAATGTTATATAAGACAATGATATTAACGTAAATAACAAAATAATTTTCTCTAATATGGTTAGTGGAAGGTGTTAAAATAATAAAAATAATAATCATAGAGAAAATGATAAAAAAATGATGATATGGATATTTTATTAAATTTAATGGTTATTAATATTTAACACACTATGAATATATCATATGTCTCTGATGATATCCATTCATTTTTTAAATCAAATGATGTATCTTAAGTATAATGAAATTTTATTTTCGGAATATATTCCTTAATAACATCAGGGAAAATTAGTGATTATAAAATTAATGTGGTAGTGACCCATATAATTTGATTCACCAACAATGGAACATGTGTTTAAATGATAAACATACTAACTATAGAATATATTCATTATTTTATAATGATTAAAATAGTTTATGTATTTATTATAAGATCATTACATTTATGTATAATATAACTAATTAAATGTGATGATCCATACCCTCACGATCCATCACTTTTCGAAATTCCAGATCCTAGGGGTGATTTCTTGGTGGTAGGACGTCATTACGGCGTGCGACTAATGGGGGTGAGCAGTCAACGCGACTGATCAGAGTCACCCAGCCTTCTCGGGTTTCTCTTCAATAGTTTTTCCAGGAACGCCTCTTTTTGGATTTTTAACTTTTTTTAAGTGGTTCAAACCCATTTAATATCCAATAATTAATTATTAAAAATCCCGAGGAACCTCACCAATGGGGGATATTAAATAACAACTTAATTCCATCATGTGCAACTGCCGAACCGCGTAGGAAACCTCGATACAGCTTTCACAGTGTTCAAAATTCCCATATCCTGTAACAATGGTATCTTATCTATATATCACACAGGAATTTCTTCGTCCTTCTTATTCTTCTTGGCTGGCTTCCTTTCTTCATAGTGTGTTTGTAGATTCCGACCTCCCTCCCCTACAAGTCGCGCTTTTACCTGATTCTTAACGCATGGATAAGAACATCGATCATTGATCAATCATGTAGGGATTTCCTTCTCCTCTCCATTCAGTGTATCATGTGGGGTGGGTACGCTTTTGTCTCTATGGTAATTGATGAAATCAAACATAATGAAGATAATGAATGGTCTTTTAATGAATGAAGGGGGGTGCGATCGATGTTTCTGCGATACTAATTTTATGTTGTATGTGTTGTGAATTGTGCGGCCCTATACTCAATAAAAAACATGGTCATTTGTGGTCTTTCCTTGCGCACTAATGAAACGTTTTCTCCTATGATGATTAAATGACATAACCAAGAAATTGGTTAATCAAGTAAACTCAATTTTTTTAAATAGATTTTCAGTAAAACAAGAATCTCTGTGTGACCACCCTAGTTAACAAATAGAGGGAATAACCTAATGAATGATGTGCTTGAAACTGGATATTTTCCACTTTGATTTGTGGTGGGCGTGTTGTTCTTCCTAGTGGTTATGTGAAGATGTGAATAGGGATAGGATCCTCTGTTGTGGAACGATTGTTGGTTGTTAATTTGAAGTTGTGTGGTTGCTCTACTGTGACACGAACTTGGGTTGAATCCTCTATTGTTGAGAAATGGTGGGATCCTGGTTTTGGGGACATGGGGCTATGTCTCGGGGTTTAATTTGTCTCTAGTACTTCTAGGGATATCACTTATCCCTTTTTGAGGCTTTCATTGGTTCCAGTACTTTGAGATATCTCACTTATCCCATTGATGTTGTGACATTACAAGAGAACCGGGTGTGAATGCATAAATTTCTTTTTGGCAGTTTTCTTTTTTTCTATGGCTTGTGTACATGCCTGTTAGTTTCCCATTAGTGCATAATTAAACCAAATGGGGTCAATTGAACATGAAAACCAGAATGGTTGAGTGGGAAATTTGTTGGGTAATGATTTGTGACTTGGTTGTGAGTGGCATGGCTTCTTTTGTGAATGAATAGAAACAAGGGTGTTTGTGCTTAGGTTTTGGAACCCCTAGGTTGGGATGAGTGTTTGTTACCTATACATATATCTCTAGTTTTTGTGTTTCTTATTAGTGTCGCACCCAAGTAGAGAACTTAGTGTCGAACACCCCATTTCATGGGGAGGGTGTTTTTCCCAACACTCCTATGAGTGGCTGGTTATTAGCTAATTTTATACTCCCTTTCCCAAATATCCCAAGACACTTTTGGAAGTCTGTGATGGCATGAAGTCTATTATTGGCCCATGAATCTTTGGGCTGGGTAGTTGTGGAGGTTGGCCCAAGTGTTTGCGGGTAGGTTGTTTCCCAAGTTTCTACGGGATGAGGCCATGGTGTTTTTGGGCATGGTAGTAGTTGTTCTGACCCAGGTGTTTGCAGATGTGGTTAAGCATGGTGGTTGTGTCCCAGGTGTGTGCGGGCGGGGTTTGGCTATGGGACTGCAGTGAGGTTATGGCCTAGGTGTGTGTGGGGGGAGTTTGGACGTGGGACTACGGTGAGAATGGTGAGAATGGTTCGATGCATAAAATGTCTTCAATAACCAGTGGGAAAGTGGCGCGGGGTACCCAGATATTAATGTGTTATTACTATACATTACTTTCCTTGTGTTATTTGTGGAGAGTTCCTTGGTGAGAATTGGGTGGATATTTTTTCTTTTCTAGGCGCTTTGGTTTTTATTTTCTCATAGGGAATTAGAATTCTACTCCACTTTTTCACGAGAGTCTTTGTTATTCTCTAATGAGTGTCCTTGTTTGCTCACCCTATGTATATATAACTATTTCTAGGTCTCCAGGAGGACATCAGGGATTGTGCGAGATATTACTATCTCAGACCTTGGGGATGTATCTATTGTCGTTTTCCTTATTCAGGGTACATTACCTTTGGATTTTTTGTGGATTGTATCTTTTACTTTTAAACATGAATATGGGAATGATTTACTTTTGGCTTTAACATTACTTTCATCTTTCGAATTGTTGGGGTTTCTATCTTATCTCTAGATCCTATAAAAATAAAAATGGTAATGCCTTCCATTTGGTGTGAGATTCTATACCCTTGGTGTTAGTCGCCACTCTGAGAAATTTTGAAGGTTGGTTGTGGGGGTCATTATCTCTCCTTCAACTTAAAAAAGGAAATTCCTAGCATTCTACTGACCCTTCCATCCTTTGGGTGAAGGCGGGTCATGACAGAATGGTATCAGAGTGAGGATGAGCGATAGGATGGAGTCTGGAGTTAGGCACAGTGAGGATTGCATGGGGTGGTAGGGAAACAAGGTTGGGTGACCTTAGTTTGTGAATTATTCTAGGAAAGACAGTATAGGACATGGGATTTTAGGGCCCCCCATGATCCGATGCAAGGACTTTGGTCCTACAGAATCACCAAGTGAGGCTACATTGATTGCAGGGTAGAGACCCTTGGAATGGTACATGCATCATAATGACTTATGTTCCTATGTTTCTTGGGTGTCTTGGGGATTCAAAATAAAAATGATTCTATGAAAATTTTAGAACAATATTCGACACTACTCGGGCATAGGCATTCATTTTTTACCATGCAGCTATGGAACCTCGGAGGTTACCATGAGTAGTGCGGGCAATCGAGGCCCAGGAAGTTGACTTGGATGATCGAAATAGGACCGACCGAGAGGAGGAGGAAGATTAGTGGCAGAATATGATTCCAGCCTTTCAGTGACAGACCCTCGGGAAGTACGAGGGAAGCACCTCAGATATGGAGAAGGAGAGCTGGCTCAAGGAACTAGTGACTGCTTTCATCCTGATTCAGGTTGCGAAGGAATACTCGGTTCCTATGCCCATCAACTAGAACCATGGAGAAGCGCCTCAGTGGTGGACGCTCTATCTTGGAGAGAAGAGGGAAGCTGAGGATGCATGGGCTGACTTTGAGAAGGAGTTCCAGGCAGAATTCCTCTCTTCCATGATGAAGGCCGAGAAGAGGCAGGAGCTACACTCCCTCCAGCAGGGGAGTATGTTAGTGAGAGAGTTGGGGATCATGTTCAAGGTCTTCCTTCGCTTTTCTCCGGACCTCTTTCTGGATGAGGAGTCTCGAGGGAGATGTTCAGAGGAGGCACTCTGAACTTCTCTTCAGTACCATGTTACTCCCTTCACCCTAGAAACATACTTAGAGGTTCAGACGAAGGCTGAAGTGGTGGAGAGGATGCACCCTCTAGGAGGTGTGTCACGAGAGGGGATCCATTTGGGCTAATCAAAGGGGAAGTTCGTCAGCAGCAGGCCTCCAGTATCAGGGCCCTATAGGTTCCGACCAACAGGGAGCTGGCCGTAGCAGTTCCAGTTCCAGTCTCCCGGTCCTCGCCATTTCCCTTCAGGCCCGAGACTGAAGTGCTTTGTCTATGGTATCCATGGGAACCATCGAAACTAGTTCCTGGAAATAGTATAGTACGGTGGGTGTGGGCAGATCCAGCACCCACCTCAGTAGTAGCAATTCCCGGCTAGGCCATTTCTGTAGCAGAAGAAGGGACAGCGGGCTCCAGCTCTGCCGAGGGTCGACGTTGCCGGTGGAGGTCGACCTCAGGGTGATCCTCAGGGACCTTGACCCAGGAAATGGTCGGGGAGGAGGTCGACATACGAGTGCCCGAGGAGCTGGGCATGGACAATTGCACGCCGCGGAGGCACCAGTTATAGTAGGTTTAGAGGTTTGTCATGGAACGATCAGCTTGATTAGTACCCTTTCACATGCCTTGTTAGATATAAGAGATTCACACTCCTTTGTTACACCCATTATGGACCATTCTCTGGGTTTAATCGTTGGGAGACTTTCGATGCCCCTGCTGTTGAGCACACTAGTCGGAGGACATACCGACTTGTTGTATGTTTGTCGAGGATGCAGACGGATGATAGGGCCACATCATTTAGTCAAGGATATTCTGCTATTGTAGATACAACCATAAGATGTCATCCTAGACATTGACTTTATGTTCTCTGTATGTGTCATCATTTACTGCTTCTGAGGAAGGGTTTTGGTTTCTGACATGGGCAGTCGATGTGTGACTTTAATCGGTGAGCAAAGTTTCCAGTGAAGAAGCAAGTGAGGGGAACCCCTCCTCCCTTAGCGGGCTGAGCTATCAATGGAGTCGGTGGATTAAGAAATCTTGGAAGTCCTAGGAATCTTCAGTGAATTTATGGACGTCTTCCCTAAAGAGTAGGAAACTCTGCCCCCGCGATGTGATATTGAGTTCAGGATAGACTTGCAACCTGGTGCTCATCTGATTTCGATGGACCCCTATCAGATTTCATCATCGTAGTTGTGGGTGTTGCTGATCTAGATTGATGATCTGATGAAGAAGGGTTTTGTTTGGCCAAGTGCGTCTCCGTGGGGTGCTCCTTTTTTGTTTCTGAAGAATGAGGATGTCGATCTAAGGCTATGCATAGATTACAGGAGGCTGAATCATGTGATGGTCATGAATCGCTACCCTCAACCAAGGATAGACGATCTCTTTGACCTGCATAGGGGAGCAGGTTGGTTTTCAAAGATCGATCTGCGATCTGGATATCACCATGTGAAGGTGAAGGAGGGAGACATCTCAAAGACATCCTTCAGGTGTAGATATGGGCACTATGAGTTTGTAGTCATGTCATTCTCCTTTACGAATGCACCAGTTGTGTTCATGGTGCTCATGAACTACATATTCTTGGAATATCTGTATTGGTTCATGGTCGTGTTTATTTACGAAATCCCGATCTACTCAATATCAAAGGAGGATCACGTGGAGAATATGAGAATAGTTTTAAAGGTCCTCTGATAGCACCAAATCTATGTGAACTTGTCCAAGTGAATGTTATGGATGCCATACATGCATTTACTAGGACATGTGGAGTCCGAGAAGGGGATAGCAGTGGAACCATCGAAGTTCGAGGCGGTTGTTTCTTGGGAAGCACCCAAGAACGTGGAAGCGGTTCGTAGATTCCTCGGGCTAGCAGGTTACTGCTGGAGGATTGAGCCCAACATCTCCTGAGTTGTGGCACCCTTGTAAGCCTTGACCAATAAGGACCAGGCTTATGTATGGGACGAGCAGTGTGAGGTATCCATCAGCTATCTAATGGTGAAGTTGGTTAATTCCCCAGTGTCGAGGTCTCCAGAAGAAGGGGCAACATATGAAGTGTTCTATGATTCTTCAGGGAAAGGCCTCAGATGTGTGTTGATGCAGCGACAAGGGGTGATCTTTTATGGGTTTAGGAATTTACGTCCCCATGAGCGTAACTATGCCAACCATGATCTAGAGCATGCATCAGTCATATTCTCACTAATGTTGTGGTGGAACTACCTCATCGGGGAGCGCTTCGTGGTCTTCACTGACCATAATAACTTGAAGTAAGTCTTCTCCCAATGGGACCAGAAATTACGACAGTGAAGGTGTATGTAGTTCCTTCAGGACTATGACTTCGATATTTCATACACCTCGGTAATGGGGAATGTGGTGGCTGATTCCTTGAGCATGATGTCACATAAGGATGTGGTTTGAGTGTCGGCAGATGCTCGGAAGGCGATGGAGGATTTGGATGCCCTGAACTGGGATGAAAGGGTGGAAGGATGAAGAGGTTTCCTGTATCAGATGATAGTGCAGTCTTCTCTATTATTAAATGTTGAGGAGTCTCAGTGGGGAGACTAAGGAAGCGAAGTGGTGTGTGACCAGGTTAACCAAGGTGATGCTCCAGAAGGGTGGACAGATGATGATCAGAACCAGATTCTTTTCTATGGAATTTTTTCATTCCGGAGTCGATGCGTGAGAGAGTTCTTGGTGAGTTCCACAACTCACCCCTAGCAGTGCACCCAAGAGTTTCCAAGACGTACCAGGGCCTGGGGAGACAGTTTTGGTGGCCCGGGGTGAAACCGGAAGTAGCAGTGTTCATAGAAAAGTGCCATGTGTGTCAGCATGTGAAGGCTGAGCACTGTATCCCAGGAGGCTTGTTGCAACCTTTAGATGTTCTCGAGTAGAAGTGGGACGACATCTCGATAGATTTCTTCACAGTGATACCCAAGGCTCGAGGAGGCTATGATGCTATTTGTGTAGTGGTGGATCGGTTGACGAAATCAGCCCACATTCTGGCAATCAAGGAGTCCAGTGTAGTGGATGCTTTAGCACAAAGGTACGTGGATTAAGTGGTGAGGTTGCATGGAGTTCTGATATCCATAGTCTCGGATCAGGAATTGTGGTTTACCTCATTAGTTTGGAGAGGATTGAAACATGCTTTTGGAACCCAGCTATGTCTTAGCACAACATTCCATCCCTAGATAGATGTACAGATAGAGTGCACCAACCAGACATTTGAGGACATGCTACGAGCTTGTATTCTGGATTTTGGGGGATTGTGGGTGCAAAACTTGCCTCTGGTAGACTTTTCCTACAATAATATATATCACTCTACCATTGTCTTGGCTCTGTTCGAAGGCTTTTACAGGAGGCCATGTCGCTCAACTGTGTGCTGGACTGAGGTTAGGGAAGTGATTGTTCTTGGCCCGGAAGAAGTACAGAACACGACAGGAAAGGATCAGCTTATACGGTAATGGATTAAGGAAGCACATGAACGATAGAAGTCATCTAATGCTAATAGGAGGAGACTCATGGATTTTGGGGTTGTGGACCACGTCTTCTTGAAGTTGTTCCCTTGGAGTGGACAATAGAGGTTCGGTAGGGGGAGCCAGCTATCTCAAAGATTCATCAGAACCATCGAAGGGTTGCAGAGGGTCAGAGAAGTGTCTTATCAGCTAGGGTTACCACCACCGTTTCTGAGGATACATGACATCTTTTATGTGTCCCAGCTCCCTTGGTATCTGCATAACGATTCACAAATCCATTACTGGGGAGATCTAGATATCGAAGAAGATACAACGTTCATGGAGAGACCAGTGATGATCGAGGATCATTAGGAGAAGGTTCTTCATGGATGAACCATTCCTTTGGTTCGTGTGTTGTGGAGGAGTGGTGGGTTTGAGAATAGTACCTGGGAATGGGAAGCACATATGTGTGCCCAGTACCCAGAGTTGTTTTGGGGTTTTTGTTATTCTATTTTGTACTTGTTGTAACAGAACGATTTACCTTATTAGCTTTGGAATGTATGGAATTCATTTTTCTGAGGATGTCTGTGAAGTATCCATGGATGTGGGGAGTGGATGACCTAATCCCTAGATAATACGCATTAGAGTGGATGCACCTAAACCCATGCGGGCAAGTAAGATCCGACCAAAGCAGATAATATCTTAACATGGTGGAAGGGAACCAACTCACCACATGACTGGACGGTTTAATCCTTTGTTTTAGAGTGACTGTAATTGTTCGGGTTCACTATTGAGTGGTATCTTCTGGGGAGGTTTTCCGGACCCCCCTACATTCTTCAGGTTTGGTTTTACATTCTTGAGGGTGAGAATGCTTTGAGAGGTATCTGATGTGATAACCCATACCCTCACGGTCCATCCCTTTCCCAAATTCCGGATCCTAGGGGTGATGTCTCAGTGGTATGATTTCATTTCGGAATGCCACCGATCATGGTGACCAATCTGTGTGACTAATCAGTGTCACCCAGCCTTGTCGGGTTTCTCTTCTACAACTTTTCCCGTCATTCCAATTTTTGGATTGTCAACATTATTTTTCAAATATTTCGAATCCATTTAAAATGAAATAAGTAATTCCCAAAAATCTGGAGGAACCTACCTGATGGGGTATATTAAATAACAACTTAATTCCATTGTGCATAACTTCTTAACCACTTAGGAAACCACGATCCGACTTTCCAGGCATTCAAAATTACCATATAGCATAACAACAGGATCTTATATATATATCACATGGGAATTTTTCTTCCTTATTCTTCCTCTTGGATGAATTCCTTTCGTCTTAGTGCATTTGGAGTTCCCAACCTCCCACCTCTATGTGTCGCACCTTTCCCTGATTCTTGACGAGTGGATAAGAACATCGATATTTGATCAATCAATTAGGGTTTTCCATCGTCTCTCCTTTCGGTGTATCATGTTGGGTGGGTACACTTTTGTCTGTGTGGAAATTAATGAAACCAAACTTAATGAAGATAATGAACAGACATTTAATGAATTAAGGGGGGTGATCGATGTTCCTATTTTACTGCTTTTATGTTGTATGTGTTGTGAATTGTGTGAGCCTATGCTCAATAAAAATCATGGCAGTTGGTGGCCTTTCTGTGTTCACAAATGAACCTTTGTCTCCTATGATGATTGAATGACTTAACCAGAAATTGTTTAATCACATAATCTCAGTTGGTTTAAATGGATGTTCAGAAAATCAAGAATCTCTGTGTGACCACCCCAGTTAAAAAATAGAGTGAAGAACCTAATGAATGATGTGCTTGAACATGGAAGTTTTCCACTCATTTTGGTGGTGGGTGTGTTGTTCTGCCTGGTTCTTATGGGAATACGAGAATGGGTATGGGATCCTCTGTTATGGAACTTTTTTTGGTTGTGAATGTTATGCTGTGTGGTTTATCTACTGTGACACGAACCTGGTGGAATCCTCTACTATTGAGAAATGGTGGGTTCCTAGTTTTGGGGACATGGGCCTGTCTCTTAGGGTTTTCCTTGTCTCTAATACATTGATGGATCTCACTTATCCCATTTATGAGTCTTTCTTTGGTTCTAGAACTTTGAGGGATCTCACTTATCCCTTGGTTATTGTGACTTTACAAGAGAACAGAGTGTGAATGCTTAAATTGTTTTTTGACTATTTTTTTTCCTGGCTTGTGTTTATTCCCGTTAATTTCATGGAAGTGAAAAAAATCACACTAATGAGATTACTTGAACATGAAAAAAAATGGATGAGTTGGAAATTAGTTTTGGAATGAGTTGTGACTTGGTCATGAGTGTCGTGGATTCTTTTGTGAATGAATAGTAACAAGGGTGTTTGTGCATAGGATTTGGAACCCCTAGGTTGGGATGCGTGTTTGTTATCTATACATATATCTATAGCTTTTATGTTTCTTATTCGTGCCCCACCCAATTTGAGCACTTAGTGTCGAACACATGATTTCATGGAGTGGGTGTTTTTTTTTGAACACTCTTATGAGTGGCTGGTTATTAGCTTCTTTTCTGCTCCCTTTCCCGAATTGCCCAAGACTCTTCGGGTAGGCTGTAATGGCCTGATGTCCATTATCGGCCCAAGAATCATCGGGCATGGAAATTGTGGTTGTTGGCCCAGGTGTTTCTAAAAAGGTTGTTTCCCAATATTCTTCGGGATGAGGCCTATGTGTCTTCGGTCTTGGTAGTAGTTGTTCTGACCCAGGTGTTTGTGGGTGTGGTTACGTGTGGTGGTTGTGGACCAGGTGTGTGTGGTCGGGGTTTGCTAGTGGGACTGCGGTGAGAATGGCAGGATTGGTTTGATGCATATTATGTCTTCAATAACCAGTGGGAAAGTGGCACGGGGTACCCAAATATCGATTTTCTATTGATATACTTTACTTGCCTTGGGTTATTGGGGGAGTGTGCCTTGGTGTGACTTGGGTGGATTGTTTTTCCTTGCAAGGAACTTTGGTTTTTATTTTCTCCCAAGGAATTAGAATGGCCCTCCACATGTGCACGAGTGTCTTCGGTTCTCCCTTTTTAGTGTTCTTGTATGCTCACCCTACGTATATAAAACTGTTTTTACGATTCCAGGTTGACATCAGGGATCATGGGGGATCGTACTAGCTCAGACCTTGGGGTAGTTGCTGTTATCATTTTCCTTTTTCTTCGTACATTACCTTTGGAGTTTTTGTGTCTTTTTTCTTTTACTTTTAAACATGCAAATGGGAATGGTTGAATTTTGTCTTTACATTTACTTTTAGATTCAGTATTGTTGGGGTTTCTATCTTATCTCTCGATCCTATAAAAATTAAAAGGGTAATGTCTTCCATTTTTTGTGATATTCTATACCCATGGTCTTTTTTACCACTCCAGGACCTATTGATGGTGGTTTTCGGGGGTCATTATCTCTTCTTCAACATAATGAATGAAGGGTCGATCATTCTGCTGACCCTTCCCACCTTTTGGTGGAGACGGTTCATGACATTAAATCTATAATGAAACAAAATAAATATTTGGGAGTATATTAAATCATTATTATAGTTAATTTAAGTGAATTATTCTTTGGGAAATATTTTCATCACATGGTGAATATAATTATTATTAAAAAATTGTAATTAAAATTTAAATATGATGAATCAATTATATCATATGATTATAAAATTATTCATCAATAAAAGTATTTCATTGGGCGTACATTTATTTATATATAAATATTGTCAGGATAATCAAATGAATTATATTCAGTGAGATTAATACAATAAAAATTTGATAGTTTGATTACATGGAGAAACTATTTAGATGGGTTATGTAATTGGATATTGAGTAAAAAAATACATTCATTATTGAAGATGTACTCAAAATGATATACAGAAATTCTAGGGATAATAAAAATTATTATCGAAAAAAATTTCTTTTTATGTCGGGGTGATAGGGAGATAATACAAATGCCATAGGTCTAAACATTATATTGAATAAAGGACCATAGTGAAAAGGCCATTTAACATTGAATTCTTGTAAATAATAAATTTCGATGGATCAAATCCCTTATAGAATGATTTTTTTTTCATTATCCCAAACACATTTTTTAGTATAAATTCAATTTTGGAGAATAATAATAATATCATACCCAAACACATTATAATAACCTCATAGTACAATGAAAATTACTGTACCACCAACACTACTCACAACTTGTATAGTTATGTTGCTATTGTAGTATAATTATTTCTACTATACTAATACAGTATCTGATACAATACCCCGGGAAAATTCCCAAACATTTCGGATCATTATGAATAGTACTCATTTCATCATGATTTAAAAGTTGGTTTTTGTGACACTCAATACCACCTAATTGGAAATATCAGTAGGCCTCGACTCAAACCTAGTCAACACCCAACCCTTATGATACAAAAGGAAATGTTCTGTTGAGGTAAATATGTATGACCAATATCTATTGATAAGAGGTATCTGACCCTAATTAAGAATTATATGCATGAGAAACTCTTACTTAACTACTAAACCATGATAAAAATCCATGGTCCCCCACCAAAAAAAATTTATGTAGATAAATTTATGATTAGTGAACATGAACATTGAAACAATTTCTATAAGGCCGAAGCCACTTCCTCTTAACCACATTCCATGAGTAAACAAAATTTACTTTACCTAAACCAAATAAATTCATAGACCCTAATATGTAAAGATTATGATTCATTCATGTAACATTTATATAAATAAGAATAATTGATATAAGTACACGAATATTAATAATTTTTTAAAATAAACAAATTGTTTCTTTGTTTTTTTGATATATAATAGAAAATAACATTATAAACCACTGAAATGTTGGGGTAAATTTCATTTGTATTCTAGACATATAATTTAGTTGGAATAAATCAATGAATTTTGTAACGTTTAATATATATATTCTTAAGAATTAATTATATAGTATTTATTTCAGTATCCAAAAAATAAATTATATCAATGATTGTGATTGAACATATAAATTTCATGCCACAATGTCTAGAAGTTGATTTATTTAATGCAACACTAAATATTAAAAAACATCATAGTAAGATATTTTAATATTTCATATTAATTTGTTATAATATTGTATTTTAGGAAAATAATGATCTTATTACCATAGTTAAATTTTATTTTATTCTAGTTATTGACTAACTCTTATCTTATAAGTTTAATAAAAAATCATTCATTTTAGTAACGTCATTGAAACTAAATAATGATATATTAGTATAAAAATATAATTGGAAAAGAATATTTTTTTAGATGATAATTATGTAGTTTTGATAATAATAATATAATTTCTATATGATTTTCTAACAAAAATATTGACCATGATGTATTATGAAAAGATACTAGATGTTTATATTGCTTAATAATGCATATAAATATTATAATTGGATTTTTATAAACATGTCATGTCTTATGAAGTTGAATTTGTAGATAAGTGATATATATATTAGGACACTTAAATATAGAATCATAAGAAATTTCTAGATAATCCGGAGAATCTGAGGAAACATGTGCATAATCATTTTAATAATGGGTTTTTTCATAGACTAAACCAATTTAATTCCTCTATATAAATTAGAAATAATTATTAAATAAAAATATTTCTTGTTTAACATGGTAAAAATATTTTCAAATTTATTAATAAAATTATATTTAAAAATTAATTATATATTTGATCAAACATATTGTTCCCTATATTTAGAAATATAATTATAATACTCATGTTTCATAAATTGAATGTAATGATAAATGATATTATATGGATTTAATTTCTAACATGATATATACTTTATATTTTTTAGTCATTGTATTTTTTTGAATTCACATGATATATGCACGGATCCAATGAAATAAATAATTATTTATTACATAGCTAAATTTATTATTATAATTATTTATAATTTTATTATTCATTTTAAATTTCAATAAGTACATTAACATTATCAAGTTATTATTATGTCTTTATTAGGAAATATGTTTAATTAATAGACTATGAAGTGTGTGTTTTTGTATTATAATTTAACAAATTTTATATATTTTTAACTCATTAAATTATTTTAGTGGACTTCTTAAATTATAATGTGATTGAATAATTGTTTTGTATATCCATTAAAATAAAATTTAATTTTTTACATAGCTTACATGGGAATTATTTTAACATAGTTGATAACTTATAAGGATTATACAACCTCGAATTGAGGTTTTCATGGAAGGGAGTTATGTCATTAAGATTTAAAAACATATGGAATGACTCATTAGAAAAAATATGATTTTTACAACTACCTCACTTATTTTTAAAATAATTGAAGAAAGTCTAGAAATCAAATTATTATGAACAACTTAAAGGATGTTTTATAGTTTCATTGAAGACATGTTTATATTATCTAAAATAATTACCTTAGATTCAAATACAACATTTGTGGGAGTCTTAATGGGATATTAAGTGTAAACCTATATTTATGCACAACTTATATAATATTGAACAAAGTATAATATTTATAAATAATTTTTTATTTTTGGAATATGATTAAATATTTATCACACAATTTTAAATGAAACAATGATAAATATATTTCATTATTTGAATTAAAATATAATAATATATATCACTATAATATATAGATGGAATCGTGTGTTGAACTATATAAGAGAAATTTTTTTATCTCCCCATTTTGGTGTTAATATTATATTACTGATATTTTTATTCGCAATATTAGTTCAATATAACATATAGATGGAAATCAACATCCCAAAATTTATAATTTTATATTAATATAATAATAATTTACATTAATTCAACTAATTTCTTGACATTGGGTTTCATGTGGGTGGAAATATTTATGTATGGATATCTTATTTTATTAACATAATAATATTGGAAAATATGGGAATGTCATAATTAACGTATAATAACACCTCAAAAATGTTCTTCTAATATGGATTTTGGATTATTATTTATAATTACCATATAATATTTTACATGTAAATGTTTTCTTTAATTTATACCTAAAAGGGATGTATATGCTACATCAAAAACATATAATCCATAATGAAGTGGTATAACAAAATTTAAATATAACATAAAATGAGTACTTAGATATTATACTTGAATATATATATAGTGTTTTACAGTCAAAAATCCTCACTAAAATCATTTAATTGGTAGAACCATATATCTGAGGAAATGAAAAGTAAGATTTATTTGATTATGGGAAAAAATAACTAATTCATTATATAAATTAAACACATTATGATATTTTGAGATTAAAATTATTATATAATAGAGAATATAACATATATGAATGTATAATTATCTAACTCATCATAACATTAAGGTATTTATTATGCAAATTTATTAATTTTAATATAAATATTTAACGATTTTTACCTATTAATTATATTAACAAAACACAAGTTAGATAATTTTATTGATTGATATTAATAATATTTTAATAGATAGGTATATTGTCCACAATTTGTGTAAGTAAACTAAAAATAAAAAGAGAAATCCATGGTATTTATACCATATAACACTATAATTGTTTGTATTTTCTTGGAACACTAGGACATAAAGATTCATGTATGATAGAAAAATACTATAAACCATGAGAAATAAAATATATGGAAACAAATTTAATGATAAGTATTATTATAGTTATTAAAATGATATGAACTTCTATATATATTTGGAAATTATCCAATTTCATAATAAAATTTAAACGTTAACCATCCAAAAAAATAACTTTATGTTATTTAATATTTATAAATAACCTAAATGTCACTATTTAAAATTACCCAAAAATAAAAAAAAATTATATTAAATGATCATTCATAATAATTTTATTTATAAAATTAATATTTAAATACATTTTCTAATCCAACAAAAATAAAATAAAATTTTAGAAAAATATTGATATTTTTATTCACATAGATAATTTTTAGTACATATATATTACATGATAGAAAACATAAAATATATATTTTTGGAAAATAATTACGTTAAAATGAAGAAATTAATATATTTAGGAGTATAAATTTTTTGATTGAAATTGTTAATTTTTATATAAATATAATATATATTTTATTAGATATTCTACATAATTTTTTAAAAATTGAATTTATATAATTATTAATATATGATATATCATCCACAAATAATATCAAATACATTATTAATAAAATTTATAATTCATCTAGATAATAAAATATTATAAGGATTTGGTAAATCTTATCTAGAAACTGATTATCCTATTCCACAGTTGAACAATTGTCAAATATTTATATAAGTAGTTTCTTTTTTGGTTTAATGTATTAATTCTTTTAATATTTTATGTGTTATGTGATTATTGATGCCAAAATTATATATCATCTTAGTGAATTGGGTAACATTTAATCTACTAAGACAAAATACATTTAGCATCATTTTGATATCTTGAAATTTTCATGTTACCATATCCTTCTATCCATTATGATAACAATACATTTTCATATATCCATATCCTAAGTATCCAGTTGATCATTATATTAATACGATTTAATTTTCATCAATTCCATATGAATCATCTTATTCATGTAATTCATGTTATTTTAATGAATTCTGAATGTAGAAAACATTATGTAATATTTTATTTATATATCTATTTTAACATGGTATGATGATTTTTCAACATTTATTGTGTTGTTATACTAAACAATTAATATTTATTTAATATCAGAAAAAATATATATATATTATAATTGGTTTTATGATTAATATAATGGGGAAAAATATGTATCAGATAATCGTAATTGTATTATTTTTAATATTTTTTTCTTCAATACCATACTTACCAAACCTTTTTATGTTCTAAATCGTTAATGAGTTAATTTTTTTTTTCTATAATATATTTTAGATATTTTCATTTTTTGTCTAAGATTGTGGATTTAGTTTATTAATATAATCAACTACGTTAGAGTGAGTGAGTAGAGCCCAAGAGAAGTTAGTTTTTTGGGAATTTGATGCCAGGGATGGTTATGAATATTTTACTATGTTCAAAAATTTTAACTTTTATGCATTTTAAATAACTATATTGATGTTTTTAAAGATATATATCTGTTATTGGAGTCCCAATGTTTGTTTCTGTTGTTCGGGGGATTAGAAAACATAGGGTGGTGGTTGAAATGGTTCATTGGCTACCTCATAGGGAGGAACTGAGTACCTCATAGAGGTTCAAAAAATTCCATCCAACCTATGGATATCAAGTGGATAGTGATTTCAATATTTACACGAAGGTGCATTTATTTGATTCTAATAGAAGAAATATATAATGATCTAAATTACTTTATTTTACATCTTTATTTAAACACCCAAAATTCTTCAATTATTTGGACTCTGAATTATGAACACCCCTAAAGAGTGATCATAATATTATTAATGGAGATCTTGGGATCTATAATTGGGTACATATTGCGATCAAAATGAAAAATCCCACACCCAAGGGCACCACTAGTTTCAAATGAACATAATTTTTTAATTAATTATGTATTTGTAAATATTCCTCATTACTATAAACACTAAAAGATGGTTGGTCACACCCTAGAAAACTGTCATGTGGATCAGAAGATGTTCAAGCCAGCTACTAATTTATCTTCATGGAAGGATGTTTCAAGAGGTAGTAAAATAAAATCATGGTAACTACAAATAAGGACACCCCTAGACCACTGAAGAATTCTTAATCATCCATGCCTATCACCACCATATTTTTATCGGATGCTTTGGTTGAGGAAGTGGAACATAATCACAACATAACTAATCTTCTAGTTAACCCTCTAGAAGATAGATTGGGAAATTACCTTGAGGAATATTTGCAACATCCTTTGACTCTATAAGTAAACTCTGAATCCATCTCATGTTATGTTTCGAACTTCCTTCTTGTTCTTATAGGTTTAAAAATATATTTTCCTATCCAACTAGAGATGCTAATTATTATATTAAATTACCTAAAAAAATTCCACCATATAAAGGGGATGATGTGGTTAATTTTATGAACAAATATAATACACCAATGAAGGAAACTACGATGTAGAGTTCACGAAAGGATATATAACATTGATCCACTTTGACTGGAATTGCTGATTGATCCAAGAGATCCAAATATTATTCGGCTAAGGTATAAAATTCTAGATAATATAGAAAGAAATTATAAAAAAAGGAAATGGGGGTCTTACCCCAATCCCACTTTAAAATGAATAATATATTTTCGAACTATCAAGTAATACCCATCCATGTCACAGTAGGTTCCCTCAAACTTCTTATAGGTAAGTTATGTGACATCCCAGGTAAATAAATAATATTAAATTCTCTGGTTTATAAACATTTTTGAATAAAATGTTAATATTTCTTTAAAGGGAATGGTATTCTTGCTGGTTTACCCAATACACAACAACAAGTTTTGTTGAAATCTTACGTTGCACACTAATAATATAATAATATTATAATACTTAATGCCTAGATGTTGTAAGGGAGGGAATGAACAGAAATAACTACAAAATGATTACATATGTTTGTTAAATATTTTTACATTTATCCGATAAATTATAGAGTCTTAAAATCATAATGAATCCAATTTTAAGAATAAATACTCTAATATTTTTTAAAATATTGTTTTACCTCCTTTTGATGGAGAACCTTTTTTAAATCTGACATTTGACAATTTTATAATCTTTATTTGTAAAAATAAACTTATTCTTTATTATTGGGATAATGAAATTTACTTTGGTTAAATTTTTTAAATGTTTTTGACAATGTTCATTTTTTTAATGAATAGTGAAAAATATTTCATTTTACATCAAAACAGATTTTTCATCTAATTTAAATATGTGGTTACATTTTATTTTTAATTGGTTTTAATGTTTAATTAGAATATATTTTTACAATTTAATACAATGGTGGTCATTATAATTACTTTCACTTTAAAAATGGACATAAACAAGTGCCAAACTTTTCATAGATCTTGCTTTGAAAAAACCCGCTATTTCTTTTGACAGTGGGAATTATCTATATGATTTATTAATGAAAATACTATGTTTTTAATTTGGTAAAATTGAAATCATTTCTGAATTTGAAATATCAAATATATATTAGGGTTAATTTTTGGTATTTTTCTGACAATGTTTTTTTTAATGAATAGTGAAAAATACAATTTTTAATTCAATACTGCCATTTTATCGAATTTATTTTTATATTTAGATTTTAATTGTAATTGTTTTTAATGTATAATTGAATTATGTTTTTATAAATTAATACAATTTTTTTCATTGAAAGTAATTTCACTTTTCAATTGGATGTAAAAATAAGTCAATCTTTTGATAAATTTTACTTCTTAAAAACTCGTCTTTTGTTTTCACAATGGGGATCACTTTTTAATTATTTACTACAATTTATGTGTCTTTAATTTGATAAAATGTATTCCATATTTGGAATTATAAGGTCAAAATTATGTAATTATGACTTTTTGTTTTTGGACATTTTCAATAGTTACAATGGTAATTATCATTAATTATCGTGTTTAATTAGTAATCTGGTAATTAAAGGTAAGAAAATAATAACATAAAAATATAAAATGACCCCAAAATGTGTCTTAATGCTATTTTTGGTGTCATGTACATCCACGGTATTCTGTTTTCCAACCTTGGGACCGCATGGAATAACTTTAGTGTGATAGTGACCTTTTATCATATTTTTTTACACAATGGAAAATGTAACCAAAGTATGTAACACCTATGTAAAATAATTTTACTTTTTTCTAAATAAATGATCTCTTAGACAGTAAATATTCATTATAAACATAAAAAAATTTCCTAAATCATTGTTTTTTTTATAATTTTTAGACATTAAATAAATTAAATTATTTATGACACCATGGTGATGAAACAATTATCTCATTAATGAACAATTTAAATAAAATTAAATGATAATGTAAAATATAAGAGTTAAACATGGAAAAAATCTATTGTATGAGTATATTACGAACCCTTATCAACTTATCCTTGAAATATAACAATTTGGGACCCTTAAAATCCGAAACTCTTTTTAAAATAAAGTAACATTTTCTGACATTCCATGAGTGTGCCTCATCTCTTCTTATAAAAGGCCCCACCTCTACCTCCTTACCCACACCTCTCAAGTCATTAGCTCTGCCAACCCCTTCCCATATAATCTCTGAAAATCCCTCTATTTATTATTTAAGCCTCTCATTAGGAATAAAGATATTCAATAAACCCTTTTCATTCAAACCAAATGGAGTTACCTGATTTAAAGGTAATGTATTCTCGTATGTTCTTTTGTTTTATTTTTCTTCTCAAACCCCATAAACTCTTTTTATTAGTTTATTTTGTAAAAAAATTAGTATCTTAAATATATTATGATTTTTTTATAAGAATTATTCGAGATACACATACACACACATCCGTCTAATGGTTAAAGAACGTACTCGTTCTGTGGATGGCGAATTACTGCCTCACGAAACGTTGATTGTTCAATATTCTTTTAAAACCTTTAAAGGTGGCCATTATGATGTAACTGTATTTTATATATGATATATATGGTATTTATGTTTTATATATTCTTATTTATTTTATATTTAAAACATACCTTTATTCATTTCATGTTGTGGAAATGTAATAATTTCATATGAGGAAGTGCGGACTACCGCGCCCTCAAGTGATTTGACTCATTCATGCAATACATGGAATGTATAAAGAATAAAATTAATGAACTTATGTTACCTATATAACATATATATTATAATTTAATTATAATATATATATATATATATATCTCAATTATTTTTAATTCCATTAATATGACAATGAAATGAAAGTAGCGTTCATGCATACGTACGGCCTACCGTCACCATGAACAGTGCATTTCATTTATTTTTATCTCCAAATTTTATGGGATAGTATAAAATGAATATTTAATGGATATATATGATATTTAAGTCATTAATAATATTCTGGAGATGATTTACTTATAACTACTTGGATGATTCTTTTCATACAAGTTCATTTTTGACTCATGTACCAAACATCGACAAAAACATTTGATATGAACTCACATAATTAACTAATTTTTATAAAATTGTAATATGTGATATGAATTGAATAATAAACTTTAAAGGAAGTCCTTATGAAATTATAAATTGAAAAATTTTATTATTCAGGAATATAATGAAACGAACAAGACAAGTCAGACTTGATGTAAGGGATCTTGTCTCTCTATTTCTTTTTAAGTACTTTTTTTTATGTAACATACTTTAAGCTCATCTTTATTATGTTGGGGGATGTTATTTTATATTATTATTTCTATTAACTTTATGTAAATATTATGAGAGACCCTATTTTATCTCATTAATCCATTTTTGGAAGTTTTATGTGGCACCGTTAGGCTTCTGAATTTTCATAAGGAGATTTTCATCTCAGTTTTTATTCCTGTGAGTTTCATGCTACATTGGCAACTATTTCCATTTGTGTGGTGTATTTAAAACACACAATTTTACTATTTTTATAATATACTCTCATTTATGGGTAGTTACATCTTCATTGTATGACTCTTCTTTCATGGGGTGTACGTTTCGAAAGTTGCCCAAATCGGTAAGGGAACCTTTCACACTGTTCATTTAAAATGACTTATTTTGTTATGTCTTTTAATTTACATCTTTTTATGATGGGATATGTTATTATATATCCTTATTGATGTAAATTTTATTTCCAAGTTATGAGATACCATTTTCTCTCCCATAAACTAATGTTATGAATTTTAAAGTGATGATGTTAGGCTGACTAATTATTACAAGGGAACTTCTTAACCCAATGTTGATTTCTTTGGGTTCAACTTGTAGTTATTGAATATGTCATCCTATGAATATTTTTTAATGAACTATTATTTTCTTACACTTAATATCCACTTATATTTGGTGTATTTATATTTTTCACAAATAATTATGAGATATATTTATCCTTAATTTAAGGATACCTTCTTTATAAGGGATTTCATCTCATTTTACATTTATATTGAGACATCATTGTTGTTATGCACTAATTCACTCTTATATGTTGTATATACTGTCCTGGGAATAATATATCATGAATCCCTTTATTCTCATGATATTATAATGTTGTGATTAAATGTTATTCCTCAATTATTGTATTCAAGTGTCTCTCATTTTGTTAAAAACCATTTAACTAAAATATCATTTTAAATGTTTCAATGATTTATTCTTGTAAATATTTCTCATTAATATACATGTTTTCAAAATGGTTTTAAGGATTTATTTATATGGATATTAACTGTTTAAAATTTTAAATGGTTCAATGTGGTAAGGGACACTTTGATTGAAAAATATCTTTATTAAATGTTTTAAATGGTTTTGAAAATGGTTTTTAGAATGGATTCATTATTTCAAGATCTTAAAATGTTATATTGTTATTACAATGTGGGAATGTTATCTTTACTTTTTTCTTATGTTATGTTCTATGATTATGTTATGGTTCTCGGGCATTGCTTATTAATACGGGTGGTTCCATGATAAACAAAGGGCGGGTGATCCCGATATAGCTCTCCAAGTCATTGGGTAACGCGAAGGAGTTAAATATTAAGGTTTCTGCGAAGAGATTTAGGGAATATACTATGATGGGTATTCCAAACATAACCATGAGGGTTACTCCCTATGTAAGAATGTTATGAATGATTTAGGTTACCTTTATGCCTTATGATTAATATTGAGTTATGAATAAATCTTATGATTTCATGACGTATGTTAAATTGTATATGTTTTATGAGTAAAAGTATATTTTCATTGATTCTGATGTGTACATGGACTGATGTTTTCTTTCCATACTGTTATAACCCTTACTGCGCTTTTTATTCTCATCCCACATTTTTTAAATGTTTTCACAGGACATAAAGTTGAATATGGTCAAGGATGAGATCAAGGAAATGTCAGACTGTCTAAAACAAGGAACTAGACATGACTCTTTTGTTCAAGAGTTTTATTTTGTGAAAATAATGGCAACTGAGTATATTTGTCTACTTTGTAATCTTTGAGATGTAATAGCTATGTCCTAATTCTCTAAATAACTAATCCTAAAAAGATCCTAAATGTGAATTATTTAATTTAATTCAAGATTATGTAATGTTTAAGGCCGGGTCCTTATAGTTGGTATCAATGGTCAGTTTTGATGACATTATAGGTTAGAGTGTTGTTTAAGAAAAAGTGACAAGTTGTGTATAACCGCAATGGTTAGTAAATTATATGGAGTCATTTTTTTAAAGTTAGAATGATTTTGAGATAACTTAGATAGTTATATCTTGGTGTTTATCTTCCTCTTTATTATATGATGATTTTACTGATATACTCACACTGACCTTTTTGGTTTTAGTAAATGGATGGATCAAGCAGGCACCAATGTAACAATGGATTTGAAGAAAACTGTGTTGGTTTTATGAAAGAACAACTGAATTATATGGGAGTTGCAATGAGAACTATTGTGGTTATCCTCAACAAACTATCTGGAGTCATGATTTACCACCTGAACCTTATTGATTTTTATAAGGCATCATATATGCGAGAAACGAATCCCTACGGAAGCTCAGGTAATAATCAAAAAGGAATGTATGTTCAAAAACCTATGTGTTAATGATGTGGAAAGAAATACATAGGAAAATGTTTCAAAGTGATCGAATGATTCTATAGATGTGGAAATGAAGGTCATAAAGCATGAACCTGCCATGGAAAAAGGAAGCGTTTAGTTGACTCTTGGAAAGGGAAATAAGTTATTTTTGAAGGATCAATTGAATTTTTTAAATGTTTTGTGCATGGTTATTATGAAAAAACATGTCCTATGAAGATGTTTCAGGAATGGGGTCACCAAGATCATACAAATATTCATTTACAAATACCTAATTCCATTCTGATTGAGGATGAAGAAACTGAAAATGACCAATGAATGGTATGGATTATTTGTTAACATATGTTTTCCAATTATTGGAATTTTAGGATATGATTCATGAATTTGTTTTAAGGAAAGATGTATTTCAAAATAAGTTGAAAATGAATGGTTAATGGATCATGAATAATGTTGAATGATTAAGAAGTCAATATATAATGGATTCAAGAGTTATGGTAGATTTTAGGATGGTGAAATTCTTAGATGTATTAAGTCTCTTTTGATGATGGGGTTACATTAGAAGAATTTTTATAGCATATGTAAACCTGATGTTTGATATACAAAAATTTTATTCAAGGAATAATTATCCTTTCTTTTGTAGATATAGTTATAAAGAACCATTTGGGTTTATATGATCCTTGAATTTGAGGAAATTAGTGTTTAATAAATTTTGGGTTGCAAAATGGAAGTTATTAGATAAAATTTTTGGTTAAAATATGTTATAGTTATTTTTGAAGATTTTATCTCTTTTTGGGGGATGTTTTAAGAATTAAATAGTTTTGGAAAAAGGACAAAATGCAGACCATGTGACAACTCGTCGCGTTGGACGAAGATGCGGGAATCGAACCCACAACCAAAGTGCAAATGGTATTTATCACCTACCACTAGACTACATGAAGTCCCTGGTTAGTTTGAATTATTCTTTTTAGTTAGATGATTTTATGAATTAAGTGTAAGTTTATTTTGGGTTATAAATGGAAATGATTAGACTATCATGGAGGATATGTGATTAGGCTAATTTCTTTTCAGTATTAGACTGTAAGAGTAACTAATGTTATTTTGGAGAAAAAATTTAAGATTTATCTTAGTATACTATGTGATTAAATCCTTTAGAGATTTGGGTTTCAATCTTAGTTTGGCCTAAGTTGAAGAATTTTATGGATGTTTGTTTATTGAATGGTCTTTGTTGAACATTGGGTTTTGTTTTACAAATTTTGGAGATTAAGAGTAGTCTTTCTTTTTGTAAAAAAAATCCATTTTGGGTATTATCTACTCTAGTACTAAACTTTTTGGTTTGTTTTTGGTTGAGATTTTATGAAATGGGAAATATATAGTTTTCTTTTTTAGATTAGGTTATTCTCAATATGTTTATTATAGTACACTTAATGCAGACAAGTCTTCCTAAATACTCGTCATTTGGAGAAAATATGAGTTTGATTAAGTAATCTAGTAAAATTTGTTAGTCTACATGACTAGTAAGTATGTTTCATTATGATTTAGTTAAGCTCAAAAATAAATTTCTCAATGAAAAGTCACTTAGAAAAATGTTTTCTGTTAACCTTCCCTACTGGGGAATCGAATACCATTTAACCCATCACAAGTTTTTGATTTTCTTGTGGTTAACTTTCTCCTAGACATGTTTACTATCACCCCCCATCAGAACATGACCCTTTTTTCTCCTCCATATCCATATTTTCCTACTTGGAATCCTAGTATGGGTTAACTCGAGTGACATTTTTACTTCTCTCCCTTTCATTTAAATTGATTGTTTTATTGACTCTTGTTCTGATGTGGGACTTTCAATGAAGATTCCAAGCCCAATTTTGAAATTGTGAGGATGCAATTCCCAAAAGGGGGGAAGGATGTAACATCCCAGGTAAATAAATAATATTACATTCTAAGGTTTATCAATATTTGTGAATAAAATGTTAATATTACTTTAATGGGAATTCTATGCTCGATGGAGTACTCAATACGCAACAACAAGACTCTTTGAAATCTTACGTTGCACACTAATAATATAATAATATTATAATAGTTAACTCCTAGACGTTGTAAAGGATGGAATGAACATAAATAACTAAAAATTATTACATATGTTTGTTTAATATTTTTACATTTATCCAATAAATGTTCGATGATTAAAATCCAAATGAATCCAATTTTAAGAATAAATACTATAATATATTTTTAAAGATTTTTTAACACCTTTCTATGGCGAACATTTTTTTAAATCTATGTTTTGACAATTTTATAAGCCATATTTGTCAAAATACACTTATTCTTTGCGATTGGGATATTGAAATTTACTTTGGTTAAATATTTGGTATGTTTCTCACAATTTTCATTTTTTTAATGAATAGTGAAAAATATTGCATTTTGCATCAAAACTGATTTTTAATCTAAATTAAATATATGGTTAGATTATCTTTTTAATTGGAATTAAAGTTTACTTAGAATATATTTTTACAATTTAATTAAATGGTGGTCATTAGAATTAATTTTACATTAAAAAAAGACAATTATCAAGTGCCAATCTTTTCATAGATATTGCTTCCAAAAAACCCACTATTTGTTTTGACAGCGGGAATTAACTATATGATTTATTAATGAAAATTATATTTTTTTTAATTTGGTAAAATGGACATAATTTCTGAATTTGAAATATCAAATATAGCTTAGGGTTAATTTTTGGTATTTTTCTAATAATGCTTTTTTTTAATGAATAGTGAAAAATACAGTTTTTAATTCAAAACTGCCTTTTCATCCAATTTAATTTTTAATTTTTATTGTGATTTTAATTGTTTTTTAATTATAATTGAATTATTTTTTTTATCACTTATTACAATTTTGTTCATTGGAATTAATTTTACTTTTCAATTGGATGTAAAAACAAGTCAATCTTTTGATAAATTTTACTTCTGAAAACCCCGTCTTTAGTTTTGAAAACGAGATTTAATTTTAAATTAACTACTGCAATTTATGTGTTTTGAATTTAATAAAATGGATTCCATATTTTTAATCATAAGTTAAAAATTATGTAATTAATAATCTTTTGTTTTTGGAAATTATTAATAGTAACGACGGTAATTATATTTAATTATCGTGTTTAATTAGTAATCAGTTAATTAATGGTATGAAAATAATATCATAAAAATATAAAATGACCCCAAAATGTGTCATAATTCTATTGGTGGTGTCATGGCCGACCATAGGATTTCATGCTCCATCCTTGGGACCCCATGTAATCAGTTTAGTGTGACAGTGACCTTTCATCATATTTGTTTTAAAAAAATTTAAAATGTAACCAAAGTATGTAACACCTAAGTAAAATAATTTTACTTTTTCCAACATAAACGATCTCTTAGACTATAAATAGTCAATGTAAATATAAAGAGATTTCCTAAATCATAATATTTTTTTATAATTTTTAGATATTAAATAAATTAAATTCTTTATGACACCATGATGATGCAGCAATTACCTCATTGATGAACGATTTAAATAAAATGAAAAGATAATGTAAAATCTAAGACCTAAACATTGAAAAAACATATTGGATGAGTATATGTCGAACCCTTATCACCTTATCCTTGATATATATCAATGTGGTACCTTTAAAATACGATACTCTTTTTAAAATAAAGTAACATTTCTTGACATTCCATGAGTGCCCCTCCTCTTCTCTTATAAAAGGCACCCACCTCTAAATCCTTACCCACAACTCTCAAGCCTTTCGATCGGCCAAAAACAGACCATTTCATCTCTCCAAATACCTCTATTTATTATTGAAGCGTTAACTTAAGCATAAATCTATTCAAGAAACCCTTTGGGTTCAAACCAAATGGAGTTACCCGATTTAAAGGTAATGTCTTCTCCTATGTTCTTTTGTTTTATTTTGCTTCTCCAACCCCCTAAATTTTTTTTATTCCTTTATTTTTTAACAAAAAAAAGTATCTTCAATATACTAGGATGTATATATAAGAAGGATTTGAGCTAAAAATACAAACACATACATATAAGAGTTAAAGAATATTTTGTTTCTGTGGATGCTGAATTACTGCCTCACGAAACGATGATTGTTCAATATTCTTTTAACACCATTAAAGGAGGCCATTATGATGTCACTATAATTTATATATGATATATATGGTATTTAAGTTTTATATATGATTTTTAATTTTATATTAAAGGCATACCTATATTTTTTGCATGTTGTGCAAATGTGATAATTTCATATGAGGAATTGCGGACTACCGCCCCCTCACGTGATGTGACTCATTCTTACAATACATGGAATGTATAAAGAATGAAATTAATGAACTTATGTGACCTATATAAAATATTTATTATAATGGAATTATAATATATATATATCTCATTTATTTTTAATTCCATTAATATGACAATGAAATGAATGTAGCGTTCATGCGTACGTACGGCCTACTGTCTCCATGAACGGTGCATTTCATTTATTTTTATCTCAAAATGTTATGGAATAGTATAAAATGAATATGTACTGGATATATATGATATTTAAATCATTAATACTCTTCTGGAGATGAATTACTTATAACTACATGGACAATTCGTTTCAAACAAGTTCATTTTTGACACATGTACCGAACATCGACAAAAACATTTGATATGAAAAAACATAATTAACTAATTATTATAACATTATTATATGTGATATGAATTGAATAATAACCTTTAAAGGAGGTCCTTAATGAATTATAAATTGACAAATGTTTATTATTTAGGTATAAAAAAAACTAACAAGACATGTCGGACTTGAGGTAAGGTATCCTACCTCTCTCTTTCTTTTTAAGTACTATTTTTTATGTAACCTACTTTATGCTCCTATTTATTATGTTGGGGGATGTTCTTGTATATTCCTCTTTCTGTAAATTTTATGTTAATATGATTATAGAACCTATTTTATCTCATTAATCCATTTTTGGTCATTTTATGTGGTGCTGTTAGGCTGCCGAATTTTCATAAGGGGAATTTCATATCACTTTTTATTCCCGTGATATTCATGCTACATTGGACACGATTTACTTTTTTATGGTGTATGTACATCCCATTATATTACTATTTGTATAATATAATATCATTTATGGGTAGTTAAATCTTCATTGTTTGACCCTTTGTTCATGGTGTGTACGTTTCGAAACTTTCCCAAATCGGTAAGGGAACCTTTCACACTCCTCTTTTAAAAAGACTTATTTTTAATGTCTTTTAATTTACATATTTTTATGTTTGGATATGTTCTTAAATATCATTATTTATGTAAATATTATTTCCAAGTGATGAGACACCATTTTATCTCTCATCAACTAATGTTATGAATTTTAAAGTGACACCGTTAGGCTGTCAAATTTTTACAAGGGAACTTCTTAACCCAATTTTGATTTCTTTTGGTTCAACTTGTAGTAATTGAATATGTCATCCTATGAATATGTGTGAATGACCTATTATTGTTTTACACTTAATATCCACATATATTTGGTGTATTTATATTTGTCACACATAATTATGAGACTGATTTATCCTTAATTTAAGGATACCTTCTTTATAATGGATTTCATCTCATTTTAAATTTCTATTGAGACTTCATTGTTATTGTGCACCAATTCACTCTTATATGGTGTATATACTGTCATTGGGAATAATATATAATGAATCCCTTTATTCTCATGTTATAATAAGGTTCTTATTAAATGTTATTCCTCAATTATTTTATTCAAGTGTCTCTCATTTTGTTAAAAACCATTTAACTAAAATATCATTTTAAATGTTTTAATGATTTAGTCTTATAAATGTTTCCCATTAATATACAAGTTTTCAAAATGGTTTTAAGGAATTATTTATATGTAAATTAATGGTTTAAAATGTTAAAAGCTTCAAGGTGTTATGGGACACTTTGAATCTAAAATCTCTTTATTAAATGTATTAAATGGTTTTGATAATGTTTTTTCAAAAAGATTCATTATTTAAATACCTTAAAATGTTATATTGTTATTAAAATGTGGGAATGTTATCTTTCCATTGTACTTAAGTTAGGTTCTATGATTATTTTATGGTTCTTGGGAATTTTTTATGAATACGGGTGGTTCGTGATAAATATAGGGTGGGTGAGACAGATATAGATCTCTAATGCATTGGGTAACGCGAAGGAGTTAAACGTTAAGGTTTCTCCGAATAGATTTTGGAAATATACTGTGATGGGTATATCAAACATAACCATGAGGGTTACTCCCTACATAAGAATTTTATGAACGCCTCATGTTACCTTTATGCCTTATGATTTCTGTTGAGTGATGCATAAATATTATGATTTCATGAGGTATGTGAAATTTATAATGTTTTATGAGTAAAAGTATGATTTCATTGATTCTTATGTATACATGGACTGATGATTTCTTTCCGTACATTCATAACCCTTACTGAGATTTTTATGTTCATCCTATGTTTTTGAAATGTTTTCACAGGACATAAAGTTGAATAGGGTCAAGGATGGTATCAAGGAAATGCCAGGCTGTCAAAAACAAGAAACTGGACATGACTATTTTGTTCAAGAGTTTTTATTTTGTGAAAAAAATGACAACTGAGTAGATTTGTCTACATTATTATCTTTGAGATATAATATCTATGTCTTAATTCTCTAAAAAAATAAACCTAAAAAGATCCTCAATGTGAATTATTCAATTTATTTCAAGATTAATTAAGGTTTAAGGTTGGTTAATTATAAGTACAAACTGAACATCATTGGAATCTCTGAGTCGAAGTGCATTACTTCACATCAGGGTCGTCTACCTTAATGCATATAGTACTCTATTCTAGGTTCTTCTGGGAATTACTCCAAAATTTCCATTATATGGTTCTATGTTCACATTTGTATTGATATTCATATTATTATACACATGTATAAGAAGCTCATCACATGCCGTTTTAATCATTCTAGTCAAAATATTGATTTTTCTATTGTTTATGCCTTCAACAGCTACATGGGAAAGATTATTTTTTGGATGAAGATCAGGAATCTGGCCAGTTTAGTCATTTATTTAGGGACTTCATTGTTTACATTAATTATATCATTATGTCGAATGAAAAAATTGGAACAGTTTTCAACACCATTTCAACCAGTGTCTGTGAAGCTTGTATTAACGAATCCAAAATGATTGAAATTAATCATGTTTGATCCGTTTTTGCAAGATATATGAGACATATTATAGGTATGAGGTACATTGTAATTGATAGTGAATTTTTCAATGATGTTCTACATAGAAATTAGAGGTCACTATATTGTGTTACATTAGAAAAGCTCAAATATGATCATCACCATATCCTGGACAGTTTTATTGATAATGAAAGAATGATGCCACTCCATTTTTGGTTTAATAGTCCATGGAAAACTATACTATAATTCTAAAAGATGATCCTAGAATTCTAGTCCTCTGATGATCATCATTAAAACCCCCATGTTTTTTTATCAAAGCTCAAATCACTCAAATTCAAACTGAATGGATGCATAAAAGACAATATCAGTGTGTCTGATGCCAAAATAGAGGCACGTGAATTTTCAATTCATTATATTCAAGAGAAATCTAGATAAAAAATAATATATATTATACCCAAGAAAATGAGGTTCCATCTTGGACGAAAAATATCATCCAACAAAGTGAAAACATTAAAAAAATATTCCCAAAACCAAATAGATCACTGATTGGGATAGAAAAACTATGATTTTTAATAATTTTTAAAGGATGTGAAGATATTATAGTCCCCCATAAATACTCATAGATGGAGATGAAATTCTAGAGGGATGAAAAGATTTCTGAAATCACAACGTGTCCTTTAATACAAATCTTTTAAATGAACCATAATGGTGTGTGGTGATGATGGAAATTTTTTTTTTCAAAAATTAAAATTGGATGAGGGAAAATCTTTTCTAAAATTTATGATCCTGGAAAATTAAATCTATTTTGTGGTCTTGGCCACAATAAAGACATATCTCCATGTCTGGATGGGTGAAAAAAATTGATTCTTACAATCTTATTGGGATATATTCCAGAATAATGTGTCCAAACTTGTCATGAGTTTTATCATGGGAGAATATTTTACATAAGGATTAAATTCTCAATAAATATCCTTTAGTCCAGAAGTATAAAACTACTGTGATATCATCTAGTTCCAACTGGTTTTACTTGTCAGAACCTTTCAAAATATTATTACCAATACACATTCCAATAGACTTGGTAGTATTTCTTATAGAATTATAACTTAAAATCAATTTGGGTTTCTTAAGGGAAGGAACATCAGGGATTTTTTACTTAATACATCAGTTCATATTAATATTCTTATAATATATAATATTTGTTGGAAAAATTATATGAAATTGGATAATTATATATCCTTTAACATAATGGTCCATGACTTTACAAGCAGTGTTTTTAGAAGCATTGGGTTCAACCTACCATTTCTTCTCTGAATGAAAAATCTTCTTTATTATTCTACCATATCATATTTTTATTGTGTCATTTATGGGAGAAATTAAATTCTTAATGGGGTGAGTTAAGGGGGTCATATTTCAGTCATATTTGTTGTCATTTCAGAGGAATTCCTCAATAATATCCCCCTTCACATGGTAAACATGGGAAAAATTAAAAATATCAAGGAACATTGAGGTATCTTTACACCTTCTCATTTATTTTTTCCTAATTATATAATTATATTTAATAAGGTTAGTTTTAATATCCTAACAAACATCAATAATTAACTATTACATTAATGAAATATCTTTGTCTAGAAAATCGGTTTGAATAAGTCATTTATGTACTTTGGAAAACAATATCTAATCCTCAAGAAAAATTTATATTATCAAATACCTATAAATAATAGAAGTATCTCAATCCTTATATTATTTAATATTTCTCATGATTTTGGTTAGATCACATGCTTCTCACATAAATAATTCATTACTTGAATCAAATGAACTCTAGCTTCATGGAATGGAAGATCTCTCTTAGTTATAGGTTGAATCTACATTGTCAAACATGTGGTAGATTCTAATATTTTCACCCCTTGTATGGTATTTCTCTATCCATCCTATTTTATTAATATTATCAATTATAATATGAGTAATTTTGATTGTAATGGTAGAGAAATTGAGTTGATTGTGATTACAACACTTTGAAAAGATTAAAGTATTCCACAAGGATTTGTTGGATGTTTTATTAAGAACATAGAGCTTATCTAAAAATATCTTCTTGATAAATTCATATGGTGGACAATATATTATAAATATCATACACTATAAATACTCAAATAAATACTATTTAATAGATTTAATATAGGAATGTGGAGTTACATTAAAACCTTATTATAGACTAGTCTGAAAACTATTTTCCTAAAAATTCAGACACACTCTTATTGGATGGTGAACATGAACTCCTCCTTGATTCATTATCGTAATAATGGTTTTAGAGAACCCAATCCTGATTATTTTTGTTCCACATATATGTATATTGATCACAACATCTTAATTAGAGAGAAACATTCACACATAGAAATATTTCCTTATGATGTTGTCTCAACTGTCGAAAATGATGATTTCAGCAACCAGGAGGACATGCTCATTTGGAAGAGGCTCAAAATAGAAATCATGATTCAAATCCCATATAAAATAATATCATTCATGTAGAATTCAATTGGATTAAAACATTATACAAAAAAAAATTTATATCCTTCCAGATTCAACTTTCTCTGGAGGATTTCTCTTAACACAATTCTAGTGGATGGAAATCATCAATTTGTGGGGATTTCCCTTTGATCTAGATGTATTTTTCCTCATTATAATTATTAAGATTTCAAACATATAATACAATCCTACTAAACTAAATCATATTCATTGAGGATTATTTATGATATTTTTGAGATTAATCTCCATAAAATAGAATATTTTCAGCATCTTCTCCTTGTCATTCTTGATATTCAATTTTACAAATAGATTAAAAATCATTTTTGTGTTAATATTGTTGAGATGTTTCATATTATCTATGAGGGAAGGAACAAAATTATTCATCATATAGATTGCTTCAACAAATGATCTTTTCTTTCAGGTATCCTTACAAGAGTTCAGAAAACAAATTCCATGCATAAAGAGAACTGCCTCAATTTGGTTAAGTAATTATTAGTCATAAGGTGCCTAAACATAAAATGTATCCTCCATAAAATAGGGTAATTCTTATGGTTCTTTGGATACCCCCTATTGCAGGATGGCCAATGTACAACAAAGACGACTCCCCAAGGTGAATCCCAGACAAGAAGGCTCTAGGTTTTTCTACAGGGACCACAACAATGATGTAGTGGAATATTGTTATGTCTCTTGTGGAAGTGTCACCTCCCTAGAAGACAAAATAATGATAAGTATCATTTAATTTGTCTTATTTTATACGAAGTTATAACAACATAGGGTTTTAATGTGATTCTACCACTATTTTTAAATCTGTAAAGATGAGAATGATCTATCTCCCTTGGACCCTAAGAGTTAAATGTGTTGATTTTCACGAAAACCTCTCCACATTGAACATCATTATCCAGCATATATTCCATGATTCAATATATCTCACTGATGGCCTCACTAAAAAATGAAAAATAAATAGTGAGTCTCATGTTATATCATTCACTCTAATGATACACTTCCCATATTTCTTTAGGACAGATATAAAATTAATTCATTTAGAATAACATTGATTTTTTTTTTATTTAAATAATAATATATTATGATAATTTATTCCAAAAAGACATTTCTAAATAATAAAGCAATACTCACATAAATGATACTTTAATCTTAAAAAAATGGTTATAATTTTCAATATTATATTGGAAAAACAAAATGAAAAAACGATAAGAAGAATAGAAAAATTTGGAAATACCCTAAACCCTTGAAAAAAACAATCAAAAACAATGTTGTAGAAATTAAACATAATGTTTATAATATAATAATAATTTTGAATATGAATATAATTTAATCTATTATCAAATTTTTTTAAATGAATAATAAATGAAATAAGAGGTATTTATATAAATTAAGGAACCCATACCATTGTAATAGTGAACTGACCATAGATTAGTAATCTGAATATTTGGAATACAAATATGGTAGTAATATTATAAACCTCACCTATGAATGTATAAATAAAATTTATTTATTTTTTAAATCAAATATGATATAATTATATCATGGTGTGATTATATAAATTCATTATTTATGATAAATTATGTTTTGTCGTTTTTTGGAAATGTAAATGCTTACATAATATTTAATAATTAATAGAATTATTAAGAAAAATATTTTTCATTAAAAAAATTAATTATTTAATTAATTATATATTATAATTTTATGATAATTTTGGGACCTTAATTATTTTTTTTAAAGGGTCAAAAATTCAATTATAATTTAAAAAGTGGTATTTTTTTAAAATGCATATTTTCATTAAAAATTAAATTTGTCATAGGTAGAATATTATTTTCATAAATTTAGGTCCATGTTTTAAATAGACACAATATAATATGTTTTGGTGGATTTATATTATTTTATGAAATAGTTATATTTTTGGTCAATAATGAAATATGGTAATTTATGGAATTTATCATTTTGAGCCAAATTCATGTATCTTTGTGTCAAGCATGTGGTATCAAACCCTTGGTTTGAAATGTCCCTAGAAATTACATAAAATTAATAATAATATCAAACACTATAAATAATCATGATATAAAATTTAAATGAAAAATAAAAATAATAACAAACACCACTATCCTTCCCCTCTGAATTCCACCCTTACCACCCCTTCTCCTAACACATTATAAGTCTTTTAGATTTTTATATTTGTACCCAATTATATTCCAAATAATATCACTCACATAAAATATCATATTTAATCAATAAAATTTCAACCCCAATTGCTATAAGATGGTCCTCAACAAATCAACATTCAAGAAGTAAAATCCTAAATCCTTCTCTTTTAATTTATTTTCATTTATAATCCACTCCTCCATGAACTACAATAAGTGTAATTTTAAATAAAATATCATATATATAATGTAAATATATTTTTAATGGAATACACATTATAATATTAAATCCATTCACCTATTATTATAAAAATTAATATGTCATCCATGATATATTGGTTCACCATTTTTGTAGATAATGAGTTTCCATTTTCCACTATCACCTGCAAGTCTATTCAGAAAACCATTATTATGGATAAATTAAAATTTAAAATTTATATTAAATCATTTTCATGTTCTTTTTCTAATATAACAAAATACTATTTATTAAAATGAAACTAGTTGTTCATATTTAGAAAAAAAATAAACTAAACATTTACCATTAATTTTATATCAAATAATTATTAAAATATCATAAAAATTGGGATACAGGACAATTTAAATATTTCTAATGGAATTAATACAACACTAATTCACTTATGGTGAATGTTTATTATTTTACTAGAACATACATAATTTTATACAAGTGAAACGATCATGAGAACCATGATAAAAAACATTCATAGAATGGAATAACTGATGCTTATAACTCATAAAAATAGATATAAATAAACCTAATAAAATAGAAATAAATAAATTACATATAAAATATTTTTCAATTTTATATAGTAATTAATATAATATTATTATCTATGATATTATGAGAAAGTGAAAAACACATTTATATATAGGGTAAGGCGGTTCCCAAACCCAAATCCTTTTATTTTTCCTATTTTTTCCTGAAATTTTTTTTATGAATACTCCTCCATTACATAAATATAATTTTATTATTTTAAATATTTATTTTCAGTGATATTTATATTTTAATTCATGATTTAGTACAAATTTAAATTTTTTCCAAAAGAACTCCTCTTTCCAATACACATCAGGATTCCTCTTGAGTTGTTTCTATATCAAGAGTGATAACATCTATAAAACATATGATTACAATATTTCATTTGCGAAGAACAAGTTTATTCCAAATATCATAATTAATTATATCCTTATCAAAACAATTCCTATCCATGGGTTATTCCATTACTATAATTATTATATGTTCTATATGGCATGCATGATTATGTATATTTTATTAGGTGACATGTGGGAACCACATTATATATTCATCAAATTCATTTGAAAATGTGATGTATCCCATGACATAATATTTAATGTCAATTAACATGATGATCTACTTTTTCATAAAGATGATTATATGATTATACATATATATAATATGAGAACATGATCATCACTTTGTGAAAAAATATGTGTGATATTTGACCACTCATATATAATGATTAATTTTTATTTATTTACACATTCCTTGCCATTATGAAATGTTTCCCTCATGATATTGAATCCAAGAATATACTAATGATATGATGATTAATTTTCCATTCAAACAAAAACTATTGATTCTATAGGTATATATCAATTATATTTTTCATCTTAAAAATGATGTAAATATCATTTTAGAAAAACAAGGGCCACAATACTTGGTCTCAGAAAATGATTTAGTTAGTTTGAGAATTAGGAAATGAGATAGTTAGTGAAAAATCATAGTATTAGATTATATATATAAAAACGTCTAATAATATTTGTTTTATAAAATGTTTTACAATAGTGATCACATAATCGATTCATTCAGAGTTAATTTCAAAAAAGAATAAATTATTTATTAATCATTTGTTGAATTATGCTTTGTTCATACAATTTCTATATTAGAAAATAATGGTTACCAGGATATATGAGTCTGAAACCTATTTGAGGGAAATGCAATGTTTTCTCAAACAATATCCTTAATACCATGAGAGGTATATTTCAAAACGTCATGTAATATCATACCTAGTTATCTTAGGATATCAATAATTACATGAACCATGTACAAAATTTTCCATCACCAATGAAGGATGAACTACCAATTCAGTCTAATATGTGGCGAAAAACACCAAAATATCGAGGTTCTATTTATGCACTTATTTTAGTATAGTGGGTTACCTCAATAGAGTATATATTTTATATTCTCTAATATGTTGAGAAAGAGAAGGTGACTCTATAAATTTATCATTTAGATGGAAATATGATCAATGGTGGGAATTAATAAAGAACATCAATCATGACGGATGAAATAGAAGATATAGTGTAGGAATACATCAATAAAATATTACATAATTATAATTATTCAAAAACTCTTCATACATTGATGTAGAGAGAATTTATAGAGATGATTAAGAAATGAATGGGAATATACAATGTTTTATGAAACTAACATCACAATTCATGTACGATAGTCATTGGTATTTGTTATGAATATTGATAAAAATAGATATATTCATTATTGGTTTAAACCAAAATTTTAAAATGAGTTAGCTATCTATGACATTGGTAGTTCAGTAGATTTTGTTTGAGGGGATCTCAAAATAGAGGTAGAGTATGGAGAATGGTCACATGGATATGGAGATACCAAATGAAATATAGATTTTCAAGGGGTTAGATCAAAAGGAAAATATGGAAATAATGCTCAACCAAAGACATCTATGTTTTTTTGGAAAAAGTAACATGGTAATTTCTTCAAAGGGACTAGATAACTTTATATGTGATGGAGAGAAGGACACCAATATTCTGAATGTCAAAGAAATATGAATAATATGACCAATGTTATTGATGAATGGAATGAACTATCCTTGGATCAATGATTAAATTTTAGGGGTTAATGATAATATTAAATCTAGTGTATAGACCATCATTACATGATGGTAGTCCAACTAAAAATCCACTAAATTAAAAATATTAAGGGTTAGATTATTCCATCAATACTGATAAATAAATGAAAAATCATATATATTGGAGGTACCATTTATATTTTCTAAATAATGGAAAAATTATTGTTTGATTTTGGTTCTACACATTCGATAAATCCAAAAAAATTTCTAGAAAAATTGAATTAATTCCATGATACATTGATGTAGTGATATCTAAAAAACACACAGTTATGTGATCATTACAACCCATTTAATGAAAAATTGTCCAACTGTTGTGTGTGGGAATATTTTACTGATGAATCTTTAAAAACATATTATAATTTAATTATATACTATAATTGGAATGGATTGGCTCTCATTTTATAAATCACTCTTAAAATTTCATGAAAATAAACTATATTTTCATATTTTGAACCATCACATGATCATTTACAATCAAAAGGAATAATGTGAATATCAATTTGAAATCCTCTAATGATGTAGGTTTTCATACCCATTGAAGAATTATATCATGATATAACAATTGAGACATGTAAAACATAGAAAATGTGGAAATTATTTATGTGAGAGAATAATATAAATTATATCCTGAAAGGTTACCCAGCCTTCCACCATATCATGATGTCGAAATAATAATATAACATATACCTAGAGCCACTTTAATATCAGAATTTCTCAATAATATGGCCTTGATTATTATGGAGGAGACAAAGAATAAACTGCATGATTACATGAATAAAGGGTTTATACACCCTAGTGCATCACCTTGGGGTGTTCCAATGTTTCTCATAAATAAAATAGTTTGATTAATGAGGATGTAAATTAATTATAAAATGATCAATATGATCAGCATAAAGAAGAAATATCCACTTACAAGGATTAATAACATGTTTTATCAAATATGGGGAGCATAGTACATCTCAATGCTGGATCTTTTTCCAAATATCATTAACTAAAGGTAATTAATGAATATATTTGGAAGACTAATTAAGGTGAAATTTATGAGGACTGTATGTTCCTTATGATTCACTTCAGAAATACTAATACCATTTATTTTTTTTGGATTTTATGAATAGAGTCGTTATAAACTACCTTGAAAAACTTGTGGTTGTGTCTGTCATAGATATTCTAATTTACCAAAAGAGAAAAGAGGATCACAGTGAAAATATAAGGACTATGCTAGAAAAAAATATAGAAAGATAAATTTTATTCCATGTTAAATGAGTCTGATTTTTCGATGTTGTAGGTAACATTCATGGGGAACAAGATCATAAGTTATTGAATTCATGTGGACCAATGAAAACAAGGGTAATTGAGGAATGTACTAAACCCACTAGTGTCAGGGAAATCCATTGTATTGCTAGATTATCTGGGGAATACCATTGGTGTGTGAGAAATTCCTCATTATTAGATATCCTCTAAGTTAATGCAAAATGTGATAAATATTTTTAGATGGAATATTTAGAGGATATCTTTATGAAGACCGAGAGGAGTCTAATCATTACACATGTAGTCACACTACCAATAAAAATATAATTTTATATGATATACAGTGATGACATAGAGAAGGATCATGTTTTTTCTCATTAATAATGATAAATATCTAGCCTATGCCTCAAAACTATTGAAGAACCCTGATAAAAACTACATGATGAATGACATTGAGCTATGAGAGTTTTTATTTTCCATGAAAATGTGAAAGAACTACCACTATAGTGGGAAACGATATATATAAACAAATAAAAAGAGTCTAAATTATATATTCCTAATAACAGATCACAAAATAAATCAAAGAATATGGTTAGATATAATAAAAGAATATTATTGATTTAATAATAACTATTAGGTAATGGTGAACATTTTAGTTGATTATTTAAGTAGAAATAAACATTCAACCTTATATATGATGTGAAATGAGTAATACCATATTATTATTGATATGAAATGGATGTATTTTAAAATCCTTATATAATGGAATAAATTAGATATTTCCAAATTAATGTTACAAACATCTATCCAAGAGAGGATCAAGGAGGTACAAAGGATGATTTAGAGTGACATAAGAAATTAAAATCTGTAATGGGAGGGAAACAATATGATTTTCACATCAATGAGTTTTTAGTAATATTATTTATAAATAGATTTAGTATGTCTTACACACCTATGATAAATAAGGAAATATTGTATAATAAACCTAGATCATCTATCTATACCAATCCAAAATGTATGTTGATGTATTGTGATTATGGAGGGATCTTCTGGTCGTAAGACATGGAGAAGAAGATTTCAAATTATATCTAAAGGTTTCTGGTTTTTCATCATATTAATAATGAGTGGTATTTGTCTTGTGGGAGTATGAAACCATTTCTTATTCTCATGCGAAAATTGGAGAATATCACTATCATCTTCTTCACAACTCTCCCAAAAAAAATCAAAGCGAACAATATGATATGGGTTGTGGTGGATCAAGTCATCTTGACTTTCAAATTATTTTCAATTCAGAAAGATATAATTATTGATAAATAGTCCATTATATATGGGAATCATGTTTTCAGTCAAAATGGGGATCCACTTTTGATCTTATTTGATCATGATACAAGGATCACATAAAGATTTATGAGAATTAATAAGTATTCTTTGAGTAATAAATTTATTTCATTTATGGACTATCACCCCCAATATTATGTCCAATTTGAAACAACTACACATAATCTCAAGGACTATCTATGATCCTTCTTAATGGATTTCAATGTTGGATAGGATCAACATATCCAGTTATTTGAGTTCCCATAAAACAACATATTAAACACAATTATTCAAATTTATCCATATGAATAACTATAATTGGGAAATGTAGCACTAAAACATTTTGGTAAGAAGTTCATGAAGGAAATAAACATAGAACAAATATAGTGCAACAGATGGATAAAAATGTTCATGTAATCCAAAAACATATAAAATTTTCATGGATTAATAATATATCTATCCTAAAAACTATAAATGGGACTAGGAGATCAATTTTGGAGTGAATTTTTTTATTTGAATATAAAAATTGATGAGATTATTGTGGTATGAAAAGGTAGGTTAGCATAGCCCAAGGCATACTGGGATTTCAAAGATCCTAGATCACATAGGATAAGTATCCAATTGACATGGATGTCCAAAAAATTTGGATCATTTTCATGATGTTTTTTGTGTATCTCTTATGTTGATGTATATACTAACTCCCCACATGTACTGAATTCATTTGTTTTACAAATAGAGAATGGAATCTCAAATGAAGAAAAGCTAATGAAATCTTGGACCATAGAGACAAAGATCTTCAAAAGATGAGTACTCACTTAGTCCAATTGTTATGGAAAAAGGATAAATATTAATAGGTGACCTAGGGACATGATGAAGCAATGAAGGATAAATAAACTCATCTTTTTTATCATTAGTATGTAAACATAAATTTCTATGATGACATTTCATAAAGAGGGAAGAATGTAACGACCAAAAAAATATCAATTCAATATCCATATTTATTATTATCTCAAAAAACATATACATCACATAAATAAACAAAAAATATATTCTCATAAATGTTACATTATTCAGAAATCAAAACAATAATAAAACAAAATATTACACTAGGATAAAAAATTGAAAATAATATAACACGAATATGAATATTAGAATTAGGTCAAACAACTAGAAAGATTACCTCGTAAAAAAAGTTGAACAAAAAAACTTAATGTGAATAATATAACATTCATTTATAAGTTTAATATACATATGACCTTTACAGAAAATATAATTTAATAAAGAATGTATGAAATAAGTGGTATTTATATTAACTATAAAACCTATTGAATTGGTACAGTAACCTTCCTACTAGAATAGTAACATGGAAATTACAATTAGTATTATAATCATTAGAATAATTACCTATCCTATGAAAGTATAAATAATATTTAGGTAATTTTATTAATGAAAATATAATAAAAGTATATCATTTTAGAATTAAATATTTGTTTTAAAAATAATAAATTAATTGCTCATATTTTTGGGAAATATAATATTTTTTTTGAAATTTATAATTAATATAATTATTTAAGATAAAATTTATTTTCATAGAAAATAATTATAAATAAATATTTTGTAGTATTATAATTATATGATAGTATTATAACACCGTAATTAATTTTTCACTTGGTCATATAATTAATTGTCATATTCAAGAAGGTATTTTTTATTAAAGGATGAATTTATTTAAAAATTAATATCTTGATATTCATAAAATAAGATTAAAAAATTGTTGTCCATTTTTAACATCTACACATATAAAATTACTTATAGTGAATTTTTTTGGTATTTTTAAAAAATGGATAAATTTTTTAGTGAGAACTGAAACACATTAATTTAATGTATAGAACATTATAAGACAAATCAATAAATATCTATCTCATTCACAATATAAACACCCATTATTTCAAACTCTCGTAAACCACATTCTGCATCTAGTCATAATAAAAACACTAATTATTATCATTATGAAAACATTTTAACTAATGAATATAATAGTAAAAAACAACCATCTCCTTCATCTATAATTACCACTCTACACCACCTCTCTCCTCACACCCAATAAATCTTTATATATTAAATATTATTCCAAATTACCTTCCCAAGACACTTCCCTATGTCCATGTTCTATCGGTATCAACAAATAATAAACCCATTTTCCTTAATGTGGCCCTCATGGAAACAACATTAAAGAGTTATTGTCATCAATCATTCTATTTTATTTACTTTTATTTTTATCCTATAATAACCTCCCTTATCTAATGTGGACATATAAATAATATATCATATATAAAATAAAATTTTATTATATTAATTATATATCCATTGTCTAATTTTATTCTTCTACATTTATTCTAAAAATTAAAATAACATCCATGATTTGTTGACTCATCACCATTATGGATAATGATTTTTCATTTTCCATTACCACCGTAAAGTCTGGTCATAAAACCATTTTTATAGTTAAAATAGAATATAATATGCATATTTTAATTTTTATCACTATTCTAAAACAATATTATAGACTTAATATTTAATAAATTTAAGCTAGTTTGTGATGGTCGAAAAAAATCCAAAAAATACATTTATCATTAAAAATTTAACAAATGAATCATCCCAATAGTATAAAATGCAATGATATATGGGACTATTTATATGTGTGGTAGTGAATTTATACCACTTGATTTCACTTATAGATAATATTCTCATTTCACGTGAACTTCAACAATTATATATAAACTAACAGATCCTGAAAACCAAGAAAATAAAATCTCTTGGAAGGACATAATTGAACTCTATAACAAAAAAATGGACATAGATGAACAAAATAAAATTATAAAAAAATATGATAAACAATGAATTGTTTCATAATTTTTTAATAAATTAGTATAATATTTTTATCTATGCTATTAATTTCTAGTACATACCACATTTGAATATAATACAAGGGGATTCTCAAACACATCTCATTTTTTTGGGTTATTCTTCTTTATAGAAATTTTTGGAATGGATATGACTTCATAACATAAATATAATTTCATTATAATTCACTTTATTTGGGATATATATTATTCTAAATATAATTTCATGAAAAATGTAAAAATTTTAAAAAATAAATCTTGATTACAAAACAAATATTGTATCATCATTAGTTATTTCCTGGTCACACATGAGTTATGATTTTGATACAAAATATGTTTTCCCTTTTTCATTTTGGAAACACATGTTTCATTAAAAATTCACAATTACTAAATTCTTAGTGAAACCCATTAATTTTCATGGATTATTCCATAAGTATTATTATTATATTATCTAAGTAGAATGCATGATTATTTATATATTATGATGTGATGGGTGGGTTTGATGTTTTATAGCACTCAAATGTCTTAGGTAATGGTATGTGTATAATGAGATAATTTATAATATGAATTAATTTGATTAAATATTTATTCACTATTATTATGTTTTGATAAAAAAAAATATGATGTGCTTGAACATGATAACAGATTTTTTCACAACTATTTTTGTAATTTCACTACTGACAAATGATGTTTCATTAATATGAATTTCCATAGATCCTGCATTTTTCATATGTTTACTTAATTCAAATGAAAATTATCCCATTCTTATGATATAGTGATTATTATCACACGTTTTATATTGATTCATGTTAATTATCCAACCTCTTATAGGGATTTCAACATAACCTATTTATTAAATATAATCCTCAATAGATTTTATATACTAAGGAGAATATGGTATTTTATTTTTAATGATGAAGTGGTAAAATAAATGATTAGGTTTTATAATGTACTAGTTATGTATGAAGCTATTTTTGACAAGATAGTAAACCTGTTGAACCTATATTTTTATCAATTTTGTTTTTTATATTTAAAATGATGTAATTTTCTTTTAAGAAATACTTGGGTTTCTAATGTTAATGGATAGTAATGGAATTGAATAATAATGTGATGGTGGAAGATTTTTCTTATGAGGATAAATCCAATTTGAGTTAGGTGGAACATAATCAGTCATGATGGTCAATGAATATTTTACATTATTTTTTATTCACATATTCATAACATGTATTTGATGAAAAAAATATCATTTTTTATTATTAAAATGTGTTACTTGTTCAATGATATTTTGAGTTTTTAAAGACATGTTGATCACTATGGCATGATTCATTGATAAATGATAGTAAAAGGATTGTATATAAATTAGTTCATCCAAAAACGTATGACATATAAGATGCATAAATTTGTTTTCATGATATGTTAGGCAATAATTCGATGATATTTGAATATGTGGAAAGATGATCGGTCTATAATTTAGAGAAGTTTTCATGGTAAATTGAAAATAATGTTTATTTTATCCACACAATAATGAATATGTGCTGTTGCGGTGATTATTTTCCATCATTATGGAATCTATTAATTCAATATCTAATAAAGTCAAAAGGTTTGAAAATAAAGTATTTTTTATTATGGATTATTAATTCATGGGGATATTCTCCATGATGGAAAATAAAATAATGGACCGATAATAGGTTCCCATATCCTTAAATATATATGAGATGTTAAAATTGCTGGAGGATAACATATGTATTGACTCGGCACTTATATTAGCATTTCCATGTCAGCCTTTTTTACTTATATAATTGATTTATTAGGTGATCAATCCTTCTCTGTTATATATCGGGGTACCCAATAGGGTTATAACTCACTTGATGAGATGAATATATGTATTTATGAGGATTTATGAAGATATACATAATGATATTTGTATTTTAATATAATAAAATTGTTTGCATACCCATATATCTTTCTTAAGTGATTTATTATGACATTAAAACCACAATTCTAACTAGAAATTCTATACACATTTTTTTTATATATGTTTAAATACATTCCCCCTTCATAACATTTTGTGGGTGGGAGGAAATGTACCCATTTACTTTAATATTTCCTATGGACAAGGATGACAAGACCACTTCTGTCAATGAAATGTTTGGCATGGGATAAAAATGAAAATTTGACATTGTGATGTGTTTTATGGATCAAATTTCTAACATCTAATTCAGTAAATTGATTTAAGATGATTGGTACATTATATAAAAAACATTAGTTGTGTACATAGTATCTAATATCATTGATATCTAGATTGAATGGGATTATATTATAACATTCCATCTATTGTTATACCATTTTAGGAAAATATCAGTTACCCTAATAGTGTTGGATAACTACATTTTATAAAATCTTATGTGATGAAATACATTTTTTCCTTATATTATGATATTGAGGTAATCCATTATAAGATTTGATGAACTCCTGATTGTGATACCACTACTATTAGATGGGGATGTAATTATCACTATTAGTAAGAATGTAATTCCTACAGGGCCTCTCTAATGAAATTGATGGGATGTTATCCAAAATTATTTTCCATTCTCATCAGAAGTGGGATATATATTATCACACCCCTATATGGAACTACACTTTTATTTTTATTTTTTATATCTATCTATTTATTTATCCTTATTTTTCAGGTCCTTTTGGAATATAGAGTCATTTGACTTCTTGAGAATGTCACAAGATTATAGATATTTATTTTTACTGCTATGTTGTAACAATTCTATGGCCTCATAATTTTTTCAGATCTAACCTCAAATTCAGTGAATGATTTTCCACACCATGCAACAGAAACATGTGTGGAACTCTAAAATCTAAGTAGAGGGTACACTGGTTAGAAAACTGTTTCTCAAACAAGGTGATCAAAACAAGTTTTTTGACCATGCTGATTATAAATTGTGTTTTTTCAGCCTTCCATTTCTTATTGTTTAAAAAATATACCCATTAAACTCTCATGTTTCTCATACAACCCTATAGGGTTCATATCATACCCTCCCTATAATTTTCCTAGGTACTTAATGTTGATCCTTTTTTCACTGGGTTAATATTCAAATTAATTTTTTTTCCTCCTACTCTTATTCATCTCTCTATTTTTTTTTGTAAATTTTCAAACATCGAATTAGTGACCTAGGGTTGTGTTATGTCGTTTTTACATTTTTTTCATACTCTTTCACATTCACTCTTCGCATCTCATTCATTTTTAGGCCAACATGATATAGATTTGAGTCCATGTTGTCCAAAAATATAATGTCTATTATAGGTTAACCTATGACCAACAATTGAAATTTAAATTTAAATTTAATATTTGATGGAATGGGATTTTTCATTGTTGAAGTGCCCAGATCAGTGTGAATCACTGAGAGGGGGAGGGGGTGAATCAGTGATCCCTTAAAACTTTTTACTAATTGATTCTTATCAATTAAACCTCTATGGCTGGTTAAAGCCTCGATCCACTCTTCTTGTATCTCTCAACCTTTCCCGGATAATGCAGTAATGAAAAGGCACAGGACACAAGGATTTTACAAGGTTCGGCACCAAAGGCCTACATCCTTGCCATGCTTCTCCAAGCATGGATTCTCCATTATAACCTGTTAAAATTACAATGGTCGATACAGAGTCCCACTGTATCTCTCCTGAGTCCCACAGGAGGGTCTTTATACTGCGTCCCACAGTGTTACCAGAGTCCCACTGGCCTGCTCCAGAATCCCACTGAAGACTTCTTCTCCCTGAGTCCCACAGGGTCTTCTCTTGGCTCCTCGAGTCACACGAGTAGCTCTTCTTCACTTTAAGTTCTTCTTCAAGTATCCTCAGCAGTCTGGGATAAAGACTGCTGGCCTTGCTCTTCTTCTGATCACTTGTGGTGAACAGGTCTTCTCATCTAGCTCGGGCTTTATCACCTTCTTCAAAGGATGCCCCGGCTTCTCTCCAATTACTGAATGCTCAGACAAATAATATCTGTATCTTTGGTCTGGTCCAGTCTCAGTTCACTTCAACATCATGCACTGAATGCATGGCATCACAATATCTTCAAGATCTCCTGGTCTTGGACTTCTTAAATGCACACAAGCTGATTCAGACTTGTTCACGTGTGCACGTGCATGCATGCATGCATGCACTCCTCCTTTTCTTTCTTCTAGGTGCAGTAGACCCTCAAAGGGTGTAGTCACTTTAAGCACACACCTTCTTCTCAGACTTCACACACTTTATGCAATTTGCTTACACACTTAGAGTGTGTTCTACTTTAGTGTGGAACTTCTTCTTCTAAGTGTATACACACTTCTTAGTGCACACACCTAGGTTCGGCCTTCTTTGTCACTTGTTCATGTACTCATAAATTGTTCTTTGTTTTGCACACACTTGACTTTGGCCTCTTCCCTCTTCTTGTTGCACACCCTTAACCCGTAGGTTGTTCTTCAATTTTGCACACACAAAATGTGTCTTCACTTGGTGCACACACAAGGTCACAACCCTTGGCCTCTTCAAATGCACACACGGCCAAGTGTGCTCTTCTTTATTCAAATGCACAAGCAAGACTATGAATTATTCAATGCTTACACACACACAAAGTGTGGTCTTCCACTTTACTTGGCACACACCACTTGGTGTTGTCTTTTGTGCACACACATGGCCTTGGGTTGTTCTCCTCCACTTGGCACACACACACACGAGGCAAGGCCTCGGCTTTCTTCTCCCTTCTTGCACACACACTGCCTTCTTCTCACTTTGCACACACAAGGGGAAAAGCCTCGGGTTCTCTTCTGTTTTTGCACACAAGGCTCAAAGCCTTGGCCTTCCACTGCCTTTGCACACACTGCCCGAACTTCAGGAGGCGCGCAAGAGGGTGCAGCCAATCTTCCTCAACACTGGCGCAAGTTCTTGCAAGGGGCAGTCGCGCAAGGTGCATGAGCACAGGGGCGCGCAAGCTCCTCCTGCCGCGGGGCGCGCAAGTGCAACACCCGCGGGGCTTCAACCGTGGGCGCGCAAGATGTTGCGGCCACGGGTTCTTCCTGCCGCGCAAGGAGTGCGGGCAGGGGACTCCTCTTCTTGTCGCGCAAAGATGTTGCGCGCAAGGGACTTCACCACGCAAGGGTGCGCGGGGCTTCGTCTTCGCGAGGCAGAGAGCTCTCACGGATCAACAGGTCTTCAACAAAAACATCAGCAAGCTCAATGAGAGCCACGAGCTCTCCTTATATAGGTAGAGGAATGCCTTTGATCATCCGCGTTCAAAATCTTGAATCACCGAAGATTTCGGATCTTCAAAATCTTTCCAATGTTTTGCGTTTTATCCTCTGTTTCACGCGGGATCTTTTATTTTCTCTTCTCCTCGTGCATGCGATTTATAACGCATGCACGGCCTTCGCCTCTTCTATCCCATGCATGCAAAGCCTCTGTTGAAACCCATTCCATGCAAAGGCACGAACCCAAGAATCCTCGGCAACTTCGTTTGCCTCGGCATTGCTCCGAATTATCCTCTCATCGCATGAATGCCTACTTTTATGCATGGTCGTGTTCAGTACATCCAGACGAACTCAATGGACCCTTCGGCGTTGAAAATGGTGGCCCGGAGCTCGAAATCGGTGCTCGGGTGGCCTCTGGTTTGACGGCGGCTGCGGGTGGCTTCGGGGAGACCTCGGACGAGCTCGGCGAAGGAGACGACGCTGGGAGCCGTCGGATCGCCATTTAAATGACCGCGGACGGCTCAGATTATAACATCGCCGCGGAGATGGATCGTACGGTGGAGATCTCGCGCGAGATCAAACATGCGGCCAGGATTAGATCCCGGGATAAAAATCCCGTCCCACATCGAATCGGCCAGCGTTTTTCTCGCGGCTTATCAAATAAGCGCTGGGGGAAAGCGCTCAGTTGAACTTCCCCCCTCCCGGTGCCGCCCCGCACCGGGTTCTCTCTGCGGGCGCGCTCTGCGCCCACTCTGCCTCCTGCGGGCGCGCTTCAAGCGCCCACTATGCTCCCTGTGACACTCCGGGCGTGCCCCTGGCGCCCATGCGGTTGTCTTGGGTGCGCCCCTGCCTCAAGGATATGCTGCCTTGGCCTGAGGGTTCCCCATGGGCGTGGTGACCTCGAGTCCCACATGAGCCTTGGGTGATGACCCTCGGCTGGCCTTCCTTGGTGGCTATTTTTTGCTAGTGTAAAACACTAAGTGACTTTGTATAAAAACAAAGTACCAAGTGTAATATGCCAAATGCCACTTCTCCATTTCCTCTTCTCCATTATTATTCTTCTTCTTAGGAATTACCCATCTCCTCCTCATGTTCTTAATAACTTTTCAACATTTCACAACTTAGGAGGGAATTCCGAAGGTTCTTCCTTCAACCGATGCTCCTGAATCAAAAAGACTTCTTCAATGTCTTCATTGATCTAATCAGAGATCAATTGGGGCTTCTTCTAATTCATTGATCTAATCAGAGATCAATTGGGGCTTCTTCTAATTCTCATGCACTAAGTGATAGTGCATGGACTTCTTCAGCTCACTTCATCCACTTAGGAGGTGTGGATGGATCATCTTCCTTCTCCTCATGCATTGTCACTATAATGCATGGTCTTCAATCAATGTTGTGACATTGTATCCAGTTGATACAAGTTCTTTGAACTTAAAGATCAGTTAAACAATCGTCAGATATACATGGAGAATGTTTCAACCATATTCTCCAATGCCACTTAGTGAATCTCCTAAGTGACACTCCTCTAAGTTCCATGGCCATTCTCCTTCACCACCAACACCATCACAACCTTTTTCATTCACATCTTGACAATCCTTGACTTCCATTCATTGTAAGACAACAACATGCCTCATTGACAACCTCATTGACAACAAATGCAACACAATGCACTTCAATCTTCTTGCAAGGGGCAGTCGCGCAAGGTGCATGAGCACAGGGGCGCGCAAGCTCCTCCTGCCGCGGGGCGCGCAAGTGCAACACCCGCGGGGCTTCAACCGTGGGCGCGCAAGATGTTGCGGCCACGGGTTCTTCCTGCCCCGCAAGGAGTGCGGGCAGGGGACTCCTCTTCTTGTCGCGCAAAGATGTTGCGCGCAAGGGACTTCACCGCGCAAGGGTGCGCGGGGCTTCGTCTTCGCGAGGCAGAGAGCTCTCACGGATCAACAGGTCTTCAACAAAAACATCAGCAAGCTCAATGAGAGCCACGAGCTCTCCTTATATAGGTAGAGGAATGCCTTTGATCATCCGCGTTCAAAATCTTGAATCACCGAAGATTTCGGATCTTCAAAATCTTTCCAATGTTTTGCGTTTTATCCTCTGTTTCACGCGGGATCTTTTATTTTCTCTTCTCCTCGTGCATGCGATTTATAACGCATGCACGGCCTTCGCCTCTTCTATCCCATGCATGCAAAGCCTCTGTTGAAACCCATTCCATGCAAAGGCACGAACCCAAGAATCCTCGGCAACTTCGTTTGCCTCGGCATTGCTCCGAATTATCCTCTCATCGCATGCATGCCTACTTTTATGCATGGTCGTGTTCAGTACATCCAGACGAACTCAATGGACCCTTCGGCGTTGAAAATGGTGGCCCGGAGCTCGAAATCGGTGCTCGGGTGGCCTCTGGTTTGACGGCGGCTGCGGGTGGCTTCGGGGAGACCTCGGACGAGCTCGGCGAAGGAGACGATGCTGGGAGCCGTCGGATCGCCATTTAAATGACCGCGGACGGCTCAGATTATAACATCGCCGCGGAGATGGATCGTACGGTGGAGATCTCGCGCGAGATCAAACATGCGGTCAGGATTAGATCCCGGGATAAAAATCCCGTCCCACATCGAATCGGCCAGCGTTTTTCTCGCGGCTTATCAAATAAGCGCTGGGGGAAAGCGCTCAGTTGAACTTCCCCCCTCCCGGTGCCGCCCCGCACCGGGTTCTCTCTGCGGGCGCGCTCTGCGCCCACTCTGCCTCCTGCGGGCGCGCTTCAAGCGCCCACTATGCTCCCTGTGACACTCCGGGCGTGACCCTGGCGCCCATGCGGTTGTCTTGGGTGCGCCCCTGCCTCAAGGATATGCTGCCTTGGCCTGAGGGTTCCCCATGGGCGTGGTGACCTCGAGTCCCACATGAGCCTTGGGTGATGACCCTCGGCTGGCCTTCCTTGGTGGCTATTTTTTGCTAGTGTAAAACACTAAGTGACTTTGTATAAAAACAAAGTACCAAGTGTAATATGCCAAATGCCACTTCTCCATTTCCTCTTCTCCATTATTCTTCTTCTTCTTAGGAATTACCCATCTCCTCCTCATGTTCTTAATAACATTTCAACATTTCACAACTTATGAGGGAATTCCGAAGGTTCTTCCTTCAACCGATGCTCCTGAATCAAAAAGACTTCTTCAATGTCTTCATTGATCTAATCAGAGATCAATTGGGGCTTCTTCTAATTCATTGATCTAATCAGAGATCAATTGGGGCTTCTTCTAATTCTCATGCACTAAGTGATAGTGCATGGACTTCTTCAGCTCACTTCATCCACTTAGGAGGTGTGGATGGATCATCTTCCTTCTCCTCATGCATTGTCACTATAATGCATGGTCTTCAATCAATCTTGTGACATTGTATCCAGTTGATACAAGTTCTTTGAACTTAAAGATCAGTTAAACAATCGTCAGATATACATGGAGAATGTTTCAACCATATTCTCCAATGCCACTTAGTGAATCTCCTAAGTGACACTCCTCTAAGTTCCATGGCCATTCTCCTTCACCACCAACACCATCACAACCTTTTTCATTCACATCTTGACAATCCTTGACTTCCATTCATTGTAAGACAACAACATGCCTCATTGACAACCTCATTGACAACAAATGCAACACAATGCACTTCAATTGTTTTATGATTTAATAATATAAGGTAAAATGGTTGTGATTCATGTAGTTGGTTTCTCTCTTATATTCTATATTTTAACATTGTTTTGGTCAAGGATTTATCTTATTAAACCATGTTTTCATTATTTTTATGAAATTTAATGTATACATTATTATTAATTGTGTCATCTAAATGAATTATATTATTTGATTAGAGAATTATTGGGTATTTTTTATTCTATAGTTAATTTTTACATGAGGTTATAATGATAGTTTTGGTTTTCTAAAAATCTTCATAAATATTTCAGATCATAAAATATAAAAAATTTAACCACATCCATGTTTTATGTATTAATTTATTGTTCTATGAATATGTTCATTGGGATTAGGGGTATTTAAATCAATATAGAGGTGATTATGTGGGAAACTATGATGAGTGTTTTTTAACATGAAGGATATATATTAAATGTGTTTTTCCAAATGATAAATTCTAAATTACTAATTATGAGGTCGGTTTGTTCCATTTAATTTTTTTTTCTTAAATTAATAAACCTCTATTGAAGATTAGTGTTCTAAATCGTAATTTCACATGGGTTTATGTCGGGATTTGGGCTAGATAGATTTATTTATTACATATGAGTAATTAGTTGTGATGTCCTATTAAATCCACCTCACTATTCCCTTTTTCAATTGATATTAGAAAATATTATACATACTATGTATTAATATATATGGTCATTATTTATTATTGATTAGATAGGCATGATTAGCCATAATAGGGAAAGCATATGGTGGTTTATTCCACAAGTGATGATAGTAGATGAGTCAAATAGTTATAGACATAGGAACATATAGATAAGCATAAAGATGGGTTTCAAATGAGTTTTTCTTATTTTTAATGACTTGATAAGACATGATTTCTCATTAAAAAAATCATATGTATTTTATTTTACATTGTTTTTTAGAACTATTATTAAGTAATATAAATTTCTATGAAATTCTATTTTATCTCTGGAATGATCAATTTTATTTTTTATAAATAGACTATTTTAAATTATATCTCTTAAAAAATATTTAAAAATAATAAAAAGAAACGGGTTTTTCTATATTATGAACTCGATATATGTTTTGAAGGGAATTGTGAACCATATTTTTAAATATTTATATTTTTAAATTTTTATGAAATCATTTTCTCATTGATTTTAAATCCTGGGGGTAGTTTGTATCTTATAAACTATATTTATCATCCTAGTAATTGCACATACATTATCATTTCAATTTTTTATTTAGCTGGCCTTTTAAATTCTCATTGACTGAAATAATTTTGTGGTTGGTGGTCTATAACAACCAATAGTTTTCATAGATTGTAAATTCATCATGTTTTTAGAATATTTATTATTTTATAAAACTATACACATGATATCCATAAATATTTAGTGACTTGGGAAATAAGGAAACAATAAAATTGGTCCATAGGTGATATATTTCATCTCCAAAAATGTCTTTCAAAACTAGAAACCTTCTTAGATATATCATACACAATACACATCCTAATAAACATGATTATTGACTTCCATCATAAAAATTCAATTCTAACTTATAATGAATATTTTTTTATTATACATTTATAATATAAAAATGTTCTTATATATCACAACATATATGATTTTAGAATGAAATTATATTAACCAAATATTAATAATTCAATGTAAAATTTACGTGATCGGTGATGAATAATTTTTTCGTATATACTTGGATTTTTTATTTTTGTTTCTATTACTTTTTTCATGCATTCTCAATCATGGAGAATAAATCAGGATATAAATATAAAATATATTCAGTATATATGTATCTATATGAATGTACAAAACATAAAAACAAGAAATGAAATAAACTTTTCTTATAGATCGATATATTGACCCTAGTTTTTTCCTATATGTCTTTGGAATACATCGAAGAATATTTATGGATCCATTCCCTAAGACGATGTGTATTTCCGAGGCCCGGTGTGCCTAGAATGAATTTTACAAAAAATAATAAATGTTTTTTTAATACACAAGAATGGTTTTTAATAGATAATTTAATATCTCCTAAATAATTGATCATATTGGATTTCCTAGGATATGGATGTGTCTATAATATGGTGGTTTTCCTAGGCACGACATAAAATGAGTGGGTGCATGATGTCTGAACCGCTCGCTTGTTGGTGGTACATTAAATGGATTAAATAAATTATTAATTAATTTATTTAGTAGTTCAAACAATAATAACCCATGAATGTGTACTCAAATGTGAAATATGAGAAAACCATTATGTTTATAATGTAGTTTTTATCTTATACGGGGTGTAACTATTAATGACATCCAGAGTTCGGCTTTTGTTCCATCATGGGAGAGTGATAAAATAAATATATAATTTTTTATTTAGTTATTTTATTTTGACCTAAAACTAGGATTATCTATAAATATAATGTTATCCAAGATTTTTTGGGATATTCAACTAACCCTGGACCATTGAGAGGAGTTCACTTCCACCTTCTATTGAGGAACATAGATCAGACAAAAAATCCTTTGATTGAGACTAATCAATGCATGATAAAAAATGGATATCCCAACTTTTGGGGAACATATTATTATTAGAAAAAAAATTCAAGCTCTAAGAAGGACCATTATTTGGGTATTTCTATCATTTTTAGATTTTACCGCGATAAATACGAATTAATCATCAAAAAAATTAATTCATGAATTATAATTTCATTATTTAATTCCTTTTTTCTAATTCTGTATTCCAAAAATTTGGGTTTATTAAATATGGGATATTTTCACAGAACTCCACTAATCCTTAAAAGACATTGTTGATGGATAAATGAACATGAAAATCAATTTATTTTTTCTATTAATGTTTATGTTTTTATCTCCAAACTTTTCATGTTTATATTGGGTGTCATGTTTGGCCGATGATTTGAGGGTATCCAATAACCAAACAATGCGTATCCAGACATTGTTTGGAAAAATTGTATTTCATTACACCAGGATTGAGATGAAGTTGTCAATTAAACTATAGAGATGTTCTAAAAAAATTAAAGATTATTTGAAGTTGGATATGGTGTCGAAATTCTTGAACTAGGTTCATGGTGATGGATGCAATGAAAAACTAAACTAGCACATAGAAAGGTTGGTTGGACCCTCCTTTTCTTGGTGGTAGTTTTCGGCTGTCTAGGTGTCGGTATGAGGCCGTTCGAGGAGGAGGCCTCCATCACTCTAGGTGTTATGTTGTGTTATAGGATATCTAGTGGCAGCTAGATTGGAGTGATGGGTGACAGCCAAGTAACGTGCAATGGAAAAGGTGGAGGCTATTGAGGATGGTAGATCTGGTAGGTGGAATGATGGAGGTCAGTTGTAAGGTGACTAAAGATGGCATAGCGAGAGACTAGAGGTGGTGATGGCATACCTAGTGGAGGAGGTGGTTTCCGGTATGGGGTTGGTGGCTAGGGTATGATGGGGGAAGGGAAAAAAGAGAATAACATAAAAAATGAAAATATTATTTTATTATTACTAGTAACTTTTTAAAAACCCCATAACTCCCACTTGGGGAGTCATATTTACACGTCATTGTTGTTGGAATGATTATAGTTGTGATAGAGTCATTTTAATACCATTTGAGATATTTTTTCCATATTCCTATCCTTGAGCACCTGAAACTTTGGATTTACTCATTTAATTACATCTTTGACCTACACCAATTTCTACATATGACATCCAATTGAAATTTCATTAGAAATATCAAGAGATTTAATTCATATCAATTGATTCATGACCAATGATGGATATTAAATATATTTTTGTGGCTCAGTCCCACGAAGTACCCAATAATAACAATAATAATAATAATTTGAATCTTTTTTTGTGTCTCTTCAACACAACATCAGATTTGTGAGTTGTCAGCAGCTTTATGACCCTAATAGTATTGAAGGAATTTTTAGACCAATTTCATGATTTTAAATCTAGATTTTGGTGTGGTCCTCATGAAGCCCAATATAGGTGTGTGGTGGGGAAACATGTCCTTTTAACCTGGTGTCCATTTTAGAGAAATGAATAATTTATCTTCTGTAGTTTCTCATATTGATCACAGTGGTGAAATCCATGTATATTATTGCTGGATTAGGGCATTCTTATCAAAAGACACTATTAATGAGTAATGAGATGAAATACTAAATTTTCATGAGATGTACTATTTAGGGGAATTAATTGTCAATCCTTCACATTTTCCAACATGTATTATTACATTGTGATCCATTTGGTAATACAGGGCCTCCCATTGTTATTATCTCTGGGATGTGTGGAGACTTATTTTTGATATCATTAAATATTAAAATATGATAAAAATATTAGTGGATGATCCTTCTAATGTGGTAAAATATAATCAACAACTTAGGTATTCACCAAAACTTATAAGAGTAGAGAAGATAAAGATAACACAATGGGTACTCACAATTATATGTTGGGTATCACTTTAGTAGGTGAAATCAGCCTTGTAGAGGATCACATATACATTCAAACACTATGCTATGATTACACATACATTGATTTCCCAAATAGGCGTTATCTCATGTAAATCATCATTCTTTATACCTGAGTACATGAACAAGTGGTCCGAGAACAGTAACCCAGACAACTGACATGGCATGATCCCCATGTAGAAAAGACACACCATGTAGTAAACCAATATAGCTTGTAACCATAAATATAAGAGACCCATGTACTGGCTAGAGACACAGACATGCAATAGAGTAGGACCACATATAGTGTTGTTTTCTCATAGGAAATTTAATTTTGAGCTCTTTTGATGGATATTTAAACCACCGTATCTCAATCCTATGTGCTCAGATTTTGGTGTGCAACATAACTATCCCTTGTGTTTTTCCATGTTGAACATTATGGTTCCATTAGAAGCATATTTTAAGATAAAACATTATATTTTCATGTTGGAATGAATGTAGATGACACATGATGACATCAATGATGAGACAAACTAACTAGATGAGTTTAAGGGTGACCCTCCAACTTGTTAGGTTGTGTAGCCCATAATGATTTCATATAGACACTCTAGCTAGGCCATGAAATTTATGTCATGATAATTCCGAGTTACCCTCCATTATGAAATGGGTAGTTGTGGTCCTCGAAGTTCTGAGATGACCTTCCATAATGGATGGGCAGTGTAGTCCTTAATGACCTTCCACGTGTGACCATCTAGACAAGTTGGGTAGTGGAATCTACCTGACGACTCATCAAGATTACCCTCAAGTAATGTATTTACAGTCATGCTCCCAAGTTTCTTTCTCGTGTGGTACCATATAGTAGGACTCAGTAGTATTATTCCTCGGTGACCACCATATATGACCCTCGACACTGTTGAACAGTGGAAATGCATGCTTCAAAATACCATCAGACTCATGAAGATTACGGTTTTGTTTCCACATCTAGATGCATTATTTTTATGAAATTTAAAACAATAAGGGAAATTTGGTTCCATCTAATGAAGATAATATTAAGGTGTGAATATTTGAACAACATTGAATTGTTCAACCTATTAAGATGTATGTGGTGATGGGAATTATAGATAGATTTACATGGATGTATTGGATACTATGTTTCTTTGGATGAGCTGTGAGATAGAGATTCACTTATTCCCTTGTTTGAGATTCTACGACTTTGAATATATATTTATCATGTTATAGTACCTAATATTTCAGTATTAGTTACTCTCCTTCCATGAGAGTAAAATATGTGAAGGGTATTCCAAATGCTCTCTATTTCTTTCTTCTCATGGTTGGATGAGTCTAACCTCCAGCAATATGTAGCAATGACTCGAAGAGGATTTTATCTCCTAACCATTTTTTGATCCTTTTTTTGTATGTGTATACTTTAACAACATTTTTTGGATTATTAGTACCCATTGAATTTACTTTTACCTTACATTTTTCTATCTACTTTAATTTTCTTTATTGTATTCTTACTCCTCCCAATTCTTCTTTTTCGTGGTGTTCTACTATGTGTGTGTATACTGAACATAGAATGGGATTTTCCAGAAATGTGTGTTGTCTTCAACAGATAACGAAATAGTTGATGGTGTTATCATAGGTGCTTGAGGATACAATTTTCATGGATCACATATGGTGGTTGGATTTTGGATACAGGAAGAGGGCTCAATTCACTATTACACATTTTTTAGTTTCCATCAGGTTGGGACAAGTTTATGGTTTGGGAATGTGTTTCCCCTTTACATTTCAGTTTATACTATCATAATATTACACCATCTAGATGTTCATTCATGATTGTTTTACTTTAAATCATAATTCACTTTTTATACACTTCATCTTCACTTTATCATTATGTTGGCTACAATAGTGTGTTAATGTTCTTAGGAAAAGGCCTCCACCAGTTTCTATTCGTTTGATGCTTGTCACCAACCCCTGGCTTTTGGAGGTTGGATTTGAGTAGTATTGGCTCTAGACCCATCATGGTTTGGTTTATGATATAGTGGTATCTTAGGTTGTTTGAACTTTGTTATATTGTTTGGATGTTTCCCTAAAAAGTACGTTGTTGGTTTTATGTAAAAAATGATGATTTGACTCAAGTGTGGCTCTCATGAATTAGAGTCCAGTGATGGTATTATCGGCTGAAATATCCATTCACTAGGATCCTAATTATCTGATTGTCGACTCGGCACCATGAATCATTTGTTGCAGGGAACAATGGTAAATGTATTATATAATATTGAGCATTTGACTTTATTTCTTAAGGAATATCCTTAATTTCATTGATATATATATATATAATCATTTATCCATGGTATTCTTTGGTAAATTTAATGATGCCTCTCCAGTGAAAGACAACTAGGATACCAGCTCTGTTTCATGACAATAACCTAATGGGGGATGAGGCATCAATTCAAGGTCTATAAAGTGATCCCCATCCTCCCAGTGGGAAGGTAGCATCACCCCCACCCATTGAGCAACAGATTATCCCAGTAGAGTAAGTTGGGGATGCGTGCAGGTTGGTCACTCTCCACGATTTCCAGTAATAGATACCATCAAGGTTTCATGATGAGATAGTCCCTCATTCAATAGAAGTTTGATTTGAGGTAATTTCTGTTTTTTCATTTTATTTAGTTCATAGAAGATTTGACGGTTGTGTTGGAAATCATTCATACACATAGTTCATATGGTGGCATTAGAGGTAATGATAAATGAAAAACCTAGATTGAGTTCATGCCACATGTTTTATAGATATAGATCTCATAGGTTTAATGAGGAAACAGACTCATCAACTCATTTATTAGAGGATTAGAGCGATAATGTGGTATATATGTCTCACATGGATCAGACCCTTCCAAATGGTTTTCCTAGTGTATGAGCTTCAATGACTTATGTGATTAGGGTGATGTTGAGTGGTGGAGATATATTCCTATAATCATTATCTATCATTATAATTATACTATACAATGTATCCATATAATATATTTCATTTTTAACATTAATAATTTGTTGGGATGCAATTAGTGGGTGTTGCGGTGTTTTTTGGTTTGGGTTACCTTCCTTACCATAGGAATGAATACACATGTGGTGGGACATGTTATATATGTGTCTAGTTTCTCATTTTGGTTGAGGTTACACTATTCTCTTTGACATGTCCGTAGAATCACGTGGAAATGTAATGCTTTCCCCACCTAGACATGTTTTGGTCATGTGTTGAAAACCGTGCAGGTGACATAGTTTTACCCAATGAAGATTATATCATGGTGTGATGGATGAGGTCATTCAACTTGTTTTTATGTCTAGTGAGTGCCCTTGGGTTGGATACAATCATTCCATTTACGGAAAAGACACTCGGGGTATTCCCAATAATTTTACGGTCAAGCATATCATGGTTCTATGAGTCTACATATTTATTTTGTTATAGGATGTGCTAACATATTAGAGTCAAAATAGAAATAAAGAAACGTGAGGAGGCTAAAAAATAGTCTATCCAAGGGTGGATATGAATTTTGGGGTTTTATCCGTGTGTGTGTCAGGTTAGCGAAGGTGGTGTACAGCTAAACCCTATGACTACTATTATACCACAGAGCTTGGTGCCTTTACACCTATCACATATGATAAAATATATGTATGTATGTTACACATTGTTTTCCTTTTAGAATCTATACATAAAATTTTCTAATACTTAGTTTTTTCTATTGAGAAAATTCTTTATGTATCATGAGAATCCTTTGTGAACACGTTGGCGTGGGAGTCCCAGTAGAAGAGATTAGCTTCATTTCATTGATAGTAGTTTTATCGTTTCATGGAAGAAAATATATAATTGTATTAGTGATTTAGAGAACCTATTTTTTAACTTTAAGTCTTTAGAGTGCTTATAAATGTATTCTAGAGCCATGTTCTGGGACGATGCATTATTCTAAGGCCTCGTGTGCCCAGAAATAATTTTTTAAAAAATATTGAATATATTTATAATTCTTCTATGAGAGTCATCAGAGTTAAAGTAATAAATCCTAAATGGTTTATAAAATAATAAATATGATGCTACATTTGTGTCGGAAATGTAATTTTTTTCACAGGCGAGACATAAAATGATTCAGTGTGGGATGTTCATACCCTTTTTGATTGGTGGTATGTCAAATAGAAGAATTAAAAAATTAATTTATTCATTTAATATCTCAAACCTAAAAAAAATCCTAAACATATACATTAATGAGAATATGAGTCCATAGTAGAGTTTAGAATTTAGGTATTACCCCATGTGGGGTGTAACTGTTGTCAAAGTTGATAGTTTAACTTATGTTCCATCGTAGAAGAAAAATTATATAATTATTTATTTGAATTTTTTATTTTTTATATTGCCTTGAATTGTCTATAAATATGATTTTATGGATGATTTTAAATGTTTGTCACATAACCCTGAACCATTGAGACGTGTTCTCTTCCACCATCCATAGAAGAGCCGATATTAGATGACAAATCCTTTGATCGAGGTGAATCGAAGCAAGACGAATCAATGAGTTTACTCCTATTTGGCGGGTGATTTCGTCATCAGAAAATGATTCAAGCCCTAGGTAGAACCTTTATTTATGGATTTCTATCCCCATTTAATTTTCCTAGGATTAATACAAAATAATAATCACACAAATTAATTCTTAGCTTGGAATTTAATTATTTAATCACTATTTTTCTAACTCCTTATTCCTGAAATTTTAGTTTATTAAATATTCGAGATTTATATTTGATAACTACTCTTCTCCTTGAAACTCATCAATAATGGTCAAAATAATATGGGAATTGATTGATTTTTTTCATTTTTTCATATCATTCCATATCCTACATTTACATGTTAAATGTCAATGTCATTTTTTACTTACAATTTGATTGTACCCAAAAAATAATCAATGATAACTTAGATATTTCCATGATTAATACTATTTTTTTATAATGAGATTGACATCAAGTGTGAAATCAAACCCCAGTGATGTGATGAAATAATTTGAACATTATTTATAGTGGGATTTTGTGTGGATGTTATCAAATATAGGTTCTTTATTTCGGATGTGACAAATACCCCAAACAGTGATGTGAAAGGGTGGTTCGACACTCTTTCTATAGGTGACAGCTTGCTGAAATATAGGTGTCAGTATGCGGTGGTCAGATTGATGCACTATCAGGGATATGATAAACTTATATGTGATACAGTAATTTTAACACTATTTAGGGTAACTTTTTTGTACCGTCTACATGGCACCAAGAAAGATCCTTGAATCACTGGATTTAATAATATTATTTAATCGTTGTCCCAGAATTATTTCAGAATATGTGGTCCCATTGATGCGTGGTCACTAATATCATGAACCTATTTTTATTTTAGTTCATTGAAGACCAATATTGGATATTAAATACGGATATGTGGATCAGGACCTTGAAACACCCATTATTATTATTATTATTATTATTATTATTATTCATGAAGAATCTTGCATCTGATGGGACTCTTTGATATGAAATTAGATTGGTGAGATGTTGTATCCTTTATGGACATGATATTGACGAGGATGTTTTGAGACCAATATTGGGATATTAAATCATGATTTAGGTGTAGGCTCCATGAGGGCTGGTTCATACGTGTGACGGTGAAATGTTACTTTTTCATTGGGTGTCTGTTTTGGACAAATTAATAATAGATGTTGTGCAGTTTTATTTAAGGATTGATGTGGTTTGGTCCATGAATTTTATTTGAGAATTAGTATGTTGGAACCAGAAGATGAAATTTGAGCATAATTCTATAAAATACTAATTGTATGTCAAATAACTAATTAGATAGAATGAAAAGTTGAAATTGGGTGTTTTCCTGCAAGATTCACAATAGTGAGATCTGTTTGTTTCTCCGGGCCTCCTAATGTTATACTTATTGTGATGTGTGGAGACTTATTTGTGATCTCATTAATGGAAGAAACATGATAGGAATATTATTGAAAAACCCTTTGGATGAAGTTGAAGAGAATCCACATGTTTGGTCAGCAGCAAAACTTTTGAGAATGTTGGAGATAAGGAAAACATAACATGTACACACAATGAAAGGACATGTACAACATTTATGTGTGAAGCATACCATGTGGATGAACATAGGGATAAGCACATTACATGATCTGATTACATGGGAACGTATTGGACACATTGGACTCCTCCAGTGTGGTTCAACACATTTTGTACCAGAGTATACAGACATAGGATTCAAGTACATTAACATGGCATGCAGACACGACCCTATCATTGGGTAGGGGACATGATGTGTCGTCCAACTACACAGCGTGTTACCCTACATGGATGAGACCCACGTACTAGCTAAAGGAAATACCATTCAGTGGAGTATGAACTCATGAAATGTGGGCCCCCCACATCCCTTGTACTTTTTCACTCTTTTGAGATATTTTCATCCCCCATACCTCCTTCGTTTAGACATAGATTTTTTCCAATTAGATTCTTATACAATGGTTTTTTCACATAGAACTCGATGGTGACTTCCAAAGAGAATTTCAATATGTGGAATGATATTTTTGGGTTGGAAAGAATATAGATGACACTCAATGATAGCAGCAATCTGACATGCTTACCAAAGAAGTTCCTAGATGACCATCTCACAGGGATAGGTAGTGTAGACCATAATGACTCTCAGTTGAACCTCTTGTAGGGTTGGGTTGTGTAGTACCCAATTATTTTGAGTCGAATTCTAGTAAGCATAGGGAATTGGAGCTTCTCGACATTCTGGGTTGGTTCTCTATCCAGGATGGGCATTGTATCCCTCGATGACCATCTTGTTATGAACATCCATCTGGGATGGATAGTGGCATCTCCCTGATGACTTATCAATAAAATCCACGAGAAGATTCTAGCCATTGGTGTTCTTATGTGACTATTTTTATTGGTACCCTCCCTATAAGACTATGTTGTGGCATTCTTTAGTGACAACCAGAGGAGACCCTCAACTGAGAAACACATTGGTGAGGCTTGATTCAACTGATCATTAGACTCACATGTTTGAGGGAATATTTCCCAAATTGAGACACATTTTGGAGATGAAATTTAAATTTGTTCTTATTAGTTAGTTATGTAGGAGGGTATATATTTGTTGACTAACTAGTTGAAATTCATAAATATGAAATTTTTGAGTATCATGTATATGGATATCAGTACTCTAATTGAGTTGAATAATCTTTTTAATAAAATAAGGGATCACATTTTGATTTAGTAATTTGTGTGATACTTTTATTGGGGGACATGTAGTTTTATTGTTGATTGGGTGTGTTAGCTGGAAAAAGTTAGACTAGTAAAGGCAATTTAAAAAACATTTAGGAAACAAAAAATTCATTAAGGACAATTTGATAGGGGTGTCTTCATGATGTTGATGATGTGCTTAATAACCCTAGTGCATGGATTATTTGGTTTTTTGTTCAATAATATAAGATACTAAATTGATTATTTATTTAATAGTTAGGTATGATATAATGAAGAAGATTAATATTACAATAATATTAGGTGGGAATTATGAATGCATGAAAAATAACTGTGAAAGCATAATCTTATAAATTGGGCAGTTTCATTTGTTCTCGTGTTCTATTTGTATAACCACATCTAGTTGGATATTTTTATCTCTTCCATGATTCATATTTACTAAAGATTGTATTTAGATAATGATTCAATTAGTAACATCCCAAAGATAAGATATCTTTTGGTGGGGTAGTATTAATGTATGACTCTAATATAAATTAATAGTGACAGATAAAATATATATTTCATTGAGTCTAGATACTTTTATTTTTTTGGTTTTTATTAATAATAGTCAATTACTGATGATTTTTAAATGAACAATTTGATATTTATTAGATTTTAGTAATAAAATCATAATGAGGGGAACATATCACAAATATAACTTAATAAAACAATTTCATTATAAGAAATTTTCATGAGATTTTTAATTTAAAATTTTTTATAACTTGGAAAAAGCACTATCATTGCAAAAAAGTTTCCTTTTTATATATTTTTTTATTTTTTTATTTTATACAAATCTAATTAATCCAAAAAATTTCGTTAACATCTCTTAGAATTCATTCAATGAATAAAAAATTATATTAATTTAAATTTATTCTATTATTAATAACATTGAAAATATAAACATAAGAATGGGGTTAGCTCCAATTCTGAGTAAAGGGTAACATAATCATTTACATTTAAATATCATAAGTTATCTTATGATGAGAATGTTTGTATAAGAATTATACATAATATAGGTATTCCAAATAAATAATTGATCCTAAATCAGGGGGTTGTGATTGGATTAAAATATGATATAAATCAACATAATATAGAAAGATGTTTCTATAAACATCATCATATATAAAATCTCATTGTATTGCAAAAAATCACAAACTAGCGGAACACATTAGATATATATTTGAAAAATTCGTACAACAAAACATTAAATTGACGAAACACATCATATGTTCCCATTCATTTGGGAATATAATATGTATTGTAAAATAATTGTCTCAAGATACAAAATCATTCCACCAAAGAATTGAACTGGGACATAGTACTCTACACTACATTCTTGTAAATATATGCTTGACACATTAAAATCATACACTTATCAAATCATAATGAATGCATGGAAATTTGAAGGGTTCCATAAAAAATTTAAATCATAATAGTTCATTTTTAATAACATAAAAATAAAATTAGTATAAAATGTGTTTCATATATTTTTTAAATGGAATCACATAATGTATTCATTCAAAATCACAACATCACCAACCCATGTAAAATAAATTTTTATTGAATGGTATTTAGTACCATTTAATGTAATTAACATAAAATCTCGATAATTATGATTATTTTATTTATACCATATAGACATATACTATATATTTAAGATAATAATTTCTTGAAAAAGTTATCATGTGAAATATTGGTAAAGTAAATTTAGTTAGCGGAATAAAATAAATTTATACTTTATGAGTGGAATTTGAATTAACATTTGGTTCATAATACATTAATAAAACAGAAAAAAAAAAGAAATGATTGATGATTTCCTTGATATAAACATCATTTATTTTTTATTTAGGGAATTGTTGGGGATTGAATAATTCGAATAATATCAATGATAATTAGAAAGATATATCATTGGAAACTGAATTAGATGATTTTTTCGAAAAGTTTTAGAGATGTCACCTTGTATATTAGAATTTTTTATCAGTATGAATAATATTAAATTATATATTTTATAAAACCTGAATAAAAATAATTTTTTATGGAATGAAAATGTATCAGGTTTATTTAATTGATAATAAAATAATGATGAAATTATTTGTTCAAATGGATTGAAAAAAATTGATTTTATAAAATATTTAAAATTATCTTTAAAAATTAAAAATTAAAGGTCACATAAAATTGATATTTTGAATAAAGGAAAAAATTAAACATTGGGAAAATTTTCTTTTAAATTTATTTTTAAATATTTTATCATAAAAAATAAGTAAGGAATATCAAAATATTTTCTTGGTGGATATTAAACATTTTGTTTTAAAAGGGTTGAAACCCAAATATAATATTTTATAATTTCATAGTTTAAAGAAAGTCATAAAATGTGTAATAGATTTTTATTTTGGTTTGGGGTAAAGGAAATTTTGATATTAAATTAGATAATATATATTTTATTTTCCAAAATAGTGTAGAACATTTTAGAGAAGGAAATTGTAGAGATATTAGAAAGGGTTCTATTGTAAGAATGTTAGTTATTATAACCGAGGTTATATTTTAATTTTTGAAAAAAATATTAATGATATTTTTATTTATAAGGATTTTTAATTTAACAAGTGAATAACATTACTTACATATACATGATGAGAAAATAATTATCATATAAAAATTCTATATTTTACTTATGTAACAAAAATTATGACCCTATCTATCAAAAAATTGAAAAAATAAAATCAAAAAAATAGTCAAAACTTTTTGATGAAAATAAATTTAAGTATATTATTTCAATTGAAAAATAAAATAAACTAAATAATGAAGGATTAATGTTAAAAAAAATATATTTATAGTAGTTACACCTTTTAAACGATAACATGGGATATAATATGATGCATTTCTTAATGAAGTGAAACCATACGAGACAAAATTCATACCTTATTTCCATATTGGGTCAAACAAACTCAATGTTCAGGTATTAAAATGATAAATACCTATATACACTATATCATAACATTATTCATATGGAATTTTATGAACATAACTTATAACTATTACCAACATGTATATTAGCTACATATTGTCTATTTTTTAAATTAAGTGTGAGTAATCTTAATAACATTGATCTACATCCATAGTTGAATTGTTGTCATTTATTCATATCATAATAAATAAAATTAATAGTTCTATAATAGTACTATAAATTATTTTCTATTGATATTTACTATTTTCTAATAATGATGAATGATTTTTTTGTGATGATCTTGAAAGAAGAATTTTTTCGATGAGCTCGTTTTGATTTTTTTATCAAACAATGAGTGATTTAACAAGAAATATGTTATATTTTAATATTACCATAAAATATCCAAACAATAAATATTCATTTATTTATATCATATATCATAATAAATTAATATATCAATTTCATCCATTAGATAAATTAATTTCATTACTCAAATTGGTGGTCAAACAAACTTTAAAAAGTATATAATATAATTAAAGGATGATTATGAAGTGGTTTTGTTGAAATAATATTATTCATAAATAATAATGAAAATAATTATACTTTATTATTATTTTTATAATAATTGAAAATAAATATAAAAAATATATAACCAGAAATTAGATATTCCATAGTATGATGAAATCAATTTTTCCCTTAGAACATTATTTTAGGTAATTGAATTGGCCAATTTTATTATGGATCATTTTTTATAGGATGCTGAATTTTTCATCTAAAATAAATATATTTTCATATAACTCATTTTTATAAATAAAACACATTCCAATGTCCATCCTTTCATATAGGTGACTGTCCACCCATATATATGTATTTTGAATCTTCCTTCTATGGAATGTGGAAATTGAGTAATATCATTTATCATAATGTAATAAAAAATTTGATATAAATATCATACAAATATAACTAATTCCCAATGTATTCCATCTTTGTAATGTGGTAAATGAAACTAATACACATTGTGTTGTGGAGGTGGCAGTATGAACATTTACGAGATTCATCTATTTGGTATACATAATAAAAAATGGAAAGTAGGTTAAATAATAAAACATCATCGAAATATAATTCTATAATTCTAAATATAATCATTTTTTAAATTTTAAATTGATTAATTTATTTTATTAATAATAATTCTACACGAATAATTAATAATTATAAGGGTGTGGTTAGAAATTTTTACCCTTCTTCTTGGAATATATCCTTTAGAAATGGGTTTATGCATTTTATGGGTGGTCTTTTCTGAAGGCCAGAAAAAATATAAAGGGTTTAATAATAATTAAAATACATATTTGTAGAGACCCGAAGCTTAAAGTACATGGATATTACATTACTTTTGCGGAATACTTAGTACATAACAAAACACACACACAAGGACCGTAATAGTTTAGTGTCTTTGGAAACTCGGAATAAAATCTTCTAATCGTGGTGAAAGATCTTAAATATCACCCATAAAGATCTTCTTTTTTTTCCTAAAACCATTCTATATATCCTGGGGAAAAGAAAACATAAATGGGTGAGCTCAAATTCTCAGTAAGGGTAAACAAAAGAAATATCAATCACATCATATACATAAGAATATAGCTTTTGGAAATCTTAACCTGCAAAAGAGATCATAATATCATAACATGGGATAAATCATAGAAGTGAAATGTAATCCCAATAATCACAACATAAAACATGAAACATTGTGGCATACACACATAATCATAGAGAATAATTTCTTGTTAGTCAAGACTCATTGCCAAGACTATCTTAGTGTACAAAGTCCCTTTCTGAACGGAGTCACCCTCGTTTTAGTCCTGTTTCACTGAACCGGTATAACCTACCATTCCAGACATGTCTATCTCATGAGATATAAAATCTTTACCTAATGCATTTGAGGGAGATATAGGTCCCACCCATCTCATAATGATACAATTCTTATGTGTGCCACAAAATCATAAATAATATATCATTGTATAACCCATGTAATACAACTGGGAATATTGAACATCATGACATCATAAAAACAATTCATATAAGATAATGGAATTTATAAAAATAATTCCATCACAACATAATCAAATCAATGTAATAATAGGGATAAAAACAGAACCCTTTATTATCTTAGATGGAAAATAATTTTAATAAAACACTTGAACTCCATTGTTGAGGAATATATCCTTTCTTCTTCAAAAACATTTTTTCCTTTCTTAACATGTCATACAATTTTAAACTAAAACAAGTGGATTAAAAATAAACTTGAAAACATGTAAAGGAAGCTTCTTAGAAATAATGTTTTAAAAATCCATTCATGCCGTATAAGTTAAAAAAAACATTCTGCGTACTTTTGTCAGAAAAGTCAAAAAAGTACCTCGTACGAAAAATGACAAAATATTCCTTTCATATCTTTTACTAAAAACTCACCGAAGTGTAAAATTGGATATAAAATATTGTAGAATGATATAAATATTACATATCGAGGAAACATGGATGTGGATGATAAAATACACCCCAGTAAATACCAAAGTATAAACAATCTCGGATAAAAATGAGATTGTGATATTTCCCTTACCTTAGGTCCGACATTCTTTGTAAGTGTCCGAACCTCCTGTATAATGATTTAAATCATGTTATTGACTTATTCCAGAATCATATTAATTGTTATTATATCATATATGGTCCACTTATGACTTTATATTACCCGTTCTTTTGTAAATTCATGTTAAAGTAGCGTTTTGGGTGAAATCGTCTCATTTGTCGTTCGTGTTTTTAACGTGTAATTATTCATATGATTACTTAGATCATGATTAATTAATTCCAGAATATAAAAAATGATTTATATATATATATATTCAGGATATACATATATAATAATTCAGTAAATGGAAAGAAATACACCGTTCATGGAGACGGTAGTCCGTACGTACGCATGAACGCTGTTTTCGTTTCCTTTTTGAATTGAAAGGAATTAAGTAGATAACATACATATAAATATAAATAATTACAGTATCATTATTAGGTCATATATTTCATTAGTACTTATTATATATACTTTATAATCATTCATGAATTGTTAATCATTGATAATGAATCTCATCACGTCGTGGAGACGGTAGTCCATACGTACGCACGAGCGATGATATCGTTCCCATGGTCGTGTAATTGTGTTGAAGTGTATTTATACTATTTCAGTATCAATATAACATTATAATAATCATATATAGTTACTCATTACACCATTATACACATCCAATTAAGGTGGTGATGGAAAATAGATTACACCACGGCGTGAAGACGGTATTCTGTACGTACGCGCGCGCGGTGATTTCATTTTTCCGTAGGATGGATAGATGGTTAATTATAGTTGTTTCATATTTATAATAACATATCAGTATATAAGAAATACTTATGTTATTACTTTATCATTAAAAAACTAAAGAAGAAGAAGTTGAAGAAGAAAGAAATTGAAAAAGATCGGTAATGGATATTACCTCTTTTTGACGCGCCTTCACTTATCCTACACTTAAAGAACTAAGGATGGACTTTGAAGAAGACCAGGACCTCTAGGATGATACTAGGGAAGCGGAGAAGAGATTTTGTCAGGGTTTGTCCGAGCTTGAATGCTCAAATTGGTGTGAGGAGAAAAGGGAGGAGGTGCCCTTTTATAAGGGATGAGAGGGGCATCTTAGGAAAATATCAAAATATTATTTCATATTAAAGTCAAATTCGGTTTATAATGTTCCAAAATGGTCTTATTTCGAAGATAAAGTGGGTATGGGTCGAAATCCTCTCATCCAATAGGATTTAGACAAGTTTAGGTTATTATTTTAACCTTATCAATTAGATTTAACTCTAAGTTAAATAATTTAACTTTTACCGTGTCTTTTTGTTTTCTTATACTATATGGTTAAAAAACTTACTATATCAAGCCAAACGAACCCCAAGTTTTTTATTATTAATATATCTATCCTTATCTATGTCATTTGGCCGATCCTTAGATTTTTAGGAATTAAATAACAATTAATAATATAATATTTGTTTTTAAAACTAATTTATGTCAATTTTGACACTATTTGGTACATGATTTTTATGAAATTTCTAACAGAATTATAAGTTCTAACCAAGTTACTTAAATCAACAATAACATGTCATAGTAACCTATAAAATTAGTTTAAGTCATAAAAAGTCTCAAATTACATATATTTGGGCATTAATAACATCAAATATGTTAATATTTTCTTAAAAAGGTTATTACTGCATCATCGTTGTGTCATAAATAAATTAAATTATTTAAAGTATAAAAATTACAAATAAAATACCATTATGTAGGAAATATTGTTATCTTTCTAATGAATATTTATAGTCGAAATTATATTATGTATAACCCTATATTAAAAATATTTTAGTAAATAAACTTTGATTTTAACTCTTTTAACTCTTCTTTAAATTAAATAATAATAAATGTCCTAATCTAATCCAAGTGGGCCTAAATGATAATATTTTACACTTAAGGTTGTTTTTGGTCGAGATACACTTGTAAAATAGGATTATGACATGTGTTAGGGTAATATTAATATCATTTTTACCCTTAATTAGCCTATTTATCTTTAACCGTGGTAAATAAAAGTAAAAAGTTACTATTCACCAAAAATTATTTTCAACTCATTGAACCACATTTTACATACTGACATAACCCGTGTCTCCCGGATTTTTGAAATTCCATTGACAGAAGCGGTAAAATTATGATTTATGAAAAAATAATTTTTTTTAACTACAACTTAGTAGTTTCACTATTCATCAAAAATTGAACTTTTTCAGAAAAATGCCAAAATTTCACCCTAAGCTATAATTGATATTCCAAGTTAACAAATGATTTATATTTTACAAAGTCCCCATCATATAAGTTGCATTCATTAATTTTATAACTAATTTCCGCTGTCACAACAAATAGCTTGTTTTTAAGAGATAATAACTATAAAACGATTAACATTTGTTTTTGTCTGGTGTAAATGTGAAATTACATCCAATGACCAACATTGTATTGAATTGTAAAAATATATTGTAGATATAATTTATGACCACTCAAATTAATAATTTATCACTATTAATTATTTCGATTAAAAAAGTTGGTTTTAATTAAAATTTAGTAATTTTCACTATTCATCAGAAAATGAAAGTTATCCGAAAAGTACCAAAATTTCACCCTAAGCTAATTTCGATATTAAGAATCGAAAAATTAATTCCATTTTGAAAAATAAAATATACAAAATTTCAAAAAGTTTTTATTACTATTCATAACTGCTAGTTTTAATAATATTTTAATAGCATAATGTTTTTTAGTGAAACTCGTTATTGCGTACTACACACGCTATCGAGGAAGGTCGCGATTGTGTGTAATGGAAGGAAATTCAAGGATGCGTGTTGTGAAAGATTCTTTTGGTGTAGCGTACAACATAAGACATTAATGAAATTAAAAAGAATATTTTTCATAAAATCTTGGGCTGTTACATTCTACCCCCCTTAAAATGAATTTCGCCCTCGAAATTCGTCGGGGTTATAAATGGTTTACTATTCGAAAGTTTCTTTAATAGAAACCCACATCGTAAAAAGGAATACCAAAACATGGCTTTAAAAACTAAAGTATGAAAAGTAACGGTTACCCAAATTAACTCATCACTGGGTTTCCACATAGGAGAACATAGGTGAAAATATGGATATGGAAGAGAAATATAACCATCATGTTATGATGGAGAGTGGTAGAGAACATGGCTATGGAAAAGCCAGCAATCACAAAGCCATAAATTTTTGACGATCTAGGGTATCATCTGATTCATCAGATATAAGAGCACTGGGACAACATTTTTGGTTTTCAAGATCATTTCCCTAAAGTTGAAAATTTGAATTAGAATAAATACTTACATTATTTTGGTACAATCTCACTATTGTTCGTGCCTTGAACAATTTCCACTTAATCTCTTAAATAAATGAAGTTAAATTTGTTATTCGTGAAGTGTTAGCAGATCATGTGATAGAATGACGGGTCATTCCATCTGTCTCAAACAAAAGGTTAGCAAAAATTATATACATAAGTCGATCTATAGTGAGATTAATCATATATGGTTCCTAAAATGGACTTATACTTCATATATCATACTGCTTAATATAATAATACTAGTTTCTACTAAGCAGGGACTTCCTGTAGGCTAGTGGTAGGCGATAAAGGCCAGTCGCACTTCGGTTGTGGGTTCGATTCCCATAGGTTTGTCCGACGCGATGGGCTGTCCCCCGTCCTGCAGGTTGTCCTTTTTTTAAAACTATATTACTATAACATCCCATCAATAATATCGAAAAACTTCTATCCTTAAACAATACTAACTTATGTCCAACATAATCCATTCCAATCTTTAGGCTTATCTATAATAACGCAGTCCACTCTCATAACATAGTGAAAACGATTACTAGAGATTTAATACCATCGTTGATTCCCATATAACATAAGATATGTTTTGTTGGTCACATTCCTAACATTCAAAGTCCTTAATCATGTATTATCTTGAATACCCATTGAAACTTAGTGAAACATGAGTGCAGTTAAAAGTTAACACTTTCCACATATCAAAATCCTCAAAATTCTATATACTCAAACCATGATATCACTTTGTCCTTATATCAATCATGAGCTCATGAATACTGTTAGACATTTCATTTTCTCATTTTCCCTTCATTATGCGCATAATATCTCAATCACATTGAATACCACATTAGACCAATACATAAATATTCCAATACTCAATGATATAACATTATTTTGGAATCCCATTACATAAACACTTAATCATTCCACCACATCGTTTTCATATTCATCATTGCCAATAGTGATCACATGTGACTTCCCTTTGTCCTTTTCCTTAAGCGGTTGCTCATTTCGATCATCACTAACCCTTGGATTAGGGCATTTATTAGCATAATGCCCCATTTCCTTACACCTGAAGCATTGAAGTGTTGGTTTTGTGTTCTCTACAGTGTTTGCTTTATTCACATCATTAGAATCCCTTTTTCCATTACTTCGACACTAAGCTTCTCGATGACCTTCTTTTCCAAACTTAAAACATTTTCTAGTCCCTTTAAGAAAATCACCACCATGCTTCTTTCCACACTTTGTGCATAAGGAAACATTCATCTTCTTTTCATCATTATTCTATGTTTACTCCTTGAACTCCATCTTTAGTTTCATGTCAAAACCATGAGATGGATATGTAACACCAACTTCCATTTCTACCTTGATAGCACAACTCGCAATTTCTTTATAGCTACTGAAGTCTCTTATAGCTAATTCCCTTCGAAGACTTGGTTTTAAGCCACTGAAAAATCGATCAACTTTACTTCCAGGTTGGATGATAATGCCAGATGCATACCTTGCAAATCTAGTAAAATTTGCTTCGTATATACCAACAGATTCATCATCCTTCTGCTTCAGCTCAAGAAACACCTTTTCCATCTTTGTTCGAAGAATACGAGGGAAGTACTTACTAAAAAACATGTTCTTGAACTCGTCCCATTCCAGGGACTCAATTTCATCTCTTTTCCTCGTATTCTTGATAAGATTCCACCATTGATTAGCTTCACCTTCCAAACGATATACTTCTAAGATGACTTTATCATGTTCAGAACATTGAAGAACTGAAAATATCTTTTCAGTGGTACTGATCCATTTTTCAGCAACAAGTGGATTGGAAGTCCCACTGAATGAAGGTGGATGTTGCCTCATGAAGGACTCAATAGAATATTGTTCCCTTCTCTGCTCATTTGGATGTCCAGAATGATTCATAGCTTGTGTAAGGATAACAATAAGATTTTGCACTCCATCTCCCATAACATTTGTTTGTTCAGGAGGACAATCATTGCATTGTCCATTGCATTGATAAACACGGTTCCTTCGGGTTCCAGCCATCATCTAACACCCAAAAAGAATAGTGTGAGAGGGAAAAATCATGCTAGGGAAAACAACATACTAAAGGGGGAGTACCTTCAATATCTAACATCTTAGGTTTAATTCTATGATCATTAGCGTAGTTGTAGTACTATAACCTATACGTATACTTATCCTTAGGGACATCCCTAGACATACCTTAGAAATATCTCTAGAGATCTCACTAATGTTTTTGCATCCTAGTTTTTCAATGGTTGACTAAACCTTTCCTCTGATACCAACTGTAGAGAACCGAATCTTAACGTACATGGATATTACATTACTTTTGAGGAATACTTAGTACATAACAAAACACACACACAAGGACCGTAATAGTTTAGTGTCTTTGGAAACTTGGAATAAAATCTTCTAATCGTGGTGAAAGATCTTCAAATTCTCCCATAAAGATCTTATTTTTTCCCTAAAACCATTCTTTATATCCAGGGTAAAAGAAAACATAATAGGGTGATCTCAAATGCTCATTAAGGGTAAACAAAAGAAATATCAATCACATCATATACATAAGAATATAGCTTTAGGAAATCTTAACCTGCAAAAGTGATCATAATATAATAACATGGGATAAATCATAGAAGTGAAATGTAATCCCAATAATCTCACCTTAAAACATGAAACTTTGTGGAATACACACATAATCATAGAGAATCATTTCTTGTTAGTCAAGACTCATTGCCAAAACTATCTTAGTGGACAAGTTCCCTTTCTGAACCGAGTCACCCTCGTTTCAGTCCTGTTTCACTAAACCGGTATAACCTACCATTCCATCCATGTCTATCTCATGAGATATAAAATCTTTACCCAATGCATTGGAGGGATATATATGTCCCACCAATCTCATAATGATACCATTCTTATTCGTGCCACAAAATCATAAATCATACATCATTGTATAACCCATGTAATACAAATGGAAATCTTAAACATCATGACATCATAAAAACAATTCATATAAGATAAAGGAATTCATAAAAATAATTCCATCACAACATAATCAAATCAATGTAATAATAGGGATAAAAACAGAACCCTTTCTTATCTTAGATGGAAAATAATTTTGATAAAACACTTGAACTCCATTCTTAAGAAAAATATCCTTTCTTCTTCAAAAACATTTTTTCATTTCTTAACATTTCATAAAATTTAAACTAAAAGAAGTTGATTAAAAATAAACTTGAAAGCATGTAATGGAAGCTTCTTAGAAATAATTTTTATAAAATCCATTCATGTCGTATAAGTTAAAAAAACATTCTTCGTACTTTTGTCGGAAATGTTAAAAAATACCTCGTTCGAAAAACAACAAAATATTCCTTTCATATCTTTTACTAAAAACTCACCGAAGGGTAAAATTGTATATAAACTATTTTAGAAGGATATAAATATTACATATCGAGGAAACATGGATGTGGATGATAAAATACACCCCAATAAATACCAAAGTATAAACAATCTCGGATAAAAATGAGATTGTGATATTTCCCTTACCTTAGGTCCGACTTGATTTGTAAGTTTCCGAACCTCCTGTATAATGATTTAAATCATGTTATTGACTTATTCCAGAATCATATTCATTGTTATTATATCTTATATGGTCCACTTATTACTTTATATTACCCGTTCTTTTGTAAATTCATCTTAATGTAGCGTTTTGGGTAAAATCGTCTCATTTGTCGTTCGTGTTTTTAACTTGTAATTATTCATATGATTACTTAGATCATGGTTACTTAATTCCAGAATATAAAACATGATTTATATATATATATATTCAGAATATACATAAATAATAAATCAGTAAATGGAAAGAAATACACCGTTCATGGAGACGGTAGTCCGTACGTACGCATGAATGCTGTTTTCGTTTCCTTATTGAATTGAATGGAATTAAGTAGATAACTTACATATAAATATAAATTATTCCAGTATCATTATTAGGTCATATATTTCATTAGTACTTATTATATATACTTTATAATAATTCAAGAATGGTTAATCATTGAGAATGAATCTCATCGCGTCGTGGAGACGGTAGTCCGTACGTACGCACGAGCGATGATATCGTTCCCATGGTCGTGGAATTGTGTTGAAGTGTATTTATACTATTTCAGTATCAATATAACTTTATAATAATCATATATAGTTACTCATTACACCATTATAAACATCCAATTAAGGTGGTGACAGAAAATAGATTATACCACGGCGTGGAGACGGTATTTCGTACGTACGCACGCGCGGTGATTTCCTTTTTCGGTAGGATGGATAGAAGGTTAATTAGAGTTGATTCATATTTATAATAACATATCAGTATATAATAAATACTTATGTTATTACTTTATCTTGAAACAACTAAAGAAGAAGAAGTTGAAGAAGAAAGAAATTGAAAAAGATCGGTAATGGATATTACCTCTTTTTGACGCGCCTTCACTTATCCTCCACTTAAAGAACTAAGGATGGTCTTTGAAGAAGACCAGGACCTCTAGGATGATACTAGGGAAGTGGAGAAGTGATTTTGGCAGGGGTTGGCCGAGCTTGAATGCTCAAATTTGTGTGAGGAGGAGAGGGAGGAGGTGCCCATTTATAAGGGAGGAGAGGGGCATCTTAGGAAAATCTCAATATATTATTTTATATTAAGGTCATATTCGGTTTATAATGGTTTCAAATGGTCTTATTTCGAAGATAAAGTGGGGAAGGGTCTATATCCTCTCATCCAATAGGAGTTAGACATGTTTAGGTTATTATTTTAACCATATCAATTAGATTTAACTCTAAGTTAAATAATTTAACTTTCACCATGTCTTTTTGTTTTCTTACACTATATGGTTAATAAACATACTATATCAAGCCAAACGAACACCAAGTTGTTTATTATTAATATACATATCCTTATCTAAGTCATTTGGCCGAACCTTAGATTTTTAGGAATTAAATAACTATTAATAATATAATATTTGTTTTAAAAACTAATTTATGTCCTTTTTGACACTATTTAGTACATGATTTTTATGAAATTTCTAACAGAATGATAAGTTCGAAAAAAGTTACTTAAATCAACAATAACATGTCATATTAACCTAGAAAATTAGTTTAAGTCATAAAAAGTCTCAAATTACATTTATTTGGGCATTTATAACATCAGTTATGTTAATATTTTCTTAAAAAGGGAATTACTGCATCAACGTTGTGTCATAAATAAATTAAATTATTTAAAGTATAAAAATTAAAAATAAAATACAATTATTTAGGAAATTTTTCTATCTTTCTAATGAATATTTATAGTCGAAATTATATTATGTATACCCCTATATTAAAAATTATTTAGTAAATAAACTTTGATTTTAACTCTTTTAACTCTTCTTTGAATTAAATAATAATAACTGTCCTAATATAATCCAAGTGGGCCTAAATGATAATATTTTACAGTTAAGGTTTTTTTTGGTCGAGATACACTTTTCCAATAGGATTAGGACGTGTTAGGGTAATATTAATATCATTTTTACCCTTAATTACCCTATTTACCTTTAACCGTGGTAAATAAAAGTAAAAAGTTATTATTCACCAAAAATTATTTTCATCTCATTGAACCACATTTTACTTACTGACATCTACCGTGTCTCTCGGATTTTTGAAATTCCATTCACAAAAGCAGAAAAATTAAGATTTATGAAAAAATTAATTTTTTTTAACTACCACTTAGTAGTTTCACTATTCATCAAAAATTGAAGTTTTTCAGAAAAATGCCAAAATTTCACCCTAAGCTATAATTGATATTCCAAGTTCAAAAATGATTTCTATTTCACAAAATTACCAACATATAATTTTCATTAATTAATTTTATAACTAATTTCCGCTGTCACAACAAATAGCGTGTTTTTAAGAGATAATAACTATCAAAAGATTATCACTTGTTTATGTCTGGTGTAAATGTGAAATTACATCCAATGACCAACATTTTATTGAATTTTAAAAATATATTTTAGATATACTTTAAAACCACTAAAATTAATAGTTTATCACTATTAATTATTTTGATTTAAAAAGTTGTTTTTAATTAAAATTTAGTAATTTTCACTATTCATCTGAAAATGAAAGTTATCCGAAAAGTACCAAAATTTCACCCTAAGCTAATTTTGATATTACGATTTGAAAAATGAATTCCATTTTGAAAAATAAAATATGCAAAATTTCAAAAAGTGGTTATTACTATTCATAACGGCTAGTTTTAATAATATTTTAATAGCATATTGTTGTTTAGTGAAACTCGTTATTGCGTACTACACACGCTATCGAGGAAGGTCGTGATTGCTTGTAATTGAAGGAAAGTCAAGGATGCATGTTGTGAAAGCTTCTTTTGGTGTAGCGTACAACAGAAGACATTAATGAAATTAAAAAGAATATTTTTCATAAAATACTGGGCTGTTACATTTTTGAAATGTTTTGTTGTAATGAATATTTTTTCTTGTGTGGGATAATGGGAATAGGATTTACACTTTTATTATTGGAAAATTATGGAATGTTTATCTACATAAGAACATTCAATAATGTGAAATAAATTTAATGGAATGTATCACAAAATAAATAAATAATAGAAGGGGGACCTGTTAAGGTGTACATAGGATATGAAATCAGATTCCCACAAATTATTTAAAATTGATTTAACTTAGGAAACATTATATTTTTAAAAAAAATATACATTTTAGTATTTGATTTCGTAAGTAGATTTTACAAAAGGTAACATTTCCATTATGAAAAAAATAATATGTTCATTATTAACTATCTTTTACCTATTGATCCATATTTGAAAACCATTTGATTTTATTTAATATTTTTTCTTTATAAAAATTAGTTTTCAAATACTAAATATATAACATAGTAATTAAAAATTTATGAAAATAAATTAATGTTAAAAAAATTCAACTATTGTTTTCCAAATTGATAAAAATATTTATAAAATTATAATATAAAATAAAAAAAAATAGTCTTTGATTAATAAATATTTCATAAATGTTAAACTCAAAAATATATAATTATACTATCATAAACTTGATGAAATTTTTTAGAAGTAACATTTAACAGTATTCACATTAAAATCAATTTATTAGAAAAATATTGAAAAATATTACAATGATAATATTTATATAAAAACGAAAAAAATTAAAGTAATTTATTCATCTTAACATATCTAATTATCACCATTATTTTTTTGTATTATGAAACCCAAATATAAGACAACTACTTATATATAAAATGATTTTTTTATTTATGTGTTTTTAAAATTATTTCAGATAAATTCACATTCATATTAATGTTACAATATATAAATATCAATATTAATAAATTTCTCACTAAAATATATTAATAATCATAATAATACACATAGATAATGATAATATTTTTTTTAGAAAAATATATATTTCAGTATAAATATACATTAAACTAAGTATAGTAATAATTATTTATTAATATTGTAATCATTTAATGTTATCAACCGACTGATATAAAAATATATTAATTATTTTAATGTGATAATTATTTTAATAACAATATTTTATATTTTAAAATTCGAATATATTTTTTTTGTTTTATATTTTTGTTTCTATTGTTTTATTTCAAAAGTAAATTATTTAATATTGTTACAAAAATTAAAACAATTTTATGCCATCTTAGAACATGTATATCTAATGGTAATTTTTTATATATCCATATTTTCAATGACCATATCTCCTATAATAAGTTATTTAATTACCATATTTATAATAGTAAGATTCTATTTCTACGTATGGTCTTACTAAAATTTTTTATTCTCTTATCACTTCCCAAGACACACTTCTTATTTCAATTATTTTACTCTTAAATATAACATCATACTCTCTAATTTAATTTCATTACTTGTTTTTTTATGTTTTTCATAATAATAGTTATTTTTAAACGTTATCATGATTAATTATATTTTTTATTTCATATAATATTATTATTTTCAATTCATTTTCCCCTTTATGATTTTACAGTTTTATTTGATATAATCATCTAGGATGAGTAATAGTAAAATCATTGCGATTCAGAGATTTATGTTCCATTATTTTAATGTTCCATTATAATGTAGTAAAGCTTCATTATCTTCATCAATATACTGTTTTTATTTTTATCTAATAATGAAATAATTATTTCAAAAGAATATATAGAAACTATTTAGAATATTAATGTTAATAAATAAATTCTCCTTAAACCTAGTGGGTTACAGTCTCCTCCATAAATAAATTACATCATTTTCATTTTAATTATTAATAACAAAAAATATAAAGGTAATATATAGATCATTAATTAATTTCTACTGAGTCATTATCCAAACAATCAAAGGTGGTATTGGTAAACTCATATTTTCCCTCATAATAATAATATAACTAATATTGAATTGTTCATTAACTGTTTACAATAAATAACGCAATACAATGGGAATAATTTTTTTCATAGCACTTTTATATTCTGCACTATATTAATTTAACATTTTTCACCTCCTCATTGGATTGATAAGGGTTATAATTACAATTTGGCTTTACGAACCATCACCAAGAAACCAATGGAAGGAAATATATTCCAAGGTCGTCATAATTATTAGGGGAGGATTTTCCATTTCAAAAAAAGAAAAAAATTAATTACATAAAAACTAAATATATTATTCATGATACAATTTAATAAAACACAATTGACTATAACCAAACAAGAAATATAAGATTACATAGCAGAAACTAAGATCAACATCACCAATAATGCAGAATCAAAAAACAATAACCCACAAAGAAACCTGGATACCAACACCTCTACTCTAACATGCTCCAGTCATATAATACATAATATAACCCAAGTATCAAAAAACAAAACTAAATATGTATGATACCTTCCATTTACCAATGTCTTGATAAACAATATTTTAAAAAGAACCTAGGATTTATAGTGGGGTTGAGTAACGAAATTCAACAGTTTTTTTTTCCGAAATGACACCTAATCAAACCAAAAGGACATAACCGGTTAGAACAGTTATATAAAAAATGTATATAAAACGACGTAAAAAATATAATGGTTCACACCAAAGAAATGTTTTTTTACAAAAAAATATTTTCCATAATAAAATAGTTTCCATGGAATGATGAAAATTCATTCCAACCATTTAATTATTTTATTTTAACTTTACATTTACATTTAGATAGCCACAAAAACATACCCAATAAAACATTATTTCTATTACCATTAATGGTGTAACATCATATCCATACTATCTATCTCTAATGGTGGTAAATCGTAACCATTGTCCATCCCATTCAACTCGTACATAACAATTTATGATTATATCCAGGAAAATTCTATCGTGAAAAAACATTTCCATAAAATTATAATTTTACTGAATAAACATTCCATACCAATTTGCATTCATCCAATCCAAAAAATATTCCTAAAACATCCTTTTAAAACCATTTTATCAATTTCACATTCCACCAAAACACCATTTTTTTGCAATTCCATACACCATTACTAATGTGGGTATCCATCAGGCATTGAAAAAACATAAATAAATTTTATGAAAGGTAATCAATTTAAAATCATTATTTTATGTTATAATAATAAGATTAAAGAGTGAATTAACACAACATGGAAATTATTGTGGAAAAAATAATGACACTAATTATACAACAAAACTATATTGATTTTCAATAAACCTACCATATATATCTTTCCATAACTTCAACACACCAATATATAATCATGGTTGGTATCCAACATCACATATATATCTCAAAATAGACAGATATTTGATTTCGAGTGGTGTATGGAATATAGAATGAAAAAACTAAAAAAATAAATACATAAAAAGCGAACCATACACCAATACCCTAATATTTTCTTTGAGATTTATTCTACTTCGATTGGGAGAGACTCCACAACCATTTGAATGATGAAAAATAAAAATATGGTTGAAATGGAGAAAAAATTTGAAGAATATACATAAAATTGAGTGAGATAAACTTTTTAGGATGTCACTTTTAAACTCTGCATGGTTAGTCACACAATTAGAAAAATTGTGTGTATAACGTTCTCTAACCTCTACCTCAAAGATCACTTTGTGTGGTTGGATCACACAGTGATAGAAACCATGAACTAACTATGCATAATCTGTGAACCTAACATTTCATTGTTGTTCCTAGGTTAAAAAACAATTTGGAAAAATATTTCACATACATAGAAACTCTTTTCTCAGTATGCAGAGTATCTCGTAGGTGTTTCATGATTTCCACTAATCATGTTCAATCTGTGAACCTTTTTAAATTCTCCAAAATCATTACGAATCTCCACCAAAATCCCTAAAACATAAGTAAAAGACATTACACAGATGAAATACATAAATTAAGGTTACATACAGGAAACCGAGTGTTCTAAATTGTCCCAAAAATTGTGCACTCCATCCATAGAAAGTAGAAAACCATGTTTTTTGTTAAAGATTTCTTTCCATTTCTATATAATTTCATTCTCATGATCCTCTATTTATTCCTGAATCTTACAATTTTTCCACAAAACATGCAGGATCCTGATGGGTTTCCCATGAAATATATTCTCAATCCAATAAAAAATATTTACTTTCACATCCACCAATGAAGTATCTGGTAATAGGTCAATGTGATCCCATCAAATCACTTGGTCAAGATTGGGATTATTCATTTTTAACTGATATATATGAAACATTTTATACAATTCATTGAAACATAGGGGAAACCCAACTGATATGCCACATCACCTACCCATTCATGTATCTAAAAAGGGATAATTCATTTAAGAGATAAGATTAAATGCTTCTTAAAATAGTGATTCCCAATACATGGAGATATGATTAAAAAACTCATGATAATTATGCTCGAATGATAATGACCATCAATGATGATCTGAATATGATTTCTGAATGATCCATTACCATCCATTTCATGGACAGTTGAATCTTCAATATAGATTACTGAACAGTGAAATACCTAACTAGAGAAGACTTACAATTTTCCCCCAAAAAAGTGGATAAATGCAATTGAACCTATATAATTCATCAAACAGATCCACAATTATCAAGGCCAAATAACTGTTATTATATGATAAATCTAATTGTTGTACATTATCATTCATAGAGACACAAAAATCTATTTCAATACCCCACCAAAAATATTCCAATTTTTTATCATTTTTTTATATCCCCTTGTCTGAGGATGATTTGTCAGACTCAATCTCAACTGAGTCAAAAGGTCATTCTATAATGAAATCAGAAAATGATAAGTAATCCTAATATCTCAATATGATACATTCAAAACAGGTATGCCAATACCCATTAAAACATCATGGATTTCAATTTTATACATTTCCTCTACTGTATGAGATTCACAAATAAGAATGAAATATGTTAACAAAATGATTCATTGCACTATCACCAATATGAAGTGTTTTTCTGAACCATTTTTTTGGAGAACTACCACCTAATCCACCACTATCAACTACCATTTCCAAATAGAAATATGTAAGGAGTGAAAAATACATATTAGTCATCGATACTCTACATTATATTGATTTAATGTTTGGTGTCTCAAAACAAACTTATCCACAATCCTTTTCATACCGAGCAACCAAAATATTTATTTTAATGCCTCATAAACCATTTGTATTCTAGGATGAATAACTAATCCCAAATGGTGGTATGAATAAATATTATGATCTATAAAATCCATAGGTATTATGATCCAATTAAAATTCCCAAAACCGATCACCCATTGAGCCTCCATCGCTCAACAGTCTCCCCTCCATTTATTTTTCCCTAATAGAAATAAAATTTGAATCAGGTTTCTATTCTCCTTTAACTAACTAAATCAAATTAGGAACCAAAATAACTAGAAATACTATCATTGGACTACCATGGTATTAAAAATTATATTTATTGTTGGTTTTCAATGACATCAACTACCATCAGTTTGAATTCTCTATTCCCAATTGAGTATATCAAATTCTTCTTAACGCATCTTCCGATGAATTTCATTTCTGTTGCATTTACATAAATACAATTTTGAACATTTAGAGAAACTACATCCATATTCCTTGTATTATATTCAAATACATTTATGATAAAATACATTTCAAGATTTTATGATTTTAAAACACTAAAAATTAATCCCCAAAGTGGTAATGATGTCATGTATTCAATGAATGGTCTTTAGAAGCTAATTGTAAATGATTATTTGGGTATTTTTTTCACATGATACCATAACTATTGTGATCAATAAGAAACATCATAATCTCCCTGCATGTGAAGAAATCCAAACCCAGATACCGAAGAATCACAACACATCATTCACTTGTCCAAATTCATGGAATATCAATATTGGTGCTTATGTAAGGAAAACTTTATTCCCCTGAAAAGAATTCTAAAATTTTTCATTACTTTTGAAGGGAATTTTTTTACATTGAAATATTATCATTATTGAATATAGAAAAGAGAAATTAAGATAAAAACAGTAGTAATAACATGTTTAGCCAAGGAAATTGTGTATCTATAAGATATTCATTGATGGGTTCTGAGAGATAATAATACCTATATTTTTTGTATCCACAGATATGAATCAATTATAGATTACAATTATATTTAAATGTACCTATTGTTTTTAAAATCATAGTTTACTAATTTTACCCACAAAAAATGATCCTACATGTTTCACAATACTATCATATTGGGTTTCTCTAGATCATACATTATCTTTAAATACAACAATATATCATCCAGAAACACCACCATAAAATAATATAGATATTTCTAAAAAATTTAACTCATCAATGAGATAAATACAACTATTGTATTCATAAAACTAAATTCCATTACCATATATTCATAATGGCCACATTAACAACTAAATTAATTTTTTTTTAAATTTCCTCATTCCAAACTCATAGTTGGTGATGTCTGGATCAAAAATAAATTTTAGAGAACCATGGGGATAGCCCCAATTGATTTACCATATAATTAATTCATGGATGTGAATATTATTTCACTATCATAAATTCAATAAGGTTATAACAACCGACATAAATCCAAATAGTTCCTCCCCCATTTTGGAAAAACAAGATTAGTGATACCCATAGAGATATGCTGAGTTGAATGAATCCTTTTTAGCTATTAGAAAAACACATTCAATTCTAAAAATTATATTTTTTCAACCAATAAAAAAGAAAAGAAAATAGTTCTTGTCAATTGAATGAGATCAATCATAAAATAAAAATTAATTGATGGTGTCATTCCTGAGAAATTATTGGGAAACAAATATAGAAATTTCTCCTAACCAACTAGAAAAATTATATTTTTGATCACTACAATTAATTCTGATGAAATCATTTCCAACTATTATGAGATCATTACAACTATGTGTGCCAACATCCCATTTCAATTGTTATGAATTTATTTACCCCTATGAAGAGATTCTTTATTCCATTATTATTAAAAAAAGACCCTTAATGTATAATTGTTGATGTTTACCTCAAACATTGACCACCAATCTATATTTAAGATTTTGTTATAGACATACATATCCAACGAAGAGGAATCCCATATCAACTCAGTTCCATCAATCATTATAGAATATACATTTCACATAATGTATTGACATTCATAATGATTGAGAGGAGGATGAAGTGTCAAATAAGAATACATCATCTCACATTAAAACTGAAATATATACAAAATGGGATGTAATAAATGAATGGTATGAACCATTATCAAACAAGTTATTAATAAGGGTATAATTGATTTATTTACCCCTCACCATTGATGGTCTAGATTGATCATTTGCAATCACATGTTCATTACCATACAACTTATCACTCAATGTAATTATTTCTTTATCTCTATATTGAGAAATCCATTTCCAAGTATTCATGGTATTCTAGGAATCACTATGGCTAGAACATCTCTTATGATGATGATCATACTGTTACACTTGTCCTGTCGAAGAATACATCTATACCACATGAGAAGTTTCCCAAAATATCATCCTAGGAACACAATAAGAATATCACTAAAGATTCCCGTTCGAGCTGTAGTTGTGGCATGATCTAAGGGGTTCTATACAATCTCACATAGTGTGGTCTGAAGTGCCACATTGGAAGAATCCCATCCTTACCATAGGTTTTTGAGTGAGATACACTAATGTAGAAATTTGATTTTGAGTCATCCCCCTAACATGGATATAAGAATCCATATTTTAGATTCTGACATAATTTTTATTCCCACTATTTCCAATAGGTATCAACATGCTCCCTCCAATAGTATATCCTATGATGGGGCTTTATAAAAAAAATTCACTACTAAACATCTATGTATAATCCACTATACATAATAAACATATCATAGATAGAATTTATTTTCTCATCCTCAATTCTAAAATAAATACATTCATGGATACACTATCAATAACTTCATGTGGAAAGCGGAATGAATTATTAAATTTAGCTGGATACACTCTCAATAAGAGATTTTCCTACATCAGGTTGAAATAGTATATCATTATTATTCTTTAGAATATATGAGGATATAATTTTCTATGGAAAATTTCTTACAAATCCTCCTAACCAATGAATTGGCCTTATTTAGCATGAACTACTAAATCCCAAAAACTCATTGAAATATCCCCCGTAATATACATTTTAAAATTTCATTTCATTTCTGCTAGTGTCACGCCCCGACCCTAGTCGGGCTTGAGCCACAACTACTCCATTCCTGCCTCTATAGTCCAGGGGCTGGAGACAAGAACCAAAGGCTAAACAACTTGGGGAGGCCTTTTCTTATGTACCTATACACACACACACGCTTCCCACTCAATGCTAAAGTGCAGAGTAAAAGGAAAAGTAATGTACCAACTGATATAAACAAATCAAAAAGGTGCATCAACCACTAAACAATACAATGTGAGTGCTGAAGGTAAACTAAAAAGAAAAGGGAAAAACACATGCCCAACAAGAAAAGTGCAACATCCTGGAAACATATAAACAAAAGTAAAACAGTTGGGTGTGTCCCCCACCGGAAACCCGACTAAGACCAACGCACACAATCCAAGATCCCGAACTCCTAAGATTCTCTGTATTCAAGACCAACATGTCCACCATCTTCAATGGTACACCAATTGAGGGTAAATCCCAATATGGGGTGACTATAAAAATAATCAGTTGGATACCCCAAAGGCTTGAGGGGGGAAAAAATAATGTACTGAAGGGTGAGCAGTGGATCAGATAGGGAGTAGTAAAGGAGTACAACAGAGAGTGTAGTAAAGAGTACAACACGTCCCAACAAGTGGAAATAAGTAGACTTGTCCTAACACAAGGAGCTTGAAACAGTGAGAAGAGGAACTTCTCGTCGAGCCTTCGCCACCACTAGAAGGAGAGTATATTCTTCCAACCAGGAGATGCTAGACATAGAAAGCGCATGGCATACCCCATGTGTCTTTTCCACTTCTGAAAGGATAGTAATCAAAACCCTCGTAGGGGGTACTAGAAAACGGTATATATATATCCATATGCTCAAACAAGAAACACGAACAAGATCATAAGGGAATCTCCATCTCATAGCTCAGCCCAAGAAAGTGAGTCACCAATAGTCCCAGAAGTAAACACCATCGATTCCCAGTATCCTTCACATATGACCCAAACTACAAGTCAAGGGGATCAAATCACCACTCCGTGACATGATCCTCTTTGAGCGGTATGAACTCGCTCACACTGTTTTCGATCGCATCACGAGGACGTGTCTCGGTGGGGAAGGCGCCGCTCGTTCTAGAGTGGTCTGGGGAAGGTCAAACCACAACTTCTCACTGTCACACAGTCGAGAGGACTTCTCAAAGTCAAAGTTGTCACATCACTAACCTGTACAACCATGGGTCCCACTCTAGTGGTCATAGGGAAAATCCAAAGACTCTCCTTGTACAAAGGATTGAGTTTCAAAGAAGCCTTTGGGTAACCCACTACCCAGCACATCTAGAGGGTAAACCCTATGAGGTCGTCAGGTAACCAACTGCTCGGCCCAGCTGGAGGGTAAACTCTAAGAGGTCGTCGGGTAACCTACTGCCCGACCACATTGGAAGGTAAACCCTATGCGGTCATTGGTAACTCACTGCCCATCCTGCTAGAGTGTAAACCCAAAGAGACTATCAGGTAAACCACTACCCAGCATCACTGGATGGAAAACCCTAAGAAATCGATGGGCAACCCACTGCCCAGCCCCGTTGGAGGGTAAACCCAAAACTGCTCTCACTATCTTGACCGGATGGTACAACACTTGCAGATAGAACACGGAGTGGGTATCGCGCAACGAACTAAAACCAAAACAACTCACATAGTAGAGGGTTAGGACCCAGGTGGTGTGGGTCATGCCGATACCTAGAACTCTGCCTAGGGAAATATGTCACAGTAGATCGCAGATGGGAGATATGATCTCGATACTCGACTTGGGAGTCTGCAACTAGGGCTCACTAGGCACCGCACCCTACTTGAAACATCCTCCTGGGTAGAGGATCAGTGCCCACATAATGTATTGGTAAAACCGAATCCAAAATAACCCTACCAGGGAACATGAAGGGATGTGATACTAAAATCTCATATGGATAAAGGAACAGGGGAACCCAAAGAACACCACTGATCAAACCACTGAAGACAGAACCAGGGGAACCACTACACCCTGCTGGTCTAAACCATCATTAAAGGAAGGACCTTCTGCATCACGAGAGGTTAACGGTACGTAAATTAGAACATGATACGCACATGGGGCCCTCATGATTTGTGGCCCCTTCTCATCTCCAAACCATGTACATAAACATTATTGTGTACAAAGTACAACATGTACCACCATGAAAACCTGTATACTCCCAGAGTATACAACATTTCTAGCCCAAAGGCTATCATGCACATGATGTCCATCGTCATCGCAAAAGGGGTGAAAACGTATGTTCTCCAACATGCTTCCACTATGGCCCTAGCACGACCAACCACACATCTCCAAACATTTACATCACTCTCAATGGAGTTCTCACAATCACACGCAAAGGGTTCTCTGCAAACACTGCGGGATGAACCTCCACCTGTACACCTTTCATGCCTCCACATTTAATGAGATCTAGAATTAGGCTTCGTACTTCCAAACCGATCGTACTATTGTAATTATCACAGATGAAAATGCAACATAGAATATATACTCAGCTCAATCGGATATCCGATAGAAACTTTTTCCAACACCACATTACTCCCGAACGTCGTCATGTGGTCCTGAGCCTCGGTCCCGTAAATAGTCGGGCACATCCCACCATTTCGATCCCCTCGAAAAAACATTTCAAATTGACGGCTTACACGTGGGGAACAAATATAAAAAAAATGATGCATTTCGTTATACCGCACACGATCGGTGCTGCGTGGGACCCACATCACAGTCCCAAAGCACTACCAATGGATCACACAATTGTGATCTTCTCGAAGAAGCAACAAAGAATGACTATTCACTTTCCCAAAACGAACACCAGGTGAAGAGGATTTAATCACCGCCAATGCCAAAGATAACCCCAATGGGGCCACTCCACCATGCTGAATTAAAGTGGGAGGATTGGACCATTGTAATTTACATGGAAAAACATGCAGAATCGACTACTCGCACGCCTCGAACAGAAGTTCGATGAGAAAGTTTCTAAACACAGATCGTAACTTAAAAGAAGGGTCGGGGTGCCCACACCACAACTCCAGTTTCAATGCCTGAAACCATGCTGAAATACTCCACCTCGACGGTAGGGTCCCAAAGCTATTGGAGACACTCAAAACGGACTTTGGATGTGTCCATGCGGCCCAAAACAAGAACCCCTGGAATAACACCAATTTACTTAATGGGTGTGTCATTCCACCGAGGCCCTCCGTCTTGGGAACTAAAATCCCAGAGGCCATCTGAAAAGAATTTTCTCAAGACGAGGATTGCACTACCATAGACAGAACATAAAAATGACACATGTACTGAATGTTACGTGTGTCCAAATTTGAGGGGACAAACCCCTTGGGCTGGATCGGCCTGGTCCGGCCGATCGGGGTCGGCCAGCGCCAGATGTCCCGGCTCGCAGCGCCGACCCACATCTCAGCCACGCGACCAAGACGTCGACCCCAGGTATACCCCTCAAAGACTGGCCATGAGGGCCATCGTGGAATCGCGTGGAGGCCCGATGAGTGTGGGTCTCTATCCTGACTTTGGGTCACGCGCCGCGACATCGCCTCGTCGCGCCCCAGCATCGTCGACCTCACATTCTGCTTGGGGACGCCGCTCGGAGCCACCTGGAGCCATTTCCTATAGCCCATCCATGTTGCCTAGGTCCACCGCCATTCCTCCTTACTAGAACCGTGCCCTCGCCACCTAAAAGTCTCCGGACCGCCACGCCGACCGCCGGAAAAAGGAAGAAACGACCGGAAAAACTTCCCAGGGCCACCCCAAATGCCCCAAGACACGGAAATTCGATCCAAAAGGACCGTTGGGAATCTCAAATTAGGATCTACACAAATATGGTCATTTATTGACAACCTGACATCATTTCGATGAGAATAATTGTATTCAAAGGGGGTTTCAGGAATTAAAATGACAAAAAATGAAAGCATACCAAGATGGGTGTAGCCCGACGCTTCACCAACAATCTTCCAGAGATGCCACGCCTCATCAGAGAGGTGGAGGAGAGGGGATGACATCATTAAGAGGTAACCGCCAAAGAGAGGAGCTATGTGGGAGGAGAGGGTGGGGGATGTTTGTTTAAATAGAAAAACACATAAACCCTCTCCTGTAGACCTCGTACCCAAACATTCAGTGGGGTCGGGGTTAAGCTTCCCCTAGGGTAAAAAACATGTCCTGATTGGAATGGAGGTCTTGGAATTTTAATCCGAACCCACGTTCAAAAGTTATAAAACCTATCACCCAAGGCCGCAAAATTACAAAAACGTCCCTAGTGTCTTTTTCCACCGAAGGGTCACACCCTCGAAAATTACACCCCTCCTAGGGCAAACGACACTCTTCGGACATAACTATTCCCTCGATTGTCCAATATGAGCTACCGTTATGAGATATAATATATATTTGGAATTCCCAGTGTGAACACACTGAGAAAAATTAATTTCGGCCACACCGAGGCTCAGAATCGCACGCCGTCTGAAGGCGCTGCTCTGGAATAACATAAAAAAATATCCAAAGTCTTTTGTAGCAAAAATTTGGTTTTTACATCATTACACACTTCAAAAAATTTTTCCCCAGAATGAAAAACCATGGAACAACACAGGGTACTGATCCCACACCAAGCACTTCTGTACCCATGAAAACACTTGCAATGTTCTTCGTCGCTGCACACAAATGATTTGATCCGTACACGTGATGTCTTCCCTTGCCGATGACATGGATAGGATCACACACACATCTTTTCAGGTATGTCACTTGGGAGGCGTCGTGCACCTGCTCTCGATATTGGGGGGGGGGGGGGGGTTAGGCAAAGGTGGGAGACAACCCCTCCATCCCTTTGTACGGTCTAAAATGGCCCTAAGTCCCTCATGGGTAGCTCACCTCCCTCGTCGAACCCCCATGTCACACGAAGTGACTGGAATCACCGTTTGGACCATGGACAAAGCCTGGTGATTACCTATATCAGAATGTCCATATGTTGAAACACTCAAGGATATCCAGTAACACACGGTTTAACATTGGATTTCCCACTAACAAGACACTATTACATGGTCAGAAAGAGAAGAAGTCGATACCATCGTCTAAATAAAAGCTTCCACATCTTCTACTCTACTGACAGAGGGTTACACTGATGTCCCACTTCACCCTAGTAACTCCTCAAAAAAGGATCATGATAAAAATAATTTCACATACAGATTCTAAAAATTATACAGAAAAATGTAGAAGAGCTATATAGCGTACCTCTTATCACCTCATGCTCTGCAGGATCGTAGACATCCAATGCCTGCAATTGTCTGTGGTCCCATATTTCAACTCCTAGATCCTGACATGGACCACCTGTTAGTGATGTGAAGACCACTTAATGTCATCCCCCACTTCCATCTCCTCCCGCTCCTCTGCTAGCACCACCTTTTTGGGCACTACCCCGATCACGGCACTGCTTCTGCCGTGGTGGTACACCTGTTGTCTTCCCGAAGTTCTCATCATACCTGGTCGAGTAGTCCCAGGCCAAGTGACCTTGCTCATCACTAGTGTAGCACCAGTACTCTTGGGGATTCCCTGGTTCCCTACTATGCCACAGTGGGGTACGACCATGGCCCAGAGTCCAGTCACCGAAGGGTCTCATCAGCTGAGGCCCTGAGTTATTCTGCCACTATTGTTCACGACCACGTCTCTGAAACCAGTAGTGGGAAGGCCACCTACATAGAGGTTCTGTCATCCGGCACCAGCAAGCTGCACATTCATCTCGGCTCTGTCGTGCCTAGTGCCACCACCAACTGTAAAACGTGACATAAAGCTCTTTTTCAGCAGTTCCTTCTCTAGCACCTCAACGTAAGTGGGGATGCACAATGGTACGATGATGGCATAAATATCTATGCAGAGACCCTACTCGAACTTCCACACTCAAAAGTTGTCGTTATGGACCAAGTCTGGGTAAAAGCGTGAATAGTCTGCAAACCAAGTCACAAAATATGTCCCCATCAGCCATCCCTGCTGAAACTGCAAGAGCTCTTGGATCCGAATGGAGCGTGGGCAAGAGGGGTAAAACTCATCACAAAACAGTATCTCAAAGTCCTTCCATGAACGTGAGGACTCATAGAGTAACTAAGTAACCAGACTCCACCAAGGCACAGCTGCTCTGTTGAAAAGCCTGATGGCCAATGACACCACAAGATCCGATGGCGTCTGCACAAGCCTGAAAAGACGAACCACTTCCTCTAGCCAAACCTATGCTGCCTAAGGGTAAGGATCCCCACTGAAAATCAGCCGTATCTTCTACTGGAACTCAAGGAGCATGCTCAACCCTTGATCAAGCTCAGTCTACTCTGCTAACGCTATCTGCTGCTCACCAGGAGGGGGTTCCACTACTGTCCCGCCTGGAGAAAGGGACTCACATGATGGGTACTAGACTGAGGCCACATCTCTCACAGGGTTTTCATTAAGAACCAAAGTTGGTATCCTAGCTGGCTGTCTTTGTGGGGGCATCTTGAATTTTATCCAGGAGCACCGTGATCAGATGATCATATTTTTATATGACAATAACAAAAATGGGGAGCTGACTCAAGAAGGGAAGTCAAGGAATCAATCCTATGTGATTCACAAAACAATTTTTTTTTTCTGAAACGGGTGTCTCAACAAGATGAGACAACATGCGGGTTATCAGGGTCCTGGTGAAAGGATGCATCGGCTGCCACACCATCACTGGATTCCCTAGCCAGAGATCCGCTCTACAAAACATTGACATTGTTTCCCTAGATCCCAACCAATGCCTTTTTAGGGATGTCCGAAAAATTTCCAAATGAATGATCCACCTCTGATACCACTTTGTCACGACCCGACCATATCTGGTCTCAAGCCACAACTAGCCCATGCCTGCCTCCATAGGCCTGAAGCTGGAGACAAGAACCGAAGGCTAAACAACTCGGGGAGGGATTTGCGTAAGTACCTGTACACACACACATCCCACTCAATGCAGAAGTACAAATTAAAAGGAAAAGTAAAGAACCAACTAATATACACTAACCAACAAGGTGCATCCACCTCTAAATAGTACAAAGTGATTTCTGAAAGTAAACTAAAATAAAGGAAAAAACACACAGCCAACCAGAAAATTGCCACAACATGGCAATAGGTAATCAAAAGTAAAATAGCTGGGGGAGTACCACACCAAGAACCCGACTATGAGAACCACACGTGGTCTAATATCCCAAACTCCTAAGCTCTTCTGTAGTCATGAGAAAATTGATCGTCATTTGCAAGGGAAAACCAAGTGCGAGCAAAGCCCAGGTAGGGGTGAGTATAAAAATACTCAGCAGGATAACCCGAAAGATCTACAGAGAAAAAAAATAGGTACTGAAGGGTGAGAAGTGGATCGAACAGGGTGTAGTAAAGGAGTACAAAAGAGAGTGCATTAAAGAGTACAACACGGCCCAACAAGAGGAAGGAAGTAGACTCATACTAACATAATGAGATAGAAACACTGAGAATATGAACTTTCGATCGATCCTTCGCCACCTATAGCAGGAGTGTAGACTCGTCCAACCACAAGAAGCTAGACACGGAAAGCACGTGAAATACCCTAGGCGTCTTTGCCTCTTATGGAAGGAGTGTAACCAAAAACCAAGAAGGGGGAAATGAAACATGGTATATACAACATCCATATGCTCAAACAAGAAACCCAAATAAAATCATAAGGGGATATCTATCTCATAGCTCAGCCCAAGAAAGTGAGTTTCCAACAGTCCTAGAAGTAAAAAACATCGATGCCCAGTATCCCTCACGTCTGTCCCGAACTACAAGTCAAGGGGCCTAGATTACCGCACCATGACACTATCCCCTTTGGGCAGTACTGACTAGCCCGCATGGTTTTAGGTCGCGTCACAAGGACACATCTCAGTGGGGAACGTGCCCCTCGTTCTTGAGAGTTATAGGTAAAGTCAAACCACACCTCATCATTTTCACAAAGTCATGAGGTCTACTCAATGTCAATGTTGTCACATCACTGACCTATAAAACCAAGGGTCCCACTCCTGTAGTCACAGAGAAAAACCACAGATTAGCCTAAAATAATGAACTGAGTCTGAGAGAAGTCGACGGGTAACCCGCTGCCCACCCCACCTGGAGGGTAAAACCTATGAGGTTTTCGGGTAACCCACTACACAACCCAGCTGGAGGGTAAACCCAAATAGGTCGTCGGGTAACCCTTGCCCAGCCCTGTTTAAGGGTAAACACAAAGAGATCATCGGGTAACCCACTGCCCAGCCCCACTGGAGGGTAAACCATAAAAGGTCATTGGGTAACCCACTGCCCATTCCTGCTGGAGGGTAAACCCTAAGAAGTCGATGGGAAACCCACTAACCAGCCCCACTGGAGGGTAGACTAGGAACTTCTCTGGACATCTTTAACAGATGGTAAAACACTGGCAAACAAAACTTGGAGTGGGTATCACGCAATGACCCGACACCAGAACAACTCACCTAGCAGATGGTCATCGCCCCTATAGTGTTGTTCATGCTGATACATCGAACTCTACCTAGGAAAACACATCAATGCAGATTGTAGAAGGAAGATATGATCTCGATACTCGGCTAGGGAGTCTGCGCCCATGCCTCACTAGGCTCCACACCCTACTGGAAACAACCTCCTGGGTAGAGGATCGGTGCCCGCATAAAGTATTGGTCACACCGAATCCATAATAACCCTACTAGGGAACACGAAGGGATGTTATTATGAATTCCCACATGACTAAAAGAACATGGGAACCCAAAAAACTACGCCGATCAAACTGTCAAGGATAGAACTAGGGGAACCAATCCACCCTTCCGATGTAAACCATCATTAACGGAAGGACCCTCTGTGTCACGAGTGGTCCATGGTATGTCAAGAAGAACACGGTACGCACATGGGGCCCTCATAACATGTGGACCTATCTCATCTCCAAACCACATACACAAGCATTCTCGGGTACAAACTACAACATGTCCCTCCAGGAAAACTGGTATACATCCAGTGTATACCACATTTCCAGCCCAAAGGCTATCGTGCACAAGATGTCCAACGCCAATGCAAAAAGGGAGAAATATCATGTCTCCAACTTTCTTCTACCATGGACCTAGAATGGACAACCACACCTCTTCAAACATTTACTTCACTCTCACAGGAGTGCTCACAATCACACGCCAAGGGTTATCTACAATCATCGCTGGAAGAACCTCTACCCGAACAGCTTTCATGCCTCCACAAGTAATGAGATCTCAAATGAGGCTATGCACATCCAAATGGATCATACCGTTCTAATACATGTGGAAGAACAAACAAGACAGACAATCTACTCACCTCAATCATAAATCTGATAGAAAATTTGTCTGACACCTCTTTACGCCCAAATGACGTCACGTGGTCCAAAGCCTCATTCCAGAAAATAGTAGGGCACATCACACCATTGTGCCCCCTTGGAAAAACACGTCAAATTGAATTCTTACATGTGGGGAACAAATAAATGGAGAAAAAGATGAATTTTGTCATACCGCACACGAGCGATGCTACGTGGGACCCACATCACAGTCCTAAAGCACTGCCAACAGAACACACCGTTGTGACCCTCTCGAAGAATCACCCAATATTGACTACTCACATGTCCATAATAGACACCCAGTGAAGAGAATAGAATCACCGCCATCGCCCAAAACGACCCCCATGGGGCCCACTCCACCATGATGAATTAAAGAGGCAATATTTATAAATGGAAATTCCATCAAATGGACACACGGAATCGACTGCGCGCATGCCCCGAACGGACATCCTATGAAATATTTTTAAAGACTACTTATAGAATAAAAGATGGGTTGTGGGGACCACACCTCAACTCCAGTTTTAATGCCTAAAACCTCCCTTTAAAACTCTACCTCGGCGCCAGGGTCTCAACGCCACTGACGACCCTCAAAACAAATCTAGATGTGTCAGCGCCGCCCAAAACAAGAACCCCTGGAATAACGTCAATCCACTTAGTGGGTGTGTCGCTCCACTGAGGCCACCCATCCCTGGAATTAAAAATCCATGAGAACATCTGAAATGATTTGTCTCAAGAAGAGGACTGCACTGCCGTAGATGACATGCAAAACACACACACATTGTGAATGTTACAAGTGTCCGAATTTGAGGGGACAAACCCATTTGCCTGGACCGGCCTGGCCCGACTGGTCCGCACGGTCTGGACTGGCCCACGCAGCCCGGCATGGCTCGCAAAGACAGCTCGCGGGTCGGCTACCCGACCTATCCCTGGACCCCGGGTCCACCCCATGCTGACCGGCCACAAGGGCCGGTTGTTGTATCGTGTAGAGACCCACCGAGTGCGGGTATCTATCCACGCCTGGGGTCTCGCGTCGTGACCCTGCCTTGTACACCCCAGTGTCGTTGAGCTCACCCACCACCTAGAGCTGCCGCCCAGAGCCACATAGAGACACTGCATAGAGCCTCACCGTGCTTCCCGGGTCAGCCGCCGTGCCACCATCCTGGAACTGCTCCACCACCTCCGGAAAGCTGTGGGACCATCGCACCAACAACCACACAAATGAAGAAATGACCAGAAAACTTCCCGAGACCACCCCAGACCCCCTAAGACTAAAAATTTATCTATAAGGACTATCAGGAAGCTCAAATCGGTATCTACACAAATATGGTATTCGATCGATGACCGTAAAACAATTCAACACAAAGAATTTTATTCAAGGGGGTTGCGGGATTTAAAATGTCAAAAACGCAAGCATACATCGATGGGCATAACACGAAACTTCCCCAATGATCTGTCGGAGTTTCCACGCCTCACCGGAGAGGTGGAGGAGAGGGGAGGAGTTCGTTGATAGGAAACTTACATGGAGAGGAGCTAAGGGATAGAAGAGTGTGGGATGGTGTGTTTAAATAGAAAAACACTTAAACCCCCTACCCGTAGATCCCATACCTGAACTTTCGACGGGGTCGGGGTTAAGCAGACCCTAGGGTAAAAACCATGACCTGAGCACAATGGAGGTCTCGGAATATTAATTCAATCCCCCATTCAAAAGTCATAAAACTTAACTCTCGAGGCCACAAAATTACCAAAACTCTCCTCATGGAATTTTCTACCAAAGGCTCACGCCCGTGAAAATTACACCCCTCCTATGGTAAATGAAACGCTCTTGACTAAAAGGTGACCTCATTTTTTCCTTTAGAGCTATGGTTTAGGAGCTATACTATTTATTTGGCATTCCTAGTGTGAATGTATGGAGAAAAATTAATTCCAACCACACTGGCGCTCAGAATCTCACACCTTCTGAAGGCGCATCACTGGAATAACATCAAAAATCTTCCAAAGCCTTTTATTGCAAAACCGGGTTCTTAAATCATTCCTTCCATCAAGATTTTCATCCTCCAAAATGAAAACTAGGGAACAACGTAGTGTACTATTCCCACACCTAGCTCTCTCGTACTCAAGAAAACTCTTTCACGGTTTTGTGTCACAACATACAAAGGATTTGATCTATTTACGCGAGGTCTGCCCTCACCGATGATGTGAATAGAAGCATGCACACATCTCCTTAGGTATGTCATGTGGGCGGCATCATGCGCCCGATCTCGACTTTGTTGGGTTTGGGCAGGGCGGTAGACATCCTCAGCATCCTTTCACACAGTCTCAAATAGCCCGAAGGTCCTATGGGGTAGATCACCTCCCCGGTCGAACCCCCACATCGCACGGCGTGATAGGAATCACTATTTGAACTTGGAAAAAAGCTCGGTGATTCCCTCCTTCAGAATATCCATATGTTGAAGCACTCAATGTATTCTTGTCATGAATGGTTTCACAGTAGTTGTCCCATGACCAAGACTCTCTTTCATTCTCGGAAAGAGGATTCAATTCCATCGACTAAAGAAAAGGTCCCACATCTACTACTCTACTAACACATGGTTACCCTGACGCCTCATGTCACCCTTGTAACACCTCAAACATGGAGTAGGGAGAAGAAAATTTCACATATATAGTCTAAAGATTACACTGCAAATAGTAGAAGAGTTGTAGAGCGTACCTCTTATCACCTCATGCTCAGCAGGATCATATACATCCAAAACTCGCAGCTATCTGTGGTCCGAACTGTCAGCTCCCAGATCTTGACGTGAATAGCCTTGTGGTGATGGGAAGAACTCGTAATGTCATCCCCCACTTCCAGCTACTCTCTCTCCCCTTATAGAACCACCTCTCAGGGCACGACTGTGATCACGGTGTTGCCACTTCCGTGTTGGGGTTTCTACTGCCTTCCCAAAGTTCTCAGCATTCCTAGTTGGGCAGTCTCATGCCAATTGGCCTCACCCATCACATGCATAGCATCAGCACTCTCTGGGATGCCTTGGTGCCATCCCACACCACTGTGGTGTACGACCACGACCCAAAGTCCACTCACAAAAGGGTCTCCTCTGCTGAGGCCCTACACTTTTTTTCCACAATGGTGCACTACCACATCTCTGAATCCGGTGGTGGGAAGGCCACCTGCGTCAAGGTTCTATAATCCATCGAATGCTTGCTCAAGCAGACGTGTCGGCTCTATTGTGCCTACTGCCACCACCAACTGTATAATGTGACAGGAAGCTCTCTGTCACCAGAACTTGATCTAGAACCTCGACATAAGTGTGGATGCACAAGGGTACGATGATGGCACAAATATCTCTACGGAGACCTCGCTCGAACTTCCCTGATTGGAAGTTGTCGTTATGGACCAAGTCCATGTAAAAGCATGCACGGTCCGCGAACCTAGTCGCATACTCAGTCACTGTCATCCATCCCTACAGAAACTTACAGAACTCATGGATCTGAACAGAGCGTAAGTAGGAGGTGTAAAACTCTTCACAAAATAGCAGTTGAATGTCATCCCACGAAAGAAACGATTCATCGAGTAACTGATTCACCAAACTCCAGCAACTCCTAGTTTCTCTGTGGAAAATGTTGGAGGCCAAAGCCACCACAAGATCTAATGGTGTCTGCACAATCCTGAAGAAGAGAACCACTGTCTCTAGCCAAACCTCTACTACCTGAGGGTCTGGCTCACCACTAAAGCTCAACAGTCTCTACCTCTGGAACACACAGAACGCGCTCAACTTACAACCATGCTCAGTTTTCTATGCTGACGTAGTCTATTGCTCACCAGGTGGTGGTGCTGCTACTGGCCCACTTGGAGAAAGGGAATCACCTGTTGGGTCCCAGGCTGATGCCTCATTGCTAAAACGGTCTTCATCATGAACCAAAGATGGTATCCTGACTGGATGTCTTCATGGAGGCATCTTGAATGTTATCATGGAGCACAATGATCAGATAAGAATATATGTATATGAAAGTAACAAAATTGGGGATCCGACTCAAGAAGGACAGTCAAAGACTCAATCATATGTGATGAATAAACTAATTTTTTCCTGCATATGGTGTCTCAGAATGCTGATTTGATAAGCGGGTTATCCGGGTCCTGGTGAATGGACGCGTCGACCGTCTCACCATCGCTGGACTCCCTGGCCTGAGAGCTTCTCTCGAGACATGTTGACATTGTTTCCCTAGATCCCAACCAATTCTTTTTTAGGGACGTCTGAAAAACAGCCCAAGGAATGAACCACCTCTAATCTAACTTTGTCACGACCCGACCATATCTGGGATCAATCAGCAATTACCCCAATCCCTTCTCCATAGGACAGGGGTAGGATACAAACCTCAAAAGAAAAACGACTCAGGGAGGCCTTTTCCTAAGTACCTGTACACACACACTCATCCCACTCAATGAAGAAGTGCAGAGTAAAAGGAAAATTAATGTACTAACTGCTATAAACAAACCAAAAAGGTGCATTGACCTCTATATAGTACAAAGGGAGTGCTGAAGGTAAACTGATGAGAAAAGGGAAAAACAAGCGCCCAGCCAGAAAAGTTCCTCAACACAGAAACAAGTAAACAAATGTAAAATAGTTGGAAGAGTCCCACAACTGGAACCCGACTACGACCACCACACACGGTCCAAGCTTCGAACTCCCAAGCTCTTCTGTAGTCATGAGCAACCTATTTGTCATATGTAAGGGCACACCAAGTGCGGGAAAAGACCATGCCAGGGTGAGTATAAAAATACTCAATAAAATACCTCAAGGGATTGAGGGAGCAACAAAGGAGGTACTGATGGGTGGGCATTGTATCGAACATGGATTAGTAATGGAGTACAACTGATAGTGCAGTAAATAGTACAGCTCGACCCAAAAAGTGGAATGAAGTAGACTCATCTTAACACAAAGATATAGAAACATTGATAAGATGAACATTCCATTGAGCATTCGCCACCTATAGATGGAGAGTAGAATCTTCCAACCATGAGAAGCTAGACACGGAATACATGTGGCATACCCCGCGCGTCTTCACATCTTCTGGAAGGAGAGTAACCAAAACCCAATAAGGGGGTACTGGAACAAGTTATATACATATAAATATGCTCAAACAATAAACCCGAAAATGATCATAAGGGGATCTCCATCTCAAATTTCATCCCACGAATGGGAGTTTCCAACTGTCCCAGAAGTAAACACCATCGATGCCCAGTATCCCACACTTCTGTCCCGAACTACAAGTCAAGGGGATCAAATCACCACACCATGACACTATCCGCTTTGGGTAGTACTGACTCACCCACACGGTTCTAGGTTGCATCACAAGGACGCATCTTAGCGGGGAAAGAACCCCTTGTTCTTGAGAGTTATGGGGAAATCCAAACAACACCTCGTCACAGTCACACAGTCGAGAGGCCTTCTCAAAGTCAAATATGTCACATAACTAACATGTACAACCAAGGGTCCCACTATTTTAGTCAAGGAGAAAAGCTATAGACTCGCCTAGTAGAAAGGATTGAGTTTGTGATAAGTCATCGGGTGACCCACTGCCCAGACTAGCTGGGGGGAAACCCTATGAGGTCGTCAGGTAACCCACTGCCCATCTTAGTTGGAGGGTAAACCCTAAGAGGTCATCGGGTAACCCACTGCCCAGCCCTGCTCGATGGTAAACCTTAAGAGGACATCAGTTAACCCATTTCTCAGTCCCGATGGTGGGTAAACCCCAAGAGGTCATCGGGTAACCCACTACTGAGCCACGCTGGAGGGTAAACCCTATGAAATCGATAGGCAACACACTGCCCATCCCCACTAGAGGGTAAACCTAAAACTGCTCTGGCCATCCCTACCAGATTATACAACACTGGCCAATGGAACATGGAGTGGGTATCACACAACGACCTGAGTCCAGAAAAACACACCTAGGAGAGGGTCAGTTCCTGTGTAGTGTTGGTCATGCCAATACATGGAACTCTTCCTTGGAGAACATGTCACAGCAGATCCGCTAAATGAAGATATGATCATGATACTAGGCTAGGGAGTCTGCACTCAGGGCTCACTAAGATCCGCACCATACTAGAAAAAAACTCTTGGGTAGAGGATCAGTGCGCTCATAAAGTATTAGTCACACCGAACCCACAATAAACCTATCAGGGAACAGGAAGGGAAGTGATACTAAAATTCCACACAACTAAAGGAATCAGGGAACCCAAAAAACTCTGCCGATCAAACCTTCAAGGACAAAACCAGGGGAACCACTCCACCCTACTGGTCTAAACCATCATTAACGGAAGGATCCTCTCTATCGCGAGAGGTAAAAGGTATGTAAAGTAGAACACGGTACACACATGGGTCCCTCACGATGTGTGGCCCTATCTCATCTCCAAAACACATACACAAACATTACCACATGTACCTCTAGGAAAACCCGTATACTCCCAGAGTATACCACATTTCTAGCCCAAAGGATTTTTTTCACACGATGTCCAATGTCAACGCAAAAAATGAGAAAACGTAAGTTCTCCAACTTTCTTCCACCACAACCCTAGCATGGACAACTATACATTTTCAAACATTTACTTAACTCTCACATGAGTTCTCAAAATCCCACAGAAAGGGTTCTCTACAAACATCATGGGAAAAACCTCCAACCGTACACCTTTCATGCCTCCAAATTTAATGAGATCTTAAATGAGGATTCGTACATCGAAACGGATCATATCATTGTAATCCTCATGGAATAACACGCGAGATAAACTATCTGCTCACCTTAATGAGATATCTGATGGAAATGTTTTCCAACATCGCTTTACGCTTGAACAACGTCCTGTGGTCCCAAGCCTCCGTCTCGAAAATAGACATGCGCATCGTACCATTGTGATCCCCTCAGAAAAAAACGTCAAATTGATTTCATACACTCGGGGAACGGATATCCGGAGAAAATTATGAATTTCTTCATACCGCACATGAGTGGTGCAACATGGTACCCACATCACAGTCCTGAAGCATTGCCAACGGACCTCACCAATGCGATCCTCTTGAAGAAGCACCCAATATTGACTATTCACTTGTCAGAAACTAACACCCAGTGATGAGGATAGAATCACCACCAATGAACAAAATTCCCCCATTGGGATCATATCCACCATGCTGAATTAAAGCGGGTGGACTGCGCCACTACAACGCCCTTAGAAAAACACCCAGAATTAAATGCTTTCACACCCCGAACAGACATCCAATTAGAAAGTTTCTAAATGCTGCTCGCAGCTTAAAATATGGGACATGTGGCCCATGCCTCAAATCTTGTTTCAACGCTTGAAACTGTTCTAGAAAACGATGCCTTGGAACCATGGTCCCAATGCCACTGATGATGCTCAAAACAGACTCTGGATGTGTTAGCGCCACCCAAAACAAGAACCCCCCAGATAAATGCCAATCCACTTTATGGGAGTGTCGCGCCACTGAGGCCCCCCATCTCGGGAATTAAAAATCCTTGAGAACATCTGAAAAGAATCATCTAGATACAAGGATTGCACTGTCGTAGACATCACGCAAAAGAGACACATGTAGTGAATGTTACGGGTGTCCGGATTTTAGGGGACAAACCCCTTGGGCCGGACCAGCCTGGTCCGCACGGTCTGGTCCGACCGGTATGCCTGGTCTGGGCTGGCCCATTCTGGCCAGCCCGGCTCGTAACGCTGGACCGCGGCTCATCCATGTGGCCCAGACATGGACCCCAGGTCCACCTCATGCCGACGGCCCATGAGGTCCGTTCGTGGTCACGCGTGGAGAACCGCTGAGTACGGGAATCTGTCCCCGCGTGGGGTCGTGTGCCGCGGCCCTGCCTCGTCGCGCCATGACGCCGTCAACCTTGCCCGCCGCCTAGAGACACCATCTGACATAGCTTAGAGACACCTCCTGGAGCCCCTACATGCCGCCTGGGTCCGCCACCATCCAGGAACCATGCCACCACCACCTGAAAGTCGCCGAACCACCACGCCGACAACCAGAAAAAGGAGTAAATGACCGGAAGTCTTCCCGAAGCCACCCCAGACGCCCCAGACTCGAAAATTCGATCCGAATGGACCTTTGGGAAGCTCAAATTTGGATCTACAAAAATATGGGCTTTTCTCGACGACCAGACATCATTTCAACACAAATAATTGTATTCAATGGGGGTTTCAAGAATTAAAACGACAAAAACACAAGCTTACCTTGATAGGCATAGCCCGACACTTCACAAACAGTCTGCGGGAGTTTTCGTGCCTCACCGGAGAGGTGGAGGATAGGGGAGTATGTTGTTGAGAGGGAACCTCCAAGGAGAGGAGCTAAGTTGTAGGAGAGGGTCGGGTGATGTGTTAAAATAGAAAACACTTAAACCCCCTGCCCGTAGACCCCATACCCAAACTTTCGGCGAGGTTAGGGTTAAGCTGCCCAAGGGTAAAAACAATGTCCCGAGTGCAATGGTGGTCTCCGAATTTTAATATGAACCACCATTGAAAAGTTTTAAAAAATAACGTCTGAGGCCTCCAAATTACGAAAATGCCCGTGGTGGCATTTTCTACCGAAGGTTCGTGCCTACGAAAATTACACACCTCCTAGGGTAAATGACACGATCCAGACTCAACAGTGCCCTTGGTTTTCCCATCCAAGCAACTGTTTAGGAGATACATTATTATTTGGAATTCCCAGTGTTAACTCACTAAGATAAATTAATTCCAGCCTCACCGGGGCTCGGAATCGCACTCCATCTGAAGGTGCGACCCTGGAATAACTTTAAGAATTTTATAAAGGATTTTATTACAAAAACCAGATTATTATAGCTACTGTTTCATCGATATTGAAAATTTGGGTCATCATGTATGTCCAAACCTATTACTTACATGGTAACGAATCATCCCTTTAGTTCCCTATATCCTCATCCTTAAAATCACCGATTACACTTTGAACCGGGTTTTTGTTCACCTATGGCTCAGGGGTAACCACATTAATATCAACCTCTTCTAGTTTGTTTCATCTATACCTACCTAGTTCCATTTTATAAAACACAATAAACAGATGATGTTTCACTCTCTAGAAACTGAAGTCTTGAAGATTTCAAATGTAACACATAACTGCTATCACAAACATCCTTCCTATAAATACAAAAAATGCATTTTTCAACTACATTTGGAAAATTACACATGATTTTTCAAATAAATATATTTTCAAAATACCACAACCATTCCCTCCTCAAATTCTATCATTTTAAAAATAATTCTATATTTTTTCAAAAATAATTTTTTTGAACATAATCAAAAATCATTACGGAAAATGAAAATTCTTATTTTACCAGGAAGAAATGTCTATAATGAATGGGACACTCAGGTCATTTGTTAATCCCCTGACATTGAAATTAAAACACCTATAACTATATCCAAATAGTTATTTAACTAACACCCTAGTAACACGATGTTCAATGTAAATAAGTTATCTATGTTTATTTATGCTCTATATTCCACATCCAAACAATCCTACTATATACCATCCCTACTGAAAAACTAAATAAAAATAAAAATAAATCCCAATACATAAACCAATAATAACCAATGATCGATCAACCTGATTCCTCGTGTTCCACAATTTAATTTTGACTAAAAAATTTTATAACACTTGAAACAGCATGGCCCTCCTCCTTCTCTTTAGTTGATTGAAATTTTCTTGTTTGATTTAATTGAAATTTCCATGACACCAAAGGTTTTCAATAATTTCCAATGTATTCATAATAGTTGAGAGACATTTTTACATTTGAAAAAATATCGACCAGAAAAAAGAATACCATAAAAACCATTATATCATTCATCACAAAAATGTAGGAAAAATCGTTGAATAACATCGAAATGAAATATATGAAAGTACTAAGAAGAAACCCTGATCTATATAAACTACAAAGTGGAACAAAAAAATTATGATCAGAGACACCAAGACACCAACTCCACTACCCCAACATGCTCAAGGATCCAACTCAATAATACAACTAATGTATCCCAAAGATCCACTAAATAAGTGTACCAAATTCCCTTTCCCTTTGTCTCAATTTACAATATACGAAAAATAAATAATGTTCCAATGTAGGTTTGAGTAATGAACCATAGTAGGTTTTCCAAAATTGAAATCCATATACACACCACTAGGGTTGAACAAAAATAAAATTTTAATAATTTAATTATAAAAAAATTCATTAAACATTTTAAATATAAATATCAATGAAAAAATTTCAACCAATAATAATTTCCTATAATTAACAGTTTACGTGGAAAGAAACAAATTGTCATTACAACCATTTAATGAATTCATAGGCACATTCCATTCTATTTCACACAACCCCATGCATATACTCAACTGCATAATCTTCTTTTCAGCATTGATGATGGAACATCACATCCATACAATATCCCTTTTATGTTGGTACTTCACCAACATTATCCACCCCATTCAACTTATGCTTAATATATTAATATAATATTCATACCAATTCAATATTTTGAAACCACTAAAATAAAACAATCCATTTATTTAAAACAAATTCCATAAAATATCAATCCAGCAATGCTAAAAAAACTTTTAAAATCATCATTTGAAAACAATGTTACCGATTTCAATTTCCACCCAAAATCCCATTTTTACAATTCTATAATATGCCAACAAATATGGTTTCCATAAATCATTACACATAAATTTCACAATTAATATCAATAAAAAATAAATTTTGAAATAATTATTTTATGTTCAAATAAGAGGAATTATAGTGAAGACACCTACATCTGAAAAAATGGGGAAAAAACATTGCACTAATTTTTTTAGCCAGACAGGATGAATCTCTAACACTCCACCTTAAATCACCTTAACTAACATCAACATAGACATATCTCATTATAAATGGAAATAAATCATCAAATATCTATCCCAAATAGACTAGGTCAATCATTTAAACATATGGAAGGATGGCATATCTATGAAGAAATACAACAAATAAATACTTTCCAAAGAAATTGGGATTCAACGCACTAAGAATCGCCCTATTATTGCTTCTGATTTGATGGAGTCAAACTCCAAATGATTTTGGAGTAAATAAAATCAAATTAGATTCTAAATGGAGGTAAAAAATATAGGAATACAGGTAAAAAATAATTGATACCAACTTTTTAATGATGGAAATTTTAAACCATGCATAGTTAGTCACTTGGTCAGAAAAACCATGCGCTAAATGTAAACTAAACTCTCCCTAAATGAGAACCTCGCATTGTTGGCTCATAAAGATAAAAAAACATATACCAACAATGAATAATCCCACTTCCTGAAATTGTAATGTTTCTCCTAGGCAACATCACATTTTGGACAACCATTTTCCCAACCCATAACCCCCTATCTCACTATGTATAGTTTCCTATAGGGGTTTCATGGGTTCTATTTACCATTCTAAAAACGTGCACATTTACCGAAGCCCCATAATCATTGAAAAAGGCATCCAAACACTTCAAAACATCATCCAATCACATTAAATATGTAAAATAAATAATTAATGGGTTAATTACATGAACCCGGAATGGTATAATGAATATTTTATCACAAGTGTAATTTTATATGTTATTTCCCAATTATGGAATTTATTATTGCCAATAGAGATAACCAATGACTAATATGACATAATACTTGATGTATGGAATGTTAATATAATTTAATTAGAGACATATTTCTATAAAAATCATTTTGGGATTATTTATATATATTTAACGAATATATATAATTAATATTCAATTATTTTTTCTTTCTATTATAAATTTGATATAAAACAATTATAGGCACATAAAACATGGTATACATAGATCCAAATAAAACACTTACATTTCATGAGATTATGGTTAGATTACCTACCTATTCATTAAATTTATTATTATTTTCCTTGTTTTTTTTTCACCATAGAAATTACCTAGTCTTTGAATCTATTAGTTACCATTATCATTTTCAATTATTGTGTTTTGTAATTTACATGTATAATGTCCAAGTGTCCCATATTTATGATTTTGAACTAATAAATAAACATTCTTATAAAATCCATTTTTTATTCTCCATGTCCAATAATATCTTCGATATTCATTGGAAATTACTTTCATTATGTCCTCATTTTCATACATAAAACATATCCATATTCCCTTAAGTCATTACCCTTTGTGATTATAACAAAATTTTTGAAATGATGTAATTATAAAATTGTTTCCATTATCATATTCATCACCTAAACATAAACAATAAAATATTTTCCCCACAACTACTGATAATAATATAGATATTAAGTTTACATTTTTATTATAATTAATGATATCTTGTTTTCCATGTTCACATGAATTTTCAATCCACATCTTATCCTATTCAGTTTCTTATTTGGACAATCTCTAAATTTACTATGGAATCTAGTGTCACCTTGTTTCTTTTAGGATTCACCCATTACTAAAATAAAAATTAATTAATCACGAATAATGAAAAATAAAAATTATTTTTTATTAATATTACTTGAATATTAATTAATATTATAATATTAAAAAATTGTATATCCTTTTAATTAATCCTAAATCACGATTTTATCAATCTTAAATTCTTTGATTTTGGTTCTTGCAATTTTCATAACATAATTAATTATCAATTTAAATCCTTCATAATTATTTATATGGAATATGTGTTTAACCAAAGAATATATTTTTAAAGCGTCAAACTCGGAAATAATTTATATATATATTTCATGCACTAAAAGACAATTTAGTTAGTACACAATCGAACCTTGTACATATATATTACCACTTATGACATATAGGGTACCATATCTATGTGGATTGACCCTATGTGTGTTCCTGAGGCTTTCAGTTCTAAGAGGAGACTCAGAAGACGTCTGGAGAGGTTAGGGTGCTGAACATTTGGAGAAGGAAACATTCAGGGTTTGTAAGTAGGTTTCATGATGTGTTGAATAATATCATGAAGTGAATGTGGGATTAACATTGAGTAATATTTTAGACTTTGAAATATAAAATAAATAATAATATGATAGTTGTTTCAATGGAAACCAACCATGAGGCATTACATGGAATGAATGGGACTTAAAGGTTGTGTAATCCCCGGATACTGTAATATTTGAAGTGTTTTTGTGACAGTTTGGATTACCAAACCCTAAATATTTTGCATTTCTCTCTCTCATACTAGGTGACCTATCATTCCCCTCTTCAGTTTCATAGATATACCATTAACAATAATCAATCTCAATATTCCACATTAATTACATGGTGACCAATCAAAATCCAAGGTGTGGGTTTTCCATCATTTTCTAGCAGTTTTGTAATGTCTCAGATTTTTCTGTTTATTTTTTTTAATATTATATGGAATTATTTTGAGACTGGGTGCGAAGACGGCACATCATTCTGAGGTCCAGTGAACCTGAAATGGTGGTTTGAACTCTTTTTAAGTCAAGTGAGTCGACGCTTTTCCGTGGTTGTGGCAGTTTACAAAGGATGACCAAATTAAAAATCTAAGCACACTGTTGCATCCGGGATGACGACTTTACCTAAGATTGAGGCTAACCTCGACCGGCGCGGGTCAAGGGAAAAAGTTAATTTTCGGACGTTTTAATAATAAAATAAAATAAAATAAAAATCTAAATGTTTATTTTATTTTATGGAAACAACCACTATGACGTGTTAAAAGGACATATGTTCCCTTAATTAAATGTTGAGTCATAATGGGAAATAAATGGAATGTTGGACTCTTTAATACGCAGCGACGGGACGATTGTTTCAATAACTAATGGTGAGTCATAATGACTGATGTTTTGGAAAGTATGGGTCATTAATATCGCCGTGTAATTAAGTGACAATCCTGTTTCCTTTTTTAAATGGGTGAACAATTGCTGATCATTGGAAACGCTTGAGAAGAACCTCTGCTGAATCCGCATGGCGTTGGAGCAATTCTCGACGACGAACGAAAACGGATCAAAACCAAGGATTGTTGCACCGGCGTTGAAGGATCATGACGACAACGACAGCACGACTCCTTCATCAACGATCAATCCTTTCAAAAGGTAGGGGTTGTTGTTTTGATTTTTCTTTTCCCCGTTTTTGAGTTTAAACGACGAACGCAGATCAACCACGAACAAGTTGATCCGCGGATCCTTACATTCTTGTGAGAGGGTTTTCTTGGGATAAATTTTGGGGAAATTAATCCATGAATATTCTTTGTGTTGATCTCTAATCCATTTAAACCTACTAACGGGCATGGATCAGCGCCATGAGGAACAAAGGTGGAGGTTCGTTCCTCAATTTGTTTATTTGGATTTCTTTTTCCTTTTTCCCAGTGTGTTCTTCACGTTCTTCACGGGGCGATTAACAATGGATCATTGCGCATCCATTCTACGACGCAACAATCCCAAAATTGATGGTTCAACATCACAATGTCCTTAGGGAGGTGCGACGACGTTGGCGGGTGACAAATCAGACTAGATTAGAAAGGGCGTTCTTCGAGCGTTCTTCGCGCGGGAAGACCGATCATGTTTTCGGAGCCGATCGGAGGCCCGAAAATGACGGAAACAACTTCGTGGTGTCGGGGAGAACAAAACCTGAAGGTTTCGTGTAGATTGAACGACCAGATCAATGATCGGAGCACCACGGGAGGCGCAATGGTGGAGGTCCACGTTTTTGGAAATTTCCAGAATACACAGCGTGTAGTTCTGAAGAACACGCTGTGTAGTTCTTGATGGTGGCGGCTAGGGTTTTGGGGTCAGAGAAGGATCACACGGCGTGTGACCCTGGTCACATGGCATGTTGGACCTTCCCTAAAGCTCGACGTGTACTTTGGGTGGTGCACGGACATGGGATGTTGTACACGGCTAGGCGGAGCGCGGCGTGTATCCTGGGGATACACGGACACGAGATAGATTACACAACCGTGTACTCCCTCACTCAGCCAAGCACAGGTGACCCTGTGTGCATATTACATGGGTTGGAGTACACGGGTTGGTGACCGTGTACGGGCACAAGGCCAGAGTGCACGGAGCCAGCCCCAGTGACCCAGACACGATGTGTACTCTGTACTACACGCCGTGTATAAAGTTTTCTACATGACCAGCCTCACGACACGGGCTGTTGCACATAGGCAGTACCCGGGGTCAGAAAACACGGTGTGTTTCATTTCTACATGCCATGTAATTTTTGGAGAATGGCTTGGTCATTTTGGTTCACCTTTCCTTGAACATCCTTAGTTTGGGTTAGTGCCCCTTCTTCTTTTCCCCTAATTGTTAGGCTTCATTCCCTCACACCGGTTTATGATCCCTTCAGCAAGAATTTTCTGTAATAGACTCAGGCATCCATTCGAGAGGCCCGGATCGAGATCCTCTATCCATTACAGACCCTAGGTTGTGTCAGGCATCAGCGTGACAAACATTACCGGGTGTTCATCCTCTACCTAGAAGGTGAATTACAGATGAGTTGTTGTATCCGCAATGGCCTTGGCAGTGATCCTCATCTGTGTATCGAGATCTTTTCCACTCATGAGTGTGTCTCCCATAATGAGTGCCTCAATCTATTGTAACCCTTTTCCACTCAGGAGTGTGTCTCCCGCAATGTGTGTAGCTATATCTCATTATGGTTCCCAATGAACATCACTCCTCAGACGAATGACATCAGAATTATAAGACTCGTGGAGTGTGTTCTCCCGGCATGAGTGCATCCTGGAATCTTCATACAGAATCCCTGTCGGGGTATGCGGTTGTGTGGCTTTTCTCTAGACCAAGGGCCGGGGTTCTAAGAATATCTAGTTTGTTTTATATGTTCTTTAAACATATATTGTGCATAGCTGATTGTACCTTTACGTTGTGTACTACTTTGTTGTTTTCGTGGTCCTCTCCTTAGTATTGTTATAATCAACCCTGCACGGGCTTTGCCCGCACGTCTGGTGTCTTGTGCCGATGAGCAACCTTTTGATAGAGTCTAGGGTGGACCAGGACAAGTCCGAGCTTTCTGAGTTTCCTACAGGCCGAGGCATTCCATCGGCAACGAGCAGCAGTCCCAGTACCTTTGTGCTTACAGGTTGGAGTTTGCAGTGTTTTTTTCAGACTCTTGTTTGTTTTTGGTGGGCTTGTATTCTGTCCCAGTTTACTTTTACAGTACTCTACCTTTATTCGTGCTCTTTTGGTTGGGTTTAGTTGTATGCATACATTTTTGTTCCATAGTGGTTTACAATTCAGCATTTGTGGGCTTGGAGATGTGTGTGTGTGTATACAGGTACTTAGGCAATTCCTCCCATGTCAGTGACATGCCTACCTGGTGCTAGTCACCAGCCCCTGGCCTATTGGAGGCGGGCTTGGGGAGTCACGGCGCGGGCCCAACTGGGGCGGGTCGTGACAGAGTGGTATTAGAGGTGGTTGGTTCTACCTTAGGACCAAGATTCTTTGAGTTTGGTTGGGGTAACAAGTGTTGAGTGTTTCAGGTTCGGCTTTCAGGCCAAAGACTCTAGTGTTGTTGCGGCGGCCGATGTATCCATACACCAAGACTCTGATAACCTGCTTTTCGACCCAGTTCACAAAAATATTGGTTTCGAGGAAATAAAATGTACATACATCATATAGGAATGGGTTGTGTCTTCCATATCCTTGGTCTCATCTATCCAGATATAATCACTGACCATGACACTTCTTGTTTCTTTACAGTATTCCTCTGCGACGCATACCCGCTAGGATTCAGCAGCACGATCATGAGGATGACCCCCTCAGTGACGAGGCATCAATATAGGGACTAGTTCCCTAGGCGTTACCACGAGGTGGTGCACCTGCTATACCACCACCAGTGGAGAAGCTAGTGGTACCAGCGGTACCGACCTGTGAGAAGCTCAGGCTCAGCTCGCTCTATGAGTTCCAGAGACAGAGACCACTCAGGTTCAGAGGCGAGCCCGACCCTCAGGCGGCTGAGGACAGGCTTGAGGAGGTGACCAAGGTTTTCCGTCTAGTGAGGACACCTACATACCATATGGTGATCCTAGGAGCGAGCCTTCTTCAACGGTTCATCCAGATGATGGTGGAGTCTGACCACACAAACTCATGACGATGATACTCTTTCATGGACAGAGTTTGTGCGAATCATCAGGGAGGATTTCACTCCAGTTACGCTAAGAGATGTGCGCATCTAGGTGCTTCTTCAGCTCCAGCAGGGCAGTATGACAGTGGTTGACTATTCATCGGGGTTCACCAACCTCGCCAGGTACTCGATGGATATGGTTAGGGATCAGTAGTTCAGGGCTCAAACCTTTGAGAGAGGTCTACGGCAAGACATCCGATCTAGTGTCATTCCTCTATGCATATCGACCTATGCTAGAGTGCTCGAGTGGGCCTTGGTGATCGAAAGCCTCTTGGGGGAGCAGAGATAGCCGTGGGTAGTCAGTAGCAGGCAGAAACGTGCGGAGACACCGGTAGTAGGGAGCCGAAGTCAGACGCAGGGATCTAGACGTGGGAGACGTCATAGGAGGACCTAGGACAGGGGATCGGTAGTCTAGGGCTCTCAGGATGGATCCAGTCAGCCTAGGGAGAAGCTATGCTACGCATGCGATGATAGGGGGAATCACGCTAGAGATTTCCCGACATGTCAGGATGCTGACAGGGATGTGGTGGATGTACCACCAAGGCAGAGGCAAAGAATGGAGCAGGCAGATCTGCCAGGCGGAGGACGTGGCAGAGGAGTAGGGAGAGCTGCAGTTGGTGGTAGATGTTTGACTTACTTCCACCACCACCCTCAGGAGGTCCACACAGGGCTCAGGGAGCTAGGGGACAGGGTCGGGGACAACTGCATGCGGTCGAGGCATATGACCCAGGGGCTCCAGCGATGATTTGAGGTACGATCTCTATCTTTTCTACCTTAGTTTCCATACTCATAAACACAGGTGACAGTCATTCCCTTATAGGCACATGTCTTGGACAAAACCTTGAGATTCCGGTAGAACCGTTGACTTGATCTTTACGCTTAGAGACTGCTACAGAAGGAGGCTCGACGATCACACACCTTTTCAGACAGTGTGATCTCACCCTTGGAGGCGAGAGTTTCAGTTAGAACCTTTTGGTGGTATTGCCGAGGCCTTATGACGTTATTCTCGGTATGGATTGGTTTTCTTCGGTCCATGACCAGATTGACTGTTTTCGGTGAAGAGTGCAGTGTGTCTGCCATGACGGAATGAGTTTTTCCATTGTCGGAGAAAAGGAAACCCAGGAAACATGAAGTGGGCTCATGAATTTGAGGGGGCATCCAATCATTCCTGATTTGGCTAGCCTTACCCTCGAAGTAGTAGATGTTGTGAGCTCTCAGTTCCCAATAGTGGTGGCAGAGTATGAGGACGTCTTTCCAGAAGATGTCCCTGGGTTACCTCCCCGCCGGGAAATTGAATTCTGCATCGACATACACCACGGGACGACACTGATTTCTTCATCGGCTTATTGGATGGCTCCCGTAGAGCTTCGTGAGATGAGGGTGCAGTTGGAGGATTTTCATAGCAAGTGTATCGTGAGACCCAACATTTCACCCTGGGCGGCCCCGATCTTGTTTGCAAAGAAGGCAGACAGGAGTATGAGATTGTGCGTGAATTACCGGCGCCTGAACCAGGTGTCGTTGAAGAAAAATATCCACTTTCGAGAATTCATGACCTCTTTAATCAACTAAGAGGGGCTCAGTGGTTCTCAAAGGTTGATCTTTGATCAGGTTATCACCAGCTATGAGTGCGGGATGAGGATATACCAAAGACGGATTTCAGATGTCGCTACCGTCACTATGAGTACTTGGTGATGCCCTTTGGCGTGACGAACACCCCCACAATGTTCATGGGGTTGATGAACCGGATCTTCCAGCCGTACTTGGACCAGTTAGTAGTGGTATTCATCGATTACATCCTTGTGTACTCGGCGTCAGAGGAGGAGCACACGAGACACATGCGAATGGTCCTAGACGTACTCAGAGAGCACCATCTTTAAGGAAGGCTATCAAAGTGTCATTTCTGGATTCAGGAGGTCGACTTTCTGGGGCATGTCATCTCAGCAGATGGAGTAGCTGTGGACCCAGCCAAGGTGGAGGCTATTTTATAATGGGAGACACCTCGGAGTGTGAAAGAGGTGCGAAGATTCCATGGGTTGGCAAGATATTATCGGAGATTCATCCCTGATTTCTCCCGGATATTAGCACCAATGACGGCCTTGACCAGGAAGGGGAAACCCTTAATTGGCAGAAAAGTGCCTGCAGGCCTTTGAGCAGCTGAGGCAGAGTTTGACGAGCTCCCCAGTCTTGAGATTTCTGAAGGGGGGTGTCGGGTACGTAGTTTTCTACGACGCATCAGGGACCGGGCATGGTTGGGTATTGATGCAGCGACATGCCGTAATTTCTTATGCTTCACACAATATTAGGCCACATGAGAAGAACTATGAAACTCATGATTTAGAGTTGGAAGCTGTAGTCTTCGCATTGAAGATGTGGCGACACTACCTTATGGGAAACAGGTCCATTATCTACTCTGTCCACAAGAGCCTCAAGTACATCTTCTCACAGAAGGATCTGAATCTGAGGCGAAGAAGTTGGCTAGAGTTCCTTAGGTACTAAGATTTTGAGATCATCTATACTCCTGAGAAGGGGAACAAGGTGGCGGACGCACTTAGCAGAAGGTCGAGCTCACAGCTGTTGGGTGTGACGACACATAAATTAGCCGCGTTACAGTTGTCCTTCGTGGATGGTGAGGACACAGCTTACCTACAGTCAATGGTTGTCACCCCTCCACTCTTATAGCGAGTTAGGGAGGCTCAACTTGGGGATGTCGACTGTGTGGCTTTACGGGCTCAGTTATCCACAGGACATGCTCCTGATGGTTTTTCGCAAGGTGGGGAGCACGTACTTCTCTTCAGAGGATGCACTGTTGTACCAGTGGCGTTCCGGGAGGAGGTCCTGAGGGATTTTCATACATCCCCTTTGGCGGTACATCCCAGAGTGGAAAAGATGTACTAGGATCTCCTATGATAGATCTGGTGGTCATGCATGAAGAAGGCAGTGGCAGAGTTCGTTTCTCGATGCCTCACATGCCAATAGGTGAAGGCTGAGCACCAGGTCCCTGTAGGGTTAGCTCACCCCTTTGATTTTCCAGAGTGTAAGTGGGATGGAATATCGATGGACATTGTTACGAGCTTACCACGAACATCCAAGGGGCACGATTCCATCTGAGAGATCATTGACCGACTCACCAAGTCAGCCCACTTCCTAGCTATTAGGGAGCAGAGTTCCGTAGAGAGCATGGGACGCCTCTACGTACAGGACATAGTTCGGCTTCATGGCATCCCCTCGAATATAGTCTCGGACTGAGATGCCCGCTTCACATCCCAGTTGTGGAAGGGATTGAAGGAGGCTTTTGGGACTCAGCTACTCTTGACCACAGCATTTCATCCCCTGACAGATGGTCTGATAGAGAGGACCATTCAGGTTCTTGAGGATATGTTGCGGGCCTGTATCTTTGACTTTGGTCGCAGCTGGGAGGACCACTTACCAGTGGTGGAGTTTGCGTACAACAACAGCTACCACTCCAACATTGGCATGGCACCGTTCGAGGCTTTGTATGGGAGACCATGTCGGTCACCGCTTTGCTGGACCGACCCCGGAGATTCAGCACTCATGGGTACAGATTTAGTGCGAACTACCTCAGAGAAGGTGAAGATCATCCGGGAGCAGATGAAGACTGAACAGAGCCGGAAAAAGCCTTATGTTGATAGACGACGGAGGCCCCTGGAGTTCGAGGAGGGAGACCACGTTTTTATTCAGGTCTCTCCTCTATGTGGGTTGCAGAGATTTGGCCAAGGCGGCAAGCTACCTCCGAGGTTCATCGGACCCCTCTAGATCCTTGGCAGAGTTGGCGAGGTGGCGTACCGCCTAGCTCTACCGCCATAGTTGCATCGGGTACATGATGTCTTCCACGTGTCATAGGTGAGGAGGTACGTGCATGACCCATCGCACGTCATCGACTGGGGCGAGCTGGACATCAAGGATGGAGTGACCTTTGCTGAGTACCCGGTGGAGATCGAGGATCAGTAGGAGAGGATCCTTCGTGGGAGATCGATTCCCTTAGTGTTCTTCTGGTGGCAGCACAGAAATTATCTGGAGAGCACGTGGGAAGGAGAGGCCCATATCTATGCCCAGTACCCTCATCTTTTTGAGTAGCCTTTGTTTTGGCTTTTCAGGGACATAAATCCCTAAGGTGGGGAGAATGTAATGTCTTGGAATTTTCAGTTTTTTTAAATATTATATGGAATTGTTTTGAGACCGGGCGCGAAGGCAGCACATCATTCCGAGGTCCAGTGAGCCCAGAATGGTGGTTTAAACTCTTTTTAAGTCAAGTGAGTCGGCGCTTGTGCGCGGTTGTGGATGTTTCCAAACGAATGCTCAGATTAAAAATCTGATTGCACCGTTGCGTCCGGGATGATGACTTTACATAAGAATGAGGCTAACCTAGACAGGCACGGGTCAAGGGATAAGTAAAATTTCGGACATTTTAATAATAAAATAAAATAAAATAAAAATGTAAATTTTTAATTTATTTTATGGAAACAACCGCTATGGCGTGTTAAAAGGGCAGTTGTTCCCTTAATTAAATGTTGTGTCATAATGGAAAATTAATGAAAAGTAAGACTCTTTAATACGCAGCGATGGGACGTTTGTTTCCTTAACTAATGGCACGTCATAATGACTCATGTTTTGGCAAGTAGGGGTCATTAATATGGCTGCGCAATAAAGTCCCAATCTTGTTTCATTTTTTTAAATGGGTGAACAATTTCTGATCGTTGGCAATGCTTTAGAAGAACCTCTACCGAATCCACGAGGCGTTGGAGCAATTCTCGGTGACGAACAACAACGGATCGAAACCGAGGATCATTGCGCCAGCGTTGAAGGATCACGATGACAACAGCAGTACGACCCCTTTGTCAACGATCGATCCTTTCAAAAGTTAGGGGTTGTTGTTTTGATTTTTCTTTTCCCCATTTTTTAGTTTAAACAACTAACGCGGATCAACCACGAACAAGTTGGTCCGCGGATCTGTACGTTCTTACTGGATGGTTTTCTTGGGATAAGTATTGGGGAAATTAATCCATGCTTATTATTACTGTTGATCTCTACTCCGTTTAAACCTACTAACGATCGCGGATCAGCACCGTGACAAACAATGGTGCAGGTTCGTTCCTCAATTTGTTTATTTGGATTTCTTCCTCCTTTTTCCCCGCGCATTCTTCGCGTTCTTCGCGGGGCGACGAACAACGGATCTTTGCGCATCCGTTTTGTGACGCAACGATCCCAAAATCACAGGTTTGACATCGCAACGTCCTTATGGACTTGCGGCGACGTTGGTGGGAGACAAATCGGACCAGATCGGAAAGGGTGTTCTTCGAGCGTTCTTCGCGCGGGAAGACTGATCATGTTTTCGAAGCCGATCGGAGGCCCGAAAATGAAGAAAACAACTTCATGGTGTCGGGGCAACCAAAACCTGAAGGTTTTGTGGCGATCGGACGACCAGATCAATGATCGGAGCACCACGGTAGGCGTGACGGCGGAGGTCCGCGTTTCTGGAAATTTCCAGAATACACGGCGTGTAGTTCCGATGAACACGCCGTGTAGTTCTGATGGTGGAGGCTAGGGTTTCCGGGTCATAGAAGGATCACATGGTGTGTGACCCTGGTCACACGGCGTGTTGGACCTTCCCCGAAGCTCGACGTGTACTTCAGGTGGTGCATGGACACGGTATGCTCTACACGGCTACACGGAGCGCAGTGTGTATCCTGGGGATACACGGACACGGGATGGAGTACACGACCATGCACTCCCTCACTCGGCCAAGCGCAGGTCACCCCATGTGCATATTGCACGGGTTGGAGTACACGGGTTGGTGACCGTGAACGGTCACATAGCAAGAGTGCACGGAGCCAGCCCCAGTGACCCAGACACGGCGTGTACTCCGTACTACACGCCGTGTATAATGTTTTCTTCACGACCAACCTCACGACACGGGCTGTTGCACACGGGCAGTACCCGGGGTCAGACAACACGGTGTGTGTCATATCTATATGCTGTGTACGTTTTGGAGAATGGCTTGGTCATTTTTGTTCACCATGCCTTGAACATCCTTCGTTTGGGTTAGTGCCCCTTCTTCTTTTCCCCTAAAGGTCAGGCATCATTCCCTCACACCGTTTTATGATCCCTTCAGCAGGAAGTTTCTGTGATAGAGTCAGGTATCCATCCGAGAGGCCCGGATCGAGATCCTCTATCCATTCCAGACCCTAGGTAGAGTCCGGCATCGGCGTGACCAACTTTACCGGGCATTGATCCTCTACCTAGCAGGTGAATTCCGGATGAGTCACGATATCTGCGATGGCCCTGGCAGTGATCCTCATCTGTCTATCGAGATCTTTCCCACTCAGGAGTGCGTCTCCCGTAATGAGTGCTTCTATCTATCGTAACCCTTTTCCACTCACGAGTGTGTCTCCCGAAATGAGTGTAGCTATATCTCGTGAAAATTCCCAACAAACATCACTCCTCAGTTGGACGTCATCAGTACTATAAGACTCGTGGAGTGTGTTCTCCTGGAGCGAGTGCATCATGGAATCTTCAAACAGAATCCCTATCGGGGTATGCGGTTGTGTGGCTTGTCTCTAGACCACAGGTCTGGGTTCTGAGTATATGTGGTTTGTTTTATATGTTCTGTAAACATATATTGTGCATAGCTAACTGTACATTTACTTTGTGTACTGCTTTGTTATTTTCGGGGTCCGCTACTGAGTATTGTTATACTCACCCCTGCACGTGCTTTGCCCACACGTCTGGTGTCTTGTGCAGACAAGCAACCTTTTGACAGAGTCCAGGGTGGCCCAGGGTAGGACCGAGCTTTCTGATATTCCTACAGGCCGAGGCGTTCCTACAGCTACGAGCAGCAGTCCCAGTAACTTTGTGCTTACAGGTTGGACATTGAAGTGTTTTTTTTCAGACTCTTGTTTGTTTTTTGTTGGCTTCTATTCTGGCCCAGTTTACTTTTACAGTAATATACCTTTCATCGTTCTCTGTTGGTCGGGTTTAGTTGTATGCATGCATTTTTGTTCCTTAGTGTTTTACATTTCAGCATTTTTGGACTTGGGGATGTGTGTGTGTGTGTACAGGTACTTAGGCAACGCCTCCCATGTTAGTGACATGCCTACCCGGTGCTAGTCACCAGCCCCTGGCCTATTGGAGGTGCACTTGGGGAGTCATGGCACGGGCCCCACCGAGACGGGTCGTGATATGTTCCCCCAAGTTGGATCTCATTTATTATCATATTATTTTGACATTATATGGTGGTTTCTTACCCATGGGTCTAATGGAGGGTTCTCTCAATTTTATTTGGTGTGGTCGTGCCACATAGTCTTCATGTAGATGTAGGTCATTTGGGATAGGTGATCATAGATTTGTTTTGTGGACTATTCCCATGAAAAGAATGTCCATATCCTTTTGAGGAAGTGGATTCATTTCTTCCATATTTATTTACATGACAAAATAGATTTATCAAGATTTACACCCTTGGATCATAATATATTATCCAGAAATTTTTTTGAACCGGATTAAAGAATTGGTATCGATCACTTAGAAATGATTCTTCTTTATACCATGACAATAGTTTGCCTCTTTATTTTCTCGATTACATGATATGTATTCCTTGATTGGTATAACATGTTTTTGTTAATGGAAATTGGAATGGTTCATAGAGATTTAATTAATTAAAAATTTATTGGATTAAAGATTAAGGAGCAATGGATATAAAATTTAGTTGTTATTCTTTTATATTTTTGGAAATCACGTTTATTCATGTTTAAAAGATTAATTCAATTGGTAAATCAAAATGATGCTTGTTGATGATTGTAGATAAAAAGAATTAATGTCTTATTAAATTAATTTTTAATTAAAATTATATATCTTGATATAGATTTATGCATTAGATTCCCAGAGTTGGAACATGTGTTTTATGAATCAGGTAATTCAATATTGAATAAATAACTACTTGTGTGATAAATGATAATTCCATTGTAGGGCATGAGTTGTTTATTTTCTTATAAAGTCCATGTTTCATGTATTTTGTAACCATTTACTGTATTTTTGGTTAATAGATATATTCATTGATTTGGGGTGAAGAGGTCATTCCCAAATTTGGTTCGAACTATTTTTGATGTCAAATGAGCCTAGGATGGTTGAGGGTAGAGTGATATTTTTTTATGTAGGTAATCAAAGCCTAGATATGTCGTGAGCCTAGGATGGATAAACATTGAGGGATATTGTGGTATGAGGGGTGGTGAGTTCTATTTCACGAGGAGTCAATTGTTGCATGGAGTGGGAAGATGCATCTATATATGCGTATGCATGTCATGGAGGAAATTAGAGATGACATGACGAGTTGAAGATGGGCTTACCCATTGATATGAAATCTGGATTTTTTTGAATTAGTTGATTAACTAAAGGACTTGGTTTTTTTATACATTTTGTTAAAATATTATAGAGGAAAACAGTTTCATTACTATCCTTCTAAGATAAAATAAGATGTGTGGGGTATCCACAAGCATTCTGTGTTTAGCTTCTCATGGTTGGTTGAGTCTATGCTTCTGTTATAGGTGGAAAAGACTAATTAGGTATTTAATATACACACCATGTTAGGCCCCTTGTGTTTGGTATTATAGAATTTTTTTCTATAATTACTTGTAATATGGAACGTTTTGTTGCTAAAAAATTAAAAAAAACATTCCATGGGGTTGGAGCATAATATGATCCAATACTGAGGTTAAAATTTTGGGAAGTAATGGAATCAGTTTTATTATGCCTAGAGAGCATGTATATTTGTTGAGAGGCTAATGAAATGTAATTTTAAATTGATGATGTTTAATTAAATGTTATGAATTAATTAAAATAACATGGAACTGATAAAAATGCATAGAGTAAATTAATGTAGCTCTTAAAATGGATGAGTTCCTATAGGATATATAGTATCAGTTGTATAAGCATGAAGTCCAAGAGATGGTAACTGAATTTGGTTCACAAACTAGAATATTCCCATAGTGTGGTTTTTAGATATATTATATCATGTAAATTTTGGTTTCTATATGCTACATCACCATATTGGTAAAGGAAACTAACACCCTATGGATTCTGATCCCTGGGGGTGTTTACCCTAACTTCCAAATGGGAGGATGGAAGGATGACTAATCTTGTTGGGCTTAGACTCATATCATGGTAGTTAATTTTTCATTTATTCATAGTGTTTAGTTTTCCCATATATGTGTTCAGAGATATGTAATGACTTTTAGTTATTTCACACACACATATTCTATACATATTTTCCAAACGACAAATATAGTCATAACATTTATATGTTGTGATTGATTTAGGATCCTACTAACTACATTGTTATACTAATCATATTTATATATATATACTATCTTAGGTTGGTTAAATAATCTTTTAGATCATGTTGGGTACTATAAGCTTGTGGGTTGCAGGAACTATTTAGGCATTATGGGAACTCTCTTCTTTACTTTCTATTGGTACTTGTTGTTTCCCCATTCAGTTGACTATGTTCGATCATTACATTTTATTTTGGTATGTGGATTTTCATTTATATTGCACTCTATGTAATAGTAGGTTGGTGGATATCTTATCTCCCTCTTACACATGTGTTCTCATTGAGGGTAATGTCTCCAATCCACTTTTTTTATAATACCCCATTGTATTTCACCAACCCAGGGCCAAAATGTGGCCAAAGACAATGTGTCAGTATCTCTCTTCTCCCATTTTCATCCTAGGAAGTGTACACTTTTGGGGGAGGGGTCATGACAGAGTGGTATCAGAGGTCTAGTTGATGTATAAGAATAATTTTGGAGATACACATTAGTGTGGTTTCATGAGATGTTAGTCATATAGTGTTATCTATGTTTTTATAGTGCTACAAACAAGGTAGACCAGATAAGAAACATGAAGTTATTCCCCCTATGATCTGATGCACAAACCATTAAGTAGATATTGACTTGTAAAAAAAGTGAAACTAGTTGCGGGGTAGAGACTTAGGAAAGGATCATGAATCATTTTTTCTTCTATTCTTTTATGGGTAGACCATGGGATATGTTTACCAAAAATGAATAAAGAAAAAAATTTATTAATTTAAAAATATTTCATATTATAGTTTTAAGAGATATAACTATTCATTATTTTGTAGGTGTGGCTCCTGGTTGACATCCTTATTAGGTTTACACAAAAGATGTTCATTAATTTTCCCCAACAGATCATTATAGAGTAGAGGTTGGTGATGGAGACAATTATAGGAAGATAATATTATATTTATAGCACCAATGTCTACAGAGTTTTGGGGCCCTATATTAGATGAAATCACAGAAGACTCTTTGGAGAAGTTTGAGATAGGCTTCAATTTTATACATGCTCAAGAGGAGAACTTTTTAACATTGACCAAGGTGATTCTGTCTGGGGAAGTGACGAAATGGCAGTACTGATTTGTTGGATATGATGATGATTTAGTAGTCTTGAGGGGGGGGGGGAGTTCCGAGTACATTTCATTTTCGTGTTTCATTATTTGACTGTGAAGGTGGAAACACTCCAGGAGATACTTTCCATTTGATAGGGGAGATGTAGTGTGTAGAAGATTGGAATATATTTCATTAACCTTCTGTGATATACTTCAGACCTATTGTCAGGTCAAGATGCCAGAGAGATGAATTTCAAGGAGACATCGTACCCATTTATCCCACACCATGTCACACCATTTATACTGAAGATGTATCATGATGTGTAGGACGGAGCATAGGTCTTCGAGAGGTCATTAGACGTTACTAGATCATCATGAGAGGGGATTCATCAGGGTTTTTAATTATATAGATATGTGGTCTAGGGTTCCCTGTTGTCTGGATAGAGGAGATTATGAATCGTTGGGGGTAAGTCACAACCCTCATTTTTTCACTCCTCCTAGGCAACAGATCTCAAGAAATTTTCAAGGGATCAAAATCGTGATTTATTATGGATGATGAGACCATCATAAGAAAAGAATGGATGAACTTTTTGATCATTCATCATGCACCTATTATTCGTCTTTAGGCTGGTCCATTTATTTTGTTCATGCAGTGGAATTTATAGCAGGTTTCACCAGTTTTGGATCAACATATATTAGATGGTGTTGGAAGAGGAAATCCTCGGTATTCTCCCCGTCATTAGAGAGAATATCATAGTCTTAGTGGTGGTTGTTAGCAGGGTTTGAGGGGCTGTAGAGAAGGTCACTGTCACCTTCATATATTAACATTTTAATAATTGATCAATCTAGAATATTTTGGAGGAAACAATTTCTTATTTTCTACTAGGGTGAACGCCTTGTTTGATCTAGTAGAAACAAAAAACTTCATATCAACTATCCTTGTTTATTAATTGAGACATTAGGCAGAGAAACATTGAGTACACATAGCATTGACAATTCTTGTAGGACGTTGAGCCGAATTGTTTGAATTAGATTGAAATTGTGAGATAGTGTTGGGGAACACCAATCTTTTATATATTTCCAATGATTACAGATACAACCATATGGAATCATCCACATCATGAATAAGTTATATTTATTTTAGTATATTGGCGATTTCATCAAGGGGTCGGTTGTTTTCATTAAAACTATCGAAGAGATAATAGTTCTTTTTTGCTGACTGAGACCCTCAGATGGGTTAGAGGTGTCTTCCATTATTATCATCCTTGATGGATGAGTTGATACTGATTTTATCAGTTTTTCAATAGTTGTAATATCCTAGGATTATATAAGAGTACCTAGATATCCTTCAAGATGTGGTTTAAACAATCCCCCCTTGATGAGAGACCCTGTTCAGAATTGAGCAACATTCATTCATATCTACAAGCTTGATGTCTTCATATTGGATGGAACCTTCGGACTTCTGAATGGTGCATATATAGCTCTCTGGTCTGTTGTAGTGTGGTAGTTTTTAGATGACTATGTCAGTGTGGGGTGCACCAGTTTTTTTTGTAATTAAGGATGATAAAAATTTGTGGTTGTCTATCGATTATCGTCCCTTGAACCTATTGAAATTGAAGAACATAAATAATAATCCACGGATTGATGATTTATTCATTCATAATAAGGGTAAAGGTTAGTTCTCTATGATCAAATTTTAGTTAGGATATCATCAGATGAGTGTAAATGAGGATGATATCCAAAAGGATTTTTTCTATTGTCCTCATGGGCATTACGAGTTACATTAAATGCCATCAATTACGAAGAATAATCTATTTGTATTCATTGGATTAACAAACACTATGTTCTAGGATTTCTTGGATATGTTTTTAATGAAGTCCTTATGTACTCCACAAACATGGATGATCATGAAGAGCATTTTTGAGCCTTTTTTGGGGTTCCTCTCCATGTAATGTAGTTTGAGATGTTACCAAAGTGTGATTTTTGTGCATGAGAAGTCCATTTAATGGGGAATGTCATATCCCAGAAGGGAGTAGTTTTGGATTTATTAAAGATACAAGCAATTTGGTCTTGGGAATCCCCCATATAGTGGAAGAGGGGAGATGTTTCATTGGTCGTGTAGTATATTATATGAGGTTTGTTGCCTATTTTTCACTTTTTGTGAATCCTATAACAATTTGGACTTGAAATGACCAGGAACTCTTGTGTAGTGATTAGTATTATACACCCTTTGAGTATCTATAAGAAAATTTGGTTAGTGCTACAATTTTTTTTGTATAAGGAGTTATTTTTATGTTTTTCTGATGCTTCATGTCTTGGTATTTTATGTATTTAGATATAGTAGAGATCAATAGTTTCTTATATATCATGTTAGTTTCTCCCATATGATAATAAATATACAACTCACTATCTATAGTCATAGGTTGTAGTGTTTTCCCTGAAGTTGAGGAGACATTATCTAATTAGTGAGTATTTTTTGGTCATGACCGATCATAATATCCTGAGGAATGTTTTCTAGTAGTGTGACATGAACATGAATCAGCATTGGTGATTGAGATACTACAGGAATATGACATCATGATTTATTTTACATTTATAAAGGGTAATATTGTAACTGATTCCCTAAAAAGGAACCCACACGATGATGCATTGCGTGAATTAGTAGAATAATAAAGAGTAACGAAAGAACATTTATCATTGCACATAGGCATGGGAGAAGTAGAGGGAAAATGCTATCTTTTGTAGAGTATGGTGAAATAAACTCTATTGTAGCATGTGGAGGAATCCCAGTTGGGGGATCATGATGTGGAGGACATGGGATACCGATTTGTTTTTGGAAAAGACCTTAATGGGTGGTCTGAAGATAAACACCATCAATTTTTTTTGGTAAATATTTTAGTTCTTTTGGAGAAGCATGAAATGGTTCTTATATTTCTCCATATCATTCCCATAGAGGCACATCCTGGACTGAAAAAGATAATCTATGATTCGAGATGTATGTTTTAGTGTCCTAGTTGAATCATGTGGTTGATGTGTTTTTTATCATGATGATTGGTCTTCCTGAAGGTAATGTTCGAGCACCATGTTCCTGGTAGTTTTCTAAAACTATTAGATGTTACTCAAAGGATGATATAGGATATATCTATAGAATTTGATACAACTTTACCTCAATATCAGGTATTCTATGATGTTAGGTGGCTGGTAATGGATTTCGTGATGAAATCAGCCCACTTTATAGTGATTAGAGAGTCAAGATAAGTGGAGGTTTTGTCAAGTAGTATCCGGAGGAGGTGGATAGACTCCACAGAGCCCTGAGGATGACCATTTAAATTGGAGATACCAATTTTACCTCCATGTAATTTAGAGTTCCCTAAAATGTGTTTTGTTCTCAACAGTTCCTATTGAGTTATTTTCATCCATATATAAATTGTCTGGGAGAGTAGACCATCCATACACTTGAAGAACTGTTTCAATTTTATGTCTTCTATTTTAGGGTTTCGTGGATAAGGTGCATTCCCTTGTTAGTGTTATATTAAAACAATGTGATTCACTCTACCATAATTATGGTACCATTTAAATCCTTTTTTGTACAATACGTTTGTTCTTTATTGTGATGAAATGAGGTTAGAGTGTCAAAAATATTTTTCCTAGAACGTGTACATAATAAAACAGATAAGTTTAAGGTGATTCTAAAGAGGATGAAGGTGGGAATTTATATAAAAAAAATACTATACTAATCAAATGAAGAGGCCTTTGGAGATTGATGGTGGGGATCAAGATTTTATAAAGGTAAATCCCTATCGTGGGTAGTGAAGGATTGGTCATGGAATAAGAATTCTCCATAATTCATTAGGCCTTTAGCGAGTTTATATTATGATGGTGCCATAACATCCATTGTATAAATTTACCCATAGATGATCAAGATACATGATGGTTTTGTCATGTAACATCTCCATTTTATATCCATGATGACACTCATGTGATAAATTGGGGTGAGATCAATTTTGAGTATGATGTGACCTTCTATTTGTGATCTATAGAGATCTAGGACTTCCATGAGATGTTGTTGTGTGGGAGTTTTATCCCATGGGTTTTTTCATTTGGTGGAAATGTGGTTTAAAATATAATACCTAGGAATGTGAGTCATAGGTATGTGCTCAGTACCAATAGTTGTTTTATTTTTAGATCTACCCTTGTAACATAGTTAGTTTTGTGATTGTAGAAAATATCTAGTGGTGATATTTCTTTTCTATTATTTCTTATTGGGGAATACTATCTTATGAAAGGTATATCCCTATATAGATTTACATAGAGTAAGTTGTGATTGGTTATGGTTTTGCACTTTTCCAATGGTGAGGTTATTGAGATCCAATGGAGGTGATGGAATTTAGAGGTATCTCATGGGATGACTACTCATACAATCCAGTTTACTATTTTCTATCTATGATGGTTTTAGTTTATCAAGGACAATAATATTTTTTGGGGAATCAGATGTAAGGTATAATATCTACATGAACTGACCATTCACGTGTTCTTAGAGAATGTTGAACTCGGAGTAAGATCATAAGATGTCTAGAAATGTTTGGGTGCTGAGCACTAGGAGTAGTGAACATTCATGGTGTGAAAGTGTGTTTCATTCCATGTAGAAGAGATTCATGATGTGAAAGTGTTATTCATGAAATTTAATATTTTGGGTTTTGAAATATAAAATAAATTTAAAGGTTAAGTTTTTTTCATCTGAAACTGAACTCGAGGAATTAAATGACGTGAAAGGGAATTACACATCGTTTAATCATAGGATGTTGTAATGTTTTATGATTTTTACATCCAATATGGTTGTCAAAACCTATGGAAATAACATTCCTTTATCTCATCCTAGGTGATCTGGAAGCCCATGTTGAGAATTTTTTAGGTCCCATGAGAATCAATCTTTGGAATCCATATTCATTATGTGGTGACCCAACACGATCCATGGCGTGTTTTCCATTTTCATATAATGGTTTCTCCTTGTTTGATATCATTTTCTATAGTATAATTTTACCATGCTATAGTGGTTCATTACCAATGGTTCTAATGGGGTTGCTCTTGGTTTTTTTGTGTGGTGGTGCCTTGGAATTACTAGGTGGATGTAGATCTTGTAGGAGATTTGAATGGAGATCCGTTGGGTGGTCCATTCTTGTGAAAAAAATTTCAAGGACCTTTTAAAATAAGGGATTCATATATTTTTTATTTATTTAAGTGCTATTTTATAGTTGACATGATTTATCCCCATGGATGACAATGAAATTAGACTAATAATGATTTTAACAAGATTAATGAATTGGTATCCATTTCTTGGAGATATTTCATCTTTTTACTATAATAATGTTTTCCTTATTTGTTTCCAAGAAGTTCAATATTTATTTCTTTTCTTGGTTTAACAAGATGATCTTGATAAAAAATAAAAAATAACATTAATAAATAATTAATTTAAAATTAATTGACAAAAATATTAAATATTTATATTTAATCAATCAAATTATTGTGGTTGAATATTAATGTCAATAAAATTGATTCATGTTTCCATGTTTAATGGAATTGGATAATGAATCAGAGTAATGATTATGGATTTTGTTAAAAAATAATAAAATAAATGTTAAATTAATTTTATAATTAATATGATATAGCTCGAGATAGATAATTCATTGGTTTACCATATTTGGAACTGATGATTTCTGAATTAGTTAATTTAGAATGGAATAAATAAATAGTTTTGGAATAAAATATAATTACATTATAGGGTCCAAGTATCATATTTTTTTAACATTCAACAGAAATGTGTTTTGGATCCATTAGAGTTCATTTTGGGAAAATGATGATTTAATTAACATGGGTCTGAGAGACTATTTATATTTTTAATGCTTTTTTTGTGTCGTATTCCTGGAGTGGAAGTGGTTGGAGGGTTATAGTGGTATATGGGTACGGGGAGGACAGATGTGATATAAGAATGGGATGGCTAAGATTTATTTATTTTTGTGAAATAAGGGGCATGGATTCCATGTTTTTGAGGCATCAATTGATTAATGGAGTGTCTAGATGCATCAGAATATCAATATGGGTGTTGGGGAGGACACTGGAGATGACATAAAAGGTTGATGCTGTGATTACCCCATTATGTGAAAGCCAGATTCTTCTTTCAAGCAGTTGTTTTGCCAATTTACATGTTGTATTTTATAAAAAATCTATTTACCAATTTTCTAGGTTGATGGTTTTGGTTACTCTAATTCGAAGGGAGTAAAATAAATGTGGTGTATTCCACATGCATTATGTGTTTAGCTTCTTTTAGTTGTATTAGTATACACTCTTGATATAGGTGTAAAAGACTCAATGGGTAGTTTATATATTCATATTATTTATTCCCTTGTGATTGGAAGCATTTAATGTTTTCATAGAATACCCAGAATAATGGAACGTAATTTATTAATCAATGTATAAGGTTTTACCTGTGGGGTTGGTGCTTGTAGGGATGTAATGCTAAGGCTATAATTCTATGAAGTTACCAAATAAATTTTATTATTGTAGAAGGGAATGAATATTTGTTTAGATTCTAATTAAATTCAATTTGTATTTGTTGTTGGTTAATTAGTGGTAAATAATGAATTATGCTAAATTGGAATTTATAAAAATGGATAAAATAACTAAATGTAGCTCTTAAAATTGTTGTGTCCTTACCAAATTTCTTCTCTTACTAGTGGAACCCAAGATCCTAAGAGATGTTAACTAATTTTTTTGTGTTTAAGATATTCCAAGGTTTGGTTGTAAAACATATTATATCATATAAATATTTTTTTTCTATACACTACTCCACCCCTATCAATTACGAAATCTCACACCCTAGGGATTCTGAGCCAAGGGGGTGTTTCCCCAATATACTAGAGTGATGATCAATGGATAAATACATAATGTGGCTTTTATCTATTCTATTGGTAGTTATATGATAAGGTATTCAATATGGTTTGGTTTCTCCATATTTATGTTTAGAGGGTTGTAATGTATTGTTGATATTTCACACACTTATATTCTAGACATAGTTTCCTATGGAATATTATAGTTATAATGTGTATAGGTTTTTATGGATTGAGGATCTTACTGAGTATACTATTACCCTCAACATAAGACTATAGAAATTTATTATGTCTATTGGAGTATGATGGTGATCAGGCCTGTTACTAAAATCTTGTGGGTTGCATGATCTGTTTGGGATTCATGGTTGCTTTCGTCTTTACATTATTTTGTTACTTGTAGATATCCCTTTTAGGTGTAGTAGTTCTTTCATGACATTCCATTTGTGTACTTGGATGTTCATTTATATTTTAGTTTCATAAGGATTTGGCTTTTTTCTATCTTATATATCTTCATGACATGTTATCATAGAGTATAATGCCTCTAATCTACATATCAATTATACCATCTGTGCAAGTCACCAACCTGGGGCTGGCTGGAGGCAGGTCCCAGTGTATCTATCTGTCTCCTCCCATTTTATGCCAAGAAGGGGTACACATTAAGGGGAGGAGTTATGAAATTAATCAATTAAAGAGTTATAATCCTTTTATAGTATCCAGATATAGTAGTAATTTCTAAAATAACCACACAATATCTACATTACCCAAATTTCTAGATATTTCCAATATTAATAATTTACTAATAGACTTATTTTTATTTTATTTACTGACATTCAATTATCTAAATGAAAATAGTAATAACATAATTAACCTAATGATTTATCCACACCTTTTTTATTATAAACAAACTTCTGGAATAATATGGTGATCACATTACAAATGCCTAATTTAATTAAACCATATTTCATCATAATCTAAAATTCTATAAAATAACTTATCCAATAACAATTATAAAAGTTCATAGAACAAACTATCATATCCATATAACATAAATAAACTATTTTATTACTTGATATTCCCAATTACTTATAATTTTTGAGTTTTATTGTTTTTGGATAATACAATATTTAACTAAAATCATTTTCATTGTATAAATTAGAAATTTATTTCCATTATATTTGAAACTGATTAATCAATAATTGGTATTCAAAATATATAATATATTCTCTACTAAAAGAAAAAATATATAATATTGATATATTTCTAAAATTAATTACCTAATGAAATTGAACCGTATTAACTTTATGAGAATAAATTATTAGTAAGGTTAATCATAATAATGATAAATGATATATCATAAATGGAAATAAAATGAAAATATGGGTATACCAACAAGGAATAAGAAACTCGTTGCCAATAATTAATGGATTACAAATCATGGAATATTGATTCGATTAATAAAATAATTGTAATAAAATTAGTATGGTAACATTAGTCAATTCAAGTGATCTATGAGAAAATATAAAATTCATTAGAATAAATATAAAACTATGGTTCCTCAATATAATATATCACAATCATTAATATAATGAAACATTACATTCAATATCAACATTAGTGGTTCCCATACATATGGAAAACTAAAAAATTGTAAAAAAAATACTTATCTCGTGTGATATAAACATTAAAATGATACATTAGATGATGATATAGGACACCTCCCATCATTCAACCATACTTATGTGTGACACATCGGTGTCATTCTCTTATAACATGATCATGTTCCAAAATAAATAATATGAGTTTAAAAAAAATCATAATGAAACTCATTCACTAATTAAGTAATAAAGAACACCTATAACAAGAATGGGTATTTTGTTAATTTAAAATGGAGTGAAAGAAAAAAATAATACATATTTATAACATGAAAAACCTATGAAAAAAAAAATTAGTAACCAAAAATATTAAGAAACATTATAGGTTAATTGTTTTATATTAATAGAACAAAGAATATAGTATTTTCCTAACATTTTTAAAGAGAATTTAATTAAATAAATATATTTCCATTCCAATTGACTTATGAAATCATAGTAGAAAAACATTAATCAATATAATTTAAAAACCATATTCCCATAGGGTATACATTTAAAGAAAAATTAGGTCCACAGACCATCAATGAATAAGAAAAGAAAATATAGTGATGAATCATTTAAATTATTAAAAATTTCAGTTAGATATTTTATATATACAATAGGGGTGGATTTAATCTTTGAATAATATCAAAGAGAATAAAAAATATGTATTAATGTTCTATGATATATAAATTGAAAAACTATTTTATTAATTTTTGAAAAAAACCCCCAAATTAAAAAATATTTTCCATGTTTTTATTGAATTTTTAATATAATTTCATAATAAGGGAAAATTATTTCTTTCAGAAACTATCAACACATAGATAGAAATTGGTTAAAAAGATATCATAAAAATAAAATGTATTGGGTTAATATAATTAAATATTTATGAAAAATGATAATTGAGAACAATATAGTCATTTATGTGTGAAAAATTTACATTGATAATTAACCCCTTAAAATAACAATTTATATAAAATAAAGGATTGGGGAAAGATAAAAAAAATTGATTTGGAATGGTTTTAAAATCATATTTAATATTTTCAAATTTCATTTTTTGAAAACCCACATCCAAAAAAATATAGAATTTCTTTTTTTGAAAATGAAAATTTCAATTTTAGGAATTATAAAAAATAGTTTATTTTATTGATCCCAAAAGATATAATAAAATTATATGGAATTAAAATAAGTAAATTGATAAAAATATTCATTGTTAAAACATTGGATTATTTATACCAATGTATTTATTTTATTTTGATGAAAAGTTATCAATGTCGTGTATATTTATAATAAGATTTAATTTATATTGATTTGAAAATGAAATAATATAATAATTGAGATAAAAATTAATAGAAACATATTTAATTTTGTATTATTCTAATAATAACTCAGACCTAATGTTTCAACAATTTAGTTGATGAGACCCTTACAATATTATAAATTTCTAAATATAAACCCATTAATGGATATGATAGGAAATGAAACAAAAAATATTATTAATAATGATCAGATCCAGATACAACTATTAATAATTATATAGATATAATATTATAATGAAAATATAGTGTATAATATGATGCATATCTGATAGAGTGAAAATTTTTATTAAGAAGATAATACCTTGTTTCATTACATATTCACGTCCAGTGAGACCCATAATATAAAAAACATATATTAATCACATATTTTAGAACCATTTTTAATGATAAATTATAATATATATATTTATTATCTAATTTTATATTAATTATTTATTATATATATGTAATACCTTTTGTGAGTAGTCTTGATCATTTTAAATAGGTTTCGTAATAACGGTCATGTTATTCATTCTTAATCAATAGTTAATAAATAAATTATTATATAATTTCCTAGAATTTTTTATTTATAATTAATTATATTATAATAATATAATTCTATGAGATATTTTTTTACTATCCTTAATGAAGAATTTTTTAATGATCATGTTTCAATGATTCAATTTTGTTGAATGTTTTTTTAAAATAATGAGTAAAAATTTTATGTCAACATTCAAAAATAAAGAACACATTATTTAAATATATGTAGCATAAATTGCAATAAATTTAATTATAATATTAATCTTGGATATAAATTTATAACTATGTATATGTACGTTATTAATAAAACCCAAACAATAAATACTATAAATAATTGATGATTAAGTCATTTAGTAATAACATTATTAAAAAATAAATATATTGATAATTTATTTAGTGTGTTATATATTTATTTTAATGAAGTATACAAATAATATAACATATAAAATGTTACTTCATAGTATGATGAAAACATTTTTACACTACTGGAATTCTCTTTTCAATAGATGAAAATAACATAATTGTTTATTTATCATATTATCAATATGAATACAATTTTATATTTATAGAACCATAATAATTTTAAAAAATAATACTAATCAGTAAAATATATTATAATTGCAATCCTTATACTAGATTGATAAAGAGAATTACAGAAATTGATTAGTCAGTGGATTCTGTAGTCCACAAGTACGCATGGTTGTTGATTCGGTTATCCATAGTTTAATGAAAAGTAGTACCGTGTTCTATCATTAATGGATTAAAAATCTATTATAAATATCCTAATAATACATTAAATTTAGGGTAAGGAAAATCCATTCAGGTTCGTGATGGAATAAGAGTCTTCTTGCACATGGAGGCGGTATTCCACAAATACGGACAATTCAAATTTTCGTTTTTCTTAAATGAAATTGGAAATGTGGTTAATTATTTACAATATTTATAAAAAAAATTACCCTAAATAAAATTATTTTATTTTATTAGTTTGGTGTAAATTAATTTGACGAAAAATAAATGCAGACAATTAAATATGAATGTCATATGAGAGGATAGAATTTTATACCTCACTTATTGGGTAATATACTTTTTAAAGGGGGTTATGCCTTTAATTAATTGTCACATGAGAAGAAGAGAACCACTTAAATGATTATAGAATTGATAATTAAATTTTTGGTTTCTTTTTAATCTAAAATTATTGTGTTTTTATTAGGGAAGAGAACAGTGGAGTTCACTTCTATATGTTAAAATTGGCATCATTTTTATAAATACCCTAAAATGTTTGGTAATGGGAAGTTAATGTCAACAAATGTTTATCCAAAATAATGAAATAATGGTTAGGGTAATATATATGTTTTACAAATTCCTTAATAATCTATTACCACACAATTTCTACTCTTTTTTTAATATCATTAGCATTTGATTTTGATTTAAACATTTACATTTTCTTTTTTTACCATAGTAACCAGTTATTACCTATTGGAAAATATATTTTATAGAAAATAATAAATTTATACTAGTGTAAGATATCATAATTTGTTTGACAAATAAGTTGGGTTCTTCTCATCCTATTGTGCAATTTCCACTGATGAATAGGATTTTAGATATGGAGAAAATTTTTGTTTTCAATGTGGAACTAAAAATTGTGGAAGATATAGTTTTCAAGTATTCATCTAGTGGTTCCAATGATGGGGATGTATGATTAGGATAGTATAGAAATGTTCTTATCCTAATATAAACTAATTAAGAATGTACAATGGGTCTTCTGATAGGTTGTAATGTTCTAAAACAAGGTGTAGTGGGTAAGGACATGATCCTAAAATGATCAAGAGAGGCGCAATGTTCTGTGATGGGTCACCTGTTTGATTCTTTATCTATAGAAGAGTATAATTTCCCAATGAATGGGTCTAGCAATGAATATTCTTGTTAATTTTCATGTGATTTTGAGGAAAAGATTAAATTCAATCAATATGAAAGCATGAGGAGAAGTAAAGGGAGTATGGGAAGCTATAAAGCGTGGATGACTAATCTAATTGGATGTCTCCAATGCAAACTAGAAACATGAAGAAGTCAATGACCAATATGATTTACAATTGAAAATTTATCTTTCCAGTAGCTAGAGTTTAATGGTTTTCATGAACGACCTCTGTAATTACTTATGGATACGTAAGAGGTACATGATGAAACAGTTCAAACATCTAAAGCTTCTATTGTAGATAAAGAGAGAATTATGGGAAGGGGAGTATGGGTGACTCCCAATGAGGGGAGGCCAACTGCATTAAAAACATGATATGATTTTAAAATTGGGTTTCAATAAGTGTAATATCAACACAGAGAAGTACATCTAATCATTAGACAGAATCAGCATCTATTATTGAAGATATTCTAATTGATAGGCCAGAAAACTATCTGAACTCTAACTAATTGAAATTATTTAGGGAGTATAAAAAGGGTTGGATGAATTTTTATTTTAGTGGTACAGTTATCTCATGATTTTATTGACAAATGGTTTACCTGTTTTTCTTTTTAAATATGTTTGATAATGAAAATTTAATTTTCAATCATAGGAAAACAATTATCGATAATAAAATTGAAGGTATTATAGTATCTTCGGTGGATGGATGACATAGATATTTTATTTGGATCATAAATTATTATAATAGTATATAGTGGCTAGAATGAGATATAACATACATAGGAGGGTTTCACATTGTACTAAATTTAGTTCCAAAGAATTTTTTCCCTATATATGTCTAAGGTGTGGATATTTCTTTTCGTTGGATAATTGGTGGGGTACTTATGGGATAATTTCATAGGCCTAGTTACAATATTCATCATTGTTTCATTTTTATGCTGATAGAATATGAAATCTACTCATTTTATGTTAACCCTCAATTAAATATTTTTATTATTAGACTCATCAATATAAGGGGGAGTCACACCAAATCCCTTCTTCATTTTATTGCATTTTGTTCTTAATGTATGGTTGATATATAGGTGTTTATTTAGTGTATTTAGGTTTTCCTTCAAATCAATTCTTGTTTCCTTCAATTCCATTGGATTAGAAATAGGTATATGGTATTGATTTCACTGTTGAATAGAAGAATCCCCTCATATGTTGGGTATTTTGGGGGTCTTGGATAGAGGTTGCCTTAAGAGGATGAAGGTTTGCATTTTATATATTTTCTATAACCAAATGATGCTTCCATAATTTAATTTTTCTTCATAATTAAATTTTAATGGAATAAATTAATGAATCCATGTTTAGTTTTAGTGTTTTTTAAATTGTAGAGTCAGGGGTCTCTTAGTTTATATCATAATATATAGGGTTATGTTTTCTTGTCATTACACAATTTAGTAAGATAATTCATGAATATTTCATAATAAATTAATATGTAGGTGTTGTGTATAATTTATATAGTTTTTTATAATTATTAAAATTTATTTTTGATGAAAATATATCCCCAAGGTGATGGATAATTGCTTATACATTTTTAGATTTTCTATGATAATTTCGTATGAATGTATCTTATGTGGAATATTCTAGTTTTGGGTAGGTGGTACCGAATTGTTATTGATTGTTTACACATGTTTTGAATGATGTGGGATTCATTTTTCTAACACCCATGTAATTTTTTCATATAATAAATCTAAATTTTTCTCACATTAACATATTGAGTACGGTTAGCATGGTAATGAACATGGTATATCCTTGGTTCATAATTCCTCGATGTGTTGTCCATTGATAGTCATGTTCTACAATTTATGTGTGTTGATCCGTATGGTTAACACACATAAGAGGAATCCATGAGTATTATTAATACACAAAAGAAAATTGATATGTACTATAATCCTCCATGAAACTTTTATAGGTATATAATGGATATAAAAGATATCTTGATAAATTTATTGGACTATTTACATTAACATCTTTAACGTGAGTGTGTTATTTTAGGGATATGATAAGAATTATATATTTTAGTTTGTTATACTATAGAAACTAAATACAATGTGGTATAAATTAATATAATTATTATTATATAATATAGAACCAATAGTTACATCAATTTGGTATCCTATAACATAAATGATATAGAATGGGTTCCCATCACCACTCTTATTAAAATATTATTGAATTATGTAATGAATTCATTATTATATTCAATAATAGAATATTAAAATTTACATGTTATTGTTAGAATATATATAATATCGAAAGGGTTGTGTGTTCTCCCCCCATTTCTAAATTTTGGTAACTTAGTTGGTACAAACTCTTTGGAGATGGATCTATGTTAGGTGTGTCAGGAAAATTTTTTATACAAATGAAGTGATGTATGCATTAAGCCTATAATCATTTTTATTTACCATAATGAAATTTATTTCGAAAAATTAATCTTTTTTTATGTTGGGTTTAAATTGTAGTGTAATATTATCGATTTCACTATTATTTATAAGATGTGGAATAAATGACCACTACTTAAATTATATTTTCGATTGGGGGATGAATGATTAGTAACATTGATAGTAATTGTGTTAGGGGATCACATAAATAATTCTATTTATAGCCCTAATGTATTGATATTGAATTCACAAATAAATGTTTAATGAGTTGTATAATATGAATTTCTGAATTACCTTATGATGTCATGATTGGTGTTCTAGAATATTATCTTCATATATTTATACTATGGGATGAAACTACAACAAACTATATACTATAAATCCATGGAATAAAAATCCTAATTACACAAAATATTAACATTTTAATAATCTAGTATTCCTTTTGTATAAATCTTTTAAAGTGATTATCTTTGATAGCGTACATTGTACGCTATAGAAAACATGAAAAACTATTATATATTATTATTATGATGACATTATATTTGTGAGAGTGAATAATACTAAATATATTATGATATATATATATATGATTATCTATCTTATTTATTTATATGAAACAAATAAATTATTATTAGAAAATATATTATACTCTTCAAATATATGTTTTCATTAAATATTGATTTTTATTTAATACTATGCTTAATTAATTAAGAATAATTTTGGACAGTTCTAGAATTTTTTTTTAAAAGACCTCTATTTTTTAAATAATCATTATAAAATTATCATAGGGTGAATTTTAGGCAATTTTCTATAAAGATTGATTTTCTTGTGAATCGTGAAAAATTAACGATTTTTTTAAAAATATTATTTTATTTATATTAAAAATTACCTTTAAAAAATAAAAATGATATCAATATAACTAATGTATTTTTTAATTTCTAATAAAATTAATTTCATTTTAATTATCTTTGTACCTCATTTTGGTTTTAGTAAATTCTATTTGGCCCAAAAATTCATTTTTCAAGAAAAATACTTTTCATTTCATTTTGTGGTATTTATTTGAAACTAATATCAACCCATTATATGTATTGAGATTCTAAAATTGATTCCATATTTGGATTCATCAGGTCCAAATTTATTATATGGGACCCTTTCATTTTTTACCAATATGAATAATAACCATGATAAATTGTGCAACAACGCTAAAAGGTGAATTGGATAAAATATAATAAAAATGATATGGGAAATAAAATTATCCTAAAAAGGATAAAAAAATATTTATTAGAAATTTTATTCAATAATAATTTAAATTTATGGTATATGAACATTAACGGTGATTTGAATTAGAATATGATGTTCATATTATTGTTTTTAATATATAATAAAAGTTGTAAATTTTTTATTTTTCATAATCATTAAATATTTAATATAGTTTTATCAACAATTTATCATAGATTATAAATATTATTTTTAATTTGAAAATATGTTTCTACATCATGGTTATTTTTTCTATTTTTTTCTGACTAACCAATTACCTTAATAACATGAAAAACACAGGTGAATTAATTATTCAAAAAATATATTCATCAAATAAATGATATTAAAAATATTAAAATAAATATAATATTATATAATTATTGAAATCCAATAATCATATAGAAAAATTTAAATTACAATGATGTAATGATTTTTTTTTGATTTCTAATGTTGTATTGATATTTTAAAATGTCAATGAAATGAATTGTGTAAAAATTAGAATTAATGGTATTTTCAATAAATAAAATTTTGGTAATACAATATAAAATTCCTAAAAATAATTTTTTTTTAAAAAAATAGGATATTGTCTAACATATCCAAGCGATCTGATTATTTGTCTTTTGGAATTTTAGTGTAAAAATATTAACCGTCATGGAATGAATATCAATGTTGAAATAATTAGAGTGAAAAAGGATAAACCATAAGACTAGGGTAGAAATATATTCAAAACATACCTATTTTTTATATTTTTAATTTAACCCATCCTCATATAATTTTTTCAATTACACATTTTTGAGTCATTTGAATTAATAATTATGTAATATTATGTTATTATTTTGAAATATTCTAAATATTACCTATCATAAATTAAAAAAAGTGTCGTTATTCCCTCAATTCTTCACACCACTATAAGCCTTCAAGCTCAACTGACCACTACCAATTTCACTTAACAAAATACCTAGAAATGTTTTGGATGTTTTAGTATTCTAAAAAGACCATCCCTCTTGTTCCTAATAATATATTAAATGTATTTCCACAGAAAAGGAAGTGTTAAAGGAGGTTCAGTTATAGGAAAGTGCAAGGTAATAAATTAAAGGATTCAATTTTCAATCATTGGGTTAAACTTATAAATAATTGTTTATTTAATTAAATGATTACATTTTTAGTTACATTTTAATTTTTTTATTTAATTCCACTTTTATATTTACAGTTATAGAAGATAAATATAAATAATTAATTAGATTACTGCTTTCAATAAGGATATGTTCTTTCTAATGGACATCATCTATGATTTCTTCTATTAGGGTACATTTGGATTTTATGATCTTATATTCTTTTTTAGGTGTATATAAATCTCCTCTAATAGGTTATATATTGAATTTATTTATTAGTATGATATTTAATGATTTGTTAAATGTTATTATATCATTTGGCATATGATTCAACATATTATAAAGTGACAATAGTTCATTTCAAAATCTCAATATTATTTGAATTTATTTTTGTGTAATTTCATTGTTGTTAGATATTTTCCTTCCATTTAAATCATTTTTATAATGGTTTAAAAAATTATTTAACAAATAAAATATTATTTATTAAGGTTATTTCTATACATTTTTACATTTTTATAAAAGGTTTTAAATGGAATCATTCAATAATTTTCAAAGAAAGGAACTTTTTGACATTAATTACAAAAATGATAAAAGATTTTTTTATGTCGTACAAAATAATAAATATTTAAGCATTCTATTTCATTAAATAATTAACATTTAATTTATAGATTTTCATGTTTATTTTTTATTAAATTAATTTCATTATTAAGATAATAATGTATTGATTATATATATGATTTTCAAAGTAAAAAAAAGATTATTTTCCAAAAAAATATTGAAATAATATGTTAAATATATTTTTATTTTTATAAAAATACATTCTTATTTTAATTTGATGATGAATATAATTATACAATTCATGATTGTAATTTTTATGGTTTTTGATCATTTTAATATGGGGAATTAATAATTTTTCATACGGATAGTTCTTCCCATACAAATAGTTATTGATTTTGAAGAGGAATATTAATTTATTTTAATTATTTAACTGTTTTTTGGATGATTTGGAATTAGTATATAATTGTAAGGACCCATTATATACCCTAAATGTATTGGTGTGTCTCATGATAGAAACAATCTAGTGATTTTTCCAATGATTTAATCATTTATTATATTCCATGATTGATGACATAGAAGTATTATATTCAAGGGATTAAGACATGAATGTATTAGATTTATTTCCATTAATAATAAATGGTATGTTTAAGATTTAATACATTATTTATTCCATGATTATGAGATTAGTTACTAACATTCAATATGATTATTATTTCACTATAGTATCCATGGTTAAGTTTCACTCTCATTTGATTATTCGCATGATATTATTTGATCATAATTTATTATTACCATATTATTTTCATGTTATTGATTTAATGGAATTAGTTTTAGTTAACTATCATAGCATAGATTTTATTCCTTATTTAATCATAGCTTACATTATATTTTTTCCATTACATAGCATCTAAGCTAAACCATTTCTTATGATTCATTTTCCCTATGAAGTGAGGATATTATTTATATTGATATGTAGGGATAAATTAATGGGAAAATTGAATTATCAAATAAAGTAATTGTTATATTTTATGTTTTACTTTTTAATAAGAATTTTAGGGTTGTATTTATTTTACTGTGACTACTAAATTGTTTAGAATTATTGGACGTCATCTCTTGTATGTAACATGTCAATCTTCTGCAGTACCTTTCCCTTTGAATATTATAATTGCTTGCATTGTACGCAAATTTGATATTCAAACACATCGCGACCAATCAAACAAGCCGTTATGAATAGTAATACAAACTTTTTGAAAATTTATCAAATATAACATTCAAAATTTACATTATTTTTGGGTTTGGAATATCCAAATTAGCTTAGGGTGAATTTTTGGTATTTTCCTGAAAGCATTCAGTTTTTATGAATAGCGAAAAATACAAAATTTTAATAAAAAACAACTTTTTCATAAAAATAATTTATAATTATAAATTATAAAATTTAGTGAATTTTTAGTATTCATAGATTATATTTTTTACTATTTAATCCAATTTTGGTCACTGGGCATAGTTTCATATTTAAACTGGACATAAGAAAGTGTCAAACTTTTGATAGTTATTATTTCATAAAAACACGCTATTTTGTTTTAACAATAACAATTAATATTAAATTAATTTCTTCCACTTCTGTGTTTTGAATTTGGAAAAATAAAATTACACATTTTTAAATAGGAGGTCAAAATTTTGTAAATACATGAATTTTATTTCTATACATTATGAATAATTAATTTGGTATATATTTTACTTACTACTGTAAAAGGTTAAATTCAGTAAATAAGGGTAAAAAATTAATATTATAATAATAAAAAATTACCATAATATGTTTCTTTTTCCTATTGGATGATACATGTCTTACAATGGGAATCCTTGTGTTGACTTTGGGACCCCATGGATCCCCATGGGTGTGAAAATGACATTTTATATTAAATAATCTAAAGTAAAGAAAAAATAACAAAATCAAATATATTTTAGTAAAAAAAATTATAAGAGGACATATAATTGATATATTCGACTATAAATAGTTATTATAATGAAAAAAATATTTCTTACATCATGATATTTTATTCATAATTTTTATACATAAAATAAATATATATATATATATAACAGGGTAGGCTCAGCCAAGGGATAATCCCTTGACCGTTTATTAGAATAAATGAAAAAGACAGTAGCAAGCATCACAGATAAAGAAAAGATTACATGAAATCAAAAACATCCCCATCCTCACACCCCTGATATCCAACTTCATCCACAGTCGCCGTCTCCCATTCAGAGCTGTCATGATGCTTCAGGATCTTAACGTATTTCCTCCGCAGATTCATCTGTTCCAAGGCTAAAAGCTCAGTATTGCCACCGGAAGACCTAGTGTTCACCGGCTTTGGCAGGTATGAGTAATCCCTTCTTGGCCTGCGACGCGGAGGAGCGGTCACAGCCTCCTGAGGCTCCCTTATCTTCATCCTCCTACCTTGATCCACCTCACTGAATGAGGGCTTGATCATGCCACCATGCTCCTCTTCACTCTCACAACAATCCCCCCACTTCCCATTGATGACCACAGTCTGAAAAAGGTCCTCTTCGCCACAACCCTTCTGAGCGAGACACCTCGGCTGTTCCGCCGTCTCATAACAGATCAAAGCCCCCTGTTGCAGGCCTCCAGCTTCACTGCCACCCTTCTGCATCGAAGGCCCAATCTGCCTTTCAACCACTGGACAGCCGTCCTCCGAATTCTGTTGCACCATGTATTGGAGACAGCCACCAGCACCATTTGTGATGTTCACACCCCCATCCTTCACAGTTATCCCTTTCTCCCCATTCGCATCATCTAACACCCCCAAGGAACCACTCCGACGGACACAGGCATCCGACCCACTTCCATCCACCTTACCAGCTCCCTTGCACAAGTTCACATTCATCCCATCAGATACCATTGCTCCTAGATCACACTGCAAGTCCTGTAGGACTGCATCTTCAGTCGCTGAGCAAACCAATTTCTCCCTATTAACAGAGTTCCCTGCATTAACTGACAAAGCCACCTTGTCCAGCATCAGATCTTGGCGCATCCTTCTGAAAACAGCAGACACAGCAGGATTTGCAGATGCCTCTGCCTTCTTCAAAGGCACAACATTCCGGTCCTCCATACCACCAGCAGCTCCAGAAGTCACACCCTCAGCAGGAAGCAACCGCGGCCCTTGAGACTTTCCAATTCTTTCCCTCGACTTGAAACTTCCTCGAATTATAGCCTCACCATGACACCGCAAGGACGCATGCCCCAAACGGCAGCAAGAATTGCAGTATTCAACCCAGGACTCGAATACCACAGACTGTCTCCATCTAAATTCTTCCCCTACCGCAAGCCATATCCAGTTAACTGGTGGCCTTGCAACATCAACCTCCACGCATATGCGTGGATTTACAGGATGACTGATAGTGGACGTCCGAACATCGGAACATAAGTATCTTCCTACCATATTACCAATCATGCACAAAATCGCAGGATTTTGGAAGGGAAGTGGAAGCTGAGGGAGACTAACCCAAGTCGCAACAGTCGATGGATCACGATTCATGCATAACTCGAATGACCAGCGAAGAAGGAAGAATCGACAGCCGTTGCACCTACGCGGGGCGCTGGACCATGCTCGGATCAGATCAACTTCCGAGGAGAACCGAATCATGAGATGACGATTATCGAGAAGACCAACAACAGCCCTGTCCTGCAAATCCCACTTACCAAAAATGAAACGATCAAAATCGTCAACAGAGGGCCTTCGCTGATTGAACCGAGCCACCAGTGTGAGGTCCAGGTGACATAAAGCTTCATGAAATTCCGACAATGAAATCGGTAATTGCGGCTCTCCCTGATGCAGGTCAGGAACCTTCGGGCCAAGAGAAATCTTCGGGAAATCAGGGAGGTAGCTAGGGTTTGAGAAAGGTACAAAGGGTTTCCGCAGTATTGGGTGTTGTGGCCGATCATCCACCCCCCTTCCTCCTCCAGGAAGGGGAGGGAAGTCATCGTCGATCGTCATTTAGGGTTCCCAAGCAGCAGATCGCCATAGCCGTCGCCGCGAGTCGCCGCAAGCCGTCCCGAGCACCATGAATCCAACCCACCAATATATATATATATATGACACAATAATAATACAATATTTTCCTTATGAATGAATGAATCAAATAAATGATATTATTAATATTAAAATAAATATAATTTGAATGTTTTTATTCCATAAACAAATTCAATAGTTTAACATGACATTTTATGGTTGATTCAATGAATTGTTCACAATGTAATAATGTTTTTATGAATTTATAAAAAATTAAATTATTAAATAATGTCAAAATTGACATAATTGTGTTTTTAAAACAAATACTATATTATTGGTTGATATAATATTCCTAATAGTCTAAGGGTCAGCCAATGGACCTAAATAATATTATATGTGACATTAATGAACCTATTAGGGTTCTCTTGGTTGTTTATAGTAAGTTTATTAACCATATAATATAAAAATACAAAGAGATATGGTAAATGTCAAATTAATTAACTAGGCGTTAAATATAAATGATAAAGTTAATATAGTTACCCAAAAATGTCTAAAACCTATTATTTGAGTGGTTTTTTGACCTATCACCACCTTATTCTTTAAATAATTTATTTTGGAGACATTAGAAATTGTAAATGATTTTATTATAAAATAATATTTCTTGCTTTTCCTAGGGTTCCCCTCAACCCTCTTATAAAAGGGAACTCCCCCTTAACTCTAATTCACACATTCGAAGCCATTTTTATTGGTCGTCCCATCCACAAATACCCTCTAAAATATCCACCCTTCATCTTGAAAGCCTTTTTCACGTCCGAAAGCCAGCCTATGGAGTCCTTTTGATCAAATAAAAAGATAGATCCTAGAGAAGTGGTAAATATTTTCTCACCTCTTTCAAGTTCCTTTCTTCTTCCACTTCCGCTTCATTTTTTTTCCATTCTAAAATATTAAATTCATTATAATATATATAATGTTATTTTGTTATAAATATTGAACAACCATATTAAATATTCTATCCATCTTTTGAATGACATGTCACCATACGTGCGTACGTACAACTTACTGTCTCCACATAGTGGTGAAATTTTTATTCAACACTTTATTAATTTGATGGTTATAATAATGATGTTTAATTGATATAAATAATAAATATAACATGATAATTATTCTTTATATGTGATATAATGACAAATTATATATTATTTTAATTTCAAAAGAATGAAATTGTCGCTCTTGTGTACGTATAGATTACCGTCTCTACGAACAAGATGAGATTCATTCCCCATCGTATCATTTCAAGACTAATCTTAATTTTATGAATAAATATAATGTTTAAATACTGGATATCATTATTTATATGAATAATATACATCCCATCCATAAAAAATATTACTCACATAATAATCAATATAAATGAAAACGAATCAGTTAACACCCAAAATGATGAAAATTCTAAAATATTGTTAACCAAGAAATATTAGAAGATCATATATGATATCATATTAATTTATATAGTTATTTTATAATTTAATAACTATTATTTAACTATTATATAGGAGGTTAACCTACCCTCATCCATGGAAAAGTAAATGTATGGGTTAATTTCACAGTCGCTTTATTATCCGAGATTGTTTTTATGTAAGTATATACTGAGACCTATTTATCATCCACATCCATGTTTCATCAAAATGTATTTAAAAACATTTATACTATTTATTAGATAATAGTTTAATGTAATTTATAACCTTATTTGGACATATATTTTCTGAAAGTAATCTTGCAGTCGTTTTCAAACAAGGTACTTTACGACAATTTCGACAATATTAAGGTAAGAATTTTTTTTAACTTATACAATGGGTGTGCTTATTCGCCGTCATTATAACATTGAAGACGTTTCCGTCACAAGATTATAAGAATATTTTCAGAACAAATTTTTTCTTTATAATTATGTGACGCTTAAATGATTTCAGAATATAAACAAATATTTCTCTAAAAAAGGTTTTGATTTCATCTATTTCAACAGCATTTGATAAATTTTATGTATATTTGAATTTGATTTTTTACGATAAAAAACATCCATATTTTATTCAAGGTTTTGTGATAGTTTTGACTATGGATGTGCTAATTTTATACCATTCATGGTTTTTGGTTAAAGTATTTGCATTTCGTCTACTAGTTTTAATACAAATGTTTATATTATATTTCATTATATTTATATGCGGAATGTATTGGACTTTGTAAGTGACTGGTGGAGACTACTATGGCTCCTCGAAGAATCGTTATGTCAAATTAGGCAACTAGATGTGGAATTGGCTGAGGCCATTCCCAATTTGATATATAGTTATGGACCAGGCCTTAATCATTTTTAGACATCTTGGCTGAGGCCTTGAAAAAATGTTTCAGAATGTACGACATTAAAAATTCCCTCTTGATGAAAATAATATTAATGGTTCATATGGTCATTGAACTCATAGACTATCCATGGTTATGTTTTATTGTGGAATTATTTACTCAACTCATATTCCTAATATAAAAGTATTCTTGATTATTATTTGTAATTCCATGCAGTTTAAAATAATGTTGTGTATAAAACAAAATATTCCTCAATGAACGGAGATTGAGATGAATTCCCTAACCTCGGGTTTGACTTGACTCAATCATTCTTGAACGTCCTGAATAATAAACTTGAGTTAATTTATACTTTCTTAAGAACCTTTTTCAAGTAAATTATTCCTTTTATATCACTTATTACCACGTTATGAACACTATATAATTATTTAGGTTAATAATGGTCGTTTTGTCGATCATTGGTACTTGAGTCAAAAATAAACTTTTTATAATTACAAGTTGTTCATGTGATAAAATATACATTATATCTAGAATTATATTCATGATGTAGATATCATATATATAATATATATCAAGTATATACATGAATTTATAATATTACATTACATTTAGAGGTATGAAACGAAATGCACCGTTCATGGAGATTGTAAGTCGTACGTACGCATTAACTCTACTTTCATTTCTATTTCTTATTTAATGGAATTGAATCATAATGATATAAAGGTAAATTATAATTCCTGTATAATATCATATATAATATTAATAACTCCATCATTTATATGTCCCACATATGGCATTAATGAATCAAATCACTTTGAGGTGGCGGTAGTCCGCACTTCCTAAAATGAAGATATCGTGTTTACCCATAATGGAAACAATAAAGATATGACATAAATGAAAAATACCGAGGCTTAAAGAAAAACATAAGAATATTATATATCATATATAAATATAGTGAAATCTTACTGGACACCATTTAAGGTGTTATAAGAATATTGAACTATCTTCTTTTCGTGAGGCATAAATTCTCCATCCACAGAAACAGTATGTTCTTAAACCATTAGATGTAGGTGTGTGTAATTGTTGCTCAAATAATTCTAATAATGACATCATATTTTATTGAAAATTCTGGTTTTGTTTCAAATTAAAAGAATAAAAAGAGTTTATGGGGTTGGAGAAGAAAAGTAAAACAAAAGAACATTAGAGAAGACTTTACCTTAAAATCGGGTAACTCCTCTTAGTTTTTACCAAAAGAGTTTCTTGAAGAAATTTATGCCTATGGTAAGGCTCCTAGGATGAATAGAGGGATGTGGAGAGATAAAATGAGTAAACCTTTTCTGATCCAATTCCTTGAGAAGTGTGGGTAAAGAGGTAGAGGTGGGGAACTTTTATAAGAGGAGAGGAGGGGAAATCTTGGAATGCTATAAAATCTTACTATATAATGAATTGTGTTTCAAATTTAAAAGGTCCCACATTGATATATTTCAAGGATAAGGTGATAAGGGTTCGAAATATACTCATCTAATAGGTCTTTTACAAGTGTAATTATTAGATTTTACATTATCTTTTCATTTTAATTAAATTTTTCATTAATGAGGTAATCGCTACATCATCATGATATCATAAATAATTTAAATTATTTAATTTCTAAAAATTATAAAAAAAATACTATGATGTAGGAAATATTTTTTGATTTCAAATTACTATTTATAGTCTAATAGGTCAATTATGTAGAAAAATTAAATATGTTTTACTCAGGTGATACATTCGTTGTTATATTTAACATTCCTTAAAAAATAAAAAGATAAAAAGTCATTATCACACAAAAGTGATTCCATGGGGTCCCCAAGATTGGAAAAATGCATTACATGGTCATCCATGACCCATCCAGTAGAATTAAGACACATTTTGAGGTCATTTGTTATTATTATTATATTATTTTATTATCCTTAACTACCCGACTACTAATTAATCATGATAATTAAAGATAATTACCGTCGTTAATTTCCAAAAACAAAAGAGTATTGATTACATAATTTGTACATTATGATTCCAAATATGTAACCCATTTTACAAAATTTCAAACACAGAAATTGCAATAATTAATTAATTAATAATTCTCGTTGTCAAAACAAATAGCGGGTTTTTTAGAAACAATATCTATGAAAAGTTTGGCACTTGTTTATGCCCAATTCCAAAGTGAAATTAATCCCAATGATGACCATAAAATTACATGGTAAAAATATATTATATCTAAACTTTGAATCCAATTAAAAAAGTTAATCTAATCATAAAATTAAATTAGATGAAAATGCAGTTTTGATGTAAAATGCAGTATTTTTCACTATTCATTTAAAAAATGAACATTGTTATAAAAATACCAAAAATGTATCCAAATAAAATTCAATGTCCCAATAATAAATAAGAATTTTATTTTGACAAATAGAGCTTATAAAATTGTAAAATTATTGATTTTAAAGTGGTTTTCCATCAAAAGGAAGTAAAACAATCTTTTAAAAATATTAGTGTATTCGATGATTATGATTGGATTTATTCTCGTTTTAAGCCTCTAAAACACTATCTAATTCGTAAATATACATTTATAAGAATATCTATTATTCATTACTTAATTGGGATGTTACATCCTTCCCCCCTTTAGAAAATTGTGTCCACAAAATTTATTTACTTATCGAATATGTGGGGGTATTTATCCCACATTGCATTTTATTATTCCCATGTTGCCTCTTCAGTCATGTGGTTTTTCCACAAAAGTTTTACTTGATGAATCGCATTATTCCTCAACACATGATCCATGTGGTCAAGAATCTGGACCGGTTGTTCCTCATAAGATAGATTCCATTCCAACTGAACTGCCTTTGGACTCAAAACATAAGATGGATCTGGCGTGTACTTCCTAAACATTATAACATGAAAAACATTGTGTACCTGAGATAAACTCAAAGGTAAATCCACTTGTTCTGAAACTGATCCAACTCACTCCAAAATATCATATTGTCCAATTAAACTTGAACTCAACTTTCTTTCTTAGCACATTTCATCACACATTTCCATGGTGTTCTTTGCATAACTCTTCTCCCTGCACTGAGCTGTTCTCATGTGTCTCTATATCAGCTGAACTTTTTTTGCCAACTCTTCTTCCAATTCTGGTACCATCAACCTTCTTTCACCCACTTCATCCTAGAAAGATGGATTTCGACACCGCTTCACATATAATGCCTCAAATGGTGCCATATGTATACTGGAATGAAAACTGTTATTATAAGAAAACTCAACCAAATAAAGATGTTGCTCCCAACATTCCTGATAATCCATCGAACAAGCATGTATCATATCCTCTAAAATCTGAATTGTTCTTTCTGACTTCCCATCTGATTGAGGATGAAAAGCTGTACAAAAATTTAATTCAGTACCCAATGACTTCTTAAGGCCTCTCCAATAGTTATTAGTGAACCTGGAATCACGGTCAGATACAATGGAGAGAGGAAGTCCATGTAACCTGACTATCTCTTCAAGATACAAATGTGAAAGTTGATCTGGGGAAAAAGTTTCTCTTATAGGAAAGAAATGAGCAGATTTAGTCAAGCGATCAACTGTAAACTGGATTGCATTATTTACTCGAAGTGTCTTCAGCAATCCCACAACGAAGTCCGTGGATATATCCTCTCATTTCCACTCTGGCACTGGTAAAAGACAAATAAAGCCTTTTTGGTAACTGCCTCTCTACTTTTACCTGTTGACAACTCAAACACTTCACAGTAAAATCAGAAGTATCCCTTTTCATTCTGTCCCACCAGTAATACTCCCGAAGATCTATATACATATTAGTACTACCTGGATGAACTAATAATGTAGAACTATGAGATTCACATAATAACTCCATTTTGAACTATGAATCACACGTCACAAACAATCTCCCCCCAAATCTCAAAACAAAATCATTATCCATGTTGAATTCAGACATCTTACCTTTTTGAACTAGCTCTACCTTTTTCTGTAACTCACTGTCTTGCTTTTGTGCTTGCTTAATTATGTCTGATAGAGAAGATTTCACTAATACATGAAACAATATAGAAGGACATCTTGCACCAACAACTTCTATGCCAAAGTTAATCAAATCCTTACCCAAATGATCATGTTCTAAATGAAACATTGTTAATGAAGCATTACTTTTTCGACTCAAATCATCAGCCACTTTATTTTCTTTTCCCGGATGGTAATTAATTGTACAATCATAATCCTTGATTAATTCTATCAATCTCCTATGTTTCATGTTCAATTCCTTCTGAGTGATTATATACTTTAGACTTTTGTGATCCGTATATATTTCACACTTTACTCCATACAAATGATTCCTCCAAATTTTTAAATCGAAAAAAACAGTAGCTAATTCCAAGTCATGTGTAGTGTAATTTAACTCATTAGTTTTAAACTTACGTGAAGAATAAGAAATTACCTGATCATTATGCATTAGGACGCAACCAAGTCCTTTCAATGAAGCATTACTGCAGATAAAAAACACCCCATTCCTAGAAGGTAGTTCCAAAACTGGAGCATTCACCAATATTCTTTTCAATTCATAAAAACAATCATCACATTATTTTGTCCAGATAAACATAACACCCTTCCAAGTTAGCTTATTTATTGGACTTTATAACCATGAAAAACTTATAACAAACCTTCAGTAATAGCCTTCCAAGCCAAGAAAACTACGAATCTCGGTTACATTTGGGGGTCTTGGCCCTTCTTCCACAACTTTTGTTTTTGCAGGATTAATAATTATCCCATCTTTAGAAACAATGTGACCATGGAATGAAATTTGTTGTAACCAAAAAACATACTTTCTGAATTTCCGAAACAATTTCATTTCATTTAAGGTTTGAAAAATAACCCTTAAATGTCTTCCATGACCCTCTTTACTTTTAAAAAACACCAAAATATAATCAATGAAAAAAACCACAAACTTATCCAAGAACTCATGGAAAATTCTATTCATAAGGTCCATGAATACAACAAGTGCATTGGTTAGCCCTAAAGGCGTTACTACAAATTCGTAATGGCCATATCGTGTACGGAACGCGATCTTCGGAATATCTGCTTCCTTTACCTTCAACTGATGGTACCTCGATCTTAGGTCAATCGTTGAAAAATACTGAGCTCCCTGGAACTGATCAACCAAATCATAGATATGAGGCAAAGGATATTTTTTCATAAAAGGGTTGTTATTCAAGGCACTATAATCAATGAAAAGTCTCATTGAACCATCTTTCTTGTTAACAAATAAAATAGAAGCACCCCATGGTGATGTTCTAGGTCGAATGAAACCTTTCACTAATAAGTCTTGCAATTTCTCCTTCAACTCTAAAAGTTCAATTTTAGCCATTTGATAAGGGGGTTTTAAAATTGGATTAGAATCAGGAACTATGTCAATAGTAAACTCAACTTCCCGATATGGTATTATTCCAGGCAACTCATCAGGAAAAACATCAGGATTCTCATTTACCACGGGCACATCAATAATCTGAACAGTTCCCTTGTTTTCAACAATATGTTCAATGTAACACTCATTTCCGTATTTTACATGTTTCTCGGCCTCTTGATATTTTATCAACAATAAGGGTTAATTCTTGTACATAAAATTAAAGCCTTTCTGAAAAGAAACTTCTTTATCTCTATAGTCAATCTTAGCATGTTAAATAGAGATCCAATCCACACCCAGGATAAAATCAAACTCTACTAGTGGTAAAACAATAAGGATTGCAAGTAGGTTCTTTCCATGGATAAGGATAGGAAGATTCTTATTAATTATTTTTGCCTCAACATTTCCCCCAGGTGTTTTTACCACAAGTTCCGGAGTCATTTCATGAGATGGTATTTCCATTTTACTAGAAATTTTTTCAGAGATGAATGAATGTGTATATCCTAAATCAAACAACACACTGGCATAATCAGAAATAATAAACAAAGTAATTGATACCAATTCATTTGATGGCCCAACATCTGCAGAAGTAGTTGCAAAGGATTTCACCACCCCTTTCTTCTTGTAGTCGAACTACTTCCAATCACTTGAGATTTTTTTCGGACACTCATTTGCATATTGACCCATCTCATTGCACTTAAAACATTTCACTAACTATAAATCATATTTGGTCTTACCATCACCCTGATCTTTTTCAATGAAATAACGAGCCTTATGTCCCCTCTTACCACATCGGTAGCACTTTCCAGAATTCAGAAGACATTCCACAGCATGCCTTTTACCACATTTATTAGAAACTGGAAAACATAGTTTTCTTACAACTAGACCTTTTGGAAGAATTTTCCCTTTCTCCTGCCACCTTGGTCTCTTCTTCTGCTGGTTGTTATGGAACACATTATCATCGGAAAACTCCACTTCCACCTTCTCAACACATCGAACAAACTTTTCATAACATTTGAACTCACAAGAAGAAAATTCCCTTCGATATTTTGTCTTTAATAATGGGTAAAAACGATTGATTTTACTATAAAGGTCTCGAATAAAATTTGGAGCATACCTTGCCAATCGAGTAAACCGCTCTTCATAAGCAGCCACTGAGTCGTCCTCTTGCCACATTTCTAGGATTTTCTTCCCATCCTAAGTCGAACAACCATAGGAAAATACAACTCAAGAATCATACCTTTTAATTCATCCCATTCGAGAGCATCACTCTCATCAGCGTCCCTGATATTTTTAACCATCGACCACCACTGATCTTCTTCACCCTCCTAACAGTAAATTACAAGACTAACCTTTTGATTGTCTGAACACCCCATGATATTGAAAATCTTATCTAGTTCATTAATCCACCATTCAGCTAGCACAGGGTCATATGATCCTCTGAATGATGGTGGATGCTGCCTCATGAAATGTTCCACCACTAACATGTTCCTCTGTAGTTGATATGGCTGATCATTTTCACGGATACCACCACCATTTATCGCTTGATTCAACTATTCCATTACTGCATCAAACTATTCAGTTCCAATTCCGACCATCTCAGAATGCTGATTTGGAAGGTCATTTACTTCTGTATGCCTTCCTAACACTGCTTTCTTGTTTCCTCTGCAGAAAACCATTCTGAAAAAACATGCCTTAGATGAAGCAACATTGTAATCTTCAAATGCTATATCATTTCAATTTGACCATAATTTTTTTTGGATAATCATTTAATAGAATTATAAATCCTAAAGTTATCTAAACCGACCTCTAATACCAACTATAAGGCCCCATCATTAAACATTTCTTAATCGTGAGATATTTTAAGAAAACTAATTGAGGATATTTTCACGTTTAGAGTTTTAGAGAAATAGATCATAAATCATGCATTACGTTCAACATTTAAACAAAGTGGTTACATAAATTATAGTAATCATTTTTCCCATAAATTTAAAATATATTTATAATAAAACATGGATTCTTTCTTGACACATCCTTGACACTATCATCACATCATGTACCTTTCCCTTGACCTGTGAAAAACATTTAAAAAAATGGGATTAGCTTAAAAATCTCAATAAGGGATATAAAAGTACAAAATGAAAACATTATTCCATGTATGAAATCATACTTTACTCATAAAACATAATAATTTTAACATACCTCATCAAATCATGAATAAGTCATAAAAATAATCAGAAATAAATGTAACATGAGGCATTCATAACATTCTTAGGTAGGGAGTAACCCTCATGGTTATATTTGGAATACCCATCATAGTATATTCACTAAATCTCTTCAGAGAAACCTTAATGTTTAACCCCATCACATTACCCAATGCATTGGACAGATATATCGGGATCACCCGCCCTTAGATTATCACGGAACCACTGGTCTTCATAAACAATGACCAAGAACCATAACATAATCGTATCATATAAAACATGCATAAGGGAAACATAACATTTCCATATTTCAATCACAAGATATCAATACGACACATTGATATAAAAAAAATACCAAATCCATTTTCAATACCAAAATAAATGTGATGTAAAGCATCGTATTTATTTTCCATTTAAAAACAATTTTTGGCTTGTAGAAGAAGTTGAAACTCAAATTATGGTCACGGCGGTGGAGAAGTTCTTGACGCCGCATACGTATGACAAAAAAACATTCCCTTTTGTTGTTTAGTAAATGATTCATATAAAATAGATTCCTTTTGAATAAATGTAAAAGTCAATGGGGTTTATACACCTTATAAAAGAAGGTTGTCTATAAAAAAAATATTCCTCAATGAAAGGAGATTGAGACGAAGTCCCCTAACTCATGTCCGACATCACTTTATCATTCTTTAACGTCCTGAATAATAAACTTGTGTTAATTTAAACTTTCTTAAGAACCTTTTTCAAGTTAATTTTCCTTTTATATCACTTATTACCATATTATGAACACTATGTAATTATTTATGTTAATAATGGTCTTTTTGTCGATCATTGGTACTTGAGTAAAAAATAAACTTTTTATAATTACAAGTTGTTCATTTGGTAAAATATCCATTATATCCAGAATTATATTCATTATGTAGATGTAATATATATCATATATATCATATATATCCAGTATATACATGCATTTATAATTTTACATAACATTTAAAGGTAAGAAATGAAATGCACAGTTCATGGAGACGGTAAGCCGTATGTATGCATGAATGCTACTTTCATTTCTATTTCCTATTTAATGTTATTGAATCATAATGATATAAAGGTATATTATAATTACAGTATAATAACATATATATTATCATTAACTCCATCATTTATATGTCCCGCATATGGCATTAACGAATCAAATCACTTTGAGGGGGCGGTAGTCCGCACTTCCTAAAATGAAGATATCGCGTTTACCAATAATAGAAGCCAGAAAGGTATTCCATAAATGAAAAATACAGAATATTAAGGGAAACATAAACATATCATATATCATATATAAATATAGTGACATCTTAATGGCCACCTTTTAAGGTGTTATAAGAATACTGAACAATCATTATATAAGAATCCTAGTATTTTGAAAATAATGGTTTTTTTACAAAAGAAATAAATAAAATGAGTTTAGGGGGTTGGAGAGGAAAAATAAAACAAAAGAACATTAGAGAAGACTTTAGCTTTTAATCGGGTAACTCTTCTTGGTTTGTACCAAAAGGGATTCTTGAAGAGATTTATGCCTATGGTAAGGCTTCTAGGATGAATAGAGGGATTAGTAGAGATAAAATGCACTGATCATGGCCGAGAAAATGGCTTGAGATGTTTGTGTAAAGAGGTAGAGGTGGGGGCCTTTTATAGGAGGAGAGGAGGGGCACTCTTGGAATGTTATAAAATGTTACATTATATTGAAATGTGTTTCAGATTTTAAAGGTCCCACATTGATATATTTAGACTATAAGTTGATAAGGGTTCTAAATATAATAATCCAATAGGTCTTTGCCAAGTTTAAGTCTTAGATTTTATATTATCTTTTCTTTTTATTTAAATCGTTTATTAATGAGGTAATCACTGCATCATCATGATATAATAAACAATTTAATTTATTTGATGTCTAAAAATTATAAAGAAACTACTATGATGTAGGAAATTTTTTTATTATTAAAATTATTATTTATTTTCCAATATATCATTTATGTAGACAATATTAAAAAAAATTTACTCAGGTGATACATTCATTGTTATATTTAACATTCTTTAAGAAATAAAAAGATAAAAAGTCATTATCACAGAAAATTGATTCCATGGGGTCCCCAAGATTGGAAAAAGGAATTACATGGTCTTCCATAACCCAAAAAGTATCATTAGGAGACATTTTGGGGTCATTTTTTATTATTATGATATTAATTTATTATCCTTAACTACCTGATTACTAATTAATGAAGATAATTAAAGATAATTACCGTCGTTACTATTCATAATGTCCAAAAACAAAAGAGACTTGATTAAATAATTTGGAAGTTATGATTTCAAATATGTAATCCAAATTACCAAATTCTAAACACATAAATTGCAATAATTAATTTAAAAATAATTCCCATTCTCAAAACAAATAGCGGGTTTTTAGAAACAATATCTATGAATAGTTTGGCACTTGTTTATGCTCAATTACAAAGTGAATTTAATCCCAATTACCACCGTTGAATTACATGGTACAAATATATTCTATTTACACTTTTAAACTAAATAAAAATATAATCTAACCATATAATTCAATTAGATGAAAATGCAGTTTTGATGTAAAATGCAATATTTTTCACTATTCATTAAAAAAATGAACATTGTTATAAAAATACCAAAAATTTATCCAAAGTTAATTTGAATATCCCAATAATAAAGGTTAAGTTTATTTTGAGGAATATAGCTTATAAAATTGTCAAAAGTTTGATTTAAAAATGGTTTTCCATCAAAAGGAAGTAAAATAATCTTTTTAAATATTACCGTATTCCATGCTTAAGCTTGCATTTATTCTCATTTTAAGCCTCTAAAACACTATATAATTCATATATATACATAGATAAGATTATCTATTATTCATTACTTACTTGGTATGTTACATGGAAGAAGGGAATAATTGAATTTCCACCCTGTGATACTTATGGAAGGAAGAACCCTTGTGCCTATCTAAAAGGAAAAGGAGAATGCTACAAATGTGGATATAAAGGCCATCTAGCTAAAGATTGTAAGAGAAATAAAGATTATACCAATGTAAATGCTATAGTTAAAGGGAGATTTGACAGTATGTAAATGAATTTCCTAAGTGTCAAGGAAACCTACCTCAGAAATGGCCAAGGGATCAAGAAAAATCTTATTTGATCACTACTGCTGAGGTTGAATCCCCAAAAGACATGGTGGAAGGTAATTTTTATATTTACTCAATTGTAGCCAATTTATTATCTGATACTAGATCATTGCATTTTTTTCATATCTTCCCAGTTTTCTAGGAAAATTAGATATTTCTTATTTAATTTATCAACGGAGTTGACATTCAAAACACATAAGAAATGTATCATTTCTACAATTTTTTGAGAATAAGTTCCCATTAGGCTATATAAATGTTATTAATCTACTGATCTCATCATCTTACCCATGATTTAATTTGATATAATCCTTGTTATGGATTGGATTTCGGACCATGATGCAAAAAATTTATTGTAAGAAGAAGGAGGTTACTATTTTTAACGATGATGATAAAGAACACCTTATCTTTATAGCAAAATCGTCACCACCTAATTTTTATTTAGATCCTCCACAATAGCTCAACCAAATTCAATTATGGGTGAGAAAGAGAATGAAATAAATGTGGGTGAGGAAAATAATGTTCAAATAGAGGATTTACCTATTGTGAAAGAGTATTTTGATTTGTTTCCAGAAGATTTACCTGGACATGCTCTGGAATGAGAAATTGAGTTTTCCATTGATTTAATCAATGGTTCAAGGCCCATATCAAATATCCCTTATTGAATGGACACTTTAGAATTAGAGGAACTAAAGAAATAACTATAGGAATTGACTAATAAGAGATTTATTCTCCCTAGTGTCTCTTCATGGGTATCCCCTTTTTGTTAAGAAGAAATATGGATCTATGAGGTGTTGCAATGACTATAGGGAGATCAATGCTATAAAAATAAAGAACAAGTATCCCCTACCTCACATTGATGAATTATTCGACCAGATTCTTGGATCTCAGTACTTTTCAATGATTGAACATCGATATAAATATCATTAGTTGTGTGTGAAGAAGTAATACATTCTGAAAATAGCATTTCGAACGAGGTACGAGAATTATGAGTTTACATTAATGCCTTTTGGATTGACTAATTCACCATTTTTCATCATGGATCTAATGAATGTTGTTTTCAAGGAATATCGTGATGAATTTGTAGTGGTATTTATTGGATAATATCTTGGTATACTCCAAAATCTATGAAGATCATTAAAATCACTAGTACATTATTCTTAAGACTCTTTGAAGACATGAATTATATGGGAAGTTTAGAAAGTTTCAATTATGAATTTAAGAGATTTTGTATCTTGTCCATATTTTCTCTAAGGATGGAATCTTCATTGATCCATATAAGACAAGAAAAATCCAAGAATTGCCCACACCGATGAGTATAATAGAGGTACACAGTTTTAATGGTTTAGTAGGTTATTATCGGAATTTCGTTCGTAATTTTTCCTGATTGGCTATCCCATTAACAAAGATCACACTTAAAGGGGTTAAATTTGTTTGGAAAAATAGTGTGAAGAATGTTTTGAAGAACTGAAGAGATGATTAGTCAATGATCATATATTGACTCTACTATTGGGGGATGATGGGTTTGTTATTTATAGTTATGCATCAAAAATGGAAATGGTTGTGTCATAATACAGAATGATAGGGTTTTTTCCTATGCGACACAACAGCTAAAAATTCATGAGGAAAAAAAATCCTTCTCATGATCATGAGATAGTACCTTTAATCATTGCTTTGAATATATGGAGACATTATCTCTATGGTAAAAAATGTGAGATATATACTGATCAAAAGAGTTTAAAGTATATTTTCTCACAGAAAAAACTCAACATGAGGCAAAGATGATGTCTTGAACTACTCAAGGATTATGATTGCATGATACACTACATTGCAAGGATGGAAAATAAGGTGTCAGTTGTTTTGAGAAGAAAATATCATGGAGTGTTGAACAATATGAGAGTAGAAAGGGATCCTATTATCATGGATCCATTAAATATTGATATTGGAATAACCATGGAAGGCGGATCATCAATACATTTTCTAATTGTTTGCAAACCATCTTTATTATAAAGGATAAAATACTCTCAAGTTGATGATGAGGAGTTTCAAAATAAGATTAATGTTGTGAATTATGGGAGATTGAGTTACATCATGTATAAAGATGGAATTTTGAAATTCTGTAAGAGACATTGTGCTCCCAATATACCTGATCTAAAAAGGGAATTGTTGGATGATGATCAGAATTCTAAATTCTCTATACAACATGCTAGCACTAAGATGTATATGGATTTGAAGAAAAAATTTGGTGTGACAACATGAACAGAGAGATTGCCAATTTTGTGTCAAGATGTATGGTTTTTCAATAAGTGATTTTTAGAAGGAAACAACCAGGAGGATTTATGCAACCTCTTACCATACTTGATTGAAAATGGGATACTATTACGATTTACTTTTTCATGTGTATACCAAAGACTCCTAGAAGGAATAATGTAATATAGGTCATTGTTGATCATCTTACCAAGTCATCACATTTTCTTGTTATAAGAGAAGATTTACCACATGAACGTCTAGAAAAAATTTATATTAATGAATTTGTTAGACTTAATGGAGTACCACTATCAATTATTTCTGATCAGGATCCCCATTTTTCATCAAGATTCGTGAAAAGTCTTCCGAAATCACAGGATATTGAACTTCATTTGAGCACTGCCTAGCACCTCTAAACTGATGGACAATCATAACGGACTATTAAAATGTTATAAGACATGTTGATATCATGCTCACATGACATTCAAAGTTTTGGGGTCAATATATACCTCTAATAGGCTTTTCAAATAACAGTAGCTTCAATTCAATTATTTAGATGGAACCATATGAAACGTTATACGGAAAGAGATTTCTCACAAAAAGTTGTTGGGATGATGTTGGCGAATGAACACTCATTGGCCCAGAACATGTGGAGGAAATAATGGAAATGTTGAAGGTAATCCAAACCCACAACAAAGTAGATCAAATTAGGCAGAAGAGGTATGCTGATAACTGAAGGAAGGATTTAGAATTTCAGGTATGAGACGATGTTTTCTTAATGGTATTTCTATGAAAGGGTTTTATAGATTTAGGTAAGAAAGGAAAATTATGTCCGAGGTACATCAGACCTTTCAAAATTCTAGAACTAATTAGGGCTGTAGATTACCTGTTGGTAATGCTGCGAAGCCTCTCCAAAGTTCACGATGTTTCCCACGTATCACTATTGAGAAAATACATGCCTGACCCAACGCATGTACTCATCTATGTGGAATTAGAGTTGGAACCTAATCTATCTTATTTAGGAGAGACTATCATTGATCTTGTTATAAGAGAACAAGTTCTGAGAAACCTTTTTACTCGTCTTGTAAAACTTCTATGGAAAAACCATATGATGGAAGAGGGAACATGTGAACCCGAGGTACTTATGATGAAGAACCACCCGTGTCTTTTTATACTATAATATTATAGAAATTTCGAGGATGAAATTATTTGAAAGAGGATTGAATGTAAAACCCCAAGCTTTTGTGTTACTTTTCCTTTTGAATAGTGTAATAGCTTGCGTTGTACGCAACTTTGAGATTATTACACATCGTGACAAATCAAACTACCCATTATGAATAGTAATACCCACTTTTTAAAATTTCATCAATTTTATCATTTAAAAAAAAATCTCATTTTTAGTTTCATAATATAAAAATTATCTTACATTAAATTTTCAGTATTTTTTTGAAAACATACAATTTTTGATAAATAGTTAAAAAATACAAATTTTTAATAAAAAAATTATTTAATCAAAATAATTTATAGTGCTAAAGTATATTATTGAGTGGTTTTATGTGTAATTAGATTATATATTTACCATTTAATCCAATTTTTGTCATTTGTAATAATTTCACATTTAAACTGTTCATTAGAAAATGTTAATCTTTTGATAGTTATTATTTTTTAAAAACACACTTTTTATTTTAATAACTGAAATTAATTTTAAATTAATTTATATCTGTGTTGGGTTTTGAATTCAGAAAAATTAGTTCCATATTTGGATTCAGGAGGTCCAAATAGTGTAAATAGTTAACATTTATTTTTAGATATTATGAATAAGTACTTCGGTAAATATTTTATTTACCAAGGTAAAAGGTTAAATGTACTAAATAAGGGTAAAACAATACTATTATAATAATAATAAATTAACCTAACAAGTGTCCTTTTCCTATTTATTGATACATGTCCGACCATGGGAATCCTTGGGATGACTTTGGGACCCCATGGAGCCACATGGGTATCATAATGAAATTATATATTAAATAATCTAAAGTAAAGATAAAAATAACAAAACCAAATATCTTTTAGTTATAAAAATTTAATATGAGGATATATAATTGATATATTCAACAATAAATAGTTATTAAAAATCTAGAAATATTTCCTATATCATGATATTTTATATATAATTTATAGAAATGAGATAAATATATTTATATATGACACAATAATGATGGAATATTTTACTTATAACTGAAAGAATCAAATAAATGATATTATAAATATTAAAATAAATAAAATTTGAAAGTTTTTATTCCATAAAAAAATTAATGTTTAATATGACATGTTAAGGTTGAGTAAATGAAATTTTCTTGATGTAATAATGAAGTTATGACTTTATCAAAAATAAATTAATAAATAATGTCAAATTTGACATAATTATGTTATTATAGAAAATACTATATTATTGGTCGATATAATATTCATAAAAGTCTATAGTTAAGTCAATTGGCCTAAATAATATTATATTTTTCATTATTGAACCTATTTAGGTTCTCCTGGCAGTTTATGGTAAATTTATTGGCCATATAATATAACAATACAAAAAGGCATGGTAAATGTCAAACTAATTAACTAAGAGTTAAATCTCAAAGATAAAGTAAATGTTGTGACAGAAACCTATATAAAACCTATTGGTTGAGTGGTTTTCAAACCATCCACACCTTAGACTTTAAATAATTTATTTTTGAGCCATTATAAAATGAAAATTATTTTATTATAAAATAATATTTTTATCTTTTTCTAAGGTGCCCCTCACCCCTCTTTTAAAAGGGAACTCCCCTTTATCTCCAATTCAAACCTTCAAATCCATTTTTCTTGGCCAACCTCTACCCAAATACACTCTAAAATGTCCTCTCTTCATCAAAGATGACATACTTTAGTCATAAATCCATCCAATGAAGGCCATTTGATCAACTCAAAAGGAATAACCTAAAGAAGAGGTAAATATTTCATCACATCATTCAAGTTCCTTTCTTCTTCAACTTCCTCTTTCTTTGTTGTTTCCATTTAAAATAATAACTCCAGTATATTCTATATACTATGATGATATCATATATATGGTATGTCACGACCCGCCCTCGGGGTCCGTGCCGTGACTACCCCAAGCCCGCCTTCCATATGCCAGGGGCTGGCGACTAGCACCAAGGCGTAAATCCTGGTAAAAAGGGAAGGCATTTCCTTTGTAAAGTAAACAAACACCACATAGTAAGCAAGCGGAAAGTAAACACTAAGCAAAAGCAGAGTACAACTGAAAGTGCGGAAAAGTAAATGGGCCAGTATACAAACCCAAACTGAAAGTAAAGTACAACTCGAAAGGGAGAACTGCAACTGAAAAGTAAAATCCGCTACACCGAGCTGTCCACTGGAAATCCCACCTGAAGGGTGGGTACAGATAGCTCCACTGCTCCACGGGTCCCGCCGTCCGCTCCGAGCACGTCCCGCCCAGTGGTCCACCTCCAGGTACCGTCTTGCTCTGGAAACTGCAGCTAAGATCAACGCTGTCCGTCGTCTGCAACCAACACAACGTAGTGCGGGAAAAGCCTGTGCAGGGGTGAGTATAAGCTACTCAGTAGGGACCCCGAGACCCCTGAAGGTCTCCCAAAATCCACAAAGGATAAACCACAAAGAAAGGTACAATCACGAAGTAACAACCGACACTTCTTAGGTATATGCCCATACATATACCTAAGTCATCAATTTCAAATACGCTCCAACCTCCGAGCCCAAGTACAACTCAGTCCACATAGGAAAGTAAACGTATTCCACACAGGAAAGAAAAACGTAATCCACAAAGGAATGTAATCGTAATCCACACCGGATAGCACAACACATTCCACACAGGAAAGCAACAAGATTCAGCTCACACATGTATACTTCTTCAAAGGACGATAAAGATGATCTCTGATCCATCTAAGTCGTCGGACCCACGAAGGATCGATAGGTAACTAACCCCCGCAAAAGACCCACACAGGATCGGGCCCACACAGGACCTGTAGGCGCTGGTTCACACAGGACCGCTGAGCGCAAGGACCCACATAGGATCGGACCCACACAGGATCTGTAGGCTCTGGTTCACACAGGACCGCTGAGCGCAAAGCCCCACACAGGATCAGACCCACACAGGATCGGGCCCACACAGGACCTGTAGCACTGATCCACGTAGGATCGCTGAGTGATGTAGTCGTCGTCGTCGAATCCACACAGGATCTCTGTACTGTCGTCTTCGCAGTCACAGTAGCAGTAGCAGTAGCAGTAACAGTAACAGTCGCAGCCATCACTAGGGTTCCCGCACACAGCAGGCTCGTTCGGAGGGTCCGCTCCACGAGCCGAGAGACTGATACATCAACTGTCACAAAGTCCAGGGTTGATGTATCCAAAAGTTCCATATCGTCAACAGGAACTCAACGCAACAGACGGCGCGTTGATCGGACGCCCGGTCTGAGAGTTATTGGCATTTTCGTCCCCGGGGCCCGGTTGGTTTTTAAGGCAAAACCAACCCGACCGTACTCCACCTGCGTCCAAACCTCGGGCGGGGCGGTGCGGCGGCCTGGCGGCGGGGCGGCCTGGCACCGCACGGAGGCAGCGCGCGGGGGGGCAAGGCCCCCCGCTTCCAGCATGACGGCGTGTCATTTAAGCCACGCCCTTTGGAAATCCGGCCCCCCTCGTGGGGGCCTGCTTGAAGAAACTGGGGGGCCTCCTGCCCCCCCCCCCCCCCTGAAGGAAACCGCCCCCCCCCCCCCAATTAAATGGGGGGGCTTTTGAGCTGCCGGGGGAATTAAATTCCCCCGGATTGTGACCATCTGGCCGGCCACCTGGCCGGCCGGTTTTCTCCAACGGGACCGGAAAATCTGGTCCCCTTTCCGGCTTCCGACGCCGGCGGCCCGGCCGCCGGTCTTCTCGTCCCGCCGCGGCCCGGAACCGGCCGCGGTGTTCGTCGTCCGGCGTGGTGCGACGGAATCGCGCCGTTCTGCCGCGCCTTCGATTCCCTTCGACGCGGCGTGACGACGTCGCGTTCTTAATGATTCTTCCACGGCGCGGCGCGACGGCGCTGCGCAAATAATCCGGGCGAATAACCGCGTGGTGCGACGACACCACGCCATCTTGTTTCAAACGCAAGATAAATTATCAAGAACAAAGGAGGGGGTTCGGCCGTGTTCATGCGGTCCGGCCCCCTCACGTTAAATGATAACACATATTGAAAATCCTCACGTTAGTCATGCAAGAACCACGAACAAGGACAAATAAATATACGAATAACAACAACCCCTACCTTGAAAATTGACGTCGCACGTCGGGTATCGCGGAGAAAGGCATCGCGGCGTCGGACGAAGATTCTGTGGACGTCGCGGTGCGTCCGAGGAGGAAACGACGTCTCTTCACTTGTCGCTATGACGAAAAATGGAGGTACGTTGTCGTTGGCGATGATCACCGTGGTCGGCGACTTCTCCCTTGTCGAGGAGGAAGATGAAGACAGAAGAATCTGGGACGCCGAGCCTTGAAGGTTGTGGGGTCGATGTTCTTCGTCGGAGAAGAACAGTTCTTCACGTTCTTCGTCGAAGACGAAGAAGATCTTCAAGTCTCTCAACGATTCTCCAAAGCCTCTCAAGCAACAAAGAAACTAACCTAAAATAAATTAAGCTCAAACTTAATTTATTAACACAACACCAACCTTTGAAATTCAAGAGTTTGAATTAAGACAACTCAAGCCATTAATTAACCCAACTTGCCAACTTAAATTAAAAGGGGAGTTTAAGGGAGAAGATGAAAGGTTTAGGATCGTGTGGGTCCCACCACACTTAATCCTCTCAAGGGAGGTTAAGAGGGTGTGGGTCCCACCCCTAACTCCCTTTGGGAGAAGTTAACCAACAAAAGTAAAATAAAAAGAATTCCACATTTTTTTATTCAACTTTTTATAATTCTCCCAAAAACTAACTTTCGTCCCGCAATAAACGCAACTTCCGAAAAGGTATCCTTAAGCGAATATCGGCGCTGCGAGTTCATCGGTGTCCTCGGATTTCAATTCCGAGCACCGGATCAAAAGTTAGAAATTCTCGCTCGTTCGTTCACTGAACGTACCCGAGCCAAACTTCGGAAATTGATTCCGGGCACTCCGGGCCTCGGAATCAGGTGCCGTCAGAAACCGCGCTCTTGTAAAATTCCAAAGAAAATTAAGAAAAAATTTCCCTTGAATTTTACGGATCTTTACATGGTACAACCATATTAGTTATTCTATCTATCTTTTTAATTATGTTTCCCCATATGTGTGTATGTACGACTTTCCGTCTCCACGTCGTGGTGTAATTGTTATTCAATACATTATAATTTGGATAGGAATAATAATTATGTGTAATTGAAGGAAATTATAAATATCACATGATAATGATTCGGTATGTATGATATAACATCCAATTATATATTATTTTAATATCAAATGAATGGCATTTTTGCTCATGCATACGTACAGATTACCGTCTCCACGAACACGATGAGATTCATTCCCCATCGTATCCATTCAACACTAATTTTCATTTTATGATTGAAAATATGGTTTAAATACTTGATATCATTCTGGATATGAATAAGATACATCTTATCCATGAAAAATATGACTCATATAACAAATAATATAATGTAAAATGAATCAGTTAACTACAAAAATGAGGATAATACTAAAATATTATTAACAAATAAATATTAGAAGATAATATATTATATCATATTAATGTATATAGTTCATGAATAATTTAATAACAATTATATAAATATTATACATGAGTTTATCCTTCCATCGACCGAAGAAAAGTAGAAGGTATGGGTTAATTTCAAAATCACCTTATTATCTGAGGTTGTTTTTATGTAAGTATCTACTGGGACCTCTTTATCATTCACATCCATGTTTCGTAAAAATTCACTTCAAAACATTATCTCTATTTACTAGAAAATGGGTTAAAGTCATTTATTAATTTATTTGAAATTATATGTTTGGAAATGAATCATTCAGTCATTTTCTAAACAAGGTACATTACGACCGTTTCGACTAAATTAATGTAAGAATGTTTTTTAACTTATATGGTGGATGCAGTTACTCTCCACCATAATAACATTGTTGAATATTCCTTTACAAGATTATTAGAATATTTTCAGAATATATGATTTCTATATAATTATTTGACAGTTAATTTATTTCAAAAAAGAAAGAATTATTTTTCTAGAAAGGGTTTTGATTTAATCTATGTCATCATCCTTTGATGGATTTTAAGATTATTTGAAGTCAATTTATTATGATTAAAAACATCCATATTGTATTGAAGGTTTCGTGATATGCATGACTGTGTATGTGCTATTTTTATACCATTCATGGTTTATGGTTAAATTATTTACATTTTGAATGCTAGTTTTAATAAGAATTATTATGTTATATTTCAACCTTTATATATGAGGAATGTATTGGCCTTAATAAGTGATGGGTGGTGCCCGCTAGAGCTCATCGATGCATCGGTAGGTCTCATGAGACAACTAGACATAGAATTGGTAGAGGCCTTTCCCAATTTGATATATGGTTTTGGTCAAGGCCTTAATCATTTTTAGATGTCTTGTCTTTGTCATTGACAAAATGTTTCAGATTGTGCGACATTTTACATTACCCTATTAAGAAAATAATATTGATGGTTCATGTGGTCATTCGACTAGTATAATGCTCATGATTATGTTTTATTATGGAATTATTTACTCAGATCATATTACATCCATAAATGTATTGTTGTTTAATACATGTAATGGCATATGGTATCAATGATACATTATGCTTAATATTTATGTTATCTTCCACTGTATTCCATACCCTTACTAAGAGTTTGAGCTCACCACATTCTTATGTTTCATTTTTCTGGATACAATTAAGTTAGTTATGTGTGACATTCAGGAATAATATAGGATGCTTGGATGTTTCTAATAGAATAATTTTGTGTTGTATTTCTTTTCATGTTTTAATGTTAAACTGATGTACGAATCTTTTTTATAATAATACTAAAATGATGGGTCTTTAAAGTCATGATTTAATTGTGATCATGAAAATTTTATTTAATAATGCACCGACTCTAGGTAACTAGGGTTGAGGCATTACATTATACCCATATCAAAAGTAATAAAGTAACCAACATATATTGAATACTAGAGTTGGGGTCATTAAATTAGGTATTATATAATATTTAATAGAAACCATAGAAACATGATTAAGGAAATAATAAATTAATATATGAATCCCAATGAATGAATTTTAATATATACCAATATAGGTTATTATTATTTTTTAGAAATTAATTATACCTAAATTTTGAATTAATAAAAATTGTGTAACTAGTTTTTATATTTTACAAAAATGTTTCATAATTATTTTATATAATATTGTGTATTCCAGTTTTTATAGTTTTTTCTTAGGAAAGGGAATGATAAAAATATCAATCTATTTAATCCAAAGAGAAAGAATGATTGATTCTATTATGATTTCAAGACAATATTTTAAAGTTAAATATTCTTCCATAAATTCTAAAAATTTTAGGAAATAAAATCATGTGCTAACAAGACAAATAAATAATTTTCTAGGTATTATGTCTTCATAAAGAAAGAATGAGAAGATGATGACAATTGAGAAAGTGATATATATATAGGGAGGAAAGAAAATAAGGATTTAACAACATGTGATAATTATGGAAAGAATGACCATTATAAATTCATAAAATTAATTGGAGTTTGGTACAAGTGTGAATAGAAATTGATATTTCATGTAATTTTAAGGATATGAGAAAATTTTATAGTGTGAAATGTTTTAACTATAGGAAAATGTGGAACTTGGAAAATAAATGTATGAATAATCTAAATACTATACCTCAAAAGACGATAATGGATCCTGTTCAATCATATGATTTTTTCACAGAATAATTTCAACAATTGTTGTGATTGTTTTCAAGAACTATATTTTAAATATATCAATGATATTTTGTTATAAGAATAAATTTCAATATAACTATTTTTTAATAGTACATATTTATTTGGTATTTAGAAGCATATGATGAGTAGTACTAGTAACCAATATATGTGATTCTATGGAAAGATAATCTTTTGGAATACACATGATCAAGAGTAGATAATGATTAATATATACATGGGCTAGATATAATAATGAAAAAGACATTTTTATGGGATAATAATTTTTTCCATTAATGTGTTTAGTGATTTTATGGTTTATATTATTTTTTATGGATTTACTACATGTTTGGATTCAATGAATATTATTATCAACCTATGATTTTATTTTTATAAGCATGAATGTTTTTATTAAGGTACTAATATGATTATAGAATTTATATATTTTTAATGTAATAATAAGATATACATAATGAAATTTGGTGAATCTAATGTTAGCTTGATTTTTTTGGAAATTTTGTGACCTTTCATATATATTTCATGAATGTACATTTGATAAAATTTATTTTGGAAGATTCTTAAAATTTAATACTTCTATAGGAGATTAATATGTACTCTGGATATTATTGTTTTAGGTTAATGTATGAATTATGATATTAGAGTCATTGTTCTAACCATTTTATGTAAATACTAAAAAGGCTAAAGGAATAATTTTAGTATCTTTTGGTAAAAGTACTATAAGAATCAAAATTCATCTTGAATATCAAAATCTTGTTGTTGGAAATGAAGTGTAGATTGATTAAAGGACAACAAAACGATGAATTTATTATTATAAAATTGGATTAAATCACATACGCTTATTTTCATGAGTGATATATTAGTATATTAAAATAATTCCCAAAATCTATGAAATAGAATTTGGAAAAAACTATATATTTCTACATTACATACTGAGAAATCAACAGTATTTTAATTGATCATATTATTATGGTTTTTTCATGGTTAATATTAGTAGGATCATATTTTTTTCATTAACCATCATAACATGGTAGCTATAGTTCTTTTATATGTATATATTTTCACTTCTTAATAATATTCACATATTGAAAATATTATTTGTCTGGTGAAAATCACAATTTTCTTTCCTAACATGTATGTAGATATTTTATTAGCCCATTTAATGATATAAATTTACAAAAATGAAATTTTAAAATATATAACTTTTAAATTTTAAAAGGAATTTCAATTTTAAAGGATGAAATTTATTAAATTATGGGAGTATATAACACCCCAATATTTTATGATATTTCTATTTTTAAATAAATCTATTCGATAGCATGCAGTTCACACAACAATAAATATAATAAAAATAAAATATATTTATAAAATAGAAATTTAATTAGAAGTCTTGAATATTATAAAATATATTATAAAATCTATTATAAAATATATATTATGTTCAAATTTATGTATTATTTGGAAATTAACTCATGATTTTTGGTAAATTTATTTTCTTCTTCAAATATTTGTTTTATTAATATATTATTTTTATGTATTCCTATGGAAAAATATATTTAATAAAATTTTGAAACATTTATAAATTTTTTTTATTAAATTTATCTATATTATAAAAATAATATTATAAAAATTTTCTTATAATGATTATTTTGGCATTTTCCGAAATGGTTTATTTTCCATTGAGTAGTGGAAATAAAGATTTTATAAAAAGTGTATTTTCTTTATTTTAATGTTTAAATTTTTGATTTGAATTTTTTCTCAATGCAACAAATACACAATTTAGTTATATATAATCAAATAAATTTAATTATAATCATCCTTAGTCCTTATTTAATTATAATTTCATTCTTTGGTTTAAAAATTCAATTTTCCAAAACATTTTTTTTCATGGAATATTATAGGAATAATTTGAGACTAAATTCTGAAACATATGTGTTTTTAATTTCATAAATTGATTCTATATTTTTATTCATAAGTATCAAATTTAGAAAAATAATTTCCTTTTGTTTTTAAATTTTTTTTATAGTAACCTTGGTAATTTTTTTAGCATCATAAATGGTAAAACCAGTAATTTAGGATAAAAATCTAATTGAAAGGACTCTAAAATTACCCAAAAACATATAAAAACTTTATTGGGTCATTAATTATCATCCCTAATCATTTAATGATAAGTTGCAGGTCTATTTACAAATATTCTAAATAGATTATGTTTTTTAAAATATTTCAATAAATGAAAAGTCAATGAAGCCACACTCATGTATAGAATAACTATAACAATTATACTATGGTATTATAAAAAATATATTTGAATTTATATATTAAAATTAATAATAAAATGATTATATACATCATGGTAATTTATTTCTGACCTTTAGATAAGAATTAATTATATTACATTCTTATAATAAGCTGATGTGGTAATTATTAAACTAAATGAAAAATAAAATAAATCATATTGAAAATATTTAAAAATAATAATATGTGATAATAAATTTATTACAATAATTTTATTTTTAATTTTTTAAATACTTGTTCTGAAATAATTCATTCAAATGAATAGTTTTATTTATATTTTCCAAATCCAAAGTAATTACTACTTACTCAATTGACATTAATGAAATTTTAAAATATAGAATATGTAATTAATTGATATAAAATTACTAAAAAATATAAAATCATCAACATTTTAAGGGTATGAAATAAAATATCAACCAATACCCAAATATGGTTACATTTAATTTTAATGTAACAATATTAACCCTAAATGATTAAAAATCAATGTTTTCATGATAAAAGTAAATATTGTTAAATAAAGGTCAAAACAATAAATTAACGTTTGATATACAGTAAATATTTCTCTAAATATTACTTCAAGATGGTATTTATATTAATAATAATCTTATATATGAAATATCTCTTTTTAAAGAAACTTGGATTAAAAAATTTGTTTCTTTTAGTTTAATCTTTTGAGAATTTCTATATTTTCCTCGCACATCAATTACAAAAAGGTATCAACATCCCCAACATATTCACAACACATTGTGATTTGTAGATAGACCAAACCACTACCAATTAACTTTCGAACATAATTATATGTGTTCTAGAGATGTGTTTCCTCTCAAAAGTCCATCCCAAGTGTCTATATTAAAATATCTAAAGGATGATCTCTAAAGAATAAGAGGTTAGAGAACATTTAGTTAAAGGATGGTACAAGGTAGGAGATTCATTAACTCAATTTAAATCAATTTTTTAGAAACATTAACATTATTTATTATTTCATGCTAAAATTATGTATTTAATAACCATATATTATTTTATACTGTGTTTCCACTCGTTTGATTTGAATTCATAGTAGATTTACATAATTAATTCTTATGATTAACACTCTCATTAATGATATGATATTTGAAAGGTAATTCATTTCAATTTCCAATAATTTTGGTAAATTTTGATGTTATGCACATATATTATTTATTAAAAGGTTATTATTACATCGGGAATACGGTAAAACTATTTATAAAGGATTGAGGGATTATTTTACAATATAAATATTTAATTAATATTATATAGGATTATGACTTTTATGATTAATATTACCCTTAAATGTCTATGTTTTTGGAAATTATATTCCAAAACAATTTTTCTATTACAAAATGATTATTTAATTTTATTCTTACCCCCATTTTACTTATTATAAAATGTTTTAAATATAATCTTTCTATAATTTTCCAGATAATGTAATTTATATAATTTTATTGGAAAAAAAATATTTATTAAATTATATTCATTGAATAGATTTCCCAACACTATTTGAAGATAAAGATTTGAGTAGTCCATTATTTATTTACGTGTATATATTCAATGAAAATGATTTACTTATTTTTAGTTTTTTTAATTATATTAAAATTAAATAGGATATTTTCAACAAGAAATATACCAATTATATCATTAACTTATCATCCCCTATTTTAGAATACATCATGTAATATTATATTTAGGATGTACTATACTGATATTAATCATCAAATTTATTTAATGGTTTATGATCATTTTCACAAGGTAACGTATTGATTTTCTGTTTTATTAGTTCCTTCAGTACCATTAGTTATTTATTTTTTTATGAAATGTGGATTTAGTTGTTTTATTTTACCATATTTTGATTTAATTATACTTAGTACGTGGCGGGAGAGTCCAACTATATCCCTTCCATTCATCGGTTGATCTCATCATTCATACAGGACATAGATTTGAAAAAATCATTAATCATTTATTATATTCTAAGCATTAATCCATTATAGTAACAGATACATGGAAGGAGTCCATTTCAATATTATATATCTTGGATTAAACCCCCAACAATATATTATAGAGGTTCAAAATTATGTATTCTATCATTATGATATTAGTTATCGATATTCCATGTGATTATTCCAAATTTATTATATCCATTGTAAAGATTAATTCTCATTTTATTAGTTATATGTCATTATTTGTTCATGATTTATTTCTTTTATATTTTTCTTATGTAATTGAATAAATATTTTTCTAAAATATATATATATATATATATTTCTTTATTTACTCATATGTTTAAGTGTATGCGTACTATTATTAATCATCTGAGATTAACCCATTCATATGTTTCATTTTCCCAAGATACGTGGTCATGTTTTGTAATTGATATGAAATATTATAGTTATAGGAACAGTGGGGTTCTCAATGAAAATTCCATTTAAATATTATTTTTTATAATTCAATGTGGATTTTCTGTATGTATCTACTAGACCTAGAATATTAAACTACTATGTCATTTGGGATGAGATCATTTTAACTAGTGCTAATGTAATAATGGTATCACTATCTCTAGGATTATAGATTTTGGGTATTGAATATTATTTCATGGAACCAAATACTCATGGAATTTTTGGATATGGTTTTGGGACAAATAACAATTTATTATATGTTATACTGTCTTGTGATGATGTTTCATTCATGCGATGATCTCACGATTGTGACGCAATGTCCTTTCATTGCGGATATAATTTCAACTTGGATATGGGTCATAAGTCACATGTGAACTTAATAAAATTGACTATAGGAGGCTTTGGATAAGAATATTATTTTATCATAAAATGTCAGATTTATATCTCATGATATGGTACTTCCAATGATGTGGGAAAATGTCCGCATGTGAATGGGTTCATAAGGGATGTGCATAACATTCTTATAAAGTGTCTTAATGATAATGATGAAATTCTTACTTGTTTTCTATCCTATAATGTGGGACATTATTCCCACCATTTTTAGGTAGTTATAACATAATTACTACTTATATATTATATATTTAGACTATATACCATTTATTATATGAATGTAATTAGGAAACATTACCCATGTATTAGCCATTATAAAATTAATTGATGACATATGAATGAAATTAAGAAAGGTGTTTACAAAATCCAGATATTGTATGAAATATTTATCTTGATTAATTTATATTTTTAGATAAATTTCATTATTCAAAAATAGAATTTATTTCTTAAATTACACACATAAATGAGTTCATTAATAGTTATCCAGACAAGTTTTACTTAGCTTCCATAACCCAAAAAATAATATTATTCTAAATATGATCATTATAATCTAGAAAATAATTTGGTGGGTATAAATATTTATAACTAATTTATGAAATATACATATCAATATAATTATTTTTATAAATTCATACTATGTTATTTGAAAAGCCTAAAAGGCCTCTTTATTTTAATTATAATGAAAAATAAGAATGTACAAATTGAAAACATGAAAGAAAAACAAAAAAATACATCAACCCATTTTTGGGAGGGTATTCATACCATGATTACGAAATCTTCCAGCCCTGATGTGTGGGTTCAAACCTCTACTCTAGGTCATGTCTTTCATCCATGGACCTTTACCATCACAATCATCAGGGTTTTCAACAACAATATCAGTCTTTATGGTTTCCTCTTTTTTTAATTAATCACTTTTATTTGTATCATCGTCACAGCTAAGAGAGGAAAGTATTTCAAACTTTTTATGGGTACCATCATTTATTTTTGTCCATGTCTCTATGTTGGAGGAGTGTGATACTAATTAGAGATGTATAATCCAATGATCTCACCAGTTCAACATTCTTTATAGGTGTATGTTATTCTCTTTCTAGTGGAGGAATTTTATTTGACAACATCTCATTGTGTTCTTATCCAATTGACGTAGAAACACCCAAAAAAGATATAGAGACCATAAGGGAATCCTTTTTAGACAATAATTATCCTCCTCTCGAGTAGGAGTTATCTACTTCATAATAATATATTCCTGATGAATTCTCAGGATCAATTTATTTCCACTCTAAGATGGATTACTTTGGGATGGAATCACCTCTTTCCTTGTGTTAGGAATCTCAGCCTTATCCACAAAATTCTCATTAGTGGTCTTCTTGGATGCCACACAAGTAGGCTAAAAATTCATGCCATCAACTCCTACTGAAGTTTCAGCGAGCGTAATTTCAGAGTGACAACTAGACACTAGTTTGGCTATAGATTTTTCAGCGAAGAAAATAACACCAACTATAACCATATGAGGGCTAATTCTCAAACTCAAATCTTAGAGATTTTAGGAACATGGAGAGCCCTATTAGTTCCATGAAATTTATTAACTCCACTTCCCAATGTAGGAGCAGTTATCATGAAACAAGACTTCTTTGAGGTCATACCATTTTTTTCTGGAATCCCATTGAAGGGCCAACTACATCATTATTTTTCAAATATTCCTTGGACTTGGAAGTGAATTACATCTTACCATTTCTTTTTTTAGGAGTCACATCCTTGGATTCCTTGTTTCTGTTTTTATTCTGGAAATTACATGAGGTTGCAGTGTCTAACATGGTTTCCCCTTTTCTACATTTTGATGAAAATGAAAATTGGCCCCACTTAATTCTTTCATCATACTCTCCTTGTGCTAGAATCTCTATATATATTTGATTGTCCATAGATTATGTCTCATTTTAATCTTTCTCTATGTCTCTAACCATTAAATCTTTGAATGGTAGACCCACATTAGGTGAGTCACTTTCTTCTACTAAATCATCCCAAGTGACAATGATTCTATCATTAAATTAACAAATACGATGTTTTATATCATTCAGAAAAAATTAGGTGGAGTCTTACATGGGGATATTACTGTGATCCTTGATCTGCTGATAAGTATGAGATATCATCTCATCCTAAAAATGTTTACAGATTAAGAGTCTGTTGGGAGAGCCTTGATAAATCTCATTTGTAGATTGTTCTAAAGATATGACATCAGTACCATGGGTAATTTTTTTATATTCATTCATTATGCAATGATCCTCATCAGGTCCCTTTACCATTCATCTAATATGAAAAAAATTTAATGGTAGTTGGACATAAAGTGTCCAATCATACAACAAAATTCATAATATATAGGCATCTTTTGTTACACAACACCAAGATTAATTTCATCATGTGGTGTGGACTTAACTACCTTATCAACCATGGAATAACTTCAATCTATCTCAACTAGTTTTTTTGAAAAATTACCATAACTATCATTTTTAGAATCCAAATCCATTCAGATTGGAATTCATATCTTAGAGATGATGTCATATAGAATTTCAGAATGACACAAACCCCAATTTAAATAATAAATAATAATCCAAATCTAGGAAAAGGTGTCTTGAAATTCATATAACCTAAAATTTATCTTCCATTGATGGATCCTAAGGGTTCATGGCTTCAAATTTATGGAACCAAAGCCTGATTATTTACCCTTCAATTTAGTAGAGGGAAATAACAAGTAAAAAAATTCATCCTAATGAAAGACATTTGAAGTCATGAAATCCCCAAATAGAAGAAAAAAATGTGACTAAATCAGAAATTTTCCAAGGTTTTACACCTTTAGATAATGATATTCAGGAAACCAATGAGTTATTACAATGTTATATGGGTTAATAAATCACTCCCCTTAAATTAGAGACATGTGTTTTCGTTCCTTTTTGATAATTCATTGAGCAATATGATTTTACAGGAAGACTATAACACCCCGCACCTACCTCATTGGATTGAGGAGGCGGTGAGGGCTTCTTGGCCTTAAGCGACATTCCCAAGATGCCAATGGCTGGAAATAAATGCCGACGGCTTCAAGATCATGTTGGTGAACGATTTTCCCTTAAGACAAAACCAACCAAACAAATAAATAATGATACATTCACTTTCAACCCAAACATGTATTCCCAAAAGACAACGAAGTTTTTCCACAATATAACACAAAACCAATACAACCTGACATGTCCACAAAACATCATAGTACACTGCAGAAACTAAACAACCAACCACGACCAGCCATGACACCACCACATCTCCACATCAAGCTCCAAGCTCTAAGATCCACCAAGGGATCAAAAAGTTCTGCTAAAGGATAGAGATGTCTTACCTTTTCCCATGTTATGATACACAACATCTGCAAAGACACCAACGTGCCAAAGTAGGGGGTGAGTACTAAAACACAGCAGGATTTCCCTAAATTACTTCTCTACACATGCCACTAGGATAAAACCGTTATCACATTTATATAAAACATTTTATATAAATTAAACCAGAAGTTCAACCATTTTCATATTACAAACATGCCCTTACGAAGCCATAACACCCAAACCAAGCAATAAAGGGAAATCCAACTGAACATGACACAATCCATTTCATATTTTACACACTAGCACAAAAAAATCCATCTTGCAATGAAATTCACAATAAAAAACCAAAATGGTGGGACATCCGGCCAACCCGTTCACCCATTCACAACTAGCGGTACATCATGACCACAACCCATATGGTGGTTCTTCTGACCACTATCCATCATCTTTTATAATGGGACTTCCCACCCACTTACAAACAACATTTCAACCAATCTCAACCAAGAATATAACCCATCATGTTCACAACAACATGAAATCAACCATTTCCATTGCATATCAATCCACTTCAATAAATGCACAATTTATTGAAAAACATTATTCATGATAAAAATCATTTCAATAGAACAACCTCTTTATTGAAACCCATTTTTCATTAACAATTTTGCAAAATCAATCACAGCAAGCCATTTTGAAATCAACATTTTAAAATCCACAACAATAGTATTTCACCAAAAAATTCTCTTTTCCCCAAAAATCAGCAAAACATCACCCAAGGGATTTCTATCCAATTTACCACATCAAATAAAATTAATTTCAATTATAAAAAATTAATTGTAACCAAAATCGTTAGCACTAACCCAATGGAGTATAGATAGAAGCCACCTACCGTTGGGGTTCTTGAGAAATCGACCAACGAACAACCACACCTCAAATCCAGTGATTGCACCACCAGAACCTCTCTAGATCACCTTCTCTAATATTAACAAGCATTAAAATCATCATCCAAGGATACAGAAACCCTATATCTATACACAAAAAGTTTAGATCTAGAAAACCAAGAATGAGGGAAGAGATGATCTAGGGGATACCAAAAAGAAACCATGAGAGAGAACTTACCCAGGAGAAATCACCTTTAAAAAACCAAGAACCCTCTTCAAAATGATTCGAAAATGAGTGGGAAATCTCCTACACCCCTGTCAACTGAATAACCCAATTTAGCCATGAGTGGGGGGATGTTTGGAGTGAAATAGGTTAAGCCCGAGGGAGACTAGAACTTATAACCTTATTTTTAAGTGGCCGTACGGTTAGTACACACGGTTTGGCAAACCCTGCGCTAACCGTTACCACACTACTGACTTGGGATTAAGGGTATGCACGGTTTCCTCGCATGGTTTGGAAAATCATGCACTGGTCGTACGAATCCTACTATCTCCCCTGCATGGTTTTCTGGATAATCTGCATGGTTTCCACTAAATGTGCTCAAACCGTGCACCCCTTAAAATGTATCCAAACACATCCAAAACCATTCCAAACTCTCCCAAAATATTCCCAACTCATCCCATGCACTTTAAACACATAAAAATGCATAATAAAAAGCCACATACCTCAAAACAGAGGTACTAAATTTTTGATAGCATTAGACTTTCCGTCCTCAGTATGTAGTGAACCATCCCATTACTAAAAGAGCTTGGGCCACTGCACGAACATCTCTGTCTCCTGCTCCCAAGTCCCCTCTTTAATCTGACCATGTTTCCACAAAACATAAACTAAACCGATGATTTTACCATGAAATACATTTCTAGATTATCCATTACCCGCACTAGAACGTGCACCAACGAAACTTTTGGTTCTAGCTTAACATGATCCAATCAAATCAAATTGTCACAATCCAGATGATACTTTTTCAACTAAAACACATAAAACACATTGTGCACCGTACTGAACCTAGGTGTCAAAGACAAACAATAAGCAACCTCAACAACCCTCTCAAAAATCTCAAAAGGTCCAATATACCTTGTTGATAACATCTATTTTTTTCCAAACTGATGATGTCCCAACCTAGGAGAGATACTCAGGAAAACATGATCACTCACCTCGAATGACAACGACTGTCGACGATGTCTGCATATGATTTCTGAAGACTCTGAGCCATCTCTATTATCTTCCTGATCAACTTGTTGTTCTCCGTAGTCTCCTGGACAAGGCTCACTCCAACCATCGAGGACTCACCCATTTCCATCCAACATAGTAGAGAACAACATGGCCGCCCATACAACGCTTCAAATAGAGACATCTTTATGGATGCATGATAACTGTTATTGAAGGAGAACCCAAACAACGATAAGTGATCCTTCCACGAGCCACCAAAATCCATGAAACAAGACCGCAACACATCCTCCAAAGTATCTATCGTCCTCTCGGATTGACCATCCGTCTGAGGGTGATACGATGTACTCATGGTCAACATAGTTCCAAGGGCTTACTATAAGGATTTCCAGAAAAGAAATGTAATCCTCAGATCTCTGTCTAAAAAATCGAAACTAGAACACCATTCCATATTACCACCTCCCTGAAATAGATTTTGGACAGATCCTCCATAGTATGAGATTCATAAATCGGGATGAAATGGGCCAACGTCGTTAGCTGATCCACTATGACCAAAATGGAATCGTGTTTTCTAATCGTTCTTGGGAGACCTGTAACAAAATCCATCGCTATCTTATCCCACTTCCAAACAGTGATTGGTAAAGACTGCAATATTTATGCCGGCCTCTGATGCTCTTCCTTGACCTACTAAAAAGTCATGTATCTCAAAACAAAGTCAGGCACACTTCTTTTTATATCAGCCCACTAGAATTGTGCTTTCATCGCTTTGTACATTTTTTGAATTCTAGGATGAACAGCCCATCTGGAATGATGATACGCCCTAAGACGATCCTCCTGACAAGAAACTAGTATAACTATCCTATTCTGAAAACAGAAAACTGAATATCCATTCAGTTTCCAACCCTAAATGGTCTCCCCACCATTGAGTCTCGACCCCATGGTCACACAGTCAGAATCAGATATCTGTGCCTTTATAACCAATCCAACCAAGTTGTGAATCAACAAAACCGAAAAAAAATTGCTCTATAACCCTGGTATTCACATTCCTACAGCATATCAGCTATAAATGAAATCAACTTCCACTGTTCGGATTCCTGTTTCACAACTTGAGCATATGATTTTCTACTTAATGCATCCTCCACGGAATTTCCCTTACTCAGTGTATACATAATTCCAAAATCAAACATCTGGATATATTCCATCCATCTCATTTTCCTCGTGCTCAAATAACTTTGTGAGAAAATGTGTTTCATGCTCTTATGATCTCTATATAAAATGAATTTCTAACCAAATAGATAATGAAGCCACACCTTCAAAGCATTTACCACTGCTACCATTTCCAAATCATGAGATGGGTAGTTCTTCTCATGAACTCTCAACTTCTGTGAGCCATACGCAACTACATGATTCCCTTATATGAGAATGCACCCTAACCCTAATCCTGATGCATCCCAATATCCCACATACCCTTTTCCTTGTTTTGGAAAAACCATGATTGGTGATGATGTAAGGTTATCATTTATCTCTTAACAACACAACTGACACTTCTCATTCCACTGGAATGGAACATTTGTTCTTTTCAAATCTATCATCGGCAGAGTGAAACTTGAAAAATCACAAACAAAACACTGATAATACCCAGCTAGACCAAGAAAACTCTGTATTTCAAACACATTCTTGGGCAGTTTCCATGAGATAACAGCCTCTATGTTTTCCAGATCCACTGAAACAACTCTTTCAGAAGTCACACGGCCATGAAAATGAACTTCCTATTTCCGAAAGTCACACTTGGACAATTTGGCATAGAACCAATGATCCCTCAAGATTCCTAACACTGTCCCGAAGTGCTTCTCATTCTCAATCCTTGACATTGAATACACCAGAATATCATTTAAAAAGTTCAAAAAATGATTCTAGATATATATCTGAAATATATGATTCATCAATGCCCTAAACACCGTTGGTGAATTCATTAGACCAAAAGGTATAACCAAATATTCATAAAGGCCATATCTACATCTGAATTCTATTTTAAGAATATCGTTCTTCCTCACCCGCAATTGATGATATCCTGACCTCAGGTCAATCTTGGAGAAACACTGGGCCCCCTCAACTGGTTGAACAGAACATCATTTCATGGATGTGGATATTAATTCTTTATCGTAACATGGATAAATCTATGATAATCATCATATAGACTCAAATATAAATATTCCTTTTTCACAAACAACATGAGCGCTGCCCAAAAAGATCTCTAGTCCAGATAAAACCTTTGTTTTCTAAATCATCCTGCTGGAAATTCAATTCCTGCAATTCAGCTGGTGCCATCCGATAAGACATAAGTGAGATAGGACTGATCCCTAGAATGAGATCAATCATAAACTCCACTTATATTATAGGAGGTAACCCAGATAATTCATCACTAAAAAACATCCATGAACTGATCTACCACTGCCGGAAGAACACTCTGCTCAACACCCATTACCAATTCTAATGACAACACCACCAGCTGATACGATAACGTGCCCAATGCTGGTGCCAACGAACCCAATGCACCCTGCCTTTCATACCTCTCTCCTTTAAATATATGTCTAACATGATCCTGTGTCATAAAATCCACTGTATGGGCATTGTAGTCGATGTGGGCCTTAAAACCCACCAGCCAATCCATTCCTAGGATTACATCATACCCATCCTTCTCAATAATTGAGAAATTCCACTCTAGTTCCACCTCACCCAGAACAATACCACATGTTCTACACTAGAAGGATCGATAGTCTCTTCAGCCTAGAGGAGTTTAAAGTTTTAAAACCGAGAGAATCATTATACAATTAAACATAGAAAATCAACCACACACACAACAATAAAATAGTGTGATGCTCTCATATCAAACAACACTCGCATCAATGTAGAATTTAAAATAATAGTACCTTACACTATGGATGGTCCTGGCCGATCATCCACCACTACCTTCTCTTCTCCAAACACATGTTTTCTTGCCACAGTCTGCTCTTTATTTCCCAGCTAAGGTGTGTGGTATTCCAAGAGTCACTATAACCCACATTAACCTACTACCAAGGGTATGTTGCTACCATCGTCCTGTCGAAGCATACGATGGTTGCGATCCCTGAGAAGTATCATGCACACCCGACTTCAAAGCATTCTGACTATAACACTACATATTCCCCATATTCTTACAATTAACACATGCTCAGGGTTGTGTCGTACAATCTCACTTGTTATGGCTCGTCGAACCACACTAAAAACATCCCGAGATGTTCTCGGGCTTCAAAAGATGATTTACTGATCCCGTCATCGGATTATATTCCATATTCCCGCTTTGATAATAAGTGTCCCTCTTCCACTTGAACCCAGCATTAGAGTTCCCACTATTCCCCATGGGTACCACCATTCTTCCTCCGCCCGGAGCACCCAACAAATCCCACTCAACCACCGAGGCTCTATTCACCATCTCTGTGTAATTATCTATACACAGTACTGCTATCATTCAATATATTTATTTCCTTAACCCTGCTTCAAATATGCATTCATTAAATTAAGTGTTACCCACCACGTCGGGTGAAAACCTCACTATGTTCATAATAATAGCTGCATAATTTGCTACAGAAATAAGATCTTTCTTCAAACAGAAGAAATCAATCGTACACTGAATTCTGAACGTATGTGGGTATAATTGATTATTAAACAATTAGTCAATTCTATCCTACAACATACCTTGTTCTGTCCCCACATGGACTACAAACTCCCCCCACATAAGGGAAAAATCTTTTAACATATATGTGTCCAAATTAATCTTTAACACTACTGGTGTTCCCAATAACTTGACAATATTGTTCTTTATATTCAACCATGTTTCTTCCCTCTATGGCCCTGAATCACCCCTGAAGATGGGTAGATTCTACTTTTGAAACTAAACAATATGATCCACATGACATAGTTCATCCATTTTATTTCCACTTTCCACAGCTTGGAAAGATTGCAATATGCTTTGCACTAGCTGCTAGTTCACCTGAGGCTTAGGTGCTACCACATTCTCAACAGCCTCCTCCGGTTGGTCTCTACGACGCCTACCCATTGCCATTTCTATAAAAATAAAACAAACAACCATGTTTCACACTTCCGTAAACATCGCGAAATCCCATTTCCAAAAACATTACACAACACTATGACAACAAGGATTTCCAGATGTTCACAAATCCAATGTTTCACCATTTTGAAAATCATACCATTTTCAAGATATAAAATTTATTCACATTAGATTTTCACACAAAAACCATTTCTCAATTCAGCTCATAAATCATTATGCCCAATGAAATATGCATCCTAGTGGGAAGTCATTTCTACCATTCATGTCATGCTCCTCTCATTGGATACACCCACGACAATGAGATATACAATGCCTATATGTGTCTCAAAAACACTTATGTACCCAACTCCCTGGTACATGAATTTCTATATAAAAGGGTTAGCTATGTCCTTTTATTCTATACATTCCACGTTCCGACATTACTATGCCTTACTTCCATCCCAACTAAAGGAATGCACCACAACGAATGTCATAACCAAAACTGAGAATCAACTCTAAAGGACCAAACAAACTGATACCACATGTGACACCTCACCCCTACCTCATTGGCATGATGAGGCAGTGATGGATACTTGGCCATAAGCGACGTTCCCATGATGCCAAAGGCTAGAAATAAATGTCGAGGGCTTCAAGATCAGGTTGGTGAATGATTTTCCATTAAGTCAAAACCAAAAAAACCAAAAAATAATTATGCATGCACTTTTAACCCAAGTGTAGTCAAGTGAGAAGTCACCTACCTTTAGGGTTCCTAAGATATCGACCCACGAACAACCACGCTTCAAATCCAGCGAACACACCACTAGAACCTCTCAAGATTCCATTCCCTAACATTCAAAATCCTTCAAATCATCATAAAAGGCAACCACAACCCTAGATATACACACAAAAAGTGTTTATCTAGAAAACCAAGAAAGAGGGAAGAGAAGATCTGGAGGAAAACACATTGAAACCATGAGACATGACTTACCAGGGAGTAACCACCTTCAAAATACCAAGAACCCTCTTCAAAATGCTTCCAAATAGAGTGGAAAAGCTCATCCACCACCTGAGAACCGAAGAACCTGAGTGAGCCACGAGTGGGAGGATGTTTGGAGTGAAATAGGTTAAGCCCGAGGGTGCCCATAACTTATAACCCTATTTTTAAGTGGCCACATGGTTAGTCTGCATGATTTGGAAAACCGTGTGCTAACCGTGCGCACACTACTACCTTGGGATATAATGGTTGCCTCGCACAGTTTGGAAAACTGTGCGTAAAAAATGCAATGCCTATTTTCATCCCTGCACAGTTTCCTAGAGAATCTGCATGGTTTCCAGTAACCGTTCTCAAACCGTACACCCCTTTAAATTCTCAAAACACATCTAAAACCATTCAAAACTATCCCAACCTCTTCCCAACTCATCCCATGATCATTAAAAACATAAAAATGAAAAAAAAGACCACATACCTCAAACTGGGGGTACTAAAAAGACAAATTATCCCATTGGAATACCAGGGGAAAATCCATTTTGATGATCATGAAAAATATATTTCATTGAAAAAACATTGGAAGATTGAGAAGCTATTTGTTTTTTAGAATCCTAGGTGAAGAGATTTAAACCACTTGTACGCCTCCTGTGTGATTTAGGTCAGGCAAATCCCCATTGATGGTCGGGAGTTCTTTCTTGTTTTCCTCCAAGAGGGTAATTATATTTCATTAAAAAAAAATCATTGAATGTAATCATTCATTTTTTAGTAAAATATTTATATTAATAAAAAATATATTTTCTCAAAAAATGTTTTTTTAATTTTATGTGATACTATATTAGGTAATTTATAGATATGTTAAAATTATTTTCACTAAAATGATATTCATTTTTTTTAATTAATCATATCAAAAATAACTCAGGGTGATATTTTTGGTTTTTTGGGAAAATAAGTATTTTTTATTAAATAATGAAAAATAATGCTTTTTTAAAACAATAATTATATATATTAATGAAATTTAAATTCCCCATAGTGTTTTATAGTATAAAGAAGAATTATTTTCTTATATGTAATCCACATTTATCTTTGCAATCAACTGTATATTGGATATTAGTATATGATTAATATTTAGTTTATAAAAAGCTTCTTGGATATCTTTTTTAATGTGTTTAATTACTATTGAAAAATAATAATAATAAAAATATATAAAGAGTAATATTTTAAATGAATATTTATATTATATATAAATAATATTTAATTCATATTCATAGAATGATAATTATTATACATATAGTAAATTTAAAATCATCTTATGCTTGAAAAACTTACTTCTGGAAAAACATATTTTTATCACCACTCTAGGTTATTTATTAAATTTCATTTTTTAAAAATATAATGAAATTATTTTTAATGATAAATATGATTTTTTAAATCATTATTTCAACATTATAATAGGATTAATTTTGAAATTTTTTAAAAAATGTTTAATTCCTTGATGAATTTTGAAAAATATTGAATCTTAATTGAAAACTAACATTTAATTTATATTATTTAGTAAGATAAACTATATTTTAATTTATTTTAGTTGAATTATATAAATAATTTTTCAATTAATCATTTTTGTGTAATTGGATGAAATTTCATTTCTAAATTTTTGTAATTGTTTTAAAACTTGGGACCATTTTCTCTTTAATACCTCGTTTTCTCATCATGTATATTGGATAAAATTTAAAATAAATATAGACACTTATATGAATTTAATTTGGAAAAATGGATTCCATATTTTTAATTATTTTAATTTATATTATATAATATGGTAAATGAAATTTTCCATGAAAATTAAAAATGGATAGCATAAAAATTATCTTAGACTTTTAAGGTAAAAATGGTTTTATTTTGGAGTTAAAGTAAAAAATGATAATGATAAAAAATGACCCCAAAATGTAGAAAAATCATTATAAGGAAATATTTAGATATTATACTTTATTATATATATAATGGTTCATTATCTGTTAAATTATACATGAAACAAACATGCGTGTAATTTTGGTTTTCCAAAATTATTATGATGTCCCACTCACCACACATGAAAAAGACCAAAACATATCTTCTAATCCTAAAACCATGAAATACATATTTGGGAAATAATAGTATAAGTAACTTCTACTCATCACTCATATCATAAAAGAAGAGTAATTTTGGATATAAATCTATCATTGCAATGATTTTGGTGAAAATATAATGAGGATAACCAAATAAGAAGTAATGATCATAAATGACTGTTTTGGCTTTATTTCTTCATCCCTCAAATTCAATCTTTATTATACTATGAAGATATAATAACCAAATAATATTATATATAAAATTCTTTTTTTTGATAATTGAATGGCCTAAAAAAATTCAACTTGCATAAAATGGGTTATGAAATCATAATCGTTGTGTACATCATAAAACCACATAAAGATTTTATTTCATTAATGTTCACACTACCATTTCTCAAAGTTGTAGATAATAAAGTATTTTCTATGTCATTATAATATTATAATGTCACTGATGAGTACGGAAAACAATAGCCTCATGAAGCAATTTGATTCCATTTTGTATTACATTTTCATTATTAATTATGTTTATAATTATCAAAAGTCATATATTTTAAATTAAAATTATTATTTAAGGATAATTTTTATTTTATCCAATATTATTTCAATTTGACTACAAAAAAGGGAACACTTTTCATTCAAACGTACGACATATTGTCTCCAAGAATGTTGCATTTCTTTTTTTTACAATGAAATTTTATGGATTACTATAAATATTAATATAATGAATATATAAAATATTTAATTCATGGTTAAAATTATAGATATTAATAATCATTGATAAAATTTATAGGAGCATAATTAACAATTCAAAATATTCATTGAAAAGAAGAAGTTATTTTGATAAATGAGACATTAACATGTAATTGTTAATAAATGCGTAAAAATATATACTAATTTAATCATATACTATATGATATATATTTTTATATATTTATGTTTCTATATTATATTTATAATAAGAATTTATTTATTATTTATCACGTATGAACATGAATGAAGGATGTCGATATATAATGTAATGGAATTTAATCTCACATTCTAGTTCAGTGAGATATATGTCATATTAACCACATTATTAATTTTTATGGTGTATATACTACACAAGAATTTATATTATTATTCATCATCTGTAGATTATGGGTAAATAAATATCCATATTTCATCTCTCTTTCAATGGGATTATGATTCAAAATTTTCTTAAATAGTAAGCAACTTGTGATTTCCTTTAAATTTCAATGAGATAGAGGAAATACTAACCATGTATTTCCTTATTTGATATATAAACCTCCTTGAATATATTTTATGATGATTTTATTGAAAATTTGTATGATTAAGTATCAATTTTTTTCTCTCAATGTCATCAGGTTTATGGTAAAAAGTTACCAAATTGTTATGTTATTTTTATATCATGTTACATTCCTTGGGACATTCATTATGTTATTACCCTGTCATATATTATGTGGTTTATTTACAACCACATTTCCATATAATATCATTAATTTATTTATCATAATTTTTTCTATTTTATTTCATTCATACATAATTCATATGACCTGATGTTATCAAATTGGTAATTATTTATGTTACAGTCTCATGTTTTATCTGGTTTTTTTTATTATATAGAAAATGATAAAATTTTATGATTAATATAAATAAACTCAAAACAAATATCTCTTATATTAATAGTTGATTTTTTTAATAATTTGTACATTTCACCAATATTTGTTACATCAAATAATTCAGAAAATGTTCTTTATAAAATCTCAATTTATATATCACATTAGATTGAAATATATTTTATTCGAAAAATATGTTTTTTAAAAACATTATCAACGAGAATAATATTATAGTTTGATTTCTAAAATACATTTTTTCCAATGTATTACATTTTATTAGACGTTTTATATGGTATCTTTTTATAATATTATATATAATTTCCTTTGGCATTTTACCTATATTTTGAATAGAATATCTATTTTAAAGGGTATGATAAGAAAAAAACATCATAGGTTCATAATAATTAAATTTTAAGATTAATTTATTTGGTATCAAGGATTATTTCAATGAAATTGAATTTAAATTTTGTTATATTTTAATATGTTTTTTTAAAATATGAAAGGATAATTTCAAAAAGAAATGTTTTGAATGATTTTTAATCCATCGTTGTTGGCACCTATTAATTTATAGTTTCATAAAAACTCTATTATTTTAATGATCACAAACCTTGATAATTTCAGAAATATTTATTCAATTGTGGTGTTATAGAATTTTATAAGGTAATACTATTTTTATGATCATTCTTCTATGTTTTATGGTGAGTCGCCATTGCCTGGGAATCATTGTTACTACTAGCCAGAAGCCACTATAGAGGTGAAACCCCACGAGAGATTAGTCACGACTAGAGGAGCTACCACCAGAAAGAGATACCATTATACATGTGTCACCATTGCTAAAAAGATTATCCATTACCATCGTTTTGTCACTTTAATCGTTATAATGTGTTTCCAACAGATGTTAATTCTCTACTAGCATTTTACTATGGTTGTTGTCTTATGACTTTAGTGGGAATGAATCAATGGCTATTTCATTATGAATATATCATTGACCAAATATTCATAATATTTTCAAATACAGATCTTAGGACTATGGATCTCATGCTGTTATATATACATGAATTATATCTCTCTCAATATAAAAGTAGTCACAACACTGATTTATGAGGCTATAACGACACATACTGAAGAAAACATACTGAGAATTATGTGACCAAATCAATGAATTATAATGTACATAATTATTCATGTTTGGTGAAGAGAAAATGACATATAATCACATAATTCATCATTTATATCGATTGATATTATATAAGAGAGAAAATGAATCCTTCCTAAAAAATTTCTACAATCCTTTATGCGCTAAAAATTTCCAGAAAAAATCACGAATTCCAAAAAAATCCCTATATGAGAACTATAAAATTTTAGAAAATATCATAGTGAGATTTGTTATAATCTTTAATTTCATGTTTTTTTATTTTGAGTAGTGTGTTGTTACACTTTTATAAAACACAAAAATTCTCCTTCACTGACATGAAGAATATATGTTATTCTATTCTTTCTCTACATCTATTTTAAAACATTGTTTGTGGAAGAGGTCCTTATGTGACATGTTCATTTCTTAATTCCCACGAATAATAATAGTTGAGGTTTTTTAGCCTATAAGTCGTGTAACTGTAACTTGTTTACATTATCCATGTTTTTTATTTATTCAATTAAAATTTTAATCTCTTAGAAGAAGATTATTTCCATGTGGAGTGGAATAAGTCTCATATTGAGACCAGACCTCTTGTTTATTCAATTTTATTACTATTTTATTATTTATTTTACTAATATATCCTAGGTTACATTGTATTTATAAAAAACTATTAATTTGATAGTTAATATTATATAGTGTTTATAATTCATTTCTAAGTAAATTATTTTCAAAATTTTTTGTTTTTATAAACATTTTTTTTAGTAAGAAAAATTATCTCTTTTAGAAATATTATAGAAGGGAAGATATTATATCAATTAATTGTTTTAGTTAATTTCCATGTAAAATTTTAATATTGTTCTATCATTTAAGCCTAATATTTAATAGTTTTTTTGGGAAATCAATTTACCCCCTCTTGAGTAACTCAATATGAAAAACATTTGGAATAAGTGGTTTTTAAAAATTTAATTTTCAACTACAATTTTATTTGTATTCTAAAATTATCATATTTATTCCAAATATAAATTTTTTATTTATTGTTAATAGAAAAGAAGTATATTCTACCATCAAAATTACTTATTTTATGGTACAAATTATACTCAATGGAAAATAAAAATGAATACTCATTTGCATTGAATTGGTTTGGACATTTGGACTGTAATAAAAGTTAATTATGAAATAAAGAAATCTAAAAAACTATTTGGAGTGATGCAACAAAATATTTTTACAACAATAATTTTAGATATATTAATTCTTTATTTGATTTCAATTGGTGATGATGATTTTAATGGAATATCTTTTTGAAAATCTTCTTTATGATATATTAGATAACTTATCTGTTTCACATGAAGAAATATTAAATTTTAAAGATATGTGATTAAATAAATACACAATAATGTATGATACATTGAAAATTAAATATGAAGAATCTATTAAATATATTTGTCTCTGGATTAATAAAATAGTAAATACCAATCACTCACATAAAAAAAGAGACATATAAATATGAAGTGATGAGATTGATCAGATGCCTACCACACGGATGGAGTGGAAAATATTATTTATAACGACTCAACGTTTTATGAATGGAATTACATTATTAAAATTATAAATTATTGTCTATAATTACATTAGGAAGACTAATGACTTATAATGAGACTAAATACTATGTAACCATTAAATACAAAATTTCCACTTCTATAATTTGATTTTTAAAAATCTTACATACGCAATTGCGATCAGTAAAATGTTCGGAGTCTGATTGGACAAAAATAACTTTTGGTGAATAGATACCTACCATTATAAATATTAATATATCTTTTATGAATAGTAAAACAGAAAAAATAATTGTAACCTTATCCATTAATGATTAATTAAAATTTTGTTATATTATAAGTGGCAATTTGACCATAGTAAAAGTATTAATATTTTTTAAATTTATAAATTATTAAAAATAATTAATTATCTTATTAAAAATAAAATTAATTTTGTTAATATTGTTTCATAAATTAGAAATTATATTCCTTTTTGCTTTTATGATAATTTTATAATAACTTATGCAAATTTTAAAATAATTTTAAAATCAGTTTCAATTTTAAGATATATATTATACAAGTAAATTTATATTTTATTCAAAAATTAAATTAATAATATTTATAAAATTATTTTTGAAAAATGGAGTTCATTATTTGATTCTAAAAATCAAAAAATATTTATGGTGGTTTTTTGGGATGTTTCTAAACTACTTGATTTTTTTGAATTGTGAAATACCATAATTTAAAAAATAAGCTCAATACACTAATTATATTGTCATGAATGATGTTCATCTGATGTAATCCCAATTATTTCTTATTCACATGAAAAAAATAATTTAATTGGTCATGGAAGATGCACTATTTATTTTCTTGTGTATAAATAATAAATTAATGAATATTATATTGAGAAAACACATCTCCCCTCCACTATTAATACCACCCTTAATGCCCTCATTTATTTAGACATATAAAGAATCAATCCTTCCCTAAGCACTATTAAATGATATTCCATAGTCCCTCCCCCATGACTAATAAATCATTTCATCCTCAAAAGCCAAAGCCTTATCCCATTAACAAGGATCTCAAAAGGCTGATTCAAGAGGTAATTCCTCTCTCCCTTTACTTTCATTTTGATTTCTAATATAATTTATTTTCTTCCATTATCCTCAACAAATATTATTCCATTTTCATGATAATTACATTATTCTTGATATAATGGTGTTATATAATGTTAATGGATTATTTCTCACTGTACTCCTCCTTCCCTCCCTTTGGTAGAAAAATGAAACTGTTGTGCATCATGTGTTAATTTACCAAACTCAGGGGTGATGCACTTCCTTTCTCCTTAAAATCAATCAAGGATGCCAATAAAACCATCCAATGGTTGAAAAATATTGTAAGGGTTATGTAATATCCCCATTTATGTTCTATATCTACCTTATTTACATGAAACTATGGGATAAAATTAAATAAGATCATTGTGATAAAAAACCACCAAAATTATCCAAAAACGATCTACATTAAATTTTATCTATTGATTAATCCCCACAGTACACTACTAAATTCACTATAAGATCATTTATATCGGTTAAATTTATCTAATAATATATGTTAATAATTCTGGATGTTCAACCACATTTCAAATGAACAATAATTCATGAATACATTTGAACCGTTCATAAAAACTATGAAAATTAACTCTTCCAAACAATGAATTTAAGCTGTATAAATAATTAAAAGGCCCATAAAATTACTTAATGAAACCATCGAAAAGCATATTCTTTTATAAATGTTTGGTAATTTTTAGTTAATTAATATAATTTCATTATATATGACATTAATGTGAAAAAGAGTTCGGATACATGGTAAGGGGAAATTCTCGAACCCAACTTTCGTTCTTCGGGTTATCCCTCTTTCACCCCATGATTGGTATGGGATCTACATAAAGATAATTTATTCATAATTATCATACCTTTTGTAGGATATAATTGATTTTTAATTTATTTTATTAAAAACCCAATTTTTTTCCAAAATAACCCTTCTTTCAAATAAACACACCCTTTTTCTTCTAGAATATTGTTTCACTCTCCACTCTTGGTAAATGGTTCTATTCCAAGAATAGTATTCCCAATTTATATTGGGAACCAAATGTTTATAAAAGTATGATTTATTTTTTAAACCTATTTTTTATACGCTATGTTATGTTCATGTTTTACTTATTATTAATGTGGCGTTCATGATAATGTAAATTTTATGATGTGGAAGGTGCACCCATGATTTTATAGCGTAAGATGAATATTTTAATATGGAAGGTGCAACCATCATTATACATTACTGTAAGGAAATGGGTAATGTGGTGCATCTCATGAGTAAAAATGAAATGATGCGTGAACATGATGTTATCAATGTTCACTACAATATGTGGTAGTTGACCACTAAGACACGATGATTCATTTTTATAAATTTCCACATTTTAAGAACTTAATTCATGATTCCTCTAATCGTCATGATCCTTTTCCCATGTTATAATTATGCTCATAACATTCTATATTATTCATATCTATACTCGTACCCTTCTTTTAGATTACCCGTTTTTTGATGTAAATACTCAAGTGATTATGTTTACTAAGGAGATGTCGAGTTCATGTTAGAAGATATGGAAGAAAGTATTAAATAAATTTTTATGTTTGATGTTGTAAATGTTTTGTATAGTCCTAGTTTTCCCAAGACACTAAAAATATATATCCTTGTGGTGTAATATAATTTTTTATTGTTATTATTATGTAATTGTAATTTATAAAAAAAAACAAAGTTACTATAGTTGGTATCATAGGAAATGTTTAGTTTATTTGGGAACTAGGATTAGTGAACCATTGAGAAAACCACCAGTATGGGACTAAGTATAAATATTCACACAAGTAGATTTACATAGGGGTCTAATATATTATGTTTTTTTTGTAAATAGAAAAAATAAATAAGGTATGTATTCATGAATTGTTGACTTATGTTTTGTTAGAACTCTTTTATACTTTATAAAATGGTGGGAACTAAGATAAACTAGGCCAACAACTCATATGAGGGCCAATGAAGCAATTTCCCAAATGACACCCCCAATGGTTTTGGAGGAGGAGTTTAGAACATCATAGAGATGCATACCCAACTATCTCAGGTTATTAACAATAACCAGAATAATAGGGAATTTCCTCTTCACAAAAGATGGATAAACTCGATATTGAGTGATTTCTGTGGCAATGACCAATGATGTTTAGTGGTTTGTTCTGATCCGCTAGTTTTGGAACAATCAGTCGACTCCATGGAGAAGAACATTTATGTGCTTCACTGTTCTGAGATAGAGAAGGTGATAATAGTTGTTTATCATCTAGAGGGTGATTCTGATCAATGGTGGGATGTGATTATTAATACCAACCCATGTGAAAAAATTGAATATATAAAATAGGAATACATTATGATAATGATTCATAACATGTATTTCCCCATAACATTTCACACGAATATAAGGAGAGAATTCACAAAGCTCAATAAAAATAAAGTATAATATGTCATGACCAACAAAGAATATTTCACAAGGCTTTCAAGGTATTCATTTGGATTTATTTTCATGAATGATAGAAAAATTGAATGATTCATTAGTGTGTTAAAACAACCACATAAAAGGGCTCCTGTAATTCGTGAATTTGGGAGTCATGAAGATATTGTATTGTGTGCCCTAAAAGTAAGGATGAAGTTTAAAGAATGGTACCTTGGATATGTTGATAAGAAACAAAATATGGAGTTTCAAGTTGTAGGATCTAATGATAATTGTGGGAGGAAAACTCAACTCCCCACATTTAACAAATTGTGGGATGTTGGATCATGGGATCTACCTCAAAGGGAAGAGAAAATGCATCATGTGTGGGAAAGAAGCACACCATGCTAAAGAGTGTCAAAAATACATGAGAAGTATGGAGATTTTGGTTGAATAAAGGAGATAACAAACCATGGTTCAATGATACAACTGTAGAAATAAATGGAAGTATACAAGAATGTAACTCATCCTCAAGTCCTTGAGGGTAATTACTGTCAGCCTCCACTAAAGACGATGGAACAAGGGAAGGAATATACCATCATTTGTGTGGAAGTAGTGAAATATAATAAAGACATACAAGGGACTCATCCTATTATCTCTAGAATGTAAAATTCCTTTTTTAATTTTGGTTCTACTCATTCAATTATATCTTAAATGTTTTCAAGAACTATAGAATCGAAGGCCTAAAACAATGAAGTAGAGATATATGTAGAGAAACCAAGTGGTGAAATAAATGAAACCCAAGTATTTGACTCTTCTCTGAATGGATTATGTGGGATTATTCATCCAGTGAATCTTTCAATACTCACCTTGGTGATATTTGAAGATATAATGGGAAAAGATTATCTCTTGTTGTATAGAGAAAATATAAACTATCCGGAAAAATAAAGTTTTAACATAATCCAAACCATCCCATGATCCTCTAAAAATATAAGGAAGATTATAATTCTCATTTAAAAAATCCTTCAATTATGGGGGTGTTGATTATATATGAATAATCATACCTCTCGCAAATGGTTGAGTCAATTAAAATTGACTACCTTGTAGAAATTCCTATCACGAGGGAATACAATGATTTATTTTCTAAAAATTTATCCAGAATTCCCCTATATCATGATGTAGAGTTTTCAGTAGAACTCATACCTGGAGATAATCATATCTCATTGTGTCTTTATAGGATTGATCCTATCAAATTATAGGAGTAAAATAAGAAGCTGCAAGTGAATTTGGTCAAAAGGTTCATACACCCTAGTGCATCACCTTGGGGTTCGCAGATGCTCTTTGTAATGAAGAATGATGTAATAATGAGACTATGTATTGATTATTGGGAACTCAACAAGATCCCAATAAATTCAAGTATACTATTACAATTATAGATGAATTGTTTGATTTTTTAGGTGAAGATAAATTTTTCTTAAATGATGATCTTCATTCTGAATATCATTAGTTAAAGGAGAAAAGAGGAAGATATTTAGATGACTTCCTTCCATAAATTTGATGGTAACTGTGAGTTTCTGGTGATTCCCTTTGGATTTACTAATTAACCTGTAATCTTCATGGATGTGATGAATATAGTCATTAAATATTACTTCGACACATTTTTGGTAGTGTTTATTGATGATATTCAAATTTAATAAAAGATCAAAGGGGAACATGAAGAACATCTATGAGTTTTTTTGGTGACATTGAAGAAGGAATATTTGAATACCATTTTCAGAATGTGAACAATTTGGATGAAGTAAGTCATGTTCTTAGGACATGTGATCACAAATGAGGTAATTTATGTGGACCCTTCAAAAAAAATGGCAATTGAGGAATATCCTAGGCCATCGAGGGTAATAGAAATATGTAATTTTCATGGATTAGCATGTTAAAACTGATGTTTTGTGAGAAAGTTTTAGTATTATCATGATCGATAACAATGTTAAAAAAGGAATGGGTATTTTATGGATGGATAGAAGAATGTGAGGGAATCTTCATGGAGCTAAAGAGAATGCGAATCATTGCACCTATACTCACATTAACATAACGCGGAGAATGTTTTGTGATATAAAACAATGCCTCAAAGAAAGGATTTGGATTCTTACTAATTCCAAATGATATCTTGATAGCCTATTCCTCACGACAGTTGGAGATCCATGATAATTACTACCCAACCCATGATCTAGAGTTGGAAGCTTTGATTTTTGCCATCAAAATATGATGGCACTACCTGTATAGTAAGAATTATATATACACTCCAACCATAAGATCCTAAAGAATATATTAACACAAAAGGATCTCAACATTCATCAATGTATATTTTTAGAGAAAATTTAATATTACTATTACACAATTCACTATCATCGAGGAAAGGAGAACATGGTAGATTATTATCTATGCAGAAAAGAATCTACTACTCTATCGATGTTATGGATTTAGAAAGACCCTATATTCTTTCATATGAAACAGATCAATTTTGAAATCATAATGGAAGGGGATACATCCTACATTTCCAAAATGATTGTGTAACCATCAATCCAAGATATGATTATGGCAGCACAAAGGGATGATATGGAGTTTCAAAAGAAGGTAAATTAATTGAAGGGAAGCTGTAAGAGTTCTATATCGATGATGAAAGTTTTATTTGGTTTGGAAAGAAGATTTGTGTTCCGTAATCACTAAGGATAAAGAAAAATCTAATGTAAAATGAAAATAGATCAATGTTCTTTATCCATCCAGGTAGCACTATGATGTACCAAGATCTCGGTGAACACTTCTGGTGGGATAACATCGAAAATGAGATCACAGAATACAGTTCAAGGTTCTTAGTATGTCAATATGTTAAATAAGAGAAAAAAATGTTCAAATGGTTGATTCAAAAATTGTGTATAACTATGTGGAAATTGTAGAATGTCATAATGGAATTTATCACTATTATTCTAAAGACGTCGAAGGGAAATGATGTGATATGGGTTGGGGTTAACTGACTCCCCAAAAAATCATATTTTATTTCTATTTGGGATGATCTCTCACTTGAAAAAAAATATAATGATATACGTGAATGATGTGGTGAGAAATCATGTCGTTGCACTATCAATTGACCCTGGATGTGATTGATGGTTAACATCTAAATTCCTATGAAGCATTCAACATTATTTGAGTAACGAATTAAATTTCACCATAACCTATCAACTATAAATTATATCCAATATGAAATGACTATTAAACGCTTTATGTCATGATAATAGCATGATATCTATAATTCTAAGGTGGATGTGATTGGAAAATCTCATTGGTTGAGTGCTCATAAAACAATATCATACCATCGTGTATTCAGATGTCACCATATTAATCCTTATGTGGAAGGAAATTTAGATCTATAACATGTTCAGATGAATTTTGAGAACAAAATCTACATGGAACTGATCCTATGAACGATATGGATGAGAAGGTTTTATATAATCCAGAAACATATCAGTGTACCTTAGAGTCAACATAAGATCTATACTGACAACCGTCGAAGGGACTTCGAGTTTGACATTGGAGATAATTTCTTCTTTCAAATATCACCATGGAAGAGATTCATGTGGTTCAGAAATAAGGGGAAACTAATCCCAAGGTACATTGTCCCCATTATCTTCCTTGACTCCATAAGAGCCATGAAATATCATCTAGAACATCCACTAAATATGGATAATGTTCATGTTGTGTTTCACATATCACATCTGTAGAAAAACATCATAGATCCATCACATGTACTGAAATCTGATGTGGTACAATTGGAAGATGATCTCTCATATGTTGAGTAGCTAGTGAAGATTCTGGGCCAGAGAGAAAAGGTTCTACAATACTAGAAAAACCACCTTTTCCAATTTCTGTGTAAAAACTATAAGTGTGAAGAAGCATCTTAGGTGCCCAAAGAAGAAATGTAGGAGAAGTACCCACACTTTTTTATACAAAAAAAAATTCTAGTATAAATTTCATCAAGGGAGAAGAATTTAATGACACAATGTTTTATCAATGGAATTACTTTATTATAATTATGTCATATAGTATAATCACTTTAAGAAGCATAATGACATATAATGATACTAAATAATGCGTAAATATTAAACCCAATTTTTCCAATTCTATGTTTAGAATTTCAAAAATCTGACATACACGATTGTGATCAGAAAGATGTTTGGAGTCCCGTATGACCAAATTATGTTTTGGAGAATAGTAATCTACACTTGTGAATAGTATCCTAACAATATGAATAGTAATATGCCTTTAATGAGTTATATATCATCCAAAATAATAGTAACCTTACCCATGAATTATAAAATAAAATTTAGGCATGTTTTAAGTGACATATTGACCACATTAAAAGTATTGGTCTTTTCATAAGTCATAAATAAATAATTATAATTAAATAATTATTTCGAAAGAAAATTTATTTTCATAATATATTTTCATAAATTGACAATTCTATGTCTTTTTTCATAAAATATAAATTTATAAGAACTTACTATATTTTTGAAAGCATTATAAAATGAGTTTTTATTTTAGAAGCTATATTTCAAAAGTGAATTTTGATTTTAATTAAAAATTAAATTAATAATATTTAGAAAATTATTTTTGACAAATTGAGTTTATATTTGGATTATATACGTTGAAAATAATTAGTCTCAATTTTTGGGATTTTTCTGAAATACATGGATTTTTGTTGAATAGTGAAATACCATAAATTACAAAATAAGCTAAATACACTAATTATAGGGTCATGTATTTTGTTATACTTATAAAAGAACAATTGTTTTAGATTCAAATTATAAAATTACTATAATTGGCCTTTGAAGACTCACTATTACTTGTCTTGTGGAAAATAATAAAATAATAAATATTATATTGAAAAAACCCATTTCCCCTCTAATATAAATACCACCCTTCACACCCTTATTTCCTCACAATTGTAAAGCATAATAAATTGCCTAAAATATACCCAAATTTCTTCCCTGGACCCTCCCCCACTACCGGGGGATCTTTTCCTCCTCAAAATACCAATCCTAGGCTCTTTAAGATGGAACTCAATTGGAGGATTCAAGAAGTAATTCCCCTCTCTTTTCATTCAATTTACTTTCAAAATTCTATACTTTTATTCAGTTATCCTCTAATTTGCTTATCTAAATTTCATGATAACTTAAGTATTCTTGATAATCTAGTATGTTGTCATATAAATGGGTGATTAATAATTATACTCCTCCCTCACTATCATTGTTATTAAAATGAAATCATATCCCATGATGTGTTAATTTATTAAATCAGGGGAAATGCACTTCCTTTTTTCATAAAATCATTCAAGGCTTCCAATAAAACCATCAAATGGTTGAAAATATAATGTAAAAATTTTTTATTCTTCACTTTAAGGTAATGTTACAATCACATTTACATGTCACTATGTGATAATATAAAACAAGTTCATTATGATTAAAACCCACCCCAATTAAAAAAAATGATCAACATTAAATTTTATCTAATGATTCAAACTCATGGAACATAACCAAATTCATTTTAATATCATTTATATCTCTATAATTTCACTAATAAAATATATTAGCAATTATGGTTGTTCAACCTACAATTCAAATAAACATCCTTTAATGAACACAAGTGAACTGTTCATAAAAGTAATGAAAATTATCACTCATATATAATAAATTTAAGCTATATAATTTATTCAAAGGCTCTTAAAATAACATAATGAAACCATAGTAAACCATATTCATATATAAATGGATCTTTAATTTATAATTAACAAATATAATTTCATTATACAAGACATTAATTTAAAGAATGCATTCAGATACATGGTAAGTTGAAATTCTCAAACCCACCTTCCTTTCTTCAGGTCCACCCTCCTTCACTCGATGTTTTTAATTTTTTCTGCATAAAGATAATTTAATCATAATTATCATACATTCTCTGGGATATACATTTTCTTTACATTATTTTTTGAAAACCCCAATTTTTTCCAAAAAAAACTTCTTTCAAATAAAAACAAATTTTTTGAATATTGGTTCGCTCTACACTCATTGTTAATGGTTATATGTAAATAATTATATTACCTCTTTATTTTGGGGACCAAATGTTTATAAAATTAATTTTTATTATGTGAAACCCAATTATTTACAGGGTTTATGTTTTGTTTTGGTTTTACATATATTTAATATGGAATCCATCATAACATCAATATTATGATGTGATGGATGCGCCCAAAATTATATAGCATAAGATGAATATTTGAATTTGAATAATGTTCCTAGAAATGTTCTCCAATCCAATTCATTGGGTAAATTGATGAATCTCATGAATAAAATGGAAATGATGTGTGAACATGATTCAATCATTGTTCACAACTATGTGATCTATTTGACCACTAATACAAAATGTTTCATTTCTATGAATTATCACATTTTAATGATTTTATAAATGCTTCCTCTTATGTTCATGATCATTGTCCAATGTTATTATTAATTTCATCCCATTCTATAATATTCTTATCTATTCTATTACTAAGATTTTAGATCACCCATTTTTGATATGTATCCTTAGGTGATTATGTGTAATAAATAGGGGTCAAATTCCAATATAAATCTAGTGTTGAAGGAATTAAATTAATGTTTTTTTTGATGTAGTAAATGTTATGTATGGTCCTAGTTTTACAAATACACAAAACCTATTGATCATTGTAGTGTAATAATATTATGTTTTTTATCATTATATTGTTGTAATAGTAAATTATGAAAAGGTAGTGATTCTATATTTTTCAATTACAGATTCTTCTAATATGAGTAAAATACGTATCAAGGAATTCATAGGATATCTTACTATGTATGAATAAGAGATTAAATAAAAAAATTCAATTAATTGGAACTAAAAATGAAAATATTTTCCCCTCAATACTACAATATCTAGAAAAAGGTAAAATCTAAGAGCTAAATATACTAGTGAAGAAGTATCTCTTGATGTTTGTGATAATGAAATGGAACACATATCCCAAAGATTAATGAAAATTTATAGGGAAATTAATTTCATTAAAAACAATAATTTTAGAAGAAATTTTAACAAAAATGGAATGTGGATAAATGATTGGAAAAAGGATGGAAGTAAAAAATGAAATCACCTGTTATGAATGTAAGTGTATTGGCCACATGAAAACTGATTGTACAAAATTGAAATATAAAAATATTTATGTGGATAATTAAATATGATACATGTGATTTATTAATGAAACAAGGAGTGCATAAAAAGAAATCTAAAGTGACTCATACAATAATCAAGGAGATAAATAAAAATGTAAAAATATATGATTTTTAGTAATCCCATCTGAGGTACAAAATAGTCATCATGTTTCTCCTAAAAATAATTCATATATTTTTTAAAATGAATAATATGATGATAATTAGGAAATAATGACTAGTGAAGATCTCTATGATTACCATGATATGTGGGAAGGATCTTTTTGTGAGCTCATATATATATATATATATATACTATGAAATAGAATGATTTAACTGTTAATAAAATACTAACCTTAATATTGAAGAAGATATAAATGATCAAAAGTTAAAAGAGAAAAAAGAAGTTAAAATTGGCAACTGAATAGTGGATGAAAGACATAGAATCTTTTATCATTGGTAAGTAAACATTAACTAAAATACTAGGAGATCTAGTTTCTACCAATTATATAACTAGCTTACGTTACCAACCTTGATAAATAAAAATTTTAAAAACATGATTTACATCGAGTTACATTCCGAATATTTTATATATGACGAATACATACCAAACTAGATCAAATAATGTATATATTTATAGAAATATACAATATTTTTTTAAGGAACCTATTAGGAAAATATGGATTCCTAAATATATTAAAACGATATGCACTGGACCAAATGAGAATTGTGTACCAAATTCATTTTTTATGTAAACATTGTGTTGTAGGAATGTTTTTGAAAACCTACATCGAATGCCTATTTTTTCTGGATAGTGGATATTCCATACATATGTATAGTGATTTTTGAAATATCATGTATTTGATCAAAATTAATGGTGGACATATCACATTTAGGGAAAATGAAAAATGAAAAATCATAAGCCTTGGATAAATTGGTAAATCTAAATCAGTATTAATTTCCATGTTTTATATGTAGATCATTTGAAATATAATCTACCTTGAATTTCTCAATTATGTGATGATTTATTTTACAAACAACATGGAAACAATTCCTGTAATGTTTTTAAGGAAAAACATGTTTTAATTTTAACTCTATTAATAACTGATAATATTTAGTTATTACTTTTAAATTCTATATATTCAAAAAAATATTTATTTTGTTAGTTCCTTTCTCAAAGAATCTTGTTTTTTTATTACAAGGTCATTGTAATATTCATTCACATTGAAAGATAACTAGAAAAGGGTTAGTTGGAAGCGTACTGATGTGGAATTCTAAAATGATGGAGTTTTTTATCCCTTCAAAAAAAGAAAAATTCATAACATTTCCATTAAATATAATAAATAAGTTTCAACCTCTTACAATTTAGAGATAGTTCATATGGACCACTTTCAAACATCTAGTTTTTCCAGTCTAAATTGGAAATATTATTTCATTTTCTATGTAGATGAATTTTCAAGATATACTTGGATATTTATTGTAGCACAAAAATTTAATGATTTTTCATTAATATTATGTTTGAAAAAATGTAGGAAATCATGTGGGATAGGATTAAAACTATAAGAAGTGATCATGGTGGAGAATTTGAATTTCAAGTCATTGAATCACTCAGTTTACAAAATGGTAATAATAACAAATTTTCTACTCCTAGGACACCACAAAAATATTTTGTGGTAAAATAAATATATATTAATTTGATATATATTGATTGGAATATGATAAATGAGAAGGACTTACACATCTACATTTGGTTATAATGTCTCAATACAACATGTTATACATTAAACAATATAATAATCATACGTTTATTAAAAAGAAAAACATTTGAGTTATCGAATAATAAATATCCAAAGGTTATTTACACCAGGGTTTTTTTGCAAATTGTTTATTCTAAATACATCAGATAATTTGGATACATTTTATTCATAGAGTGATGATAGAATTTTTCTTAGGTATCCAGATTTCCAGAAAATATTGTAGAGTATTTAATAAGATATCTATAACAATGATAGAATATTTTCTCATAAAATATGAATAATATAATACTAATGAAAATAAGTATATCGTAGAAATCATTGAGAATGATCTTTCAACTCTGAATCAAAATACGAAACCTTCTAAATGTTTTGTAAAAAATGTAGATAGTCTACCCAGTAAACTGTCAGAACCTAACGTGGCAGATGATACTGAGTAATCCATCCGCTCTTTTCAATAACCTATTAGGATTCCTTGAAACCACCATTTACATGGAGTTATACGTAACCTAGATAGAGGTATTTAGACCAGATTTCCCATTTTTAATCAAATTGAACACCGAGACCAATTATCACAACTTGAACATAATTACATTAATGATTCCATCAATGATGAATTATAGGCAATTTAAATGGTGGAAGAACATAATAAATTTTAGAGAAACATTGTTTGGATACTTGTTAATAGATATAAATGCACCTTAACTAATAGAACTATGTGGGTATTTAGAAACATGTTTTCTAATCAATGCACTATATTAGGAAATAAATCTAGAATAGTTGAATAATTTTATAATACATAAGTGGGTATTGATTATGTATAAAGTTCTTCACATAGAAAGTGACTTGAATCCATTATGATAAAACATTCCTATGTAGCACAATTGGATTTCTAACTATAACCAATGGATTTTAATAGTGAATTTTTAAATATATTTATATTTGATTTTGTTTTTGTGGAACAATGCCCATGATTTCTATATATAATTTTTCTAAGTCATGTTTTTATATTAACAAATTCAATATATGTGTTTTAACAGACTCCTAAATAAAGGTATGCCAGGCTCACTACTTTTCTTATTTTAAATGGGTTTTCAAAAGGTATACATGATCCAAATAATTTTATAAAAATAAATTCAATTGATGTCTTGATCGTAAAAATATATAAATATGGTATTATTTATGGATCTAATAAATATTCCCTATATACTTATTTCTCAAAACTAATGAAAATTGAATTTGAAATGTGTTTAATGGATAAATTCAAATTATTTCTTCTATTTATGAATTTAAAAAATAAAGAAGTGATAATATTAAATCAATGAAAATTTGCTAAATATATTTTATTTATTTTCCTAAAATGTAATAAAATTAGTGATACTACCATGAGAACCACATAAAAATAAGATCCTGATGAAACTAGAAAAATCAGTATATTTGACTAGTTATAGAGGTATGGTTGGATGTTTTTTTTTTCATAATTTATTGTTATCCATATATGAGGTTTTGTGTGTGTATTTTTGCACAAATTCATGAAAATCCAATATATTCACACCTTAAATCAATCAAAGTTATTTTCAAATACCTCATGTTTAAAACCGATTTAGGATTTCTCTACCCAATAGGACATGAATTTGATTTAGTATATTATTTTGATAATGATTTTGGTGGTTTTATGTTAGATATAAATAGCACATTATGAAGATTTAATATTTTAGACAAATCTATACACTCATGGGGTCTGAAGAAGAAATATTTTTTTCACATTCTAATACTAAAGATGAATACATAGTTACAGGTCATTGCTGTGTGAAAATAAGGAGGAATAATCATAATTTACAATAATTTGGATAACAATTTATACATGTAACTATAAATTTTCATATCAAAAGTGAAATAATCATTTCATAAAATCCATTATCTCACTCTAGAACAAAAAACATTAATGTAATTCATCACATTTTGATAGATAAATATCAAATGTGTTAAATAATCATATAATTTATTATAATTGAACTTTAGATAGTTGATATCATCACAGTGACATTTAATTTCAAGAGATTAAACTATGTAAAACATGAATAAGTAATGATAAATTTTGGTTGAAAAGTCAATATTTATAAGTCATCAATGATGAATTCAACTTTGACAAAGCCACCACATATGAATTCATTATTGATAAAGTCACCATTTATTAGTCACCATTGATGATCCGCCATTGATAAGTCACCATTTATTAGTCACCAATAATAATTCATCTTTGATGAGTCACCCATGACGAAAAACCATTGACGAGTCTCTATTTTATGGGTCACTATTCATTTTACATTATTATTGATTTATTATCATTGTAAATTTCATTTACTAATTAAATTTATATTGTTTAATATTTAATATTTATTATTTATAATCTCTAAATGATTAATCCATTATTATATATATAGTCGATTCACATTCCTTAAAATCCTTGATATCCTGAAACATTTCCTTCCTGTCGAACTGATCATCATTATTCTTTACACCTCCATCTAATAAGAATTTCATGTTTGAAGGGAGTAGTGTAATAGAGTCTTGAAGATATGAGGTAATTGAAGAAACAAAAGGTGTTAACAAGTTGTTTCATGTTGTTTCATGGAACCCACATTTGAAAAATGATTTTTTAAATAAGAGAAAGACATGGATGCACAATAGATCCCAAATTGAAGTATTCTATTGATAAAAGATATATAAATGAAGAAATTGATGATCAATTTTGACATAAAATCACCATGTTTTTTATCTGAGGATAGTCTATGATTATTATTAGAATTTATTTTTTATTTTCAAAAAGAGAGACCATAAGTTAAAAGGTTTCATTGATAGAGAACATTTTTAATTAAATTTAATGCAATTGGAAATGTTCTTAAAGGTACCACATAAATAAGTATACAAGGATTTTCAAGGTAGTATACATAATGATAATGAAATTTTAACATTAGAAGATGCTCTACTATAGTTGATTGGAAATTATACCCAAATAACACCTACTGATGCAAAACATGATGGTGAGAGTAAGATTTTATTCATATTTCTCTAATGGGGTTTATGTCCATGAAAGGTATATTTCAATATCATGTGGTATAAAAGTTTATATTTTCTATCTATGATAATAAAAGGGATAATAATCAATTTGTATTGTTTTTGATGAATCATATGCAAGAGATGTGAAAGAAGATATCAAGGAAAAACTACTTCATATATCCAAAAATGATATCACCCATCTTAGTGGAAATGATATATATCAAATAAATAGAATCGGCTGATGATAAATTTGGTGGTTTTTTTGTCAAAAAATAATTTGTAAAATGGTAAATGTAAGCTAGAATACTTTAATGAAATGATTTTTAATATAAGTGGAGAAATTTTATGAGGAATTTCTCCATATCGGTCATCTAAAAAGACATAATGAATTGTGGGATCCTAGCCTCATTCAAGATAAATTAGGTAGGTTCTCAATGCTGATGTTGAAATAGTTGAAACTATAGTGGAAGAATAATAAGAATATATTATAGTAGAATTGGGGAGTGATCCAGAGATTCATAATCTTCATCTAAATTTTCGCTTGAACCTTTCATTCTATGAATTTATCTACCTACATTTGAATTTACTGTAGATGAAAATAATGATAATGATACTGATTTATATGGTGGCTAATTTTATCTGATCTTCTTCGAAATCATAATTTGAAAAAAAATGGAAATGGAAATACTAGTACTGATAATTATTAAAATGATAAAATTTCTGACAGTGTGTATCTTGAAAAATAATATGGAAATGATTGTAAATAGGACGAGGATAATGATGAGGATATCGATGATGGAGACAATGATGGTGGAACTGATCATAGAGGTGATTAAATTGTTATGGTGGTACTAATCATGAAAAGTGAAATGACAAGAATTTAGATTCTATTTCTAATCATGACTAATAAATAGTTCAGCTAAATCCTTCTTTACTAGTGGTATTTAGTTATATCTGAGATAAAAATCAGTCCAACAATATGCTGATGCCTGATTTCCACATTTTTTATACAGATGTTATGAAATATAATAGTGAGGGGGGGTTCTACAAATCCTTTTGATTAGTCACATTCTATGGTTGAATTACTATGGTTAAATAATAAATTGACCAATCAAACAGAACCATCCCCTACTATAATAGAATTTTATCAAACCTATAAAGATTCCAAGGACTCTCTAATTATTATTTATACCTAACATTTCATTATTTATTCCGAATCATGGAAAAAATATCTACATTTTTTAGACATGGATTGGTTTATAGTTATTTAGATGATGAGGATGACCATATTTTCAAAAGACATGAGTGGGTAAAATAAATCAATATGGGGAGTTAAATATTTATACTCACATAGAGATATATGGATATTCTAATATTGAAGGGCCCCATGAGAAAATTAACACATCTCCCACTCGACTTCTTCCCCCTCCAGATGTAGTATCCCTAGATAATTTGTGTTCTTTTCAATGAACTATTCCATATGACTTGGAAAACGTGATAAGGAATTTGGATTCATATTTTTCACATGGCATGAACTCCCAACCATCTCTATTTTAATGAATTAGTGCAGAAAATATATGATATTTTGTTGAATTGGTTAGATTCTATATATATCCAAAAGTATTATTTCATATTTAGGAAATGTGAGTTGTCAAATTTAGATTTATCTACATAATTAGAATGTTTGAAATATTTAGTATGGGGTATGACATCATCTATCTCAGAATTTTTATGTTCTTTGTCTCAGACGATGGAAAGGCTGATTGACACTGCCTCTACATCCACTAAACCACCTTGTGATCCAATGAGTACTAATAGAGATATAATAAAAAAGGTTGTTACGGAAGATATCTGAAATGGTGTGGGTTATGTGACAACTCATGAAGACCAAATTCACAAGATACATCATTATAGAAATCATGTTTTTTATATAATTATAGAAAATTCCATTGGTCTCAGGATTGATAATGACATCATAAAAAATTAAATAAATTATTACATGTCCATGATTTATACAAATAATGATATGCCAAATAATTTCATATTTTTTGTAGAGAATTTTAGATTTCTAATTATGATAGGAGTATTCAAGTTACATGTGAGTTAACTGAAGGATCTTATAACAACTATACAATGATTCATAGATGATAAATCAAATTCCATAAGTTCCATGAATATGTGAGGTAAAAAATTATGAAATTTATAAACATTATGATACCCTTCCTCTATGTTTATAGTTTAACTATTTTTTAAATAGAAGGAATTTTAGTTACCAATGTTCTTTCCACCACATATATATATCTAGTTATATATAGACCAATAATGATAACATAGTCAAATAGAATTCATCCTCTAGAATTTTATTCTATGAGTTTGTCGCTAACAGATGCAATCAGGTACCTCATTCCATTTTTTAGGATTGAGACACTTCTTCATAGTACCAAAATATGTTCTATTAAATATTTTTTCTCTAACATGCACTCAAACAGTCTCCTCCTAGGACAGATATAGAGACAAGAAAAAAAGGAAGGAAAAGGTTAATGATAAATTTGATTATCCATCAACCTATAACTGGTGAATCAGCTATGATGATGACATTTGATTGGGATAATGTTTTTCACTTTTAATAATTGACTTCCTATCCTCAATTACATTTTGGAACATAATAAATGTAATATCTTTATATTTTCTAAATTATTTACAAATTTTACTTCTATTTTAATATTTGATAATCTCAAAGGGGGAGTTAAAATACTAATTTATATTTTTAATGTTATGTATAGTTTCTTAAAAATCAAATACATCTTTTATTATTTATGATTAATAATTTAGAAAAGATTAATAAAATGACATATTTTTTTATCATCAAAAAGGGGGAGAATGTTCGAACCTCTTCAGGTGGAGTATGTTTGACATTATATTCTTTTAATGGAAAAAATATAATATTCTTTTAGTTCTAATGATTTACATGTCTTTTAATAGTGTTTTATATGGTAATATTATTTCTATGACAACTCTGAAAAGTTTTACAATGAGTCACCATTTCCCAGGGTCACATTTAATGCTTGAATGAAGCCATTCCTGAGGTGAGTCCCTACCATAAGTGATTCAACACTGGAGGTGCTACCCTTATGAAAAGATACTACCATACACAAATTATTCCAACCACAATGGTGAACCAAAACCAGACTTGACTTACTATTACTTCTTGTATGATTTACCTCTATATTTTGAGTCACCTCTTGTATCTTGATACCATTGGTATCCAAGGACTTTGGCATTATTTTATCAATAATTATTTAATTTCCAATATAATTTTTCAATGTAATCCTGTGATAGTAAAATAACAGTCTATGGATTATGGATCTGATGTTGCTATATATTTACTATAATTCTCTCTCTATATAAAACGATAATCACAATACAAAGTTACAAGTCGATGATTAAACTTAATGATGAAAACATGTAGTAAATTATATGATAGAATCTGTGAATTCACCCATGATTATAAATTCCTGATTTGGGAAGAATAAATATCACAAAAAAACAAAATGTATCTTCAATATTGATTGATATGGTGATAGAGTTCAACTAAAATATTCTTATATATTTCATAACATCATACGGATATTAAAAATTATCATATCAAAGAAAAAATTCCACACCTATATTGATATGAAGAAACTAAATATTCCAAACATATCAGAATGATGGTTTCAATATTTATTATTGTTCTATTTGTTTTATATTACCTTTGTATTTTTACTATATTGTCAATTAGACATTATCTTCAGCACCTACATAAATATTATTTGTTATTCTCTTTATTCTATACATCCATTTTCCAACTATGTTTGCGAAAGTGATCCTTATGTGACATGTTCTTTTCATATATTTCATGAATAATTATAGAGGATGATTTGTATCCTGGATATCTTGTTGTTATTGATTATTTACCTAATCTATGTTTTTGATTTATTTGATTATAATTATAATATTAATGATAGTTGTTGATTTCCATGTATAGGTCATAAAGTCTCAACATGAGACCTAAACTATTGTTTATTCTATAATTTCATTGTGTTACTATATTTTCATTTACTACTATACCCAGTAATAAATTTTATCTAAAAATAAAAATGTTACATTGATAATTAATCTCATCTTCTATTTATATTTTTTTTAATTTGATTTCAAAATAAAAGGTGTTTCTAAATAATATTTTATTAGGGATTTCATAACCTTTTATGATATATTTTAAATGGATCGATCTTATATTAATTGTTTATTTATATTAATTGGTAATTTTATTTTTATTAATGGGGTTTTGAGTTAGATATTTAAATTTTTTTGGAACACAATTCACCTCGTATTGAGTTACTCACTCAGACCAATAGTAATTTTATAAGTTTTCATGTTTATTTTCAAGGAAAATGATTTTAAAATGCTTTATGTTTTAAAATTTTATTTTTAAATAAATTTTTTTTCCTAAAGAAAATTTTTCAATTAATCATTTAAAACAATTCCCAATTTTTAATGACATCATTTGATCAAAAATCTTTTTTTGCAGAATTTATGAATGAAGTATAAAATTATAATTTTTTCATTCAATGTATTATTATAGAAATAATTTTATGAAACCCATTTATCTTCAATATATAGTAATGTGATTAACATAAAATGACCACAACTTATTTTTCATGGGATATTATATAATGAAGTAATGAATAAATATTGAAACATGTCACTTTTAAAAAGGATTTGATTTGATGAAATTTTTATGAAACTAAATTCATTTAATTGTTTATGATATGAGGAATATTGTATCATATTCTGAAATAAATAAATATTGTATAAATTTTGAGATGGGAGGGACATTTATCCCCATCGAATGAAATGATTAAATATTTAAATCTCATGATCAAGAAAGTTAAATAATGATGAGTGAACCTGGATTAGTAAGGGACCATGTCTCATATGATGGTATTTAGAGTGATCGTTCAATACTATGCCATTTTGGGGAGTAAACCAATTACACTATGATATCCTTATAAATTAACATTGAATAATATGGAAATAGTTTTCTATGGTTATTTTTATGCCAAAAATATATGTCTTCTTACATTATTAAATTCTCTTGGACTATGTACATTGAATTAAACAGGATTCATGTCTTATGAACTACTAAGCATTATTCAATTTCTCAATACTCTAATATTTCATATGCACATTATAGTTTATATATGTTATATTCATGTTATCATACCCATATATTCATGTTATTCTTATGTATCTCCTTTTATTAGCCCCAATTAGAATATGAGTTCACAATTTCATATGATTCCTTTCCACATGTTATGATGACTCGTTTACATATGGTATGTTTTTGAATATTAATAATTTGGAGGATATTTTTGGGAGACATTGAAGATAAATAAAAAAATTATGAATATTATATTAGATAATTCCAAAGGACCAAAAAGGTTATATTCATCAGGAATATGTTTTTGTAATCTATTGAATATTTATCTGAAATGATATAATAATCCTATATAAAAATCCTTGGATTCTATAGTTTTCACTAGAGGAATGTTTTAGTTAAACATTGGAAACATGGATGTGAAATCATTAGTGGGATCCCTAGGGATATTTTTAAGAATATATCGATGAATGTATCTTAAGATATGTAATTTAATAATACAAATCATAGATAAAAATCATTGAATTTTTGTATAGGATGTAGATTGTTGTTTCCAAGGAATAATATACATGTATAGATACTATATTGGGATAACACACATTCATAGAGGTACCTAGAGGTATATTATCTAAAAATTGTTCATTGATATGGGGTCAATCATCACCCACCGCTTGAAAACTGGCTTTTCCATGCACTATAATTGAAACCCCCATTGGGATATGCTTTGAAAAACCACAAACTCTTTAGAAACCATAATGAATGATATGAATAATAACAATTAATGAACCATGATAATACTACAGTTTCATATATAATAAAAAAATTCATTATTAGAAAATCCAATATGTAATTTTTTATGATTATATAGATTCATAATATGAGTATTTGTACTCAATCTAAGAGTTTTTGTTTTAGTGAAATGATATAACAAGAAGGAATAATAGTAACATTGAATACGATGAAAAATCAGGTAGCAATGGAAAAAATTGTGACGATGAAAGTAGATAATGATATTGTGATAATGAATTAATAGTCTATTGCGATATATGTTTAACAACATGATCTTTGGTGATATTCTTAACACATCTAATAAGATGAAGACAAAAGATTATGAATTGTAATGTTACAATGAACATAGAAGAAAGAAGATTCAGATTTCCATATTTCAAGAATGTAGAAAGAAGAACATGGAGGAATATCTCAAATTAATGGGAGATGTTATGTATATAGAATGAATTTTCATACAGTGATAAGAAATATTTGAGATCCATCTGTTATTTATGGGATTCAAGGGCATCAACAAACTCTATTTTAGTAGAATATAATAAAAATATAGTCCAAGGATGGTAAATTAAATTAAAGTCATTGAATAGATATGACTGAAGTATTTAGGTTTTAGGAAGTAGGAATAATTGAATATAAATGAAAAATACAGAAGGATTGTTCAGTATTATATTTCTGTCAAGGATATTGTAGAAGATGTTGACAGATGTTTATGAACAAAATAATTTACATGATGGAATGTTGGTATTTTAATTCATGTTATATAACCCATAATAAGTTCTATATATTTATACAATGATGTTGGGATATAAAGATGTTTTATTAGAATAAATTAAATTTCATAACACTAATAAAAAAGGAATTGGGTAATTAATTTTTGAAGAAATTATATATACTATCATTGTTGGAGTGAATTTTTTTCATTCATGTAATATCAATAAAAACATATTTTTAATTTAATAAATAATTTTGTGTGTGTTTTTGAAATATGATTTTATGGTAAATAATGTTTACCATTATTAGAAGGAAACTCTTTGAAGGTATTGACATGTTTGGTATGTAAAAATTAAGGTAGAATTCATGTTGTTAGGGGAATTAATTAAAAAATTATATTGAATATTTAGTGACTTGGATTATAAATTAATTTATTTTAATATTTTGTATTGGCACAAGGATAACCTTTTTTGCAATGGTTTATGTTAATCATTGGACAAGGATCAGATATTAGTGTATCACCTCAAGATATAAATATTTTTCATTATGAAATAACTTATTGTAACCATTTATTATAGATGTAAAAAAAATATAAATTAAATGAATTATAATTCAATTTTTGGATCTTACGACTAATAGTTTATATCACATAAAAAACTCACCTTTATTTCAAGGAGTTTTAGACGAACTGGAAATTGCATAATTCACAACTAAAGAGTGTGGAAGATCTAATAAAAAAGAATGAAATCAATAAATAATATTTTCACATGAAAATTATTCAACATTCAGAAAATTGTCATGAATTAAAATTTTATCCTTCTATAATCAATTTGGATTATTTCAATGAAGATTTGTCTAGCTACATTGGTTTATTGTTTTGGGGGTTTTACCATTCTTTAAAATACCACTCAATTGTGTTAAATATTTCTCAATAATTTCTATAAATTTTTATCCATTTTATGATACCCCAAATATTAACATAACACAAATGATCTTATCAGATAAATCTTACTTATGTAGTTAAATATTTATCCTAAAAGTTTATAAAAATTTCTTATTAGGGTATAATTTTTATTAATATTTATTATGTGGGTATCTTGGAAGTAATTTTATAATATCACACCATTGATGAATGTGATTAATTTTTAGGGAAGAATTTTTTTATGTGGGGGTAGAATATAACATCAAAATATACTATGAAATATATGTTTTGAAATTATTTTATTTTTTAGTTATAGTGTGTTATACACAGAAAAATAGTTTATCTTGTGTTATGCACAAAAACATTCTATTAAATTGTTTATGAATCGTGACACTAAGCATCCATGATGTATAAAATAATATAATTATGTTTATGATTGTTATAACGAAGTCATAAAATGGTTGTTTTGGAATGGTATAAAATAATAAATCATATAAATATATTACATAAATTTATTTATCAATTCTTAAAAAAAATGACACAATTTTTCTCATAATGGACTGAAGGACTTCAATTTTTTATTATTTTGATAATCCACCTTTTAAGGGGTGAGGTGAAACCCTTACAAGGCCCGAATGCTTAGAGACAATTACATGACTCATATGTCTTAGATGGAATCACCCAGACAAGAAAACCTGGAACTGGCCCTCACCAACATATGTCATGATATCAGTACTCCACCTCCGCAATGATAATCAGCTAGCTTCCATATGAAAATATTCATAGGACTTATACAGATGGAATAGCCATACCCTCTTATTTATCCAAATCGGGTTAGCCCTTCTCTAGTGAATGTGCATGCCCTGAATCCTAATCTGAATCCATGTTCCATGTAGTCAAATAGGTGCATCTGAATTCATGTGGACCAAAGGCCGTGGGGTGGACCTAAGGCCTTATGTCGGTCCGAAGGACATGAGACACAACTGGCCTGAAGGCCTTGGATGGCCCGGAAGCCTTGAAGGACCCGAGGCCCAAACCAGTGGCCCAAAGTCCCAAATGGATGAATACTTTCGGCAAAACAGTACCAAATAGACCCTGCTATAGTACCAGCTATAGTAAATGCTATAGTTCCTTCTACATGAACGAAAAAATACTCCTCCCAGCTTTGATCTTGGGTCATTTGAGTGTACTTACTATGTCCTCACCAACCGGGCTGAGGCTCATGTGCCTCTTTTTATTAATGTAAAGATATTCAAACAATATATTATTTCTTCATAATTTAGTTATATTATATGTATAGAAAATTTCATAAATTTTTTATTGATATATTTAAATATATTTTTATAAAAAGAACATTATTATTAAAAATCATCATTACTATAAAAAATCATAGTGAAATTATTGGTTATTTATGAAAATATTGACTTTTCAGGGAAATGTAAAAAATACTAATATTTTTAAAAATAAAAATTTTATCCTAAATAATGTAAATTAAAATCACAATTATATCAATGTAACATATTTATTATTTAGTTATATACAACACACATAACTAATATTGAGTCAAAATTATAATGGATCATTGTATAAGTTTATTTTTGGGTATTAAAAATGTGTATTAAAAAAACTTTTTTAAATTGAAAAATGATTTTGAATTTTAGTTAAATTAAATAATTCCTAATGAATAATTTTATAAATAAGATTTATAGATTATATAAAAATAAATTATAATTAGGATTTGGATAATGATTATTATTATATATAAGGTTAATATAAAATCATTGTGTCCTCAAAAAATAAACCTCTTAAGAAACCTCATTTCCATCACTTTTATGGTTTTTGATATAAATTTTTTTTCCTCATTATATAAATTTAATATGAAAATAATGAATTTTTTAATTAAAAATTTATAAATTATATTATGTATAATTTTTTAGAAATTTTATAAATGATAAATGTTTTGATGAATAGTGAAAACATCAAATAAAAATGGAAAACATTTTTTCCATTAAATTATATGTAAAGGTAAATTACATTTTAAAGTTTTTATAACATAAATATTTTCAATTATATTATTATAAATAAAAATTTGGCCTTTTAATAGATTTAACATTCACATTGGATAAGAGGCATTGTAAACTTTTTAACAGTGTCTCTTTAAAAGAAGGCCCTCTAATCGCATCAACATTATTAATATTAAATAAAAAATTTCCCACTTTTGAAATTTTAATGGAAAAATATATTACATATTTTGGAATCACAATAATGAAGATTATATAATCATGTAAAAATAATTTTTTACAAAAATAAATAGAGAAAATAGTTAAAATTGTTTACCGCTATTAAGGTAAATAATTGGTTTATCGGGAGTTAAAATAAAATTATAATGGTATAAAAAATAAAAAAGACTATAATAAAAATCTCATATATACATATTTAAAAATAAAAAGATATATTATATATAATTTTAGATTATTTTTTCCTTATATAATTTAAAAATGTGGGTGGAATTATTTTATTCAAACAAATTACTATTGTGTAAATCAAGTCGCTTATAAAAGGACACCACATCTCCTCTCCTATTCAAACCATAATAATCTTTAAGGTCAGAAATTACCTACATAAATAACCTAAAAAAATCATATTCTCATCATAAAATCCATACTTTTTTATCAAAATAAAACATGTAAATGTTTTTGGTTAAAACATAAGGAGGATACCTAGTGAAAAGATAATGTACATCAATATGACTATTATTATTATTTCTTCCTACACATAATTCTTTTACTATTTTGAAATTATGATATAATTAATGTTATTTTTTAAACATGATATGATTTTTTTATTTTATTTCCATGAACTAAAACTCTCACCACTTCTATCAGTTTTAATACGGAAACATTAATCATGTCTACGACAGACTATCGCCATAGGAACTAATGAAACTGGTTTTTCTGTTAACATCTCTCACGGAAAAAATTTATAATGGAGTTATTTATATTTTAAATATATTATATAATTATTATTTTGGAATTTCAATATCACACATATGTTAATGTGTTCAATTTTATAGGAATATGATAATATTCCTCACCTTTATCGAGGACTACAACCACATGAAGTGATGTGATTCGTTCATGATTTAAATAAAAAGTAATAATGATGGTTTCAATTAAAAATTTAATATATTAAACATGAAAATAATTATGGAATGATAATATATCATTTAAATATATTTCAATAAATCTGTCGAGAAAATATAAATAATATTCATGCGTATATACAACATACCTTCTCCTTGAACAATGTATTTTGTATTTTGTCTCTACATTGTATTGATTTATCTAAATATATAAATAATGAATATATATAATATATTTATATCATTATTATAGTTATTTATATTAATAAACTATAATCAATTTAATAGAACATAAAAAAATATGTCAAAACATACATGAAAAAGCTGTATTTCCTTAAAAATGACTTTAATAATTAATTATGAATAAACATAAAACATTATCTCATAAGTAAAATAGATATGGTATGATATATAAATATATTTATTTATTTATTTAAAAAATTAAAAATATAAATATATTTTTTATTCATGTTGTTTGAATTTTAATTAAGGAAGTGATTTGTTAATGTAATGTAATTTCATCACACTTTTTATTTTTTTGAGACAAAATCCATATTCACAACATTATTCTTCAATGGGGTGTTTTTACTACACATAATTGAATTTTATAAACGTCTTTGCCTATATTATGGGTTCAAACATATCCATTTATGTATCTCCATTTTATGAGGATTATAATTCGTAAGATCTTAACAAATTAAGGGTTATATATCTCACTTTTATTTTTATTTGGACACATTACATACCACATATTCCTTTGATGTTTTGAATATAATTAACATGAATGAATTTTATTATTCCCATTTTAACGACCCAGTTATTTATAGAATAATATTTTTCATATATATTAATATATATGAATAACATATTAATTTTATGTTAAATAGGAATATTGTGTTGATATCGTACTCAACACACAACAATGAGTTTCTTTGAACTCATATGTTTGTACACAACATTGAGTTAACTAAAACAATTATAATAAAATTATTATTTTAAATGGAAGTTAATATGTACATTTATACTACTGGGAATGAACATAACTAACTAAATTATTTTTACACATGTTTGTTAAATGTCTTTATGTTTATCAAATTAATTTTTTGAAAACTAAAATTAAGAATGAATTTGATTTTTAACAGGAAATACTCTACCATTTTTTAAAAGGTAAATTTACCACCTATTGATGGAGAATCCTTTTTAAATCTAATTTTTTCACTTTTGTATATTCCATTTAATAGAATAAACATTTTCTAGAGATATGGGACATCAATTTTTTACTTTGGATAATTTTTTTTGGTATTTTTATGCTAAAGTTCATCTTAAATTAATAGTGAAAAATCATGCACTTTAATTAAAAACAACCATTTAATATAATTTATTTATATGGTTATACTATCCTTTTAAATGGTTTTAAAGTTTAATTCTAATATATTTTTATGATTTAATCATAATTTGGTCAAATTATGTAATCTCACTTTGAAATTGGACAAAAACGCTTGTTAATCTTTTGGTAGTTTTTACTTCTTAAAAACACATTTTTTGGTCATGACAATAAGAATTAATTTTAAATTAATTTCTCCAACTTTTGTGTTTTGAATATTTAAAAAATTATTCCATATTTTGAATTAAGAGGTTTATATTATGTAAATAGTTAACATTTATTTTTTGACAGTATGAATAGTAACATCATTAAATATTTTATTTATCGTTGTTAAATTGTAAATATAATAAATAATGTTAAAAATTTAATATTATAATAATATTATATTACCCTAAAATGTATCCTAACCCTCTTTTATTATACATTTCCTACCATGGTAATCCTTGTGTCGATTTGGGGATAACATGGAGCAACATGTATGTGAAAATAACATTTTATAGAAAATAATTTAAAGTTATTGAAAATGTAATATAAACATATATCTGTTAGTAAATAAATTTTTATATGGGGTTATATAAGTTATAAATTAGACTATAAATAGTAATTGTAAATATAGAAATATTTTTTACATTATGGTATTTTATTTATAATTTTTACTCATCAAATAAATAAATTTATTTATGACACATTAATGATGTACTGATTACCTTATTACTGAATGATTTAAATAAATTATATTATAAATACTAAACTAAATTTAATTACAATAATTTTATTCCATAAATGAATTTTAGGGATGGGTCTGGATTTTTTATTTTAATTAATGATGTTTTTCAAATGAATAATGTTTTTATTTATTTTTAAAAAGATATTATATGAATAATATAAAAATTGACATAAATGATCTTTAAAATAAATTAAAATTTTATTGAATGTTATAATACTCCAAAAAATATAAGATTTAGAAAATATATATATATATGATGTCAATATTTTTATTAATGAACACTTTTTTCCTCTGGGAATTATATAGTATCTATGGTAACCATATATAATGAATATACAAGAAGACATCGTAAAAGGTAAATTAGATTACTAAGGGTTAAAGATAAAAGATAAGGTAAATTTTATGATCTAATCTTGTATAAATTAAATTTTAATAAAATAATTATACACATAATAATATTATTTTTTAAATATACACCTTGTGTTTTTTGAATTAAAAAATACATTAGTAATAAAATAATAATTTCGATCATTCCAGAAGTGCCCCTCCTCCCTCTTATAAAAGTACACCAACTCTAAACAAAAATCACAAATCACAATCCCTATTTTTTCATCCAAAATATAACCAAATAAGCTACCAACATCCATATATTCCTCCTATAAGCCTATCCTTAGGAAGAAGGAAATTCAATAAGGCCTTTTAGCTTAAATCATAACGAGTTAAACAATTTAAGATAATGTCTTCTCTCATGCTTCTTCCATTTATTTTTTTCTCCAACCCCCTAAACTATCTTTATTTCACTATTTTATAAAAATATTTTATATTAAATATAATTGCATGTTTTTGTGAGATGTATTAGAACTAAACTTTTACACATCTCTATCTAATTGATATTAGCATACTATTTCTCTACACTGTGAACTACTGCCTCACGAAAAGATGATTGTTCAATTATCTTCTACTACCTCTCATGGTGGACATTGTGATTGAACATAAATTAAATATAATAATTATGATATTTATTTTATCTCTAGGCTTCTATAATTTTCCTTCATAACATTTGATTATGCTTTTAATTTGTATAAATATGATAATTTTATTTGAGGAAGTGCGGACTATCTCCACCTCAATTTGAGATGACTTGTTTATTCCATACATGTAAATTTTAAAGGAGGATGTTAATGAAGATATATATCGTATATATAATATGATATTTTATTGTAATTATAATTCAGATAAGTATCATTTAGTTTTCATTCCTTCAAAAATTTAAAAATTGAAATGAATGTAGGTTTTATGCATACATACGACTTACAATCTCCATGAATGATGAATTTCATTTCATATCTCATAATGTTATGGAATATTATAGATACATATATTGTTGATATATATAATATATATGATATTTAAATCATGAATATCATTCTATAGATAATTTAATTTTGTCCACATTGACAATTTGTAATTATAACAAGATCATTTTTGACTAAATAACCATATATCGACAGAACGACCGATACTAACATAATCAATTATGATATTTTAATAAATTCATATTAATTAATATAAAAAGACTAACAAACATTAAAAAGGTTTCTAGGAATTTATAAATTAACTTATTTTTATTATTCAGGAAGAACAAGGAACAAAAGTCACAATTTGACTTCAAGATAAGGGACTTCGTTTCTATCATATTTCGTTGAGGCAGGTTTTGGTAATATACACATTCAGTTACACGGTTTATAAACACCCCCTTTTGACATTTAAATTTATTCAAAGGGAATATTTTATCTATAAATATTTTTACTAAATGAAAAATGAATTTTTTAACATATGTCGTGAAAGTGACTTCTCCACCGTCGTAATCATTATTTGGATTCCTCAATATGCCTTATTGTTTTTAAAAGGAATAATGATATCCATTATTCTGTATTTGGGGTTTTTGGTATTAAAAACGGTTTTTTGAAATGGATTGAGTATTTTAAAATCATGAAATTATTTATTATGATTTAAAATGTAAGGTTATTAATAAAATATTGATATTTTCACTATTTTACATGTTATATTTATATAATGGTACTTGGAAACTCGATGGGTGGTTACATGATAAATCAACTGATGGGAGGTTCCATGATAAATAAAGAATTATTGGTTATATTATAACCTCCAATTCATTGGGTATGGATATCTGTAGTATGACTATTCCATTTACTATTATGTGTGTATATTGACTGTATGTTTATTCAATTTAAGTATGTTTATGTCCCATGTTACATATATATGATATAGATTATTTTATATAGGCATTGTGGATATATTTTGGTTAAAAAATAGAAATAAATGATATTATAATTATTGAGGCGTTTTTCTACTTTTTAAGGTGAATATTATTAAATTGTGATAAAGTATTCATGGTTTATATGTTGTTCTGATAAAATAACATTTTTCTTTATTTATAGATCCCTTATATGTCTTTTTATGTTCATCCTATGTTTTGAAATAATTTTCACATGAATTGAAGATGATTATGGTCAATGATGGGATCAAACAAATTTATTCTATATAAAACATAGATCTAGACATGTTTCCTTTTTTAATATTATTTGTATTGTGAGAAAATAGATAGTGAGTAGAACTGTTTACTTGTAATATTCAAGTTGTTATGTATAAGGTATGTTGTAATTCATTAACGTTCTAAACCAATAGATATCATAAATTTTAATTATTTAATCAATTAATGGTTATGTAATGTTTAAGGATAGGGCCTTATAGTTTGTATTTTTGTTCTGTTTAGAAATATTTAGTGGTTGGGGTGTTATTTAAGCAAAAGTGACATAACCATAATGGTTATAGTATTATAATGAGTCACAATTATTTTAGAAAAATATAATTAGTTTAAGATAACATGAATAATTATATCTTATTGTTTACCCTCCTTGTAAGATAGTATATGTTGATTTTGATGATATAATCACCCTGGCCTTTTTGGTTTTAATAAATGGATATATCTAGAAGGCACCAAAGTAACAATGTATGTGAAAAAAATTGTGATGGTTTTCTGAATAAGAAACCAAATGGAATAGGAAAATCAATGAGAACTCTTGTTGTTATTCTCAACCAACTAAATAGAGTCATTATTGATAACCTAATCCTTAGAAATTTTTATACGGCATTGTATATAAGAGAACAAAATACCTAGAGATTTTCAGGAAATAATCATAAAGGTAAATATATTAAAAAAAACTATTTGTAAATGATGTGGAAAGAAACACCTTGGAAAACTCATCAAAGGGATAGGAACATGCTCTATATGTGGTAATTATGGTCAGAAAGAAAGAACACCCCATGGAGAAAGGAAGAATACATTTGACTTCTGGAATGGAAATATGATCATTCTGAAAGATCAATTGAATGTTTTAAATGTGGTGCACATGGACATTATTAAATAGATTTTTGACACAGATGTTTTGGAAATGTGATCTGAAGTATCATCAAAATATATGTTTACAGATTTCTAATTCCATTCCAATTGAGTAGGAGGAAACTGAAAAATGACCTAAGAAATGTATGGAATATTTCTTAGCTCATGCTTCTACATTACTAAAATATTTGGAAATTTTTCATGATTATATTCTAAGAAATAATAATAAAAGAATAAGATGAAAACAGGGATAAACAATCATCATGAATGGTCGATGATTAAGATGACTACATTCCAGGAATTTAAGAGTTATGTTGGATCAATGGATGATGATATGTTTACATGTATTAATGATAGGATTATTTTGGAAGTCTCTTTCTGGTATTTTATCCTTGAATATTTATATGTGAAAATTTTATTCAAGGATGAATTATGTATTATTTTGTGGATGTAATTATAAATAACCATTTGGGTTTATATATAAGGCCCCATCCTTAATCCTTACTTAATCTTGAGTTATTCCAAGATTACACATTGAGGATCTTTTCAGGTTCAAGGTTTTAGAAAATTAGATCCTGAAACTTGCATTACATTCCACATTTAAACAAAGTGGTTACATAAAAGACAATATTCATTCTTCCCATCAACGAAAATATATTTAAAATAAAACATGGATTCTTTCTTGACATATCCTTGACACTATCATAACATCATGTACCTTTCCCATGACCTATGAAAAACATTTCAAAAACTTGGGATGAGCATAAAAAGATGAGTAAGGGTTATAAAAATATGGAAAAGAAAAATGAGTTCATATATACATAAGAATGAAATCATACATTACCCATAAAACATAGGCACTTTAACATACCTCATCAAATCATGAATAAATCATAGAAATAATAAGACATAAAGGTAACTTGAGGTATTCATAACATTTTTACGTAGGGAGTAACCCTCTTGGTTACATTTGGAATACCCATCACAGTATATTCCCTAAATCTCTTCGGAGAAACCTTAACGTTTCACTCCTTCACGTTACCCAATGCATTGGAGAGCTATATCGGGCTCACCCGCCCTTAGTTTATCATGGAACCACCTGTTTTCATACCAATGCCCAAGAACCATAACATAAATGTATCACATAAAACATGCATAAAGGAAACATAACATTTCCACATTTCAATCACAATATATCATTTTAGTATATTGAAATAATGAATCCATTCAAAAAGAAACCATTTCCAAAACCATTTAAAACATTTAATAATGAGATTTTTGAATCAAAGAGTCCCATACCACCTTGAAGAATAAAATTTTAAACCATTAATATCCACATAAATAAATCCTTAAAACCATTTTGAAAATATGGATATTAATAAGAACAAATAATTAAAACATTTAAAACGATATTTTGGTTAAAGGGGTTTTACCAAAATTAGAGACACTTGAATACAATAATTGAGGAATAACATTTAGTCAGAACTTTATAATATCATGAGAATAAATTGATTCATGATATAATACTCCAAAAGACAGTATGTACACCACATAAGAGTGAATTGGTGCATAACAACAATGAAGTCTCAATAGAGATGTAAAATGTGATGAAATCCTTTATCAAGAAGATATCCATAAATTAAGGATAAATCAATCTCAAAATTATGTGTGACAAATATAAATACACCCAATATAATTGGATATTAAGTGTAAAACAATAAAAGGTCATTCACACATATTCATAGAATGACATTTTCAAGGTGTACAAGTTTATCCCAAAGAATCAAAATTGGGTTAAGAAGTTCTCTTTCAAAAATTAGACAGCCTAACAGCTTCACTTCAAAATTAAGAAAAAGAGTTGATGAGAGATAAAAGGGAATCTCTTCACTTGGAAATAAAATTTAAATCAATCAGGATATAGAATAACATATCCCAACATAATAGTATGTGAATTAAAAGACATAACAAACGAAGACTTTTAAAAAGATGGGGGTGAAAGGTTCCCTTACTGACTTGGGTATCTTTCAAAACATACACCCCATTAAAGAAGGAAAATAGATCATTGATGTAAATACTCGTAAACAAAATTATAATACACAAAGAGTAGAATAATGGGCATTACATACACCACACAATGGAATTTGTGGCAAATGTAGCATAAATATCACGGGAATAAAAGTGAAATGAAAAATCCCTTACGAAAACTCGGCATCCTAACAGCGCCACATAAAACATACGAATATGGATTGATGAGATCAAATAGGGTATCCCATCACATTAAAATAAAATGTACATAAAGAGGAATATAAAATAACATCCCCCAAAATTACAAAGAGGAGCTTAAAAGAAGTGACATAAATGAGAGTACATAAAAAGAAAGAGAGAGGTTAGATCTCTTACGAAAGTTCGGGAGCCTAACGGCGCCACTCAAAACTTCCAAAATGGATTGATGAGAGAGAATAGGTTCTCTCATCACATGAACATAAAAATTACAGTATGTTTAATATAAAATATCATCCCAATAACAAGAAATATGATCTTTAAAATGAATTACATAAAAGTGTGTACTTCAAAAGAAAGAGAGGAGTATGATCCCTTACCTTGGGTCCGACATGACTCGATCGTTCTTTAATCTCCTGAATAAAAAACTTGAGTTAATTTCTACTTCCTTAAGAACCTTTTTAAAGTTCATTATTCCTTTTATATAACTTATTACCATGTCATAAACATTATGTAATCATTTTAGTTAATAATATTTGTTTTGCCGATATTTGGTTCTTAAGTCGAAAGTGGACTTCTTACAATTACATGTTGTTCGTGTGGCAAACTGTTTATTATATCCAGAATTTTATTCATGATGTAGATATAATATATGTCATATATATCCAGTACATGCATGCATTTATAACATTACATAATCATTTAGAGGTAAGAAATGAAATGCACCGTTCATGGAGACGGTAAGCCGTACGTACGCATGAACGCTACTTTCATTTCTATTTTGTATTTTATAGAATGGAATAATAATGATATAAAGGTATATTATAATTCCAGTATAATATCATATATAATATCATAGTTCCATCCTTTATACGTCCCACATATGGTATTTAATGAATCAAATCACTTTGAGGGGGCGGTAGTCCGCACTTCCTTAAATGAAGATATCGCGTTTACCCATAATGGAAACCATAAAGGTATACCCAAAATGAAAAAAAACAGAAGCTTACGGAAAACATAAACTTATAATATATCATATATAAATATAGTGAAATCATAATGGCCACCTTTGAAGGTGTTAAATGAGTATTGAACAATCATCATCTCAGGAAGCAGAATATCGCCATCCACGGAAACCGTATGTTCTTTAACCATTTGATGTAGTTTTGTGAGAGTGTATCTCGAATAAATCTAATAAAAACATCCTAGTATATTGAAGATACTGGTTTTGTTACAAAAGAAGTAAATAAATAGAGTTTTGGGGGTTGGAGAAGCAAAATAAAACAAATGAACATGAGAGAATGAATTACCATTAAAAGTGTAACTCCATTTGATTTGAGCCTAAAGGCTTCCTTTGAAAGGATTATGCCCAAAGGGAATCCTCTAGGATGAGGAGTGGGGTGTGGAGAAAGTAAATGGGTAGGGGTTGGCCGAGAAAAAGCCTTGAGGAGTGTGTGAAATGAGGTAGAGGTGGGGTCTTTTATAAGAGGAGTGGAGGGGCACTTTTGGAAAATAAGAAATATTACTTTATTTGAAAATGTGTTTCGATTTTAAAAGGTACCAAATTGATATAATTCGTGGATAAGGTGATAAGGGTTCTATATACACCCATCCAATAAGTTTTGGACATGTTTAGGTCATAGAGTTTACATTATCTTATCATTTTATTTAAATCGTCAGATAATGATGTCATCGCTGCATCATTATGATGTCATAAATAATTTAATTTATTTAATGTCTAAAAATTATAAAAAAACTATCATGATGTAGGAAATATTTTTATATTTCCAATGACTATTTATAATCAAAAATATGAATGGTATAACCCCATGTAACAATTGTTTTAGTAAAACATGTCATGTTCGTATTATTTTTACTTTAACATTAAATAAAAATATATTTATGTCATTTTTCGACCAATGTGGCTCCATGGGGTCCCCAAGTTGACCCATGGGTTATATTGGTCATCCATGACACATTAAATGAGGTTACCACATGTGTCATGTTCATTTCGTATTATTAAAACATTATTTTTACCTTAAACTACACTAATTACCTCTAATCGCAATTAAAAACTTAATAAGTTTCTATTCACCAAAAAATTATTTTTATCCCATTGAACCCCATTTTACTTCTTAATGATAACAATGTATGTCGGAATTTTGAAATTCAAAACACAAAGATGGAAAAATTTCATTTAAATGGAAAAATCTGTTTTTATATGTACCACTTAGAGGTTTCACTATTCATCAAAAATTGAAGTTTTTCCGAAAAATCACAAAAATTCACCCTAAGATATATTTGATATTCCGGATTCAAAAATGAATTATGTTTTACAAAATTAAAAACATATAAGTCACATTAATTAGTTTAATAAATAATTCCTGTTGTCAGAGCAAATAGCGTGTTTTTATGAAACAATAAGTATCAAAAGATTGACACTAGTTTAAGTCTGATTTCAAAGTGAAATTAATTCCAATGACCACTATTGGATTTAATGGTAAAAATATATTCTAATTTCACTTTAAAACCAATTCAAAAGATAATATAATCATATAAATAAATTAGATTAAAAAGAGGTTTTGAATTAAAATACAACATTTTACACTATTCATTAAAAAATGAACTTTATCGGAATGATACCAAAAATTTACAAAAAGTAAATTTTGATGTCCCAATTCTTAAGAAGAGTTTTATTTTGGTCCAATAGAATGTATAAGAGTGAACAAAACTATATTTAATGACGGTTCTCCATCAAAAGGCGATAAGTGAACCTTTAGTGAAAACTAGGGCATATGTGCCTAAAATTGAATTTTTTCCGTATTTTAAGCCTTTATTTTTTATTGGATAAATGTAAAAACATTTAAAAACATATATAATCATATTTTAGTTATTTATATCCATTCCTGCCAATACAACGGCTACATGTTAACTACCATTTAATATAATATTATTTTATTATTAGAGGGAAACGTAAGTTTTCCAAGAAACTCGTTGTTGTGTGTTGGGTACGCCATCGAGCATAGCGTCCCCTTTAAAGTCATATTAATATTTTATTCACAAATATGGATAAATATGAAAATTTCATATTCTTTATTTACCTGGGGTGTTACATCCTTCCCCCCTTTTGGTAATTGCGTCCTCGCAATTTTTAAAATTGAGCTTTGAAACATCCTTGAATGTCCCACATCGGAACAAGAGTCGGTAAAACAATCACTTTAAAATAAAGAAAGATAACTAAAAAGGTCACCCGAGTTAACCCATACTAGGATTCCATGTAAAAAAATATAGACATGGAGGAGAAAACATAGGGTCATGTTCTAATGGAGAGTGATAGAAAACATGTCTAGGAGAAAGTTAACTATAAGAAAATCACAATCTTGTGATGGGTTAAACAGTGTTGGGTTCCCCAGTAGGAAAAATTAATAGACAACATTTTTTCTTTAATTTACTTTTTGTTGAAGAATTTATTTTTGAGCTTAAATAAAACATAAGGAAACATACATACTTTTCATGATGACTTCCAACTTTTACTAGATTCCTTAATCGAACTCATATTTTTTCCAAAGACGAGTATTTAGGGAGACATGTTCGCATTAAGAGTACTATAAACAACATCTAGAGGAGCACCTAATCCACAAAAAAAGAACTATACATTTCCCATTTCTTTAAACCTTAACCAAAACTAAAACCAAAAAGGTTACTACAAGATCAGATAATCCAGAAAAGGATAACCCTTTATAAAAAGAAAATCTATTCTTAATCACCAAAATTTATCCAACAAAACCCAAAGTTCAATGAGGACTATTCGATAACCAATTTGTCCATAAAATTCTTCAAAGTAAACCAATATATGATTGAATCCCAAATATTTGAATGATTTAGTCACATAGTCTTCCACATTAAATCGTAACATTTATCTCCAAACAACATCAGTTGCTCCTAAAGTCTCGTATAGAAAAGTAATTAACCTAATCACATATCTGCCATGTTAGGTTAATCATTTTCATAAATAACCCAAAATCAACTTACTCTTTATTCATAAAATAATCTAACTAAAAAGAATCGGTCAAACTGACCAGGGACTTCACGTAGTCCAGTTGTAAGCGATAAATACCTGTCGCACTTTGGTTGTGGGTTCGATTCCCACAGCTTTGTCCGACACGACGGGTTGTCACATGGTCTACGTGTTGTCCGTTTTCCAAAACTATATAATTTTATAACATTACTCAAAAAGAGATAAATTCATCAAAAATAAATATAACATATTCCTCAAGTTTATCTCATTCCTTCTTAATCCATCATATCATATAATAACCCATAATTACCTCAAAAGTAATGATCATATAAACTCTAATTGTTACCTTTATAATTATTACCTAAACTTCCACATAGATTTGGTCATCTCGTACATGATGCATTATAGAACATACCAAGGTTCAAGTGGTTGATCATGAATCCTTGATAGTTGGTTTAGAACAACCATGAGATTCATCATTGAATACCCCATTTCATCCAGTCTCTTAATCAGAGAACCACCACAGTTTCCTTCAAACCAATTGTCACTTTGGTGCCTGCTAGATCCAGACATTTACTAAAACCAAAATGGTCAGTGTGAGTATATCAACAAAACCATCATGTACAAATGAGGAAGATATACTTACTCATTAAATTTATCTAAAAAATATGACTCTTTCTGAAATCCTAACCATTATGGTAATTTTACTTATGCTTAAAGAATACCCTAACCTCTAAAGTTATCTAAACCGACCTTTGATACCAACTATAAGGCCCCATCCTTAATCCTTACTTAATCTTGAGTTATTACAAAATTACACATTGAGGATCTTTTCAGGTTTAGAGTTTTAGAGAATTAGATCCTGAAACTTGCATTACATTCCACATTTAAAAAAAGTGGTTACAAAAAAGACAATATTCATTCTTCCCATCAACGGAAATATATTTAAAATAAAACATGGATTCTTTCTTGACACATCCTTGACACTATCATCACATCATGTACCTTTCCCATGACCTGTGAAAAACATTTGAAAAACCTAGGATAAGCATAAAAATCTCAGTAAGGGTTATAAAAATATGGAATGGAAACATGTGTTCATATATACATAAGAATGAAATCATACTTTACCCATAAAACATAGGCACTTTAACATACCTCATCAAATCATGAATAAATCATTGAAATCATAAGACATAAAGGTAACTTCAGTCATTCATAACATTCTTACGTAGAGTGTAACCCTCTTGGTTATATTCGGAATACCCATCACAGTATATTCCCTAAATCTCTTCGGAGAAACCTTAACGTTTCACTCCTTCGCGTTACCCAATGCATTAGAGAGCTATATCGGGCTCACCCGCCCTTAGTTTATCACAGAACCACCCGTTTTCATAACAATGCCCAAGAACCATAACATAAATGTATCACATAAAACATTCATAAAGTAAACATAAAATTTCCACATTTCAATCACAATATAACATTTTAGTATATTGATATAATAAATCCATTCAAAAAGAAACCATTTCCAAAACCATTTAAAACATTTAATAAAGAGATTTCTGAATCAATGTGTCTCATACCACCTTGAAGCTTAAAATTTTAAACCATTAATATCCACATAAATAAATCCTTAAAACCATTTTTAAAACATATATATTAATAAGAAAAAATAATTAAATTATTTAAAACAATATTTTGGTTAAAGGGGTTTTACCAAAATTAGAGACACTTGAATATAATAATTGAGGAATAACATTTAGTCAGAACATTATAATATCATGAGAATAAATGGATTAATGATATAATACTCCAAAGGACAGTATATACACCATATAAGAGTGAATTGGTGCATGAAAACAATGAAGTCTCAATAGAGATGTAAAATGTGATGAAATCCCTAATCAAGAAGATATCCTTATATTAAGGATAAATCAATCTCAAAATTATGTGTGAAAATTATAAATACACCCAATATAATTGGATATTAAGTGTAAAACAATAAAAGGTCATTCACACATATTCATAGAACGACATATTCAAGGTGTACAAGTTTATCCCAAAGAATCGAAATTGTGTTAAGAAGTTCTCTTGCAAAAATTAGACAGCCTAACGGCGTCAGTTCAAAATTCAGAAAAATAGTTGATGAGAGATAAAAGGGAATCTCTTCACTTGGACATAAAATTTACATCAATCAGGATATAGAAGAACACATCCCAACATAATAGTATGTGAATTAAAAGACATAACAAACGAAGTCTTTTAAAAAGAGGAGGGTGAAAGGTTCCCTTACCGACTTGGGTATCTTTCAAAACATACACCCCATGAAAGAAGGACAATAGATCATTGATGTAAATACTCAAAAACGAAATTATATTACACAAAGAGTAGAATAATGGGCACTAAATACACCACTCAATGGAATTTGTGGCAAATGTAGCATAAATCTCACGGGAATAAAAGTGAGATGAAAAATCCCTTACGAAAACTCGGCAGCCTAACGGTGCCACATAAAACTTCCGAATATGGATTGATGAGATAAAATAGGGTATCTCATCACATTACAATAAAATTTACATATATAGTAATATAAAAGAACATCCTTCAACAATACAAAGAAGATCTTAAAAGAAGTGACATAAAGGAGAGTACTTAAATAGAAAGAGAGAGGTTAGATATCTTACGAAAGTTCGGCAGCCTAACGGCGCCACACAAAACTTCCAAAAATTGATTGATGAGAGAGAATAGGGTCACTCATCACATGAAAATAAAAATTACAGTAAGTGTAATATAAAATATCATCCCAATAACAAGAAAGATGAGCTTTAAATGGAATGACATAAAAGTGTGTACTTAAAAAGAAATAGAGGAGTAGGATCCCTTACCTCGGGTCCGACTTGACTCGATCGTTCTTTAATTTCCTGAAAAAAAATCTTGAGTTAATTTCTACTTCCTTAAGAACTGTTTTCAAGTTCATTATTCCTTTTATATCACTTATTACCCTGTCATAAACACTATGTAATCATTTAAGTTAATAATATTTGTTTTGCCGATATTTGGTTCTTAAGTCAAAAGTGGACTTCTTACAATTACATGTTGTTCGTTTGGCCAAATTTTTATTATATAAAGAATTTTATTCATGATGTAGATATCATATATGTCATATATATCCAGTACATTCATGCATTTATAACATTACATAATCATTTAGAGGTAAGAAATGAAATGCACCGTTCATGGAGACGGTAAGCTGTACGTACGCATGAACGCTACTTTCATTTCTATTTCGGATTTTATAGAATGGAATAATAATGATATAAAGGAATATTATAATTATAGTATAATATAATATATTATATCATAGTTCCACCCTTTATACGTCCCACATATGCTATTTAACGAATCAAATCACTTTGAGGGGGCGGTAGTCCGCACTTCCTTAAATGAAGATATCGCGTTTACCCATAATGGAAACCATAAAGCTATGCCCAAAATGAAAAAAAACAGAAGCTTAAGGAAAAAATAAACATATAATATATCATATAGAAAAATAGTGACATCATAATTGCCACCTTTGAAGGTGTTTAATGAGTATTGAACAATCTTCGTTTCGGGAGGCAGAATTTCGCCATCCACGGAAACCGTATGTTCTTTAACCATTTGATGTAGTTGTGTGATAGTGTATCTCGAATAAATCTTATAAAAACATCCTAGTATATTTAAGATACTCGTGTTGTTACAAAAGAAGTAAATAAAAAGAGTTTAGGGGGTTGGAGAAGAAAAATAAAACAAATGAACATGAGAGAATGAATTGCCTTTAAAAGTGTAACTCCTTTTGATTTTAGCCTAAAGGCTTCCTTTGAAAGGATTCTGCCAAAAGGGAATCCTCTAGGATGAGGAGAGGGATGTGTAGAGAGTAAATGGTAATGGGATGGACGAGCCAATGGCTTGAGGAGTGTGTGAAATGAGGTAGATGTGGGGGCCTTTTATAAGAGGAGAGGAGGGGCACTTTTGGAAAGTAAGAAATATTACTTTATTTGAAAATGTGATTCGATTTTGAAAGGTCCCACATTGATATAATTAGTGGATAAGGTGATAAGGGTTCTAAATCCACCCATCCAATAAGTTTTGGACATGTTTAGGTTATAGAGTTTACATTATCTTCTCATTTTATTTAAATCGTCAGATAATGATGTCATCGCTGCCTCATTATAATGTCATAAATAATTTAATTTATTTAATGTCTAAAAAATATAAAAAAACTATCATGATGTAGGAAATCTTTTTATATTTCCAATGACTATTTATAATCAAAAATATGAATTGTAGAACCCCATGTAACAATTGTTTTAGTAAAACATGTCATGTTTGTATTATTTTTACTTTAACATTAAATAAAAATATATTTTTGTCATTTTTCGACCAATTTGGCTCCATGGGGTCCCCAAGTTGACCCATGGGTTTTATTGGTCATCCATGACACATTCAATGAGGTTAGAACATGTGTCATGTTCATTTCGTATTATTAAAACATTATTTTTACCTTAAACTACACTAATTACCTCTAATCGCAATTAAAAACTTAATAAGTTTCTATTCACCAAAAAATTATTTTTATCCCATTGAACCCCATTTTACATCTTAATGACAACCATGTATGTCGGAATTTTGAAATTCAAAACTCAAAGATTACAAAATTTCATTTAAACGGAAAAATCGGTTTTTATAAGTACCACTTAGTGGTTTCACGATTCATCAAAAATTGAAGTTTCTCAGAAAAATCCCAAAAATTCACCCTAAGCTATATTTGATATTTCGGATTCAAAAATGAAGTTTATTTTACAAAATTCAAAACATATAAGTCACATTAATTAATTTAATAAATAATTCCCGCTGTCAGAGCAAATAGCGTGTTTTTTTGAAACAATAAGTATCAAAAGATTGACACTAGTTTAAGTCTGATTTCAAAGTGAAATTAATTCCAAAAACCACTATTGGATTTAATGGTAAAAATATATTCTAATTTCACTTTAAAACCAATTCAAAAGATAATCTAATCATATAAATAAATTAGATTAAAAAGAGGTTTTGAATTAAAATACAACATTTTACACTATTCATTAAAAAATGAACTTTATCGGAAAGATACCAAAAATTTACACAAAGTAAATTTTGATGTCCCAATTCTTAAGAAGAGTTTTATTTTGGTCCAATAGAATGTATAAGAGTGAACAAAACTATATTTAATGACGGTTCTCCATCAAAAGGCGATAAGTGAACCTTTAGTGAAAACTAGGGCATATATGCCTAAAATTAAATTTTTCCCGTATTTTAAGCCTTTATCTTTTATTGGATAAATGTAAAAACATTTAATAACATATATAATCATATTTTAGTTATTTCTATCCATTCCCACCAATACAACGGCTACATGTTAACTACCATTTAAAATAATATTATTTTATTATTAGTGTGCAATGTAAGATTCTCAAGAAACTCGTTGTTGCGTGTTGGGTACGCCATCGAGCATAGCGTCCCCATTAAAGTCATATTAATATTTTATTCACAAATATGGATAAATATGAAAATTTCATGTTTTTTATTTACTTGGGGTGTTACATTATATGATCCTTGAGTTTGAAACAATTACAGGTTTTTACTTTTTGGGATGAAAATGTGAGGCATGAAATATCATTTGGGGTTAAAATATGTATTTTATATTTTTTATGAATTTATCGCATATTTGGGAATGCTATAAAATTATATATATTTTGGAAAAGGGCAACACACAGACCATGTGACAACCCATCACGTCGGACAAATCTGTGGGAATCAAACCCACAACCAAAGTGTGATAGAGATTTATTGTCTACCACTAGACTATGTGATGTATCGGGAAAGTATGACTTATTTTTTTAGTTCAATGATTTTAGGGACCAATAATATGTTTATTTTTGGAACTTATGTTTTGTAAAATTTATCCACTTCGTATAGGAAAACAATTTGGTGATTAAGTGATAAAAGTAATTTTGGATGACATTTTCACTTTTGGGAACTCTATATTCTTGAAGAAAATATTATACATTGGGATATTATTTTTGGAGTAATGGTTTAAATTTTATATAGGATGAACTTATATTTTTAGTTTGGATATATTAATAACAGGGTTATTTATGAAAAACATTAACCTGTCTTAGAGAATACCTGATTATGATAATTATACTTGAGTATGTGATATTATGAATAGTTTATGTTATTTAAAGATAAATGTTATGATTTACTGTGTAATAATAGGTTATTAAATTCTTCTGAGATTTGGGTTTCATTCTTATTTTGGATTACATTGAACTATTTTATGGACTATTTATTATTGTATGGTCATTGTTGAACTCTGGGAATTGTTTTTTGAATTTTGGAGATTAAGTGTATTATATATTTTTATAAAGTATTATCCATTTTGGGGATTATATAATATCATACTAACTATTTCGGTTTTGGTTAATGTATAAGGCAAAAGAAATAATTTTTTTCGATTATGTGATTCTCTAAAAGACCATTCTAGTACAATAGATGGGGCCAAGTCATCTTAAATACTCCTCGTTTGGAGAAATAATGAGTGTGTGGTAAAATTATGAGTAAAGGATGAAGAACTATATTTCATGTATGTTTATTTCCTTATCATGTTAGTCTCGTTAGTAATAAAATTCATCAACTCTATGAAATGGATCTTGAAGTAAAAAAATTTGTGTGCTTTCTATTATCATTATACCTTTACAAAACCACAAATTTATAGTATTACGGCGGTAATCATTTCATGATCAAGTTCACTATAACTCTCTATTAATATATGAGAGGTAGTTTCTCTTCCATATCAAGGTTTTCTGACATGAAATCTAAGTATGTGTTATCTCGGGTGACATTTTTACTTCCCTTTATTCTTTTTAGTGTGATATTTTTGTTAAATATTTTTCCAAAGTGGGGCTTTTAATAAAGTTTCTATGCCTTTTTTTAAAATTGCGAGGATGAAATATCCAATAGGGGGTAAGGATGTAATGACTGAGGTATTTATAGAATTATAATTATTCATATATATTAATATTTATGACTAAGATATTAATTTTATGTTAAAGAGGAAACTTTGTTTAATAACTTACTCAACACACAACAATAGAATTATTTGAAATCTTATGTTGAACAAAACATTGAGTTATAATGATTAAAATATAATAATATTATTATTTTAAGTGGCAGTTAACATACAACTTTTTTATTGTTGGGGTTCAAAATAACATACTGAATTATTATTCAAAACGTTTTTTAAATGTCTTTAAATTTATCAAATAAATTTCAGTGGCATAAAATTAGAATGATTTTGATTTTATGCAGGAAATAGTCTAGCATTATTTAAAAGGTTAATTTTCCAAATTTTGATTGTGACACATTTTTTAATCTTTTTTGGTCAGTTTTATATGTTCTATTTATAAAAAATATATAGATTCATTAGAATAATGGCCTCAAAAATTACTTTGGGTAAATTTTTAGGTATTTATCAGACAGAGTTAGTTTCTAATGAATAATGAAAAATACCACATATTAATTGAAAATAGCCGTTTAATATAATTTAATTACAAAACTATATATTCCATTTAATTAGTTTTAACGTTTAATTGGATTATATTTTTATCATTTAATACAATTTTGTTCATTGAATGTAATTTCACATTCAAAATAAACATAAAATCATGTCAATCTTTTGGTAGTTTTTATATCCTAATGAAACGAATTTTTTTGTTTTGGAAACATGTATTAATTTGAAATAAATTTCTAAAACTTATGTGTTTTGAATTTATAATAATTTATTACTTATATTGACTCATGAGGTATAAATTGTATAAATAGTTATCGTTTTTAGAGAGTTTGAATAGTCACATTAGAAAATATTTTATTAACAATGGTTAAAGGGTAAATCTAGTAAATAAGTGTAAAAAATATTGTTGTAATAATATTAAATTACACTGAAACATGTCTTAACCTGGTTTGATGATACATTCCTAAACATGGGAATCCTTGGGTCTATTTTGGGACCCCATGGAGCCACATGTATGTGAAAATGACATTTTATATTAAATAATTTAATGTTATGGGAAATGTAACATAAACATATATCATTTCATTGAAAAAATATTATATGGAATTATATAGGTATAAATTTCGCAATAAATGGTCATTAGAAATCTGAAAATATTTCTTCTATAATGGTATTTTAGGTATAATTTTTAGACATCAAGTAAATAAATTTATTTTTCAACGAATGGTGATATAGTGATTACTATATTAATGAGATATTGAAATAAATGTGATCATACATATTAAAATAAATTTATTTTGAAACTAGTAATTCTATCCACGAATTTGAGGGATTATTATTATTTATCATCTTTAAATTAATGTCGTGTTTTCAAAATAATCAAGTTGATATGTATTTTTAAAAAGTTATGATATGAATAGTATAAAAATTGATATAAATTTGTTTGTTAATCAATTAATATTTTATTAAATGATATAATAGTCCTAAAAATATTTGATTCATCAAATGGACATATATGATGTAAAAATATTCATTAATAATCCATTTTTGTTCTCTTTATATTTTATCGTATCTATTGTAACCATGTATTATGAATATACAACAAGACATGATAAAAGTTAAATGTGTTTTCAAATAGCTAAAACTAAAATATAAGGTTAATTTTATGAACAAAAATCTTCTAAAATGCATTGGATGAGAGTATACTGACACATCTTTATCCGATCATCAGAATATACCACATCGGTGTTTTTAGAAATAGAAAATCTATTAATAATTAAATAATATTTTCAATCATTCCATAAGTTCCCCCTCCTCCCTCTTATAAATGGACAACATTTCTAACCATTAATCACACATATAAATCCCCCTTGTATCATCCATCCTCTACCTAAATAAGTTACAAAAATCTAAATATTCATCCCAGAAGCCATAATTTTTTCAAATGTTTATTTAATATAACTATTTTTCTTAAATCAAAATGTGTTATCTGATTCAAGGTAATGTATTCTGTTAACCTTAATCCATTTATTTCCCCTTTCCAACCCATAACCGCTCTTTATTCCATTATTTTATATCAAAACCAGTATCATTAGTATTCTATGATTTTTTATGTGAATTATTCGATCTATATTTCCACACATCTTTATCTAATGAATACAAACTTTCTATTTCGGTGGACGGTGAACTACTGCCTCACAAAACGATAAATATTCAATTTTCTCCTACTACCTCTCATGGAGGCCATTATGGTGGAAATGATATTAAATATAACATATATGATATTTATTTTATCTTTATGCTTCAAAAATTTTCTTTAATAACATAACTTTATGATTTTCATGTTGTATAAATACTATAATTTTATTTAAGGAAGTGAAGACTACCACCCTTTCAAAGTGAGATGACTCATTCATGGCATACATTAAATGTATAAAGGATGGAGTTAATGAAATTATGTAACATATATAACATATGATATTATACCAAAATTATAATATACCTATGTATCATTTAGTTCTTATTTCATTAAAAATTATAAAAAAATGAATATAGTGGTCATGTGTATGATCAACATACCATCTCCGTGAATGGTGAATTTCATATCATATCTCCAAATATTACAGACTGTTATCAATATATATATATATATATATATATGAATATTGTATATATATTATAGAAATGAACTTTCATTAATTAATATAAATCCAGAGATAATGTATTTTTGACCACGTGGATAATTTGTAAATATAACTTGATCATTGTCGACTCAAGTATCCAATATAGACAAAACGAATGATAATAAGTTATGTAATTATATATTTTTTATAACATATTATTAACTGATATAAAAAAATAAAAAAAATTGAAAAATGATCTTTATAAAGTATAATTAAACTTATGTTTATTATTTAGGAAGAAAAATCTACATAAGTGATTATTTAGACTCAATGTAATGGACTTCATGTCAATATAATTTAATTGAGTCATGTTTCGATAATATACACCGCTTTATTTTACTCCTTGTATACTAAAACCCATTGAATTTTACATATATTCAAAGAGAACACTTCATTTATTAATCGTTTTCTATATTAAAAATGGAATGTTTTTAACATAAGGGGTGACAATGAACTCTCCACCACTATAATTTTTATTTGGATTCATTTATATACCTAAATGTTTATAAAAAGAAAAAAGAAAATCCTTATTATATTATTTGGTGTTTTTGTATTGGAAATGGAATTTGATTATTTTAGTATTTCAATATCTTGAAATGATTTTTGGTCACTGAAAATAAAATTTTATTAGTGAAATGATGATATTTACAATATTTTGGGTGTTATGATTATATAATGTAACTTGTACATTTTACATGTGATTCCGTGATAAACCATGGACGGATGGCAGGTAATGACCTATAATGCAATTGGTATGGAAGTAAGCTCTATGGAGATTAAATTTAGTGATATCTGTGAATGTCCATCGTATGGTTATTCCAATTAAGTATTTTTATGTCCCAAATTACCTTTATATGATATAAGTTGTTTCCTATGGGCTATATAGAAATATATTGGTCACAAAAATGGAACGAAATGAGCTTATATTCATTAAAGTGTTTTTGCAACTCCATAATTATGATGATTATTACTTTATGATACATTATTTATGGTTTACATATTATTTTGAAAAACTAACAATTTTATTTCTTTATGTATCCCTTACATATATTTTTATGCACATACCATGTTTTGAAATGTTTTACACAGAACATAATGATGAATAAAATCAAGGATGAGATCATGGAAAATTTTTTCTATCTAAAACATGGACATTGACATGTTTTGTTTTTAAGAGTAAATGTTTTGTGAAAAAAATGTATTGTGGTTAGAAGTTCCAACTTGTAACATTGATGTTGTTATGAAAAATTTAATACCTAATTCTCTAAAGATTTAAGCCTGAAATGATCCTCATTGTGAATTTCTAACATAATTCATGATTACATAGTGTTTAAGGATAGGGCCTTACACCAACAAATTGAATTATTTTGATTACATTTCCATTTTATGATCTATATTTCAAGGGATATATTGTTCAACAGTTACTAAATCTGTAATATATATTATATCAAGTTTCTTTCTTTGATACATATGTTATGTTATGGAACTATATTTTTTGCAAGGTGTATATAAAAACCATTGGACATGTAATATAATGAAGTTACTTGTTCTAAATACATTTTAATTACTATATATTTTTTTCATTTATAGGTCATATGATTCAATGTTACCAATGTGGTTAGGATTATATGTAACAGTGTCATCATTTATTAGGATTCATAATAAATATGTTTTTGATGATAAAATCATATGACCATATATCATAGAAATGATAAATGTTTTATCTTATTTTCATTTATGTTGTTTCAAAAAAATATTACTTATTTTTCACTAATGTGTACTTAAATAAATTAAGAAAAATAGGTTAGGAAAATCTAGCATTATTTCCCTCTTCAGTCTGAAAACAATTTTCTCCAGAAATATTATTTCTTGAAAATATTTTCAGATAGATTAAATATTATTTGATTATTTAGAGACCATTTTCCCGATGTTTTAAATTTAATTTCTTAAACACATAGTAAGGTCTTTTTCCAAAAAAAAATGCATATTTGGATTCTATATGAAAATGTGAAAGGAATCCTTATATTAACAATAACGAACAGAAAAAAACAACCCATCTTCTGGAACATTATATTAATTTGAATCGTATTTGATTTTATTTCAGAGATATTTTAAAATAAAATGTTTAAGATCTTTTTTTATGTTTTATAATATTTTAAAATGTTTAAATAATAATTTCATCTTTAAATTTCATGAATTTATTTTAATGCATTTTTGTATGCTAAGAAGGTCATTTGAAAAGAAAATGATTCAAAAAATGGTTTATGTTTACAATATAATTTTCAAAGAAAATATATATTCCACATGAAATGATCCACATGAAAATTTAAAATAATTATCTATCTAATATGACATCATTAAATGTAAAATATTCATTATTTGGTATATAAAACAAGGATACAATGGTTATGATTTTTATGAATTGTTTGTGATGAAAATACACTTATCAAACCAATTTCAGTTCCATGGGTAATACCGTGATTAAATTCTAATGAAACTTGAATATTATTCTTAGGATATTATATGAAGAAACAATGAAATGATTAAGAAAATTATCACTTCTCAGCAGGTTATGATTTTCTGAAATGATTGGGATAATGACTTCATTCATTAGTTATGAAACGAAATGTGTCTTATGATCTTTTGGAACACATAAATATTTATTTTTATGATATTGGTGGAATATATATCTCTCTAAATGGAATTGGGTAAATATTTATACATCATGAGATAGATATGACTGTACTTTGGGTTAAATTGGTTAATTTGGGGACTCGGTCAACTATAATGGTTTTGGGAGATAACATTGACTTGTATGATGGTTGGGGGGGTGAACACATTCAACTATGATGTCATTGGAAATTATACATGAATAATATGGAAATTATTTTCTATTCTTATACATTTGAAAAAATCTATGTATTATTCCAATGGTATGTTCTTAAGTCTCATTCTCTTAGATTTACTAAGGAATTATATATTATGAACTGACAATATATATATTATGACTGAAAACAATTATTCTAGATATCAAGGGTGTGGTTTTCATACATTACGATAAATATATTATAACATTATGTTCCTTTTATAATTATTTACCTCCCTTATTTACCGTTATTATGTTTTCGAGATCACACATTTTATATTTCCCTTCCCCAATTTAAAAATAATGGTTTTTGTATGGTATGTTTATAAATATAACAAAAGTGGAAGATCTTTTTCAGATACACTAAAGATAATACACAAAATTAAGAACATTTTGACCCTTGTTTACTAATTCTCTAATCTATTACAATCCTCATGTAGGTTATTTTGTAGTTTATAAAATATGAGTGTAAAAAGATGTAATATACATGTATAAAATTCTTGATTTTCTATAGAGTTGATGATTGTTTTGTGATTTCCATATTTTTTAGAGACATTATTCCACTAATATAAGTATGTATGGCTAAACCCGAGTTCTATAATTTCACCAACAATTACACTATATTTATTATAAACTTATTTTCATATAATTTAACTAAAGACAATATTGAATTATATATACACTTTCATATAATTGAAATATTTAATTACATAATTTTTTGTTCCATGTTCAGTTGTTCTCATACCATTAATTTATTCCAATTTACCATATAATGATTAATGGATATAAATATATATAAGAGAAAGTGAAATATATTTAATGGTTATGTATTGATATGTTATGATGTTTTTGGATTTGGGATTGGGATGGGATTCAGATCTCAGTTTTTTGGTAGTGTCCTTGGACTATATATTTTTGATATCCAATTCAGGATAATCACATGGGTCAGAAAGTCATAATTCATTTAATTTCACAATATTGGTACTAAATTTTTTTTTATGAAATTTTATATTTATAAATTGAAGGCATATATTTTTATGGTAAATTTTAATTTATCTTATATCACGATGAATTTTTAATATTGTTGATTCTTTAGTGATCGGTGGATCTTAATTTAATATCTGAATTGTCTCACCAAATTATACCTAGAATCTCACAAGAGTTCAGCAGCCATTAATATATGAGGAGTTATATTTGAGTTTTTAGAACCTAGTTTATTTATTTAGGAGGTGAAACAGATTTGGGATACTATAGTAACAGTGTTGGTAAGTAGCTTCATCGGTCTAATTATTTTTTGAAAATTCATTTTAATATAATATTGAAACTATTTTGTTTTACGGAATATTTAAACAAAAAATATTAGATAAATCAACATACATAGACTTAATTAATTTGGTATATCAACTCCTATTATATTATATGATTCATTTACAAAAAAACATCAATAGTATGAATATAATAAGAACATGAAATTACAAAAAAAATCCAAGGATTTAGTTTTGATAATTTTGGGAATCATATAATAACTTGTAGAATTGAAAAAAATGCTTTAGTATATATAAAATAATATTTTAGATAACTCTATTCAATAGAGAAATAAATAGTATTATATTTTTTAAATTTATCAAAACACTATAAGAGGTCACATCGATATCCTCATGGATCGTCACTCATTATATTAGGAATCTTCAATCATGTTATAAAAATATCTGCCTCCCTCATGTGCTATTTATTTTCATGATTCAATTTTCTATAAAGATGATATTGATTATTTATTAGGGATTTTAGATAAATATTTTATATAATAAAATACTTATGAATAATTTTATTATATAATTTTTTTTATTTAAATAATTTAAATTATTTTTTTCATATTTTTTTGAATCAATACATATTATTTTTAAAAAAAATTATATTACAATAATAATGTTTTTTTTTGAAAAAATGAAATTAATAATTTATTGATAAATTTCATAATTTGGATTTTAAAGAATATTTATATAATTATGCATTATAATAATACGTTGTAATAATATAGAGATATTAACAAAAGAAAGGTTAATATCTGATTTCGTATACCATGAATGGTAATCCCACACTCCAATATGTATAATTATATATATATATTTCATGTCCAAAATAAAATTAGTTTTTATAATTGATACGAAAAATGTTATTATAATTTTATAAAATATTTATTACTATTATAAGATACATCAATAATTTAAAAAAAAATCATTTTCATTTTGTATAGAATGTAAATATATAGGAGTTGTTATATATTTTGATTGAATTATTATTATATTATGTTTGATTTACAATCATTTGATTTTGATGATATTTAGTATCATTTTATATACTGGTATTTTTATGTCATAAGTAATTTTGGTAAATTATTTTTTTGTTGTTATAATAATAATTATTATTATCAACAAAAAAATTCCTATGTATATGGAGATTTTTTCCAATTCTATTACAAGTGTTTAATATTAGAGTTTATGAAATTGTTATTTATCTCATTAAATTATCATCAAACTACTGAATAGAGACATCCAAGTAAATTAAATAGAAAATATAATAAATACTATGAATTTTATAATAGCATCAGGTGATGGGTCCCTAGATTATTACAATATCACCTTGGTATTGGATATATTTTTTGAATGGATTATATTTAATGGAAATTTTTCTCATATTAATTTGAATAATGTGATAATTGATGATTTTTTTAGTTGTGAAATCATTATATAACAATGACTATTTTTTCCAATAATGGAATGAAAATGAAGGCTTTTGATTAGATAAGGTGGTTATCATTTATTTCAAGATTCAAAAAAATATCTGAAATAATATGATAAGTGTACTTTTAACACTAGTTTCGAAAAAATGTGTTTCATATTGTTGTATGTGATGATTTTAATTTTATAAAAAATAGGATCACCTCTTTTTGGCTTAATTATTACAATGCTTTATGGGAGAATATAGATGGTTGTATATATATTCATCTGAATTTTTTGGAATCCTCTCTTTATTTTTTATTTTTCATCACATAATAGATTTTTGGAAAAAATGGACAATGACATGGAAATATAATGTTATAGTTATTATTTTTGAATCATTGTAGATTTTGATCATTTCAATAAATGAGTTTCAATTATGTTTTATTTAAATATGATATTGATATCAATCATTACATTGAATATGAGATGTTCTATCACTATTTCAATGAATGTATATTAATTGGAAATGTTTAATACCTATTTTTTTGTGATGTCAATTTCTATTTATACTCTATAATGGGTTATGAATTTGATAAATGTTTCCATAGAGTCTATGTACTATAATATATAGAGGAATGGTACATCTATTCCAATTCCCATTTCCAAAATTCCATCATAATAGAATAAGGGTAGGGAATGTAACTCTAGTTATAAGAAGTTTGTTCCATTAATTGAAGTATGTGTGAATTGTTGGGATTCAAGGTAGATTTAATGTTTGTTTTTAGGTTTATCAAATTTTGTTTGTGTAATATTAGTTTTATTTTTATTCATAAGTGTTATGATATCCATAAATCAGATATTAGTTTGTCAAAATTGTCTAGTGTGGTGTAGTGAGTTGGCTCATATGAATTAGTATAAGGTATTATTATTATAGGATAAATCAACATTGTAAAATATGTTAAGGTATTTATATATTATTTAGATATGTCTATAGATATTTAGGGTAGTGTTTCTATCCTAGGATAATTCAGGAAGACAATTCATCAAAAAGGTAGTGGGTGGAGTGTAATGTGGTCCTCGATTTTGAGGTACATATGTATTAGTATGTGGAATGTTATAAATATTTGGAATAAAAAAGATAACTTTTTCATGGATAGCATATATAATGTCATATAAATATTCATAAGGATGTTGATAAGGTTAAGAAGTATATTTATTTGGATAATGATGATAAAAAATAATCCTTACAAAGAGGTTCCTAAATGGTTAAAAGAAGTTTGTTAGGATTAATTGGTTCCAGAATGTCCCTTATAGATAGATAAAATTGAATTATTTTCATCTAATTTGAATTATAGTTATAATGGAAAAAATTAATCATCTAGAGATATGATTTTGAAAAAATGGTTCTTAGTAATTAGCTATTTTTTAATATGATATCTTGATTTGATGGAAAATATTTATTACATATTTACATCTCCATTGAACATTTATTCTCTTAAGGAATATGTAGCTTCTTTGGTTCACCACCAAAAAATCAAAATTATATTAATAATTATTAAATAAATGAAAAATTATGATTTAAATTAACAAATAATCTAACTATTATATATTGTTATTAATTTCATATTCATCATAAAGAAAAATTATATCCCCATTATTCTTCCACATTTAGATACATCCCTGACCCCATTATGGAATCTCTCATCCTCCATTATTTTTATAAATTTATATAAAATAACTGTAATGAAAAGATATTAGTGATTAATATTATACACTTTTAATATTCTTCCTACACCTATCAACTACCTCTCGTGATTTTCATACATATAGAGTACATAGAAAATTGTTTTACATATCAACTAATAATACCCAAAATTCAAACCGATTAAAGACCTTAGAGGATGTAAAAATCCTATATAACACAACTATATTAGGGGTTGTGAATGGGGTATTGGATTCATTATAAATAGTGTATGTTTATCTAAAAAATGATATTTATTCATTATTATATTGATGTTTGATAATTCTAAATAACATTTATTTCATATAAAATACATTAATAGATTAATAATAGTGTTTTTATTAAATAATTGTTTTTTTATTATCAAAAATAATATCATTGTAATTTGGTTTATTTAGAATCTCTTTTTAAATTTCAACTACACTGAATTTCATCAAACATTGTGCTTAATAAAACATATTATTTGTTTTATTATATTATAAATGTATTTGTAAATTTTTTTGGTTGATCAGTGATTTTGAAAGATGAATTTAAATAGTTGACAATGTGTTAGCTTTCCAAAGATATATTTTACAAATAAATTGCGTGGATGAAATATTAATCTGGCTAAATTGGTTTCAAATAACAGTAAATATAATAAATTTATTTTAAATCAATGAAATTTCATGGATTTACATTTGTTAATCTATCATAAATTAATATTATGAATAATAAATTAAATTATTTCTTCCATTATTTTCTATTTATTATTCCCCTTTTGTGTCATTGTTTAAATTTCCAGAATTCTTTTGTTTATAATATTGGTTTGGATTTTATAAGGGGTAATTAATAAAAATATTCTAGGATGTGATATGATAGAATGATTTATATTTAATTTATGATTCCAATATTATTACTATATTAACTAGTTTAAAATGTGATACAATGTAGATATGTTCGAAATACCTCATGAAAGTTATAGAATATGATATTACTCAATATATATTGACATATATGGTAGTTTGTGGTCTATATTTTTGGTTTACACATTGATAGGAAATTGAGGGTGACTCATGGTTCACGATTATAAGGATAACATTATAGGCTAAAAGATGAATCAATATATAATGAGTTACATGATTATCCCCAAATTATCAAGGTTATACACCCTTGTTGTGTTTTATTAATGTAATTATTTAATATATTCCATGAATTATTATATGATATTTTATAATATATTTTTATAGGACTATTACTGTCATTATGAAAAATGTTTTGAAAATTATTCTAATAATATTTAAAAAGAAAAGAAAAAATATGATTTTTTTCTTTGCACTATGTATGAATGAATATTATTTAATATTTTTTTCATATAAGATTTCAGAGTTTATATTATAAAATATATTATATTTATCACTTGGAAAATAATACATTGATTTTGGTGACATCCAAAATACACAACTTTTTTTGTATATATTCATATCTTATGTTGATTTTATTATAAGATTAATCTCTAATATAATCTTTTTTTTTATATAAAAGACTTATTTTTAATACTAAGTTTTTAGCAGTATTTAATGTTTTCTCTATCCTTATATATAATATTATTGTTTTTTAATAATATATTATAATCAAAAAGATTGTTTTATTTTTTAATTTAGCTATTATATTGGCTATATTTGAATATTGGTTTTATGCAATTATTGTTTTATATATAGTTTCATTTGAACTTTTTTAATTATAATGTTAATATCATTATCACTCTATGGGTTATAACCTTGAAAGTACTTCATGACTATGGTGGCTATAAACATGACTCTATTTGGCATTAAGATTCATGTATCTCAGCTAGGAATTTGGGTTTCTATATTAAATTTATGAAAAATAATATTGAATTATATTTTTTAATAATTACTTCTATAATTTCATTAAAATTAAAATCAATGATTTTGATGTTTTGTTACATAAATAAAATATTGAGTTAGATTTATAATATTTTATTTATTTTCATATATTATTTACATTAGTTTATTTTATCTCATTTATATTATATTCAGATATTTTTAAAATTAATTTTATTATAATTTTTATACCCATTTATAATGGGGGGAGGAACTTTTTTGTTCAATACATTCATTCAGTATTGGACAACTAGGGTTCAAATCCCATTCCTAAAATATTTTCACCGTAATTTGTGTCTTTGTAGGATGGGTGGATGTTGTTATTTCTTATGCACATTGTACATAGATTGTGGATACAAACATTACATGAGTTTACTGATAGGTACATGAATTCATGGTGGATTGAGGATGGTCATTCTTATAATATTTTTGAATGAGAGTGGGATTGATGTGACTTTGTTGGAAAGAATAATGGGGGTTCAGAAGCAACAAGCCATTAATATATTAAATTAGAACACAACTGATACCAAATTAATGGGACTAGTAAAAATATTATGGTCTATATTTTAATATATGACTAATGAAACAAAATAAAAATATTAATCTTTTTTTTGGACCACGGTTTCTAAATAAATAAGGTATTTGGTATTTATAATTGATATGGTACAACTAAATTTTTTCAATCTCAGTGAGGAGAGACATGTTTTATCCCACATGTGTAGATTTACATTATGTACATATAATTTTTTATCCTTTCCAATATAATAAAGAGTATTATTATTAATCATAGTTATGTGTTATTGTGGATTGGTGCTTACGGATTTTGGTACATAATATGGTCATGCCTAAGGGATGTTCTATTCTTTGCATTATGTGCCGCAACCGGAATTGTATCCTTATTTGATGATTATGATAATAAAGAAGATAATTTTATCAATTTTTATTATCTTTATTATTTTCATTATTAACATAATGTTCACTTAACCAATAATATAACATCAAAGGAGGGATCATGCCTCCCCTAAAAACACTTTTTTGATGGCCTACCAAAATTCATAAACATCCAATTCCAAATATTGTTATATATTTTTATACATCACCATATTCTATATATCTATACTAAATTAAATCATTCATCAATATTACGTTTGTTTTATATAACCAGTAAATCATATCCTACCCGAATCCATGATAACACATGGATCCCATAGTGGTTATTAAATAGAGAATACTAGTAGTGTTATATTTATATTTTAGATAATATACATGTTTTTTTATTAATACGGATTTGTACAATGGTCTTATTTAGTTAAAAATTATTTATATTTGATAATTTTTTTCTTTGGAAACATAGTCATGGTTTTTTTTATAACCCATATAGTTTTCTGGTTTTCACTACAATTTTAATTTTATAATTTTCTAGAATCCAATATATAAAAAGATATGTAAATTTATATACATGCATATTTATTAATATTTTTGTCTAAAATATTTTATAATTGAATTTCATTACATATATTTTCATCATGATTAATTAAATTTATACTCTATATATTAATTCTTTCTTGAGTGTAGATGATTTACTATCATTATATATTAGATAAGCATATAGATAATTTTTTTTCAACAAATTTTAGAAAAAATAAATAATTTTTCTTTTGGAAAAATGGATTTATTTATTTAGTTATATATCTTTTGTTCACATGAAATATATTAATCAATTTATATAATTATAGAACATTAGTTTATATAAATTAGTTGATTTATTATTTTTTATTATAATAACAAACCTCTAAAAATATATTATTATTGAATGTGATAAGTATTTAAAAGAAGAATAGAAAATTACATACTGTTTATAATAATTTCATCTTATTAGTTCATTACTACAAAAATATTCTCTTATTTTAAAGTTATTTTTGTTTATTTATATATTTGCTTTTATAACTAACAAGAATCACTATATTAGAATAAAATAAATGGAAATTAATTTCTACAAAATCCTTCAATATGAAATGTTTTTCTATTACCTCAAATTTTATACATATGACGTATTAGAGAAAATTATTTATTATATCATTTTTAAGGTGAATTAGTTTGATATTCATGATATATTATCATTTTGATTGATTTTATTATTAGTTTTTTGTTATAAAATTAATTCAATTGAAAATATAAATTTTATATGGTTTTCTATATTATTCATTGCTTATATTGTAATAGATCCTAATTACGAGAATTATCCTTTTTATTCATGACAAGCCCATATCATATTAGAGATGATATTTTGGATATAGTTATATAACAACATTATGTTACGATGTAGTTATTTAGTGGTTTAGTTTCATTTTAAGGATAAATCAAAACATAATTTTTGATTTATTCTTAGAGTATTCATATTTCCTGATGTCGATTTTTTTTCTAGCATAGATATAAATGTTAATATAATGATATTAAGAAGTAAACAGAGAATAATTATATATTATTTGGGACCTTATAATCCCATTTATGAAATTTGTTTTTATAAAGAAAAATTGAATTTTATTCATGTACTATCTTCATGTAACACTTATATATATACCATGAATTACAAATTTATATATAATCCATGAATCATTGTCTCGATTATAATAGAAATATTTATTTGGTCGATGACAATTTTTGTTTTCCATTTAACCATATCAATTTGGTAACATTCCTTTTATTTAATATATTTATATTTTATCATATGTCACAATTATATCTAAAAGATATTATCATACTAGTAAAGTGAAGATGATTGAATAACTTTTATAAAGGAGGATCAATGATAGTTTCATAGAGTTTATAATAAATTGTTTTTGATCTTGTATGATATAATTATTATGAATTGTTAGGGACGAGGGGAATAATCATATACCAAATTTATAATGATTACACAATGTAATTGTATAATTATTTATATTTTTTTAGAATTACATATAAATAATGGATTATTTAAGTAGATATTAGGATTTTTGGAATAACATTAAAATATTGGAGGATAGTTTTTTGTAATGAAAATTATTTATTGGACTAATAAATTTTATCATCTTAGCATCATTGACCACTAAACATGAAGCCAGATAGGTCGTCGTATGGCCCAGGTGGGTCTCCCAATATGCTAGAGGCTTCGACTATTAGTGAGGTTGTCAAGGAGGGTTATTGGGGATACTATAGCCTCACACTCAGAGTTCATAGTGATAAATATATTGTAAAAAATAAGAAACACCAAATAATTTATAATGAAATGATAAATCAATAGAAGGAAAAAAGTAATAGAAAATGATTATATGCCACTTTATATAGAACATGCATGAAATATGGTGATACATAAGGTAAAAGAGTCACATATAATGTTATATAATATTCATGAAAATATGGGGCTCATTTAAAAAAGTAAATAATATCAGTAATGAGATCTCCATGAGCATCATGAACCCCAACTCAGCATTTTCTTGTAACTCCTCATGTACAAGAAAACAACAAGAGAATAGTTTTATAGCCATAAAAACAAGAAGGACTACTCTGGTACTAATGGAACAAAATCTGTAATAGAGGAAACATCTGTGTAGGCCTCCACCCATAGTTTCAAACCGAATCCTATTTTTTCATTATAAAAAATAAGGCAGTGTTTAAATAAAAAGTTAAAAGGTAAAAGAATGTTAACAACTCCAATGGAATGTAAACATATAATTAAGTTATACTAGCATATCCCCCCAATTCTCCCAACACAATATAAAGAAGAAACTATAACAAGGATGCTACATTTATGGAACAAATAAATAACATGGAATTTCCATTCATTGAAACTTGTTTACTAACACAACCATTAAAAAAAATACATGTATCATATTAATCATCGAATTTTCACTCATCCACAAAGAAATTAAATTCATATATAATCTATATAGTTTGTCATTTCATAGCATACCATGACCATTCCATATATCTAAATGTATCATATATCTCAAAACCAATCCATATATCAAAGAATCCGACCATGAATGGCTAGATCTAAGGTTTCAAAGTCTATGGAATCCTCATTTTTTCCCCATAGTATATCATTGTAAATTGTTTTAGACACTATTAAGAGTCCTAGAAGCATGTCAAATAGTACATTTCTTACATGAGTCCATAAATGATGGATCTAATGTTTATCATGACCCGAAGAAGCCAATGGATTCAATAACCAAGGAGTAAAATCAACCAAAGGCATCCATTATAGTTTTCAAGATCCATGGAATGATATCCATGGAATCTATGAAATCATTCATCCATTTTATATCATTTAATGTTCAAAAACATATGATTCCCCCCAATCATGTATAACAATTAACATTAAATCCATTTTATGAGTATACCAAATAATTTATCCCATCTCATAACCAAATATATCTCTTGAGTATACCCACCTACGTATCACAAATCATATTGAAATATACAGTAGAAACAAATAAGAATACCCCCCCCAATATTTATCATTTTTATTAAAATATATTCAATGAGTATACTCATTCTTCTGACTATTCTCCTACAAAATTTCATAAGAGTATAACCACTGATTAATTGATAATACAATTTATTCATGACCCATGGGTACACCCACCCATTCATCACAATCTATAGTATCTAAATTATTTTTTTAAACAATTCAAGTTCACATAAGACATAAATTCAAGGATTTCACAATATAAATGAGGCCAACATCCCCAAAAAAAGTAATTCAATTTTCATTAGTCATAAATAATCTTCCTCTTACTAGGAAATCAAAAGAATAAACCCTCTTTGTTGGTTCAAGAGAATGAGGTTGATGTTTAAAGATTTTAAGTGTTATTTTGAATATTAAATGGTTCAATAATAATTCATAAAGTAAAAATCCATTTCATATATCAATTTGGGGTGATTTCATCAACATGCCTGACTTCACACTATTTCACTAATATAAAAATATATAAAACATTATGACATTAACAAATTAAAATTTTAATCCACACTTCTTGTCATTGAGGATAACACCAATCTATTGGATGGGTTTTAATATAAAATCCTCTAGTTTATTCGCAGACAAATAATTTTCTAAAATTAATTAATTAATTCCAAAATTTAAATATAAAATTTAAATTAATCATTAAATATGAATCTGATGAATTATTGATAAAATGTTTTTGGTTGGGGAACCTAAATCAAAATAAGACAAATCCAACTTTTTTGGCTCTGAGAACCTTTGATGAAGATCACCCCACACCTGCACACATATTCATATATATATATATAGGTGTGTGTGTTTGTGTGTGTTTGTGTGTATGTATCAATACCAAATGAAATAATTCACTTGGCTATGATGAAATACATTGACGAAGGATATATATTTATATATATACAAACTTTTTTACGTGTGCACAATTCCCCATGAAGTCACAAATGCTCTAAAAACAATTAACATGGTCCCTAAATCACCAAAAAGTCCCCAAAATAATTATGTGAAACAAAACAGTTAGATTAAAACCTTTACGTGGATGGAAGTGGAAAACTAAAATGACCAGAAACACATCACCTTTGGTGGGGAACACTGAAACCCACACAAAGAAGTTTCTATGATCCGTTTGCACACCCTAGATCCAATATAAACATGAAATCCATGTTAGTCCCAAACCCTAGGTTTCAGCAAAACTTTAACAAGTAACATGGATACCAAAATATTCCAAAATAGGGAAAGACAAGAATTTACATAGGATATTGTATGTGGATTTTCGATGATAATAGGAGAAAATCGGTAACTGAAGGAGTTTCGAAGGGGGGGGGATTCTACACCAAGATGGACATGGGATTTGGGAATTGTGTGACCTAGGTAAAAGATGATAAGCAGTTATGTTCACTTTTATTTTATTTTTAGTTTTAATTTAAATAATTAAAATTATAAAATAGGCTGACACATATTTTTTGGGCCTCATGGATTATAAAATCATATGAAAAACGTATTCCCTCCACTATAAACCTAAACAACCCAACGTGGTTTTTCCTACATGGGATTCTTACCACGAAAAAACCATGTGGTGAATAGTGTTTAGGTGTTTTCCAAAACCACTACCCATGTGGAATAAGAACACTGTTCAGTGAACCATGCACGACCCATGTGACATCCTATTTCCACATACATTAATCTACATGATTTCCTGGTATGGGATGCATGGATTTTGAAAAACTATGTGCCTCTTTTATATCCATTTAGAACAATAATTCCAATTATAATAATCCAAAAATCCTTGGTACTCCCATAAAACATATAAGGTATTAACCCATGTCAAAAAACATCACTATAAAAGGTTCCCAATCATGGAGATTTATTCCAAATCATAGTTATAAATTCACCATGTCTCGTAATTTCAAAAAACTCAAACTACATCAGAAAAATTCGGAGTAAAAAACATGGGATTCTATAATATATCCTCTTTATAAATTTTTATCATCAAGAATCATTTGGGGAAAACATAAACATAAATTTACACAAAAGGGTCATGAATCACCGTATGAACGGTCATATAGAGTTTCCAAACACCAAACACACCTTTAACTATTTCAAAAGCATATGGAATTTATGCCTTCAAATCACAGGCTAAAGATCAATTAAAAAACAATAATGTTGTGATTATCTGAGCCCACATTTTTAAACAACAAATAATTTCAGTAATTATTTAAATAAAATCCCATTGTTCCTTTCCACCAAGGGTATTAGCACATAATGAATTATTCAAAACTATGGCTCCAACACAATTTGAATAACCTAAGATGGAATATGATAATCACTAAATTAATTATTAATACAATTTTTTCTTCAGCCCTTTGAACCTGATTACATCCAAATCTGAATTGGTGACATCCCTAATAGAAAAAAATTGAATATAATTCTACCAGAAAAATTATTTTTTTCATATTTCCATTAATAAAATCGTCACCATAATATATAATATCATTAAAAGGGTGATGTTAATTTTTTTCTATAACCAACCATATACATATAAATAGAATGATAACATGTCTATTTAATCTAATAGGCTTATATCGTAGATGACAGACCTAAATAGTAGACACATTTCAAAATGAACCACAATGATTTTTCCTAAGTCATTCAGTAAATAAAAAAATAAAATACACTAATTGACATACCTCACATTAAGTGATGTTACTAGAAAAATAAATAAATAGGGTATTTATTATTTTGATTACTCACATTTAATAAAGTTGTAACTCAGATACAGACCATAAAATTTATTATACTTTTTAATCTCACATCCACATCTTACATAAGTCCTCGGTAACCTCCAATTTATTAATAAATATTATATGGAACTAACCTTAGGTAGTTAATAATTCATGTATTAAGTGAGAGTTTGATATAATGAAACCAAAACACATAAAAACATCGATTGATTCTAGATTTGCATCCTTATATTACTCATGTAAAAAGAATGACTAGTGTCCAAGAGAATTTCCAAGGCATTACAACATGGGATTCCAAGGATGTCTCTGAACTAAGAACACCTTTAAAGAACCACACATCAAGTGTAAAACATAGCTAACAACATCCTATCAGGACCACTAGCCTTTCAAATATAGTGTGACATAAAACCAAAAGTATCTTAGTGTATTCCAAATAATGTTAATATAGTGGACATGATCATCTCTTTCATAAGAGTACACTATGAGGAAACCAATTGTTACCACGAATATCAGTCGACCAAAATTGATCCACTTCATAAGAAGAGGCTCGAATATAACTATCAACAAAAAAAAGTATCTTAGTGTATTCCGGATGACGTTAATATAGGGGACATGATCTTCTCTTTCATAAGTGTACACTATGAGGAAACCAATGGTTACCAAGAATTTCAATCGAACCACAACTGGTCCACTTCTTAAGAAGAGGCTCGACTATAACTATCAACACCACAACAAACTATCCACAATGTGTATACCACCGACAGTTTTCGTATTCATTAAAACATGACCACAAATACCCATCCAATACAAATGGATTTTTAATGGGTTGTTAACATGTCCAACATATTCAATTTTGTGTTTCCATACAAGAATTTACCCTAATTAAAACATGAATGACTCCAAGGAATTTTAAAATATACTAGCCTGTCAAATGTCTGCTAGATCAGATTCAACTTAAATGGAAATGTGATGATCCAAAAACCATGATCACCACATCAAATAATATTTAAAGAAAGATGAAATCAGACAAACAGTCATTCCAAAAAAATTGAGTGATAGATCGTCTTCTTGAGTAGTGGGACAAACATGTTTCTATAATGCTTCAGTAACACTATTCCTGTTTTTACATTAGAGGCTATTGAGTAGAACATGGATCAATCGTTTCACCAATCTTAACTAGTTTTTCAAATTATTTAATAGTCAATGATTACAACATATATTCACACATACTACCTCTTTTTTACAAAAGAGAACGAAATATACTATGTACTATCCATAGGTTGTCATCCCAATGCATTCAAGTATCATTTATCTCACATAGAAGCTTTTTCTAAATAACATCATCTCAAACTACCATTAACTTAGTTGATGACATACCATATCATCCATCAATTAATATTATAGTGGTTCGGATGATTTCTTCAGTACATGGCCATGATCGAGGTATATCTTACCTAATGAACTATTCATTCCATAATGATCATTCAGAAATCATGATTTAAGATGAAACAACCACCCATCCGAACAATGGTGTAATTTTTGAACTAAAATTCCTACTATAGACAATAGAACATATGTGTGACCAATCATAAAATGGATCACAACATTAGTAATGCTTTTTAATCATTATGGGAGGTACCTACCATGGGATAATACCAAAAAATGAATATATATTAATCACAAAACTAGGACATGCAGAACTGATTTCACATGGCACAATATCTCCTTCCATTTAATCCTTTTATAAATGGAAAAATTAAAAAAAAATTGTTTCATGTACTATTGCAAGGAAACACAAGAAAAGATTAACCACCCTTATATGATGGTATAAACATGGATACCACTTCAATTTATATTTTAATGTTATTAAAATTATTCCCATTAAAATATTTAAACATATGAAATATTTAACTCAAAAACAACAATTATTGTTTTTAAACAAAACACTTGGAACTGATTTTAAACTATATCGGAAAAGGTTACAACAGGAATATCACATAGAAATTCTTTTATAAACATGAATCAATTTTTGGCATCCAATCATAATTTGAGAATTTGTCACATAAATGGTTTTAACAATCATGGAGAATATGTAGGGACCCATTAATCTAATATGGTATCATAAAAAATAAACCTTATTGCAGTTGTTGATCTATAGGATGTATAAACTACCATCAAATTAAGATCAAAATTAAACATCCTCCACATACCCCAATAAAAAAATAAATCAACTTTTTCATATAAAATTGGGTTTCATTTCAAAATTCATGACGTGCCCAAACACATCCTAAATTGAAAATTTATTCTCATTTATCACAACCAATACACTTTAATATTTTATCATTAGTTGCAATTTATAATGATTTGAGTACACTGGTTACCTTTTCGTAGTTATGTGGCACCACTACACCATTCAAATGAAAACTGGATCCCATTGTAAATTTATCCTAATCATTCATCCCACGAACAACCCATATATAAATATATCAAATCACACCCTCACAAGTAGAAAATAATTAAGAATGAAATGACACCAGAGTATGGGAAATAAAAAAATTTACAGTGTGTCATACTTTCATGTAAGGAAACCAACTTAATAAAACAAAACAACCAACAATGTTTCATAGTAGGCATGCTAATTAAAATAAATTTCATTAAATTACTCTCATGGAACAAAACCATAATTATGAGTGAACCAAGTAATGAAACTACATAGCGTGGTATATTCACGACCTGTGAATTTATAAGTGACTAATATGTTGCATGTAATGCTTCATCTGTTCCATACATGTCCAATAGTGAAAATAATATAAATCCCATAATCAATAAGTAGAAAAAAATATACAATCATCCATGGTAAAATAAAATTAAACTATTAAGGAAAACCACATGATCATCAATCCCATCCCTGACCACATTGTCATTTAACTTGGGTTGCTGTGATTAGAACAAGAAACCAAGAATAACCATGCACCAAAACATTCCATGTCTTCTAACTACTAGTGAAAAATATTAAAACAAAGGATAAAAAAATACTCATTTAATACCACATTGTAATGTACCACCCTGAATGAACACTAAACTAGTTTCTAGAATTGTTAATTAATGCCCCCACGAATATCTCCTCGTACACCAGAGGCTGCCAACTAGTAGCATAGGTGTCAAGGTAGTTTATTGGAGAGATTATACCATCATATTCGAAGTTCAATGTTGTAAATAGATAGTAAAAATCAATAAATTATTGATATAGTATAAATAAATGATAATAAAATGAAATTAAAATGTATTAAAAACAAAATCTAGAATATGGGAAATGCCAGATTATATATAATAGTCATTACATATTATGACACCGAAGATAAAAGAATACCATACAACATGATTTAAAAATCAATAAAATACAGGAAGCATGTAATGAAAGGAACTAAAATACCTAAAGAGATCTCCATGAGAATATGAATCACCATCTCAGTTGTATCCTCATAACTCCTCAGGTACATGAAAACAACTCATGTAAATTTCCAATGAATTGAAAACAAGAATCTATTTTTTGATACTAATGTTACCTCATTAGGGTGTGAGATAACTTCTCAGTAGGCCAGCAACCACATTTTCATCTCACAAAACCTTCATCCAATGTAGCCCCTCTATGGTTGGAAAATTAGGAAAGAGAGATAATAACCCCCTGAGTCCTACCTACAGCAGGCCCCAGGGTGGAAACAGGCACCAAGGGTAAACAAGTCACAATAAATGGGAGGCATTTTTCATTATAAATAAACAGGATCAAGAGATAAGTTATTTCCTAAATAAAACTCCAGGATATATATATATATATATTATTGAATTCCACCCCACATCCATTTTCAAAATATTACTAATACAAAAAAAATTCTAATAAATGTTCTCAAATATTGCAAGGAAGATACACAGTAACTCTCATGATCCGAGCTAGAAAAGTTCATCAAGGTCTATGAAGTCCTCTATGAGACATGAAATCCATATTATATATGTAGGGTGAAAATAATATTATACACATTAGGAGAACCAATGACTCTCATGCGCATACGAATGAAGAATAGTAGTTACCCAGTATGAAAACAATAGAATCAAACATCACAAATAAAGGTATACAAATCACTGTAACCTCTTCAATGCACCCTGACCAAATAATACATGTTATGTAATTTAATAAAATTTTCATTGATAATAGTGTACCCCACACCATTTTACCATTGATTAGATTATATCACACCATAAAAAATTTCTTAGTCCTCCTACCTCTTCTATGCACACCACATAACAACTATCACGCACAAACATGGGCCTTACAACCACATAACGTCCCATCACTCGTCTACGAGCCATATCACATCTCACCTGTAGACACCTGATCCAAATACCACATCACATCATTCCCACAATCATTTAGGCCGCACACCTTGTTACATCCCAAATACACCTATGATTGAACAACACATCACATTCAAAATAATCATGAAAACACAACACATCTAATCTAAAAGAAACCTAGGAAAACAAAACACATCTTATCCCAAAGACACATGGCGTGGAAAAACTCACCCAAACACATATGGGCCCCAAAAACCTAAACTTTCCTGAATAAATTTTGGTATCCTTCTTCCGGGAAGAAGAAATTGGGAAGAGATCATTCCCATATATCCATACTGACACCATTATTATTAGGAAATGCTTGCTACCACATGGCAATGGGAGTGTTCAGCTCTTACTTCACAACAATTGTGGGGTGAGTATAAAAGTCAAAATCAAAATTCATTTATCTAAAGATATAATACTAAAAACTCCATCCCAACCTATGTGATCTTATAAAAACAACTCACTCGCAATACTATTATCTGAACTACTACCCTTAAATGAAATCACCACAGAATAATCCAAAGATTCATCCTAATTCCTAATCAATATTGGTATTCATTACCATTCTTCATTCACAATTAATTTATTCATTACTTTAATCAAACCAACCCATGCATGTCCCAAACTTTGTTAATAAAGTATTTATTCATTAATTACATTAATATCATGTAAAATAACAAGCACATTACATATCACGAAACAAACAAAAAGAGACAATATGCATATAGTATAGTAGAATTACACATACCAAAAAAACAACTCCCCACCCTCAATCACTTCTAGAAAAAAACCCACCCACAACACTATTATTTCTCAGCTACAGAACACTGCTCATCCATTCCAAAATCAATCAATCTCTCAACCTCAGATTCCATAACACCTTCTGAACCATTCTTTCATACACTACCTCGAAACCCACAAAAACAGAAAACTATTCGTACCACTATTTCACCACACAATCAAAAAAAATATATAAATTCCAAATTTAAAAAATCATCTTTTATATAGTTCTAGTTTTTATTTCAAGGGTTATCATAAAAGGTATGCAATCCTTGGGAATACAATCATTAGTTGGTTGTATATAATTTAATTTCTTCCATTTATGATGATACCAAAAAATTCACAACCAAAGTAGCACACACAATACATATAACAAGCAAAAAAAATCCATCAATGAACACCTTTTTTAGCATGGTGTTCTATTAGGAACCGACCATATTACATTATATAATCTTTATTTTTTTTCAAGAACTGAATTCCGTTCATATTTATGGTATTTTTAAATTTATGTTTTTAGAGAATTAGGATATAATATAAACATAAAATTCCACTTTAATATTTAGTAGAAACCAAAAAAATAGTATCAATTTCTTCCAATATATAAAACGTTTCAAATCAAAAAAAAATTCTATGAAAAATCATCATAACATTTAAAATGGAATCAATATTTTTCTTAAAAATCCTTATTATCTATGAAAATATTTTAAAATTTTGGTATGAGAACTAATATATTATTAAGGTATATAATGAAATAATGAAATCATTAGTCCATGAATACTTGTTACATATGAAATCAGTTAAAAATGACATACTTGTTACCCATATAAACATACATTTTGAAACAAGATATTTACATGATAATTCCCAAAAACATCGAGAACATAAATAAAATCATAAAGTTACCATGGATAATTACTTAAATAATATTTTAACACACTCAGCTACTATATAATTTGTAACCCACACGGTTACCTTATAGTTTGTGTAACCATCATTGTTACACTAGGATTAACCATACTACCAACCTCCAAAGATAACAAACCCAATGCATTGGAGGGATAAATAAGTCCCATTATTCATCATAAGAAATTACAATGAACTATAACAAAATCATACAACATGAATAATTTCATAAATACAAAACTTTTTAATTTTGATGAATAGAATATTAAAACTTGTTTTTAAATGAAATGTCACTTATAAATATTGTATTGTTAAAGTGAGACATAATAGAGTGGATTTAATATTTATATACATTGTAAATAGACTTAATTTTTCAAAATATAAACGAAATTCATCTCACAAATAATTTTAATATATCATAAATAGTTAAGTAGAATGTTAACCCAAAGAATTGAAACCGGGTTATGAATTCCCTTACCTCTAGTATTTCTTACATAAAAATTGTTTAATCCTCTTTTATAATAGATAAAATAGTGTTATTAGTATTTTAAAGATACATGTTCATGTTTACAAAGCTGTATATGATCATTTTATACAATCATTTCACCCATAAATTATTAGTATTTTGTCCCTTTCACTATTTCAGGTGTGTTCTTTATGTGATTTCCAAGGACTGTTTGTAATTGATTTTGTTATCGTATAGAACTAAATTACCAGAATTGGATTGAATTGATATTAATATGTATCCTGAATATAAAATGATACCATAAATCATTTTTTATCTTATATGATATTTAATATTTATATAAAACATTAATGATATTTGTTTAAATCATATTTTTGGTTCCTCGATAATCGGGAACTTGTTTCATTATATAACGTAATTTCATTAATATAATTTTATTATAGAACATAAAATAGAATTAAATATTCTTATTACATTATTTTTAAAACATTAAAAGGGTTTCATGAACAAATTTGATGGATGCAATGGAAATTTAAAACACATAATCCATGATTTTTGTAAATAGGTACATCATGGACAATGTTTTTATTTTTAGAAAATGTTGGAGAGGATAAGAATGAAGATGAGGAATCTCTTCCATGAACATGAAAATAAATAAAATATAAAACATTATAGGGATTTCATACCATTTTGATAAGCAGAGGGAATTAAATCATAAAAAATATTATAATTGGAAAAAAACACATGAAAAACGAAGAGGATAATTACCTCTTCATATCATATCCTTTAGAACAACATTAAGGCCTTTGGTTTTGACATTTTGGTAATACTATAATATCAAGGACGTGGTGAAGAGAAATTGTGAAATAATTTGGTATAATTTAGAAACTTATGAAGGATTTAGAGGTGTGATATGAATATGGTAATGATTTTGGTGTTTATAGTGTAGTAGATGAGGGATTTTACATTGTTTTAATGATTATTTAATTATTTTTTGCCCAAGACAATGATTATTTTTCATTATAGTAATATGAAAACTAAAGACAGAATTTGAGTTTGAAAGAATTGGGACTACACCATCCATGATATTAAAAATAGTGTATTTAACAGATAGTTTGTATATACAGTATTTTATCATATTAAATTTTCCAAAAAAATTCAAGAATTTCAAAAAACTCTGAAAAATTCACCCATACTATTTATTGATACATATAATTCAAAAATGAAACCCTTTTTTTAAAGGTTTTTTTAGATATTATTAAATAAATTTTTAAATAAAAACATAATCCATTTTAAAATAACACTTTTAAATCCATAATTTATTTTTTAACACCTTGAAAAATTAATCAACATCTCACTAAAATATATAATTTATAAAATAAAATAATTAAATTATTCAATATTTAAAATGGTCATATTACAATTCATATTACAATTCCTAAGGTTATGTTACTATTCACCAAAATACAAGTTGGTTCTATCTAACTCTAAATAACAAATTGATCAAAACTATAGATGTCTTTTTTTTAAAAATTAAAATCATAGTAGCTGACAAATAAATATTAAAGTATATTAATAACTATATACATAAAAAAATATTCATGCATTTTAATTTATTTTTTAAAAACCTTGGACTTTACATTTTCCCCAACTTCTAGAAATTGAATCATGAAAATTTTATTTTCATATTATAAAATTGTTTTTACCTTTATCTAATATCATTTTCATACTCTCATGATGATTTTAAACCATGTAGTTTTTACAAAAAAACCAAACCTAGTGGATTGGCTTATTCCTCAACAATTATTCACTTCTATCAGGAATCTGAAGTAGTTTCTCTTCATAAGAATGGTTCTCCTCTATATGAACTTCCTCTAGGAACAAAACATGAGATTAATCTAGAACAATCATTATCAACAACTAACATGAAAAATACTGTGTACATGAAATAAAATTAGATTCAGAGCTACTTAGAAGATGACTGATCCAACTTTCTCCAGAATTTAATAAGGTCAAATGAATTGATGTTATAGTATTCTTTTCATCCCAAAATGAAAAACGAATTTCCATAATGAGATTCTATAAAAAACGATCAACAAAATCTAATGAATGGACATTACTACTATTATCTACCTAAGATTTCTGTCTTCTCTGAGCTATCCTCATCTTTTGTTGGATCATCATTACTTTCTCAACCACATCCACTACTAATTATAGGGGCATCAAATTTCATTACCTGACGCCATCACAATAATATGGGGTTCAAAACCAATTATCTCAATATGCCCCAAATGGTTCCATTTGTCCACTACAATGATGTTCATCCCAACTTCCATGATAGTCTACTATACAAGATCAAGGCATAACCTCCAAAGTCCTAATAGTTTGTTCTGAATACCTTTCTAATTGAGGACAAAGAGTTTTACATAAATTAAATTTTGTTCCCAAACAATTCTGAAGTCCCTTTCAAAATATAGAATTTTTCCTAGAATCCCAAAAATATTAAATGGAAAGAGTAACTCCATGTAACCTGACAATCTCATTGAGGTACTATAGTGAAAGCTGATAAAAAAAATTTATCTTGAATATAATGAATATGTGCAGATTTTTTTAATTGATAAATAATAAACCAAATTACATTGCTACCTCAAGATGTCTTAGATATTCGTACCACGTTTTCCATGTATATATTCTACAATTTTCACTATGGCACTAGAAGTGGCTAATGAATCCCCTTCGGTAACTACATATCTACATTAAGATGTTGACATTTCAAATATTTCGTGATAAAATCTGCAATATCTCTTTTCATTCCTCCCTAATAGTAATACTCCTGATGTTCATTATACATATTAGTGCACTCAGGATGAACTGATAATGGAGAAATATGAGCTTCAAACAACAAATATTTCATCAATAGAAATCAAAAGGCACACACAATATTTTTCAAAACCACAAAGAAAAATATCTATCAATGTTAAATTCTGAAAACATAACCATTTTAACAAATTATACATTTTTATATTGATCAAAGTCATCCTTTTAGGTGGGATTAATTCTATTTGATAGCGATGAACTCACTAATGCTACTACAAATATGGCTTATAAGAGTGCAAAAATGGCCTTTAACAGCGCTAAAAAGGTGCTGTTAATCTCGGTGATGATAAAGGGGGTCCCGTTTATCAGTGCTAAAAAAATCGTTGATAAAGGGGGACTTTTATCAGGGCTAAAAAAAGCGCTGATAAAAGTGCCCCTTTATCAGTGCTAAGCAAGTGCTGATAAAGGTAGTATTTATCAGCACTATTTTCATCGCTGATAAATGTATAATATATCAGCCCTATTTTGAGTGCTGATAAAGACAATCTTTATCGGCGCTCAAAATAGCACTGATATATTATCAATTTATCAGCACTTAACTAGCACTGATAAAGGCCGAAGATTCTATCCAAAACCAGAACCTGCACAGAACCTGCTTAGCACCTGCACACATTACAACACCTACATAGAGTCAAAAAAACCTGCACACAGCACACACAACACCCACAAACAATGCACCGAAAAAAATGATACATAAATTTACTTGAAATCATGAATAAAAAACAACACACTTCATATATACATTTCCAACAATGTTTAATTTGGTTACAATTACATTTATCAAACAGACAGTTAAAAAACAATGATGTTCCATCCTTTTTTCATTCATCCTCTCTAAAAAATTTTCATCCACGGCGGTGGTTTCTGAAAAAATTATTCGAACTGAGGAAAAATATTTCACTTAAATAAAAAAATATTATGTTAGAAATACAATAATGAAATAAAGAATGGGGTAGCTAAATTGAATTATACTAGTGAGGCACAAAACATAAAATAACCAATTAAGGAAATTGGTGCATGGTTAGGGCTAATCATCTATAATAATAAAATGGACCAATGATTAGTAGAAAATGGTCTATTTAATGATTTGAAGGGGAATAGATAAACCTACAGTTTGGTTATATGGTTATGATGGTCTCACATTAATATTTAATGGTTTGTCAAATAATGTGATGAACTTGTGTAAGGTATGAGTTTTTGGGAATGTATCTCTATATGGTTGAATAATGAATTGTAAGCCACTCAATGAAACTATACGGATAAGAAGTGTGTGTATATTGATTCACACTTTTTTGGAAAATGATTTATTTTACACTTAGGCCTAATAATTCCCCTAATTAATTAGTGGAATTAACAAATTTTCACTATCAACCATTAAAGTGGGTTTCCCTCATATATCCCTCATTCCACTCAACAAAATCCTTTACACGCACCCAGCTCCTTCTCCCTTCCCCAAGGGATATCTACCTTACTTTTGAGATAAATCAAATATTATCAATTACATTAAAAGAGTGGTGAAATATCTTCAACCCTATTATCCTCCTCTATTGGATACCAATGATGGGATTTTTGCAAGACATTAAACCTTGGTTATATACCTATAGCCACGGTTTAATACTATGGCTATATCTCCCACCATTCCATAAAAAAGCACCCCTTCCCCCTTCCCCAGCACACCCCCTACACACTGCCCACCCCCGAGCACACCCTCTACCCCTGGACACTCCCTGCACCTTGAACCACCCCTTCCTCCATCCACAGCACACTCGTTCCCACTGCACTTCCCCTCTTCCCATTGCACACCCCCTCCCCACCCCAAACATATTTCAAAAGAACCCAGTACACCCCCTAACCCTTCCCCCTACCACTTTTCCCTCTTCCCCCTCCCCCAGAAAACCACCCTTGCCCTCTCACCCTGTCCCCTGCACATCATAAAGGAAATACCTTGTATGGAAATTGTTCTCAATTTACATTATACACATCATATATATCAACACATTCTCATGTACTTTCATTAAATGTAAATACACATATATAGACTCTATACATATCATAAGAAACCCCTATTTAAAATTCACAAACACATTAAATCCATTTGAAAACACCCATCACACAACATTCTCATTTCTTCAAACACATTTAAAGGACATAAGCATGAAAATCCACAATAAATACAACAACATTCATTTTAAAAATAACTTTCAAGTCGATACACACCACAAATTCCTTTGATAACACAGTTTTAACCACACTAACATTTCATATAGTACACTTAGCAAGCAAATCTAGCATAATTAAATCATCATATAATGTAATAGCATGGAATCAACTACATAAAGCATGGAATATTCATAAATTTGCTGGAAAACATAAAACCACACCTCCATAATACCTTAATAAGGACTGAATAAACATTAATATTGAATATATTAATGGAAACCCATGTTTATCTTGTGTTATTCAATGATTTTAACATCCCACAGGGATAGAGGGTCGTGATTTAATGTCTTACAGAGATGTAATACCTGGGTGGATCAAAACACTTATAAAGGTGGATCAGGTAGGTAAATCTCTAGGAGGGAGCACCTGGAATGTTTACCTGATGATGGATCATAATGCACAATGAGGTCTGACCCATGTGTGGTGCATCCTATAAAGGTAAGGTTTCTAGTTTTGAAGACATATTCAGACCCCAATAATGGAAATACAAGAGAGAAAATAAGCGATGGTGTACCACAGTGAGGGGGTCACCATGGTTTACCATTGGTTGGGATTTAACTTCATGGAGGCTTCCTACGTACCCTATTTAGAATACAAGGATCAAAACCCATATATTTAAAAGAGGTATGTTGTGGGTATTACCCATGGATAGCTTCCCTTCACAAAAGAAATACTCTTGGCTGGATGAGTATGAGTTTTTTGGGGCTTATGCATTGTCAGATTCTCAGGTTCTTCCAAGAGTATCAATGGGATGAATGGGACATTCGTGCTAAGATGGACCATGTGAATGGCGTGATCCTTGTAAAGAGCCACGAGGCACAAAAAAATGTGGAGCTGTCTGTAAACATTATTTATGGTGTCCATGGGCTTATCAGACTCCCCATACCTTCCAGAAACACCTCAAAACATCATGAGGACCAGATTCTACATGATGGTGCATCACATGGTTGATTATTTTGATGATGTACTAGTCGTCTTAGCTTGGATTTCATCTCAACCAGCCTTTCCCTTACATGAATTATCATAGGACACATATTTTGGTTCCAAAAAATCCCTCAACGATACTGATTATCTCATGAATCTACCTAGAAATAATTGTGCATGTCAAACAACAACACATGTGCTCAAATACAAGTTCAAACAAATGAGATACAGAAAATGGATTTTTTTGATACTTGGTGGTTTCGTCGTTCACCCCATACACACTGCACACCATCATTCTTTACTTCAATATTGATTTGTTCAATGATCAATAATATGAATCCGGTGATAGAAAAAATTGAGTAAAAAATATAGATTTCAATACATCGGAGCATTCTCAATTCACCAAATAAGGTTGGAGGATAATCAATAACCATATATAGATAACATAAGAGGTAGGAATTCACCATCATCCTATTTGTGTACAATATTCCATCAGGTATGTTTCCCATTCGTTTTTAAACAAATGTATTTCATCTTCTGAATAAGAGTTTTTGCGACAGTAATGGTAGTACTGAAAAAATATAAATACACAAAGGATTAATAAATATTTTAAATGAAATCGTAATTATTTTCGAAAATACCACATTGGGGATTCTAGTTGGTTGATGAAATATGATCTCATTCATAAATTTACAAACATAATAACCACAGTCTTTTCCGTTTGTCTGTTTTGGACACTACAGAAACATCGACAACAATAAGTAATTTATTTTGATATGTGTTTGGATAGTGAAATGATATTATATATAACTGGATAGTTTTCCAGTTGTAGATCTTATAGGCGTGCTCATCCTTATTCCCTGTATTCATTCGATGCATTATACGATATTGATGCACCACCCTATCATAAAAAAATCCTAATTAAAAGATAACATAAATTATATAACTAGATATTTAGTTTTAAAATGTTGGATCTAGTATATTACAAATTAACAAATTCCATCATGCATGGTCGATTTGTTGGATATCCATGAGTTGATTCTAGAAAATAAATCTTTGGAGTATCCAAATTGACTGCAATCAGCATCCAATGCTCCCTAAAAATACAAAAAGGAATAAGTAACGAAATAAATGAAAATATAGTTGATATGATTAAATTGTATAGTTTTACCCCATCATCGTTTGTATTAAAAATAGTCTGTCATCCGTAATTGTTTTTCAAACGATTTGAGCAGGGATGAAATTATTGGAGCCTCTTTAACAGAATCTATTTCGTGTTTTGAAGATGTGGTGTGAGGACTAACGAGTCCATGTTTTTTTCAAGGGGTGCCTAGCCATTCATATATGAGGAGTTTATTTACATTTTCAGCACTAATGAATTCTGATATCTCATCTCCATAAATATTTTTTTGAAAACAACTATGTCAGTACTCCCATCTTTCATCTTTGTATCCACATGAGCCTGCAATGATATTAACTATGGATATAGAATAGGTAGGGTGAAGGTTCTCTCAGTAGTCCGTTTCAATCGGTTGGTTGAACCATGAGATAGTTTTGAGCTGATATTTCGTTTCACCCCACATTCATTGTCATTCTGTAGTAACATTCATCGTTTCAGACCATTTTTCATTAAATATTAATGGTCTAGCTTGAAAAATAAATTAGAAATAAATAAATTTTTGTCGACATGTTATTTTACAAGAATTGTTGGCCATGCGATGAATGTTCAACCGTATGAATGTTTTCATCGTCATTTGGAATGGGTAGCTCGGCACTCAGCGCATTATCTACGTTAATTGACACTCTAAGATGATCTTTTTGAAGTTGTCTGTTGTGTAGCATGTCCTTTTGCGTATTGAACAACGTAGCCCTGGCTACAAGGTGATAGGTGGGAGTTGATAAATATAAATCATAGTCATTTTCAATATATGGAATGTTAGTACAGAAAAGGGATCAGTTTCTATGTAAATCACGTTTCACAGAAACAATTATTAAAACATTGATAACCTCATCAAAGTCAGGTTTTTTAGGGGATCGTCTCACCTCAAAGCTGGTGGGGGAGGGGTGAGATCGTCACACATGAGTTGTTGTTGAGTTGTTTCTTCTATTTTCCTCTCCCCCATAAATTTTTCTATCATCTATCTCTAGTATTGTAATTCATCTTGAAAAATAGATAATTGTTCTTGCAGCATTTCCATTTTTTCAGTTTGATCCCCCGTTTGTTTTTGTTTTTGATAATAGGTTCGGGGTGTCACCCCAAAACCCGCACCTCTGACACGACCATACCTTTCTGGATGCTTCAAGGCTGCTGAATGTATGTCTACATCTGGTGTGGTTTTTTTATTCTTATGACTATTTCAGATATAAAATATAGAAAAATAATTAGTTATTGTAATGTAATTGTGATTTAATGAAACTCAAATTTATATTATCTCATTCTTACACAAGTTTCCCACACTCTTTGCGTGTTTTCATCTATCAATATCCCCTCTTTATTTACACGAGCCTCCTTCCATAGCACATGGTGTGGGATGGATATGGCTTTCGATTTCGATTCATTAATATTCATATAAACAGAGAAACATGGTTATGGTGTTATTTTATGTCACATACTAGTAGTAGGGTAGATTTAAAAGAAGTACCAATTTTTTCTCAAATTTTGCGTACCCTATCCATGCTTTACAGTAAGGGCATGATGGTTCTATTGCACGTTTTTTATTTTAATCACTCAGTAGCTGCTTCATAAATAAAAAACTGTCAATCAGAGTGATGAATCCAAGCAAACGTCAAACAACGTATTACCCCACGCAATGTACCAGAAAAGTATGCTCCTCACGACGGTTGCTAAACGCATCCCATGCTCCTTGGGATATCAAGTGTGCGTAAAGTGGAGGTGGGTGAAGCTTGATTTTCCCATCTGCATCTTTAAGAATATATTTCATTACAATTGAGAAAAAACCTCTATGAATCCTTCCTGCAACTCTTAATATATAATACATGTTCGAGAAATCTACTATAAATGCACTCTGCAATGGATTATGAAGAGTATGTCAATGTTTTGGTATTTTATTTTATTTTAAGAAATTTAAAAAATTATATCATAATGTTACCAAAATCTCTTCCCAAATTAGTGTCTTCAGCCCGGTGACAACATGGTACCACGGCTGTACATCAATCAGAACACATTGTCGAGTGACGATTCCAATGTAGCTACTAAAGATGGCTCTGTTGGGGTTAACATTTTGTACTCACTTATTCCATCCCAACTCAAATTTGATGCCTTTTTCTTTTGAATTATGGATTTTGGCCAACAATGACAAGCTACGACGCTATTGTTTTTTTTTCACTTTCAGGGTTTCATTTGCTACCATTTCCGCAGAAGTAGCATCAATATCTTCCCCCGGAGCGCTAGCATCGGCAATGGTACCAGCAGAAATAGGTTGAGAATCCTGATGTACCTCAGCACTGGGACCAGCAACAATAGGTTTAGAAACCAGTTATTGCTCTACACGGGGACCACCAGCATCTGGTTGAGAAACCTGTTGTTGCTCTACAGTGGGACCACCAGCTGTTGGTTGAGAGACCTTTTGTGCCTCGGGATTGGGTGCATCAGTAGGTGCAGAAGTCATTATCTAAAGAAGTGGTTTAATATTTAATTTACATTACATAAAAACATCAGCGAACAGATAATCACATAAAATAACACAATGTATGTTAAAATAAACAAATAACAGGATTATTGTAATCTCTTATTTTTCTTTAAAGGATGAAGTGATTTGACTCCTCTATATACTATGTAAATTCTTTCATTGTGGTCTCCTCTGACATACAAAAATCTATCTACATTTGGAATGCTTCGAAATGATTTTGAAGTCCCTATAAAAGGGTCAACCTCCGTTGAACTTTCATCTGACCCTTCAGTTGTTTTGGTCGATAACAGAACAATTGACCAATTTCGGTTTGCGGGGTCTGGAACATTAAATACTTGTACTGCCTGTGATGCCATTAAAAATGGCTCGTCTTTCTCTCCTTACTTACTGAAATCAAATTTCACGAATCCTAATTCATCTATTTTAACAGCACTCCTGTTATCAACCCACTTGCATTGAAAAATCGGCACTTTGAATTTCGTATAATCCAACTCCCATATTCGTTTGATGATGCCAAAGTATGAAATATTTTCATAAATTGGATTATTTTCCTTAGCACCGGAAACATGCATCGCCTCAGCCACATGTGTAACCCCACTATTCTGCATGGTACTGTCTTCATCATGTTCATTATTATAGAATGTATAACCGTTAACAGCATAAGCATTGTAAGATAATAAATACACACTCACTCCTCCGGCCAGCCATCGAAGTCGTTCTGAAATTGAGCTTGGATTTTCATCTAACCTCTTAAAAATATGGTCTTGAAACCATCCTATAAACTGTCAATTATGTGTATATAATATCCATTTTTCATCCATAGATGGACTCAAATGCCTAATAATTTCTTTGTGGGTTTGAACATATGGGTCAACGTCGAAGCTGTTATGCAAAATGAAAAGGTGGGCCTGCTCTCGATCTGTAATATTGATTGTGACAACCTCTCTTCCAGAAATTCCTTCACCCTCAAGACACTCAGTGTGATGAGATATCTTTAGGCCAACAATTTCCACACCAGATAGGTATTCGGTACAAAATTCAACAACTTCCTCAACAATATATTTCTCCGCAATACAACCCTCTGGCCGACTTCGGTTTTTGACATACCCTTTCAAAATCATCATATACCGTTCAATGGGGTACATCCATCTATAATGTACAAGATCACATATTCGAATCTCTCTCACCAAATGAACCATCAAATGAACCAACATATCAAAAAATATCGTTATAAAGAACATTTCCAATTTACATAATATGACGACAATTTCTCTTTCTATAGATGGAAATTTCACCAGGTCTATAACTTTGCTGCATATAGCTTTGAAGAACAAACAGAGCTTCTATAATGTATGGTAGACATTCCTGGGGAAAATTAAATGTAAAGCTATAGGAATTAGATCTTTCATAAAAACATGGATTTCATGTGATTTCAGACCCATTAATTTTAAATCTCCCATTGACACGATGTTCTTGAAATTTGATGAATACCTCTATGGAACCTTTACATCATTAAAGAAGTTGAAAAACTAATATCTCTCCTACCTGGAAAGAGTATAACTATTCGGAGGATGTAATGTTCGTTTTTCACCCTTCAATGGTGTCGACTCTTCTCATATTCCCATCTCAACCATGTCTAATCTAGCCTAAATTCCATCATTTTTTTGTCGGGTGCATTTAGAAACATTGTGATGACAATATCACTTACATTTTTTTCAACATGCATAAGATCAAGAAAATGTCTGACATATGGAAAATTCTAGTATGGTAATTCAAAAAAAACTGATCTCTTTTTCCAACCAGTATTCATAAGGTTTTTTAAAAATGGTTTACCAAAAGTATTGTCCAAATAAATCACTTTCTCAAACAATTGATAACATGTTAGTGGAGACAGTGTTGTACGTTCCTCTAAACTTCCGTCGAATGGTGTTATCCAAGATTGGTACATATGTCATCGGGGTAGAAATATGCGATGTCCCAGAAACACGGTTTTTAATGAATGTTTCAACCTAATTTACTGTGTAAATTGTTCGCAAACAGGACACCCTTGATTTCTTTTAATGCTATATCCTAAAAAATTTCCATAAGAAGGAAAGTCATTTATCATCCCATACAACATGGAATTCAAAGTGTACTTTTCATTTTTGTAAACATCATACATCATAACACCTGAATCCCACAATATTTTCAAATCCTCGATCAATGGGGCCAAATAAACATCAATATCATTACCCGGTGGCATTGGTCCTGAAATAAGCATAGATAACATGATTTATTTTCGTTACATGCATAACAACGGTGGTAAATTATAATTTACCAATATAACCGGCCATGTACTGTGACAGCTGCTTTGAAAACCAATAGGATTCACCCCCTCTGTAGATAACACCAGACGATGGTTTCTCTGCTCATTCCCAAATTCAGGATACTCGTGATCAATTCTCTTCCATTGAAGAGAGTCTATAGGGGGACATAGTTTCCCATCTTTAATTCTTGTATCTGTATGCCATGTCAATTGTCCTACTGTCTCCTCACTTTCATATAGGAATATAAACCTAGGAATGATTGGAAAGTACTATACACCTTTCGTAGGACTAGAATCATCTTTCTTGTATCGGGAATAACCACACTTTGGGCATTCATTATGTGATCTGTGGTCCTTGCGAAAAAATATACAGTAATTCAGGAAAGCATGTATTATTTCAGATATCATACCCATCGATCGTAGAATTCGTTTGACATCATATGTTCGTATTGGGAGTTCATTATCTTCTGGGAGCATGTCATTCAGGAGAGAAAGTAGTTCCATAAAAATGGTTTCACCCCACCCATTTCCTTCTTTCAAAATATACAGCTTTAGTATGGCTGACAATGCTCTATATTTAGTGCAACCAGTATACAATGGATTTTTTGCACAACTCTTTAACTTCACAAACAATTTTGGGTAATCACGAAGTTCATCTTCAACTGCCCTTTTCATTTCCTCAATACGATCATCATCATCGTTCACATCTGTAATCACACCCTCCATACGATCTTCTTCACTGTTCACGCTTCTAATCATATCAGATGATCTATAAAATGTCGTTTTCTCTGAGTTAGTACCTACATTGTTCTTTTCCCCGTGTTTATTCCAACATGTATAACTTCGATCTATTTCGTGACAGATCAGGTGTTCTTCCAACTCCTCTGGACTAATTTGTCTTTAATAACAACAACGTAAACACGTACAAAGGATTTGAGAAGGTTCACATGCAGGTTCTTATGAAAACCTGATAAAATCTTGCACGCCATCATCATACTCTTTTGTCAACCAATTGTCATTCATCCATTCTTTATTCATATTCATCGTCTTTATGGGTTCGATCTCGAGAACATTCCTAATATTATGTTTTAATTAATCAGGTTGCATTTTTTGGGTTTTATAAAAACAAATCATGGTAAAAATTCCATTACACATGTGAAATCCATAAACATGGTGTGTCCAGTAGGGTGAACAATGTGTATGTATAATATACTTGATCTAATATGAAATATATCAAATTTATTCCAACTTAGTCTTACAAAGACTGAATGATGCTTTAGAAAATACATGACATGCGAACAAGAGGAAACCAAAGAGTAACAGGAGAAAACAGTAATAAATATGATGCTATCTCAATGTAATCAAGGTGATGATAAGATGTTGGTCAATATCAACAATGGGTTGGGATTACACTAATATTTAATTGAAAAATACTACTAAAAACTGATCTAGAAAAGGTTGAAATATCTTATTCATCAAGTCCCTTAATAAAACCAATGCATTAGTTAAACCAAAAATCATCGCTAAAAAATCATACAGGCCATAACTACTCTTAAATGCAGTGAATGTTAGGTCCATCGATGTCCAAGTCATCTAATGGTATCCTAATGTCTAATATATCTTGGGGAAGATCATAGAACCTCATAGATGATAAATGTGACTATCAATGCATGGATGAGGATACATATTCATTACTCTTATCAGGTTCAATCTTCAATAGTCCAACAAAATAATAAATACCAATCAACCATCTATTTTAGAGAACTATAAAACTTCATGGTAAAGTACTATGCCATATGAAACCATTATATTCTATATCATCAAATTGTAATTCAAACAACTAATGCCCTTTCGGTGTTACTTTAGAAATTGATATAGAAACTATATTTTCTCCCAAAACATACTAGATTATAAAGTTTATCTCTTTATTAAGAAGTAAATTTTATACCTCTTCAGTGAAAACATCATGAAAATGTACTACTATTGGGGAAAATGAATCCTACAACATTCTTGCAACATCTACAGTATGCCTGACTATTTGAGCCATTAGGGTACATTAAATATATAATTATAACATGCTATTTAAAATGAAATGTGGAAACATGAAATCATACAGAATCCTGATAAACCCATAATACAAAACATATCACCTAGTATGTCTGTCACATATGAAAATAAATAAAATAGTAAAAAACATGCTACAATGCATTATGATACCATTAAATACTTACATTGGTCAACTTGTTTTGGAAATTGTTTATCTTCATCTGTTCCTTGTACTTGAACCCATGAATTTGAAGGTGAGTATGTTTACACGATAGTTGACCATCGTAGAGAAGAGTTTCTGGATGAGTTAAAGATACATGAAGCAATAAAGATCATTAGAGTGTTGGAGAAAATGTGGTTTCTACAAATAATGTTGAAATTGCCTTATGCAATGCGACCTAAGTTACAACATGTAGTTATTGTACATAGGCCGTGTTGGACATGCCGATTACCACCTTGTAACTTAGGTCGCGTTGCACAAGACGATTGCCACATTGTTTGTAACAACAACATTTTCTCCAACACTCTAATGATATTAATTGCTTCATGTCTCTTATACTCTTCTAGAAACTCATCTCTAAGAAGGTCAACTATCGTGTACGCATACTCACCTTCAAATTCATGGGTGCAATTACAAGGCACATATGAAGATAAACAATTTCTAAAACAAGTTGACCAACACTCATCATCCTCGACACTCATCACTAATTATGAATCACATCCCTAGACATAATCATAATCACATTAAAACCACACTATCTATTATGGAAATCCATACTGGAAATAGGCTCAAGATAGGGTATCATTCATATCTCAGATCTATATTCACTATTTGGTCCTCACACACACAATTTATAAATAATATACCAAGGGAATACCATCCATGGAACTCACATCCCGCCTTGAGAGCACAAGGAGGAGGAGGACGAGGTGGAGGAGGTCGTGGCAGAGAGTGTGGAGGTGGCAGCGGTGGTAGAGGCAGAGGCAGCGATAGCGGCAGAGGCAGCGGCGGTCGCTGTAGTGAGGGTGGAGGTGGCAGAGGCAGTGGCTGTCACGGTAGCGGGAGCGGGGGCGGAGGCGGCGACACCAACGTATAAGGAGGAGGACGAGGAGGATGAGGATGAGGAAGGTGGAGGAAGGAGGATGATGAGGTCGTGCGGCGAGGGGCCTGGTTTAGCTTCTGCGACAGCTTGACCGTGTTCAAGCGAGGATGGCCTGTTAGGGTTATTAAATAAAAACTGACAGAACCTTTATCAGCGCTCGTTAAAAGCGCTGATACAGGTATGTTTTATCAGTGCTAAAATAATAGAGCGGATAAAAAATTCATTTATCTGCGCTTTTTTAGCGGTGATATAGGTCTCCCTTTATCAGTTCTTTTAGATAGCGCTGATAAAGGCATACCCCTTTATCATCACTTTCTGTTTAGTGCGTATAAAGGGAAGCGCTTCCCTTGCCTTGTTTTATGGTAGTGAAAAACCAAAAAAAAATATTTATTTATTATACTAAAAACTTCTATTCAAAAATTCATCAAATAATTAATCAAGGGATATAGTTCCAAAAGTAACATGGTTAATAATGTGTTATTATTTTGACTCATGGAATCTACCACATTATTTTATTTTTTACTTAATGAAAATTGATCATAAAATCATAATATTTTCTTAATTCAAGATAAATTATTTTCCTCATGTTTAATTCCTTCTATGATAATAAATGTTTTAGACATTTATGGTCGGTATGTATTTTACATTTGAATTCATATAAATGATGCTTCCATTTTGTCAAAGAAAACCCCACAATTGTCAATTCGAAATCATGTGTGGGACAATTTAACTAATGAGGTTTTACTGGCCTTGAAGCATAAGAAATTACCTAATCATTCATCATTTTTTTACATCCAATTCCCATCAATGAAGCATAACTATAGATGAAAAAGTCACCAGTTCAAGAAGGTAAGGCCAAAAATGGAGCATTCGCAAATCTATTCTATAGTTCCTAAAAAACATCTCATTATTCTGTAAAAATAAATTTTAACACTTTTTATGTCAACTTAGTTTGATATCTAGCTAACCGTGTAATTTTCTTAACAAACCATCAGTAATAACCTACTAATCCAATACAACTAAGAATCACTATAACATTTTACGGTCTTGTTCATTTATCAACAAATTTGGTTTTATTAGGGAAATTTTTTTTCCTTCCTTATTTACAATGATCCCATGAAAATAAATCTGTTACTACCAAAAATCACACTTTCTGAATTTTCCATACAGTTTTTCCTTTATGGTTTTCAAAACACTAATTTGATGTTTTTCATTCTCCTCTTTACTCTTTTAAAATTTATAATTTCATCAATAAAAAAACAAGAAACATATCCAAGAACTCATGAAATATTCTACTCATAATATCAAGGAATACAGTAGGTTCATTTGTTAACCCAAATGGTATAACAGAAAAATTCAAAATTCCTATATCTAGTACTAGAAGTTGCTTTCAGGATGTCATCATCCTCCACCTTATGCTAATGGTATATAAATATCAAATAAATCTAGGAATAGTATTATTCTACTTTGATCTAATAAAATAAGTAATTGATATGAGAGTGAAGTTAATTATTTTTTACAGTGATGTTATTAATGGCTCAATAATCAATGCAATGTCTCATTGAACCATATTTATTTTTAAGAAAAAAATATAGATCACTACATGGTAAATTTATAACACTACTTAATATATTATCAAGAAACACCTTCATTTGATTTTTAAATTCAATATGTTTTATTTGATCCATATGATATGGGGGTTTTAAAATTGACTTAACATCTGAAACTAAATAAATTGTTAATTTGACTTCCCAATCAGGTATAAAATTTGGTAACACATTATAAATAAATTCAGCTATTCACTTACCACTATCACATCATTTTTTTGAACACTTCCCTTGATTCCAACAATATGAGAAAAAAACATCCATTTACATCTTTCAAAAATTTCTCTACTTCCAGATATGTTATTAATTTTTTGGGTACATATTTGTATACCAACTGAACAACATTTTTAATAACATCTTCTCTAGCTCTACAATCAATCTTAACATGATAAACAGTAATCAAATCCATTCATGAAAATTACATCAAACTCTTCTAAGGAAATAAATAAGGGTTAAAGGTAATTTATTTCCACATACCACAATAGAATGATTCCTACAATTCCTCTATTCTATAATATTCTCCCCTATAGTTTTAAAAATAAATTCTAATCTCATATATTGAGGTGATATTTCCAATTTATGAAAACAAATACTCAAATATAAAGGAATTTTTATACATCGTATCAAAAAAACATTACAAAAACCAGAGTAAACAAACAATGTACCTAATACAACTTAATTGGATGGACTAATGTCTACTATTGTAGTCACAAAGGATATCACTAGACCTTTCTACTTATATTATATCTTCTTTGCATCATTTATATATCGATTTGGGAAATAATTTTTGTATTCACCCATCTCTACACATTTAAAACACATAACAATTTTTTTTATGATTAATATTAATATAATTTTCATTAAATTCTTAGTCCATATGACCAAACATATCACATAAAAAATATTTCATAGTTTATGTGAGGCATTCTCTAGGGTTTTTTTCATACATTTCACAAAATGGAAACTATAATTTTACCATCAGATCATCATGGATGATCATTTCCCATCACATTCCATAAGGACCTCTTATTCTCTTTTTATTCAATGTGAATGCGATCATCAACAAACTCCATCTCTACCCTCTTAGAACATCAGAAATGTTTCACATAACATTTGAATTCATAGGAACCAAATTCCCATAAATACTTTGTATTTAACCCTAAGTAAAAGATGTTTATTTTTCAAACAACATTGAGAATAATATTTTATGAATACCAATATATTTGGGTGATGTTTGCTTCATACACAACCAATGAATCGTCTTATTTTTGTTTCAATTCAATGAATTTATTTTGAATCCTAAGTTGCACCACCTTAAAAAAATATTTTTAAAGGACAATACATTTAAATTTATCCCACTCTATGGAATCAATATTATTAATATCCTTGATATTTTTGACCATTGAACATAACAAATTATCTTCACCTTCGAAACTATCAATGGAAATAATTAAATTTTGATTATCGAAACACACCATTAACTTAAAATATATTTTCATGGGATTCAATCCATCCTTCAACCACTATTGGCTTCGATGATCCCCTAAATGTAGGAGGGTGTTGTCTCATTAAATGTTCAACTATCTTCATGTTGTGTTGTGGTACTACTGGTTTTTAGCTTACAAGTATTCCACCAGCATTTATTTCCTACATCATCTGGTCCATTAAAATCAGATACTACATAGTTCTATTCCCTGCCTTTTTCTGATGTAGATTCGGAAGGATATTGTTTAGTCGGTGCCTCTCCTCTTCAGTTTCATTGTTTCTTCTATGAAAACCCATTCAGAACAATAATATCATAACAGAAAAAATATGGAAATATTTAAATTATATATCATTTAATGTAAATTATAATGTAAATATAATTTATGGTATTCTATTAACATTATCCCATCCCATTATGTTATGCAAACCATTTAATGATAATAACTATAAGAACCCAATCATATTACATTATATAATCTTGAATTTCGGTCAAGAATTCACCTCCTTTCATATTGATGATATTTTCATGTTTAGAGTTTTACATAATTTGTATATAGTTTATACATAATAGTTACACCCAGAACAATGTATTATTTTTAATTTATTATATTCATTTGTTTTAAAAATATTTTTCAAGGATCAGGTTGAATCTCGAACAAGACTGTTGCGTTTTTTCAAAAAAGTTCATTTTTTAGTTGACGTCATTGAGCGCACAGGTGGAGTGAATTTTGTAAACCCCACACATATTCTCCCATGCATCGGCATCCCCAAACTGTCTTCAGAAAATTAAAATAATAGATTTTTTATTTTATTTCTTTTTTTTATAATTTTCATGGGTTATAATTTTAATTATTATCATTAAAACGAAATGAGTATTATTATTATTTATATTTTTATCGATATGATTAGTAATATTATAATAACAATAATAATTATTATCATTATTGTAATTATAATTATTGTTTTATAATAATATTCTATTTAATTTTGTTTACTTTTACTTTTTTCCCTCTTTCTTATTTCTTCTTTCTTTTATTTTTTTGTCATCCTCGCATATGTCCCCCACCTTGATCATTGTCGCGTATGACCCAACTCCTCATGTGGAATGCTTTTTTCCCTCTGTAACTTCCTAGCACACTTCCTCCCATGCCCCTCCTGCTTCGCCTGCCTCGCACCGATGCTACCTGGAGGTCCAAGACACGACGACCATGTTAAGGCGGGGTGTCTGCGCCATCACCAGGACCTAGTTCATACATTTCGTATCAAATGGGGTACCCAGCCTTAAGTGTGGAGCACTGGTTAGATTTATATGTTGGGCCCACAACGGGAAATATTTTCTCTCAATGATATCACTCATGCCATTAAGGGGCATCTTTCTTTTCGGGAGCATACCTGATTAGAACTCCACAGTTAAGCGTGATTTGCATGGAGTAGTTATCAGAATGAGTGACCTTATGGTATGTATCCCAGGGTATGTGTGAGTGAGGAAAAAGAACACTGGAAAAGACATGTTTTTTACTGTGGGGAAATTTATTAGATAGATGACTCGTTCCGACATGTGGGTGGGACCCGGGGTAGTGACAAAGTGTCTTCGAGGAAACTGGTGGTACCTAGCGGCCCAGGACCCGAAGACCATGTTAAGGTGGGCTGTCTGAGCTGGGTATTCGGTGGCTGCTGGTAGGTGGTGGACTAAGTCTGGAGGATCCGGTGATGGGTGGGAAAAGTAGGAAGGTCGCATGAGGAAATGTGATTGGATGATGTGAAGGGGAAGAAGATATTCATAGGAGGATCTGGGGCATTCATTGTAAGGAGAAAGGCAGTTGAGGGGGGGGGGACCGCTTAGAAGATGCAAAAAAATAAAATAAAATAATGAATAAATAATAAAGTGGGAAAAATTTAAAGTATACCAAAATAAAAATAAATATTATATAACTATATTAATAATAGTAATAATAATTATAAGAGTTAATAGTAAAAATAATAGTAATAATAATATTAATAATAATCATCATCATCATCATAATCATAATAATAATAATAGTTATCATATCGATAAAAATATAAACAATAAAAAAATGCATTTCATTTTAATGAAAATAAATAAAATTATTATACCTGATAATTTTTAAATAATGATATAAAATAAAAAAATTATTTGTTTTAACGTTATGAAGACTGTCAGATCATGATGATGCTTAGGTGAAGCCGCACAGGGATTCCTAATTGCGCTCTACCCATGTGCTCAACGACATCAACTCAAAAAGGATCATTTTTTTAAAAAACACATGATTTTTGTTCGAGGGTCATGCCAAACCTCAAAAAAAATAAAAAAAATAAATACGTCAGGGTGTGACTATTAATGATTCAACTGGGTCCCCATGAGAGCACAGACACCCGGCCTTAAGATGGTCATCAGGTCCTGGCCCACTAGGTACCACCATTTTTCCCACAGATACATGGTCCCCTCCCTTGGCGAAGCTGCACGAGGTTTACAAAATGTGCTCCGCCTGTGTGCTCAAGACCATCAATTCAAATAGTTTGTTTTTTTTTTTGACAAAACTCAATAGTCTTCTTCCGAATTCTACCTGAATGTCCACAAATATATTTAAAAACTAATATAATAATAAAATAAAAATATTATATAGTTTGGGGTGTGAAAATGAATGTTACAATTGGGTCCTGGTGACAGCATATACACCCCACCTTAACATGGTCATCGGGTCCTTCCTCGCCAGGCACAACCAGTTGCCCCACAGACGCGTGGTCTCCACCCTTGGGAACACCCATGTGCCCGAATGGGTCATCTGACTAATGACTGTCCCCACATGAAAAAACATATCATTTCCAATGTGCTTTTTCCTCACTCACTCTCACCCTAAGAAAATTCTCAGAAGGTTACCCATCCTGATCAAAAGTCCCGGACTAGCACACGTAAATGTGGAGTTCAAATTTGGTAGGCTCCTGAAAAGTTAGGTGCACTTTGTTGACATGTGTCATATCATTTAGTCATTTAACCCTATATTATTTGAGGGTGTTACAATCCCCCCTAAGAGAAGAACTCCCCCATTGTAGGCCCTAAATATTAATCCAGGTAGTGCACCTCACTTAAAGATTAATACCCCCTTTGATACCAAATGTGACAACAGTGTCCCAGTGATAGCACAATCTCCTCACCATAGCATGGATGTTTGGTCCTAGCCCACTAGATACAACATGTTGCCCCACAGACACGTAGTCCCCACTCGGGGGCACACCCAGATGACTGAACGGTTTAGGGTCAATGTGGGATGATTCGTGATAATATATTATCTTAGGAGGTTGACTATTGAATGGACATTGTTTTTTTGGAGATCCAACCATAGGTCCCGAAGTGAAGCTAGTGCATAGTCTGGTGAACCCCAATGATGAAAAGGGAATTTGAATAATTTTCATCCATATTGTTGTGTGGTTTGTGTTATTCTGAAGGTTTTATGTGTATTGGTAATGGTAGTTACGATGCTCTATCAGTATTCCCCTCCCCTACCACCCTAGTGGGGGTTTTTGTCCTGTGCGGAATGTTTTGATGTTTTTTTATCATCTTCAGTCCTTATGGTGTGGAGACCCATCACGGGTCTTGTTGAATTCATTTTTTTCAGTTTCCATTGGTTGGGATTCTGTCCAGGCCTCCCTATGTGAGTATTAGAGTTTCATTTTTGGGTCTCAATTTGGTGGTGTTTAATGTGTTAGTGTTTTGAGGATATGATTCATGTCATGGCAGTTCAGTGTTCATTTGGATAAATCAACTATAGGGGCATAAACATTGGGAGTGACTGACACTTAAATAGTTTATTATTGAGTCTAGGTCTTGTTGTGTCTTCTCAGGGATGGAAAGTGTTATGGTTGGGAGAATTGAAAAATCCCTACCTATCTATTATTTTTAATTTATTATTTTCTTTTGTTTTAATTTTTTTTTTGAGGTTCTGGTTGAATCCAAAAATATACTTTTTAGTTTTTTCGAAAAAAAACAAGTGTTTTTGAGCTGATGTCATTGATGCACGTGCATGGAACATTTTAGAAAGCATGTGTGGCTTCACTCATGCATCGTCATGACCCGCATGTCTTTGGAAAATTAAAATGAATAAATTTTGTAATTTATTTCATTATTTAAATAATTTAATGGATAATAATTTTAATTATTATTATTAAATTTAAATGTGTATTTTTATTATTTATATTTTCATTGATATTATTACTATTGTTATTACTATTGTTTTTTTGATGTTGTTACTACTATCATTATTATTTTTGTAGTAGTTATTATTATTATTATTATTACTATTATTATTACTATAATTATTACTATTATTATTATATTATATTATATTTTTTTTATTATCCTTTTTTCCTCTTTCTAATTTCTTCTTTCTTTTCTTTTCTTTTCTTTTATTTTTTTTGTATTCCACCCGGCTGTCCCTCCAGCCATTATATTCACAACACATGCCTCATCTCCTCTTATGTACCGCTTCTTCCCCTACGCAGCATCCTAGTACCTTGCCTCCCAGGACCCTCCAGCTTTGCCTGTTTAGCACTGGCTCTCCCGCACCCTACTCCGCCTCCTACCAGTAGCTTCCGTCCACCTCATGAAACCAACTGAATACTTTTTTATGACACCTTTTTTGTTGGTCTTCTCCTGGTATACTCTACCCATAAATGATAGCCTCATCCTGGTGCCTCCCTCATATCATGCATCGTGCACCCCAATTCCCTCTAGTCTCCCATCTCAACTTCCTGTTGTCACGCACCCCTTTGTACTCACCCACACCCAGGCCCCCCTCTTACTTATAGTCGGCTGCCCAACGACGACTCCACACTAATCCTTTCCAGGTCTCCCTTCCTCTGGATGAGGACCTACACCCACTAGCCTACTCCCTGCTCAGTGCTCTCGACTAGCGCACCCGCTGGCCCTCCCTTTGCGCACAATGGCTCCTCCTATCATGCTTCAGCGAGCCTACCATATTCTTGCAGCAAACCCTCAAACGTGCACAACCTATTCTTTGCATGCGAGTAGGTCTCTGACACCATCCCATTTCCCTATTTCAGCAATCCAGCTGTGGCACAGCACCCCCTGGGTTATCAGGCCTGCAAAGGCGCAATGCCCCCTACGTCATCTAGCCAGCAGCAGCGCGACAACCTGACTCCTATTCCAGTTATCGGGCCAACTCCCCATTGCATGTGCACCATTTGTTGCACCCCTGATTCACACTAGTTGTCTGGCCAGCCCAGCCAGTGCGCATAGCTGACTTCTGAATATCCCATGACCCCTTTGTTATCCCTCAATCATCGTGTGACGCATCACAAACACATGTTACTTAGACCTGTTTCACTATTTGCCGCTCCAGAATTCTCTTCACCATTGAAAACATTGGTGACCATTCAAGTGCATTGTGGCACAACACCCGACCATTCACCCTTTAACACGACATTGTTCGTTAAGAGTGGCTCCGCACCGAGGTGACATTTTTTTTTTGTTTCGTCACTGGATTTTAGTGCTTTATTTTTTTTGTGTTTTACATATTTTTCTTGGTTGTTGTAGTGCATTAGTGATGTTTTTCCCTAGTAATTCCTGAGTTAGCATGTGCGTGCTTACACTCCTGTGCGACGCACGACACGCCAGCATGGTCAAACTCTGAGTCGAGGTAGGTTCCCCCCTGCACTTTCATTTAAATTTATAATTTATTAGTTTCTTGATATTTTATTTGATTTAATAAGTGAGAATTAGTGTTATATAAATAATATTGGAATACATACTCGATGTAAAAATATATTTTTGTTTTATACAAGTAACGTGATATTTTTTCTTAGTGAATTGGCACAAAATAGTGAAAGAATAAATTATTACCCATTGAACATAATTCAAAAGAATTTATTAGTAGTTTTGGGTTGATGATAAATGAATTTTTATGATCCTGAGAATGTGTTTTGGGTCTATTTAGAAATGAGGTTTTTTTGTTAAAGTTGGTTAAGGCCCATTTGAATCATTTATAAAATATATTACTTTTGAAAAAATTCATTTAGATGACTTAGGGTAGATCGTTTTGTGTGTTTTGGTTGTGTGTGATCATTGGAAAACGTGACAGGTTACATGGTTGACTTTGTTGACTAACCCATATTTATTATACATGTCTACATGGGAACCTGGCATAGTGAGTGAATTTTCTGTGAATGACTGTTGCACTAGTTTATACTGAGCACTGGTTTGTGCCTCATTGTAGAGAGGTGTTTTCTTATTATTGCTATGGGATTGGGCCCCTCAGTTAGCTCATGTAGGGAAACATTGGCCATATATGTGTAATGATTTCATTGAGTAGTGAATTTCATCAAGATGAATCACATGTATAGTACATTCTGGATTTTTCTTGAGCTCCAAGGCTCAACCCATTATTATTTCAGTGCTTATATATTTGTGGAGAATGATTGAGAGGCCTAGTTCGGTTACTAGTTCTTGTTTCATACCTTTCCATTTCCCTTATTTTGTTTTCTGTGTCATGTGTGGTTTCCCATTTGGTTAACAGTAAAAATTTGTATTTTTAAATTGTTCCAAAAAAATGTTTCCTAAAACTGACATGCACCTTCTCATTTTAAATATTAATCTTGTTCTTAAATTAAAAATGACAATGGAATGTTACTTGTTTGGAAATGATAATTTCTTGTATAAACCAATATTTTATATAATTTAGTTCAAACATGAATTTGTTAAATTATATATTTAATGGTATTTCATAGGGAATATTTTTTTTGGGAATTCCTACTAAGTTTCAAAACACACACCTATTGTGTTTTCCATTCCTTAGTTTTGTTACAGGTGTGAATCGAGCTTGATCACCATGGGTGAGACTTGGTTGTTGTTTGGAGAGTGAATCACAAAGTCATGAGGAGTTTTGGTCATGGTGAGTTATATTTTTTGTTGATGGTCATTATTTATTTTTCGTGTTGTTTATTTACCTCATGTTGTTTCACTTTTTCTCATTATTTATTTTTTTCACTTGGAAAAATCATTCCCAACTATCCACTATTGATGCCTTGACACTTGTTACTAGACCGAGAACATCAAGAATGCCTCTGGAGCCATGTCGCAGACCGTCTTGGGTAATCAGTTCAGGGTCGACCAGTATTGGTTCATGAAAAAAACATTCCACAGTCATATAGATATGATACAACAAAAACAGTATTCATCTATTTCTAAAATATAAAACATTTCAAATAAAACATGTTCCCTTCGACAAATCATCAATACATTTAACCGGAATTATTTATTTTTCTAACACATCCTAATAACCTATGAAAATAATTTAAAAACATGGGATGAGAAAAAAATTCATAGAAATGGATATATGAACAAGACAGAAAACATTAGTCCATGAATACTTGTAACATATAAAATCATTTAGATAAAAGACATACTTGTTACCCATATTAACATACATGGTAAATCTTGATATTTCCATGATATTTACTAAAACAATATATATAAAAATATAACCATAATGGTATCTTGGGGAATTACATATAAATTCTTGTATCCCTCTAGACTGCCATATCATTTGAAACCCTCACAACTACCTTGACATTTGAGTAACCATCACAGTTACAATTGGAGTAACCATTTGGACGACCCCCATCATATAAATACCCAATGAATTGGATGGAGATATAGGTCCCAACATTAACCATAATCAATCCCTAGGAACCCAAAACAATCATACAACATGAATAACTTTATAAAATCATTGTTTTCTAAATTTTGTAAAATAGAATTTTAAAAGTGGTTTTTAAAATAACAGTTCCTTATAAAAATAAAATAATATAAATTAGACATAACATTGGTTATGTAATATTTATAAGAACTATAAATAAAAATAATTAAACATTATATAACAAATATCCATTTTAAAAAAATTAAATACCACGTAAATAATAAAGTAGAATGTTAAACCAATAAATGGAAATCAGGTTAAGAATTGCCTCACCTTGGGTTTTTCTAACATAAAAATTGTTCAAAATTCATGTATAATGTATAAATGGGTGTTATTAGTATTTTAATTAAACATGATCAAGTTTTTAACACATTATATGTTAATTTTATTACATCATTTCACCCTTTCATTGTTTGAATTTTCTTCCGTTCAATATATCTGGGATCTTCATTATATGACTTCCACGGCCAGTTTGTAAGGGATTTTATTTTAGTATAGAAATGAAATTCAAGATGATGAATGGAATGGTATTCCTATGATTCCAAATAATATAATTATAACATAAACCATTTTTATAACATATATGATGATGATTCTTTAGATACAAAATTGTTAATATTAGTTTAGATCATTTTTTTGTGGTTCCTAGATAATCATGAACTCGATTAATTAAATAATTTAATTTCAAGATTAGAAGTTCATTAAAAAACATAAAAGAGGTTACAAAATACACTTAACATTCTATTTTAACCATTAAAAGTTTCTTATGGTCATTTTTAACAGATGGAATTGTAATTGCAAACAAATAAACCCTGATTTTGTTAAATCGGCACATCGTGGAGGATGTTTTTATTTTTAGCCCAAGAGGGGGAGGATAGGAATAAATATGATAAATATTATACATGAAAATTATAACATATATATTATATATGATTATGGAAATTTCATACATCATGTATATGCGTATGGAATTAGAGCATAAGAAAATAATGTAATTGGAATGAAAACACATGAAAAATTAAGTGGATATATATATCTTGACCGCATATCCTTGAGATCCTCATTAAGTCATATGGTTTTGGTGATTTATTAGACCATTATGTATTGGATGTGGGGAAGAGCCATAGGGAGGGAATTTCGTATAACATAGACAATGCTAATTGTTTAAGAGATGTGAGATGAATAAGTGAATGAGTGTGGTATTTATAGTGGAAGAGAAGAGAGATTTTATATTATTTTAATAATTATTTTAATATTTTTTCCCAAGACTTTGAATAGTCATCATTCCTATGATCAAAATATAAAATAAATATTGTGATTTTGAAATAAGTTGGATTACATCATCCATGATGTCCAAAATTGTTTATTCGATAGATAATTTGTATATACATTATTTTACCATATTTCATAATTCATCAAAAATTCACGAATTTTATAAAAATATCAAAATTCACCCTAACCATTTCATAGTCTATATAATTAAAAAATGACTCCAATTTTTAAAAATAATTTATTTAATAATATTAATTTAATATTTATAAAAAACAATAATTTATTCAAAAATAAAAATTATATATATATAAATTATTATTTAACAACATAAAAAATTAATCAAAATCTCATAATCTTATAACCTTACGAAAATAAAATAATAACATGATTTAATATTAAAATGTGTAATTTTACTATTCATATTACTATTCATTAGGGTTTCTTATTATTCACTAAAAACATGTTAGTTCTATGAGACTCCAATTAACTTATTGACCACTACATAAGATGAACATTTATTGAAATTCCAATTATTGAATTTTTAAAAATTGGGTTTAAATTACAGTTATAACAATCTATATAAAAATATGTTTCGTAAATTTAAATTTTTTTATAACATTTTGGTGGTAAATTTTCCCAACCTTCTGAAAATTTCATCCTCATAATTTTATTTACTTTGAAAACAATTGTGTGTACCTTTCCCTCAGTGCATTTTTAGACACCCATGTTGCTACATCAACCATATAAGGACCCGATCATAACACATTAGTCAATATTGATTTTTAGATAAGAAAATAAATTTTTACACAATGAGGATCATTTTGAGTTTAGTGTTATAGAGAATAAGGATACCTTATATACATAACATACCACAATCATTAAAGATGATTCTATTAAAATAGTTTCCATTGTTTCCATAATATAAAACATTAAAATATAAAGCATGATTTCATGGACAACACTCTATATATAACTTCAATAATACCATATTTCTCTTACCAATATTTATATACTATGAAAAACATTTTTAAAACATTTTATGAGTATAAAACTCCATTAAGGATATAATGATAGAAAGAGTTATTCAAGTGATAACATAAAAAAAATATAAAACCGATTATCATAAAAAACACATATGGATAGAAAAATCAAGTTTTTCTCTTGGGAAATATTTACCATATCTATTATTCAATCACCCATACACATAGAATAACTTTTTGTAAAATTAATTCTCCATAGTACGCAATGCATTGGAGAGCTATAATGGGGCTCACTTGTCATATCTTGAGCTATAATGCGCTCAAAACAACATATATTGAGCTACAATTGGATCAAAACAACACAAATAATGACCAAGGAACATATAATGGTAAAAAATTATCTTTAAATTCATAATAAACCACTCATTCAATATACATATATTAATAACAATCCTTTTGATATTTATTAAGGAGTGTTTTAAAATGATTTTAAAAAGAAAGTCCCACGATATATAATTGGAGTAATAATTAATATAATTGAATAGATATTTTTATACACTGTAAATATAAATATCTAACCATTATATAAACAAAATATTACCACACCAATAATCTTAATTTCACATAATGAATAAAGAACAAGGTTAACCTAATGAATGAAAATTGGGTTATAAATTCCCTAATCTTGGGATTGTCTTACTTAAACCATGTTTAAACCTATTATATAATGGTTAAAATAGAGTTATTATTATATTAATGAAATATATTTATCTTTATAAATTATTATATAATCATTTCATTATTTCATATCTCCCATTAATTTTTAGTATTCTGTTCCTTTCATTGTTTTGGGTGCGTTTAATTACATGATTTTCATGATTGGTTCACGAAGGATATACTTATCGATTGGCAGAGAATCTTAAAAATTGGAAAAGAACGTTATTTACATATTTTAACTACCAAAAATTCTACCATTTAACATTTTGTTATTTTATATGAGGATTATTTATATTTTAAATCATAAATGATGTTCCTTTAGATAAATTTAGTTGTTCTGTGATAATAAATATCGTATTTTGGTTTTTTAATTAAAAGCATGTGTACAAATAAATTCCTTAACCATAGATGAGAAATAATTAAAATATTATAAAATGGTTCAATAATAAATGTTTTGTTTGAAAATACTTAAAAAATTAATGTAAATTTAAATCACATTGTCCACGATGTCGGTAATTCAATACATCACAGACAATATTTTTATTCCTTGAATAATTTGGAGAGTAGAAGAAGAATGATGATGAATTTTACATGAACATGAGATCATAAATAATATAAATTATTTCTAGAGCTTTCATGATTCTATTGTAAAACGATATGAGGAAATAATATGAAAAAGAAAAGAACTCATAATAAAAGAATAGTTGAGAAATCTCTTACAAATATTTGGTAGCCTAACGACTATACACCATGGTTTTAGAAAATATTTAAAAGAGAAGGGACAAAATTCAGGCATCTAGAAATGAATCATAAAATATAATAGATGAAAAATGGCAATTAAATAATAACATGGCATGCAAACATAAATGTTATACCACATTAAAGAGAACATGAATGGAAAAAAGAAAGAAGTTCATAATTTTATTACCTTGTATAATAACTCCCAAAACATGAATGTTTTGCCCTTGGGGCTTGAAAAAACCATTGGAGCACTAGTAGGTAGGTATGAAGGCCATATATTCATAATGGAAGAAATGTGAATTAATTTAATGAAATAATTGGTATGTATTTATATGAAAAGTGAGGGAATGTTTTAATAATTTCCAAAGGAAACTTCATTAATTGTATTTTTGAAACCTTTGGCTTGCCCATGTTATTTTAAAATGGTATTATACCCATGGTAAAAATCACATATAATATTAATTTACAAAATTTTACCATATTTATTGAATCATTATTACATAATTAATTATTTCATTAACATACTAGAACTCAAAACTGTATTTATACTATTCAATGAAAAATCAAAATTTTCAGAAAAATCCCAAAAATTTACACTTACTATTTATTTATATGTAGAAATCAAAAATGAAATCCATTTTTTGAAAATAATTTTTGAAATATTATTAATTGAAATTTTAAATAAAATTATACATAATTAAAAAAATTAACAGTTTTAAAACTATAACTACTTTTATATCACATTGAAAAATTAACCAAGATGTTATTATCTTAAAGCGTTATTAACATAGAATAAAAAATGAAATTTACTATTCATTAGGTTCATATTACTAATAAAATTATTATTAATAAGGTTATGTTACTATTCATCAAATAACAAGTTGGTTCCATCAGACTCTAAATAAACTTCTAAACACATTTATAGAAGACTAATTTTCAAAATTCCAAACATTGAAGATGAAAAAATAATTAAAGGGTAATTATTAATATATACTTAAAAAAAGTTTCATGCATTTCATTTATTTTTTTTGAAAAACATGGGGTGTTACATTATCCCAAATATCTAGAAATTGCATCCTCACAATTTTATTTAATCATTAAACAAATGACAGTATCATTTCCATCCAAGAATTTTTAGATTCCCATGTTGCTTCTCCAACCATGTGCTTTATTCACAAAACCCTTACCTGGTGGATTACCTTATTCTGCAATACCTTTTCCCATCGATCAAGAATCCGTACTAGTTTCTCTTCATAAGAAAGGTTATCTTCCAACAGAACTGCTTCTAGGACCAAGACATGTGATGAACCTAGAAAATAATTTATAAACATCAAAACATGAAAAAAATTATATACCTGTGATAAACACAAAGGTAAATCTACTTGGTATGATATTGGTCCAACATTCTCCAGGAATTCAAAAGTACTAATGAACCGCTGGCTTAGCTTCCCTTTCATACCAAAACTCAGAACATTATTCCACGGATATATTAAAAAAAATTGAGGTCACCTACCTTGAAAGGGAAGACTTTACTTCAGTTATCTGCATAACATTTCTATCTAATCTGAGATCTCTTCATGTGCTTCTAGATCATCTTCACTTTCTCAGCAAATTCTTCTACTAATTTTAGTCCCGTAAATATTCTTTCACCGACTTCATCACAAAAATCTGGAGTTCGAAAAATCATCCCATACAATTATTCAAAATTTTATATATAAATACTAGAATGAAAAATTATTTTAAAAGTCAACTCAACTAAAGATTGATGCTGATCCCAACTTCCCAGATAGAAAATTTAACAAGCACAAAGCATATCCTCCAATTTATAAATCGTCCGTTCATACTACCCATCTGAATGAGGATGAAAATCTATACTAAAATTTAATTCTATGCACAAAAACTTCTGAAGGCCCTTCCAAATGTTATAAGTGAACATGAAATCCTAGTCAAATACAATAAAAAGAGGAAATCCATTTAATATGACTACCACTTTGAGGTATTGTCCACAATATTGATCCAAAAACATTATATCTCGAATAGACATGAAATGTGATGATTTTCCGAGCCAATCAACAATATCCCAAATCACATTGTTACCTTGAGAATTAATAGGTAGTCCCACCACAAAGTCCACAAAGATAATCTCCTATTTCTTCAATATTACAAGAAAAGGATGAATCACTGGCTTCAATATCTACTGCTCTACTTTAACCTGTTTACATGTCAATCATTTCATAGTAAAAATTCAAATATATAACTTCATTCCTTCCAAAAAGTAATTCTCTCAATCGTCTCTGTACATCTTAGTGCTTCTAGGATGAATAGAAAATAGATAACTATGAGCATCACACATCAAATCATTATTCAACTAGGAATCTCAAGGACCACAAAACCTTTTTAAAAATCTTAAAAAAAAATCATTATAGATGATAAATTTTGGAAACATGACCATTTTAACCAAATATACCTTTTTGTAGTTCATGGTCTTCCTTCTGTGCTTGTAAATTTTGTCTGATAATTTTGACTACCCTGAAACCTGATGAAAAATAGATGTATTCCCTATAGAAACATATTCAATGCCAAAATTCATAAAATAATTAATCAAGGGATCATGTTCCAAATGTAACATGGTTAATGATAGATTATTTTTTCGAATCAAGTAATCCCCCACTTTGTTTGATTTTCCGGGATGGTAATGGATCATGTAATAATAATCCATTATCAGTTCCATCCATCTTCTCTACCTCATTTTTAATTATTTCTGAGTGATTATATACTTTATAAAATTATGGTCAGAATATATTTGAGATTTAGATCCATATAAATGGTGCCTCTAAATTTTCAAAGAAAAAACCACAGCTTCCAATTCCATATTATTTTTGGGATTATATAACTCCTTATTCATTTGTTTTCTTAAAGAATAAACGATCACCTGATAATTCTGAATATAAACAACAATGTGCCATCAATAAAGAATCAAAATAAATGAAAAATTAAACATTTCGAGAAGGAAATTCCAAAATTAGAGCATTCACTAAACTATTATAAAGATCCTAAAAAATCATCACATTATTCTATCCAAATAAATTTAACCCCTTTGTGTAAACTTAGTTAGCGGGCTGGATAACCATGAAATTATTTTAACAAACTATCATTAATAACATGATTATCCAAGATATATAAAAATATATGTAACATTTTTAGGTATTTTCCATTCATCAACCAATTATGTCTTGACATGATCATATATTACTCCATCCTTATTTACAATGATTCGAAGAAAAAAATCTGTTGTAATGAAACATCACACTTAATAAATTTTCCATACAGTTTATTTTTTATCTAAGGATTTCAAGACATCCCTTAGACATTTTTCATGATCCAATTTACTTATAGAATATATCTGAATGGGATAAATAAATAAAACCACAAAATTATCTACGAACTCCTAATATATTCAATTTATAAGATCCGTGAATAAATCAAGATCATTAGTAATCCCGAATTTCATAACTACAAATTCATAATGGCCATATCTAGTACAGAACATAGACATTGTGCTGTCTTAATCTTTTACTTTCATGTGATGGTACGCTGACCTCAAGTCAACCTTCGAAAAATGTTGCGCTCCCTGGAGCTGAAAAAAAATCATCAAAATGAGGCAAAGACAACTTATTTTTAATATTTATTTTATTCAAGGCTCTATAATCGATGAAAAGCCTCATTGAACCATATTTTTTCTTAAGAAACATGATATTATCACCCTATGGTGATGTGCTGGGTCAGATGAAATTTTTTCTAATAATTCAATAAATTTATTTTTTAATTCCAGATTTTCTATTTATGACATTCGATTAGGAGGTTTACAAATTGTCTTAGCATAAGGAACATAGTCAATAGTAATCTCAACCTCAGTATATGAAATAACACAAGACAAATCATCATGAAAAATATCGATGCATTCATTTACCATAGGTACATCCTTAATGTGGATAGTTCTTTTATTTTAAAAAAAATGAGAAAGATAACATAAATTTCCTTCCATTATCAATTTCAATTCTTCTTGATATGTTTTTAATGGCACGTGTTCATTATTTTACACAAACAAAAATTCATTCTAAAAAAACACATTTTTTCTAGAATCGATCTTAGAATTATAAAAATAAATCTAGTACATACCATGAATAACATCAAACTCTACTAGAGGTAAAAAAATAAGGTTTTTAGGTAATCACTTTCCATGAGCAAGGATATGATGATTCATATTAAATATTTTTGCCAGAAAATTTCTTGTAGGAGTTTTTATCCAGATATCTGTTTTCATTTCATGATGTTTAATTGCCAATTTTTCTAAAAATTTCTCATAAATGAAGGATTGTGTAGTCACTAAATAAAAAAAAATTGTAAAATAATTAAAAACAAGTAATGTACCTGAGACTACCTCAGTTTAAGGCTCAACATATACTGAATTGGTATCATTTTCCAAACCCTTCTATATATTATCTTGCTAATTCCATTCCTGAGTAACTAGATTGAGAAAAACATTGGAAAAATGTCCCAATTCCTTACAGATAATACATATCACCATCGACTTCTCATTAATTTTTTGATCATTTTCTTTTCACTCATGGGAGATGTGTCCAATCATTCCACATTGGTAACAATTCCCAAAATTTATAAGACATTAACCCGGATGCCTTTTACTACACATTTCACAAGAATGGAAATCCATTTTTTACCTTTACAATTATTTGATGAGTTTATCCCCACTTCCATCCAAATTGACCACTTCTTATTCTTATCATCCAAAGGAAAATATGTTTCAAATACTCCATCTCATCTTTTTTAGCACAACGAACAAGATTTTCATTGCTTTTAAGAACTCATGAGTCCTAGGATCTTCACCCAAATGGTTTCAAACCAGAGTAAAATCTATTAATTTCTCTTTCCAAATCCTTGGTAAAATCCAATACATACCTAGACAGTCTTATAAAATTATCTTCATATTCTGCCATAGAATCATCATCATACTACTTCTTTTCTAAAAATTGATCTAAATTCCGAGCCAAATAGTTTTTGTAAAATATTTTTCCAGAAAAAGACACTTTAATCATCCCATTGAAATTTATAAAGATCTTCTCTTTCTCTCATATTTTTAAACATAGACAACCATTGATCAGATTCACCATAAAATTGTTAAATGTCTAGTATTTCATTCTGACATTCCAAAAATCCCATGACATAAAATATCTTTTTTAGATCATTGATCCATCCTTCGGCTATCGATGGATCTTCAGTTCCACTTAATGAAGAATGATGTTGCCTCATAAAAATCTCCACAAAAGATAATTTTATTCATTGTAGATTATGTTCCTCTCTATAATGGATTCCACCCCTGTTTATTTCTTGAGTCAGCCGATCCATTATTATCATAAACTACTCGATTCAGATTCCCACAATTTTGGGCTGTAGATTCGGATAGACATCATCCTATTAGAGCATCCCTACGTCAGCATCCCTATTTCTTATTAGGAAAACCATTCTTTAAAAACATTACAAAGATAAAGAAATATGGTAACCATTAAATTATAATACACTACAAATTACAATATAGTAAATATCAGTTATGGTTTCTTTCAATATCCTCCCAACCCCTAATTTTTTCTAAACCATCCTATGATGCCAATTATCTCGACCCAACATTAAATCGATACTCAATCCTTAATTTCAAAGAATAACATACATAATTAAACATTGAGGATACTTTATAGTGTGGATTTATTTATAATTAGGATACCTTAAATACATAACATACCAAAATCATACAAGAGGATACTACTATAAACAGTTTCCATTTTTTCAAAATATGAATCATTAAAACATAAAGCATGATTTCATTGAAAAAACTCTATATCAGTCATCACAAATCCATTATATCTCCTACACATCCTTATATCCTATGAATTGTTTTTAAATATAGGATTAGTATAAAACATAGTATGTTTTATAATGACAGAAAACGTTAGTCCATTGATAAAATAAAAACATATAAACCCCATAATCCTAAAAAAATAATGCAAATAAACATTATGTAATTCCCTTTAGAGATATTTACCATATCAATATTAAATTTACACTTAAAAATTTAGTAAAAAAAATTTAACTTCCATATCCATAGTACCCAATGCATTTTATAACTATAATGGGGCTCACCACTCAAATTTTTTTTTAAAATGTGCCCAACCAAACATATCTTTAGTTATGTTTAGCACAACCCAACATATCATGAGAGATAATTTGCTCAACCAAACATAAATAATGATCATGTAACAAATAATGTGAATAAATTATCTTGAAAATCATAAGAAACCACTCATTCCATATACATATAATAAAAACAATTGTTTTGAATTATATTAAAGAGTGTATAAAATGGATTTTTTTAAAAAAAATTCCCTTGAATTTTAATTGGTGGGATTGAAAATAGAATGTAATGAATATGTTTATAAACTATAAATTAAAATAGTGAAACATAACAGAAAAAATAATTTATCACACTAATAATCTAAATTCCACATAATTAATAAAAAATATGGTTAACCCAAAGAATGCAAGTTGGGTTAAGAATTCTCTTACCTTGGGTTTGTCTTACTTCAAACATGTTTAATACTCTGAAATAATTGTTAAAATAGTGTTATTAATATCATATAGAAACATATCTATATTTATCATATATCATATGATCATTTAATTACATCATTTTACCAATTAATTATTAGTATTTTGTTCCTTGCATTGTTTTAGGTGTGTTTCATTGCATGATTTCCATGATTGGTTTACGATAGATATTCTTGTTGACGAGAAGTGAAAATACATAATTCGAATGAAAATGTATTTAAATATTTCCAATACCATAAATTATACAATTTATTATTTTGATATTTCATATGAAAATTATTCATAAGAAAAAACATTAATGATGTTTGTTTAGATCATTTTAGCGATTCTTTGATAATAACGATGTCATTTTGTGGTATAAATTAAAACCATGTGTACAAAAGAATTACTTAACCATGGATGAAAAATAATTATTATATTATAACCTGGATAAACCATAAAAATTGTTTCATGAATAGACTTTAAATAATAAAAGTAAATTGAAATCACATCGTCCACCATGTCGGTAATTCGACACATCATAATCAATGTTTATTTTCCTTGAATAAGTGGTGGAGGAGAAGAATAATGATGATGAATTTTAAATGAATATGATAAAATAATTAATATAGATGATTTGTGGATATGTAATTCCTCTTGGGATTGATGATATGACGAATGAATTGGAAATGATAGGAACAAAAAATAAAATATAAACTGAAATATCCCTTACAAAACATTTGTAGCCTGATTTCTATGCAACATGGTTTTAGAAAATATTAAAATGAGAGGGGACAAGGGTCACCCATCCATAAATTAATCATAATATAGAATAGTTCATTAATAATAATAAAATAATAAATGGTATGGAAACGTGAATCTTATACAACAAAATAGAGAACTTGAATGGAAAAAAAGAATAATGTTGAGAATTTTCTTACATTGTATCGTAACTCCAAAAACAAGATGGTTGGGACCTTAGGGGCTTGATGAAACAATTGGAGGACAACTAGGGAGGTAAAAAGATTATATATTCATTGAGGAATAATTTTGAATGAATTTATTGAATGAATGGGTTAGTATTTATAACAAAATTGAAGGAATATTTTGATAATTTCCAAGGGTTACCTCATTAGTGGTATTTGAAAAACTCGGGGTTTGGACATGGTATTTTCCTATGGTATTAGCCACATAGAGAAACTCAAATATTATTTTACTATACACAAATCCACCTGATTTATTACATCATGAATATATCATTAATGATTTCATTAACACACCAAAACTCAAAAATGTATTTTTACTATTCATCGAAAAATATATTGTTTTAGAAAAATCCCAAAAATAAATGATAGCCATTTTTCAACGTTTAGAATTCCAAAATGAACACCATTTTTGGAAAATAAATTTCTTAAAATTATTAATTTAATTTATAAATAAAAACATACATAAATAAAAAACTAACAGTTCTAAAACTATATCTTCTTTTAGATCACATAGAAATATTAACCTAGATGTCATTATTATAAATCCATAAGAAAATAAAATAATAATACAAATTACTATTCATTATGGTAATATTACTTTTCATTTTACTATTCAAATTTTTTTGTTACTATTCACCTAAAAACAAGTTGGTTCCATCAAACACAAAATAACCAACTGACCATAATTGTAGATGTCTATTTTCGAAATTCAAAACATAGATGATTTAAAATTTTGTTTAAAGGCAGGTTATAAATATCACCTTAAAACAAAGTTTCATGAATTTCCATTATTTTTTTAGAAAAACATGGTGTGTTACAGAACATGTGGGTTTTCCACAAAACTGATACATGGTGGATTACCTTATTCCACAATACTTGTTCTCTTTGATCAATAATCTAAAATGGTTTCTCTATATAATAAAGGTTATCTTCTTGCTGAACTGCTTATTTGCTCAATAAATGAGATGAATCTTGAACATACTTTTTCAACACCGAAACATGAAAAACATAATTTACCTGAGATAAAATCAGAGGCAATGCTAATCGGCAAGAGATTTTTCCTCCTTTATGTAGAATATTATAACTTGTAATTAACAATGAAATAGCTTTACTTTCTTTCCAAATCACAAAACTTTTTTCCATAGTTTTATTCTTAGAAAAATATGATCACCTAACTCAAATGAAAAGCCTTCCCTCCTATTATCTGCACAACTTTTTTCCTGCATTAAGCTATCCTTTTGTGTTACTCGATAATATTCACATTATTAACCACTTAATCTAATAATTATGGTACAATAAAATTCTTTTCTTGAACATCTTCACAAAAATATCGATTTCTAAACACTTTTCATTCAATTACTCAAAAGTTCCATGTGTATACTCGAATGAAAAATTTTAAAAGAAAACTCAAATAAAGAAAGACAATGATCCCAAATTACTTGGTAGTCCACTGCATTAGCTCAAATAATATCCTCCAATGTCGAAATTATTCATACTAATATCCCATCTAATTGAGGGTTAAATGCTATACTGATATTAAATTTTGTCCCCAATAATTTATGATGGCCCATCAAAAAGATAGAAGTGAACATGGGAACCTGGTCAGATCCAATGGAAAGTGGAACTCCATGTATCCTGAAAAACTATTTTAGGTATTTTCAAGAAAACTAATCCAAAGACATTGTATCTAGATTTAAATAATTGTTCATATTTGGTTAGCTAATCCGTAATATCCCATATTTCATTGTTACCTCGAGATTTCATAGGTAGTCCCAACAAAATGTTCAAGGATAAGAACATCAAACCACCAAACATGAAATGTAATAAACCGAGAAGGCCCAAACAATTAAAAGTCATGTCAAATACTATTTTTTCTATATCAAAAGAAAAAGATAGTGTTTATTTAAACATGTGACAGGAAAACTAATGTGAAAATTCTCAAGGTTTATAAACTACTAGACTCGTGATACTTACATAACCTCTCATGTAACGACCTGATGTCTTTCAATAAAAAATAAAATCTTTTAAATATGTCATAAAATACCTTGAAAACACAACATAATGAACTAATAAGTGGAAACTGTTTTTTATGCATATGTTTGTCACTTAGGTGTTTAGAATTTAAAAAATCTATCATACACTATTGAAATCAGTATGTTATTTGGATTCCAATACAAAAAAATAATTTTTTGTGAATATTAGCCTACACTTATGAATATTAACATAACCTTATGAATATAGTATACCATAATTAATAGGATCCTTATCTATGATAATATGTAAATAATATTCAAGTTGAAATTACAATATACATATATTTTAGAATAAATAAATGAATGTTTTAAAAGTAGGTTTCGATAATAAATTATGATTTTAATTAAGTATTAAAATAATAATATCTAGAAAATTGTTTTTAAAAAATGGTTTTCATTTTTGGATTCTACACATTGAAAAATGTTCACGGTGAATTTTTGGGATTTTTCTGAAATACTTGAATTTTTGGTCAATTGTTAATTACTTTAATTTACTGTATAAATACAATATAATTTAAACCCACTATTCTTAACATCAAAAGTGCTGTAAGAACCCAAATTTCAAAATCACATGCCCTCTTTAATATACATGGTCTTGGAAGAATCACTATTCCATGTCATAGGGGAAACTAATAAACTAATGAATTAAATATTAAGGAAAACCCTATCCCCCCACTATAAATACAACACATCAAACCCTTATTTCCTCACACCACTCATGAATAAATACTTGACTAAAATGTTCCCATTAATTATACCGATCCCCTCCCCCATTTCCAAGAGCTTATGGTCTCATTAATAGACCAATCCATGTCCCTTAAGGAGGATCACAAGAGAAGGATTCAATATGTAATTTATCTTCCTCTGTTAATTAATTTCATTTCAATTTTAAGTTATTTTCTTATTTTCTACCACCTATCTTCATCCAAATGTAATTGTAACTCTAGTATTATACATATACTATAATTTTATGATAAAAATGTCATATTTTATGATTCATCCCCATTCTCCTCTTCTCTTTATTTTATAAAAGAAAACGTTGTTCGTGAGTAGTTAATCTATCACCTTCAAGAACGACATGTTTTTTTTCAATTTATACCTTTAGTTCTAGATAGGGAACCTTTTTATTGTTTACAATACCTATTTTATAGGTATTATGTCATATTGGATGTTCTGTAAATTACATATGTACATATTACTAAATGATTAATCAATATGAGTTCGTTGTGGTCGAAAAAGCACCCAAATTAACACAAAAAATCATCATTTAATTCATATCTAAATATTCTACCACATTATATATAATATAATTCATTATATTTTCATTTAATATACTAGAATATCATTAATAACATGTAAAATAAATTCTGTAAGTTAATCTATGTTCTACACTGACATTCATTTCTGAAAACATGTGAACCGCTCAAGAAAATCATAAAAATGAACATTCCTGGAAAATATTTGTAAACTCTATAAATCAGTCAAAGGTCTGTAATACAAATTAATGAAACCATAATAAAGCATATTATTTTATACAAGGTTCTTATATTTATTAATAAATTAATCTATTGTGGTTATACAATACAATAATGTGAAGGAAGCATTCTGATATAAGGTAAGGGAAATTTTTCAAACCTTACATTCATCTCTCAGGTTCTCCCTATTTCACTCCATTTTTGATATGGTTACACGTTAAAAATAATTTCTGCTCATTTTATTTAATTTCTGGGATATATATGTTTGTAACTAGTGTTTATGTTGAATAGATTTTTTTCTAGAAGAACTCTTCTTTTTAAGAACACACCTTTAACTACTCATTCAAGGTTGACAGTTCTTTTAACATGTTTGTTATTCTCTCAATAATCTGCGACACCAATTTATATTAATGTGTTATTATGAGATGATACACATTAGTTTTCATGGGTTAGTTATTTTTTTTATATTTTTTTATATTGTCATGCATAATAAATGATAATGTTATAATGTGATCGGTATTCACGGAATTATATACAACAATATGAATGTTTCAATGTGATGGGTGCGCCTGAAATTATACATTGTTCCAATGCATTGTGACAAGTGATGAATTTCATGAGTTGATGTGAAATTATTTGTGAACAATATTCTTTATTTTTTGACATGTATTTGTAGTTGTTAACCACTATGACATGATGTTTAATTTTCATGCATTGCCACATTTTATGTCACCTATTAATGTATCCTCATGTGTTCACGATCCTTTTCCTATGTTATGGTAATGGTAACCCATTCTAATATTGATATTTTATATTATCTAACCAGGATTTTAGCTCACCCATTTTTGTAATATCCTTAGGGGACTACATATACTAAGGATAGGTTATGTGATAAAAAGATTCTAGAGAAGAAGGAATAAAATAAATGTTTATGTTTGATGTTGTAATTGTTATGTATGGACCTAGTTCTCCCAAGACACTATACCTTTGGATCCCCTATGTGTAATATTATTATGTTATTTATCATTAAAATGATGTAATTGTAATGTAATAAAAGGCTGGGTCTCTATAATTGGATTCAGAGGCAAGGATTTGTTAATTTTAGAATTAGGATTAGTGAACCCTAGAGAAAAATTCTAGAACGAGACAAAGTAGAAATACACACACAAGACACATTACATAGTGATACCATAAGATATTAATTTAGTATAAATCCTAAAAATGAATAATTAATTAATTAATTATTGAATTATGTTTTTTTATATCTTTTTCTATTTTAGAAAATGGTGGGAACTAGGGGAACCCAGTCGAACAACTCGTGCGAGGTCTAATGCAACAATTTCCCAAATGACATCCCAAAGGATTTTGGAGGGGGGTTCAAATCATAATGGAAATTCTTACCCAAATATATCAGGTAAATAACAATAACCATAATAATGGGTAACATCCTCTTTAACCAAAGTGGGAGATACTTTCTATCAAATGTTTTATGTAGCTACTACCTCCGACATTTAGAGAGTCTTATGATCCACTAGTTGCGGAACAGTTGGCCAAATTTATAAAGAAAATCATTTCTAGGCATAATTTTTTTAGGATATATATGGTTACACTAGTCATTTATTGTCTATATAGACTGGATGATCAATGGTGGGATTTACTAAGATCCCAAAGTCAAGGGACTAAATTAAAGATATGGAATGGGAAGAAATTAACATTAATTTTCTTAACAAGTTTTTCCCAATAACACTTCGCACAAAGATGGAGTGGAAATTTATGGAGCTCATGAAAAAATATGGAGAATATATCACAACATACGAATTGAATTTCAATAGTCATTCATGGTATATAACAGTTTTTGTTATCAATAATGATTGCAAGGTTTATAGATTCATTAGTGGATTAAAACCATACCTTTGAATGGATCTTAAAATTTGTGACATTGGGAGTTATGAAGAAGTTGATAGATGTCCTCTCAAAGCGGATATTATTTTTATATAATGGTCAAATGTATATGGTGCTATAAAATGATTATGGACTTTTAAGACATTTGATGAAATGAAAATGGTGGAAAGAAAACTCAATGACCCACATGAAAAAAATGTGGGATGTTGCACCATGGGAACTGCCCCAAAGGGAAGAGGAAGTGATTCAAGTGTGGGAAAGAAGTAAAACATTCTAAAGAGTGTCAAAAATACATGAAAAGTAAATATAATGTAGTGGAAGATACAATAGAACCACCCATCGTTCAATGCTACAACTACAGGGAGTTGGGGTACTATTCAAGCGAGTGCACTAAACCTAGAGTTCTCGAGGGTAATCAGCAACAGTAGACATGAAAGAAAAAAACAAGGTAAGGATTATTCCATCACTACTATATATGTGGATAAAGGCAATGAATTCATACATGGTATAATTCCTATTCACTCCTAAATAGAAAATTTCTTATTTGAATCTGATTCTACGCATTACATTATATCCTGAACTATTGATAGAGTAATAAAATCGAATCCCTGAAACCATGAAGTAGATATTTCTGTAAAAAAACCAAGTGATGAAATCATTTCAACCCATGTGTTTGACCCCTCTGTCATTGGCATATGTCGGATGATTATTCCACTAAATCTCGTAATAATTCCCTTGATGGATTTAGATGCTATAATGGGAAAGGATTGTCACTCATTATTTAGAGCACAAATCAACAATAGGTAAAAGGAAATATCTTCTCATATTCTGAACCCTACCATGATCCTCTAAAAATTCAAGGAAGATCATGAATCTCCCTTGAAAAATCCTTCAATTGTGTGGGTGTTGAATCCATAAGAAGAAGCATACCTTTCCAAAATGGTTTTGTCAAAGGTAGGTTCAAACCTTGTGGAAATACCCATTGTGAGGGAATACATTGATGTATTTCCTGAATAGTTACCTACAATTCCCCTAGAATGGGAGGTAGAGTTCTCAATTAAACTCATACATTGAGATAATCATATCTAAAAGTACTTATATATGCTGGCTGTTATCAAACTAGAAAAGTTAAAGAATCATCTGCAAGATATCTTAACAAAGGGTTCATACACCCAAGTGAATCACATTGTGAGGCGCTAGTACTCTTTGCGATGAAGAATGATGGAACAATGCAAGTTTTTATCGATTATCGTGAACTCAACAAGATCAGCATAATGAAATGGAATCCTCTTACAAGGATTGATTACATGTTTTATAAGTTAAGAGATGCCCAATGCATCTAAAAGGTGGATATTCATTCTAGATATCACCAGATAATGGTGGAGAAGGAAGACATTCAAAGGATACCTTCCGTAAATAGTATAGGTACCTTGAGTTTTTGGTGATGAACGTAAAACATAGTAATTCACCTAAAATATTTTTGGTTTTGAGGAATAGTGTCTTTAGACATTACCTCGAAACAATTTTGGTAGTGTTTATTGATTATATTTTCATCTACTCGAAGAGAGGATGAACAAGAATAACATCCAAGACTTGTGTTAGCGACATTGAGAAATAAGAAGTTTTATGACATGTTCACCAATTATGAATTTTTAATGGATCATTTCATGTTCTTTGTATATTTGTTCACAAATGAGGGAAATTATTGTGGACCCTTCAAAAACAATGGTGATTGAAAAATGGCCCAGTCCCTCTAGTGTCACATAAATCCTTAGTTTTCTTGGATTCGGTGGGTACTGCCGAAGTTGTTTGAGATATTTCTAAAGATTGTTAAGCCCTCTAACTATGTTAACAACAAAAGGGGTAAATTAAGTCTGGATGGAAGAATGTAAGGGATGATTCAAGGAGAAATAGAGAAGGATGATAACTACAAAAATTGGAGAATGATTTGTGATATACAGTGATGCATCAATTAAATGATTATCTTGAGTACTCATGAAAAATGACAATGTGATATTCTACGCCTCACGATAGTTAAATATCTATGAGCAGAACAACCGGACGCATGATCATGATCTGGCAGCTATGATTTTTTTCCTTGAAAACTTTGCGACACTACCTTTATGGTGAGAAGTGTAACATATACCCGTACCATAATAGACTAAATTATATATTCATACAAAATGATCTCTACTTTCATCACAGGAGATGGTTAGATCTAACCATGGATTATGATTTACCTATTCACTATCATCATGGAAAGGCGAACAACGTAGTTAATGCTCTGTGTAGAAAGGAACCAAATACTCTATCCATGTTACAGATTGAGGAAGACCCTATCTTCATGGATATGAAAAGGATGGATTTAGAAATCCTAAGGGCAGGTGATACATCCTACCTTTCCCAAATATTGTGCCACCATCCATCCAAGAGAAGACTAAGGAATCAGAAATGCATGATGTGGAGGTACAAAAGAGGTTGAATTATGTAATTGAAGGGAAGATGTAATAGTTCCATTTCAACGATGATGGTTTGATTCAATTTGGAACACGAATTTGTGTTCTTTCATCACCTGAGATAATGATAGAGCTATTGGAAAATTTAAAGTGCACAATAATTTCTATCCATCCTGGGACAACCAAATTATACTGTGATATCTAAGAACACTTTTGGTGGAATTAAATGAAGAAGGATGTTTCATAATATATATCAAGGTGCTTGGTTTGTCAGAAAGTTAAATAAGAGTAACAAAAGTCCAAATGGATGATGCAACCATTTCTTATACCTTTGTGGAAATGGGATAATACCACTAAAAACTTTTTCATGTGTCTTATAAAGATGTTGAAGGGAAATGATGCTATATGGGATGTAGTTGAGGAACTCACAATGACATCCCATTTTATCGCTATTTCAGAAAACCTCTCACATGAACAACATGCAAAGCTATTTGTGAAAGATGTGATGAGACTGCATGGGGTTCCACTATCAATTGATTTTGATCGTGATCCAAGGTTGACATATAATGTCTGGGGGAGTCTTCAACATGCTTTGAGTACAAAATTAAATTTTATCATGGCCTATTACACCCAAATTGATCGACTATCAGATAAGCCTATTCATATTCATAAAGATATTCTAAGAGAATACATTATATAATTCAATGGTGGATGGGATCAGAATCTCCCTATGGTTGACTTCTCATACAATAATAGCTACCAATCGAGTATTTAGATAGCTCCACATAATGATTTATATGGAAATTGATGTAGAACTCCATCCTATTGTGATAAAGACAGAGAATGAAAGATACTTGGGCCCAATATTTTGAACTAGATGACCAAAAAGTTTCTATTAATCTAGAAACACATCCAAGATTCTCAATGTCAGAAATGAGCTATGTTGAAAACCATCGAAGGGACTTGGAGTTCGATGTTGGGGATAATCTCTTCTTTCGAACATCACCATGGAAGAGAGTAATTCAATTTCTAAATAAAGGGAAGGAAATCCTAAGGTACATTGGTCCCTTTTAGATCCTAGACTGCACAGCAGATGTGGCCTATTGGCATTCAAATCCACCAAATATGGCTAATGATCATGATGTGTTTCATGTATCACTCTTGAGAAATTAAATAATTGATCCCTCAGATGTACTGAACTCAGGGTGGTAAATATGAAATATGATATCTCTTATGAGTAGTAGCCAGTAGAGATTATAGACAGAAGATATAAGGTTCTACAAAAAAATGAAACCGACCTTGTCATAGTGTTGTGGAGTAACCATAATTTTGAAAATGCTACTTGGGAACCATAAGAGGTGATAAAGGAGAAGTACCCTCACCTGTTTGTGTAAAGTGATATTTTGAGGGTGAAATTTGATAAGGGGGATGAATACAACGACCAAATGTTTTTCAATGGAAATTTTCTTCTTATAAATATGTCATAAAATCACATTAAAGCACAACATAATGAACTAAGAAGTGCTAAGTGTCCATTAAACATAATTTTGTCACGTATGTGTTTAGAATTTTGATAATTGGACATAAAATGTTGCAATTAGTAATTTATTTGGAGTCCAAGAAGAAAAATAATTATTTTTTGGTTAATAGTAACCTAACATTATGAATAGTAACACTCCAATATGATTATTGATATACCTTAATGGATAGTAACATTATCAATGATAATATATAAATAATATTTCAGTTGAAATTACAATATACCTATATTTTACAATAAGTGAATGAAAATTTTAAAATTTCGTTTTGATTATAAATTATGATTTTAATTTATAATTAAATTAATAATATTTAAAAAATTATTGTTGAAAATTGAAATTTATTTTTGGATTATACACATTCATAAATGGTTAGGGTGATGTTTTGGTATCATTCATAAATACATGAATTTTCGGTGAATATTAAAATAAAATAATTTTCCATGTAAATACATTATAATTTAATCCCACAATTCCAAACATCAAATGTGATATAAGAACCAAAATATTGATATAACATTCCCTATTTACAATTTTTGGTCTTCGAATACTTACAATTCCTTGACTTTGGAGAAATTATTAAACTAATGAATTAAATATTAAGGAAAAACCCTCTCCCCTCCACTATAAATACCACCCATCACACCATCATTTCCGAAAACATCTCAAGAATAAATCATTTTCTAAACTACGAACAAGAATATTACCTATCCCCTCCCCATGTCAATGTGCTTCTTGTGTCTTAAAAAGGCCAAGCCTCAGTCCCTTAAGGAGGATCTCAAGTGGAAGATTCTGGAGGTAATTTCTCTTTCTCGTTCCTTTAATTTCCATTCAATTTCAAGTTCTTTTCTTATTCTCTCCCAATATATCATCATCCACATGATATGGTAACTCTAGAATAATAAATATAATGGAAGGTTATGATAAAAATAAAATAACATACAATCCAACGCCCATCTCCTTTTCTTATTACTTTATAAAAGAAAACTTTTTTCATGAGGTGTTAATCTATAACCTTCAAGAACGTCATGTTTTGTTTTTCCATTTACACCATTATATTTGGTCATGAAACCATTTTTATGGTTTTAAATGGAATATTTTATATGTATGTATGCCCTATTTAATGTTATGGAACTATTTTATGTGAATATTACTAAATGGTTAATCAAAACTAGTTCGTTGTGGTCGAAAGACCGCCCAAATTAATTGAAACAATCATAATTTAGTTATTATCTAAGGATTCATCAAAATGGTATATAATATATTTCATTATAAGTTCATTTAATCTTCTTTAATATCATTAATTACATTAAATATTAGTTTTTAATTATTATCCATGTTCTACAAGAACATTAATTTTAATAAACTTGTGAACTGCTCTAGAAAACAATAAAAACGAACATTCTCGAACAATATTTTTAGTCTATATAAATCATACAAAGGCATATAAAATAAATTAATGAAAACATGACTAACTTTATTAATGTAAAAATGGTTCAGGAATTTTTAATTAATTATCTTAATGTTTTTATATAGGGCATTAAAGTGGATGAAACATTCATATATAAGGTTAGGGGAAATTCTTGGACCCAACATTCTTCCTTTAGGTTCTCCCTATTTCATTCTTTTATTGATATGGTTATTCCATTAAAATCAAAATTTTCTTCATTTTATTTACATTTTTGGGATATACATGTTTTTCTCTGGTGTTTATTTCAAACAAAATGATTTCCAAAATAATTATACTTTTAAGAACTCACCTTTTACTTCCCATTAAATGTTGACAATTCTTATGTCATGTTTGTCATTCCATCTTTGTTTAGGGAACCCACTTTTTATGCATTTGTTCTTCTGATATGAAACTCATTCATTTTCATGGGTTAGTTAGGTTAATTTTGGATATATTTTTGTTTTGGAAAGCATTATAAAATATAATTTTATTACGTGATAGGTGCACCTAGATTTATATAGTGCAATGTTAATGTTTCAATGTGACGGGTGAACCCAAAATTATATAGCAATGAAATGAATTGGGTAAAGTGAAAAATCTCTTGATATATTGTGTCATTATTTATGAACATGATTCTATATTTGGTCACATATATTTGTGTTAGTTAACCACTAAGACATGATGTTTCTTTTTTATGAATAGCCACATTTCAAGTCTCTTATTAATGCTTTCTCTCATTCTAATGATCATTTTCCAATGTTATGTTTATTATCACCCATTTTTATATATTTATATTATATCATATCTCTTAGATTTTAGCTCACAAATTTTTTTGTATATCCTCAGGTGACTACATTTACTAAGGAAAGTTCAAGTGCCAATAAGAGGATACTGAAGAAGGAATTAAAAAATGTTTATGTTTGAGGTTGTAATTGTTATGTATGGTATTAGTTTTCCCAGGACACTAATCCATTGGATCCTATATGTGTAATAATATTTTGTTATTTATATTTAAAATGATGAAATGGTAATGTAATAAATGTTTTGATCGATATAACTGAAGGATACATGCATAAGATAGTTAAAAAACTACAACAAGGAAGATACATTTGTCACAAAAATAAAAAATATGGACATTATATACATCCGGAAATGATTAATAGTTTATCTTTATCATATAATTAACATCTTATATTAATCATTGTCTTTCCCTATAACCAAAAATTCCAGAAAAATTACATATTCGCTATATAATTACTTATTTCATGATTTACCATGGCCATGTCATAAATATGAATGTATAATATATATCACAAACATGTATTATGTTATGCATTCAGACAACAGTGGTCCATATCAATGGTATTGAAGACCCATCGATCCTTATCATGTTCTAGGATTATATCATTAGAAACACAGTAAGGCATGTGTTGGTTTTCTATGATCAAGTCTTACCGGACATGTCCATGCTAGTCCAAGGAAGCCAGATCCAAAGGATAACAAGGTCAAATGCATCCAATAGAACAACAATCGAAGGATAATATTCTAACCCAGGAGTCCACTACCATGATAAGAAAACATGGAGAGTCATCTTTGTCATTTATTCCAACATTCATCCATTTCATATCATTTAATTTTCAATACCATATGATTTTATCTACTAATGTATATCCATTGACATTTAATCCATACAATGGGTATTCCTATTAATTTATCCAATTTCATAACCAAATATATCTATGATAATAACCCCTCATGTACCTCAATACTTACTCAAATACCTAATGATAAACAATGAGCATACCCTCTCATGGTCCATCATTCATATTAAATTACATTCAAAGGGTATACCCACTCTTAAGAATATTCACATCCAAAGTGGTTACAAGGGTATACCCAAAAATTTATTTCAACTTATAATTATTCATAACACATGGGTTTAATAACCCATTCACCACAATTCACATTTTGTAAATAACCATCTAAGAAATTCACGTTCATATAAGCCATAAATTGAAAGACATCACATGCCAAGGGAGGCCAAATTCTCCAAATTATTTATAACAATTCTATTTTGTTCTCAATAGGATTCCTATAACTGGGAAAGCATATAAATACACCCCTTGGGTTGTTCAAGGAAAGGGAGTTAATATTTAAAGAGACAAAGAGACATTAAGAATGTCAAATGGTTCTATTAGAATTTATAATGTAAAAAAACATTTCTTAATTACATTTGAGTCCATGACTAAATATGAAATAAGTCAAAATATTTCATAAATCATAGGAAACTAGAAATGATTAAACCAATAATCCAATAAACAACTAATCTATACATTTTAAATTAGAAAATAACTCACCTCCATTAGAGATGTTTTATTATAAAATCATTTCATTGTTTCTCAAATAATAGTTTATCAGAATTAATAAGTTCATTATAGATGCGAAATTAAAATTATAAAATTATCATTAAGTAGGTATGTAATGTATTCTTATATAAAATTAAATGATTAAAGACCCTACCTAAAGAAATTAATGAAAATAATTTTTCTCTTAGCACCTTTGATGATGATCACCCCAAATAAGAATATACATATATATATATATATTATATAAATCCATATATTCTTCCCACCATGATAAAATACATACATGGATGAAATATATATATATATATATATATATATATATTTATATAAGTGTAGGTCCCACTAATTCACCAATGCTCTACAAAACAATTACTAAGGTACCCAAATCACCAATGGACCCATACATAATGATGTGAAAAAAATAGTTGGAGTAAAACCCTACATTAGATAAAATTAGAAAAAAGAAAATGAGAGGAAACACATCACATTTGGTGGAGAATTTTTAAACATGAAAAAATGAGTTAGGAAAAGAAATTTTCATGCCAAAGAAATAGAATATAAACATAATCTGATTAAAACAATACCAAAGTTCTTGGATACACATTATCAAGAAATAGGATACCAAAATAAACCAGAATAGGTATGTTAAAAGATTTTCCTTGGATATTCAAAGAGGATTTCCAAAGAAATCAATGAAAAAATGGAATCTGAAATATGTATCAAGGAGGGGCTATTTCATGTTGAAAGTGAGTGGGGGCCACACGACGTGAGGCCCATGTAATGGATGATGAATAATTAACATCATAATATTTTTTTATTTTTTATTTAAGTAATTCAATATTTAAAATGGGATTCCACACATGGGATGAGATGCATGGTTTGTATAACTATTTTCTAGTAATTGTCCCTCCACATGACAGATGGATCACCTCACAATGTTTGACCGACATGGTTTTTCCAACCATGCGAAAACTGTGTGGGGAATAGTACATAGGTATTGTCCAATACCACTAACCATGTAGGATAAATGTAAGTTTTGGTAAATTTCATGTAGATTAAGAGACAACCATTTTCACCTATATCAATACTCATAGTTTCCTAGTATCGGCTGCAAAATTTCTTAAAATCGTTAACCTTGTGAATACCCTTTTAGAATACCAATTCTAGGTTTGGCTCACTTGAAACTTCTCACATCACCAATATGTCTTCTTAGGTCTTCAAATATGTCCAATATCATCGTTTTAAAAGCTTCAAACTCTTATAACATCATTCAAAATCTTGGTTATAATTTTGAACCATCTAGTAATTGAAAAAAAACTCAAACTCTCTATAAAACCCACTATAACCAAAACATGTGATTCTACATAAATAATCATTAATGGTATAATTACTTAAATTTTTCCCTAATAATCACTATAATTGTAGAATTACATATATTGATATCTAATGAAATTTTTTGAGTGAATAACACATTTTGTCATGAAAATAATCAATTCATGTGTTGATTGTTTTGCAGTGATAATTGAAATATATTTTCATGATTAATAATTATTTTATAATTTAATATACATATATTTATATATTTATAAATTAATATAATTTTTCTATAAATATGATGTTTTATGCATGTGAAATTGTTTTATATTATTAACTTATTTAATATTATATTGAAAATATTTCCCATAGGACAACTACAAAAGGATATGAATGAGTTTTGTGTAAATAAATTTATCATTGTTGTTACCCCTAGAACAATAATTAATATTTTCATTATTTTGATGTATAGTTTGAAACATAATATTAATATAGATTATTGTACACGGTATTATATTGTTATTATAGTGGGAGAATACACAAATCAATGTTGGTTTATCAGTCAATTCCATAGTTTTGATTACATTGAGAAATTTGTATTCTCATAATTTAAAAATAAATTATCTCATTTTTAATGATGATGAACTATTGTTTTAATTTAAATTTTTTAAAATATAAAACAAAATTATAAAATACAATTATTTTAGGTTAAATTATAATTCATTTTAACCTCCATGAAATCAATATAATGTCATAATTCTTAATATTTTAGTCCATGTTTCCATATTATACTTATGATTTTTTGGTCGATCCACGTTTAGGTGGGACATTAAGTTCTATTGTGTGGGTTTTGTGGTTTTGGAGATTTTTCGTTGTTCCACATAGAATGAAAAATGACCATGGTGGCCCTATTGAGGCCTTTGCAAAATAGGAAAGGAATAAACGCTTATTGAGGAAATGTATATAGGGTTGGGGCACTGGGGAAGCTCTATTAGTGTATGATCATATCGATCTCATTATTCTCGTGTTGGAGTATTTAATAGGATAAAACAACCAAAAATATGTCATGATTCCATATTTCATTATTATTTAGTAAAAAATATATGATCTCACAGTGACCATAGTTTTGGAAGTGGTTAATTTCATACTACAATTGAAATAATGAATATAAAAAAATTTCCACATGAATTTCACATGTTTTATGTATAAATATTTTGATACATCAATTAAGGGTTTTAAATTTTATTTCAATTCAAATATAACAACTTCTAATCAATCAATTCCCCTCCATACGGTCTTCCTATGATTCAAATGATGTCATAGATGCACCAAAGGTACCTTGGGGGATGTGAGGTCAGTTACCATGGGATGTAGTCTATTCATTAGAGAACCGTAATCCTCTCAACCCTCATATTATACCTACTAGAAAATATATACTTGGTTTTTTGACACAAGATCATGCTGAATCAGAATCATGAGAATGAAAATGTTCTTTTTTTCCTCTAACAGGAATCTAATTTTACCATTGATGGTGTCAAATGATGGGTATGTGTTTGTTCCACGCCATATCATTATTATTTATTGTGATTTTTTTACAAAGACTATTATTTATTGTAACTTGGTCATGGAAATCATTAAATAATACAATTTTATTTTTTGGGAGTGAATTTATTTTTGTAATTATACTTTAAAAAAATCATGATATTGATACTGATATGCTTGGGGTAGGAAAACCATACCAGGTAAAGCCTTGATCTAGAAGTGGATGATACAATTATTTTATGTTAATTCATATATATAGTTAATTTTATGAAATGAAAAGGTGGAAGATATTTAGATATAGAAAATTTAACAATTATATAATATGGTATATCTGTGTGTGTATAACTCATATGGAACACGAGTTTGTGCTATTATTTAAGATATATGTTACTGATATAAATACATTGTTTCCAGGTGATGTATTTTCTATATACATTTTTTTAATAATTTTTTGAATGGTGGAAAAGTGATAGGAGGAATAATTATGGATAATTTTCACTAAAGGGTGGAGTGTTTTTAAAAGATACATGTGACATGATGATAGGTCTAAGTTAGACAATAGGGACTTATGGCAATGTGTGGTCTAAAATAGGGGCATGCATTCATTGTAGGATATAACATGATAAATGATAGTGAGACATGATAGATCTATGTGATATAACCTAATAGATAAAAATGTGGAATATTGGAGTTAATTTTTTTTATCTAGAGTCCTATAGATTGTATTTCTACTATACTGTTTTGGTGTACGTATCTTCAGCATTTTACATTCAATGAAAATTTCGATTTTATTACGGCATGTGGTTGATTCGGGTATGAACATGGATCATGAAAACATGGTTGACACAAATAAAAATATAATAAAACCTTTTCATGTCTATTCATTTAATTTATTACCATGTAATTAACAACTATAAACATTCACACAATTATAAAGAAAAAAACTAATTTTCTTAATTGTTCAAATTCACACCATGCATGAGTATCCTTATAGGATATAAATTTTATGAATATGGATCTAGTGAATGGTAATGGACATGTAAAAGGGAGATAATGATGTAGAGTAATGGTGTCAATTATTATCTGAAGATATTATAGATATATATTTTGTGATTATATTTAATTTTTATTTTTCATGATAATGAGGTTTACCCGCCATAGTTGGGGTTTGTTAGATTTTCCTTTTTAAACACAGAAATCCTACTATTTTTGAAATATTACTATCATTTTCCACTTTAATTGGTTGAATTATTATTTTTTATATTATATTTTAATGGATATGATTATAGAGTTTATAGTCTCTTCATTTCATAATAGATCGTTCATGCTAATCAACAACTGCTTCTATGCGGGTAGGCACACAATAATTTATGTGTCTCTCCATCATAAAATTTTTTATTTAGGTTGGGATGCTACATTTCATTAAGAATAATATTTTTTTTAATTATATATTATGAAACAATATATGGGTAATGAATTTGTGGGATTTAATGATCAGATAGATATTATCAGGGACAATTTTTACTCGATATTTTAAGTTACATGCTAATGATTTATCAAGTTATAATATGTATTTATATTGGATTTAATATATGAATAAATGTAGTTGTTATTTATTACATTGATAATATAGTCAAATATAATTTGTTTATTTTTATTTTTAGTATATTTATATTTTTTGTGGAATCACAAATATTTTGGTAATTAATGAAAAATTTGATGTTTTATATAAAATTGTTTTATACAAAGTTGCTGACAGTTTTATCATATTGGAGTGTGTGGGGAAGTAATTTTGGGAAATCCAATTTATTATTATGACTCATGCCTACTTTGAAGGTTGGGTTCTTTCGCAGATGTTGTATTCTGGGACATAGGTAAGGGTAAGGAATCTCATTTTGCAAGCAGTTTGACTTGATGCATTCGTGAAGTTGGGGTACTTAGAGCATGGAGCTTGGTGTGGAGTTATGGATGGTTTCCTAGCTTATTGGGGACTTTTAGTGTGGTATTCCTCATGGTACTCTATATTTTTTTGGTCATATTGGATTTTGAGAGTTTTATGGATTATTTTGGTTGACTTTCGGTAATGTATGAGTTGGATGGATTTTATGACATGCATCATGTAGGTTTTTTTATAATGGAATTTTTGATTGGTTTATTTTATAATAATGGTAAATAATTCCTAAATAATTCTTGAATCCCATGGAATTTATTTCATTACTTTGGATCCATGGGAATTTATTTTAAGTCCATGTAGCATTTCTCCACCCTCTCAAGCCAATGGGATGGGGAATGATGTTACCAGTGGTATCAGGTTGATCAGACTATGATTTCAAGTGAGAGACATTTATCAGCCCATTGGTTTCAACTCATGGTCATGGTGTTGTAATTAGTCCTTTATTTATTCTTTTTCTAAGGATAATATCAAGGAATTTTATTTTTGGAACATGAAATGTAGGTCATAATAGGATGTAAAAAACATTTTATTTTGAACATCATGTTATTAGAGATTTGCATACATATGTGTTTGGAGACACTAATAGGCATTACAAATCTCATTTTTGTGGGTGTAGATGATGATATGAGCATATAATTAATAGTATAAATGAATTCCCTCAATGATTATTATTTATTTTGGGTATAATTATTTATGGTTTGATATAAATTTGTGGATATTTTAATATTTGAATCGGGTTTCAGAATGGCAGGATTTGAAAATTGGAACTAGTGGTATTTTTTGGAAATAGGTTGATTTTCAAAACATTGTTGATTTTTAAGAATAGTAGAACATGGGAAAATTGATCTTATAGAAAGGCTAATTATGATAGATGCAATATATTGAATTTTAAAATGTTATACACTTTATTATTAATGGAGGGAGACTAATGTATGTTTTTGTGCTAAAAGAAATGGCACTAGGTGTGCGTCGTAGTGACCAACCATAGGAGGATTCTAAAAATGCAGTTTCACCTGAGCTTCAGGGGAACCAACAATTACTGTAGAATATAGTGTATACTTTCCATGTTGTGGAAAAAATGAATAATTTGGATAAACCAAAGAATTTGGATCAGAAGATTCAATTCCAGTGCTAGAATTCACCCATGTGTAAGGTTGATTTAGAGTTGGAAAGGGATGAATCATGGATGACTAGAATTGATATGATGTTTGACTTATTGGAAACACAAGTAGAGTTGAAAGTGATGTTATCCACATAAATTTTAGAATATCATTCCCATTTGTTGTGGGAGATGGTGGTCCACGCTGGGATGAACCATGGTGTGAAATGGGAGAGTTTTGAGAAATTTTTTAACTATCAATTATATCCTCATACACTCATAATTTAGCATAAAATGGAAGAAATGTAACATAGCTATAACTGAATATACAACTATGTTTATAAACATTGTGTGATTTGCACCAGATGTGGCAATTTATACATCATTGAAGGCATAAATTTTTGAAACCGGGTTGAGGCAGGAAATTCGTTCCATAATAGCAGTATAATGTATATATGATTTAAAAGAAACTACAAATAGAGATAACATCGATGAAAGGGGACTTTTTTGGGGCTATAGGCGGTGAAGCATATTGGTACCCATGGTAAATATTGGGAACTCTAATGAAGGGTTCAAGCGAAATAGGGACACTTATTTTTAGGGTGGAAGTACAACTCAAAACCTGATAGCAGGATCAATGAATCTTCCATGAATATTCAAAGTATGTTGAGATATTTTTAGTGTGGTTTTATAAGACACATCATGTGGGATTTTAAGGAACAACCAAGAGGATGTCATAACTATAAGCAGATGCAGAATCTTCAGTGTTATTGATAGAATAATCTGATGTCGGTAGTCCATGGCAGTCCTCAGGGGTCGTAGGGATCTTCTTCATCGACAAGATTGGGGAAGTAGCATACCCCCATCAATAGAGCATGTTGTCTCATGGTGATTCTCAGAATATAATGAAACATTAGTGGGTATAAATAGACGAACATGGAAAGAAAACAATTTTTTAGAGCTGAGTAGTTTGTGATGGATGATCAGTTAGGACCATCCACGGTACGAGGTATGGTTCTATTAAATTCCAAGTTGATGCATTCTTGATTTTATACAGATGCATAAAATTGATTTATTTTTTCCCAAAAAAATTATTTTTTGTGATTATGTATGGAAATTATGCCGTAAATTTTGACACTACAAACTCCTCGGTGTCAAAGATATTGTCATGCCATCCTATATAGAACGTTATGTCTAGTTGTGAATGGAATTGAATTGATGTTGGATTTCTCAGTTCTTGATATGGATGCCTATGATATTATCCTAGGAATGTGTTTGTTGGATGTGTTTATGGACCACATTGATTTCATTTCAGGAATAGTTAGGTTTGTGAAAGAGGATTGTGTTAGACATCTCTTTAGGGGGAGAAGAGTGAGAAAAAGTGTGAAACCAACATGTTGGAACTAGAAGAAGGAACAATATCATATTAGTTTGTGGGTTTGTCATTATCATTAGTGTAAGGTGTTGAGAAGAGTGTTTTTATGGTAGGTGTAGTTCATTTAATAAGTTTATTTCCTGAATAATTCTCAGGGTTTCCTCCCATGAGAGAAGTGGAGTTTCAAATTGCATTCTTTCAGTGGACTAGTCTTATCTCACCTCTTTTTTTGAAATGGAACCAACTAAATTGTGGGAATGAAATGTGTAGTTGGAGGAGCTAGAGAAGAAGTTGTTCATCAGCCTAGCACATTTACATGTGAAGCATCAATTTGTTTTGTTAAAAAAGAATATATAACTCTATGAATATGAATTGATTATCATAGAATTAATCATATTACAATAAAAAAATGATATCCACTTCCACAAATTGATGATTTTTTTGATCATATGATAGGATCTTACTGGTTCTCTAATATTGAATTATGGTCATGATATCATCAATTATGGTTAAATAAGGAGTATATCCCAAAAACTAATTTTAGAATTAGATATCGCCATTACAAGTATGTGTGTATTCCATTTGGTCTAATGAATGACGATCGATGTTTATTCCATGATGAATCTTATATTTATGAGATATTTTGGATTATTTTGTGGGGGTATTTTTAGATGATATACAAGTGTATTCGAGGAGAGAGGTAGAGCATGAACATCATTTTGTGATATTGTTGTGTATCATGAGGGATCTTTACATTTATGAAAAATTGTTAGTGTTAGATTTGGATAAATGTGGTAAGATTCCTTGGACATGTTATTTCATAGAAATGTGTTTCAGGTTATCCAGATGATGATAGAGGTTTTTATCTCTACGCAACCTCCAGTGAACGTTTTCACGATACGGAGCATCCATTGTCTAGCTGTGTTTTATCGATGTATTCATTGTGATTTCTAAAGGATGGACCTGACAATTAAATCATTGATATTGAAGAATTTTCCATTTCAATGTGATGAGTAATTTCAGAAATTCTTTGAAGAGCTTAATGGTCTCCTTACAACAAAACCAATATTGGTTTTTCTATAAATAGGGAAATGGAACGTGGTGTATGGTAACACATTGAGATAATGTTTTCTGGTGTGTTCTCATACAAGGAGATCATGTCATTGTGTATGTAACAGTCTAGTTGAGGTTTCATGAGCAGAACTACCCAACACATGATTTAGAGTTGGAGGCAGTGGTTCTTCCATTAAAAATTTGGCCTCATTATCTCATCGGCGAGAAATTCATGCTGTTTACCAATCATAAGATTTAAAATATATTTTACCACCAAGAGATTTTAACTTGAGGTACAGAATATGGATTAAATATCTCAATATGATTGATTTCTACTTAATGGACACACCAGGTAAGGGAAATTTGATATAGGATTCATTAAGTAGAAACTCATATGTTCATGTGATGAAACATGCCTCCGATCAGTGGTAGTTGATGTAATTCATAACCGACATGTGGTTGGAATGTGAGGACCATGGTGATAGGGTAGTCTTCTTCCTTATTTTCATTGTCTCTAACAATGATGATTTATTTATAGAGCCACAAAAATTTGATTTCAAATGTATGGAATGAGGTCAAAACTCAATGGTGGGAAGACCACGTAGAGTTGTGAACTGAATGGTTTTTAGTATTGTGTTTTATGAATCAGATTGTGGTATCAGTTTCTTGTCTGATGGATATTCATAGGGTTTATAATAATTCTAGATGAGGTATCCATCATGAAATTTAAATGATTTATATGTATTTGAAGGAAAAATTTTGATGAGGTTGTATAAAAAGGGATGTGGTCCAGTTTTTCCCGAGATTCTATGCTTGTCAGAAATTCAAGGAGGAGCATCATTGGCTGACGAACATGTTTTTATTTTTACCTATCATAGTGTAGAAGGTGGTGAAAATAGAAATGGTTTTGTGATTCATGTACCAATATCAGTCAGGGAACACGATTCCATATGGGTGATTGTGGATCAGCTAATAATGTCAACGAATTTCATCTAGATTTGTGAATTTCATACGGTGGATGATCTATCCAAACTCTATATTTGAGATGTGGTAGAAAGGTAGGGTGATCTATATTCAATTTTATATTATAGAGATCCGAGGTTCAAAAAAATGGAAAATCATTATAAAAATCCCTTTGGACATAGTTGACGATGAGTACGATGTATCGTCCTCATATTGATGGCCAATCCGAGAGGAGAATACTAACATTGGAGGATATTTTAATATCTTGTGTGATGGATTATGGTGGTTTATTGGAGGAATACATATCATTGGTGGAGTTATCCAATAATAACAGTTATCAGGATTCGATACATTTGGCTCCATTTGAGGCATTGAATGGGTGTCTATGATGTTCTTCACTATGTTGGGTGTTAAAAAGAGAGATATCAATGATCGGGCCGAGCCTTGTCCCTGAGACTAATAAGAAGATCATTTTTATCAAAAAAATGATGAATATGGCTCCAAGTATTCATAAATCGTTTGTGGACTATTGTCGATAACTGTCATTGTTTCAGGTGGTGATCATGTGTTCTTAATAATCTCTCCTATGTTCCGACATCGTTTGGTTGGAAGGTAGGTTATTTCATCTCTGAGATACATTGGGACTTTTGAGATACGTTAGAGGATTATAGAGGTTTATTATCATTTTTATTTTACACCATGGTTTAGTGTGGCTCACAATGTGTTTCATGTAACACATTTGAAAAAGTATCTGCTGAATTGCAACCATGTGATTCGCTGGGATCATGTTGAGCAAAAACCAGAGGCTTCCATGTTGCACATCCTTGGGCAGATTGTGGATCGGAAAGAGAATGTCTTTCATGGTAAAAGAATCAGTTTAGTTTGGGTTTTATGGTCACATGGTCTGATTTAGGAGGATAATTTGGAGCGAGAATAATAGATGGCCGAGCAATTTCCTGAGCTCTTTTAGTAAAGAGGTGGTTCTCTACTTTTGAGGATAAAATGTCCAATAGTGTATAGAATTTATAAACCCCCACTGTTTGAGTTCTGTATCCTTTTTATGCCTTTTGAATATGTTTTATATGCTTGGGATATGTTTTTAGGAGGTTGGGAGGGTTTAGAATGGTTTTCGAATGGTTTCAAAGCATTTTTAATGATTCACAGTTTGAGCATGGTTAGAGAAAACCTTCCAATATGAAACAATGTAGGAGGTGGCGTAATGCAAATCTTGAACACTATTTTTATAATCATTCATGAAGGCAATGAAAGATTCTAATTTGAGGTAGCAGCCAGCGCACAGTCATCACACTATTTTTCTAACTGTGCGAGATAAAAATGCTTCCTATAAAAATGGGTTCTTTAAAAATACAGGATTGGTAATGATTTCTCTAAAGTCCCCAAAATTCTTCCTTTTAAATCATCACTCAATATTTCATCTTTTCATAGGTTATGGGTGCTCTTTCACTAATTTTGAAAGGAAATCAAAGGAATTTTTGGATGTGGTGGAGACGATTCTTCTCTGGTAAGTCTTGTCACTTATTTCTTTGTCATTTTTTGTAGATCTAAAGACATTGTATGTATATCTAGGATTTTTGTTTCCTTATGTGATTTTATTAAGGATTTTATATTGTATGGAACAAAATATTGGGTGGTTATTGTAGATCATTTCACTGGATTATTGGTGTGGTTGTCTGTTGGTCGTTTTTTGTATAACTCTAAATATAGGTAGCTTATATCTTAACTTGACATGATTAAGAGTAGTGGTTTTGGTTACAAATAGTTTTTTTTCTTGAAATTAGTAGGGATAATTATGTGTGAATATATTTTAAAATCCATTTGGTGAATTTTTGGGGAATTTTTGGGAAAATGGGTTAATTTTAAAAAATGGGGGATATATTGCGTGATTTTAAAATTTTGATTATAAAATAATTAGTAGTTTATTAGGAAAAATGTTTCATAAATTATGGTTTTTAATAATGATGTTGTTTATTGGAATCTTGTTGGGCATGATAATTCTGTTAAAGGCTATTTTCAATAAATGGGTGACATATTGAAGTGAATTTCCATGGGTTTCAAATGATGGTGTGCATATTTTGAGGCTATGCTTCATTGTTCTTGACTGATGATTAAGTGTTATGGCTTGGGTGGATTGTGTAGAAGTGGGTGGGATGTATCACTATAAATGGTGATGGTTAGTGGATGGATGATACACCATTATGGATAGTGGTGGGAAAGCACAACATGTTGGAAATGTAGTCCATGGGATGGATAGAATCTCCACCGTTATGGTAGATATTATGTGTCTTTATTTGAAATATTTAATTTTTTTTGATAAGGTGAAATAGAGACGTTGTTTATGAAAAGGTAGTTTTTATTTCCATTGGGATTCATGGTTTGGGTTCGGTGTTTTATAAAAGGTGTTTTTGGATTATTTGTAATTGATGAACAATTTGATGTTTTATATAAATTAGGTTTATAAAAGGTGCTAACAGTTTTTTCCTACATGCTTTTGTAGGGAAGTCATTCCGAGATATCTATGGAATATTATTTCTCACCCATGCACTGTCACATTGGTTCTTTTGCAGATTTTTTATTCTGGGACACAGGTAATGGTAATGTATCTCATTTTTCTTGTTGTTTGATTTAATGCGTGGAGGATGTTGGGGTGACTGCTGCATGGAGATTGGAGTGGAGATATGGTAGGTTTCATAGTTATTTGGGGTCTTGTTGTGTGATATTCTGCATGGTACTATGATTTTTTGGTATGGTTGTATTGTCTTTTGTGAGTTTTTATGGATTAATTTGGTTTTCTAATGGTAATTTATATGTTGGATTATTTTGTTGACATGTGTCATGTAGGTATGTTGGTAATGGTATTTTGGGTTGGTTGATTTTATCTTATGGTTAAATAATTACCAATTATTTATGAAGCACTTAGAATTTATTTCATCCCTTTGGAACCCTGGGAATGTCACTTAAGGCCAATTAGCATCCCTCTGCCCTCTAAAGCTAATGGGATGGGGTTAGATGATTCAATTATGTCCCTTTTGTTCTTCTAGTTTTTACGAGATCCTCACATGTTATCTAAGTGTTAGATGAGTTTTAAATTTTTGATTAAATTACGTGGTTTTATAATTGTTTGTTTGTAATGGTTTAATGGAAAATGACATCCTTTTTGTGATATTCCTACTTGGTGCAAGTCTTCATCCCCTAGCCTTTGGAAGGCAGGCCTGGGGTAGTCATAGAACGGGCCATTGGGGGCGATTCATGACATAATTTATATGAAATTATAACTTCAATAGTGTAATTGTATCAATAATAATTTATATATATATAATATATATCACTATATATAATCATGGGAATTGTGATTAGAAAACCAGTTACATCAATTCAGGAGGTGGTATTCCATTGTACACATGATTAGAGGATTTTATTTCCCAATTTCTAGAAGATGATATTGTAAAATAATTTTCAATTAACAATACAAAATATAATTATATGGGATATAAATGAGTTAAAATATTTGATGCTATAGTTAAAAATTTAATGTTTTAATGAAAGAAAAAATCAAATGAGATTAGTGAAGACAATTACATTCTCTATGAGAATCCTTATTTGCATATCTTAATGAGGACCCCCATGTTGTTATTTTTGAAATATGTGATGGTCTATAATATATATATGGATTTTGGGGATGTTTTCTAATTGGGATTTTTTATCTAAATATCTAAAGTTATGTATACAAGTACATTGAGTGAGTTCCCTTTTATAATTATGGGTGGGTGTCATTCTTTAAATACCAAAAACTAATCAAAAATGGGAATTAAATCTGAAAAAATACGATTCTAAAAATTTAATAAATAATATATTGTAGTGAAGATATTTTAGATATAGCATTATACCAGAAAGACACATGTTTCTATTATGTTATTATGCACCATTCAAATATACATTATTTTACTATTATAGTTTCCACTACGATAACATGTAATTTCGACAAAGATAAATTTTCCAGTAATCATAAAATAAGGATATAATTATTATATAATTGTGATTTTTATTATTATTATGTGCAATTTATCAAAAATTTTAAATTCATTCAGAAAACTAATTTTAACACAAACATAGGTAACATTAAAGACATTGTTTTTACCACAAACATGTTAAACAATTTATTATAATTATATTTATTATTAAAAATAATTAATCCAAATATAATATATAAAATTAATTAATCTAATTACAAATATGAATTATATTTTAAAAAATTAAATTCGCTAACTTAGCAGCATTAAATTCGAATATAAACATGCAAATGCATACAAAACATTGGTTTTCAGATGAAAGCTACAAAATATTAAAATGATTTATTATCTATATTCATTATGAAATTGATTCAAATGAAATAAATTATTTATTTGTAATTTTCTTTAACTAATTGAATGCTAAGAAAATATAGTTATATAATATGGATGTGTAAATAAATTAAATTAAATGGTAATTTTCAATAAATATCAATATTTTTACCACTTAGTCAAAAAATAAATCATTTGGAAGAATTCATAAAAATTGAGAAATATAGATTCATGAAATGAATTTTAATTAAAATTTAATTTATTTATAATTATTTTCAGATTTGGTTAAAATAGTTTTAAATTTTGTATGCCAAGAGCGAGTAATATGCCTTTTAAAAAATAATGTATTCCTAAACACATGATTCAATTTTTAATGGTTTGTATATATATTTATGTTCAATATATTAACATTGAATTAATCTTACACATTTAAAAAATCATATAATATTAATAAAATAGTAATTCTTATTATTACATTCAAAAATAAGGACTAGGTTAAAATCGTAATGTTTAAATAATAATATTTTAATATGGCGTCACATTTTTTCAGACATGGTGTTGCATGTATTACTAGCTATTTAAGATATTTAATTTATTTAAAAATAAATATATTTTATACCATTATATAAGTAAATTACATTCTAATATTATTTTTTCATGTTTTAAAAGAAATCAAACATGGTGTTCCACTTTTAAAGTCTCATGATGTTACACATAGATGAAAACATATACTTTATTTGGAGAAAAATGAATTGGAGATAATTTAATGAAATCCTATTAGGGAAAAGGAAATGAAAATTAATATTTTCATATGGATTATTGATATCCTTAAGCCTATAGTAAATCATCATATCTATAGTGAGGTATTCAAGGGTAATATTTACTCTCGTATAACCCGATGTGGTGGATTATTAGTTTTGGAATATGTCGACTAATAGAATACAAATTGTTGATCGATTATTATTATCATTACTATGTTCCAAATGTATAAACCGACATTTTATGAAAATTTGGCCATTTAATATTTATTAAGTATGTCATCAATATTAGGAAAATATTATTTACAAGGTATTATATTTTAAATAGAATAGGGCCAATGCATCATTACAACATTTGGTTAGAGGTTTATTACTGTATAATTATGATATAATAGTTTGAATGATTACAAGGGTTAAAAGGATTTGATATAAATGATATATTTCAATGATATAACATTGTAATAAATATTTTCAACATGGTACATCAACAACCGTGATATCCAATCCAAAAAGGCTTAAATAAACTTATTAATCATTCCTACAGGGGTCTTATTAATTTTATACAAAAGATGATTTTTATTCATTTCATTAATAAATAAATTTAAGATATATTCCTTTGGAATAAAATAGGCATATAAATTAGAATTGATGTATAATTATATCACATGGATTCCTCTATGAACTACTATTTTAACATAATATTAGTCTAAAAAATAGGAGATGTGTGTTTCATCCTATGCTTGGTAGCTGGTAGTTTGATATTATCGGAGGATTACACTGAATCTAATAAAAAAATGAATTGTGATATTATTTACATTTTATGATTTCTTGTGTACATTAAATGATCTTGGTGTACATGATTTGTTGATTACAAAATGGTAAAGAAATTCCACCCTCAAGACCATCAATTTCTTTCCTCATATAGGCTCGATAAGGACAATGTCATTATTAAGATAAATTGTTTATAGAAGATATTTCCAGGAATTGGTATATAGCTAAACAATGATTGTTTATCTAAACATAGAGTCATGATAGGTGATTTACTAAATATTTATACATTCAGATCCATCATTTTGTCATAAAATGCATACATTTGGAAATAAGTGTACTCTTATAGAAAATAAAACATTATTACATTATGGAATATTACATGAAGTGAATTAACAAAATATCCTAAATGAGGTGGTATCATATTTAGCTATCATATAAATATTTATTATAGGATATAATTCCCATCAATCATCTATTAAATATCAAATTGGTGAGTATAATATAATACTAAATCACAAAATAGAAAATAATCTCAGTTTAATAGATTTAAAGAGAGTTGGAAATTACCTTATAAATAAAGGTGATAATATAATCTTATAAATATTTATTATTATCCTAGGTTATTATGATGGAGGGTAATTAAATTTTAGTAGAAAATTTATTATGGCTCATGTTCTTCAAACCCCCTTGATTTTTGAGGTGGATTGATTTTTTTCTTAACATAATATCTACTTTTATGTGATATAAGATATAATAAGTTCACTCTAATGTAAAATTGTAGGTTTAAAATATACACATTATGCATTTTTCTCTATTAAAACAAAAATATATTATAATTATATTTTATAATCCCAGTAGTAGTTTGTGAAATTCCATTGAGTACACTTAAATGTGAAGGGAATTTCTATTGAAGAGGTCAACCCATTTGGCATCCTATAGTTTACTTCTACATGTATAATAAAAAATAAAGTGACTGGTTTAGATGCATTAAATAACTAATTTTCCATATAAAATTTTATGATGAGAGGAAAAAATAGTATTTAATATATTAATTAATGAACACCACAAAAGTAATCCTCCTTTGGTATCTAATTGTGTTAGCATCCCTAATATGTCATTACCATTTCGAAACCCCGGATTATTAGATATAATGGTAATTTAGTTGGTAGATATCTATGTTCAGATAGTTGTAAATAAGATATTTTTCACCAGACTAATTAGATGGTATGCGTAGAAGTGGATCTGTCCAATGTGCCTTTTGATTATGTTGGGATTACAATAGAGAATGAATTGTGATCCAAACAGGATGTGGTCTATGAATCATGGTTCTGTTTTTTTATTTCTGTAAGAGTTTGGAGAATTCGAAGAAAACCTATCGATATAGACCTATGAATATTTCGGGTGCATATAATGGTAAGGAAATAGAAAGACATTCTATGTCCGGATTTCTTGGACAGAAGCTGATGGGTGTAGAATCTATGGTTAAATCTACAGTGGATGTGAACTGTGGATCTCGAGCAGTGAATCCATTGTTGACAAATGTCTTCAAATGGTTGAGGGAGGATCTGGGTTGATCTCAACAATCTCTAACTGTGCCATTAAGAATAGAGGGTGATGTTTTGGAGGAGGGGAAACCCCGTATTAGTCTCAATTTTTGGATTAAAAAATTTTTGATGAAGAAGGACCCATGAATCCTAGTGAAGCTTCATAGGATGATTTTGTGTGCTCTGGGTTTTTAACTAGTGCCAATTTTCTGGAAACCATGGTACCAAGGGTGGGTGATTCTTCTTATTATAAGGTGATACAATGGGATTTATGGAATGTTCCATGCATGGAGATGGATGCAATGTGTTTGGATAATAGGTTTGAAGAGCTATCAAAGGTTAATAAAGTACAGGATTCTGAAGCTGATCGGACTCAGCCCTCACTAAAGTAGGGGGAACCTAGGACTGAGTTCAGTGATGAGGATACTTAGCACTTATGAGGCGATAGAGAAAAAGACTTCCATGGTGATCATGTAATCCCGAGGTGATGAAATAGCCGGATGGGCACTCAAAAAGAGAGAAAAGGATATTATTATTTACTACCACAAAGAGTGACTAGATCTATGAAGAAATACATATCTATGATGATGGTTAGCGATTGTTCCCCCTTCCAAATTTGACATTGTCCAACCGTGAACATATTGTATTGTGATTGATCCTTCTTTGGTGCTACTTATGAACTCATGAGAAGAAATGGTGGAAAGTATATTATCAAATAATTATACCTATGAAGAGGCTAATAAGATGATGGGAATATCATTAAGAGTGTTTAGAGTTAGTATTAGAATAACTGGATTGAAATATATGATCTGATATTGATGAGGGGATTTAGTGATGGTAGGCACGACCAAGGGGAGTACATTACGTCTTAGAAAAATGGTTATATCAATTTGAAGACCATCAAAATGATGTTTTGGATACTAATGATAACAATATCTCTTATCATCTAAGTAGGGAGATCAAATATAACATTCTTATGTTTTTATTTAATGGTTCATCTATTTATTTTATTTCTTGAACTATTGGTTTCTCACTTCTCCCATAAAAGTGTTTCTTTGATAAAAACATCATTTTCAGTCCTGGCCAATATAACACCATATTGTATGCAATTACTTTAATATAAATCCAATTCCATGAAAAAGTTATATGAATAATAATTTTCTTAAAATAGAAGAATGCATATAAATACCAATGTTGTTATTCTAAAAGGAATTATATTATTTTAGGTTTTACAGATTGTATCCCTTAAAGAATAAATATTTTAAATTTACCATATATTTTCATGTCTTAAATTTGTTTGATGTTATTTTATATTTTTTATTTTCAATTACTGTTGGCATTATTTTTTATGTATGGATAATGTAAAAATTTAAGAGATATTAAATAATTAGTATTTAAAAAAATAATAATTCAAAACACCTAAATGTTATTATCTCTAAAAGGTAATAAATGATTAAAAATTTTTCTCAATGTTTTAATATATAAATATATGTTTTCTATATGAATAATATCATTATTTTGCTATGGTGATGATCCAAAGATTTATTATTTTAGGTTTTTTAATTGTAATACTACTAATTTTCACTATTTCATGATGTATGACTACAAATATGTTTTGATAATATTTATATTGAAAATGATCATAGATATTTTAATAAAACCATCTATGGATTTCCCCTAATTATATCTATACTAAGCGATCATTTCATATGGTGGTGAATACTAAAATCATGCATCAAGGTGAGATCATAAATGTCGTAACAATAATTTGATAGAGGTAAAAATATGTGTAGTTGTAAGTGATTTATTTTTTATTTGTTTTCATAAAAAATATATTTATCCTGATTTTATTTACATAATAATGAATATAAAATAAAAAATCTGTATTATAAATAAAGGTTTTATTATAATGAAAATTTGGTTTAATAATCAGAACTAATTCACATGATTTTTATTACATGATTAATAAAAAATAATATTCATATAGTTAAATACGTTATTAGTCATTGATATTCATGATAACATAGATATATATTTCCAATATTAAAAAATACATGATGTAATGTTATTTTTCGATGATATATTTTTGGTGGATAATATTGTTATTATCAAGGTTATTTTTCTAATAGGGTCTATTCATGTTAGAGATTTATGTTCTTTATTTATCAATTAATACATTTTAATTATTATTCTTATTGAAAAATTTCATGGAAAAATTTATTATTGATTATGGATTGATATATCCCCTTTACATGGTTTTTATCAGCATTGAACATGAAATCATTTTCATGGAGGGTTATCCTATAAAACATTATTATTTGATATCATAAAATTTATTATCTCCTTTTCTATAAAATAATGAAATAGTTCACGAGTTATGAGATAAGTATTTTGATTTCATTTCTATACATGGGGAAGTGTGATTTATTGATGTTCTGCTGAATTTCAACTGAGGTTTTATAGAAAAAATTTGAATAGAATTCATCATGGTTTGGAAATAGTGGTATGGGTCTAGTGGAGAGAATTTAAAAATTATTAAAGAATCCAGGGTGATCAATACTGATTATAAGACTCGATTTAGAGACTTTGAAAATTTTCAGGGGAAAAATATGAATTAATGTTTTAGCCAGATCTATTCAATTAAACTAATATGATTGTAGTATATCGGGTCGTATTTTTTGTAGCTCTAACTATGGAAAGCATGTCTCTATTTATCTTTAAAAACCATAAATTTCATATCATCTCAAATAATACATTATTTATTTCCCACTAAGTAGTTACGAATCAAATGTGTTTCACACCAATATAGTAAACCGGTTTGACATGATATTTTAGAAATGATATACACTATGTATAGAAAGTACATTACACAAATAATTTCAGTGGTTCACAACATAGTGGCCATTATGTCCGACAATTTGTGTATCAATTTGGATATAGTGTGTGTATAAGATCTATATAAAATAGATTATAGTAAATCTTACTTATTGTATGAAACATGTAGTTTCTTTTTGTCATGGAATGTTTGTTAACATATACAAGAGATAGTTGATAAAATAGTGCATCATGTACCACAGACCATATACAATAGAGGCACACCTAGTTTTTAAAATTCAATATATTATAACTAGGATTCCTACAACAAGAATTATTATATTATCGTGTTACTCATATTTTTTTCGTTGTAATAATTAAAGGGAACATGAATTGTATTTTATGAATGATTTTTCATACAGATCATAAAGGTAAATGTTACCTTGATAGATGATTATTTTTCATTATGAATATATGATATTAGATAATCCATATATTGTTATATTTTATAATTATTCATGGATAGGTCATTTAATGTTAACATGGTGTTAGTAACTTCTTCTGAGAATATATACAGAAATGATTTCAGACCTATGTATATATAATGGAGTAGGTAACCCATTAGGACATATGAATCAATTAATATATCCAAAGGCTGTGGGTCATATATCATAATATGTGAATTGTACCCACTTAATCCCAAATAGTAATTGGCCCCCCATATAACATGAAATAATAGTACCCCTATTTGAAGGGGAACATATCCTATAACTTTTAAGGATAGTATTGTTTCACCTGGGATAGTTTGTGGGAATTTTCAATATGACCACCCAGTGCCCCATTGATTTGTGTGAACTCTAGTGAGGAGTGGATCTAATACATCAATTTTATTGTTTGATTTTTGTGTGAGATATAAAATATGAAAATATATTTTCATATTATATTAGTTTTATATTATTCTAACAAGTAATTTATTTCTTTAATTATATGATATATAATGTATAAATTTGATTCCAACTTCATGAATTATGTAACATCAGTTGAATTAAGTTTATAAAGATTTTTATGAGATATAAATTCATTAGGTTAACATCAATAAGGAATTATGCTAATCCAATCTGATTTTTTTCTTTGAGCCTAATTCATATTATTTATATGTGGGATTCACCTTCTTTTTTCCCAATATCATTGGTATAGGTCATATTTATAATTCAATATTTACATTGTATTTAATGGGAGTCCAAAATCTCGTTTTTTTACTCATAGAATAGTTTTAATTCTGACAACATATTTTTTCTCAATGATTAAATTTAATGTATTGGATAAACCATTGAAAAATAGAAATAGTCGAGGTACATTAACTATTTTTAAACTAAATAGTGGAAAATATGGAGATGGTTTTGGATAATGATTCATATATTGGACCATATAGGGATGTCTTTTCATCTGTATATTAATGTTTTATTATAATGGTTCTCTTTTCATATATATTTTAACTCATTATCTTGGATTTTCGTTGTACACAATGTAATTTTTAAGGTCAAATAGTTGTATTAAATACATTCTAATTGAAAAATTATATATGAATGGAGTCATTTTAAACACTTTTTTATTTATAATTATTATTAAAGGGTATTTTGGGATATGGTGTTAAATACATGTTTGTGAATTCTTTATTACATTCATATATACCTCACCAATTAGTGGAAGTATTGTGATGGAATGATCAAAACGTTTTCTACCTTGGTAGGGACACAATGATTTGTTAATGTCCAAATGAAAAAAAATATTTATATTAGTTTTAAGGTAGTAATTTTTTATTGGCCTTGTGTGGATTCATCATGAGAATTTAGGGTAGTAGTTCTAAAATTGACAGGATCTTGATTATCAATCAATAGAGACATTTGTTGTCATGGCCATAGATGATTCAATTTTTCCTTTGATCTAAAAATTTATTAATGAACATGTGTCATTGAAGAATTATATTTCAAATATATGTTTTTACTATATTTATATATTTTAGACTTATTTTATTATAAATTTAATTTCATTTTCATATCACCTAGGTATTCTCTAGTACATAGGTTTATCCCATGATGTTAAAAAGGTGTTTCCCCTATGTTTAGTGTAACAACATGGGAGTTGAGTTAGTATGAGTGACATATATTATTTAATATTTGTAACATCATTTATCCTATATATATTAATTTAGTAGATCTATAAAAACTTCCACTCCATTAGTTTAATAAGTTAACATTAAACTAGATATAAAAACAATTGTATGTACACAGATTCGATAATTGTGTTAACCTACATTATATATGACTATATAACTGAGGTATGAGGGTTGTTAACTCACATACACATAACTCGTATTCAATTATCAATATAGATAATAGGATACATTAAAACCATGAGCCTATACTACCCATATCAATTAAGTATAAATCAGAGAAGAAACTGGATCTTATCTAGATCAATCAACAAAATGTAATTCCTTGAGAAATACATATATTCATGATCATATTAAATGTGTGATATAAAATGTTGAACTATAATAACTAGAAATTATTATAATCATATCCACGTCATATAACATTAATATCATGAAATTCCTCTCTATTTTTATTCCTTGTGATATATAAATTTTATAAGATGGAAATATCTGTTTACCCTTATGATATAAGGAATTATAAGATGGTCTTATAAATTTCTGTTTATTATCTCAAATATTAATCAGAATAATTAAGGATAATATCATAATAAATATTTATATTCATCAATGTGAAGATATTATCTTATAACAATAACTTTTATCACTCCAACATCAACATATAAAATGCTAAATTTGATTTGTAGTTTTGAGTCTCTATATTCTTTATTTATATTACCACCCTTCCTGGTCTCTTTTGTATTTTATGTTTTTCAATTATTAATTGTATTCATACATTTCATAAGAAAACCCATTAATCATTGTATGTAAATTATCAAAAAGTTTTAATCCCGTATTTTTTTTTAATCTTGGTCACAAATATATAATTTTTAACCTTCATAAGTCTCATTTTATATCACAATGAGATATACCGAATAATCATAGGTTTTGATCCCCATGATAATCACATAAATCTATCAATTTCTAAAATAAAACCTGAAGCTACATATATCACTGATTGAATATTTTCTTCCTAACATGTTGTTATTAAAATTTTTGATTTGTTATATCATGGCCTGTATTGAATCACAGAATGGCAAGTCATGTTAGATATAAGATATAATATCATTTAGGTACAATGGTGATATTTCAATGCATGAATTCATGTAATTAATATTTCCCAATAAGTTTTCTTTATCATGCAATACGACATACCACAATTCGCACTATTTATCAATTTTTTATATTATATTCCTTATATCATACTAAATTATTATTTATATCAATTATCATCAAGAAAAACTATTTACGGAGTATCACGAAAACAACATCAATAGTTTATATATAATTTATTCTTATCTTGGTCCTTGTTAAATTCAAATGAATAATTTTTATTTCATTTAATAATAGATTGGGAATCATCAAAAATTTAGTCTTTCATTATTGATTTGAATTTTAGTATTATAACATTTTTAGCACATATAATCAAATTTATATATTGAGTTTAAAACTCTAAAACCTTTTTGTATATATCAAATTAATATTAGGAATCATTTTGTAGTATAATAAATTTACATGTTCTACCTTAGTAAATTATAATTATGAAAATTATGAATATTGTATATTTCATTATAGTTATGATTTTTTTTTTCAAATTCATGTTTATAAAACATTCATTTTGAAAATTTTACATTTTTTATAATTATAATAAGTTATATATATTTTATACTTTCCAATTTTTTAATTGTATTAACTGGGTGGCCATTACACTATGGGGAGTGACATATATTTATAACATAGTTTTTTTCCATTCCATATTTCATGACTCTAAAACATAGCCACTATTATATTTATGTTATATAGTCCTATATATTACAATGTATATTCACCACATTATCAATTTATACATTGTGTTACAATATTTCTATTTAATATTACACATGGTTTCCAATCCCAATTAATGAGTGAATAGCTAAAATTAATATTATTTATCGATTACATATCCATTTTTTTGGAAATATATCAAAAATAAATTCAATAACATATTTATTAAATTGTCAAGACTGTATTTATTATCAAAGTAACGTTGACCATCCTTCTTCAATGTTATTCAAAACATCTAATTAATATACAATTATTTTGTAACAAAATAAAATAACCAAGAATCATCACTTGAATAATCCAAAATAATTCAAAAATAAATAAATAAATAACCATTATTATATTCCATTATAATTCACCATCTCATACAAATCATCCCATACACATTTATAATCTTTATATAATATTTATATAATATATATTTTCATCCAATGATAAACATTATGTCAGATATATCATTAACTATACTTTATATATCTACAATTGAGATAAAATATTGATAAATATTTCACTTATATGGGAAAACACATCAAATACATAATAAATCCATAAATATAAAATATAAACCTGCCATTAGCTCAAAATATGTACAAAATTTCATGATTTATATTCTTTAGGAAATTTCATCATTAGTAAAAATTCATAAAAATCAATTAATCATATCAATAAAATGAATATACATAATTATTTACAATAAAAACATATAATAATTTAGTATCATTTTCAAACCATTAAAAAATAAGGAACCATCACAATGGAAAGATAATCGGAAACTCCACAAATTATAATTTAAATTTATCATCAAAAATCAATTTATAATAATAACAAGGTTATAAACTTTTCATTAACTAATAATATGATGGAATAATTAATGGGAGTTATATCTAATAACTACAGATAAACATTACAGATTCTTAGTTATGTCATACATCATAACTAATTCTTTTTTCATCAAATGTTTACTTTATTTAAATGGACTATATTATTATTTAATAAATGTATTTCACACTACCACGTGGGTTAAAAAATATAATGTATTATTTTATAGGTCAAAAATAATTTAATAATCGAGTGAAATATATGTTTCTTAAATTTTAATCTACCTTTAATTTATTATAAAAACATACTAATCCTTAGAGGACTGTGGAATCCATTCACATAAATTATTTTTCCATCAATTATCCCATAGTAAATTTATGTTATCATTTATATATGTAGAAAATAAAAGGGAATATTTTTTGGAAAAATGTTGTCCAAAATCAAGTCAAAAATATGAATGGAACTAATATACTTTACTATGTCCTATTCAAATACATTTAATACAATACAGAAGGTTGAACATAATATACTATGTTTTCTAAAATGAATTCATATACTCATCTTAATTAGTGCATAATTACATTTGATGATTACTACATGATTCAGTATTTGATATATTGATAGGAAATTTCATTTTATCAATCACATGATAATTTATTATTCACACGAAAATCATTATAATTTATTATAACAGATTGAATGATGATACAATATATAAGAATAAAAATACAATTAAATTTCTAATCACTTTTCCCGTTGTTTATTTTTTCATGAAACTATACCTTGTGGTCTCACTCTCAATCTTCTCTTATTTGAGTGATAAATTTCTATATCTCTCCATCAATGATGATATATTCCTAAAAGAAACTTCATGATATGATATTTGAGATCATTTTCAATAAGGTGATTTCTAATTTTTTCTCTAGATTTTAAAAAATGATCATCTCATTAGTTTACTCCATAATCCAATATAATTTTATCATTTCATTGTATATAATGAAAAATACAATATTAATGTAAATAAGGATTATCTATTTTATAATTTTGAGGACCAAACATGTTTAGAGATGTTTCCCCTGAAATAAATGGATTTATTTATTATTATATTTTAGGGAGAACAAATTATTGTTTAAGAATTTTATTTCATATTTATTGGCTACAAGCATGGGATTGTCATATTTTTTTATATTTTTACATTCAATAAGAATGTATATAGTTCAACATCGAAAAAAGTTATACATATATTCGATCTTGTAATATATTTTTTATAATTTAAAATTGTTTTAGAATCATTATTAATTTTTTTTATTTTTTGTACAATAATTTCTCACCACAGATAGATTGTAAATTTTTTTTCCATCACCTACCTTACATATCTTTAGAAATATGAGTTCTTCTTAAATTTTAGGGATTTAATCCATAAGATCAATTATTATGTTTCTCTCATAGTTTTATTTTTTAACACCCAATTTTTTAATTTTTTTATAATAAATTAAATTTCTTATTTTTATTGTGTTGCAAGATACACCTTGTGTATATTGGACTACATGGAACAATGTCTTACCTTGTGTTTTACATGACACTATCTTTTAACAAAAAATGTTATATTTTTAATTTAGTTTTATAAAAGGTACTATTATATCATATCTATTAATTTTATTAACATAAATATGGATAACTAATTATTAAATTTTTTAACTGTGTTGTTATATAAATAAAATATATATATAATAAAATACACATTTCTCAGTAAAGCATTATATAAATTGAAAATAATATTTTTTGAGAAACTATTTTATTTATATTTGAAAAATAATAAAATTATCTTTTGATAATTTTAGAAAAATAATATGTCAAAATTAATAGTAATTTTTAATTCAAACATTCATAACTATAGTAGGGGGATTTTTGGTATTTTTCTGAAAAGTTTTATTTTTTCTGAATAATGAATATTACGAAATTTTAATTAATAACTTCATTTTATATTATTTAATTTATAAAGATAATTTAAATTTTAAATTGGTTTTAAAGTATAATTAGACCAATTATATAGAAATTATTCCAATTTACATCATTGAAATCATTTTTACAATGAAATTTGATATGTAAACATTAATGACATTTGATCTTTTTCACATTAAAACCCCTGTTTTGTGACACAATGTTTGATTTATTCTCTACCATATTATAAAAAATATATTAATTAAATTTATAAAAATGGATTTCATATTTCTAGTTAGAATAATTATTAATTTATATTAAATGAAACATAATTTTTGACCATTATTATTTTTACTAGCAAACATCAATCAGAGGAAGACCTCTAACCCTTTATTAAAATAATAGAAAAGTAAAGAAAACAAGGGAAAAGATTATATGTATACATTTCAAAAAAATACAAACATCATTTAAAACAAAAAAAGTGAAACTATATATCATCGTAATAATTATATTGACCACATCCATATTAAGGTGTATGCACCATAGTAGTCGATCCCCACTATGATTTTGTTTCACATGGCTTCAATACCTTGGCATACTTCTTCTTAAGCATCATATTCTACATAGAGATTTTCACAATACTTTATTTCTTTCTCACACGTCTCTTTATAGAATTAGGCAAATCCCCCATTCTCTTTCGGGATGAGGACTTGGTGGATACCATATTTAATAAGTTTGAATAGTCCTTTTTGGCATCCTTTTTGGTGGAGCAATCAACGCTCCATCACATTCAGAAACATTAATCTGACCACCTTGAACAATATCACTGTAAGAAGGTTATGCAACAACTCTACCATTATTGTTAACATTATCAATGACATTTCCCCCATTTATGAGTTGTATTCATATAGACAAATCTATTACAACAAAAATCGTTCATCACCAAGATAGCTTCTAATGTTTTCAGAGACTCTCCTCCATTCATCTGGGAGACCCTATTTTGATCAATCATCACAAGGAATTGAGGATTCAACTCATTTCCAATGTCAACAAGAGGCTATATCCTTAAGTCATCCTATGTAAACTTTTCTTGATTTCTATAACCAATCTGCAAGTTTTAGTCTGCATTTATTTGAACATCATCTGTCATAACGGGTAGTACCCCCAACTCCAAACTCACAAACCTATTTCCAAAAAGCACTTGTCCACAAGAAAAAATATTTCCCACATCCACTCATCCTTACTCGTAGTTTAGAATAATATATTATGGTTTCACTTGAATAGAAGCACCCACTATATTTGGAAGATCCCTAATACCAATATCATCATTAATATGTTAAAAAAACGTAATGAACATTTGGATTTAGAGACTCTCGCACCATATTCATTTCACAAGCATGCATAATCACCACAGTGAGTTGTTTTTTCTGTACGTCCCACTTCATTCATGTACCATGCATTATATCACCATGGTAATGTATCCCTATATGATCACACCACTTAGAATAAAATCTAATGTCAACACTCGCATCACGCTCTACATGGAAACCCTTTCCTCTATTTTCACTCCCTCGCTCAATCAAAGATCCCTTTGAATTCTCTATACTCAGAATTTGAGTTGGTATAATGGAATAACCACCACATAATCATCTTACTTCCACCACATGTGATCTACAATTCAATCTCCCTCTATGAAAAACCAAATCCATACGGTCAAATCGACGACATTCCACACAATAGGGAATCCATGACTCAAAAAAGACATCAAGTCTGCAATAGAACTCCTTGATATCCTTGATAGAGACATAATCCACCGGATTCCATGAATCATATACCTCCACACTAATACATGGACAAATTGGGTGACAAAATAACTCAGTTCAACAATTAGAACATAAATATTAGTTGATCATATTTCCAACTGCACATAAAATTGAGGGATTTTAGAAAGAGAGAGGTAGACTAGGGAGACTTACCCTTGTACCAATTGTCGATGGGACGTTCCGCATATGAATATCAAAACTACAAAGAAACATAAAGAATTTTGATCTATTTCATCTTCACGGTGCCCTATATCATGTTTTAATCGTCTCTGCCTCTATCCCAAAATAGATTATTATATGCCTCTGAACTAATAGATCAAAAACCATCTGCAACTATATCTCCGAAGACTCAAAAACGAATCACTCAAACACATAAAACGATTGGTGTTGAGGATGAAGCTGGGAAACTAGGGTTATCATGCATAAATATGAGCACTATTAATCCCTTCCATGAGAAGGGAATGTTGCGGTGCAACCCGAAATAAATTTGGATAATTTAGGGAGAGTTGAATCCTTGGGAATGGAAGAAGCGATACAAGGTTAGAGTGCGATGATAGGGGCCTATCCATATCAAAATAAGATGTTGTGAAACTCTCCCTCAAATCAGGAGGGGGAATTAGAGATCATCTGGATCAGATTGAACCATAATTATTATCTAATGTGGTCGTAATAAATTATAGTGATTAGGATAATAACAAGATTACGTTGTGGTTAAACATAGAATAAAATTATAAAAAAGTCCAGAAAATTGAATAATAACTTGGTATGGATAGATTTAGACCTTATCCATCATAATATATATAGTTTTCCATTATTGGATCCAATTTATAAGATAAAACATTGGGAGAAATAATTATTTTTCACAAAATTTACAAGAGTGCCACTCAACTCAATTATAAATGGCTACCGAATATCACTCTCTCTTAACACCATCAAAACCAAATTGATTTAGAAAAGAAGTACTATAATAATTTCCAAAAAACAATCCTCCCATATTAGATTAATTTTTTGGGAAATAAGAATAACAATGGATAGTCATTGTTTAAATACCAAAGGTGGTACCCGTAGAAGAGGAAATGTTAATCAACAAATTCCATTATTTTATTTTTTCCTAAAACCCCTAAAATTATGTTTATATATTAAATAAATAATAATATAAGTATACCAAAAATAATTAAAATTTTAATAATATGGGTTTGACCCATAAATAAAGTCACGTCAATCAAATTTTCATATTAAATCATCATTTGTGTGTACAGTGGATTTCCCCTCATGAACCGATGTGATTTGAATTTTCAATTACCACCATTCAATAATGGGAATAAAAAGGGACATAATATTAGTATTATATATATATATATATATATATATATTATATGTATTTAGTGTTTTTAATTATCATATAATACATAGAATCATGCTTTCTATATTGTTATAAGACGATAACATTGTTCTTGTGTATGTCAGACTACTGCTATATGAAGCGATGCAATTCATTCATTCTTTACATAGAATTAATTCTGAATTTTTTAATTGAAATACATTTTATATAAGAAAAAAAATTATACAAAAATAGTAATATATGTTAATATATAATTTACATTTCTTTCATTTAATATGGTAAAAAAATAGTAACAACGTTCTTTTTTACATACGGTATACCTTCTCCATGAATAATGTATTTCAATTTTTAACAACTATATTTTATGGATAATATTTAATATAAATATAATGAATATATATTATATTTATATCATATTTATAATTCTATAGATGAAAAAATCATAATCATTTTTATAGAACCAAGAATATGACATCAAAACATGTATCAAATCAATGATGATTCCCTGAAACATAACATTATCAATGAATTTTTAATAAATGGGTGAAATAATTTACTATGTAAATAATATATGATATTTTAAAAAATAATTTAGTTCAATTATAGATGTATAATAATATTATATTTATAATAAAGGATGATTGAATGAGTATGAAAAGATTGAAGACTTATAGTAAAGGGTTTTTGTCTCAATGTTTCTTCATTGAGATATACATCATGATTTACACAAAAATTATCTCATGAGGTGTATATTAAATCACATTGAAATTGAATATCATTTATTTATTCATTTTAATAATATTTAACTTTTCATGATATTGTATACCGTCTTGGGTATTATGAATCAGTTTTAACAAAGTGGTAATTATTTTATGTTATAATTTCATCGTTTATTAGTGTTTTTTATTATCAAGTACACAGTGTTAAAATATTACTATCTAACTCTCATTAATTCTAATGAATTTCATTCTCTTATTTATATTCATTATGTATTCATTTAATATTACCATTAATTCTATATTTGATATTTAATATATTTATGAAAATGTTTTTTAGAAAATCAGAAAACATTTCAATATTCGTTTGGAATATATATTTTCTCCCAAAACCCCATTTCAAAAAATGATTTCAAAACATTATACTATTATCCTACTATTTTGAAGTTATATTTTAACCTTTGTATACAATTATTTTAAAAGGAATATTTTTTCAGGATCATTTGACTTCTATTAAAAATAATAAATGATTTTTTGTTTTAAAAAATACATCTTTTATATTAATGTCTACCATCATGGACACTCCATGAACAGAAGATTAAATTATTCAAATTAAAAAATATATTAAATGGGAAAACCATTTCTCTTGTATTTTATAATGATTTTAATTTAAAATTTATTTTCAAAGAAAATGATTTTGGTAATGTATTTTTTTTAAAATGTTTTTAAATGTGCCTCAAATAATCCTTTATATATTTTGAATGACACATTAGAATAAATATCTTTTAATAATATTGTATGTTTTAAAATTTATTTTTCATTTTGAAATAATATTTTTCTTAATAAATGTCTTAAAATATATTTCCAAATTCTTTTCAAGGTATTGTATCATATGTTGGTGCTATCTATTTTTTAAGGGTTATATTATCCATGAATACCATTCATATTATCTCTATAAATGGATATATTTATGTTGTGATAATGCCTATGAAACCCATGTCTCTGCCATGAGTTATACCATGTTGAAATTGTTGTGAACCATACATTCTTTCAGTGGTTATTCTATGCTAAAATGATTATGAAACCCATCATTTTTCCACATAATATGATTCTATGAAATGTTTACAATAACCATTTAATTTTTTAGGTTATGATGTAGTGGATGTTTCTGATCATGTGAGACACCTATATAATATTTTATTATGTCAATATCGGGAACTATATCCCACTCTAATTAAATGGTTAATGATTTAGATATCATGAGATATATCGGAATGGAATGGGGAGTGAACTCGAATTAAAAATACATGGATAGAATGAGATGTGGTTATCATTTAACAATATAGTTATCAAATAGGGGTTACACCTAGTTTTTTTGTAGAAATTACTTTCTATTATGGTATTTTAAGTGATCCTTGAATAAAATGGAAATGATTTTCTATTATTATATGTATTCCACATATTCCATGTCTTATTCTATTACAGAACAAATTTGGTGATTCATGAATCACTCATGTATTATGAACATCCTATATTTATTCCATGACAAATTATTATGATCTTTTCTATTCATGTTATTTTTTTTTCAACTATTATTCTCTTGTTCTCATACCCTTAAGTTCGTTTTATTCTCTTGTATCTAATTTTTTTCCCTTATGTAGTATCTGACCACAAACATTTAGTTGTTTTTTTCCAAGATTATGATGATAGGTATTGTGTATGAAATTTATATAAAGGTTAGTAGTTATCATGAAAATTGTGGGAGGTGAAATATCTAACTTGTTAAACAATTATTATGTTTCCATGTTTTCATTGGAACTAAACAATTATAGTTCATGATAGTGAATAATGCAATAAAATCAATATCAGAAAAAATGATGTAATGTCTATTCCTAAAATATTTGGTAATTATTATAGGTCTCACAGTAACAATTTACTAATCCATTGAAAAATTGTATGATAATAACTTAGTGAGATATTTATGGAAATTTCTAACGAAAAGTGTACTTATGTGTCAATGTATGGAAAAATGTCTTAAATGTTTTGAAAATGATTGATTGAGTGGTTTCCTATATATATATATATATATCCCTATTTGGATTGTAATTTTTTTTGATATATCATATATGTTAATATGGTATACAAACCCAAAACACTATCTTGATTTAGTCACCTTTTGGAACTAGTTCATTACAATGGGACTCAGTGCATACCTTATTTGAGACTCATGGGGGATACACCTTGGAAATTAAAAAAAATTAAGAACCATTATATAGGTTTTAAATAGAATATTATTTTTAATTACATAGGATAAACCCACAGTGTTTGTGATTAAAGAAGGTTCCCTAATTTAGGTATTAAAAAGATATTTACCATGATTTTTTGGTCTTACTATATGAATATTCAATATTATATTATGCCTTTGGATTTTGTTAAATTTTTGGAACATAAAGGAACCATTTCAATGTTGTGTAAAAAAGAAAATTCCATGATTTTCCTTCCACGAATACATATATTATGGGATCTGGAATGAAAAATCACTTTTCAATGCCAACAAAACATTATCAAGATATGAATCATGATATAATTAAAAAATATAAATAGAGATATAAACATTATATTTACACTTTCATGAGGTAACATACACATTATAGAAGTGTTTATTATACTCCAATTGTTTCTAACATATGAATTAGTATCAATTAAAATATATTTTCCATTCTCTAGTGTTTATAACATGAAATGATAATATTTAATATGTACTATTTGAAAGGGGATACATATCAATAGTGTGCTCTTTCAAAGAATACTATTCAATTAGAGGAAATAATATCTATGAATTTCTATGATATTAAGAACTTATTTTTAAATAAGTAGTTTTTTTGTTTCATATATAATAATAGAGAATTGGTTCCTTTAGATAATGAAAAAAGCATGATGAATTTTTTGGCACATATGAGGATAATTTTACATGAATCATGTGGTATGGTTCTGTTATTATAATTTAACTTAAAAGTATGTTTTATCATTCATCAGTGGAATAAAACAATGTATGTGAAGTTTTTTAGAAATAAAGGGAATCAATAGGTCTGAAAAGTTGGATTGATGGTAAATCATGGTAGAAATGGAGGTTTTAGTTACATATCATTTCCATTGTTTTGTGAATGAATGGAAATAGAATTTAAAAGAAAATAAAAAACATATAAGGAGAAGATGATGGCATTTCTTTTATTTTTTATGTGTGGAGTGAATCAAACAAAAATTTCATTAGGGTGAATATCAATTTTTTTAAGTATGGGAGAGAATTTCATCTGTTAATTGACTTCTAACATGACAGGAAGAAGTTAGGAAATGATTTGAATTGTGTGAATGTTATTTAGAATTCACCTATTAAACATTTGTTATTGATGTTCATAGAAAACATGAATTATGCTATCTAGTGACCCAACATGAAGATTAATTATGATTATCAATGTAAACAACATCTTATTATGAGGGGTAATGGGATATCTTATGTGATCACTATTTTTTATGAGGGGTGTAATAATGACATTGTGGAAGGTACACATACCATCAACTCGAGAATTTATAATGCCTTATCTAACTCTAGATCTGCCCATTAATTCATATATAATGAATTTGATAAAGCTATCTAGATACCATAAAAAACATTAGATGTTGAATTAGTTATTAAACCCCATAATAGTATGAGAATTTAATATTGAGTCTAAGATTCCTCTCCAGTTGACATTGGTGGGAATGTGGTTCCCATAAATAAGGCCATTCATCATCTAGTTAAATTAGATGTCATAATATGCTTGGATTATCATTACTTGTATCACCCCATGGTATTATAAATAAATATAAATTAATAAAACAATGAATCATTATATAGAGAATCATTTTTTTAAGGAGATAATTATAAAGTGTCCAGTAAACATTATTTTTACACTTCTACGATTAGAATTTCAAAAAACTAAAATATATAGTTGTGATCTGTACGTAATTTTCAGTATGATAAAACCAACATGATTTTTGGGAGAATAGAAATATACCCTTATTAATAGTAATATGACCATTATGAAAACTATATAATAATATATTTTATTTTCTTATGGTTATAAGACAATGAGATCTATATTCTTTTTTCAAGGTTATATAAAATGAGATGTAGTTTAAAAATTGATATTTTTGGAATAAAATATGATTTTATTTTAAAAAATAAATTATTCTTATTTAGAACAATTATTTATACAAAATGCGTTTATTTTTTTAATTTTACATGTAATGAAATTGTTAGGGTGATTTTTTTTTTGGATTTTTCGAAAATGCCAGATTTTTTTATGAATAGTAAAATAATTTAATCTACAATATATATACATTATTAGTTAAATACAATATTACTAGGATGATAGATGATATAATCTCCCCATGTTTGAAATCATAATATCATGTTACTATTTAGGTTATCATGAATAAATAATACTCATTGTCTTATGAAAAAATATTAATCTAATTATTAAAATATTTAAAAAATTCTTCTCTTCTCCACTATAAATACCACCCTCACCTACCTTGCCCTCTCACACCTATCAAGCTCTGTAAACAATATAAATTTACCTAATACCTTTCCCAAGGTCATTCCCCACATCCAGGGCTTTATGGTCTCACCAATAGAGCACAACCAAAGGCCTTAAAAAGAATATCAAGGTGACGACAAGAGGTAAAAATACTATTTCCATTTTCTTGTGTTTTATTTTCAATTCATTTTATTTTCAAATAATACCATCTAACAACCTTATCTATAGAACATGAATGATCATAAATCAGGTTTATTCTGGATTTTATCATGTTTATGGAAGAAATTAATCATCATTCTTCCTCTCTACATCCTCTTATTATAAAAATAAAAACATGGTTTGTGACGTATAGATTTACGAAAATCATGGATTATATTTTCTAAATTTCCATAAATTCCTTGTAAACTAGTTATAGAACTACATTATTGGTTGAAAAATATTTTAAAGTGTATGATAGATCCTTTTTAATGTACTTGAGTAAACTTTTAAACATAATATTATGTTATATAATAAAACTAGTTCATGATTGTCAGAGAACATAAAAAATGATCAAAACAGATATCACTAAAAATTTATCTAATGATTCATCCTTATACCATATAACAAAAATGATTAATGGAATTTTATAATATTTTGGATACATATTAATACCATTACATTCCAATTATATTTTTTCTGTTCCATTGAATAAGGAAATCTTTTAAGAACCAACCTTGGAAATCATGTATAAAACACACACAAAAAAACGAAATAATAAAAAATATTTTTAATCAGTGGGAGAATGATGATATAAAATGATAATATCATGTGATTAAACAATCGATATGATTCTTTTAAATATTAATAACAATATTTTAACAACTTACATGAGGGTTAAACATGTTTTATGTAAGCAAAACCCGAGATAAGGTAATTCTAAACCAAATTTGTATTCATTGGGTTATCCTTCAACTTCATTTACTATATGGTTCTATGAATATGCGTGTTATTAATTTTTGTTTATATAATGGATTATTATATGGATTTATAGTATTTACCCATTATACTTTAAATCAATTAATTATCAAATAAAATATATTATATTTGTAAGAGACTCTCCATTAAAAACCCAACTTTTAAAATTCTTTTTTATGAAATTCAAAAGAACTATTTTTATGATATTACTCATGTTTTAGAAATATTTTTTTGTTCTAGGAAATTTTTATAAATAAAGGTATGATCAATATAGACATTAAATTCATTGAGTTTGTGTACGTTGGAGGACGGTCGTATGGTTACTCCAAGTATAACATCGATTTTTATTTCATATGGTACATTGGAGGGTTACATTGTAAGGTAACTGTGAGGGTTACAGATCATAAGGTATCTGTGAGGCATAAAAAATTACGAAGTAAAATCCCCAATATAACTTTTTTCTCTATTTAATTTTTATATGATTTATCAAAATCTCATTTTTTATAAATTTAGTATAGTATTATTTATGGGTGATAACAATGTATTTGTGAAAATGAATTCATATGTTTATAATTATTCATGAACTAGTTGATTCATTCCTTATTTTTATATCTCATATTATTCTTTTTTGGATCATAACTTGTTTTTAAATTTTCTCCATAGGATATAAGGTTTTCTAAGAGAATAAGGGAAGTCATGTTAAATGTTATGAAGTTTTTTCGAGGAATACATGTTTGATGTTTGATGTGTAAAATTTTATATTACGGTAGAAATAGATACTATTTTAATAGAACCCACATTGCATTCATGTGGGCTGATATGTATGAATTATATCATAACATTATTAAAATCTCAAAATAAAAGATATTTGGGAGTGAAAATATGTTAACTCTCGTCTAAATAGAATGATAATTTAATATTTAGGGCCACGTCTTTATAGTTGGTATTATAAAAAATTTAGATAACATTAGGAGTTAGTATGATGTTAATAGTATACCAGAAATGATTATTACATTATTTTTATATTGATAATTTATATTATATTAAGATTTCCATGTTTTCCTCATCTAATATATGATTGTTCAAAATACTATTCTATTGAAGAAATCGGGAAAATGAATTTTTAAGGAACTAGGAGGTTAATATATTTCCATATCAATAATAATGAATATTGGTAATGGGATCTGAGATGTATGTGATAGTAATGGATATATTGAAATAGGTAATAAATTGTGGTGTCATCTATGTATTAAATTAACCACATCTTCCACAAATAAGGATGGTGATAGTGGATTTTTTTTTGAAGAAACACCCTTATGCTTTTATTTGATCTTAGAGAACATTATAAGATTAATAATGGATTAAATAACATGAAAATATATTAGATATTTTGGAATTTTTAGAAATCAAAAGAAAAGTCTTCCCATTAATCAATTTGAAATTGAAGTTGATCAGTGGTGGTCAATGGTCATGAATATTAAGAATATAGGGGAGATTTTTGTCTAATAGTGGGATGAATTTAAAAGTCTTTTTCATGAAAAGTATTTTACAAAGGTAGTCTGATATTCAAATGAGAAGAAATTATTTGAATTGAATCAGAAACAAGAAGAATCAGTTGAAATTTATGAATTTAACATCACCCAACTTGAAAGGTAGGATCTATATATTATTTTTGTTCATGATAGAAAAAACAATAGTTATTACACTAGAATAATTCCATTAAACCGAAGGGCATTGAACTCTCATGAATTGATAAGTTATGAGAAAGAAATATAATATGCAAAGAGGGTAGAAATTCCTTATTTTGATGACCATTTCTACCTTGAAAATAATATAAGAGGGGGTCTAGATGGAAAATGATGGATAAGAATCAATCAATGAAATCTGATGGTATGAATGTTCAATTTTTAGTTTGAGAAATGTGTGGAAAAAATAACACTGGGAAATACCATATAAAAATCGAGATGTGTTTTTAATGTTGTATGTTTGGACATATAACCAGAGATTGTAATGAAAATTATCCTAAGAATAATATTTATAAGAAAACAATAATGTTTTCTAAATGTGTGGAGATGGTTCATTATGAAAATATTTTCCCAAAGATATACTTGAATGATGTAAAGAAGACAGAAAATAATATGAAAGGAGTAGTAAGATACTTTGTGACTATATCAAAATGTTTTAGTCCTTCCAATAATGTATTATCATGTGCCTTGATTTTTTACTCATATTTTGATTAAGTTTTTTATGTTACATAGTCTAATCATTGTTTTATTTCTAGGAATATTTTCATAAATTAGAAATATCACTTAAGCAAATGAGGATGGAATATACTGTTAGAACACTGGGGATAATATTGAAATAAAGAGGAATTATAAGAATATTTTAATTGTGGTATTTGGGAATTCATAAATGAAAAATTTGTTGTTTTTTCATTAGTAGAGTTTGATCCTATTCTGGGTACAGATTGACTTTTTGTTTATGATGTTATGATTTATTGTAGATCTAATGTTGATTTTTATTCAGAAATAGTATATGTTTCTATAAAAGTATGAATCCATTGAATTGATAACATACCAGGAAGCTGAGATACTATTGATTTATGGAAATGAAAGCTATCATTCTTATATTGTTGAAAACAAGGGAACTGTTCAGATTAATTATATGCCATTTTTAATTGAATACCATGATATTTTTCCTGATTATTTACCTGATATTATACCTAATTGGAATGATAAATTAAAAATTAACATGTTCTTAATTTGTAGACAATTTCAAAATGCCCTTATCGAAGAGATCAATATGAACATATTGAATTGAAAAATTTGTTGTTGGATTTTATTGATAAAGGATTACTTAATGCTATCACTTCATCAAGAGGATAAAAAGTTTTTTGTTAAAAATAAATATTGTTTAATCAGTCTTATCATTTTTTAAATTCCCATAAATTACATCAATATTAAAAACATTTGTCATTTTCCTCATATTTATTATTTATTTGATTATCTCCAATGATCATAGTATTTTTCAAACTTTGAACTAATGTTATGGTATACTCAGTTGAAAGTAACGGATTTGTACATCTTGAACACTACGTTCTGTACTAGATAAGGGTATTATGAATTTCTTGTCATGCCTTTTAGGTTAACTAATGAAAATAATGTTTCAAGGTTATTAAAAAATTTTTTTTGAGTTCAGTTATTTGTCTTTGGATGTTTATATTGACCAAATTCATCTACATTCAAAATGTAAATAAGATACTGAAAAACATCTAATGGTTTTTTTTCAAACCATAAAATAAAATAAAAACTCTCAAAAATATAGTAAATGTAAATTTAGGTTGAAAAAAATTTATTTTAATTAGATTATTGTAAATAAGGATGGAATAATAGTTTACTATTCTAAAAAAAGATGTTGATTAATTAAAAAGACTAAGAACTGTTACATAGATTCATAGTTTTCTTGGATTATCATGTTATTCCCATTCGTTTGTAAAAAATATTTCCTTGATATCTAGACCACTATCTATGTTCATGCGAGGAGTGGTCAAATTGGTTTTCACATCAGGTTTTTTATTAACTGAATAATAAATTGTTGAATACTTCAATATTGGATATTCATTATAGTAATTTTGAGTTTGTCATCTACATAGATGCTTCATTTAAGGGACTCAATTTTTTTTATATAAAATGGTCATGTAATTTATTATGATTCAATACAACTAATAAATCATGAGTTAAATTATCCCACACATGATTTGGAATTATCATCTATGGGTGTTTCATTGAATATTTGGATGCATCATTTATACAGATCCAAATGTGAAATATATACTGACCATAAAAGACTAGGGTATATATTCACAAAAATATGACTAAACATGAGACAAAAAAGATGGAAAAAATTGATAATGTATTATGATTTCATAATAAATTATCATTTTGGAAAATAAAAAAATGTGGTTAAATCCTTGAGTAAAAAACATCATGCATAGTTATCCACGTTCTGATTGACACATTACCCATTAATTAATGGTTTGAGTAATATTCCCTCAATAGTTATTTGTTAAAGAAATCCATCAGTTTTTTCTCAGGTTATAGTGTAGTCATCTTTGTTAGATATAAATAAGAAAGTGCCGAAGGCAGAAAATGAGCTAAATAAAATGGTAGAATTGGTTAAAATGTGTTTGTTCCTAGAATATTACATAGATAATTATTATGTTTCAAGGTTTAGAAAAATACTTTGTGTTCCTTGTCATTCTCATATGAATAAAGTTTTCTTCTGAGAATCTCGTAGTTCTATATTTTATACTCCTCCCAGAATCACAACGATTAACAAATTATATCGAGAGTATAACCTATGGAATGGAATGAAATTAGATATTGTAGATTTTTTCATGAAATAATTTCCATGTCAACCCGTTAAAGAAGAGTAGTAGATACCGAAGTGGATGATTCATCTATTACAATTCCTAGAGTGAAAATGGTAAAATCTATACATGGAATTAATTATGGGGATACTAAATACTTATCGAGGTAACAATTTAATATGTGTAATTGTTGATTAACTTACTAAATCTTCTCAATTCCTTCCAATTCGATATATTTTGACATTTGACCGTCATTATCATCATTATGTCATATATATTTTTAGGTTACATTGAGTTCTTAAATAAATATCATCTGACCATGATCCCTAGCTCACTTATAACATTTGGTATGTCCTTAAGAAGTCATTGGGAACAAAAATAAATTGTATCATATCCTTTCATCCTCAATCAAATGGGATGCCATAAAATACAACTCAGACATTGGAGCATATGATAAAATATTGATCAATGTATTACCAGGGATGTTGGGATCATTGTATTTATTTATTTGAATTATCAAAATTTATAGTATTCATTCTAGTATACAAGTGGAACCATTTAAGTTATTGTATGGGAAGTTGTGTCGAAATCCATCAATTAGAGATGAATTAATGAAAAATAATGTTGATGGGATAAGAATTTGTAGAGAATGTGGATGAGAAATTGATGATGATCGAACAACATATGAGGATATATTAGAGTAGGCACAATTTTTTTCATATAACAAGAGGAAATACGTTTCTTTAGAGGAAAGCTATCATTTTTTTCATAAATTCTCATGATGTATATGTGGTATGAATTTGGTTAAGAAAAGAATGTTAGGTCTATGGTTTATTAGACCTTCTGAAATTCTATATTATTTTGGAATAACCTCTTATCAAGAATATTTTTCTCCGAGTTTATCGCAAGTGTACAATATTTTTCATCATTCAATGTTGAGAAATTATGTCCTAGATTCAACTCATTTTTTGAGACCATAAGTATTTTAGTTGGATGAGAGTGCTTCTTATGAATAAAAACATGTTTAGATTCTTTATTGAAGAGAAAAAGTATTGCAGAATAAGTTATCAAACAAGGAAATTGTATTGTGGGGAAAACACATGGTGGAATAAGAAAAATGTGAATCTCAAAATGCAATGAGGGAATGTTACCCACACTTTTTTAATATGAAAATTAAAAAAATTCATTGAAATAATTTATATTAGGTAGTGAGAATGTAACAACACAAGTTTTTAAAAATAAATTAAAATGAGTGAAGCATTTAATCTCTACACAATAAAATTTTTTATTGAGATAGTTATAAACTAGATGCTAAACATAATTTTTCTAATTCTATAATTTTAAATTCAAAAAATTGACATCTAAGGTTGTGATCAGTTAGTTATTTGGAGTCTGATAGAATAATCTTTATTATTTTTTGAATAGTAAAAAACCCTTATGAATAGTAATATGATTAGTTATATAAACCATATGAATAGTAAATAATATTTTTATTTTATTTACATAAGGTTATATGATAATGAGATCTTGATTAATTTTTCAATGTGATGTAAAATTATTTATAGTTTCAAATTTTTAATTTTTGGAATAAAATATGATTTTATTTAAAAAATAATTTAATCATATTTAAAAATTTATTTTAAAAAAATTTATTCATTTTATTTTTATTAATGTCAATAAATGGTTGGGTTAAATATTTATTTATTTTCTAAAAATATTGAATTTGGGATGAATAGTATAATACAATAATATACCCATATATATAAATTATCTATTAGATACACAATTTCTTGCATCATAGATGTTATACAACCCTTGTATCAAAGTAAAATTATCTCTTAACTATTTTTGGTTACATGAATCATCACTTTTTATATTATAGAAAAATAATATTAAAATGATGATTAATATAATGGAAATTTCCTCCACTCCTCCACTATAAATACCACCCTCACCCCCTCCTCCTCTCACACCTCTCAAGAATTGGGCATTCTGAAAATTCTACCAAAACACTTTCCTAAGACCTTTACCCATGTTTGATACTTTCTAGTCTCACCAAAAAGAAATAAATAAAATGCCTTAAAGAATATATTAAGGAGAAGAGATTAAGAGTTAAAACTCTACTTCATTTTTATGTGTCTGTATTTCAATTAATTTTATTTTTATGTAATCCCTTATCCTACCATTATTAAAGAGTTATAAAATCCCAAGAATCATATATATTTAATATTTTATCATTTTTATGGAAACAAATTTGTCATCATTCTTATTCTCAACTTCCTCTTATTCTAAAAATAAATTTAACATCCATGATGTGTAGATTTACAAAAATCATAGGTGATGTATTTTAAATTTCAATTACGTCCTTAAAAAATATATATAAAACCATTTAATGTTTGAAAAATATTTTAAAGTGCATCATATATCATCTTTCTTGTTTTGGTCTTATAATATATACATAATATTACACTGAATAATGAAACTAGTTTGTTATTATCAATGGACCATCAAAATGATCCAAATGGATATCACTAATGATTTATGTAATGAATCATCCTCATACCGTATAACCAAAATTATTTTTTGCATCACTTAATATTATGAAAACATATTAATTCCATTTAGTTCAACTAAATGGGTAACTTTTCCATTCGATAAGGAAATCTATGCTGAATCGACCTTGTAAATCCTATAAGAACGCACCCCAAGAAATATAAAAAACAAAATATTATTAATTAATTAGAGAACATATGTTATAAAATGATCATATAATGTGTTATAAAAAAATTTCAATAAAATATTAATAACACATTATTAATCACTATACATTAGGTTTAAATAATTTTTATGTAAGAACAACCTGATGTAAGTTAATTCTTAACTAAATTTCCATTCTTTGGGTTATCCTTCCACTAAATTGATTATATAGTACAATGAATTTTAGTGTAATGATTTTTCTCAAATTAATTTTTATTATTTATTTTTAATTATTTTACACTACTGATTTATTCTATCAATTATCACATCTATTATATGATTTTTAATGTACATTACTTTAAAAATCATTTTAAAAAAAAATATTTTACAAAATTGAAAAAATAATATTTTTATGAAATTATTAATGATTTTTTATGTTATGGTTCATGGGAACTATTTTTTATGTAGTGCAATAAATATATCTACTTGAAATGCATTGGGTATGTGTATGTGGGAGGTTGGCCATATTGTTACTCCAAGTGTAACTGTGATGGTTATTCAATATGGTAGTCATGGGGGATACAATGTAAGGTAGTATCAAGGGTTACAAATCATAAGGTAGTTGTGAGGGTTAAAAAATAATGTATGATATTCCAAATGATAGTCTTAGGCTCTATTTATTATTTCTATGATTTATTGAAATATCATGTTCCATAAAGTAAGTATATGATTCTTTATGGGTGATAAGAATATCTTTTTGAAAATGATTTCTTATGTTTATAAGTTTTCATGAACTAATTATTTCATTACTTATATTTATATCCCTTATTGGTATTTTTATGATCATCCCATTTTTAAATTTTTTCACATGTATTAAGTATATGTATGAAAAAAAATGATTTCATGTTAAATGTTATGAATTGTTTTCATGGAAAACTTGTTCGATGTTTTATGGATAATGTTTTATATTGTGGAAGAAATGTATACTGTATAAATGGAACCCAATTTGTATTCTTGTTGGTTGATATGAATGAATAATATCCTCTCTTTCTAAAACAACAAAATTAAATCATCTTTGGTAATGAAAATAAGTGAAAGACAATTTAAATAAAATGATTATGTAATTTTTTAGGTCGTTCAATTATAGATGTTATCAAAGAAAAATTTAGAATACATTAGGTGTTATTATGATGTTAACAAAATAAAATTAATCATTTTTAACTTATGTTTTTTTTAATTTTACAGTATATAAAGATTAAAATATTTCATCATCTAAAATATGTTTATTTAGAATGGTTTTCTGTTGAAGAAATAGGGAAAATGATTTTGGAAGGAACAAAAATGCTGATATATTTTTGAATCCATAACTATGATTAGTGGGAATTGGAACCGTGTAGTTTGTGACAGTAATGGATTAGTTGACATAGGCTATTAATAGAAGTGGAATCCTTGTAATAGAACAACTAGAGTTACCACAAATGAACATGATGATAGTGGATAATTTTATGAAACAACATCATCCTTCATTTATTGGATATTCTGGACCTGTAGTGGATAAAGGATGTATTAATGCCCTTGATAAAATATTCAGTTTAATGGTATGTATTTATAATAAAAAGTATAGAATTTAAATTTATCATATTGTAGGTGATGTTTATTGGTGGTGGAAAATGGTCATGAATATCAGGGATAGAGTGGATATTTATACCTTATAGTTGGATGAATTTAAATGTCTTTTCCTTGAAAAATATTATCTATAGGTATTTATATAAATAATGGAGATGTAATTCATATAAATGAAATTGAATGAGGAAGACTCAATGGCAATGTTTGAAGATAAATTCACCTGACTGACGAAGATTGATCTACATATTATTCTGGATATTGAAAAAAAAATCAACTATTTTTACACCAGATTAATTCTATGATATCAAAGGGAATTAAAATATTGAGAATTCAGAAGTTATGAGAAACCTATCCAATGAAAGGAGAGGGTAGAAATGCATTAATTTGATGAATATATGTATATAGATAGTAAACAGAAGGAGAGGTCTGGATGGGAAGAGATGTCTAATAATTAATCAATGAAATATATGTGTAAGAATGTTTAATTTTCAGTTTATAAAATTTGTGGTAAAAATAACCCTGGGGAATACCTTACCAAAAACATGAAATGTATTCAATGTTGTTTGTTTTAATATATGGCCACTGTTTTTAATGAAAATGATCCTATGACTAATCTTGATAGGAAAACTGTAATGTTTTTTAAATGTGGTGAGATAGGTCATTATGCAAATGTCTGTCTATAGGTAGATCTGAATGATGCAAATTAGACAAATTAAAATTAGAATGGTCTAGTGAGATTATTTGTTACTATTTTGGTGTATATCAGCACATCCAATGAAGTTTTATTTGGTTGCTTTTTAGTTTATTCATATTTTTCTAATGTTTATTTTCATAAGTGGTCTATACATTCCTTCATTTCTGATAATTTTTTTTGGTAAATTGAAAATATCACCTAAAAAAATGAGGATAGAACTTATTATTAGAATACCATGGGAAATATTGAACCAAAAAATAATTATAAGAATATTTCAATTTTTATATCTGGAATTTCATTACCTGAAAAAATGATTTTTCCCATAGTAGAGTTTTATGCCTATATGGGTTTAGAATGGCTTCCTGTAAATCATGGTAAGATTTATTATATTGCTAAAGAAGTAGTTTTTTAGAACTATTTTCTGTTTTAATTAGATAATGAACCCATATAATTTATAAATTTTTATGAAGTTATGAAACTGTTGAAAGAAGGAAATGTTTTCTATCTTTCCCATATTTTTGAAAATAATGAAACTATTCTGATTAATGATGTGGTGGTGGTAAATACATATCATGTTGACTTTCCTGAGGAGTTACCCATTGTTATGCCTAATTGGGAAGTTCAATTCCTAACTAACTTAGTTATTTATGATAAGAAATCTTCAAAACCTACTTATCAAATCGATCAAATACATATTCTTGAATTGATAACTTAGTTTTAGAAGTTTCTTGATGAAGGATTAAAACATCATAGCAATTCATCATGTGGATTCCCTATTTTTTGTTAAAGACAAAATATGGTTCAATGAGTCTTTTAATTGATTATATATTGTTGAATAAAATAAATATTAAAAACAAATATCATTTTCCTGGTATTTATGATTTATTTGATCATCTCCCGAGAGAAAAATATTTTATGATGGTTTACTTGAGGTCAGGGTACCCTTTGTTGAACATAAAGTAACCACACATCCTCATAAATGGGTTTCGTAATACATATGGGTACTATGAATTTTTTTCTTGCCATTTTTGTTAATTAATGAACTTGATGTATTCATGTATCTTATGAATAAATATTTCATTTGTTCAGGGACATGTTTTTGGTTGCATTTATGTAATAAATTATTTTATATTATAAATTTGAAGAGGAGAATGAGAAACATCAAAAAAAATTTCTCAAAACATTAAATTAAATTAAATTTTATTAAAAATTTATAATATGGGAATTTTGGTTCAATAGATTTCTTTTCATGGGAATATTGTAAGTAAGGATGGAATAATACTTTATCATTCCAAAAAAAGTTGATGATGATTGGAAAAGCCTTACAAATGTTACATAGATTTATTTTTTTCTCGGATAGGAAGGTTATTATTGATGGTTTGTTAAACCATATCATATATATGAATCTCTCTATACATGTTAACAAAAAACGGGGTAAATTTATTTGGAAATAATAATGTTATGTTTGTTTTTAGGAACTGAAGAAGAATTGGTCAATGATCCAATTTTTTCCATGTCTTCCAAAAATGGCATGTTTTTCCATTACTTTGATTCTTCATTGAGTGGATGTGGTTGTGTTCTGATACATATTGACTAGTTAATTGCTTATGCTTCAAGAAAACTAATACCTCATGTGTCGAATTATCCCACACATGATTTGGTATTAGAAACTATGGTCTTTGAATTGAAAATTTGGAGGCATCATTTATACTAATCCAAATAAGAAATATATATAGTCCATAAAAGTCTCATGAATATATTATCTCACATATAACCAATCATGAGGCAGAGAATATGGATTTATTTGACAAATTATTGTGATTGCACAATCAATTACCATTATTTAAAATAAATCAATTTGGTGAATTCCTTGATTCAAAAACATCATGCATAATTAAACATGTTACAATTAAAACATGACTACAGGATTAATCAATATATGAATATTATATTGAATGTTTTTATTTCACAAAATTACTCTGTTTTTTCATTGTTTATAATATCGTCATCTATATTAGTAAGAATTATGAATATTCTGAAGAATGATGGGTAGCTATCAATAAATGTAGAATTGTTTAAAATCAGTAATCATCTACAATTTAACATTGATGAAGATTATATTTTAAAATTTGGAAAAAGATTGTGCGTGTATTTTGATTCTCATATGAAGAAAGAGTATTGTTAGAAACATATCTCTCTCTATTTTCATTTCATCCTAGAAGAAAAAATATATTTAATGCCCTTTTGGAGTATTAATAGTGGGATGGAAAGAAAATAGATATTGCGGATTTTATAATGAAATTATTTACATGAAAACAAGTTAAAGAAGAGTGGATGTTACCAAAGGGGATGCTTCATCGTTTATGAGTATGAGAGTGAAAATGAGAAAATATATAAATTGAATTTGTTTCGGGGATACTAACAACTTCTTGAGGTAACAATTCAATTTGGGTTATTGTTGATTGAATTACTACGTATTCTCATTTATTTCCTATTCGAGTCATGATATATTTTTACTATCTTTAATGACTATAACACAAATAAATTTTCAGTTTACATGGAGTTCCAATTTCTATTTCATATGACCATGATACGAGGTTCAATTCCAATCATTCAAAATGTGTTTTGATGTCATTGGGAATATAATGAAATTTCAGTATAGTATTTTATCCTCAATCAAATGGCCATTCAAAACAGATGATTCATAATTTTGAGGATATTCTTCGAGAATGTTCATTTTATTATAAGTGAAGTTGGTATCATCAAATTTTTTTAGTAAATTTTTTCTGAAAATACTAGTTTCCATTGTGGTATACAGAAGAAAACATCAGAGGATTTATATGGGAAGTGGGATCAAACACCATAATTTTGGGATAAAGTCAGGGAATAGACATTGATGGAACCATAATTTGAAGAGGATGTGGTTGAGAAAATTAAGATGATCCAACAACACAAGAGAATAGATTAGAGTATGCATAAAATAATGAAGATAATAGGAGGAAAGACATTTTTTCGATGTAGGTTATCATGTTTTTCTTAAATTATCACCATGGAAATGTGTATTGTGTTTTAGAAAGAAAGTAAAACCAGGTCCACTATTCAATATACATTATAAAATACTATAGAATATTGGAACTATTACTTACCTGTTTGCTTTTACTCATATTTTATATTAGGTACACAATATCTTTCATGTTTCGAAGTTGAGAATGTATGTGCCAGATTCATCTCATGTTTTGATCCCAGAAGCAGTTCAATTGGAAGAGATATTTTTTATTATGATAAAACTATATAGATTTTTTATTGGAGAGAACAAGTATTGTATAATAATGTAATCTATTGGGTAAAGGTTTTATGGATGAACCATATGGTGGATGATGTAACACAAGAATATTTAAATTATATGAGGGAAAGGTGCCCCCAATTTTTTAATAATTAAATAAAATACAATTGTAAGGAAACAATTTTCATAAGGTAGAGAGAATGTAAAACAATTTTTTTGAAAATAAATTGAAATTTATGAAACACTAAATCACTACATAATGAAACGTTTTTATAACAAAAATGTTATAAAATAGAATTTTAACACAGTTTTTCATCTTCTATTATTTGTATATCAAAAAACAGACATCTACGGTTGTGATCAGTATGTTATTTGGAGTTTGATAGAACAAAAATAATTTTTAGATGAATAATTAAATACCCTTTTGAATTGTAATATGAATAATAATAAGACACTTATGAATAGTAAATCATATTATTTTTTTATTTACTTATTTTTATAAGATAATGAAATCTTGATTAAATTTTCAAGGAGATATAAAATAAATTCTTGCATCAAAATTGTTATTATGGAATGAAAAATTAATTTATTTAAAAATTAATTCAAACATATTAAAAAATTAATTTTTGACAAAATGAGTTCATATATTAATTCTCTATGTTAAAAAAATTTTATGGTGATTTTTTTATTTTTTTCTAAAAAACCCTGAATTTTTATTAATAATATAATTCAAAAATACACTATATATATACATTATCAGTTAAATACACTATTCCTAACATCATGAATGATGTTGGAAATCTTGGTTTGAACTCACATTCTCTATATAATATTTTTTCTTACATGAATCAATACTATATATAGTATATAGAATAAAATATTAAACTAGTGATTAAAATAATGTAAAATCCCTCCTCTGATAAACTATAAATAACACCCTCACCCCTCTTCATCTCACACCTCTAGAGCTTTGAGAATTGTCAAAATTATACCAAATACCTTTTTCACAATCCTTATCAATGTCCAAGACCTACTGGTCTCACCAAATAGAAAAAAAAAATGCCTTAAAGAGGTTCTCAATGAAAAGAGATCAAGAGGTATAAACCCAGTTTCATTTTCATGTGTTTTATTTTTAATTCATTTTCTTTTCATATTATCTGTTACCCTCCCCTTATCTAAGAGGAATGAAAGATCAAGAATCATATATATTATGGATTTTATTATTTTAATGAAAAAATGTTTACTATCATTCTTCATCATCTCTTCCTTTTATTTTCAATGTAAAAACACTATCCGTGATGTGCTGATTTAAAAAATCATTTACAATGTATTTTAAATTCCCATTAAATCGTTCAAATATGGATATAAAACTTTTTAATGGTTGAAAAATATTTTAATCTATATCATATATCCTCCTTAATGTTTTTTTTGATAACATATATAGATAATATTATGCTTTATTATGAATCTAGTTCATTATTATCAACAAACAACCAAAATGATATAAACTTATATCAGTAATGATATATTTAATGAATCATATTAATACCATATAACCAAAATCTTTTGTGGAATAAATTAATATTTGGGAAATATATTAATACCATTTATTTCCACCTTTATAGTTTCTCCAACATTTGAAAAGAAAACCCATTACTATGTAACCTTGGAAAGCATGAAATAAATGCACCCCAAGCAATAGAAAAATATTATTATTATTGAATTGGTGTAATGATGTTATGAAATGACCATAAAAAGTGTTTTTATTTAAATACGTTACCATTAATTATTGATAAAACTTTTTTACCATTGTACATTAGGTTTACACAATTTCTATCTATGAATAACAAGAGGTCTTTGAATTCTCAAACCAATTTCCATTTTGTGGATTTTTCATCATCTTCATTGATTATATTATACAATTAATATTTATGTAATGAATTTATGTTTATATTTTGTTTTATTTAGTGTATTTATATTTCATACATATAAACATTTATTATATTAATTTTAACTTCAATAATATGACATATATATTGTTCCTTCCTATAAAGTAATATTTTTTAAATTCTATTTTACGAAATTGAAAAACAATGCTTTTATGCAATTATTCATGTTTTATGATTTTTTTGGTTCATGGGAACTATTTATTATTATGGTCTATACATTCATATTATTCTAATGCATTGGGTATGTGTATTTTGGTTTTCTGTTATATGGTTACTCAAATTGTAACAGCGATGGTTATACCATAAGATAGTCATGTGAGTTAAATTGTAAGGTAGTTGTGAGTGTTAAAAATCATAACATAGATGATAGGGTTAAAAAATTAATTATGTGATTCCCTAAGACACTTTTATTCTTTATTTATGGTTTTTATAAATTATTGAAATCTCATATTTCACAAAGTTGGTATATTATTCTCTATGGATGTAATGTCTTTCTTTGTGAGAATGATTTCTAATGTTTATAATTATTCATGAAATAATGGTTATTTTATTATTTTTATATCCAATATTAATATTATTATTCTCATTAAAAATTATTAATGTTTTCCATGTGATAAAAATATCTGTAAGATAAATAAGGGATGTCTTGTTAAATGTTATTATTTTTTAAAGAAAACAAGTTAATAATTTATGTTTAATATTTTATGTTGTGGAAGAAGAAGATATTGTGTTAATGGAACACACATTGTATTTTTTTTGGTTGATATGTATGACTTGTATCCTAACATTCTAAAACTCTAAAGTGAAAATAACTTTTAGAATTAGAATATTGAAATATATTGGAAATAGATAGATTTTATAATGTTTAATGTCATGTCCTTATATTATCTATATTAATCACACATAAATTTTTAAGAATGTGGGGTTATTATTGATATTCCAAGCCAATATATGATCGTATATCAATGTGATGATAATTAGAAAATTTTAATGGAAATTTCTTCTATTTCATGGGTCATAATTTCAATTTGGATTCGTTTTTTTATCTCCAATTATTGGACAGAAACTCGACATCGATGATATGAATTTTATTTTTAGGAATTTGTTTATTTAATTATTTTAAAGATTCTTATACATCCAAAAAATTGTGATGTTATTTATTCAATATAACTCATAACTAATACCTCAGTAATTTCAATTATTACCAATAGAATGGACCGAATTTAATTATAGGAGTTTAATGGGAAACTCCAACAAAACCATGAGAAGGGATTCATTTTACTATGTTGGTCACATTTGGATTAGCCTATTTTTCTGTGAAAAAATTAATACGGATCAATAAAAATATAAAACACTTATTATGAAACTATGAAGATAAAAATTAAGAATAAGTATACACATTCTAAAATTGGTGAATTGTTTGATCAATTATACGTAACTCAATAGTGTTCCATGATTCACCTTATTTCTGTATATCCTGAATTGACAGTCAATAATGCAGATATACCAAAGAAGGAATTATATACAATGTATGGACACATTTAATATATTGTGTTTCCATTCAATCATACTAATTCCTCTACTATATTTATGTATTTATTTAATTGTGTATTCAGAGATTACCATGATCAGTTTGTGGTAATATTTATAGATAATAATAGTATCTATTAAAAGAGGAAATGAAGAGCATGAATGAAAATTTATAATTGTACTAAATAGAATATTGAAATAGAAAATATAAGAAAAATTTAAATAGTGTCTATTTTGGATGAATTTTTTTCATTTGGTCCAATAATTTCATTAGAGTCTATATCTGTAGATCAATCAACAATTGTTGATACTGAATGTGGGAACAAACTAACTAGTGTGCCTAAGATCCTTTTTTTTATTTGTCTGGTATGATATTATAAATTTTTAATGGATTATTAATAACAAATATTTAGCACTCTAAAAAACTTAACATGATGGGGAGCCAAGTTATATTGGATAGATTAATGTGATGAAAATTTAAAGGAAATGAAAATATATTTAGTCAGAAAATTGGTAAATACATTACCTTGTAGTAGATACAGGTTAGAAATATATAGTGATGAATCCATTATGGTATGAGTAAATTTTCCTAAACACAATAACATTATTATATAACACCCCTCTTAAATATTGATGATTCATTAATAAAAATTACATAAATAAGTATTTGGAATTAGTTATGACAATTATTGAATTAATAATATTTGGGGATTATAAATAAAGATTTAATTTTAATATATATATATATATGATAAATATTGAATTAGAAATTCACACACAAGAAGTTGAACATTCACTAGAGAAGATAGAGAGAGATGATAATGTTTTATTACTGCTTAATACTTTACCACCCTAGGAAATTAAACATGGAGTCCTATTATATGATTTAAAAAGATGATTCTAAATAAGCTATAATGAGGATATAAAAGATAAAATATTTATAGATTTAAAATGGAAGGATCTATAAATACTGATTGTAGAGAAAAATTGTATCTTTCTCAATTGAAATTTCATCAGTCTATCTAAATTCATATTAATGAAGTGAAAAAGGAAGATGAAGAGCTACAAATGAAGGATTGAAATGATCCACATATTAACCATGTTCATGATGGATTGATAATGTATATGAAATTTTCATTAATTCATTCCATACTAGAATATAAGTAGGGTTTTTATAGGAAGCTCATTGTTCATTATTCTTTATTCATCCAAGAAGTACAAAGATGTAAAGTGTTATGAAAGAATGCATCTTGTGTGATTACATGAAGATATATTTCACATATTTTGTATCATGATGATAGGTATGTCAATGGGTTATTAATGAAATAAAACATTCAATGGGGATTTATCATCCATTAGACGTACATGAATTTAAATTGGGTACCATCTCTATGGATTTTGTTATTGGACCACATAAATCCTCTAAAGTGAATAATTATTAAAGCGTTGTAGTCAATCAACATAATATGATTGTATTCTTCATCATTATTAGGTAATAAATATATCTACATAAGAATTCCAGGATATACATTGTTTTTTTAAATGTTTAATGGATTACCACATTACATTTTATCTAATCATCATTTGAGGTTTATAAAAATGTTCTAGAAAAGTATTTTGCAATCCCGTGATAAAAAATTGATTTTTATAAATTCTTATCATCTTTATATGGATGTTTAGTCTTAATGAAAAACTAATACCCTATAAGACATGGTGATATATTATTATTTAGATTTTAACACTGATGTGGATCAACAACTTATTCTTGTTTAGTTTTAATTCGAAAATATCATTCACTAAAGAATTCAAATGGATCTTTATGAATCTATCTATGCAATATAATGTAGACCTCTAATGTGCTATAACAAAGTAGGAGAATGAAATATATCATGACCTCAAATTTCTGAAGAAATTACATAGAAGGATTTATTCATTCAGCACCACATCATGTTATCTTAGATTTAGTTGAAAAGATATGATGATAATAGATAACGTTTTTTTTAAATTTAATATGTTTATAATGTGTTTTAAAGAATTTATCTAAGTGTATGAAGGATTAATTTGAAACTAATTTCTTCCCAATTTATGATTATAATTTGGAAAAATTGATTCCATTTTTGGAATCATCATTACATATAATTTCTAATTACTCAATCATAATATTTTACCCAGGTTATTAGTGTAATAAATTAAAAATATTTAGAGTTATTAAGGTAAAATATTATTATATAGTGTTGAAACATATAATATAATATTTCATAATGACCTAAAAGCTGTTAGAAACCCATTTGATGGAAATATTTCTATAATAAAGCTACCAGTCTCCAGAATGTACCATTATTGGAGCCCAATGTCATTGAAATAAATATGGGTGTAAATATTAATTTCCTAAAAATTACATAAGTTCCAGTCACCTCACTTATGACAATCATAATTTTTATTACACAATTAAACATAATTTATTGCATAAAAATCACTTAATACAACATATAAAATTGAGTGGTATAGTTTCTTTTGGGTTTAGTATCAATACATGACAACTTAAAACATGAAATACAACATATTTATCGGGAACTACCTTTACATGACCACTACATTCCATCATACATAGAATTGCATGGGATAACCAGAGGACATTCATAAGAAAAGTGTTAGCTATAAAGCCCAGTAAGGGAATAATCATTTAATAACATGATGAATACAATACATGTTAGAAAATATGCATATAAATAGAGTACAATATAAGAATAAAAATAAATTCATGATAAAGCATGATAATCATTATATTGAAATGTGGTATCAATACTTTACATGTAAATAGCATGAGGCAAGGCTCATTGCACATGGAGCATGCGTAAACCCTTATTGCACATGAAGAAGGAGTAAAACATCATTTACCCTGTATTATCTTGAGTAAAAACCTCTTCCAATAAACATATCATGATACTATACTTTACCCATTGCATTGGAGTGCTATCGGGGCTCACCCTTCTTAAACATTTCATTTCATGCATAAGTATGCCACATGGATCATAAAAAATTGAATCATTCAACATTATCTCTTATTCTGTGATAAAATAATGTGGAAAAAATATAGGAAACTATTGAAAAAATAAGTAAATGTGCATAATGGTCAATATACATGATAGATAAATGGGCATGGTATTCACTACAGTATGACTTTGGCGTGGAAAAGCGCATTGCAATTTCGACAGCCTAACGGCTTGAAATAAGAACTCATAAAAATGGATGATGATAGAAAATGAAGTGTATCAACATATTAACATAACTTGGGAAGTAATAGGTTCGTATAGATACATGTACCAACAAATGTAATTGAATTTAGATTCATGATACAAAATAATACCATGAATGTAAATAATGAGAGAGAAATTCCATTTAGAAATTCGACATAGTTATAGGTGTACATGGGGTAAATTAACAATAGTTAAAGGGGTATCCCATCATTAAAAAATAATTATGGATGTATGGGAGAGGGGATAAAAAATAACCCAACATTTATAATTGAAATTAAAAGTTCATAGTAACTTAAAGATTATTGGACAAAAATAAGAAAGGAAGAAAAACCCTTACACGGAAGTGTTCTTCCAAAGCCTTGAGAGAGTCTTGAGAGTGGCTTCTTCGGCAATTAGGGAATATTCAGAGGATTCTTGAGAGGGGAGGGAAGAGGGTGGACAATCTAAAATGGTTTTGAGTGGAGAGGAAGTGGGATATTGGGTGGGTTTATATAAGAAAGGTGAGGGAATTATTAATTATTTAGGTTTGGGACACCTCACATTAAACTAATACAACCAACAATCCCGCACAAGGTATTTGCCCATAGTTTTTTCCAAAAATAAGTGTAAAAAAATATTTTATAACTCCAAATTTCTAACTTCTTAAAACAATTGTGTTGTTTATGTAGAGGTGAGTCACACTCCCAAGGATAACAATTTAAAATTACAAAATGGTCAATAAGTCTTGAAAGTTCTACTAATGCTTTGAAAAATAAATAAAAACACCCAATATAACATTATGTAAATGGAAAAACATATATTTGATGATCATAATGTTTTTAATACTTTATTCAATCACTATTGGGTCATGATGATGTCATAAAACACATTATATATTTAAACTGTATTTATTTTTTTACCAAAAAATTGATTTTCTCAACAAATTATAAAAAATTCATCATTGGATAATTTTGACGTAATAATTTCAAAAATAATATTCAATTTATCTAAATTATTTTCTAAATATGTTAATTTTGACATTTAAAATAAAAACTGACATTTATAAAAAATTAATGGGTTTTGATAAAAATGGATTCCAAACATTAATAATTATTACAATTGCATTCAATAAATTATACATCTATTTATATTTAATAAAAATTAATTTAATAATAATAATAATATTTTATTAAAATATCATTTAATTCAAAAATCCATTAATTCATCCATATAGATTTCATAGTTGAACATTAACTAAAAATACTATATGTTCTTTAAAAACTATTTAAAATGTAATACCAATTAAATGAATGTATATTCATCATTATATAATACAATATTGTACATAACCATATAAATAGGTTCTTGTTATATAACCCCTTATAACACCTACATAAGACAGAATTGTAAGGTGTGTGCTGGTGACAGACTCTAGGGGTGGCTCGGATAACATTGTTTGGGTGGTAATCTCCATCAATTTTTAATTCTCTCATAGTAGGTCCCACTCGAGCATATCATATTAATTCTCGGAATGGGCTAGGTCAAGAGAGAAGACCAAGGATTCAACTCCCTTTCTGAGCTATGACAAATGGGCTTCGTATGGGCACATCTACTGGATGAGGTCATCGCTTCCATTGTATGTGTAAATTGGATTTGTTGAAGACATATATTTTATACTAATCATGTGATCAATATTCAATGGTTATATTTGCAATGATCACAATTCATCACATTATTTTAAAATCCAAAAACATAAAACCAATGATTTTACAATTTTATATAAACATTTTACATAAGAGACATTTAATTAGATCAAGAGGGATTTCAATTAATGAATGTTTGGGTCAATATAATATTCCCTTCTTAAAAATTTCACCCTCGAAAAAATCTTTTCCGTCACTAAAATAGATGTTGGAAACTCTACTTCATCATTTCCTCTAATTCCCACGTCACTTCATCAAACATGTGGTTTCACCCCAAGACGTTGGCATGGGGCATTTTTTTTATTTCGTAGATCTTTTTCTTTACAATCTAATATCTTCACCGATTTCTCCTCATAACAAAGATAATTCTCTAACTATACCACCTCTCAAGAGAGTACATGTGAAGGGTCTGGTATTTATTTCTTGAAGAGGGATACATGAAATACATCATGTAGTTTGTCCATGGTAGGCATATGTGATATTCGATAGGCCACATCCCTGACACGTTCAAAAATATCAATGGGGCCGATGTACCTTTGACATAAAATCCCTTTCATTGAAAACCTCATGAACTTCTTCCATAGAGATATATGTAGAAATGCCATTTCTCAATCTTTATACAAAGGGTCTCATTGATGATTATCTGCACAACACTTCTATCGACTTTGGGCTGCCATGATATGTTACTGAATGGTTTTCTCCTTCTCTACCATTTCGTCGACCATTTCTGTTCCACGAAGCTTACTCCCACCAACCTCATCCCAACACGAAGGTGTTCTGAACTTTTTCCAATAGAGGGATTAATATGGTGCCATTTTGATGCTCGAGTGGAAATTGTTATTATTAGAGAACTTAACCAGAGTATGATGTTGATCACATCATCCATTAAAGTCCATTTAGAATGCCCTGAACATCTCCTCAAGTGTTTGGATAGTACAATCGAACATTCAATCAATTTGCGGATGATAGGTCGTATTGATGTTCAATTCAGTATTCAGAGCATATTGAAGTCTCTTCCAAAAAATATATGTGAATCTTTGATCTTGATTGTACACAATAGATAGTTATACTACTTGTAGCCTTACAACATCCCTGATATATATCATTGATAGTTGATCCAATGAGAAATCCTCTCTAATAGTAATGAAGTGTTCAACCTTTGTAAGATGATCCACAAAAACCCAGATTGCATTGCTTCCATTTGATGTATTCAAAAGTCCGATGACAAAACCCATGGTGATTTTCCCTCATTTCCATTTTGGTATTGGCAATGGTTGCATCATCCCCTTAGACTTCTACCTCTCTACCTTCATTTGCTGACACACTGGGCACATTGATTTATATTCTATGATCTCTTTCATCATATTATCCCACCATTTATTCTATCGAAGATCTCAATATATCTATGTGTTTCTTTGGTGAATAGTGAATTTTTAAATATGTGCATCATTCAAAAGGTCCTTCTTCAGCTCCAGAATTGATGGAACACGTTGTCTTTTCCCAAATCACACAATTCATTGTTCATTAACATTAATCTCATAGGAATTCCTTTTTTCGATAACTTCCACATTTTCATGAATTCCCACATCATCATTTTGAGCATCTTTTAACCATTCCAAAAGTGACGGTTGAGAAATAACTTGTTAAAGGTTTGATGATGAACCCTTCTTAATGATTCACATATCCAAATTCATCAGATATAAGAAGATTGGTTCATTTTCAATTATCATCATTACTAGAATTGCTGGGTCCTTTCTACATAGGGAATCTTCCACCTTCTTCGCTTTCCCAGGGTGGTAATGGATTGATCAGTCATAGTCTTTGATCAGCTCTAACAGTCTTCATTGGTGCATGTTAAACTATTTCTTTGTGATTCTATATTTGAGGATTTTGTGGTCTGTATATATTTCAATCTTCTCCCCAATGAGATAATGAGGAAAAATTTCAAACTGAAAATCCCTGTACCAAACTAGAGGTCATGTGTTGGATAGATTTGTTCATTAAAATTCAATTTCCTTGAAGAATAAGCAATTCCTTTTTCATTTTTCATCAACACACACCCAATGACCTTCTTTAAAGCATCAATCAATACCCCAAAATGTTCTCCACATGTGGTTAAAGTGAGCACAGGCTAAGTGATAAGCCTCTTTTTAGAATCCATGTATCATTCATCGCATTCTTCTCTCCATGAAACATTACTACCTTCGGAGTTAGCTCGGTAAGAGGGTTGGAAATTCATGAGAAATATCTCAAAAATCGTCGATAATATACAGCTAACACCAAGAAGTTACGGATATCTATTACCGATATCGGCCTAATCCATCCCCCAATTGCATCTATTTTGGAGGGATCTAGAGATATTCCATTGATTTTGATGATATTTCCTTTGAATGAGACCCCCTTCAACAAGAAATCCCAATTGTTTTTCTTTTCATAGAGATTCTCCTTCAGAAAGGTCTCTAGTACAGTTTTTAGATGTTCTTGGTCATCCTCCTTGGTTTTGGAATATATAAGAATATCATCCATAAAGACTACAAAAAAATTGTCTAGGTAATATCTAAAGACTCTATTCATCATTTCTATGATGATTTATGGAGAATTAGTGAGTCTGAAAGGCATTACTATGAATTCATAGTGCTCGTATGTTGTACGAAAAGCAATCTTGGGATATCTTCCTTCTTCACCCTTACTTGATAATATCCCAACTGCAAATCCACCATGGAGAAGTATTGTGATCCACGTGTCTAATCAGACAAGTCATAAATTCATGGGAGATGATACTTTTTCTTTATTCTGATTTTTTCAAGCTCATGATAATCGATGCAAAGGAATTTACGCATCATTCTTCAAGGCAATGAGGATTGGTTCACCCATGGTAAAGCACTTGGTCGTATAAACCCTTTATCCAGATTCTCTTGTAATTTTTTCTTCAGATCCTTAAACTCCACAACAGAAATTCTATACAACATCTTGAATATTTTCATTTCCTCAGGTATAAGATCAACTGAGAATTAAACATCTCTACTAGGAGGTAGATAAGACAATTCCTTGGGAAACACATCAGCGAATTCCATCAATATAAGCATGTATTCAAGTATAGATTACTAATTAGTCTCAATAATTTGAGAAAGAAACCTATGATAATAGGGTAGTAATATCCATGCATGAGAAGATGGTGTTAAAGAAGTTTCATCTTCCTCATTTCACTTGTACAGAATTGCAGTATGATTCTACACATTCAGATTAATTTTCCTCTCACAAAAATTTATGATGGATCTATATATGGAAATCCAATCCAGTCATATAATTGCATAAAATTCCACCAGAGCATGTATGAAGAGGTTCTCTAGGAAGTTTAATCCACATATTATAATACAGGAGTAGTTAAATTCACCGGATGCAATGATTTCCCCAATTGTGGTACTCACCGACATCATCACTTCCATGATTTGTTGTGGTTGTAAAAGTGATATACTAAAATATCGTGACATAAAAGTATGTGTAGAACTTGAATAAAAAAATATGTTCCCTATCTTGAATGAATAACTAGAATAAATTTCACCACTTATTTTTTGGGGTCCACTTCATAGTAGTGATGGAAAAATCTCACCCTTTCTACCTTGGAGGTTGTTGGTTTCCATTGAAAACCCATGGCATATGGTACTGATTTGTAGGATGCCTGAATTCATTGTAGTTGTAGCGATGAACCACACATTGAGGTTCGAATGTAAAATTCCTATATTCTGTCACAGACGTGGGTCTTTATTTCTGATCGTTAATATCCAGGATCCCTCCTCTTACACACTTAAAAAATTTCCTCATCCCTTTCAGGTAGTTTTCAGGGAGCTTCTTTTTGCAACTTGGGCATGTGGGATGCTGGATCAACTTAGCACCATTGTATTTATCCATTAGACCACCATCATTAATATCCAACTTATTATTCTTATCCCCATGATACCCCTAAGATACTTAGATCTCTATTTTTACCTTGAGGGAACATCCGAATATTTCCTCACAGTTGTCGAAGTCGTGGATCACCATGAATTTCATGCAGTCTAGGTTTCAGCCCACCAAAAAAGGTGTCAACCTTTCATTTGGGGGTATCGACAAACCAGAGGCATTTCATGAATAACACATGATGATTATCTTATATGCTCAGACATATTCTTCATCCTTTTTCTTGATGGCAAGGAAGTCTCTTTCCATATTAAGTTGGAGGGTTCACGGAAAAAATTTATCAAAATACATCTTCCGGAAATCCATACATTCCAACATCTTCATCTCCCCATCATGCTTCATATATTTGATCAACGTCCACGATTGTCTATTTTTACCCTCTATAAAATAAGCATCCAGTAGAACCTTCTATTTTTTATAACATTCAATGATGGAGAAGATATTTTCAATGGAGTTGATATATTGTTCATCGATTGAGGTATTTGATGATCTATTAAATGTATAAGGCCTTTGTCTCATGAATCTCTTGATAGAGACTTGTTCTTTCTTAGGGGGGGGGGGTTAAAAATTCCACTTGACCCATTTTTCTATTTAAATAATAATATATCATAGATCTATGTGTGACAAAGTTCGCGATTCCCATCCCTATTGGATTGGGAATCTCATTAGTACAATCATCACATTGATCTTCACAATAGTTGTTAGCCAGAGTCCTCCTATTATTGGCCATTGGTTGGAATGAAAGGAAAGTTTAGGACAACACATATAGGGTAATACAAAAATTGATAACTTATAAATAACTTTTAATTCCTTAATATATGAATCTATTGGCTTCTGTATATGTTATCTGTGATCTACTTTCTAATAAATATTCTTAGGGAATTTTTTAGTCCCTTAATAATGGTTCATACTAAGACTGTGAATTTAGAAAATCATACCCCCCCGGGAGTTTAGTCACAAAGAGTGCAGCAAGGACCATTGTTGTGGACCAGTTCTAATTTGAGTTTTACTCAAATTAGTGTTTTGGGTTTTTACCCCTAGGATACATCAGTGCTAGAGCCGCCCCTACCTACAAATATCCGAACAGGGATTTATTTTCTTGATAATCCACTAACTAAATACACACCAAAGCATTGGGATGGATTTATAATAATTTTTCTTCTCTCCATTTCTTTACAATGGTTTTCTAATCATAATCCCAAAAATAACTAATCCTATCCTCTGATACCAACTTTTAAAACCATGGTTATTATTACACAATTAAATAGAATTTATTACGTAAACATCTCTTGATAAAACACAGATGATCGAGAGGTATAGTGTATTTGAGTATGAATATCATTACATAATAACTTAAAACATGAAATAAAAAATCTTCATTAAAAACCTTTTTTACATGACCACTACATTCCCTCATACTTCTCATTGCATGGGATAACCAGAGGACATGCATTGGAAAATGGTGATCAATAAAGCCCACTAATGGAATAATCATGGAATAACATGCAGAATAAAATAAATTTTAGAAAATAGGAATATCAATAGAGACCAAGACAAGCATAAACATAAAATCATGATAAAGCATGATAATCATAACATGGAAATCTGGCAACAACACTTAACATGGAATTAGTATGAGCCAAGGATCATGAGTTAACCCTCCTTGAACATGAAGCACGAGTAAACCCTCATTTAACTTGAATTATCATGAGTAAACACCCATTTCACAAGATGTATCATGATACTTTACTTTAACCAATGCATTGGAGCACTATCAGGGCACACCATTCTTATACATTTCATTTCATGCATAAGTGTGGCACATAGATCAGAAAACATTGAATCATTCAACATAATCTATTATTCCTAGGTAAATGAATTTAGAATACATACATGAAACTTTTTAAACAATAAATAAATGTACATAATGGTGAATACCCTTGATAGATAAATGGGTAGGGTATTCAATACATAGTGATTTTTTATTGGAAAAGCACAGTGAAAGTTCGGCAACATAATGGCGTGACATAAGAACTCCAAAAATTTGATGATGAGAGAGAAAGGGGTTTACGATCATATTTAGATGAAATGGAAAGTAATGGGGTCAGATAGATACATGTACCAACAAATTTAATGGAATTGAGATTCATGATACAAAAGAATTACTTGAATGTAAATGATGAGAGTGAAATTCCATTTAGAATTTTTTCATAGTAACGGGTGCAAATGGTGGGCATTTAATGAGAGATAAAGGGGACTCCCATAATTCAAACAGAAGAATGGAATTATGGGGGAGGTTCTAAACCATACCCCAACATTTTTAATTAAAATTAAAAGGACATAACAACTTAAACAATGCGGGACAAACATGAGAAAGGAAAAAACCCCTTATTTGGAATTGTGCTTCCAAATACATGAAAGAAGATTAAGAGAGGATAAGTGGGAGCTTGGGGAACATTGGGGGGATTATATATATAAGTGGTAAGAGTATGGACTAAATCTAAAGGTTTTTAGTGACGAGTATGTGTGAGATTGGGTGGGTTTATATAGGAAAGTTGATAGAATTCTTTATTATTTAGGTTTGGGACACCTCACAATAAACTATTCCAAACCATAAAACAACCAATGGTTTTTTCCTATGGTTTTTGTAAAAGGGAAGTGGAAAAAATATTTTATAATGCCAAATTCCGAAATTCTTAAAATAATGGGGTTTCTTATGTGTAGGTGAGTCACACTCACAAGGAAAACAATTTAAAAATATAAATTGTTTAATAAGACTAGACGAGTCCACTAAAGAATTGTAAAATAAATCAAACAAACCCAAAATAAAATTATTTTAATGTTTAACCATATATTGGCCGAAAAAAAGTTTATAGTATTTCATTAAATCACCATTGGGTCATTGTGATGTCATAAAACACATTATATATTTAAATGATATTTAATTTTTATCCAAAAATTTGATTGTCTCAGAAAATTATGAAAAATTTATCAGTGGATAATATTGTTGTCATGATTCTAGAAATAATATTCATTTAATCAAAATATGATATTTTTCAATTTTATAGTAAAAATACACATTTATCGAAAAATCATGGGTTTTGAAAAAAATGGATTTAAAACCTTAATAAAAAACATTTTCATTAATAATAATATAAAATCATTTATATTTAATAAAAACTTATTTAATAATGATAAAAATATTTTATTAAAATATTATTTTATTCAAGAATAAATTAATTCTTCAAAATATATATCTTTGTAGAAAAATGTCTAAAAATACTATTGGTGCTTTAAAAACATTTTTAAGGTAAAAATAATAAAATGAAAGTATATTCATTATTATATACAAAAATATTGTACATAACCATAGTACTAGGGTCTTGTTACATAACCCCTTATGAAACCCACATAAGACTAAAGAGTAAGGAGTGCAATGGTTATAGACTCTTGGGGGGGGGGCTCAGATAACATTGCTCAGGTGGTAATCTTTATCAACTTCAACTTCTCTCAAAGGCAGTCCCGCTCGGGCTTAACACATTCAAGCTCGGAATGGGCTTGGTCAAGAGCGTGTCCCAAAGATGCATCCTCCTTTCCGAGATCTGACAAATGGTATTCATATGGGGCATGTATACGTGATAAGGCCTTCTCTTACTTTTTCTGATTATATTTTATTTGTTAAATCCTTATATTTATACTAATAATGTGATCATTGTTCAATAACTATATTAGCAATGGTCAAAATTTGTAAAAGTATTTCAAAATCAAAAAATATAAAACCAATGTATTTGAAATTATATATAAACATTTTACCTAAAGAAACATTTAATTAGATCAATAGGTATTTCCATTAATTAATGTTTGGGTCACTAAGTAATCTAAAAATGGACACCCCCTCTTCCCCTCTCTTTATACCATCAAAATCAATTGATTCATCAATTGCCTCCCAAAATTACATATTCATTAACTAATATTTTTTATTTTTTATATGCCTAAAATCCAATTAATTATTTCTAAATCATTGTCATACAACTACCTTAACATCTTAAATTTACCAAATTGTACTTATGTGAAGGGTACAACCAATAACCACACACATATCCATTAAATGGGTTATGGAATCATCATTTGTGTGTACAATAGACTTCTACCTCATGAATCGACAATATTCAGTTTTTTACCGTTTCTTGATAATGATGTTGATTCCATCCTCGTTTAATGTCCATTGAGAATTATCTCAACATGTCCTCATGTGTTTTATTAGTCCGCTCGGATTTTTCATCAGTTTTAGAATGATAGGTTGTATTGAAGTTCAGTTCAATATTCAGAGCATGTTGAAGACTCCTCCAAAAAATAGAGGTGAATCTTTGATCTTGATTGGAAAAAATAGATAGTTGTACATCACGTATCCTAAGGACATCCCTGATATATATATATATTCCAGTTTATCCAATGAGAAATCCTCCCAAATAGAAATGAATTATGCAGCCTTTATAAGATGATCCATAACAACCCAGATTGCATTGTTGTCTTTTGATGTATTAAGAAGTATGGTGATAAAGTCCATGGTGAAGTTCCCTCATTTACTTTCTGGTATTGGAAATGGGTGAATCATTCCCTTAGACTTTTACCTATGTGCCTTAACTTTCTGACACACCAGGCACATTGATTTTTATTCAATGATCTCCTTCTTCGTATTATCCCACCAATAATGATCTCAGAGATCTCGATACATCTGTGTGTCTCCTGGATGAGGAGATAAAATTTAACTATGTCCATAATCCAATAGTTCCTTCCTCAGCTCCAAACTTCATGGAACACATAGTATTTTCAGAAATCTCACAATTCCTTCTTCATTAAAATTAATCTCTAAGGATTTACCTTTTCTGATAATTTCCACATTTTCCTTAATTTCCACATCATCTTATTGAGCATCCTTTAACATTTCCAAAAGTGACCTTTGGGCAATAATTTTTTAATGGTTTGATGATGTTACCTTCTTTATGATTTCCATGACTATCATCATCAAATATAATAATATTGGTTCATTATGGATTATCATAAATGATATAATTGGTGGGTCCTTTCTACATAGGGCATCTACCACCTCGTTCACATTCCCAGGGTGGTAATGGATTTAGATGTCATAGTATTTAATCATATATAACAATCTTCTTTGAAGGACGTTCAACTCTTTCTGTGTGAATATACACTTGAGGCTTTTTTGGTCTTTAAATATTTCACACTTCTCCCCAATGAGATAATGATGCCAAATTTTAAATGCAAAGATCACTGTAGCCAACTAGAGGTCAATTGTTTGATAGTTCTGTTCAATAACATTCAATTTCCTTGAATAATTAGAAATTCAATTTTAATTTTTCATCAAAACATATCTCAGTACCTTCTTCAAAGCATCACTCAATACAACAAAAAGTTCACCACATGTGGGTAAAGTGAGCACAAGTGCAGTCATAAGCCTCCTTTTCAAATACATGATGCTTTCATTTCATTCAACTATCCAATAAAACTTTTCTACCTTCATAGTTCGCAGGGTATGAGTATTGGACAATCATGTGGAATATATCACAAATTGTCTATAATATCACACTAACCCTAAGATGCTATAAATATCGGTTAAAGATGTTGGCCTTGGTCATCCCCCAATTGCATCTGTTTTTGAATGATCCAGAGATATCCTATTTCTTCTGATGATATGGACCAAGAATGAGACCTCCATAAACCATAAATCCAATTTTTGTCCTTTTAATAGATATCCTCCTTCTGAAATGTCTATATTACAGTTCTTAGATGGCCCTCATGATCCTCCTTGGTTTTGGATTATATCAAAATATCATCGATAATGACTACCACAATTTTTTTAAGGTAATATCTAAAGACTCTATTCATCAATAACATGAATATTTCTAGGGCATTTGTGAGTCTTAATGGCATTAAAATGAATTCATTATGCTCGTATCTTGTATGAAATGTAGTCTTTGGGATATCTTCTGTATTAACCCTTACTAGATAATATCTCGACTGAAAAATCTAATATGGAGAAGTGTTGTGATCCACGAATCTGATTGAACAATTAATCAATTCTTGGGAGAGGATAATTTTTCTTTATCGTTATTTTGTTAATATCCCGATAATCGATGCAAAGGAGAATTTACAGATCCATATTCTCGATGAAGAGGCATGGAGCATCCCATGATGAAGCACTCAGGTGTATAAACCCTTTATCCAGATTCCCCTATAGTTGTTTCTTTAGATCCTCAAGCTCCAAAATAGCCATTCAATATTGTGTATTGGATATTGGAAATGCCCTAGGTATATGATCAATTGAGAATTAAATATTTCTTCTAGTAGGAAGACCAGAAAATTCTTTGAAAAACACATCGGTGAATTCCATCAAAATATGCATGTCTTTTAGGATGGATGCCTCCATAGACTCAATCATCTGATCCAGATATGCATGCTCATAGGTAAGAAATTACCATTCTTGAGAAGTTGGAACTGTAGAAGTTTCATCTTTCCCCATTCACATATAATGAATCGAGGGAATATTCTACACATGGATATTGATTTCCCTCTCACAAAAATTTATGTTGGATCTATATAAGGAAATACAATCCATGCCAATAATTGCATAAAATTCCACCAGAGGTAGTATGGAGAGGTTTTATAGGAAGTAAAATCCACAGATTATGAAAGGGGAGGAGATATATTCAAGGGATTAATTGATTTCCCCATTTTTCATACTCACTGACATCTTTACTTCCTTGATTTGTGGCGGTGCTGGAATTGATCTACTAAAATTTTAAAATATAATACAATGCGTAGAACCTAAATCAAAAAGTATGTTCACTATTATTGAATAAATAACTAGAATACCTATCACCACTTCATTTTCAGGGTTCACTTCAGAGTAGTGATGCTAAAATCTAGCCCTTACTACCATAGAGGTTGTTGGGTGCCTCTTAAAACCCTTAGTTTAGAGCACTGATTTGTAGGATGCCCTGGATCATTGCAGTTGTAGAAATAAAATGTGCATTGAAATTCGAATATAGCATTCCTCTCCTCTGTCATAGCTACAGGTATTTCTTGCAAACATTTATTAGCCAGATACCATTCTCATCCAAACCTAAAGCATTTCGTCATCGCCTTCTGGCAGTTTCCAGGGTGCTTCTTTCTACACCATTGGAAAATAGGGTGCTAGAACTTTTTTACACCATTGGATATATCCATCAGACCAAAAAATTGAATTACACATTATTATTATTATCCCCATGATTCCACTGAGATTATCAGATCTCTATTTTGACCTTGAGGGAACATCATACAATTTCCTCATTGATGTCGATGTCGTGGATCGCCAGCTCTTTCCGCAGGCTAGGTTTCATCCCACCAAAGAAGTTGTCAACCTTTCATTCGATGGTAATGACAAAGATAGAGGCATACTAGGCCATCCTTGTGATGTTTTCCTCGTACACTCTGACAGATTCATCATTTTCATTCATGAGGGTAAGGAAGTCCCTTTACATCTTAAGCAGGAGGGTGCGCAGAATATATTTATCGAAAAACATCTTCTGGAAATCCTTTCTTTCCAATGCCTCGATCTCCTCCTCATGATTCGTATTTTTGATCAACGTCCACCATAGATCTTCTTTACCCTCCATAGTATAATAATCCAAGAGAAACATCCCTTATTCAGAACATTGAAGAATGTCAAATATCATTTCTATGGAGTTGATCCATTATTCAACGATTGAGGAATGAGATGATCCATTAAAAGTGTAAGGCCTTTTTCTCCTGAAGATCTTGATAGTGACTTGTTCTTTCTTGGGGGGAGGGTAGAACATTCCTCTGGACCCATGTTTATATTAAATTTTTTAGTTAGATGAGCGTTAATGGGGAAAATTTTCAAAATTAACGCTCCCATTGGATTACACGTCTCATTTGTACAATCATCACATTGATGTTCACAATGGTTTTTAGCTTGAGTCCTAATATTTCATACCATTGGATAATATAAATGGAATGTTTGGGGCAACACATAAAGGGTAATACAAAAACTATTGATTTATAAATAAGTTTTATATTCCATAACATATGAATCTATTGGATACAGTCTATGTTATCCATAATCTAATTTATAACAGATATTCTTATGGAATTTTTTATTCCCTTGACCATGGTTCATACTATGATTGTGAATTTACCAAAGAATATCCCCTAGATATTTTGTAACCATGAGTGCAGCAAGGACCGTCTTCATGCAACAGTTCCCGTTCGACTATTGCTCAAAATGGTGTTTTCGGGTTTAAACCCTAGGATACACTTGTGCTAGAGCTGCCACTACCTACTCATATCTAGAAAGGGATGCATTTTCATGATAAAAAAATACCCAATACTCACCAAAACAAAGGGATGCATTTATTATAAATAGTATAGTATCCAAGGCTTTACTAGGGTTTTCTAATCCTAATCCCAAAAATAACTAAACCAATCCTCTGATACCTACTATGACAACCCTGATTTTTTTTACACAATTAAACATAAATTTTTACATAGAAATCACATGATAAAACATAGATGATCAAGTTGTCTAGTGTATTTGGGTATTAGGATCAATACATAAAAACATATAACATGATAAACAACATCTTTATTGAATAATTCCATTAAATGACCACAACATTCCCACATAATTTGGAATTCATGGGACAACCTAAGGACATGAATAAGAAAAGGGTGATCTATAAAGCCCAGTAAGGTAATTATCATAGAATAACATGAGGAATACAATAAATTTTAGACTATAATAATATCTATATAGCACGGGACATGCATAAACATAAAATCCTGATTAAGCATGATAATCATAACATGGAAATGTGGCAACAACATTTAATATGGAATTAGCATGGGCCAAGGATCATTGCACCATGAGCATGATCAAACCCTCATTGCACATTAAGCACTAGTAAACCATTGTAGCACATCAATTAGATGAAGTAAACACCCATTGTACATGATTTATCATGATACTATAATTTACCCAATTCATTGGAGAGCTATCAGGGTGAACCTTTCTTAATCATTTCATTTCATGCATAAGTGTGCCACATATATCAAAAAACATTAAATCATTCAACATAATATATTATTCCACGATAAAAGATTGTGTGAAACCTACATGATAATATTTAAACAATAAGTAAATGTGCATAATGGTGAATACCCTTGATAGAGAAATGGGAAGGGTATTTACTATACAATAACTTTGGCTTAGAAAAGCGCGGTGAATTTTCAGCAGCATATCGGCGTGACATAGAAACTCATAAAAATGGTCGATGAGAGAGAATGGTGTTCTAATCATATTTAAATGACATGAAATATGAGGGGGTCATATAGATACATTTACCAAAAAATGTAATGGAATTTATATTAATGATACAGAAGAATTGATTGAATGTAAATGAGGAGAGAAAAATTCCTTTTAGAATTTTGGCATAGTAACAGGTTTAATTGGGGGGAATTTAATGAGAGAGAATGGGTTCTCCGATCATTCAAACATAAAAATGGAAGTATGGGGAAGGTGAAAAACCATACCCCAACATTTATAATTGAAATTAAAATGATATAACAACTTAATGAATATTTTGAAAAAAATGAGAAAGGAAGAAAACCCCTAACATGGAAGTGTGCTTTCAAAGGCATGAGAGAGTCTTGAGAGGGGATTATTGGGAGCTTGGGTCACATTGGGAGGATTATAGAGAATATAGGGAAGTGTTTGGACGAAATCCAAAGGATTAATGTAAGAAGGAAGTGGGAGCTTGGTAGGGATTATATAGGAAATGTGAGGGAATTCTTTTTTATTTAGGTTTGCGACACCTCACAATAAACTAATCCAAACCAAAAACCAAACCATGGTTTTTGGCCATGGATTTTGGAAAAGGGAAGTGGAAAATAATATTTTATAGGTCCAAAGTCCGAACATCTTAAAATAATGGGGTTGCATATGTGGAAGTGAGTCACAATCCTAAGGAGACAATTTAAAAATACAAAATGTTTAATAAGTCTTGAAGGGTCTACTAAAGGTTTGTAAAATAAATCAAAAAACCCAAGATCACATTATTTCTATGTTTAAACATATATTGGCCGAACATATTTTTTAAATTAATTTATTACATCACTATTGAGTCATTATGTTTTCATAAAAAACATTACATATTTAAACGATATTTATTTTTTACCCAATAATTTGACTGTCTCAGAAAAATATGAAAAATTTACCATTGGATAATTTCCACGTCCTGATTCCAGAAATAATATTAATATTATCTAAATATGTTAATTTTCAATTTTAAAATAAAAGAAAGAATTTATGGAAAATTATTGGGTTTTGAAAAAATATGCTTCCAATCCTTAATTAAAATTACAATTGCCTTCATAAATGTATACGATCATTTATATTTAATAAAATTTAATTTAATATTAAAAATATTGATAATAATATTTTATTAATATAGTATTTAATTAAAAAATAAATTAATTTAATCAAAATAGATTTATTTGTTCATCATTAACTAAAAATAATATTTTTTCTTTAAAAACTATTTTCAATGTAAAAATAAAAAATTTAAAATATATTAATTATTATATACAAAAATAGTGTATGTAACCATAGAACATGGATTTGGTTACATAATCCCTTATAACACTCAAATGACACCAAATAATAAGGTGTGAAATGGTTACAGACTCTTGGGGTGGCTCAGAAAAAATTTCTCAGGTGCTAATCTCTATCAACATCAATTTCTCTCATAGGAATTCACACTCGAGCTTAATATATTCAAGCTCGACATGGGAACGATCAAGAGAAAATCCCAAAGACACAACCTCCTTTTAGATATCTGACAAATGGGATTTGTATGGGGAATGTCGACATGATGAGGAGATCACATCGTTTGTCTGAGTAATTTGGATTTTTTAAATCCCTATATTTATACCAATAATGTGATCACTGTTCAATAACTATATTAGGAATGGTCACAATTCTTAACAGTATTTTACAATCCAAAAACATAAAACCAATGAAGTTAAAATTTTATATAAATAGTTTACATAAAGAGACAATTAATTAGATCCAGAGGGATTTCCATTAATTAATGTTTGGGTCGCTACATCACTTATAAAGGCCACCCTCTCTGCCCCTCTCTTCATACCATCAAAATAAATTGATTCATCAATTACATCCCCAAATTACTTATTCATTAACAAAATTTTGTAATTTTATGTATACCTAAAAACCAACTAATTATCTATAAATCACTGTCATAAAACTACCATAACATCTTAAAATTACTAAAATGTACTTATGTGAAGGGTACAACCAATAACTACACACATTTCCATAAATGGTTTATGGAATCATCGTTTGTATGTACAACAGACTTCTACCTCATGAATTTACATTATTCATTTTTTAACCATTTCTATATTTAATGTGTTTGAGTAATGATGTAAATACTATATATATAGAGATATTATATGTTACTTGTGATTTTTTTTGATTCTATAATTATTATTTAAGAAATGAATTAATTCTTTCAATTTTATGGGAATATGATAGCATTTATCATGTTTACGGTGGACTATAGGCCCATGAAGCAATACCATTCATTTACATTTTACATAGAATGTATTTGGGATGGGTATAATTGAAATATATGTTATATATAACATTAAAAATAAACTATAGTGATAACATATATATATATATAATACTCTTCTCTTTATATCAATATGATTCAAAATAAACAGAAACATCATTCATGCATACATATGGCCTTCAATATCCATGAATGACATACATTATTTCATAACATTTTGTTTTGTATAATAATTTATATACATATAATGAATATATATTATATTTATATCGATTTTTAATTATATAAATTATGTAATCGTTATCTAATTAATACGGCCATGAATAACATGTCAAAAAATATATGCAAAACAAAGTAGTTATTACCTAAAACATTACATTAATATGGAGTGGTTAATAAATTCTAAATAAAATGTAATAATTAAATCATATTCATTATTGTATATTTTTATATGGTTACATGATATATTATAATAAAAAAAATTTATTATACTTATGGTTTGTCTTATTATGATGACTTCCAAGACATATGGCATGGGAGTTTTTCTTAAATTTACATTCAATGAGTCCTACATTATATTGTACGACTATATTAATTCATGAATTGTATATATAAAATCAATGAAATTAAATATTTGGAATCTATTCATCCTCATATTATTTTATATTTCATTTTAGGGTATTCATTTTTTTGGGATTACGAATCAATGTTACCAAAGTGGTAAATATTTTCTGTTACAATCCAATAATTTATCAGGAGAATTTATGATTAAGCCTCCAATGTTTAATTCTCATGATCTAACACTCAATAATTCTCTTTAATTTTATTATACTAGGGTTATTCATGATATCTTATTGTAATGGTTTTTTCTATAACCCATGTTTACTTTTGATAATCAAGAAAATGCTTTAAAAAAATAGGAATTTGTTTCTCTCTTCAGCCATATATCTGTTTTCTACCAAAATAATGTATTCAAAAAATGTTTTTAGAAATATGGTATTATAATCATATTAATTTTAAAATAAAATGTTACACACTTTTTTATTTAATTTTTTTAAATGAATCTTATTAACATTTTCACATCAAGATTATTTTGACTTCTAATGAACAAATGAAAGTAATGTTCTTATATATATTCAACATACTGAATTGTCTACCATCTTAACCACTATATTCATTGAAAGATGAACTATATGTTTCTAATAATGTTTTCAGAAGTAAGATTTTACCTTAAATATTTTTGAAATGATTTATTTTTTAAATTGATTATCAAATAAAATGATTATATACGTTTTTTAAAATGTTTATTAATCATGTTTCATAGATTCCTTTAAATTTATTATGGTTACTTTAAAATAATATTATATTTTAAACTATTTATATTTTTAAAATTGTTATTAAATATGTGTGGTTATTTTCCCAAGGAAATGTGTTAAAAGTTATGTCAAAATTATTTTCTTTCTAAGACATAACTCGTTTGTGTTAACTATTCCTTATTGGGTATTTTTTTTGAATACCATAAATATTATATATTTTAATAGTTTATTTTTTAGGGAAAAATGTTTATAAAACCCATATATCTTCCACAGTTTATACTATGAATAAATTTTTTAGAAGATAACTCATTTCTTATTTATTATAGGATAAATGATTACGAAACCTGTCACTTTTAAATAGGTTATGATATGATGAAATGTTTATGATTCCTATTCCACTATATGACTTCTGATTTGATAAATGTTTATGATCTTATATAACACATATGTATGATTTCATTATGTTTTGGGTGGGACCTACATCTTCTTCCAATGAATTGGGTAATGATTTATATTCAATGAGATATGTGGGACTAAAACAAGTTGCGAACTCAGTCCTCTAATACTGGGATGTAATGGGAAGTTAACCTAGTTAGGTAAAATAGGGTTCAAACATGTAGTAAAACAAGTTCAATAAATTTATTTGTATGATGTAATTGTTTATAAAGTGATCCTTGATTAAAATTTAAATTATTTTTATTATTTTGTGTATGCCAAAACTTCCATGTCATTTTCAATCATGAATTATATTCTTTTATTCCCTTAAAAATTGTATTATAGACTACCAATCATTATCAAAGGACTCGTGAATTTTTCATCTGATAATATGGTAATGGGTTTAAAATATTATACTCATGGTCTCACAATATTATGATTTTTTATGATTATTTATCACTATTTTTACAAATACTGAGAATCTATTATCACCCTTTAATATGTTTCCATTCCATATGATATGAAGATATTTATTTTGTATGATATGTCTTTGAATGGTTCTATTTATAAAAAACATAGTGGTAGATGGTGTAGATCACTTATGGAAAGGTGATTTCGTTTCCAAGATTCCAAAGGAAATAACTATTATGGTACTCAGCCATCTATTTATGGATTGATGTAAATATTATTTTTATAAAAGATTTAATATCCATGCATAAAAATCTGGTGTCAACATATATTCTCTCATTTTCTTATCTTGCCCAATTCATACCAACACAAAGTAATTTATAGTATAAGACCATATTGGTTCAATAGCAACCATAAAAATTAATTTTCTTCCCGGTGTAGAAACCATTTATTCCATCATGGAAATTTGTTAACAACATAATTAATCAAATAATCTATAAATTTGTTAACGGATTTCACCAATAAAATTTTCCCAAATTATATTCAAAAAAAATTATATTGGAACAGTCTTATTTTAATTAAAATGAATCATCATATTTTCCTCATTGATTGAAAATAACATATCATTTTTAGGACTATCAAATATGATTGAAATAGAAATATGTTTACATTTACTTTGTATTTATTACATCAAATCAGCTATTATTTATCATGATAATGGATCATTTATTATTTCATATCTTGAAATATTTTTATAGATGATAAATTAAATGTTCCATTTCATTATGTTACTACGCAATGTAATTGATTATTTTATAATTATATAATTTCAGTTTATGTTGAATGTTTTGGTGTTTTGGATGTGAAAATTTAATATTATGGGATTTTCATTAATTTATCAGTTACAATGTTGTATGGGGAAACTATGAGAGTCAACCATGTGTAGTGGTACAACAAGATACCAAGGCGCCAACATGGTTGGAACATGGTTTGATAAATCATGTGGCCAATCCATGATAAACATGGTGATTACATTCAGTTTATAGCATATAGTTGGTGAATTGTTTGATATAAAATTTTTAAATCCCCCATTCCTATTCAATTTCAATTATGATGTTAATCAACCATTTTCAACCATTTATTATTTTCTATTCTCATCTTATTCTCTGATATTCACATTTCTTTCCACATATGTTCTCTTCAATAATCACCATATTACTATTATCTATTTTTTTGGAATCCCAAATGATTTTTATATTTTATTTACAATAGTAAGCCTCACATTATTTACTCCACTCTGTTCTATGAATAATGAACTTTTCCATTATTATCTTTCAGCTGTCCGAAAAAGTTAACCAAATCCCACTTGTATCGAAATTTTTAATTCTATGGAATCCCATTTTTTATTCATTTATTATATCCACGTGTATTGTAAATTCATTTATTACTAATATATTAAAATCTATGACTACTATGGAATGTTTTTAATTATTTTACATGAATGTTTTGTATGAAAAAAATATGTTCTATTGTATTTAATGCACATAATTTTAAATAAGTATTCAAGAATTCTAAACATATATTATGAATTTTTTTTTCTTTAAATAATATTTTATAAAATATTTGGAATTTTGGGCCCATTAATGATTTTTAAGGAATAAAACTATGTTTCATAACATTGATTTGGTGTAAAATGTTGACCTTTATTCTAAATTAATTAAATTTAATTTTTTAAAATAAATGAAATCAAGAAATAGATGATTACTTGGAAATATGTTTCATATTTAATATAAAGACCCATTTAATAAATTATAAAATTAGTTTTTCATTTCTTCATGAGAAAATAATTAAGACCATTCTATATGTTAATCCCATTATGACTTGTTATTTCTAAAGCGATGATTTTATGATAGGATTAATGATATTTTATTAGGGATAGGTGTTGGATATGAGGTGAGATTTATTTATTGTGATAAATTGATTTATATATTGATTTATTCATGTTTTTTTTCTCAACATTACATTATTATATAATGGGAACCAATAATTGTAATAAGAGGTCATGATTTAGGCTATAATATATAACTGAATATTGTGGCTAGAATCCTTCTTGATATCCGATATATGATGGCTAGAGGTGGGTCCCCTGATGAGGATAATGATGGATAGTCATGTTGCTTATATTTTGGTTATACCCAACATACACTAGCAGTTAGTCCCATGTTATTATTGTTTTATTCCAATTATCTAACATTAGTACATAATGTGTGTCCCATAACAATGATTCCCCAATCCGTGCATCTATATAGTTGATTCCATTACATATTTATATCTACATTATAATTATATCTCTTCTATAACCATTAACATCGTAATTAATATATATTGTTGTAATCCATTAAATGCATTGGTTCATATATATGTTGAATTTAGATTATTTTATGAATAGTTTTGTTTTCAGAAAAAAAAAATTAAAGTTAGTGTATATTTTTTTATATAAATGATATATGTTATTGATGAGTGATATTTTATAAAATGTATTAAAATAAAAAGAAAATGTTTTTATTTAGTATTAATAATCTCAATGTTCATTTTCTAGTGATTTATAAGTAGTCAAATTATTCAAATCATGATTAATTTTAGTTTTATACAAAGGAAAATATATATTCGTTATGGATTAAACATTTTATTTTGGATTCATTTTGACCTCTATAAAATAAAAAAAATTATCTAAAACATTTCATTGTATATATTTTTTAAATTTGTTTATAAATGGAAACCCATAAATTGTTTGTGAGAACATTCTGGGCATGTTATCTTACAACCTATAATCACAGTTCTCTCTGTGTGGGTGTGTGTACATTTATTATATATATTAATGTTGAATTTTTATAATTTTTGATGTGTGTAAAATTAAATTGGCCCAGTAATGGTCACAATGGATTTGGTGTGTTTGTCTGGGTCACATGGATGTTCTCTTATAATATCTCTAGAGTTTTATTTTTATATTTGGGTTACTGATGTATCATCTAATTCAACTACCTCTTATTTTTTACTTTGTTTCTAATTTAATTTGGACTTTTTGTGTATTCATTTTATATGATTATTATATATTGTAAAAAATGAGTTGAATCATATTAATTAGATCTAAATTTTTGGGTTTCTATATTCAATTGTTACATTTATAATATTTATAACGGTCTTATAAAGTATAAATGTTTTGTATCTTATTTTGGATTACATATATCCTTAATTACACACTCATATTTGAGGTTGAAATTTATTCTATGTACTCTCATATTGATTTCCCAACATTAGTTACAACCCATTGTGGAATGGAAACACCCTTTAGTCAATTTTTTTCACTGACCTATGTAATGTGGTTTGTTGGAATGACATGTTTCATGAAACAATTTCATCAAAGTTACCTCATGTAATTTTAATTGTGTATTGGTAGTAGGGGAAAATAATTTTGAGACACAATAGGTTGGTCTAAGAAGATTCAAGATGGATATTTCTCAACAAAGGAAATACAATAGTATGGATAGTTAGGATTTATATCTTCATTTTTTATTATGTTTTATTTTTTAGTTTGTGTCAATATTCCTCAGTAATTTTATTATTTTTTTGTGTGATTTGATGTGTTTAGGTTTGAAAAAATTGTAAATAGATCTTCACTGCTGGCTTATATTTTTCATAAAATGATATAGGTTTTATGTAGATAGTTATGAAGGCATCACATATAATGTTATATTTATGGTGTATGGAGTTCAAAGTCAATAAAAGAATATTTCACAATTGATTCTCATTCACATATATTTTTGGTATATTTTCACTCTATATTGATAATAATATTGTTACAAAATAATCATGTTAATTTAAATAGTGTATTATGATGTTTTGATATTGATGAGGTAAATGTGATGTGTTTTAGTAAGCTATTTTTTTTATTTTTTATGTTATTTGGATTTATTTAGGGAAAAATATAGAATTTCATTAATAATTTAAATCAAATATTAGTACCATTGTATTTTATGAAATGATATTTTCTACATTATAGTGGTTTTATATGAAATGAATTATTTCATTATATAGTATTAATAAAATTAATTCAATGTGGTTATTTATCTAAATTGTTTAAAAAATTGGAATGGGTATTTTTAATTCTTACTTGCAATGAGGTTTTTAATTTATTTTATTTTGTATTACAAAATTACTGGAATGTGATTTCAAGGTTCACTTGTTAATGAATAGGGTAAATTCAATTGTATTTAATATTAAAATGATATTTAAATTTATTACTTAATTTTTTATACAGTAATGATAATATATATTAATTTTTTATGAATTGTTTTATTTTGGGTTATACACATAAATTATAGGTGATCCAATTTGATAGAATTGTTGGGAATGAATTTATTGTGTTTCTAACTAGTTTTATTTTTTTTTATTCCTTCTATAAATTTCAATAATGAATTTAGAGGGGCCATCTCTGAAGGTGATCTCATTGTGAATCATATTTTTATTTAGATAAAATCCCATAAATTCCAAAATCAACCCAGACAAATAATTGATTTGAGGAATCACATTCTTATATACTCATGGCCCTTATATTGGATAAAATGAATCAATATACACTTATCTTAAATATTTATAATTCTTCAAGATAAGTGATTGAGTGTTTATAATGATTTTATGGAATCTATATTTTGACTAAAAATCTTGAGGAACCATGGGAGATTGTTGTTATAGATTTTATTATATTATCAATCCAATTGTATTGGTATACAATTGTACTTTATGAGATCTGAATGGAAATTTTGTTGGAATTATGAAAAATTATTTTTTTTGTTCTATCTTGATGATATAAATAATTATATTTCCCAAGATAATTTGTTAAAATTTTAATTGGAAAAATGAAAAATTAGTATGTAGATTTTTCTTGGGTAGGTAGTCATTACAACTATTCTCGTATATTATTGATCTTTAAAAGGTGAATCAAAAAATGGATGTATTTTCGTAGTATCATATCATATTTTATTGGATAGGGATTTAAATAATTCAATGAAGTTGTTATGTTTCAAACCTAGGTTTTTTGTTTCAACTCTAGTTATGGATTGGGTTCGGTTATTTTTATTTTCATAGGAATCATGTGTCTTAAGATTGAATTTTTGAGGGATTCATTCATTTTATAATTTTCCTAGCTTCCCCCTTGAGTTTATTTTGGGTTTTTAAAGAAAAATTAATGTTTTTTGGTGGATAGTGCGAGGCTCACGGTTGGAACATGGTATGTAGAAACCGTGGATGTTGCCCAGATAATAGTGTGGTATATTACAGTTTGAGGTACTATCTACCGCACAATATGTGCATGGTTAGTCAGATTGTGACCCATTCTTGAGAAACAATTCGGTATATTTTAGTCATAGAAAGAATTTTCCGCACTAAATACATATGGTATGTCAGAACCTGTTGACTAAATGTCTGGTAGGTACCTCTAGAGTAAATATTGTTTCATGATTGCTGCACAGTTTTAAAAACCATGTGTCCTATCCAGGTCAATAATAACAATTTCCCTCTTGTTTTTCTCAAATTTTAACCCATTTTCTTCAATCACTCGGCCTCCTTCACCCTAGCTGCCTCCACCACCTCTTAAGGCTCCCTCAGATATCCCCTTTTGTGTTGGATTTGTCTTGGAAACATTAGGGAAACTCAAATGTAAGAGGATTCTCCCTTGTTTTCTCCTTCTTTAAAGAGGGTTGTCCTTTTCTTTCATTGGCTTTTGGTTTTCCCAGTCGATAGGGTGGCTGATTTAGGGTTTATTATTGTTAAATATGGTGTGATGTTGATATTATTGGTTGTATATTTCCTACATATTGTAACATCCCAAGTAAGTAATGAATAATAGATATTTTTATCTATGTCTATTAATGATTAAGATAGTGTTATAGAGGCTTAAAATGAAAATAAATACAATCTTATGCATGGAATACACTAATATTCTTAAAAGATTGTTTTAGTGCCTTTTGATGGCAAACCATTTTTGAATATATATTTTGACAATTTTATAAACTATTTTTTTCAAAATAAACTTATTATTTATGATTGGGACATCAAAATTTACCTTGTGTGAATTTTTGGTATTTTTCTGACAATGTTCATTTTTTAATGAATAGTGAAAAATACTGCTTTTTACATCAAAACTGCTTTTTAATCTAATTTATTTATATGATTAGATTATGTTTTTAATTGGTTTTGAAGTGAAATTAGAATATATTTTTACCATTTTATCCAATGGTGGTCATTGGAATCAATTTCACTTTGAAATTAGACTTAAACTGGTATCAATCTTTTGATACTTATTGTTTTGTAAAAACACGCTATTTGCTCTGGCAGCGGGAATTAATTATTAAATTAATTAATGTGACTTATATGATTTGAATTTTGTAAAATGGACTTCATTTTTGAATTCGGAATATCAAATATATCTTAGGGTGAATTTTTGGTAATTTTCTGAAAAACTTCAATTTTTGATGAATAGTGAAACCACTAAGTGGTAATCAAGCAAACAGATTTTTCAGTTAAATGAAAGTTTACCACTAATTTGTACTGAATTTTGAAAATCCGACATACATGGTTGTCATTAAGAAGTAAAATGTGGTTCAGTGCGATTAAAATAATTTTTTGGTGAATAGTAACTTATTAAGTTCTTAATCGCTATTAGTGGTAATTAGGGTAGTTTAAGGTATAAATAATGCTTTAATAATATGAAATAACCTAGACACATGTCCCAACATCATTGGTTGTGTCATGGCAGACCATTACATGCCATGGGTCAACTTGGGGACCCCATGGATCCACTTTTTTTGGGAAATGACATAAATTACTTTTTATTTAATGTTAAAGTGAAAATGTCACAAACATAATATGTTTTGCGAAAAAATTTTTTATGTGGGGTTATACAAGTCCAAATTTTGATTATAAATAGTCATTGGAAAGATAAAAAGATTTCCTATATCATATTATTTGTTTTATAATTTTTAGACATTAAATAAATTTAATTATTTATGACATAATAATGATGCATCGATGACATCATTTTTTGACGATTTAAATAAAATAGAAAGATAATGTAAAATATATGAACTACACATGTCCAAAACCAATTGTATGAGTGGATTTCGAACCCTTATCACCTTATCCACGAATTATATCAATGTGGGACCTTTTAAAACCGAAACACATTTTCAAATAAATTAATGTTTCTTTACTTTCCAAAAGTGCCCCTCCTCTCCTCTTATAAAAGGCCCCCACCTCTACCTCATTTCACACACTCTTCAAGCCTTTGGCTCGGCCAAACCCTGCCCATTTGCTCTCTCCACATCCCTATCCTCATCCTAGAGAATTCCCTTTGGGCAGAATCTTTTCAAAGGAAGCCTTTTGGATCAACTCAAAATGAGTTACACTTTTAATGGTAATTCATTCTCTCATGTTCATTTGTTTTATTTTGCTTCTCCAACCCCCTAAACTCTTTTTATTTAATTCTTTTGTAACAACACCAGTATCTTCAATATACTAGGATGTTTTTATAAGATTTATTTGAGCTACACTCCCACACAACTACATCAAATGGTTAAAGAACATAAGGTTTCCGTGGATGGCGAAATTCTGCCTCCCGAAACGATGATTGTTCAATACTCATTTAACACCTTCAAAGGTGGCCATTATGATGTAAATATTTTTATATATGATATATAATATGTTTATGTTTTCCTTAAGCTTCTGTTTTTTTCATTTTGTGCATACCTTTATGGTTTCCATTATGGGTAAAACACGATATCTTCATTTTAGGAAGTGCGGACTACCGCCCCCTAAAAGTGATTTGATTCGTTAATACCATATGTGGGATGTGTAAAGGATAAAGTTAATGATTTTATATATGTTATTATACTGGAATTATAATATAATCTTATATCATTATGATTCCATTCCAGAAAATATGAAATAGAAATGGAAGTAGCGTTCATGCGTACGTACGGCTTACCGTCTCCATGAACGGTGCATTTCATTTCTTACCTCTAAATGTGATGTAATATTATAATTGAATGTATGTACTGGATATATATGACATATATGATATCTACATCATGAATACCATTCTGGATATAATGAACCTTTGACCAAATTAACAATATGTAAGTGTAAGAAGTCTATTTTTGACTTAAGAACCAAATACCGACAAAATGAACATTATTAACTTAACTGATTACATGATGTTCATAACATGGTAGAAAAGGAATAATGAACTTGAAAAAGATTCATAAGCAAGTAGAGATTAACTCAAGTTTATTATTCAGGAGATTAAAGAACGGTCGGGTCAAGTCGGATACGAGGTATGGGACTTTGTCTCAATCTCCTTTCATTGAGGCATATTTTATTTTATACACAACTTTCTTTTATACGGTGTATAAAACCCTTTGACTTTTATGTTTATTCAAAAGGAATCTTTTTTATGTGATATGATTATGTTATGGTTCTTGGGCATTGTTATGAAGACGGGTGGTTTCGTGATAAACTAAGGGCGGGTGAGCCCGTTATAGCTCTCCAATGCATTGGGTAATGCGAAGGAGTGAAACGTTAAGGTTTCTCCGAAGAGATTTTAGGGAATATACTATGATGGGTATTCCAAACGTAACCAAGAGGGTTACTCCCTACATAAGAATGTTATGAATGCCTCAAGTTACCTTTATGTCTTATTATTTCTATGATTTATTCATGATTTTATGAGGTATGTTAAAGTGCCAATGTTTTATGGGTAAAGTATGATTTCATTATTATGTATATATGAACTCATGTTTCCTTTCCATGTTTTTTTTATAACCCATACTGAGTTTTTATGCTCATCCCAAGTTTTTGAAATGTTTTTCACAGGTTAAGGGAAAGGTACATGATAAGATGATAGAGTCAAGGATGTGTCAAGAAATAATCCATGTTTTATTTTAAATGTGTTTCCATTGATGGGAATGAAGAATACTATCTTTCTGTAACCACTTTGTTTATATGAGGAATGTAATGCAAGTTTTATGATCTAATTCTCTAAAACTCTAATCCCGAAAAGATCCTCAATGTGTAATCTTGTAATAACTCAAGATTAAGTAAGGTTTAAGGCTGTGGCCTTATAGTTGGTATCAGAGGTCGGTTTAGATAACTTTAGGAGTTAGAATTCTATTAAATTATTATCCAAAAATATATTTTTTCGAAATGATATAGCATTTAAAGATTACCATGTTGCTTCATCTAAGACATGTTTGTTCAGAATGGTTTTCCGCAGAGGAAACAGGGAAGCATTGCTAGGAAGTCATACAGAAGGAAATAACCTTCCGAATCAGCATCCAGAAATTGTCGGAATTGGAACTGAACAGTTTGTTGCAGTAATGGCGCAGTTGACTCAAGCGATAAATGGCGGTGGTATCCATGAACAAGATCAGCCAGATCAACCATAGAGGAACATGTCAGTGGTGGAACATTTCATGAGGCAACATCCACCATCATTCAGAGGATCATCTGACCCTATGCTAGCTGAAAGGTGGATTAAAGCACTAGAGAAGATTTTTGATGTCATGGGGTGTTCAGAAAATCAAAAGGTTAGTCTTGCTATTTACCGTTTGGAGGGTGAAGCAGATCAGTGGTGGTCTATGGTTAAAAATATCATGGATCCCGAGGAGATTGATGCTCTTGACTGGGATGAATTCAAAGGTATGTTTCTTGAGAAGTATTTTCCTAAGGCTGTTCGACTTAGGATGGAAAATCAATTCTTGGAATTGAGGCAAGAAGAAGACTCAGTGGCTGCCTATGAAGAAAGGTTCACTCGATTGGCAAGGTATGCTCCAAATTTTATTCGGGACCTTGATAGTAAAATCAATCGTTTTTACTCTGGATTAAAGCAAAAGTATCGAAGGGCATTAGCTTCTCGTGAGTTTAAAAGTTATGAAAAGCTTGTTCGATGTGCTGAGAAGGTGGAAATGGAGTTTGCCGATGACCAAGTGTTCTATAACAACCAGCAGAAGAAGAGACCGAGGTGGCAGGAGAAAGGTAAGAATTCTTTAAAAAAGTCTGATGGTAAGAGAACTAAGTTTCCAGTTTGTGATAAATGTGGAAAAAGGCATGCTGGGGAATGTCTTCTGAATTCTGGGAAGTCCTACAGATGTGGAAAGATGGGACATAAGGCTCGTGATTGCACTGAAAAGGATCAAGGTGAAGGTAAGAACAAATTTGATTTACAGTTAGTGAAATGTTATAAGTGCAATGAGATGGGTCACTATGAAAACGAGTGTCCGACAAGGAGCTTGAGTGATGGGAAGCAGTTAGACTAAAAGCAGAAAGGGGTGGTGAAATCCTTTGCAACTACTTCAGCAGATGTCGGGCCATCAAATGAAGTTGTATCAGGTACTTTGTTTGTTTTTTCATATTATGCCAGTGTGTTGTTTGATTCGGGGTCTACACATTCTTTCATCTTTGAATCCTTTTCTAGTAAAATGGGAATACCATCTCAAGAAATGACTCCTGAACTTTTGGTAAAAACACCTGGGGGAAGTGTCGAGTCAAAAATAATTTATAAGAATCTTCCTATCCTTATCTGTGGAAAGAACCTACTTGCAAACCTTATTGTTCTACCTCTAGTAGAGTTTGATGTTATCCTGGGTATGGATTGGCTCTCTATTTACCATGCTAAGATTGACTGTAGAGCTAAAGAAGTTTCTTTTCAGAAATACTTTCAGTTTGTTTACAAGAATGAACCCTTACTTTTGATAACATATCAAGAGGCCGAGAAACTTGTAAAAGATGGAAATGAATGTTAACTTGCACACGTCGTTGAAAATAAAGGAACTATTCAGATTAATGATGTGCCATTGGTAAATGAGTATCCTGATGTTTTTCCTGATGAGTTGCCTGGAATAATACCAGATCGGGAAGTTGAGTTTACTATTGACTTAGTTCCTGATGCTAAGCCAATTTCAAAACCCCCTTATCGAATGGCACAAATTGAACTTTTAGAGTTGAAGGAGCAATTGCTAGATTTGTTAGAGAAAGGTTTCATTAGACCTAGCACATCACCATGGGGTGCTCCTGTTTTATTTTTTAAAAAGAAAGATGGTTCTATGAGACTTTGCATTGATTATAGAGCCTTGAATAATATCACTGTTAAGAACAAATATCCTTTTCCTCATATCGATGATTTGTTTGATCAGCTCTAGGGAGCTCAGTTTTTTTCAAAGATTGACATTAGATCGGGGTACCATCAGCTGAAGGTTAAGGAGACAGATATTCCGAAGACCGCGTTCCGTACAAGATATGGCCATTATGAATTTGTAGTAATCCCTTTTGGGCTAACCAATGCACCTGCTGTATTCATGGACTTAATGAATAGAATTTTCCATGAGTTCTTGGATAAGTTTGTGGTGGTTTTCATTGATGATATTTTGGTGTTTTCTAAAAGTAAAGAAGAGCATGAAAAACATTTAAGGGTTATCTTGCAAACCTTAAAAGAAAAGAAATTGTATGGTAAATTCAGCAAGTGTGAGTTTTGGTTGCAACAAATTTCTTTCCTTGGTCACATTGTTTCTAAAGATGGAATAACTGTTGATCCTGAAAAAACAAAAGTTGTGGAAGAATGGCCAAGACCCACAAATGTAACAGAGATTCGTAGCTTCCTTGGTTTGGCGGGCTATTACCGAAGGTTTGTTAGAAATTTTTCACGGTTATCTAGTCCAATGACTAAGCTAACTCGGTAGGGTGTTAAGTTTATCTGGACAAAAGAATGTGATGATTGTTTTCAGGAATTGAAAAGAAGATTGGTGAATGCTCCAGTTTTGGCGCTACCTTCCAGGAATGGTGAGTTTGTTATATACAGTGATGCTTCATTGAAAGGACTTGGTTGCGTCCTAATGCAGAATGATCAGGTAATTGCTTATTCTTCACGACAGTTGAAAACTCATGAGGTAAATTACCCTACACATGATTTGGAATTAGCTGCTGTTGTTTTTACTTTAAAAATTTGGAGGCATCATTTGTATGGAGTAAAGTGTGAAATATATACCGATCACAAAAGTTTAAAGTATATATTCACTCAGAAAGAGTTAAACATGAGACAAATGAGATGGCTGGAATTAATCAAGGATTATGATTGTACAATTCATTACCATCCGGAAAAAGCAAATAAAGTGGCTGATGCTTTGAGTCGAAAAAGTAATGCTTCATTAACAATTTTGCGGTTGGAACGTGATCCTTTGGTTAAGGATTTGATGAAATTTGGCATAGAAGTTGTTGGTGCAGGAAGTCCTTCTATTTTGTTTCAGGTATCAGTGAGATCATCTCTATCAGATAAAATCAAGCAAGCACAGAAGCAAGACAGTGAGTTGAAGAAAAAGGTAGAGCTGGTTCAGAAAGGTAAGTTGCCTGAATTCAACATTGATAATGATTGCGTTTTGCAATTTGGGAAGAGATTGTGTGTGCCTTGTGATTCACAGTTGAAGAGAGATTTGTTATGTGAAGCTCATAGTTCTCCGTTTCTAGTTCATCCGGGCAGTACTAAGATGTATAGAGATCTGCGGGAGTATTACTGGTGGGATGGAATGAAAAGAGATATTGCTGATTTTTCTGTGAAGTGTTTGACTTGTCAGCAGGTTAAAGCAGAGTGACAGTTACCGAAAGGGATGCTTCAGCCTTTACCAGTGCCAGAGTGGAAATGGGAGAATATATCCATGGACTTTGTTGTTGGATTACCAAAGACATCTCGAGGTAATAATGCAATCTGGGTTATTGTTGATCGCTTGACCAAATCTGCTCATTTCATTGCTATACGAGATACTTTCTCTCTTGATCAACTTTCCCGTTTGTATCTTAAAGAGGTATTCAGGTTACATGGAGTTCCTCTCTCCATTGTATCAGATCATGATCCCAGGTTTACTTCTAACTTTTGGAAAGGCCTTCAGAAGTCGTTGGGTACTGAATTAAATTTTAGTACAGCTTTTCATCCTCAATCAGATGGGCAGTCAGAACGAACAATTCAGACATTGGAGGATATGCTACGAGCTTGTTCTATGTATTATCAGGGAAGTTGGGACCAACATCTTTCTTTGGTTGAGTTTTCATATAATAATAGTTTTCATTCCAGTATACAGATGGCACCATTGCAGGCATTATATGGGAAGAGGTGTTGAACTCCAGCTTTCTTGGATGAAGTGGGTGAAAGAAAGTTGATGGGACAGAATTGGTAGAAGAGATGGCAGAAAAAGTTCAGCTGATTCAGAAACACATGAGAACAGCTCAGAGCAGTCAGAAGAGTTATGCGGATAACCGGAGGAAGGATCTATCTTTCGAGGTAGGTGATCATGTTTTTCTCAAGTTTTCTCCTTGGAAAAGTGTGATGAGATTTGGTAAGAAAGGAAATTTGAGTCCAAGGTTCGTTGGACCATACGAAATTCTGGAAAGATTTGGATCAGTTGCTTACCGAGTGTCTTTACCTCCGAGTTTATCTCAGGTACACAATGTTTTTCACATTTCGATGATGAGAAAGTATATTCCAGATCCATCTCATGTTTTGAGTCCAGAGGTAGTTCAGCTGGAAGAGAACCTATCTTATGAGGAACAACCGGTCCAGATTCTTGACCACAGGGAGCAAGTGTTACGGAATAAGGTGATTCATCAGGTAATGGTTTTGTGGAAAAACCACATGATTGAAGAGGCAACATGGGAATCTGAAAATGCAATGAGGGATAAGTACCCCCATTTATTCGATAAGTAAATAAATTGCGGGGATGCAATTGTAAAGACCCATAAATTTCAAGGAATTATTTTTCTTAATTTTCTTTGGAAATTTACAAGAACGCAGTTTCTGACGGCACCTGATTCCGAGGCCCGGTGTGCCCGGAATCATTTTCCGAAGTTTTGGCTCGGGTACGTTCAGTGAACGGACGAGCGGGTTTTTCTAACTTTTGAACCGGGGCCCAGAATCGAATTCTGAGGGCACCGATGAAATCGCAGCGCTGGTTTTCGCTTAGAAATGCCTCTTCCGGAGTTGCGTTTGCTCGGGTGTGGTTTTTAATTTTCGGGCTTAAAGTTAAGAAATAAAATAATTTTGCGACAACTTTATTTTATTTCACTTAAGCCTCTTGGAAGCCACTTGAAGCCACTTAAAGGCGGCTTGAACTGAGTTGAACTGGATAGGATGCTATCCAGAAATATCCTACCCCCTTGGTAGGATATTTGTGAGGTGGGGCCCGCACGAGCCCCGCCGTTTCTTTCCGCTATGAAACGCACCCGTGAAAACCCGTCTTAATGAAAGTCAACCGACGCGTTTTCTAAATTCTTAACAGACCATTTAATTGGGCAGTTTATTTCGTGAATTAAATGGGATGTTTCTTTCGTGAATTAAATGGGTCGTTTATTTCGTTGAATTAATTCAACGAATTGATGGATCGTTTCTTAACCGGTTTCGTGTGTTGGCATGTTAATAAATTAAGACCAACCCAAAATCTTTTGAAAAGATTTGAGAGGATCCCGGTTTCTTCTTCAACCTTGACGAAGAACATGAAGAACGCCGTTCTTCAACGAAGAACTTCTTCGCCGAAGAACCCGGTTCTTCCGCGACGCCATATCCGCGACATGACGTTCTTCTTCCACATCATCTCTTCCGCGACGGTTTTCCGCGACGAACGCCATCGACAACGACTCTTCCTCCGACGTCAAAGGAATCGACACCGATATTCCACGACTACGTCAACGTGCGACTATCGAGGTAGGGGTTCTTGAGTTCGTTGTTTTCTTTCTTTTTGACATTCCTCAAGACTTGACGTCAACGCTCAAGTTCCGACGAAGAACTCCGCTCCGCTCTTCTTCGTCTTTCGTGTCAACGAGAGAGGACACCGCTTCTTCCTCGGACAACCTTCGTCGGCGTACAAGTATTCACCAACGACGTGTCTCTTCGGACGCACCCCTTCGTCATCGGATTTGACGAATGGCTACCGCGACACCCGACCTCCGTGACGTCGTCTTCCGCGAAACGTTGACAAATCTTCGAATCTATACCCGAGGTAGGGGTTGTTGATTTATTGTTTAATTATTCTATTCTTGATCATGAATTTAGCAAGTCTAACGTGTGGCTTTGAAATAATTTAAGTTGCGTTATTGCTTAACGTGAGGGGGGCGGACCGCATGAACACGGCCGAACCCCCTCCATCGTTCTTGTTGTATTTCTTGCGGGTGGAAGCAAAGTGGCGTGGTGCCGTCGCATCACGCGGATAAATGTGCAATTATTTTGCGCAGCGCCGTCGCGCCACGCCGAAGAAGAATCTTCAAGAACGCGACGCCGTCGCGCCGCGTTGAAAGGAATCAAGGCACGTCGAAGGGGCGCGGTGCCGTCGCACCGCGCCGGACGACGAACACCGCGGCCGGTTCCGGGCCGCGGCGGGACGAGGAGACCGCGGCCGGTTCCGGGCCGCGGCGGGACGAGGAGACCGGCGGCCGGGCCGCCGGCGTCGGAAGCCGAAGAGGGGACCGGAATTTCTGTTCCCATTAGTGAAAACCGGCCGGCCGGATGACTTAAACCGGGGGAATTAATCCCCCGGCCAGCGCATAAAAACCCCCCTCGTTATGAGGGGGGCGGTTTCCTTGAAAGGTGGGGGGCAGCAGCCCCCCCCCCCGGTTTTAATTCAAGCTGGCCCCCACGTGGGGGGGGGGGGCGTTTCCTTGCAAAAAGGTGTGGCACAAAGGCCGCGCCGCCTTCCCAATCAGCGGGGGCTTTGCCCCCCGCGTTCGGCCACCGTGCGGCGCCAGGCCGCCGCGGCTGCCACGCTGTCGCGCCGCCGCCTGCCCAGGGAGGGGGACGGGCCGGGTCGGCCCGGACCCGGACCCCCCCGTTTCGAACCAGTTCCGGTATTTTGGCCATATCATGAGCCAAGGACCTCCGATTAACGAACCGTCTGCGGCAACGCTATCCTTGGATCGAGGCGGTCGTTTCGGTATATCGCACTCAAGGTTTCAGATTACTTTGAGTTCGGCCGGGTTGGTTCGTTCACGGAACAAACCGGGCCTTCGGAGCGGAAACACTCATATCTTGAGCTACGGACGTCCAATTGACGTTTCGTCAGCCGCGTTGTGTTCCTCTTAGTGAGACGGATCTTTTGGCATACTCCGCCCGAGGTTTGGACACAAGTGGAGTACGGTCGAGTTGGTTTTGCCTTAAAAACCAACCGGGCCTCGGGGACGAAAAAGCCAATAACTCTCAGACCGGGCGTCCGATTGACGCGCCGTCTGTGACATTGAGTTCCTGTTGTCGATACGAAACTTTGGGAATCCTACGCCTGAGTTTTGGATGCGGATCGATAGTGGCCGGGTTGGATCGCAACGAAATCCAACCGGGCCCCTGGAACAGAAAGGCTGATATCTTTAAAACCAGACGTCCGTTTGACAAACCGTCAGCGGCGTTGGTGATTACGTTGAGTAACGGTCCCTATGAGTATACCCTATGGGAGTTCGGGGTACAGTTGAGATACGGCCGGGATTGGTTTGCTCACGAAACCAACCGGGCCCCTGGGACGAAAAGGCTAATAACTCACAGACCGGGCGTCCGATTGACGCGCCGTCTGTTGCGTTGAGACCCCTATGATGAGGCGGTCCTTTGAGATACTTTTCGTGGGACCTTGAGATACTTGGAGTATCGACCAGTAGCTCGTGGAGCGGACCCTCACGGAGATGAGCGTGCGGAGTACGGAGACCGTGTAGCCGGCTGAGACCTGACGACTTCTTGACCGACTCGACTTGGAGTGAGTCGACTAGCCTAGTGGACGGAGCGCCCGGTATTTGGAGACAGACCCACGGCGGACGGAGCGCCCGATAGTTGGCCGCAAACCCGCGGTACTCGACAGGAGGAGTACCTCTATAGGCTTTTGGGGGGAGCGTCCGGTATTTGGCGACAGACCCACAGCGGACGGAGCGCCCGGTAGTTGGCCGCAGACCCGCGGTACTCGACAGGAGGAGTACCTCAGCAGTCTTCGGTTAGTGAGCAGTACCTCAGAGTCGTGACAGGACCACTGTACACTCTATAGACGGAGCTCTTCAGTAGTTACGGCTTCGATAATGAAAATACTGGTTTGAGCTAAGACTTTTGACCTTTGTGTTTCCTCATGATTGAGATGGGTTACTTGATAACTTAGGTATATGTATGGGCATATACCTGGGTAGTGGTTATCCGCTGATCTCATGATCCTTATGTTTCCTCATGATTGAGATGGGTTACATGATAACTTAGGTATATGTATGGGCATATACCTAAGTAGAGGTTATCTGTTGAGATCTTCTTTGTGGTTATCCTTGTTGGTTTAGTGAGACCTTGAGGGTCTCGGGGTCCCTACTGAGTATCGTTATACTCACCCCTGCACGGGCTATGCCCGCACCTCGTTGTGTTGGTTGCAGACGACGGGCAGTGCTGAAGGAGGCCGAGTGTTCGAGGACTGGACGGTACCTGGAGGTGGACTATACGACGAGACGGTACCCAGAGGTGGACGTGACGACGAGGCGGTACCTGGAGGTGGAACACTGGGCGGGACATACTCGGAGCGGACGGCGGGACCCGAGGAGCAGAGGAGCTATCTGTACCCACCCTTCTGGTGGGATTTCCAGAGGACGGCTCGACGCTGCAGTTTTCTTTTCAGTTGATGTTTTCCCTTTCGAGTTGTACTTTACTTTCAGTTGGGTTTGTATTCTGGCCCATTTTACTTTCCGCTTGTTTACTCTGTGGTGTTTGTTTAATTAACAAAGTCAATGCCTTCCCTTTTTATCAGGATTTATGCCTTGGTGCTAGTCGCCAGCCCCTGGCCTATGGAAGGCGGGCATGGGGTAGTCACGGCACGGACCCCGAGGGCGGCTCGTGACAAATTGGTATCATAGGTGGTCGGTTCTACCGTAGACTCTGATCTTTCTTTTGTGAAGCAATAGTGTTAAGGGTACCGAGTGTGGTTTTCAGTTCAGGGAGTCCAATGTTGGTGCGGGCGGCCGACGTATCCATACACCAGGACCCTGACAACTGCTTTCCGACTTTGTGCACGAAAACACTGATTGCGTGTGTGTTTTCAAAGGTTTTCCCCCTTAAAACAGCTCAAACCGGGTCAGCTCACCAGGTATAATCGTTTGACCATGTAACCTTCAGGATGCCTTTTCTCGGACGACCAGTTAGAGCCCAGAGGGATGTGCGTGCTGACAGCATGTCGAGTGACGAGGCTTTGGTACAGGGCCCTCTTGCAGTTGAGGCACCATCGGAGGCGCCAGCGGTACTACCATACGTTGGGCCACCGATGCCACCAGCCCCAGCAGTAGGCGATGCCCGCTACTTGCGCGCACTGCATGAGTTCCAGCGCCAGAGGCCACCCAGGTTCGGGGGAGAGATGGACCCGCAGGCGGCTGAGGATTGGCTGGAGGCTGTGGTGGGAGTGTTCAGGCTAGTGGGGACGCCATCAGACTTCATGGTGACCTTTGCTGCCAGCCTTTTTCAGGCAGCAGCAGGCAGGTGGTGGAGCCACTTGTTCCAGTTTTGCGATGGGATGGCTTTCACATGGGAAGACTTCGAGAACTTCTTCAGGGTGGAGTTTGTGCCAGTAGCTCTACACCCTGAGCGTGTTCAGGAGCTGTTGCCTTTGCCGTGTGTTTTTTCGATCAGAAGCCGAGTCATCTGTGGGCAGTAGACAGATGATGCAGAGGTTTAGGAGGACTAGACCAGCAGTTGGGTGATCTCGGGTTTTAGGACCGGTGGTGCGGGGCACCCGGAGTGGGGACCGAGCCAGCCATGCAAGGAGCAGGTTGTGTTACTCATGCCGCGGAAAGGGTCACCTGGCACGTGACTGTCCGACTCCTCGATCTGCAGGCTTTGGGGGAGCCACTGAGGTTGAGGCAGCGACAAATGCTTGAGCAACAGTAAAGCAGGTGGACAGGAGCGGAACTAGTGGATACGTCTCTTGTACTTCTAGTTCCATGTTGATGTTGTTTTTGTGTAGCATCTTTGTATTATGAGATGCAATAATAAAAGACGCTTACTTTGTGATGTTTTCATTCCTGTCCTCTTTTGTGATGTTACTAAGAGGTTCCAGTTGACTGTTGACTTGACCCTCACTTGTGAGACTTCTACTGGAGGAGACCCAGTTACCACACACTGATGCCGGCAGTGTGACTCAACTCTTGGAGGCGAGAGTAACGGTTGGATCTCTTGGTAGTAGCGTCGAGGCCTTATGACGTCATCCTTGGTATGGATTAGTATCATCCATGTTGGGATTGACTGTATTAGGCAAAGAATGTGGTTCATCCTGGGGATGAGACCAGATTTCTCTTGTCGGCAAAGAAGAAATCTTGCAGCTTTTGTGGGACCGGAGGTGGTCTAAGCCACGACAGAGAAGGTCCAGGTCATCCAGGAGCGGATGAGGACAGCTCAGAGCCGGCAGAAGTCATATGCTGACAGGAGGCGGAGGCCACTAGAGTTCGAGGATGGCGACCACGTCTTCTTGCGGGTCTCACCTCGACGTGGTATTCGGAGATTTGGCCGAGGCGTCAAGTTATCTCCGCGCTTCAACGGACATTTCTAGGTCCTCAGCTGGGTAGGCGAGGTGGTTTACCGCTTGGCCCATCCACTTCAGTTGCACTAGGTGCACGACGTTTTCCACGTATCCCAACTGAGGAGATACGTGCTCGACCCCTTCGCATATCATCGACCATGAGGAGCTAGACGGTGGCGATGAGTGTCTTATACGGAGGTTCCTGTGGGAATCGAGGATCGATAGGAGCGGATCCTGGGAGGATGGTCGATTCCTCTTGTGCACTTTCTTTGGTAGCGTGGGAACCTCCAGGTAAGCACATGGGAGCGGAAGGCTCAGATGCGTGCTCAGTACCGCTTTGTTTCGCTAAGTTTGTGGTGAAGCTTTACGGGGACGTAAAGCCCTGTGGTGGGAGTAATTTAAAGACCCGTAAATTTCAAGGAATTTTTTTTCTTAATTTTCGTTGGAATTTTACAAGAACGCAGTTTCTGACGGCACCTGATTCCGAGGCCCGGTGTGCCCGGAATCATTTTCCGAAGTTTTGGCTCGGGTACGTTCAGTGAACGGACGAGCGGGTTTTTCTAACTTTTGAACCGGTGCCCGGAATCGAATTCTGAGGGCACCGATGAAATCGCAGCGCTGGTTTTCGCTTAGAAACGCCTCTTCCGGAGTTGCGTTTGCTCGGGTGTGGTTTTTAATTTTCAGGCATAATGTTAAGAAATAAAATAATTTTGCCACAACTTTATTTTATTTCACTTAAGCCTCTTGGAAGCCACTTGAAGCCAATTAAAGGCGGCTTGAACTGAGTTGAACTGGATAGGATGCTATCCAGAAATATCCTACCCCCTTGGTAGGATATTTGTGAGGTGGGGCCCGCACGAGCCCCGCCGTTTCTTTCCGCTAAGAAACGTACCCGTGAAAACCCGTCTTAATGAAAGTTAACCGACGCGTTTTCTAAATTCTTAACAGGCCATTTAATTGGGCGGTTTATTTCGTGAATTAAATGGGCTATTTCTTTCGTGAATTAAATGGGTCGTTTCTTTCGTTGAATTAATTCAACGAATTGATGGATCATTTCTTAACCGGTTTCGTGTGTTGGCATGTTAATAAATTAAGACCAACCCAAAATCTTTTGAAAAGATTTGAGAGGATCCCTGTTTCTTCTTCAACCTTGACGAAGAACACGAAGAACTCCGTTCTTCAACGAAGAACTTCTTCGCCGAAGAACACGGTTCTTCCGCGACGCCATATCCGCGACGTGACGTTCTTCTTCCACATCATCTCTTCCGCGACGGTTTTCCGCGACGAACGCCATCGACAACGACTCTTCCTCCGACGTCAAAGGAATCGACACCGATATTCCACGACTACGTCAACGTGCGACTATCGAGGTAGGGGTTCTTGAGTTCGTTGTTTTTTTTCTTTTTGACATTCCTCAAGACTTGACGTGAACGCTCAAGTTCCGACGAAGAACGCCGCTCCCTCTTCTTCGTCTTCCGTGTCAACGAGAGAAGACACCACTTCTTCCTCGGACAACCTTCGCCGGCGTACAAGTATTCGCCAACGACGTGTCTCTTCGGACGCACCCCTTCGTCATCGGATTTGACGAACGGCTACCGCGACGCCCGACCTCCGCGACGTCGTCTTCCGCAGAACGTTGACAAATCTTCGAATCTATACCCGAGGTAGGGGTTGATGATTTATTGTTTTATTATTCTATTCTTGATCATGAATTTAGAAAGTCTAACGTGTGGCTTTGAAATAATTTAAGTTGCGTTATTGCTTAACGTGAGGGGGGCGGACCGCATGAACACGGCCGAATCCCCCTCCATCGTTCTTGTTGTATTTCTTGCGGGTGGAAGCAAAGTGGCGTGGTGTCGTCGCATCACGCGGATAAATGTGCAATTATTTTGCGCAGCGCCGTCGCGCCACGCCGAGGAAGAATCTTCAAGAACGCGACGCCGTCGCGCCGCGTTGAAAGGAATCAAGGCACGGCGAAGGGGCGCGGTGTCGTCGCACCGCGCCGGACGACGAACACCGCGGCCGGTTCCGGGCCGCGGCGGGACGAGGAGACCGCGGCCGGTTCTGGGCCGCGGCGGGACGAGGAGACCGGCGGCCGGGCCGCCGGCGTCGGAAGCCGAAGAGGGGACCGGAATTTCCGGTCCCATTGGCGAAAACCGGCCGGCCAGCTGGCCGGCCGGATGCCTTAAACCGGGGGAATTAATCCCCCGGCCAGCGCATAAAACCCCCCCTCATTATGAGGGGGGCAGATTCCTTGAAAGGTGGGGGGCAGCAGCCCCCCCCCCGGTTTTAATTCAAGCCGGCCCCCACGTGGGGGGGCCGTTTCCTTGCAAAAAGGCGTGACACAGAGGCCGCGCCGCCTTCCCAATCACCGGGGGCTTTGCCCCCCGCGTTCGGCCACCGTGCGGCGCCAGGCCGCCGCGGCTGCCGCGCCGCCGCGCCGCCCCAGGGGGGGGGGGGACGGGCCGGGTCGGCCCGGACCCGGACACCCCCGTTTTGAACCAGTTCCGGTCTTTTGGCCATATCTTGAGCCACGGACCTCCGATTGACGAACCGTCTACGGAAACGCGATCCTTGGATCGAGACGGTCGTTTCGGTATATCACACTCAAGGTTTCGGATTACTTTGAGTTCGGCCGGGTTGGTTCGTTCACGGAACCAACCGGGCCTTCGGAGCGGAAACGCTCATATCTTGAGCTACGGACGTCCAATTGACGTTCCGTCAGCCGCGTTGTGTTCCTCTTAGTGAGACGGATCTTTTGGCATACTTCGCCCGAGGTTTGGACGCAAGTGGAGTACGGTCGTGTTGGTTTTTCCTTAAAAACCAACCGGGCCCCGGGGACGAAAACGCCAATAACTCTCAGACCGGGCGTCCGATTGACGCGCCGTCTGCGACGTTGAGTTCCTGTTGTCGATACGAAACTTTGGGCATCCTCCGCCTGAGTTTTGGATGCGGATCGATAGTGGCCGTGTTGGATCGCAACGAAATCCATCCGGGCCCCTGGAACGGAAAGGCTGATATCTTTCAAACCAGACGTCTGTTTGACGAACCGTCAGCGGCGTTGGTGATTACGTTGAGTAACGGTCCCTATGAGTATACCCTATGGGAGTTCGGGGTACAGTTGAGATACGGCCGGGATTGGTTTGTTCACGAAACCAACTGGGCCCCTGGGACGAAAAGGCTAATAACTCACAGACCGGGCGTCCGATTGACGCGCCGTCTGTTGCGTTGAGTCCCCTATGATGAGGCGGTCCTTTGAGATACTTCTTCGTGGGACCTTGAGATACTTGGAGTATCGACCAGTAGCTCGTGGAGCGGACCCTCTCGGAGATGAGCGTGCGGAGTACGGAGACCGTGTAGCCGGTTGAGACCTGACGACTGCTTAACCGACTCGACTTGGAGTGAGTCGACTAGCCCAGTGGACGGAGCGCCCGGTATTTGGCGACAGACCCACGGCGGACGGAGCGCCCGATAGTTGGCCGCAAACCCGCGGTACTCGACAGGAGGAGTACCTCTGTAGGCTTTTGGGGGGAGCGCCCGGTATTTGGCGACAGACCCACAGCGGACGGAGCGCCCGGTAGTTGGCCGCAGACCCGCGGTACTCGACAGGAGGAGTACCTCAGCAGTCTTTGGTTAGTGAGCAGTACCTCAGAGTCGTGACAGGACCACTGTACACTCTAGAGACGGAACTCTTCAGTAGTTACGGCTTCGATAATGAAAATCCTGGTTTGAGCTAAGACTTTTGACCTTTGTGTTTCCTCATGATTGAGATGGGTTACTTGATAAGTTAGGTATATGTATGGGCATATACCTGGGTAGTGGTTATCCACTGATCTCATGATCCTTGTGTTTCCTCATGATTGAGATGGGTTACTTGATAACTTAGGTATATGTATGGGCATATACCTAAGTAGAAGTTATCTGTTGAGATCTTCTTTGTGGTTATACTTGTTGGTTTAGTGAGACCTTGAGGGTCTCGGGGTCCCTACTGAGTATCGTTATACTCACCCCTGCACGGGCTATGCCCGCACCTCATTGTGTTGGTTGCAGACGACGGGCAGTGCTAACGGAGGCCGACTGTTCGAGGACTGGACGGTACCTGGAGGTGGACTATACGACGAGACGGTACCCAGAGGTGGACGTGACGACGAGGCGGTACCCGGAGGTGGACCACTGGGCGGGACATACTCGGAGCGGACGGCGGGACCCGAGGAGCAGAGGAGCTATCTGTACCCACCCTTCTGGTGGGATTTCCAGAGGACGGCTCGATGCTGCAGTTTTCTTTTCAGTTGTTGTTTTCTCTTTCGAGTTGTACTTTACTTTCAGTTGGTTTTGTATTCTGGCCCATTTTACTTTCCGCTTGTTTACTCTGTGGTGTTTGTTTACTTTACAAAGTCAATGCCTTCCCTTTTTATCTTGATTTACGCCTTGGTGCTAGTCGCCAGCCCCTGGCCTATGGAAGGCGGGCTTGGGGTAGTCACGGCACGGACCCCGAGGGCGGGTCGTGACAGCAATTTTCTAAAGGGGGAAGGATGTAACATCCCAAGTAAGTAATGAATAATAGATATTTTTATCTATGTCTATTAATGATTAAGATAGTGTTATAGAGTTTTAAAATGAAAATAAATACAATCTTATGCCTGGAATACACTAATATTCTTAAAAGATTGTTTTAGTGCCTTTTGATGGCAAACCATTTTTGAATCTATATTTTGACAATTTTATAAACTATTTTTGTCAAAATAAACTTATCTTTATGATTGGGACATCAAAATTTACCTTGTGTGAATTTTTGGTATTTTTCTGACAATGTTCATTTTTTAATGAATAGTGAAAAATACTGCATTTTACATCAAAACTGCTTTTTAATCTAATTTATTTATATGATTAGATTATGTTTTTAATTGGTTTTGAAGTGAAATTAGAATATATTTTTACCATTTTATCCAATGGTGGTCATTGGAATCAATTTCACTTTGAAATTAGACTTAAACTGGTATCAATCTTTTGATACTTATTGTTTTTTAAAAACACGCTATTTGCTCTGGCAGCGGGAATTAATTATTAAATTAATTAATGTGACTTATATGATTTGAATTTAGTAAAATGGACTTCATTTTTGAATTCGGAATATCAAATATATCTTAGGGTGAATTTTTGGTAATTTTCTGAAAAACTTCAATTTTTGATGAATAGTGAAACCACTAAGTGGTAATCAAGCAAACTGATTTTTCAGTTAAATGAAAGTTTACCACTAATGTGTACTGAATTTTGAAAATCCGACATACATGGTTGTCATTAAGAAGTAAAATGTGGTTCAATGAGATTAAAATAATTGTTTGGTGAATAGTAACTTATTAAGTTCTTAATCGCGATTAGTGGTAATTAGGGTAGTTTAAGGTATAAATAATGCGTTAATAATATGAAATAACCTAGAAACATGTCCCAACATCATTGGTTGTGTCATGGCAGACCATTACATGCCATGGGTCAACTTGGGGACCCCATGGATTCACTTTTGTTGGGAAATGACATAAATTACTTTTTATTTAATGTTAAAGTGAAAATGTCACAAACATAATATGTTTTGCGAAAACAATTTTTAAGTGGGGTTATACAAGTCCAAATTTTGATTATAAATAGTCATTGGAAAGCTAAAACGATTTCATATATCATAGTATTTGTTTTATAATTTTTAGACATTAAATAAATTAAATTATTTATGACATAATAATGATGCAGCAATGACATCATTATTTGACGATTTAAATAAAATAGAAAGATAATGTAAAATCTATGAACTAAACATGTCGAAAACAAATTGGATGAGTGGATTTCGAACCCTTATCACCTTATCCACGAATTCTATCAATGTGGGACCTTTTAAAACCGAAACACATTTTCAAATAAAGTAATGTTTCTTTACATTCCAAAAGTGCCCCTCCTCTCCTCTTATAAAAGGCCCCCACCTCTACCTTATTTCACACACTCTTCAAGCCTTTGGCTCGGCCAACCCCTGCCCATTTTCTCTCTCCACATCCCTCTCCTCATCCTAGAAGATTCCCTTTGGGCAGAATCCTTTCAAAGGAAGCCTTTAGGCTCAACTCAAAAGGAGTTACACTTTTAAAGGTAATTCATTCTCTCATGTTCATTTGTTTTATTTTGCTTCTCCAACCCCCTAAACTCTTTTTATTAACTTCTTTTGTAACAACACCAGTATCTTCAATATACTAGGATGTTTTTATAAGATTTATTTGAGCTACACTCTCACACAACTACATCAAATGGTTAAAGAACAAAAGGTTTCCGTGGATGGCGAAATTCTACCTCCCGAAACGATGATTGTTCAATACTCATTTAACACCTTCAAAGGTGGCCATTATGATGTCACTATTTTTATATATGATATATAATATGTTTATTTTTTCCTTAAGCTTATGTTTTTTTTCATTTTTTGCATACCTTTATGGTTTCGATTATGGGTAAAACACGATATCTTCATTTTAGGAAGTGCGGACTACCGCCCCCTAAAAGTGATTTGATTCGTTAATACCATATGTGGGATGTGTAAAGGATAAAGTTAATGATTTTATATATGTTATGATAATGGAATTATAATATAATCTTAAATCATTATGATTCCATTCCAGAAAATATGAAATAGAAATGGAAGTAGCGTTCATGCGTACGTACGGCTTACCGTCTCCATGAACGGTGCATTTCATTTCTTACCTCTAAATGTGATGTAATATTATAAATGAATGTATGTACTGGATATATATGACATATATGATATCTACATCATGAATACCAATCTGGATATAATGCACCTTTGTCCAAATTAACAACATGTAAGTGTAAGAAGTCTATTTTTGACTTAAGAACCAAATACCGACAAAATGAACATTATTAACTTAACTGATTACATGATGTTCATAACATGGTATAAAAGTAATAATGAACATGAAAAAGATTCATAAGAAAGTAGAGATTAACTCAAGTTTATTATTCAGGAGATTAAAGAACGGTCGGGTCAAGTCGGATACGAGGTATGAGACTTTGTCTCAATCTCCTTTCATTGGGGCATATTTTATTTTATACACAACATTCTTTTATACGGTGTATAAAACCCTTTGACTTTTACATTTATTCAAAAGGAATATTTTTTATACGAAGTGTTTACTAAACGAAAAAAGGGAATGTTTTTGTCGTACGTGTGCGGCGACCACGACTTCTCCGCCGTCGTGACCGTTATTTGAGTTTCGGCTTCCTCTACAAGCCATACCTTTTTTTTAAACGAAAAAAATTCCATGTTTTACTTTGGTATTGAAAATGGTTTTCATAATGTTTTTATTATATCAATGTGTTGTATTGATATCTCGTGTTTGAAATGTGGAAATGTTATGTTTCCTTTATGCATGTTTTATGTGATATGATTATGTTATGGTTCTTGGGCATTGTTATGAAGACGGGTGGTTCCATGATAAACTAAGGGCGGGTGAGCCCGTTATAGCTCTCCAATGCATTGGGTAACGCGAAGGAGTGAAACGTTAAGGTTTCTCCGAAGAGATTTTAGGGAATATACTATGATGGGTATTCCAAACGTAACCAAGAGGGTTACTCCCTACGTAAGAATGTTATGAATGCCTCAAGTTACCTTTATGTCTTAGGATTTCTATGATTTATTCAAGATTTTATGAGGTATGTTAATGTGCCTATGTTTTATGGGTAAAGTATGATTTCATTCTTATGTATATATGAACTCATGTTTCCTTTCCATGTTTTTTTTATAACCCATAATGAGTTTTTATGCTCATCCCAAGTTTTTGAAATGTTTTTCATAGGTCAAGGGAAAGGTACATGATAAGATGATAAAGTCAATGATGTGTCAAGAAATAATCCATGTTTTATTTTAAATGTGTATCCATTGATGGGAATGAAGAATACTATCTTTCTGTAACCACTTTGTTTATATGAGGAATGTAATGCAAGTTTTATGATCTAATTCTCTAAAACTCTAAACCCGAAAAGATCCTCATTGTGTAATCTTGTAATAACTCAAGATTAAGTAAGGTTTAAGGCTGGGGCCTTATACATATGGTCTTGTGGTGGTTAATATGGGGTTTCACATCTTTTTTACATTAATTAATTATCATGATGTAGGTGGTCACATAAATTATCACTTTTATATGGTTTTAATATGTCATTTGGGCATTTATTCTTGTTTCGTGGATTTATTGTGAGGTGTGAAATGTTTTGTGAATGTAATTTGGAATTATTGTGTAATAGAAATGGGTTTCATAAAGGATAATGGATATGTTTTTGGTTTTATTTATTATTTTTATTCTTCAATGTGTTTTATGAATTTTTGGGTTAAAATAAACTGCTTTATCAAAGGCACATGAGTTGAAAATTTGTCAGAAAAGTGTATTTAAAATAGAATAAATTGTTTTCCATGTTAGCGTTGTTGTGAACATTGAAATATGATTTGGGAATTGAGTGAATGTTGTGAATAATTATGTGAAATAAATTTGGGATATGTTTTGTTTAGGAATGAGATTGACCTATGAATGTATGAGGATTTAATTTTTTGGTTACATGTGATATTGTTAAATAGGTTTTTTTATAATTTAAAAGTTGTGTTTTTATGTGTTTCTGAAATTTTTTTTGTCTGGGTAAAATAGAGGGTGCATTACATATGGAAAAATGGTGGTTTCCATATAATAATTCCTAAATATGGTATCTGTTTCATATGTGACAGTGGATTGAGTAAAAGGGAATACTAGGTATATAGGTGGGATGACTTGTTCTTGTATGCTTAATGATTTGGAAGTTGTTCATCCTAAGCTTTCCTATATAGATTGACTCTTACAACACTAACTAAACTATGATGACTATGGGAGACCACTAGGTCATTGGGGTTTCCCCTCCAAGTGGTCCATGCATAAGAAATATATGATTCTTATTTTTATTCAACCATACACCGAGATATGAGGTTCTAGTGTCCCACTCGCGATATGTTAACCATAGTGAATTACCGTTAATTCTCACTAATTAAATGCTGATTATATGATGAGGTTATATCCTTCAATATATTATGAACCTATTGTGTCTTTATACAAATTCCTTTTTGAAGAAAGTTATTATGAAATGGGTAACCATCAATGTTCTCCCATTCGAAAATTCATTAACATAAAAGGTTTTCAAAGAATGTAAAAAAAATTCTTTTCCTAAATTTGCATATAAAGTTGTATCATAATGTTATAGAATATAATCTCATTATTTTGTTGTCATACTACTGGACTATTGTTCACAACCTACATACTCATCTCGGAGTCTCTATAGCATGTCATATGTTTGTCCTAGTTAATAGAAAGTTGTGTCGTGGCACTGTTAGTGGATTGGGTATTCGTCCATCATAATTTGTATTGGTGGTAGTGGTGGCTTGAGGTTGATTCCCCTCTCTTCATATGGAGGGTGTTTGATTATTTTCATTTCCATTTTTTATATTGTAATATATCTGATTTCTGGTAATGTTTTAGATATTAAATCTTGAAAATTGGTTATTCCATAATTGGTTGAATATTTTACAGTATTGGATTATTTATTTATTTGGCTTTTTATGGTTATAAAGTTGGGGTGAAATCAGTCTCTTACCTTAATTTTGATACCTAGGAACTTGTTTTTAGTAAATAGTGATTGGGAAAAAACCATTGGTCAATGCCGTATACCATCTTGATCATGGTATCATATTATGATCCGGCTTGGTTCATGACAAAATGATGTCATAGTAGTTCACACTCATTTGTGTGAAGTTCCTTGCATAAGATTCTAGGTAGATCAGAGATTTTATTTTCAAGACATGATATTATTGTTATGAGTATGGTGACATTCCATCAAACATCATGAATAAACTCCTGTTTCAATGGGAAATCATCTTTTATTTGGGTCCATATGGTTCTTGTGGTTTATTGATATTGGGGAAAGAAATGATAGTGGGGAAATGGTCTTCTTGAGATCATAGGGCCTAAAAAAATCTCTATTGAACACGAAACATCTTCCAATAATATTTTTCAATTGGGTTGTGTGATTGGCATATGGCCACCAACCATATAAATAATTCACCCAAAATCACTATTTTCCACTAACATTGTCTTGTTTTTAGTTGGGTTTTGAAAATTATTTTGAATTTTTTTTAATAGTGATAGCCGTATTTTAATTTTAAATCGAATTTATATTCAATATGTGTATTTTAAAAATGGTTTTTAATAAAGGGGGATGAGAATATAAATGGTAGTTTTCTATAATAAAAATATATGATTTATCAAATAATTAATTTTTCAGGAAACGTAGACTATTCCAAAGTAGGGTTTGGAAATATTTTTTTAATGTTACTTATAAGATTACTGAATTGTTTTTTCAATTGAATAACTTTTTAATGAAAATGATTTAAATGGGATAAAATTTCTTGGAATAAATTTTTGGTGCATAGAAATGGGCTATGTTTTTGTGGTCAGTGAATTATTGAGAATTTTTCTGAATTTTTGAAATGGAAATGAATTGAAAAATGTTTGAGTGTGGGTTTGATGTTTATTTTGGAAAGTGGAAAAGTGTTTTTTTGTTTTTTTTTCTTATGGTTTACCATGAGAATAGGATATGTTAGAGAAATGTATATGTTTCTAGTTTTGTATGGGGACATGAACATTTTAGAATCCCTATGATACCGTTGGTAAATGTGAAAACCCACTAGTCCCGTTTTATTTTTAAATAGTGTTTTTAGATGGAAACAAGAATTTTTATAATAGTTATTGGGTGGTATGACTCCTTGTGATTTTGGAAATTTTTTTTGGATGTTTTGAGTTTCATATTCTTTCATGTCTGAATGATTCTTTCTCGTTTTTGTTCTCGTCAATGTATCTCCTTTCAAATTTTGGTTAGTAGATTCCTCTAAAGTGTTTTTGGAAGCCTTATTATGGGTTCCATTTAAAATTTTGGAATATTGTTTGTGGAATGTCACTTCTAAGGGGCTATGTTTTATCCCAAACTAATTTTATTGGATATTTTATGAAACTATAAGGAATTAATTCATTTTAGAAGTGTGGCCACATGTGATTCTCTATTGGAAGTCCTTATAGTTGATCAAAGAAAGTATTTTATTCCTAGGTTTCACAATTGATTCCACAACTATTTTTTTATTTAGATCCTCATGTATTGGGAGAGAGAATTTGATAGGAATTGAAAGAATAATTAGTTTCAATTATTAATTGGAATCATCAATGGGGTTTTTGACCCCATAAATCCTGAATCACATTCCATGAAACTATGAATGTAATATTATTATGAGCAGTGAAAAGTGCTTTGCGTTTTTGGGTATGTCCACTTTATTAAAAGTTATTTTTAACTTTTGTTTATTTACTCTAAGTAATTGATCATTCTAGGACTCATGTGTGGAATATTTGGTCATAAAAGGATATTATTAGCACTTACTGAATTGGAATTCTACTTAGGACATAGTTTAATGGGGATTTCCTTCTGAGGAATATTATGTTTTAGTGTAAATGTTCGGTGGAGTCTTATCATATCATGTAATTCACTAAATACAATGGTGGGCGTAGTGAAACCGTTTGAGGGATACTGTTTTATTAGAGGCATGTCATCCTTTTGGGAATATTGAATTTAATTATTTCAGATGGAAGATCATTTCGTGTGTAATTCCTTAAGATGTTCCCATTCAAAGAAGAATACAATGGTTCATGTTCATCTTCTATTTTATTGTCATGGTAATGTGAAATGTTATTTCAATGTGGGTCCTATGAGGTGTTTTTTTTGGTTCTGTCTAAATCAATGGTTGGTTGATTATAGATCGAGGTGGAGGTGATCTTTTTGAGGGGTTTGTTTTCCCAAATATGACAGAGTAGATTTATAAAATATCATAGATCCGTCCATAGGTCCTGAAGTTAATTCAAATAATTTTCTAGAAAACCCTTGGTGTGTAAAGGACCTTGGACTAGTATCTACCTAATGTATTGGAGACAAAGGAAGATTGAGGATCTGGTGTAGCTGTTTTGTTTTGAATGGTCCTATTTTGTTGAAAGAGGCATGGGGACCTCATTTTAATGATGTGACCCATGTCGGTTTAGGGGTTCCTCTTTAGTTATAACGAGGTGTGGTCACCTCATTTAAAAAAAACCAGTAGTTATTTCTCACCATGTATGAGTTTCTATTTGATGGTCCCTGTATAGCCGACCATATGAATTGATATAAGTATTGGTTTGTGATCGTTTGAGTATAGAAATTCCCATGGGTGTAGTGATTCATGAGAAATTTTTCATTGAATCTAGAATCCTTTTTTTAATAACCCTTGTTGTGGGGTTTTTTCTATGATGGGTTTATTATACTAGCCTATTTTGGTGGGGAGACCTACTATAGGTCTCATGTAAATTACCATAATGTAAATCGATGTTAGAATATTCCTTTAGGTGTGGTGTCCGTTCAGGCTTCCCCATTTTGGGAATCTGGTTGGGTTTCAATTATTTTCATGTCATTATATAGTATTTTTCATAGATATATAATCCCATGATCATTCCATGCATACAAATTGGGATTGGAATGCACCCAATGGTATTATCTAAGTAAGGTTGTGGAAGTGTTCATCAATTTGAGGTTTGAATTCATTTTCCACCATATGTAAGAGAAATGCTCTTTATCTAGTAATGTCTAAGATCTTTATTGATTAAATTGTGGGATAGTGTATTGTGAGAGATAATTTTCTTTTATTAATGAAAATGGTGATTTTAAACGTTAGTGGGTTGGTGGCATGTAGTGGGGAGTCAATTATGGTCTCCTAAATATAGCATGTGAACCTCTTCTTCTAACTACAGTGTTCATCTTCATCCTCATTTAATGTTGTTGGGAATCTTTTTTAGCTGTAAAATATTATTTATCCATATTTTCTACCCCTAATTTGGAATTAATTTCTGGGTTAGAAAACTGTTAAGGTGTAGAGAGTTTTCACACTCAGGTTTTTGGTTTCACCCTTTGTTCCGATTCAGGTATGGTTCATGGTTTTATTCACAGGAACCGGGTATGACTGGTTTGAATTTTTGGGGTATTATTTTCTTTTATATTTTTTCTACAATTCCCCTCTTATTTCCTTTCCAATTTTAAGGAAAATGTATGTTTCAAGTGGATGAATTAGGGCACAAAATCAAACCATTATTATTATAAACTATGCACAATACCAAGGTTACCGTGTGGTAGGTTGAGGTTCAAGGAACCAACTATCACGTGACTAGATCACAGTAAGATAGGAAAGGTGCCTTATACTAGAAATATGCAGTAGGTTGGGTTATCAACTACACCACCTCAGCAAGGTAAGTCAGACCATGCAGATTAACTATATGGTAGGTACCTCCTCAGCAAGGATGGACACATGATCACTATTGGTTTTGACAAATTGTGTTCACTTACTCTTCATCCATTCTAGGTATTTAAAAATGTTTTCCCCTTTTACCCATTTCCGTGATTATAACCCAATTCCCCCCTTGGGGTGACCCATTCGACCTCCTTCCCCACCCATGGATCCCCTGGATATACCCTTTTGGTGTGAATGTGGACTGGAAACTCTAAGGAACTATAATATAAGTGGTTTGTAACTTTTTTCCTCCTTTTTTATAGGGTTTATTCTTTTCATTTTTGGGGTTTCAGTTATCCAGTGGTTATGGTGGTTGATTTATGGTTTTTTCCTCTTAAATAGGGATTGATTCTGATATTCAGATCGGATAATTAATTTCTAGGGACATTAGGTTGGGCGGATGGGCATCAAATCATTTTCATGAAGGTTCTTCTCATTAGGTAGGAGGTCTCATGGTTTTTCAATTTTAGATGTAATAATACCCTTGATTGTGTATTTTATCTTGTTCAATGTATTTACTATGTGGAGTGAATTTTTTTGAAATTGTATTTCAGAATTCTTATAAAATAAAAATGGTTTCATATAGGCGAATGGATATATTATGGGTGTAATTTATTGTGTTTCTTCTTGAATGTGTGTTATGAATTGTTTGTGGAATGTAAAATTTATTCTTAATGGAACATGAGGTGTGAATGTGTCAATGGGGAATTTTGAAATGAAATGAATTGTTTTTGATTGTTATCCTTATTGTTCACATAGAAATGTTATTTTATAATTGAGGTAATTATGTGAAAAATGTTTTCGATAGTTTTTTTCTCATATATTTGGAACATGATTGACCTCTGAATGTACGTGGATTTTATTGTACATTTTCTGGTGATACTACTAATTTTTTTATAAATGTGTATGTTCTGATTGTGGGGTTTTTTAGAATGGTTTTTGTGTGTGGAAAGTGAATGGTCCTTTACATATGAAAAAGTTGTGGTTCCCACTAAATAGTTCTAGAACAATTTATGCTTTCCATTTTAACTAATCTATTATAATGATTGGGAACCACAATTCTATTTGGGTGTACCCTCCTAATGTCTTATGTATGATAATGATGTGATTTAAATTTATATACCACCCATTACTGAGGTACAAGGTTGTATTGTACCCGTTGAGATGGATTTTCCCTAAGGATTTTCCCATGGTGATCACTTATGACACAAATATTATATGATGTGGTTCCATTCATCTGTATATGGTGGACCATTTTTTGACATTATAATTCATTTTTAAATTTATTTTTTTGAAATTATTTCCCTTTATTCTAATCCCTTTAGAGAATTTTATTACTAAAATATTATTTAGAAAATCATTAAAATCTGATACATAAATGTGCATTTTAGTTTTACATTAATGGTTATAGCATGAAATATTTTTTATTTTGGTGGTATCCTATTAGTTATTAGATCACACATTACATACACCATTTTATGTATGTAGACCTTTTTTATATTTTTCTCGGTTAAGGTGAAGATTTGTTGTGGTGACGTTAGTGGATTGGGTTCCTAGCCATCATTGTTACCATAGATTGTGGTGGTGTCTTGAGGGTGATTCTAATCTCATTATATATTTGTTTTTGGTTTTTTGTCCTTTATATTTTTCAATATTTATATCATTGAATATGATAAATGTTTTATATTATGAATCTAAAGAATTCATTATTCCATGTTCGGTTGTATATATTTCATATATTGGTTTATTTTTTTCTTTTGTTATTTAAGGCAATAATGTTAGTTGAAATCATTTACACACTATGTTTTTGATACCCATCCACATGATTCCAGCCCACAAGAATGATAAACACCATTCAATCCATGGCACTAACTGGGCCATAATTCATTATTTATGATGACTGGCTTGGTTAGAGACATTAATAATTTCTTTTGAGTGGATTTTATTATGGTAGAATAACTATATTGGGTGATACCTCAGTTTGTCCTAGTATGAATAAACGTTACCCATATGGTGAATAGTATAATTTAGACTTGTGAAAAATATAAGTGATGGTTGATTATATTCCATTATCTCAAGACTATAGTACTCCCAGCTGATGAAATAATACCTCATGTGATTCGATTGTTGCAATACAAACCATTATAATCCCAAATTCTATATGTATTATAGGACTTTACCTTTTAAAAAATTTAATGCATATTAATCTATTTTATCTATCCAAAAAATATTATCATATTATATTTGGTATTTTATTGGTATATATTTGGTGTTTTGTTTCTAGTGGATTTAGATTAGATTATATCTAGGGGATAATATATGATGTTTTCATTGGGTTCATATTTAATCTATGTCAATAAGACTCTTTTAAATTTGTGGTTATGCATAAGCTTTGTGACTGTAATGTTTTTTTTATTTTTAAATATATATGGGATGGATCTAAAGTGATATTATATTATTAATCATGATAAAAGGGAAATTAATTTATCATGTTCTCTGTTAACATATCTTTGGAGAGAATAATCTCATGTTTAATTGTGTTTGGTGTTTGGTAGGGTTTTTTCTTCACTATGATTTGATGATATTGGTGTGAGGTCGACTATAACCCCTCCAATTTATGCCTCTACCTAAGAATAGGTTTGTTTCAAAATTATTGATATTGGATATACGTAATTTTTTAGGTAATTTTTAGTTGGGAATGTTTTGTTAAAATTGATGTTAGTGTTACCTGGGAGTTCTTACTAATCACATGTCAATTTTTGAATTGATATGTTTCCGTTGAATAAATTATTATGATTGGTGGAGGACTTACTTTTCATTTATTTCCAATAGGGGTGATATTTATTTCCATAGTGACCTCTATATAACAATGTTTTATCTGTATACCACCATTTTATATGAATTATTAATTGTGTTGAGACCTATAATATGTGTCCGTATTATAGGGTGTTGGATTATCAAATTGTCATTTGTTGCAATTGGAGTAGTGTGGTGATAATTAGAAACTATTTTTGTTGATTATTTAGTTATTTTGATGGATGGATTTGATTATGGATATTTTTGTGTGGTGAAATTTTTATATTATCACTCTATGTATTTATTTAACCTATTAACAATGTTCAATAGGATCTAAAGGTTTTAATGCTATAAATATTTCTAATTTGGATTGAATAATATATTAGTGAATATGTTATCATGTTGGATATAATTATTAAACCATCATAAAACTATTAATATTTAAATTTTTTTTGGATATTTTAAATATGGCGTGTTCTTAATTTGAATTTTTAAATTTTTATTATTATTATATATTGTAAGGTTATAAACTGGTTATGTAAAAATGTTTGTGGAAGTTTTTTGTAATTTAGTATCATATTATATTGTTGTATTATTGGTTTACACAAAGTTAATAAAATCATGTAACTCATGTTTTTGAATAGTTCAAGATTTTTCCAGTTGCTTCCATATGGATTATGAATGGTTTGTTATGTTATACAAGCATGCCATATAACATACCTAGTTTCACTTTCTAATTTAATTTAAAATTTTATAAATTAGTTTTTAATTTTTTTCAACTACTAACGCATTAAATTTCCATTTTCAGCCTCTTAGTAGCTCAATGGAGATATTTATCTTCCAACCCATATATTATTTGGGTGCCTCATCAGGTTAACGAACAATTTATTGATGGTCATCTCACTTTTATTACACTTTTCACTTCTCCTTCATTCCCACAACATATTTCCCATGGTTTTTTATCACTCCCAATAAACCTAAATTTTTTCTATGTGGGTATTATGGGATTTTTGTATTTAATATTGGGAAATAAATATTTTATGTCTCATAGTGCAGGACTTCATTATTTATTTTACTTCTCTATTAAAGGTGGTTGATTATTTAGTTGAGAAATTAGGTGTTTATATTTTATTTTTTATAATTTTATACTCATGAATTTTTTTGTTTTTGTAAAAATTTTTGATGATTATATGGTTTTATATGAATTATATAGAGTGTTCTTAATTACTTCAATGTGCATTCTTTTACAAGGTGTTCTCTTATGGATTAAAAGTAGTTATTTCGATATTTTTATATAAAAATAAAACTCTATTTTTACAAATATTATGTGGTTAGTTAATGTTTTTTTGGAAAATGTTTGTATTAGTTCTTATTATGATATTTAAATGTAGTAAAACAGTTATTTAAAAGATCATTGTAGGATACAAATGGTATACATTCAATATAATTTCATTGGAATATTATAAAAGGGGAGGTTATTGAAATTTTATGTTGCCTCTAATTTTTTTCTTACTTTTTAATGACATGTTTGTAACATTAAAAAATAAATTATTCTATGTTTTTTTTAACTCACTTTCAAGACCATGTTTTTTTTACTAATTTTTGGGTCGTTTTTTGTTGTTTTTGTGTTATAGAAAATGAATTTCTTCATTTGATGGTGTTATAAGTGAGGTTAGATGTATTGATTGTGATTTCATGATTCTGATGTTGTTGATGGATAGTGATTTTCATAACACTACCTAATAATATCAAGTGAACACAAGTAATAATATTATATCTCTTGATTCATGATATGGTAGTTATATAAACACATGGGATATTATCTCATATGGTGTGTGATGAATAGGGGATAGATGGAGTTCCCTAAAAGAAACATGTCTAGGATAGTTAGATGACTTTTGGTTTGAATAATTTCTATCGTTTTTTTGTGTCCTAACATATTAGGAAACTAATTGTTTATTATGGTGTCTATTCCCAATTGTTTTTTTATATTGTAAAATATATCATTTGTATTTAGGTCCCTTTTATTATCATCTATGTTGAAACTATTATGATATCAATGTTTATGAATGTTACATTCATTGAAATATTTATTTTTATATATTTTATTTTTAATTCCATAGTTATGAGTTTTTTTTTTATAATGTGAGATTAAATATATTTTTTATAGAGTTTATTTCAAATAAAAGGGATTTATTTTTCTATAATAATTTTAAAATTGTTTTTAAATGAGGATGAATTTATTTATATAGTTTTAAAAATATTATAATCAATATTTAAATTTTTTTACTATTTGACCATATTTAAATATATATTAATTTTGTTTTTATAAGATGAATGTGTTATATTCATTATATGTAAAAAATGATGTTAAGTTTCATTTAAATATTTATAAATGGAGAGACTTATTTTCTATAATGTATTAAAAAATTGAATTTGAAAATAATATTATGAATGGAATTGTATTGACACTTTGAAGAAATACTAAAATGATATTTAATTTCACATGTATTCACACATGTGTTCATATCTTTATAGATCATATTATGTAAATATAGTCCTATTTCTATTTTCATATCACACCCCACTCCCTTTTATTTTTTATGGACTATTTTGATAAGGGTAGTGACCATGTGTCAGAATAAGGTAAAAATATGGTATATTTTTTCCTTTTATTTTTTACCGAGGAGAATGAGGTATTATCCATGTTAACAATATATTTAATTTTAATAAGTTTCATTTGTTATGGTGTTACTGTCTATACATTTTTTATGATGCTTACATGATGATATAAATTAGTTGAATCATGATAATATGATTTGGATCATTTTCTTCTATAACTATTATTGGCTTTATAATATTATAATTATTGTATGTACATGGTATGGATACTACAATACATATTTTGGTAATTGTATTACTTCTTTATTAACTCTTATATAATGTATAAATATATTCAACATTTTATTTTTTTGATTCACTTGAATTTGTTTTTAAGACTTGGGGATTAGAAATGTCCGTCCGAAATTGTTTCATGTTGACTCAGGTGATGTGATAGGTCGATCTAGGATTTCTCATGGAATCTATTATAGCATGAATATTAATTAAAAAATAAACATCACTTTCATTTTAACATAATTTGGACAACATGAATACTAATATATCATATTGATATTTCATCCTTTTATTAGGATACTTTTATGGAATAATTCATGATAACAATGAATTCACAAACTCATTAAATAAATTTTTCTTCATAAATTTTTTCCAATCCAAAATTTTAAAAATTTTGATTTATAAGATACATTTTTTATATAATAAGAATTAGTAAAAATTATATTTTCATGAATATATTGAACTTTTTTGTTTGACCTTATAACAAATTGGTAATTATATGATCTCCATCCCTTTTCCTTATAACATGTATGGCATTTAGCAGAAAAATCACCATAGAAAAATTATTTTAGCTTCACTTATCTCAGTTGTTCAATTATATTACATGTGAGATTTGAACAATTTTTAATTATCTGATAAATTTAGGCACATCATAATGAGGAAATTTTTTCATCTATAAAATTATTTACAAAATCATCAAATTCATTTCAAATCTTTGTAATTTATATTCATGAATCTTTTTCCAATATTGTATAAAATTACCATTATAATTTATATTCTATAAAAAAATTTAATTGAGAATTATTGGTATTTATTATTTATTATTTCTTCCACAACATAATATTATTCCTCTAGACATTCATAGTATTAAAATTTCTTTATGATTTCCTGAAACCAATCCATTTTGACATTAAAAACCCATTAATTTATATTTAAAATTTAAAAATTCATGGAAATTCATACATTTATTATATCCATGCTCATCATTACCAATTTTTATAGTGATTCCTAACTCTATTAAAAATCAATATGAATGGTAATATTTTACAATATGGATTTCAAAGTTTAATAAAAATAAAAGGAATATTTTTCTAGAACATTCGGTAAGGTCTTCCATTAAACAACGTTTGGATCATCCTTAAATGATTCATTAATATGATATTCTCCTATTTTACATTAATTATTATATGGAATAATTTTGGGAAAATAATTCAATTACATAAAAATTTATATGGATGAATTGAATCTATGGAGGTTATGCTTTTTTCATTATTTGTTGTGATATATTTGACTATGAATTATTCTTCCCATATAGAAGAACTCACTTCATGATGATTGATTCATATGGAAGCATTATTTCATTCCCCATTAAAAAAGTGGTATGGTTTATTTTTTAATTTTCTATCTATTCTATTTAGTATTTAGAATCATGTAATATGTTGAAATATGGTCAAATATAGATACATTTTCATGTAGGTATACACATAATAATTAATTTATAGTGAAAAAATAAAAATATGATATATGTTGAAATCTCCAGATTGTGTAGTGTACAATAGATGGATAAACAATCCACAATAACAATTATTGTACCATCAGGATGAATGCAAGAACCCAAATAGGAGAGTTAATAAATGAGAGTAAATTACATCAAATAATAGGTTTAAATTAATTTTAATTATAAATTTTCATGAATACTTATCTAAATTTTTATCAATATTATATTTGAGTGTAAAATCATTATAATATAATGAAACAACATTGTACACTTGTATTTTCTAAAGGTGTTATCCTACAATGTGGAAGACTACATTTCCAATATATAGTGGTTATTATCCCCCAAAAAAATGTTATATTTTATTATCCAATGGAGTATTAGGAAATTGAATGACAATGTTGATTTAAATTTTATATTAAACAAGGGAAATTAATTGTCCAATTTAATGTTGTAAATATATACCACTAAATAGTTCATCAATTATAAATACCAATTTTCAATGGCTCAAACATGAATTGTTATCAGTAATATAGAACATGCATCTCCAGGATGAAATATTCTAATAAGAAGACATAAATTTTATAAATCATTGGGGATTCCTTGAAATTCATCTAATATTATGATATAGATAATAATTATATTATCATTACCGAATAAAAATAATTATATAATTAATTTTAATGTTTACCTCTAACTTCATATTTATGAACATGAAATATTATTATTAGAAAATAATACAATCTATATCATATTATTCTTCATAAATACCAACTAGTAAAATCACATAACATCATTGAATCTATATAGCATCGACACATATAATATTTTATTTAAATAATGGGTAAAACATCACTATTATGAATTTAATATTCCACAAATTATTATCAGTTTATACAATTAATTTCACCAAGATGTTATTTTAATACAACTAATAGGAAGACATGTCAAACTCATCATCCTAAATCTCTATTTTCACCACTATAATAAATCCATTGACAATGGCCACATATAATATAATACAATCACTGTTAAGACTATTTATATTATCTTCTCAAGATATCTAGAATTTTCACAGATTATATTGTCTATAATAAATATATTATTCTATCAAAATCATCATTATGAAATTTATTTATTATGAATAATATATGAACCACACATTTCCCTATAAACATTTTTATGGACACATAATGGTATACTATGTCATGATGTTCCATAGTAAATAGTCATATTATATCTCAATTCCAAGTATTAAATGCATTCAATGACAATATGAATGATTCCTGAAATATTATCTTCATCAATGACAACAATAAAGAGTTCATTTCAATGAATATTTAATTTAATCATATCAACAATATAAAATATTCTGGAAGCATTTATAATATTTTCAACCAACATGACAATTATTTACCTAAATATCATAAAATTATTTTAAAAATTTGATTGACATTAATGTTTTCACAAATAAATATTATAATCCCAATTGGGTTATTTAAATTAATGGAGGATAGATTAAACAGAATTTTTATTATATATTAAATTATAAAATATATTTTTTTAAATCTCACAAGTTTAGAAATAGGAATTACCATTATATAATTCACATAACAGTTTCAGAACTTTATCATTTCATGTAATTTTCTTTTTTTTATTAGATTGATACTCAAAAATTTTACAAATTCAGTCTGGATGACTCCTATATAATGGATATTCAATTAATGTGTATCATAATTGTTTTTTTCACCTTTCCAAATTATCATATTCAATGACTACAACATGTTTTAAATAAATTTCCTTTCATATATTTAGATACTGATCTTTACATTTTAAGAATTTTCCATTTTTCAACATTCTTGAACGGGTTTCCATTATATAGTGGAAATATTCTTTACATATTATATAATGGTTTTATTTATAAATATTTTAGTAAAAGAATAAATCTTATTAATGAGACAATGTATCTTATGTTACATATTGCTGCTACAATTTTCATTTTTAATTCTCTCAATGATGGTCACTCTCACCTAACACATGCATCTTCCAACGAATATTCTAATTATTATGTAAAAATTTAGAATGATTATTATATTTTTTTTATATTATATTTTTCATAATTATATAAATCATTAAATTTCTTATTCCTTTATTAGTTTATAAAATCTTCTTTATCCTCTCACCCAAAATTTGATAAGCCTTCTATTGAATTCTTCAATAAATCACAATCAAATTCAATAACAATGAAATAACTTCATGTATCCCAAATCACAACAAATATACTTCCAAATATTTATATATTATATAAGTATTCATTAGAATATATCCATGTACAATTATTTCCTTTATAAATTCTTTTATTAATCCAAAATCAACTTTTTATTTTCTTTTTGTAATGCCTATATTCGTTATATGATGCTACCTTAGATTGAGAATTTGTTAGATATCATTTATGTATCATTCACTAAGATAAAATATTAAAAAAAAATCAACACACAATTTGAGATAATCTATCATTTTCTTAAATAAATGTTTCGTAATAAATATCTAGCAACAATAAGATCATCTTGCAAAACACTTTTCTAATAATGTATTTTTCATGAAGTATTTTTAATATTTGTCACTCAAACAATAATTCAACCAGTTCCATATAAATGAATAATAATTTTTTTTAACTAAAAACATCGCATACCTTAATACCTTTTTACAAACATCTACAAATAATATTCATTATTAATGGAAGGATTGTTAGAAAGAATTCACATATGTATTCAAAAATATTGGATGAATTAAATATTTAATAAAATGATGCTATTAAATATTCTCCATTACAAAAAATGATGAAATATTTTCGTTAAACAACATCCTATATTTTCAACCGATATAATAATATTCTTTGAGACATAATAATTCTTCCAATAATCTATTCTCTATAAATATTTAAATAATGCTAATTGACAAGTCACATATAGAAAAAATTATAATGAAATATGTAGTGAGTTTAAAATAAATTGTTATGGATATTGAACTCATATTTAATGGTCTATACCTGATGTATCCATGAAATTATTTATTCATATCTATATTGATTAATAGAGTGATTAGGGATCATAAAATAGATAGATTAAGATGTGGATATACACTTCAGTAAAATAGAAGGATTTTTTATAATTTTTTGAGTAATTATTTTATTATAGAGATAATAGTGATACTCATCAATCATGATAGGCTTTTGTGTAGATAAAATTATCTATATACACTGAATAAATAGATGTATCCTTGGATTTTTATTTCAGTTTCATGATTTCATGATCGAGTATTTTTAGAGATTTAGGGTGAAGATTATACCCCCCCTCCTAGAATACTATCATCAAGATACATGTTAATTAAATTTCCACCTATTATGAAATAAATAGCTCATGATATTTTAAATATATAATTAAAATATTTTGGGAATTAATAATAGATTAATTATTATATAATGACAAGTATAAAAGTGTTAGAATAGATTGGTACCCTATTTTTGGAATTATGAAAATGGGTAAATATATGTTGAGATTATTATATAGTATAATAAATTTTGATGATAAGAAGGAATGTTTTATTAATCTCTCTGGTTTGAGTGATTCTCTAGAAAAAATTTCTATTAAGGGTTATGAATTCTAAAATTTATCACCAATACATAATAGTAATATCATGAAATGGTAGTGTTAAATTTTTTGTTATAAATACACCAAGGATCATGAATGGATAATAAAGATAATTTCTATTAGAAAAAAATCTATTGATGAACATCAATATTAAATATTTCATTGAGATCATATATTACACATTTTTTATAATAATGTACAATTTATAGAGGAGTTTTTTCTGGAAGAAATTGGATTGATAGAGTAGATGATGATTTAATTTTCCTTGAGCAATGAAACTTTAGAAAATATTGTTAGTTTTTATTATATTCAACATACATATAGTTATGAATATGTTAATTCAATGAAATGGTTGCCTTCAAGCATGCCACACCAATCATAGTTTGAGGCATAATTTCTATGTTAATCACAAAGACCCTTACTCGATAATAGTGGAATGATGAATGATATCCCCAATGGTTATTTTATTTGAGAGTTAAAAATTCTAGTTAGGTTCATAACAAAACCATATGTCTAGAGTCTTATAATGATTATAGTAATCCGTTTAAAAAAAATTGTGTGTGTGTGTATTTTTTGTAAGAAATACATATTATATGATTCAAACATGATTTTATAAAAATTTTGTATTAGATTCATCCATTTAAATAATATGTTACATGATACGAATCAATGTTTTTTTTAATTTGAAAATCATATTGGGGTGTAACTTATCACCACTAGTTTCTTTCTATTAATCAATGTGCTATGAAACTATATGAAGTAGTTAACATTATTTTATATTGAGAAGTAGAGTAGTTTTTATTATATGTAATTTTTATAAATGAAAATGATGATGGATTTTATTTTATATTGGCATACATCTAATTTTGAAATAACATCATAAATAGATAATTTATAGCCTTATATGTTCACATTTTAATTCCTCGATTGATTGTAGATTTTTTTTCATTAATTTTATTATGTATTATCTAAACTATGCGGTGGAAGAAAGGTGTTCCTAAATATTAAACATAGGGATTATTAGTAAATTTTATTATTTTGTAAATTTTGTCCTTGATAATTTATTGTGTGACACTATGGTCTTCCCAATATTTTTGTGATGTTTCTGGGAGTAGTGAACGTCACTTCTATGTTTTTTATAATTACTAGTCATATTGGTGGGTATTTGTTAATTATAGATAAATTAATAAAATAAATTGTGAGAATACATATAATTGGAAGTTGTTTTGTAAATTTTTAGTTAAAAGTTAGTGTAGTGGGGTCATGTGGTTTGAGTTGAGTATATGAAGTAATCACCAATATCATTATATTTATGTGGAATTTTGATAAAGTAAATCATGATGCAATGAAATGATATGTAGTAATAGAGGAGTATTTTCATGATAGCGGACTATCTATAAATAATTTTTATAGTCATAGTTTTTAGGAGATTCTTTTATTTTTTAGTAATGACATGCCTCAAATATCAATCCATGTGGGGGAAAGTCGAATTCTTAAAGGTAGAATAACGTGTCACTATTAATTCAACTATAGTGAACTATATATGTTCTATAAATATTATTTATTCTATTATAATTCTTCCGTATTAGATAATGGAATTATTAAAGAATCATATTATGTTTCATGATGATATATTTTGAACTAATTTCATTCAATTGGATATTTGAACAATTTAATGTAATCATGGAATATTTTTTATTTTAATTATTTAGTAACATATTTCATTAAATAAGAGATGTTTCATAGGTTGTAATGTCTTTCTATAAATATTTATGGTACACATATGGAAAAATTTGTATATGAGAGAGTATGTTTATCTATGTGGTTTGTACCTTATAGTTCATAAATTCTATTAAATTTCCTCTAATTACCATAGGGTTTATTTTAGAACTTGTTTTATTAGGTTCATATTGTTTATTAAGTTTCTCTACTATCAAATTCCCCAAGAGAAACAATTAACCATGTCTTCTCAGTAATCTAGAATGAGATCTTGTTTTTTTATATGTTTTTTAATGGTTCTATAAATCATAATGAATATTTGAGTTTTGTGTGTAGTGATTCTCATAATCGTTTTCCTGGAGACATCAATATCCTTTATTTTAATATTATTAATGGTTAAACATTATATCATTGAATCTATATATGTGATCATTTTTATACAGTTTTATCTAATTAATTTGATTACACTATTTTAGGGTTTGATGTGAATCAATTCAATAAATTTTAATTTATATGTGTTCGACATTAATGGTGGACTGAGTAATAGTTCCACATGTCGAATATATTAAATGATACTTTAATAGTATGTTGGTTATGATTTATTTTTATCATCGTGTAATTATTGGATGGAAGAGGTAGTGAGGTTAAAAATATTCATTTAATTGGTTTACGGTATTTTTTCTAATAGAGTAGCACTATGATGGTGACTTGAGTGTGTACATGATTTTTTAAACACTATTTTATTTTATGATATCCTCAATTTAGTGGAATTTGTTATTTCTATTTAGAGGATCAAATTAATTAATGGTGGATATGATTTAAAGAATGTTATTTTACATCATTGAGAAGCAATTATGTTTTGAAATATATAAATTCTGAAAACTAAATATTTTTATATGGTATGTTTAGATAATTGGCTTACCTAAAAAACTAATTGATTGTTATATTAAACATTTAATACCACTGAATTAATTATAATGATTTTTTTGATATTTTTAGATAGTTCAAATTTAGGGGACACTTAATAATTATTCAATAATATATATTTATATAAAAATAAATACTATTATTATATAAAATATAGAATTTGAAATTTATATATGGTTATAATGGTTGTGTCTTGAATAAGATGTTTTCTTTATGCATTGTATAATTAAAATTTTAAGGTTTTAAAACGGGGATCCATTTTTTTATTTTAGTAATTTTAATATCATTTTTGTGCCCCATTTTCAAACATAATCAATATATATATATATAAATAATTTTTTGGGGATTAATGAGTGATCACCAAAAAAACCCAATGACTAAATTCATGTTGTTTTTTTGTATATTTATGGACTATTTCATATGGTGGTGATAATGAAATTCATATATTGGGGTGAGAACTTTAATTACTCTAAATTTATTATAGAATGTTATAAATTTTTTATATTTAATGCATACTCTATATTAAATTATTTATTATTAAATTCCTATTATCTCTTACTATTGAAATGTTTAAGAAAATGATAATAAATAAACATATAATTTGTTTTGAGGACTTATATTCTCCATTAATTAATTAATCCTCAGTTATTGAGCATAGATAAAATCAATTTATCAAAAACATATCCATTGAAAAAGTATTTAGATCATTTCATTAGGTTCTTCATTTAGTTTATCATGATAGTACTCAATTTTTGGTCATCATCTTTTCACCCAAAAAAAGTCTAATATAAATCCATCCATGCCATTTAATGTTTAGATTTATTCTGGAATTGTATATAAATAATGTGATATTTCTAGTAATTTTTAATTCATTTTATGTTATAGTATTTTTTATGAAATTATAAGGAGTTGTTGGTGGGGTTTTATAGAGAATGGATGTGAAATAATAAACGGTAAATCAATGGTTTTATATATACATCGAGTGGAGTTGAAAATCGTGGACTGTTTTAGGGTCCAACTGTAGTGTATGAATGTATGAAGGTAGAGTGAGTGATTTCACCTTCTATGTATAATACTAGAATACATTATTCTGAATCTAGAAATAAAAATTAAATATTGTGTATTCCTATGGGTAAATTATATGAATACTAAATTGTGTAGTGGAGTTTTTCATGTGTCCTTGTAAATATCATTTTCTGAGTGGAAATTGGTCCCATGTCATTTAGACACATCATCATGGTCCATAATTTACAAGAGTACATGATAATGATCTCAACTGGAACCACTTCTTATGTTTCCATGATATACAACTTGTATATTATATTCATAAGGGTGAATGTTTCATTGATTCACTCTCGAGGATTCAGAAACTCTTATTAACATTGTAACTCTATAGGTGTGTGGTGTATAAAATACCAATATAACAATTTATACAATTAAAATACTAATCATGTAAACAATTTGCATGCCCCATATAATTGAATATAAATTACAATGTATTGTTGCCACATTCCTAGAATGTTTGAAAAATAATATATTTCATATACCATACATGAAAAAATTTGTAATTTGAATCCACATATTGTATAATTTGAATAAACAATACATGTAACAAATGGATTATGTGATTTTACATATCTAATTTAGTGTTATTTAGAAATAACACTTGGAAATTCTATTATGATTTTTTTTAATAATATAACTGAATTGTTTTTGTTTCTTAAATGTATGTGTTAAATTTTCATGGAATTAAGAATATATTAAATTCAAATGAACTATAAAGGAAATGATAACGATTTATTATATATTTTCATGATGGAATGTGGATGATAAGATATATGGGGTTGATCGTATCATAGGGAATGGATCCAGAATATATATTTTAGTCTATTTGCACCCAAAAGAATTAGGGAGTTTGGATATCCAAATATGTTTTGACATTCTTTTATTCTAGCATGGTATTGGTAATTCTAAAATAATGGTACAATATGTGTACCTATGAATGTAGGTGTTATTCGTACTACCATATGCGATGTGTCATGATATCACTACCTATGTTGGATAGTGTTAATTAGTAAATGACTGGTTTATGTTTTAATTGTTGTTCAGTACCAGCTTGAATTATGTATTCCCTATGAAGAGGGAGATTTCAACTATTGTTTTATTGTGTCCTTTCAGTTGAGATATGATGTATGGTAATATATATTTCTGTGTTTGTGTGTCTATGTGTGTCTGTGTGTGTGTGTGAATAAATTATTTCATATTTTAACATAACTTTTACTTATTTAAACCTTTGATATTCATAATGTAGCAATATTTATATATTCAGAATTAATTTTCTAAAATTTAGACCATATAACTCTACATTATCATGAGAAAAAATTCTTCATATAGCTATGTTAAAATCCTTGGGGTTCCTCGACGTAATTTTTATCATAACAATAGATAATATTCCACAATCTTTTGATCTTCCTTAAAATTTCTAGTTGTCATTGATACCATGTTGAAATAATGCTATATAATTACTTTTATTATTTCACCCCACTTGGTATGTTTATACAAACCTCAATAATTTTTTTATTCTTAGACATGTTGTGTGTCTGAATATTTTGTATCGATTATATTTTTTATCCTAAATTTAGTGGTATTGGATATACTGCAAAGGCTGTGCAGTTGAAAATAGTGGTTCTATGTGGAATATGAGAGTATTTATTGTTTTTTCTAATATAATTTGGAGTTATTAGGTGTCTTACACATCCTATAACAAGTTACAAATAATTTTCTCATATTCTGCATTTGTATTTAACTTTTATTGTTTATATACATGGTGTATTAGTTTCTTTTAATTATCTCACACATAAAATTTATATTTTTTCAATGATCATTTATATAATTATGATGTTTTTTGATATTATTTGATATATTTATTTCCACATTAAAATTATTTTTTATTGTAAAAGTCTGTTAAATTTTTATTATTTGGTAGTTTTTTATTTTTTTCTATATATAATTAGGGATGCTCATTGGGTGGAATAATAACAATTATTCAAAATATTCTTCACCATATGAAAATATTTTTATACAAATTATTTATCTTATGATTGAATTAACCTTCCTATTAGAATATAGAATGTCACGACCCGCCCTCGGGGTCCGTGCCGTGACTACCCCAAGCCCGCCTTCCATAGGCCAGGGGCTGGCGACTAGCACCAAGGCGTAAATCCCGGTAAAAAGGGAAGGCATTGCCTTTGAAAAGTAAACACACACCACAGAGTAAACAAGCGGAAAGTAAATACTAAACAAGCAGAGTACGACTGAAAGTGTGGAAAAGTAAATGGGCCAGAATACAAACCCAAACTGAAAGTAAAGTACAACTCAAAAAGGGAAAAACAGCAACTGAAAAGTAAAAGCCGCTACTCCGAGCTGTCCACTGGAAATCCCACCTGAAGGGTGGGTACAGATAGCTCCTCTGCTCCACGGGTCTCGTCGTCCGCTCCGAGCACGTCCCGCCCAGTGGTCCACCTCCGGGTACCGTCCCGCTCTGCAAGCCTCAGCTAAGGTCAACGCTGTCCGTCGTCTGCAACCAACACAACGTAGTGCGGGCAAAGCCCGTGCAGGGGTGAGTATAAGCTACTCAGTAGGGACCCCGAGACCCCTGAAGGTCTCTCAAATCCACAAAGGATAAACCACGAAGAAAAGTACAATCACGAAGTAACAACCGACACTGCTTAGGTATATGCCCATACATATACCTAAGTCATCAATTCAAATACGCTCCAACCTCCGAGCCCAAGTACAACTCAGTCCACGCAGGAAAGTATACGTATTCCACATAGGAAAGTAAAACATAATCCACACAGGATTGCACAACACAATCCACACAGGAAAGCAAGAGGATTCAGCTCACACAGGTATACTTCTTCAAGGACGATAAAGATGATCACTGATCCATCTAAGTCGTCGGACCCACGAAGGATCGATAGGTAACTAACCCCCGCAAAGACCCACACAGGATCGGGCTCACACAGAACCTGTAGGCGCTGGCTCACACAGAACCGCTGAGCGCAAGGACCCACACAGGATCGGGCCCACACAGGACCTATAGCACTGATCCACGTAGGATCGCTGAGTGCTGTAGTCGTCGTCGTTGAATCCACACAGGATCTCTGTACTGTCGTCGTCGAATCCACATAGGATCTCTGTACTGTCGTCGTCGCAGTCACAGTAGCAGTCGTAGCAGTAGAACAGTCGCAGCCAGCACTAGAGTTCTCGCACACAGCAAACTCGTTCGGAGGGTCCGCTCCACGAGCCGAGAGGCTGATACATCAACTGTCACGAAGACCGAAGTTGATGTATCCAAAAGTTCCGTATCGTCAACAGGAACTCAACGCAACAGACGGCGCGTCGATCGGACGCCCGGTCTGAGAGTTATTGGCATTTTCGTCTCCGGGGCCCGGTTGGTTTTTAAGGCAAAACCAACCCGACCGTACTCCACCTGCGTCCAAACCTCGGGCGGAGTATGCCAAAAGATCCGTCTCACTAAGAGGAACACTATGCGACTGACGGCGCGTCAATCGGACGTTCGTAGCTCAAGATATGAGCGTTTCCGCTCCGAAGGCCCGGTTGGTTTCGTGAACGAACCAACCCGGCCGAACTCAAAGTTAACCAAAACCTTGAGTGCAATATATCAAAACGACCGTCTCGATCCAAGGATCGCGTTGCCGCAGACATTTCGTCATTCGGAGGTCCGAGGCTCAAGTTATGAGCCAAAAACCAAATCTGGTTCGAAACGGGGGCGTCCGGGTCCGGGCCGACCCGGCCCGACCCCCCCCCCCCCTGGGCGGCGGCGGCGGGAGGCACGGCGGGCCGCGGCGGCGGCGGGCCGCGGCGAGGCTGCGCACGCGGGGGCTAAGCCCCGCGGTTCCTGGAAAAATGGCGCGGCATTTGCCGCGCCCTTGATTGAAAACCGCCCCCCCACGTGGGGGCCGGTTTATTTAAGCGAACCAGGGGGGCCGGCTGCCCCCCCCCCTCCTTCAAGAACCGCCCCCCCTCTTTAAGAGGGGGGTTTTTAAGAGGTGGCCGGGGAATTAAATTCCCCGGTTTTAAGACATCCGGCCGGCCAGCTGGCCGGCCGGTTTTCTCAAACGGGACCGGAATTTCCGGTCCCCTTCTTCGGCTTCCGACGCCGGAGGCCCGGCCGCCGGTCTTCTCTTCCGCCGCGGCCCGGAACCGGCCGCGGTCTCTTCATCCCGCCGCGGCCCGGAACCGGCCGCGACGTTCGTCGTCCGGCGCGGTGTGACGGCACCGCGCCCCTCCGCCGCACTTTAATTTCTTTCAACGCGGCGCGACGGCGTCGCGTTCTTGATGTTTCTTCCATGGTGTGCGCGCGACGGCATTGCGTAAAATAAATGCACGATCAACCGCGTGGTGCGACGGCACCACGCCACTTGCTTCCACCCGCAAGAACAAACAAGAACGTTGGAGGGGGTTCGGCCGTGTTCGTACGGTCCGGCCCCCTCACGTTAAATTAAAAACGCAACTTAAAAATAAATCAAGCCTCACGTTAGTCTTGCTAAAAATCACGTTCAAGAATAAAATAAGGAAACCAAAAAGAATTTGACAACCCCTACCTTGGGTTTAAGATTCGAAGATTCGGCTACACTCCGCGGAAGACGGCGTCGCGGAGGTCGGGTGTCGCGGTCGTCGTTCGTCAAATCCGTTGACGAAGAGATATGCCCGAAGAGACACGACGTTGGCGGATCTTCATTTGCCGACGAAGAAGGTCCGAGGAGGAAGGAGAGGTCTGAAGATACCGGGTCGCCGAGTCGATGATCCTTGACGAAGTGTTGTCGTTCTTCGTTGAGGATGAAGACGTTCTTCGCCGGAGAAGATGAAGTTCTTCAAGAGACTTAGAGCTCTCTCCTCCAATCCTCAACACAACCAAACTAACCCCCAAAAAAAATAAGCTAATCTTATTTTATTAAGTCATTCTATGAGTTCAAAATTCAAAAACTTAATTCCATTAATTGGATTAGTGTGTTGGCATGATTAAAGTGAGGAGAGGGAACGTCACCCAATTAATGGGAAGTTTTAAAGGTTAAGATGAGTTACACATCTTAAGTGGGGGGTTTAGAGGAGTTAGGGAAGGTGAGGGGTTGGGCTCGTGTGGGCCCCACCCCACCTTTATTCTCTCAAGGGTAGTTAACAACAAGTAGGTCCCACCCAACTTCCACACATAGGTTTTAACAAGTAAAAATAAAATTGTTCATCACAATTTTATTTAACTGAAACTAAAAACTCCAAAACGTAACTTTCAACCCGCAACAAACGCAACTCCCGAAAAGGTCTCATTAAGCGAATATCGGTGCTGCGAGTTCATCGGTGCCCTCGGATTTCAATTCCGAGCACCGGATCAAAAGTTAGGAAAACCCGCTCGTTCGTTCACTGAACGTACCCGAGCCAAACTTCGGAAATTAATTCCGGGAACTCCGGGCCTCGGAATCAGGTGCCGTCAGAAACCGCGCTCTTGTAAAATTCTAAAGAAAATTAAGAAAAAAATTCCCTTGAATTTTACGGGTCTTTACATTACTCCCACCTCAGGGCTTTACGTCCCCGTAAAGATACAACAAAAACTAGGGAAACAAATGTGGGTACTGAGCAGGCATCTGAGCCTCCCGCTCCCATGTGGTCTCCTGGAGATTCCCGTGCTGCCATCTGATGCGCACAAGAGGAATCGATCGCCCACGCAGGACCCGCTCCTGTCGATCCTCTATCTCCACCGGGACCTCCATAAAAGTCGCCCCATCGTCAACGTCAAGCTCCCCATGGTCAATGATGTGCGTCGGGTCGTGCACGTATCTTCTCAGCTGGGATACGTGGAAGACGTCGTGCACCCGGTGCAACTGAGGTGGTAGAGCCAGGGGATAAGCCACCTCGCCAATCCTGCTGAGAATCTGGAAGGGTCCGATGAAGCGCAGAGATAACTTTCAGCCTCGGCCAAATCTCTGAATACCACGTCGAGGTGAGACCCGCAAGAAGACGTGGTCGCCATCCTCGAACTCCAGTGGCCTCCGCCTCCTGTCAGCGTATGACTTCTGCCGGCTCTGAGCTGTCCTCATCCGCTCCTGGATGACCTGCTGACAACTGTCTGACCACACGAAGGGTTTCCCCTTCTTCGTCAAAGCTGTGAGTGATGACGCAACTCTGGAGAAGTTCGGCACAAATCTCCGATAGTATCCAGCTAGTCCCAAGAAACTCCGAACCTCAGTCACGCTCCTGGGTGGCTCCCATGCTAACACAGCCTCAATCTTCGCGGGATCGATTGCAACTCCCGCCTCAGAGATAACGTGTCCCAAAAAGTGGACCTCACGTATCCAGAACTGGCATTTCGAGAGCTTACCATAAAGCTGGTGCTCTCGGAGTGTGTCAAGAACAACTCGCAAGTGATAGGCGTGCTCCTCCTCTGTCGTAGAGTAAATCAGAATGTCGTCGATGAAAACCACGACAAACCGATCGAGGTATGGCTGAAAGATCCTGTTCATGAGAGCCATGAACACTGCTGGAGCATTGGTTACACCAAAAGGCATAACCAAGAACTCATAGTGGCCATACCGACATCTGAAGTCCGTCTTCTGCACATCCTCGTCTCTGACTCTGAGCTGATGATAGCCTGACCTGAGGTCTATCTTCGAGAACCACCGTGCTCCCTTGAGCTGATCAAAGAGGTCATCAATCCTCGGTAGCGGATACTTGTTCCTCACTATCACCTGGTTCAGGCGACGATAGTCAACACAAAGTCGCAAGCTCTCGTCCGCCTTCTTGGCGAACAATATCGGGGAAGCCCAGGGTGAAACACTGGGTCAGATGAACCCCTTGCCCTGCAAGTCCTCCAACTGTACCCGTAGCTCTCGAAGCTCGGTGGGGGCCATCCGATATACTGGAGTGGATATCGGGGCTGTCCCAGGGTATAAGTCAATATAAAAGTCTACCTCTCTGCGAGGAGGTAGCCCTGGAACGTCGTCGGGAAAAACGTCCGCAAACTGATCCACCACTGCAAGAAAACCAGGACTCTGCACGTCAACTGCTCAAAGGATAAGGCTAGCCAACTGATGAGTGATGGGCTGTCCTCTCCTCCGCGGAAGTCCATCCTGTGCTGCTAAGGCTCCCTTCTCACCGGTGAAGGTGAACCTGCTCCCGTCGGTGCGTACACATCGCACCTTGCGCCTAAAACAGTCAATCTGTGCATGGACCGTAGACAGCCAATCCATGCCCAAGATGACGTCGTAAGGCCTAGACGCTGCTACAAGAAGATCCCAGCCGAAGCTCTCGCCTCCTAGAGTAAGCTCACACTGTCGGCACCAGTGTGTAATCGTCGAGTCTGCTCCCGTAGGAGTCTCTAGCCGTAAGGATCGAGCCAACGGCTCTGTCGGAATCTCCGAGCTCCGAACAAGGGCAGCGGCTATGAAAGAGTGACTCGCTCCTGTGTCTATAAGAACTGCAGCAATGGTGGAGTAGACACAGATAGTACCTCGAATCATCTCGGGTGCGCCGTGGTCGTAGGCCTCTGCTTCCTGGAGCTGTGCCTGTCGCTGCCCGCCAGCTCCCTGTGGTCGGGGTGGACCTCCCGGTGGTGGTGGAGGTAGAGCCTCAAAGCGTCGGCCACCACCAGCTGCTCATCCAGCTCCTCTTCCTCGTCCGCCTCCTCCCTGCGGACCGCCACGGTCGACCCTCTGCCTCTGCCTCGGTGGTCCCTCAATCGTCTGCTGCTCCTCGGCACGACGGGTCGGGCAGTCACGAGCCATGTGAACCTGTCCGCCGCATGAGTAGCATTGTCTGCCTCTCGGAAGACTGGCTCCGCGCTGTGTGCCCCACACTGCTGAGCCAGTGCCCTGAGGTCGTCTGCCTGAAGGTCTGGTCTGTCTGGACCCCTGAGTCATCCGTCGACTGCCTGCTACAGATGACTCTGCCACGTGTCGCCCTGCGGTGGGTCTCTGTGCTGGTGTAGACTCAGCAAGGAAGCTCTCAATCAGAAGGGCTCGCTCCAGTACTCCTGTCTGAGTCGGTATGCTGAGGGAGATTAGCGATGCCCTGATCTCGTGTCTCAAACCCTGCTCGAAGGTCCGGGCCCGGAAGAATGGGTCCCGTACCATGTCGGTCGAGTAGCGCGAGAGATCGGTAAATCTCGCCGAGTACTGAGCGACCGTCATGCTGCCCTGCCGCAGCTGTAGAAGCTCCTGGATGCGCACCGCACGAAGGGTGGCTGGGACGAACTCCGAGCGGAAGAGGCTCTCAAAGTCCGTCCAAAGTAGAGATGCCTCATCGTGCACCTGGAGCATCAAGCTCCACCATCGTCCTGCTGCTGCGTGTAGTAGGCTCGCAGCGAGGATCACCATGAGGTCTGCTGGTGTCCTCACTAGCCTAAACACTCGAACCACTGCCTCCATCCAGTCCTCTGCTGCCTGGGGATCCGTCTCCCCGCGAAACCTGGGCGGACGCTGGCGCTGAAACTCATGCAGTGCACTGAGGCGACGTGCATCGTCAGCGGCTGCTGCTGGAAGCATCGGGGGATCGGCGGGTAAAGCTACCGCCGGTGCCACTACTGGCAAAGGGCCCTGCACCGAGGCCTCGTCGCTCGGTGGGCTGTCGTCTCGCTCGACTCTCGGAACCCTAGCTGGCTGCCGTCGTGGGGCCATCCTGAAAAGGAAACAGGTGCGCCACGGTTAGAACAGTATACCTGGTGAGCTGATATAAGTAATCACAAAGAAAACATTGAAACACACACGCAATCAATGTTTTCGTGCATTAAGTCGGAAATCAGAAGTCAGGGTCCTGGTGTACGGATACGTCGGCCGTCGCACCCACACTGGACTCCCTGGACTGATATCCACACTCAATACGCTAAACAGTATTGCTTCACATAGAAAAGATCAGAGTTCACGGTAGAACCGAACTCCTCTGATACCAATTTGTCACGACCTGCCCTCGGGGTCCGTGCCGTGACTACCCCAAGCCCGCCTTCCATAGGCCAGGGGCTGGAGACTAGCACCAAGGCGTAAATCCCGGTAAAAAGGGAAGGCATTGCCTTTGAAAAGTAAACACACACCACAGAGTAAACAAGCGGAAAGTAAACACTAAACAAGCAGAGTACGACTGAAAGTGCGGAAAAGTAAATGGGCCAGAATACAAACCCAAACTGAAAGTAAAGTACAACTCAAAAAGGGAAAAACAGCAACTGAAAAGTAAAAGCCGCTACTCCGAGCTGTCCACTGGAAATCCCACCTGAAGGGTGGGTACAGATAGCTCCTCTGCTCCACGGGTCCCGTCGTCCGCTCCGAGCACGTCCTGCCCAGTGGTCCACCTCCGGGTACCGTCCCGCTCTGCAAGCCTCAGCTAAGGTCAACGCTGTCCGTCGTCTGCAACAAACACAACGTAGTGCGGGCAAAGCCCGTGCAGGGGTGAGTATAAGCTACTCAGTAGGGACCCCGAGACCCCTGAAGGTCTCTCAAATCCACAAAGGATAAACCACGAAGAAAAGTACAATCACAAAGTAACAACCGACACTGCTTAGGTATATGCCCATACATATACCTAAGTCATCAATTCAAATACGCTCCAACCTCCGAGCCCAAGTACAACTCAGTCCACGCAGGAAAGTATACGTATTCCACATAGGAAAGTAAAACATAATCCACACAGGATTGCACAACACAATCCACACAGGAAAGCAACAGGATTCAGCTCACACAGGTATACTTCTTCAAGGACGATAAAGATGATCACTGATCCATCTAAGTCGTCCGACCCACGAAGGATCGATAGGTAACTAACCCCCGCAAAGACCCACACAGGATCGGGCTCACACAGAACCTGTAGGCGCTGGCTCACACAGAACCGCTGAGCGCAAGGACCCACACAGGATCGGGCCCACACAGGACCTGTAGCACTGATCCACGTAGGATCGCTGAGTGCTGTAGTCGTCGTCGTCGAATCCACACAGGATCTCTGTACTGTCGTCGTCGAATCCACATAGGATCTCTGTACTGTCGTCGTCGCAGTCACAGTAGCAGTCGTAGCAGTAGAAGAGTCGCAGCCAGCACTAGAGTTCTCGCACACAGCAAACTCGTTCGGAGGGTCCGCTCCACGAGCCGAGAGGCTGATACATCAACTGTCACGAAGACCGAAGTTGATGTATCCAAAAGTTCCGTATCATCAACAGGAACTCAACGCAACAGACGGCGCGTCGATCGGACGCCCGGTCTGAGAGTTATTGGCATTTTCGTCTCCGGGGCCCTGTTGGTTTTTAAGGAAAAACCAACCCGACCGTACTCCACCTGCGTCCAAACCTCGGGCGGAGTATGCCAAAAGATCCGTCTCACTAAGAGGAACACTACGCGACTGACGGCGCGTCAATCAGACGTTCGTAGCTCAAGATATGAGCGTTTCCGCTCCGAAGGCCCGGTTGGTTTCGTGAACGAACCAACCCGGCCGAACTCAAAGTTAACCAAAACCTTGAGTGTGATATATCAAAACGACCGTCTCGATCCAAGCATCACGTTGCCGCAGACGGTTCGTCATTCGGAGGTCCGAGGCTCAAGTTATGAGCCAAAAACCAAATCTGGTTCGAAACGGGGGGGTCCGGGTCCGGGCCGACCCGACCCGACCCCCCCCCCCCCCCAGGGCGGCGCGGCGGACGGCGGCGGCTGGCAGCGGCGGCGGGCGGCACGGCGGGCCGCGGCGGCGGCGGGCCGCAGCGGCGGCGGGCCGCGGCGAGGCTGCGCACGCGGGGGCTAAGCCCCGCGGTTCCTGGAAAAATGGCGCGGCATTTTCCGCGCCCTTGATTGAAAACCGCCCCCCACGTGGGGGCCGGTTTATTTAAGCGAACCAGGGGGGCCGGCTGCCCCCCCCCCCCCTCCTTCAAGAACCGCCCCCCCCTCTTTAAGAGGGGGGTTTTTAAGAGGTGGCCGGGGAATTAAATTCCCCGGTTTTAAGACATCCGGCCGGCCAGCTGGCCGGCCGGTTTTCTCAAACGGGACCGGAATTTCCGGTCCCCTTCTTCGGCTTCCGACGCCGGCGGCCCGGCCGCCGGTCTTCTCTTCCGCCGCGGCCCGGAACCGGCCGCGGTCTCTTTGTCCCGCCGCGGCCCGGAACCGGCCGCGGCGTTCGTCGTCCGGCGCGGTGTGACGGCACCGCGCCCCTCCGCCGCACTTTAATTTCTTTCAACGCGGCGCGACGGCGTCGCGTTCTTGATGTTTCTTCCATGGTGTGCGCGCGACGGCGTTGCGTAAAATAAATGCACAATCAACCGCGTGGTGCGACGGCACCACGCCACTTGCTTCCACCCGCAAGAACAAACAAGAACGTTGGAGGGGGTTCGGCCGTGTTCGTACGGTCCGGCCCCCTCACGTTAAATTAAAAACGCAACTTAAAAATAAATCAATCCTCACGTTAGTCTTGCTAAAAATCACGTTCAAGAATAAAATAAGGAAACCAAAAAAGAATTTGACAACCCCTACCTTGGGTTTAAGATTCGAGAGATTCGGCTACGCTCCGCGGAAGACGGCGTCGCGGAGGTCGGGTGTCGCGGTCGTCGTTCGTCAAATCCGTTGACGAAGAGATATGCCCGAAGAGACACGACGTTGGCGGATCTTCGTTTTGCCGACGAAGAAGGTCCGAGGAGGAAGAAGAGGTCCGAAGATACCGGGTCGCCGAGTCGATGATCCTTGACGAAGTGTTGTCGTTCTTCGTTGAGGATGAAGACGTTCTTCGCCGGAGAAGATGAAGTTCTTCAAGAGACTTAGAGCTCTCTCCTCCAATCCTCAACACAACCAAACTAACCCCAAAAATAAAATAAGCTAATCTTATTTTATTAAGTCATTCTATGAGTTCAAAATTCAAAAACTTAATTCCATTAATTGGATTAGTGTGTTGGCATGATTAAAGTCAGGAGAGGGAAAGTCACCCAATTAATGGGAAGTTTTAAAGGTTAAGATGAGTTACACATCTTATGTGGGGGGTTTAGAGGAGTTAGGGAAGGTGAGGGGTTGGGCTCGTGTGGGCCCCCACCCCACCTTTATTCTCTCAAGGGTAGTTAACAACAAGTAGGTCCCACCCAACTTCCACACATAGGTTTTAACAAGTAAAAATAAAATTGTTCATCACAATTTTATTTAACTCAAACTAAAAACTCCAAAACGTAACTTTCAACCCCTAACAAACGCAACTCCCGAAAAGGTCTCATTAAGCGAATATCGGTGCTGCGAGTTCATCGGTGCCCTTGGATTTCAATTCCGAGCACCGGATCAAAAGTTAGGAAAACCCGCTCGTTCGTTCACTGAACGTACCCGAGCCAAACTGCGGAAATTAATTCCGGGCACTCCGGGCCTCGGAATCAGGTGCTGTCAGAAACCGCGCTCTTGTAAAATTCTAAAGAAAATTAAGAAAAAATTCCCTTGAATTTTACGGGTCTTTACATAGAATCACAATGAGATGATGTAATTCCACATTTTTAGACAGAGAAGATGATTATTATTAAAATAATAGTACTATGAAGTTATTGATTTTGGGGATTAATGAGTGATCACCAAAAAAACCCAATGACTAAATTCATGTTGTTTTTTTGTATATTTATGGACTATTTCATATGGTGGTGATAATGAAATTCATATATTGGGGTGAGAACTTTAATTACTCTAAATTTATTATAGAATGTTATAAATTTTTTATATTTAATGCATACTCTATATTAAATTATTTATTATTAAATTCCTATTATCTCTTACTATTGAAATGTTTAAGAAAATGATAATAAATAAACATATAATTTGTTTTGAGGACTTATATTCTCCATTAATTAATTAATCCTCAGTTATTGAGCATAGATAAAATCAATTTATCAAAAACATATCCATTGAAAAAGTATTTAGATCATTTCATTAGGTTCTTCATTTAGTTTATCATGATAGTACTCAATTTTTGGTCATCATCTTTTCACCCAAAAAAAGTCTAATATAAATCCATCCATGCCATTTAATGTTTAGATTTATTCTGGAATTGTATATAAATGATGTGATATTTCTAGTAATTTTTAATTCATTTTATGTTATAGTATTTTTTATGAAATTATAAGGAGTTGTTGGTGGGGTTTTATAGAGAATGGATGTGAAATAATAAACGGTAAATCAATGGTTTTATATATACATCGAGTGGAGTTGAAAATCGTGGACTGTTTTAGGGTCCAACTGTAGTGTATGAATGTATGAAGGTAGAGTGAGTGATTTCACCATGTATAATACTAGAATACATTATTCTGAATCTAGAAATAAAAATTAAATATTGTGTATTCCTATGGGTAAATTATATGAATACTAAATTGTGTAGTGGAGTTTTTCATGTGTCCTTGTAAATATCATTTTCTGACTGGAAATTGGTCCCATGTCATTTAGACACATCATCATGGTCCATAATTTACAAGAGTACATGATAATGATCTCAACTGGAACCACTTCTTATGTTTCCATGATATACAACTTGTATATTATATTCATAAGGGTGAATGTTTCATTGATTCACTCTCGAGGATTCAGAAACTCTTATTAACATTGTAACTCTATAGGTGTGTGGTGTATAAAATACCAATATAACAATTTATACAATTAAAATACTAATCATGTAAACAATTTGCATGCCCCATATAATTGAATATAAATTACAATGTATTGTTGCCACATTCCTAGAATGTTTGAAAAATAATATATTTCATATACCATACATGAAAAAATTTGTAATTTGAATCCACATATTGTATAATTAGAATAAACAATACATGTAACAAATGGATTATGTGATTTTACATATCTAATTTAGTGTTATTTATAAATAACACTTGGAAATTCTATTATGATTTTTTTTAATAATATAACTGAATTGTTTTTGTTTCTTAAATGTATGTGTTAAATTTTCATGGAATTAAGAATATATTAAATTCAAATGAACTATAAAGGAAATGATAACGATTTATTATATATTTTCATGATGGAATGTGGATGATAAGATATATGGGGTTGATCGTATCATAGGGAATGGATCCAGAATATATATTTTAGTCTATTTGCACCCAAAAGAATTAGGGAGTTTGGATATCCAAATATGTTTTGACATTCTTTTATTCTAGCATGGTATTGGTAATTCTAAAATAATGGTACAATATGTGTACCTATGAATGTAGGTGTTATTCGTACTACCATATGCGATGTGTCATGATATCACTACCTATGTTGGATAGTGTTAATTAGTAAATGACTGGTTTATGTTTTAATTGTTGTTCAGTACCAGCTTGAATTATGTATTCCCTATGAAGAGGGAGATTTCAACTATTGTTTTATTGTGTCCTTTCAGTTGAGATATGATGTATGGTAATATATATTTCTGTGTTTGTGTGTCTATGTGTGTCTGTGTGTGTGTGTGAATAAATTATTTCATATTTTAACATAACTTTTACTTATTTAAACCTTTGATATTCATAATGTAGCAATATTTATATATTCAGAATTAATTTTCTAAAATTTAGACCATATAACTCTACATTATCATGAGAAAAAATTCTTCATATAGCTATGTTAAAATCCTTGGGGTTCCTCGACGTAATTTTTATCATAACAATAGATAATATTCCACAATCTTTTGATCTTCCTTAAAATTTCTAGTTGTCATTGATACCATGTTGAAATAATGCTATATAATTACTTTTATTATTTCACCCCACTTGGTATGTTTATACAAACCTCAATAATTTTTTTATTCTTAGACATGTTGTGTGTCTGAATATTTTGTATCGATTATATTTTTTATCCTAAATTTAGTGGTATTGGATATACTGCAAAGGCTGTGCAGTTGAAAATAGTGGTTCTATGTGGAATATGAGAGTATTTATTGTTTTTTCTAATATAATTTGGAGTTATTTGGTGTCTTACACATCCTATAACAAGTTACAAATAATTTTCTCATATTCTGCATTTGTATTTAACTTTTATTGTTTATATACATGGTGTATTAGTTTCTTTTAATTATCTCACACATAAAATTTATATTTTTTCAATGATCATTTATATAATTATGATGTTTTTTGATATTATTTGATATATTTATTTCCACATTAAAATTATTTTTTATTGTAAAAGTCTGTTAAATTTGTATTATTTGGTAGTTTTTTATTTTTTTCTATATATAATTAGGGATGCTCATTGGGTGGAATAATAACAATTATTCAAAATATTCTTCACCATATGAAAATATTTTTATACAAATTATTTATCTTATGATTGAATTAACCTTCCTATTAGAATATAGAATGTCACGACCCGCCCTCGGGGTCCGTGCCGTGACTACCCCAAGCCCGCCTTCCATAGGCCAGGGGCTGGCGACTAGCACCAAGGCGTAAATCCCGGTAAAAAGGGAAGGCATTGCCTTTGAAAAGTAAACACACACCACAGAGTAAACAAGCGGAAAGTAAACACTAAACAAGCAGAGTACGACTGAAAGTGTGGAAAAGTAAATGGGCCAGAATACAAACCCAAACTGAAAGTAAAGTACAACTCAAAAAGGGAAAAACAGCAACTGAAAAGTAAAAGCCGCTACTCCGAGCTGTCCACTGGAAATCCCACCTGAAGGGTGGGTACAGATAGCTCCTCTGCTCCACGGGTCTCGTCGTCCGCTCCGAGCACGTCCCGCCCAGTGGTCCACCTCCGGGTACCGTCCCGCTCTGCAAGCCTCAGCTAAGGTCAACGCTGTCCGTCGTCTGCAACCAACACAACGTAGTGCGGGCAAAGCCCGTGCAGGGGTGAGTATAAGCTACTCAGTAGGGACCCCGAGACCCCTGAAGGTCTCTCAAATCCACAAAGGATAAACCACGAAGAAAAGTACAATCACGAAGTAACAACCGACACTGCTTAGGTATATGCCCATACATATACCTAAGTCATCAATTCAAATACGCTCCAACCTCCGAGCCCAAGTACAACTCAGTCCACGCAGGAAAGTATACGTATTCCACATAGGAAAGTAAAACATAATCCACACAGGATTGCACAACACAATCCACACAGGAAAGCAAGAGGATTCAGCTCACACAGGTATACTTCTTCAAGGACGATAAAGATGATCACTGATCCATCTAAGTCGTCGGACCCACGAAGGATCGATAGGTAACTAACCCCCGCAAAGACCCACACAGGATCGGGCTCACACAGAACCTGTAGGCGCTGGCTCACACAGAACCGCTGAGCGCAAGGACCCACACAGGATCGGGCCCACACAGGACCTCTAGCACTGATCCACGTAGGATCGCTGAGTGCTGTAGTCGTCGTCGTTGAATCCACACAGGATCTCTGTACTGTCGTCGTCGAATCCACATAGGATCTCTGTACTGTCGTCGTCGCAGTCACAGTAGCAGTCGTAGCAGTAGAACAGTCGCAGCCAGCACTAGAGTTCTCGCACACAGCAAACTCGTTCGGAGGGTCCGCTCCACGAGCCGAGAGGCTGATACATCAACTGTCACGAAGACCGAAGTTGATGTATCCAAAAGTTCCGTATCGTCAACAGGAACTCAACGCAACAGACGGCGCGTCGATCGGACGCCCGGTCTGAGAGTTATTGGCATTTTCGTCTCCGGGGCCCGGTTGGTTTTTAAGGCAAAACCAACCCGACCGTACTCCACCTGCGTCCAAACCTCGGGCGGAGTATGCCAAAAGATCCGTCTCACTAAGAGGAACACTACGCGACTGACGGCGCGTCAATCGGACGTTCGTAGCTCAAGATATGAGCGTTTCCGCTCCGAAGGCCCGGTTGGTTTCGTGAACGAACCAACCCGGCCGAACTCAAAGTTAACCAAAACCTTGAGTGCAATATATCAAAACGACCGTCTCGATCCAAGGATCGCGTTGCCGCAGACATTTCGTCATTCGGAGGTCCGAGGCTCAAGTTATGAGCCAAAAACCAAATCTGGTTCGAAACGGGGGCGTCCGGGTCCGGGCCGACCCGGCCCGACCCCCCCCCCCCCTGGGCGGCGGCGGCGGGAGGCACGGCGGGCCGCGGCGGCGGCGGGCCGCAGCGGCGGCGGGGCCGCGGCGAGGCTGCGCACGCGGGGGCTAAGCCCCGCGGTTCCTGGAAAAATGGTGCGGCATTTGCCGCGCCCTTGATTGAAAACCGCCCCCCCACGTGGGGGCCGGTTTATTTAAGCGAACCAGGGGGGCCGGCTGCCCCCCCCCCCCCCTCCTTCAAGAACCGCCCCCCCTCTTTAAGAGGGGGTTCTTCGGCTTCCGACGCCGGAGGCCCGGCCGCCGGTCTTCTCTTCCGCCGCGGCCCGGAACCGGCCGCGGTCTCTTCATCCCGCCGCGGCCCGGAACCGGCCGCGACGTTCGTCGTCCGGCGCGGTGTGACGGCACCGCGCCCCTCCGCCGCACTTTAATTTCTTTCAACGCGGCGCGACGACGTCGCGTTCTTGATGTTTCTTCCATGGTGTGCGCGCGACGGCATTGCGTAAAATAAATGCACGATCAACCGCGTGGTGCGACGGCACCACGCCACTTGCTTCCACCCGCAAGAACAAACAAGAACGTTGGAGGGGGTTCGGCCGTGTTCGTACGGTCCGGCCCCCTCACGTTAAATTAAAAACGCAACTTAAAAATAAATCAAGCCTCACGTTAGTCTTGCTAAAAATCACGTTCAAGAATAAAATAAGGAAACCAAAAAGAATTTGACAACCCCTACCTTGGGTTTAAGATTCGAAGATTCGGCTACGCTCCGCGGAAGACGGCGTCGCGGAGGTCGGGTGTCGCGGTCGTCGTTCGTCAAATCCGTTGACGAAGAGATATGCCCGAAGAGACACGACGTTGGCGGATCTTCATTTGCCGACGAAGAAGGTCCGAGGAGGAAGGAGAGGTCTGAAGATACCGGGTCGCCGAGTCGATGATCCTTGACGAAGTGTTGTCGTTCTTCGTTGAGGATGAAGACGTTCTTCGCCGGAGAAGATGAAGTTCTTCAAGAGACTTAGAGCTCTCTCCTCCAATCCTCAACACAACCAAACTAACCCCCAAAAAAAATAAGCTAATCTTATTTTATTAAGTCATTCTATGAGTTCAAAATTCAAAAACTTAATTCCATTAATTGGATTAGTGTGTTGGCATGATTAAAGTGAGGAGAGGGAACGTCACCCAATTAATGGGAAGTTTTAAAGGTTAAGATGAGTTACACATCTTAAGTGGGGGTTTAGAGGAGTTAGGGAAGGTGAGGGGTTGGGCTCGTGTGGGCCCCACCCCACCTTTATTCTCTCAAGGGTAGTTAACAACAAGTAGGTCCCACCCAACTTCCACACATAGGTTTTAACAAGTAAAAATAAAATTGTTCATCACAATTTTATTTAACTGAAACTAAAAACTCCAAAACGTAACTTTCAACCCGCAACAAACGCAACTCCCGAAAAGGTCTCATTAAGCGAATATCGGTGCTGCGAGTTCATCGGTGCCCTCGGATTTCAATTCCGAGCACCGGATCAAAAGTTAGGAAAACCCGCTCGTTCGTTCACTGAACGTACCCGAGCCAAACTTCGGAAATTAATTCCGGGAACTCCGGGCCTCGGAATCAGGTGCCGTCAGAAACCGCGCTCTTGTAAAATTCTAAAGAAAATTAAGAAAAAAATTCCCTTGAATTTTACGGGTCTTTACATTACTCCCACCTCAGGGCTTTACGTCCCCGTAAAGATACAACAAAAACTAGGGAAACAAATGTGGGTACTGAGCACGCATCTGAGCCTCCCGCTCCCATGTGGTCTCCTGGAGATTCCCGTGCTGCCATCTGATGCGCACAAGAGGAATCGATCGCCCACGTAGGACCCGCTCCTGTCGATCCTCTATCTCCACCGGGACCTCCATAAAAGTCGCCCCATTGTCAACGTCAAGCTCCCCATGGTCAATGATGTGCGTCGGGTCGTGCACGTATCTTCTCAGCTGGGATACGTGGAAGACGTCGTGCACCCGGTGCAACTGAGGTGGTAGAGCCAGGGGATAAGCCACCTCGCCAATCCTGCTGAGAATCTGGAAGGGTCCGATGAAGCGCAGAGATAACTTTCAGCCTCGGCCAAATCTCCGAATACCACGTCGAGGTGAGACCCGCAAGAAGACGTGGTCGCCATCCTCGAACTCCAGTGGCCTCCGCCTCCTGTCAGCGTATGACTTCTGCCGGCTCTGAGCTGTCCTCATCCGCTCCTGGATGACCTGCTGACAACTGTCTGACCACACGAAGGGTTTCCCCTTCTTCGTCAAAGCTGTGAGTGATGACGCAACTCTGGAGAAGTTCGGCACAAATCTCCGATAGTATCCAGCTAGTCCCAAGAAACTCCGAACCTCAGTCACGCTCCTGGGTGGCTCCCATGCTAACACAGCCTCAATCTTCGCGGGATCGATTGCAACTCCCGCCTCAGAGATAACGTGTCCCAAAAAGTGGACCTCACGTATCCAGAACTGGCATTTCGAGAGCTTACCATAAATCTGGTGCTCTCGGAGTGTGTCAAGAACAACTCGCAAGTGATAGGCGTGCTCCTCCTCTGTCGTAGAGTAAATCAGAATGTCGTCGATGAAAACCACGACAAACCGATCGAGGTATGGCTGAAAGATCCTGTTCATGAGAGCCATGAACACTTCTGGAGCATTGGTTACACCGAAAGGCATAACCAAGAACTCATAGTGGCCATACCGACATCTGAAGTCCGTCTTCTGCACATCCTCGTCTCTGACTCTGAGCTGATGATAGCCTGACCTGAGGTCTATCTTCGAGAACCACCGTGCTCCCTTGAGCTGATCAAAGAGGTCATCAATCCTCGGTAGCGGATACTTGTTCCTCACTATCACCTGGTTCAGGCGACGATAGTCAACACAAAGTCGCAAGCTCTCGTCCGCCTTCTTGGCGAACAATATCGGGGAAGCCCAGGGTGAAACACTGGGTCAGATGAACCCCTTGCCCTGCAAGTCCTCCAACTGTACCCGTAGCTCTCGAAGCTCGGTGGGGGCCATCCGATATACTGGAGTGGATATCGGGGTTGTCCCAGGGTATAAGTCAATATAAAAGTCTACCTCTCTGCGAGGAGGTAGCCCTGGAACGTCGTCGGGAAAAACGTCCGCAAACTGATCCACCACTGCAAGAAAACCAGGACTCTGCACGTCAACTGCTCCAAGGATAAGGCTAGCCAACTGATGAGTGATGGGCTGTCCTCTCCTCCGCGGAAGTCCATCCTGTGCTGCTAAGGCTCCCTTCTCACCGGTGAAGGTGAACCTGCTCCCGTCGGTGCGTACACATCGCACCTTGCGCCTAAAACAGTCAATCTGTGCATGGACCGTAGACAGCCAATCCATGCCCAAGATGACGTCGTAAGGCCTAGACGCTGCTACAAGAAGATCCCAGCCGAAGCTCTCGCCTCCTAGAGTAAGCTCACACTGTCGGCACCAGTGTGTAATCGTCGAGTCTGCTCCCGTAGGAGTCTCTAGCCGTAAGGATCGAGCCAACGGCTCTGTCGGAATCTCCGAGCTCCGAACAAGGGCAGCGGCTATGAAAGAGTGACTCGCTCCTGTGTCTATAAGAACTGCAGCAATGGTGGAGTAGACACAGATAGTACCTCGAATCATCTCGGGTGCGCCGTGGTCGTAGGCCTCTGCTGCCTGGAGCTGTGCCTGTCGCTGCCCGCCAGCTCCCTGTGGTCGGGGTGGACCTCCCGGTGGTGGTGGAGGTAGAGCCTCAAAGCGTCGGCCACCACCAGCTGCTCATCCAGCTCCTCTTCCTCGTCCGCCTCCTCCCTGCGGACCGCCACGGTCGACCCTCTGCCTCTGCCTCGGTGGTCCCTCAATCGTCTGCTGCTCCTCGGCACGACGGGTCGGGCAGTCACGAGCCATGTGAACCTGTCCGCCGCATGAGTAGCATTGTCTGCCTCTCGGAAGACTGGCTCCGCGCTGTGTGCCCCACACTGCTGAGCCAGTGCCCTGAGGTCGTCTGCCTGAAGGTCTGGTCTGTCTGGACCCCTGAGTCATCCGTCGACTGCCTGCTACAGATGACTCTGCCACGTGTCTCCCTGCGGTGGGTCTCTGTGCTGGTGTAGACTCAGCAAGGAAGCTCTCAATCAGAAGGGCTCGCTCCAGTACTCCTGTCTGAGTCGGTATGCTGAGGGAGATTAGCGATGCCCTGATCTCGTGTCTCAAACCCTGCTCGAAGGTCCGGGCCCGGAAGAATGGGTCCCGTACCATGTCGGTCGAGTAGCGCGAGAGATCGGTAAATCTCGCCGAGTACTGAGCGACCGTCATGCTGCCCTGCCGCAGCTGTAGAAGCTCCTGGATGCGCACCGCACGAAGGGTGGCTGGGACGAACTCCGAGCGGAAGAGGCTCTCAAAGTCCGTCCAAAGTAGAGATGCCTCATCGTGCACCTGGAGCATCAAGCTCCACCATCGTCCTGCTGCTGCGTGTAGTAGGCTCGCAGCGAGGATCACCATGAGGTCTGCTGGTGTCCTCACTAGCCTAAACACTCGAACCACTGCCTCCATCCAGTCCTCTGCTGCCTGGGGATCCGTCTCCCCGCGAAACCTGGGCGGACGCTGGCGCTGAAACTCATGCAGTGCACTGAGGCGACGTGCATCGTCAGCGGCTGCTGCTGGAAGCATCGGGGGATCGGCGGGTAAAGCTACCGCCGGTGCCACTACTGGCAAAGGGCCCTGCACCGAGGCCTCGTCGCTCGGTGGGCTGTCGTCTCGCTCGACTCTCGGAACCCTAGCTGGCTGCCGTCGTGGGGCCATCCTGAAAAGGAAACAGGTGCGCCACGGTTAGAACAGTATACCTGGTGAGCTGATATAAGTAATCACAAAGAAAACATTGAAACACACACGCAATCAATGTTTTCGTGCATTAAGTCGGAAATCAGAAGTCAGGGTCCTGGTGTACGGATACGTCGGCCGTAGCACCCACACTGGACTCCCTGGACTGATATCCACACTCAATACGCTAAACAGTATTGCTTCACATAGAAAAGATCAGAGTTCACGGTAGAACCGAACTCCTCTGATACCAATTTGTCACGACCTGCCCTCGGGGTCCGTGCCGTGACTACCCCAAGCCCGCCTTCCATAGGCCAGGGGCTGGAGACTAGCACCAAGGCGTAAATCCCGGTAAAAAGGGAAGGCATTGCCTTTGAAAAGTAAACACACACCACAGAGTAAACAAGCGGAAAGTAAACACTAAACAAGCAGAGTACGACTGAAAGTGCGGAAAAGTAAATGGGCCAGAATACAAACCCAAACTGAAAGTAAAGTACAACTCAAAAAGGGAAAAACAGCAACTGAAAAGTAAAAGCCGCTACTCCGAGCTGTCCACTAGAAATCCCACCTGAAGGGTGGGTACAGATAGCTCCTCTGCTCCACGGGTCCCGTCGTCCGCTCCGAGCACGTCCTGCCCAGTGGTCCACCTCCGGGTACCGTCCCGCTCTGCAAGCCTCAGCTAAGGTCAACGCTTTCCGTCGTCTGCAACAAACACAACGTAGTGCGGGCAAAGCCCGTGCAGGGGTGAGTATAAGCTACTCAGTAGGGACCCCGAGACCCCTGAAGGTCTCTTAAATCCACAAAGGATAAACCACTAAGAAAAGTACAATCACAAAGTAACAACTGACACTGCTTAGGTATATGCCCATACATATACCTAAGTCATCAATTCAAATACGCTCCAACCTCCGAGCCCAAGTACAACTCAGTCCACGCAGGAAAGTATACGTATTCCACATAGGAAAGTAAAACATAATCCACACAGGATTGCACAACACAATCCACACAGGAAAGCAACAGGATTCAGCTCACACAGGTATACTTCTTCAAGGACGATAAAGATGATCACTGATCCATCTAAGTCGTCCGACCCACGAAGGATCGATAGGTAACTAACCCCCGCAAAGACCCACACAGGATCGGGCTCACACAGAACCTGTAGGCGCTGGCTCACACAGAACCGCTGAGCGCAAGGACCCACACAGGATCGGGCCCACACAGGACCTGTAGCACTGATCCACGTAGGATCGCTGAGTGCTGTAGTCGTCGTCGTCGAATCCACACAGGATCTCTGTACTGTCGTCGTCGAATCCACATAGGATCTCTGTACTGTCGTCGTCGCAGTCACAGTAGCAGTCGTAGCAGTAGAAGAGTCGCAGCCAGCACTAGAGTTCTCGCACACAGCAAACTCGTTCGGAGGGTCCGCTCCACGAGCCGAGAGGCTGATACATCAACTGTCACGAAGACCGAAGTTGATGTATCCAAAAGTTCCGTATCATCAACAGGAACTCAACGCAACAGACGGCGCGTCGATCGGACGCCCGGTCTGAGAGTTATTGGCATTTTCGTCTCCGGGGCCCTGTTGGTTTTTAAGGAAAAACCAACCCGACCGTACTCCACCTGCGTCCAAACCTCGGGCGGAGTATGCCAAAAGATCCGTCTCACTAAGAGGAACACTACGCGACTGACGGCGCGTCAATCGGACGTTCGTAGCTCAAGATATGAGCGTTTCCGCTCCGAAGGCCCGGTTGGTTTCGTGAACGAACCAACCCGGCCGAACTCAAAGTTAACCAAAACCTTGAGTGTGATATATCAAAACGACCGTCTCGATCCAAGCATCACGTTGCCGCAGACGGTTCGTCATTCGGAGGTCCGAGGCTCAAGTTATGAGCCAAAAACCAAATCTGGTTCGAAACGGGGGGGTCCGGGTCCGGGCCGACCCGACCCGACCCCCCCCCCCCCCCCCCCCCCCCCCCCAGGGCGGCGCGGCGGACGGCGGCGGCTGGCGGCGGCGGCGGGCGGCACGGCGGGCCGCGGCGGCGGCGGGCCGCAGCGGCGGCGGGCCGCGGCGAGGCTGCGCACGCGGGGGCTAAGCCCCGCGGTTCCTGGAAAAATGGCGCGGCATTTGCCGCGCCCTTGATTGAAAACCGCCCCCCACGTGGGGGCCGGTTTATTTAAGCGAACCAGGGGGGCCGGCTGCCCCCCCCCCCCCCCCCTCCTTCAAGAACCGCCCCCCCTCTTTAAGAGGGGGGTTTTTAAGAGGTGGCCGGGGAATTAAATTCCCCGGTTTTAAGACATCCGGCCGGCCAGCTGGCCGGCCGGTTTTCTCAAACGGGACCGGAATTTCCGGTCCCCTTCTTCGGCTTCCGACGCCGGCGGCCCGGCCGCCGGTCTTCTCTTCCGCCGCGGCCCGGAACCGGCCGCGGTCTCTTTGTCCCGCCGCGGCCCGGAACCGGCCGCGGCGTTCGTCGTCCGGCGCGGTGTGACGGCACCGCGCCCCTCCGCCGCACTTTAATTTCTTTCAACGCGGCGCGACGGCGTCGCGTTCTTGATGTTTCTTCCATGGTGTGCGCGCGACGGCGTTGCGTAAAATAAATGCACGATCAACCGCGTGGTGCGACGGCACCACGCCACTTGCTTCCACCCGCAAGAACAAACAAGAACGTTGGAGGGGGTTCGGCCGTGTTCGTACGGTCCGGCCCCCTCACGTTAAATTAAAAACGCAACTTAAAAATAAATCAATCCTCACGTTAGTCTTGCTAAAAATCACGTTCAAGAATAAAATAAGGAAACCAAAAAGAATTTGACAACCCCTACCTTGGGTTTAAGATTCGAAGATTCGGCTACGCTCCGCGGAAGACGGCGTCGCGGAGGTCGGGTGTCGCGGTCGTCGTTCGTCAAATCCGTTGACGAAGAGATATGCCCGAAGAGACACGACGTTGGCGGATCTTCGTTTGCCGACGAAGAAGGTCCGAGGAGGAAGAAGAGGTCCGAAGATACCGGGTCGCCGAGTCGATGATCCTTGACGAAGTGTTGTCGTTCTTCGTTGAGGATGAAGACGTTCTTCGCCGGAGAAGATGAAGTTCTTCAAGAGACTTAGAGCTCTCTCCTCCAATCCTCAACACAACCAAACTAACCCCAAAAATAAAATAAGCTAATCTTATTTTATTAAGTCATTCTATGAGTTCAAAATTCAAAAACTTAATTCCATTAATTGGATTAGTGTGTTGGCATGATTAAAGTCAGGAGAGGGAAAGTCACCCAATTAATGGGAAGTTTTAAAGGTTAAGATGAGTTACACATCTTATGTGGGGGGTTTAGAGGAGTTAGGGAAGGTGAGGGGTTGGGCTCGTGTGGGCCCCACCCCACCTTTATTCTCTCAAGGGTAGTTAACAACAAGTAGGTCCCACCCAACTTCCACACATAGGTTTTAACAAGTAAAAATAAAATTGTTCATCACAATTTTATTTAACTCAAACTAAAAACTCCAAAACGTAACTTTCAACCCCTAACAAACGCAACTCCCGAAAAGGTCTCATTAAGCGAATATCGGTGCTGCGAGTTCATCGGTGCCCTTGGATTTCAATTCCGAGCACCGGATCAAAAGTTAGGAAAACCCGCTCGTTCGTTCACTGAACGTACCCGAGCCAAACTGCGGAAATTAATTCCGGGCACTCCGGGCCTCGGAATCAGGTGCTGTCAGAAACCGCGCTCTTGTAAAATTCTAAAGAAAATTAAGAAAAAATTCCCTTGAATTTTACGGGTCTTTACATAGAATCACAATGAGATGATGTAATTCCACATTTTTAGACAGAGAAGATGATTATTATTAAAATAATAGTACTATGAAGTTATTGATTTTGATAAATAAGGAAAGAGAAAATAATTAGGATGAGTAAAAATCATTAAAAAATTCACTAAACAACATAACACATCATAGTAAATGCTACGACTAACTAAATGTGGGGATTATCAGTGGTGGTATCCTAGTGAACTTCACTACGTTTGAATTAGTATTCTAGGAGGATCGTTGTGGAAATTTTATATTATTAGAAATAGTTTGGTAATTTTTTTAATCAGCATAATTGTAAACATATCTTTATTTATAAGAAATTTTCTAATATTTTGTGAATCATCCAAATAATTTTTTCCCTTTCCATAAATTATAATACATATTTATAGAATATATAATAGATTGTTTAAATAAAAAATATTTATAATTATATTTATTATGTTTTTTTTATATTATTATTTTTTGACTAACTATTTAAATTAGCGTTAATTTAGTGTGTGTATAGGGTGATTGATCATCTCTATTTTATACATTCCACCAAACATGTTAATTTGAATATTATGATGTATAAAAATATATTCAAAATTGGAAGGATAAATGGTTTCTTATGATTTCAGTGGATTTATATGAGACAAATAATAATATTGTCTAGTTATAGATATCAACACCTAAATTCAATGATTATATTATTAATATATTAGTATAGTAGTTTCATTATTTGATAGTCCATCTATGATATTTTTTTATCACATTTATGATATGAAATAAATATTTCAGTTTTTTTTGCATTTGTTTTCATAATGATAATGATTGAAAAAGGACGGTTATTTATTAAGAAATTTCATCATTTATATTTATTTTTTTGGAATATGTGTATAAATTTTTATCAATTCTATAAATATATTGATCCTATATTTATGGGGGATAAATAAATTTCAATGTAAAATTGATAATGAATGAATTAGAAAAAACATTATCTGATTTGGATGTCTATAATACCAAACATGGACTTTAACATACAGTTGGTGAAAACTACTAATATACTTATGGTTTTATTAGAAAACCTTTATGAAAATACAATATATATGATATTTTTGTTGTTGATTCGGTGACTATTTTATATGAATAGTTTTGATGTTATTTCAGTGGATGATCATGTGAATGACATCAATAATATAAAAACTCAATGAGATTCGGTTGAGGTCATGTTTGGAATAATATTGTATGTATTTCTACTTGTATCATTTTTATTGGATTCATTGGAGTCGATAATCACTAATATTCATAACTATAAATTTAATTACTACCTAGGGGTCACCTGTGTCCAAGACATGATACTTAATGATGATTTTGAGGAATGATATTGATGGTTAAACTAGTTATTATATTTGGGCTAATAATACAAGGCCTAGAGTTACATATATGAGAAATATGAAGGGGATGTGTAGGAGAGAAAAAATTCAATGAAATTTCGATAAATCTAGACCCATAAATTAACATTCAAGGAAAAAGGGGAAATTTTAATAAAGGTTATATGGGATAAAAAATTAATTTTATAATATTTTCTTCTAGAATTTCATTTAGAAATATATTATTCATAGATAATAATATTTTATTCATTTTTCCCCAATCTATTTGAGGCATAGATATTTAATAATGGTATTTCTATTTATTATGAATTTTAATGAGAGAGAATGTGTAATGGAACTAAACAATGATACTATAGTGTTATTTAGGTGGATGATGAAACACATGCGATCATGGGAATAGTTGGCTTAAATATTTGTAAAATGGGATGTGGGTTATAGAATTGTGAGGTGTATGTTATATTCCATAGTAAAATAAAGACCTTATTTTGAAATAACTTTTAGATCATTTGTATTTTTATAAAACACATATGGAGAGTGTCTATTATATTAGATGAGGATCCATGGAAATTTAAAATAGTTTTAATCGATGTATATTGTATATAATAATGATTTAAAAAGTTTAACTTTCTAGCATCTCATGAATTTATAAAACATTTCTCTTTAAATAAATTTTAATAATTTGATATCATCTGATACATAAAACCTTATGTCCAAATGAATCATGAAATATTATAACCATATAACCTAGAAATTTAGTTATTTGTATGAATACTTATAATGAAATTTTTTAATATTTATAATAATGTTAAACAAATCAAATATATTAATAAATAAGTGCTTTCTATTTAATAATATAATTATACGTTTGAAAAATAAATATTCCAAAAAAAATTATTTTGTTATTTGAGAGAACAATGAAATTAATTTTTTCAATTCATAAAAAAATATTTAAATAAAAAATATTTTTTAAATCATCGTGTCAAAATAATATTTGATTTTTTTTATTATTTTTATTAAATGATTTTGTTTATAAATATTGTTTTTTAAAGTTTTTATTATATAAAATTAAAAAATGATAAATTTTTATTTAAAATGATTCTAAATATAAAATAAGTTAATATATAATTTATTAATTCAAATACGATGATGGGAAGTAATTTTACGTGGATTTTTTTATAAAAATAAAGTATACTTATGAAAAAATAATTATTGAATACAAATTTTTTACAAATTTTCCATGATTATTTTAAACTAATTTTCCCACATTTTTTAGATATAATTTGAAATATTGATTTCCATATTTTTAATAACAATTACCAACTTTTTTAAATTTTTTTATGTTATATTTGTTTCATAATTAGTTTTAATAATAATAAATATTTGTTACCACATTTAATGTTAAAACATGTCTACTATGGGATAATCTAGAAAAAATAGTGATATTTCTTATTTAACTTGTATAGGTCATATTGGATTGAAATATTTAATCCAAATAGTTTTATTATATTATTATATATTGATACTTCGAATAATATTCATGATAATAAATTTATTATATTTTTCAGTTTTAATAAATTTAATGTGGGACATCACACCCACATATAAAAGGAAATCTCAAATTTAACATATTCAATGAAATGTTTGGCACCTATATCAACCAAAATAGCCATAATTTATCCAAAAAAAATATATACATTAGTTATATGTAATTGTGATTTAAGAAAACTATTCTATGGGTCCTTATATTGTATATAAATGTGGCCAAATGAATAAGTTGAAATCATCTTACCCAACCTATATTAATTGATTTATTCTTATAAATCTCTATATACATTATATTATTATAACATAATAACATAAATATCATCAACATACAAAAATATTCTAATGATTATATATCTACAATTATACATCCAATATTATATCAAATGGGATTTTAAATCATCCTTTCGGCGTACATGTGGACTACCGCTTCCATGTAGACCTTAAATTAATTTTCCATAACAATCATTATTGGATTTTTATAATATGGAATAAATTTTTCATTGAATATATTTATAACAGAATTATTCTTCATTAATTATAATATAATGTATACTTTCTTACAATCCAATTCACTGGAAAAATATAATGTCGCTTTTATTTGTGTGTGGACTACCGCCTCCATGATAAGATGTGACTAAATTTTTATTTCCACATTACATGTATGGTAATAATGACATATATACTAAATATATATGAAATATATGATATAATAATTCTATAATAGTGATGAAATATTAATTATATTTTTTTCAATCTATCAAAAAAATGAAAAAATCATTCCATTATATGCTTCACTTACCAAATCCATGAAT